>JAGVSN010000012.1:2571706-3857560 GCA_022651745.1 Parapsyche elsis
TGACCGCACATTTGCGGTCAGATCGTGCGCCCATGATATACGACATTTAAGGATCATTTGGAAGAGTTATTATAGTATAACGCACGTGTTTTTTTAAAACATAACTTAATGACACACGCGAACGAGGACTCATTGAAAAACGCATCTGCAACGGTGACCTTAATTCGTATCAATATACTTCATGTATGTATGTAGTCAGCGTCGAACACAATGTATCACAATGGCGATACTTGGTTTAATTCTACTATGTATGTAGTCTTACCGAATTGTAACCGATACGAATAATTTCAAATTAAATAGAAGCTATTTAAGTGTGCGTTTTGTCCGCCGAGGAGTGATACTTTAATGGGAATCTTGTCGGCCCACGTGTGAAGCGTGGGTTCACAACACGCTCGGCGAGACTGCAATCATAATAAACCACGAAAGTGAGAAGCAAAGGAAAAATTCTAGAGAAGAAAATCGACGCAAAACCCCATCACGAGTAAGTGCACCTTCGAGGTGTGCAGACGAGTGCAAACAACTTCGACAAACGCGGCCATTACAATCTCGAATAATACGCAATGCGACCGTTGCACTTCATTTCGCTGCACGCCAATGAATAAATAATTCAATTAAATTCGATTTTTTTTTTTCGATCGACGGATGTATACGAGTATTTTAGTAGTACATATTGGTATTACATATGGAGTGTAAGTGAAAATAAGATCAAGTCGATTCAAAGGCGTTTTTTGAATGGTTTGCGTTTAGCTCGTTGTCGATGCACGGAAAGGGGTTGGCACGTCGCACTTATTAGGCGAATGCTTAATAATTATTAATAGTATAATTGCGGGCCTTTTAAATATTCCATTATTGCGCTTTTTGCGATCGCAACAAGGCGCAGGCGCAAAATAAATATATCCGCGGTTACACTGGGTGAACGTTGCGTGCCACACGCACGACCCACACTAGCGGCACGCACTATGACAAATGCCCGCCATATAAATATCATTACGTGATATATATTTATTTAATAATATACCGAGAATCACGACAGACAATCCGAAATCATTTTAGGGAAGTTTACCTTGTAAATGGCTCAACGGTACACAGCTGCGTGGAAGCTTTAACCGAATCTACATACATATGTACATAAGTTTCACTGTAGTGGTAATTCTTTGGTAGGTGACTTAAACACAACAATCGTACATGGATATCAAATCGTTTAAGCTCGTTTACTTGGTCACAATTAATAGGGAAAAAAGGGGGTTCGTTTTGGAGACTGATCGAGCGCCGATTTCAGTTCACATGTTCGAGCGCAATGAAGATCGCGAAGTCTTAATATAAATTGGGGCCGATCTGAAATTTATCGATCGTTTCGATGAAAATGAAATTGCTGCTATGTTAACGTTAAGCTGAACGCCCAACAAACGTAAGCTTGTAGCTGTCTTCGTTGGTGCAATACATCATGCCGAGCCGCGAGCAAATTTTTCACAAATGCCGTGGAATGTTGGTAGCGGTATCGTTAACAAGTTTACAAATGCTGCATTCGCGCCAACAATGTGTTAACGAGACTTTATTTATGGTATTGAGATATTAATTTGTGTGATTTTCTGCTAAGCCGCATCCATTAGCGTTAATTTTTTCGAATGAAAAGGTTACACACGTAGTGTAAACTGTTCTTGTATTTTTTGTCGATTTTGTGGAGTACATATACATACATATGTGAAAATAATTACACTGAAAGCGTTATACATATGTAACGAGTGTTTGCGATGGATGAAACAGTCTCGAAAGCTATAAATATAATTCAATGTATCTTTTTAGTCGTCTTACGAGATAGATTCTAATGAAAAGCGTGGAAGTTTTTAATGTCGAGAATCTTGTTTTGTTTTGCTTTTTACATTTTTAAAATTATATTTAAAAGTAATGTGACTTTAAGTCTTAAAGTTAGGATGCTGTTGTTGAAATGAAATACATATGAAGCAAAATCTTATAGGAACCTTGAATTGATACCAAGTTGTTGTATTGTCATCCATATAAAATTGGGGTTTAATTTTAAAGCTTAGCTTATGAGGTATAAAATTGGAATGTAGGCATCTTAAGTCGACTATATTTGAAAATTAATTCATACGTAGGTATTATTAGAATATAATAAAATACTTTTATATTATTTTCTATTGTATATATTGATGTACTCTTTGGTAACCACTAAAGGATAATTTGCAGAAGAATTACGTTCTCTTTGATATGTTTGGGTAGATATGTAATTGGAAATTTGAAGTATGTAAAATGAAGCAGAGTGTATACGAAAAAAGTTGTAAATATAGTAGGCAAATTTTCCGCGATTTGTTTTATACCTGCCCTACGGTGTTAAAGCAGACGTATAAGTTGAATTATGACAACGTAATGACTTGGAACGGACGAGAGAATCAAAGCTTACGGCCGCCCTCACAGAAAACAATAGGACAATGCGCTATTTAGCGAGTTTCGATGCGAATTTCAATTCCACACAAACGTGGGGCGTTTTAGTCGAGAATTTTCATTCGAAATAAAGTTTGATAGATGGACGTCGTTGCGAGTTATTGCAAATATCAGCCTCGAGCATCATTCAAGGTGTGCATTTGACTGTATTTTTAGTACCTATGTACATACATACATACATACTGTACGTTGAAGTATTTGATTTTTTTATGACATCTACAATTCACTACATAGATTTGTTGGTACTTATAATTCTGGGAGATGGCAAAAGGGCGATAGTAACACAATAAAACTCTGAATGTGAAATAAATGTGTACCAAAACGAATAACGGAGTCTAAATATTGATATTGTCGGTATACAAGAAAAACTGACCAAGTCCACATTTCGAATTTTCGGAGTTTATATTACGAAATGCAGTGTAATTGCACCTCCTAGCCGAAGAAAACTGATGAAGTCAAATTTCCAAGTAGAATCAAATATGTACATATAATGATTAATGACACTAGCTTTTATTGATCAAGTCCTAACAAAGCATTCAAATCTCAGTTTGTTTGGTCAGTTTTTCTATGTACTTTACCGATGATATTCGGATTTTAATTAAGACTTGAGCTGTAGTAGGTACCTATCAGATTTAGATAATAAAACAAGATAGTATCTATGTACATTTTAAGTATGTATTTCGATTGGACTTAAGCTCTTTTTATTTGCAGTAGAAAAGTGTGTTAGATTGTAATGAAAATTTGTGTGTGTTACTACGAAGAAATGATAAGAAAATTCAGTAGAAATTGTTTCGTGTGTTTATTTTGATAAGGAATATATGTATGTATATATTTTTTTGCAATTCATTTAATTTGTAATTGATACAATTTCCTACACATTATTTGAAATTAAATTTTTCCAACTCCTGCACATTAGCATGTGATTGGGGTTTTTTTTTCATGAACTTTTGATGGAACATTATGTAATTTATGTTCGAAAAAATAGTATAAAGAAAATTTGAATCTCTCAGAGATGCTTTTTGTGTCCACGGTCTTACGTCAATTGACGTCTGTGCACGCACGTAGATCTAAATAGAAAATTACCAAGTGGTCGACAACATTTTCGATGAATTTTCAGTCATTAATGATTAGGAACGCACTTCCTTCGGGGTCGCACGTGACCACAAAATCGGCGCACGTGTCGTCACCGTTGTCGGAAATCATCAGTAATCTGTGATGATCCGTGATAATGATACCGTTGGCAAAAAGTACATTTGCACGTACCCACACAGACTATTATGAATTTGCAAACGATAAAAATAACAAAATCACAGACAAATCGTTATACATAGATAAACATTAAACCGGACACGATGAAAATTATAATGCTTTACGATGATCGATGTGTACGTGCCGATGTTTATGCTCATAATATAATAATAAAACGGGAATTTGCATAAGTTTATAATTGCACACTACACACGCGTAAACGAAGCGTGTAATTTAGTTAGCAATAAAAATTAAATGCCCCTCTACAAAGCTTTGGGAATTACGCTTCGGTTAAATTACACACATGTAATTCATACAAATTGAATTCGATTATGCGACCGCGTGTATCATAAACGAATTTTACTGTCGCGTGTATAATTATCTACAGCTAACTGAATTGATTTGAGTCAGTTTCAATCGTAAATTAAGACATGCAATTAGAGCTAAATTAGTCATCAATATATATAATTCATTAAAATTAAATTTGCATATTGATTTTATCGCTGCAAACTCGTAAAGGCTTAATGTAAAATTACGCGCGCTGTTCAATTTTTTTAAACTTTTTCTGCAAATTAAATGTAGACTAAGAATTTTAATTAGCAATTTTGCGAACATTGAACTCGATCCTCAAAAATTGCGTACATTTTAAAAACGTCTTGTCTGATTAACACATGACTTTCATTTTACCTAATTAAGTTTCACACGTAGTTTTATAATTATAATTACATACATAGACGATTTTATTAAAATATTAAAACTATTTCAAATGTATTGTGGCGCTTTTGTGCAATTCTAAGGGAATGTTTTACGGGCTAATTTCGAAAAAAAAAAAAAATCGATAGGAATCGCTTTCCGGTCGTGTAATTCAGACCCGGAGAGATACTTACGAGACTCGTCGGTCGTTTAGGGTTCTACCAATCGAAGTTCGCATTAAAAGAATTGCGTTGCTCGGCTCTTATCTCGAGTAATTCTTTTATATGGCCAGTCGCGGCACGCACTGCTGTCACATGCCACATTCGAGCGTGGGGTGACCACAATTCGGTGGCGCGAATACGGCACACCACTACGTCCTCCCGCAATTTAAACGTAACGACTTGCCAATTTCAATTAACACATTGGCATAATGTGTTTACGACACACGGGTACCACCGAGGGAATTCAACCAACCAAGAGAATTTATCATACAGCGAGACTTTCATTTTTTTTTGGCTCGATGGATGGATGGTGACAGTAATTTGTTCGAAACATACGTATGTACTTACCTAGTAACGTTCATGCCGTGAAATGATTGCGTTGCGTGCGGAGGTCAGACGGGTTACCGAGCCGCCTGGGAAGGGTGGTAAGGGTCAACAGCCCAGATGGCGATGGACGCTGTGATCACTATGGCTGCGTAGTGTAATATATCTGTGTAGTGTATCGAAAAGATGGCCGAATGTCACGGAGAGTCATAGTCGTGCATCCACCCAAAACTCCACGTTGGGAGATTTGCGTGATAGTTTTCCTTTTTGAATGTAAAGCATCATGTCATTACTGCAGTGGTTACCGAATGGTGGGTCGCGAGCCGATTTTTGGTGGGTCGATTTTTTCACGGCCGCAGTCCGAACGAGAGCATGCGACCGAACAAATTGCGTCGGTACATTGAGATGGATCGTCCGGATTTTAAAAACAAGCCACTAGAATTTTTTGAAAGACAACTTGAACAGCCTGTCCTCGAATACAACGTGCATTAATGAAAAATCTCTCCACGCCTCGTACCCGATTAGTTTGCGAATCGCGCAAGCTGGTTAGCCGCATACAATTGGCAGGTCTTAAGTTACTCCAATCAAGACGCGGTTAGAGTTATGTTTGGTGATAAGAGCAAGAAAAAAGGTTTCGCTTTCAAAAAACACGGTTATACGCAGAATCGATGAAATGTGCCAGTTGGGAGAAGATGATCCAAATAGTTAGTGCGAGTACATTTTTATCATTGCAACTGGACTAGTCCACGGATGTATGTACATACATATATACAAGGTTGCTTGTTTTCATTAATCATAAATTATATAAAAATAAATAAAGCTCTAGATATTTATGTATAAAAACAGGATTAAAAAATAATACAAATACACCTCCCCCTCATGTCCATTAATGCTAGGTGGGTCGCGAAAATTTGTGGTTCTAAAAATTGGGTCGCAGTACTAAGAAGTTTGGGAAGCATTGCATTACTGTATATATTAGAATAAGCGTCTGCCTGCCTGGCTGGGTCATTGCGGTTACACTAACATTGCCAACAAAAAAAAAAATAGCAGTGTGTTGGCAACAAGCTGTTTCGGTCATTCAATCAATGTACACTACATAATTGTTTCACGTACTGTCAAACGGGCTATGGGCTGTACTGTTATTGTTCAAACCAGTACCCACGGGTGGGAGTTGGAGGTGAGGTTAGAATCCGGTTTTTTTATTTTATAAAAAAACTTTCGGTTTATTATTCCATCATAGTGATGGACGAATTATTTGAAATTTATTGTATGTATGTATGTATGAAACCGGTATAGTATGGGATTAAAGTTTACTTGATCTACGTACGAGCATAACTATTGGGAGTTTGTGTGTCATATGTATGAATCAACTGTGATGAAATGTATCCACTTATCATTTCGATTTAGTTGTAAGATTTGTTTATATTACTTTCATGGTCTTTTGATCAAGATATGTATGTATGTACATACGTATATTTATACAATGAAAAGAATAATTGTGTATCTTTAGTTTAAATCAGTGGAGCATTTTTCTACATATGTATGTGTGTACATACATACATATATTACCTAATACATATGTACATACATACGTCCTAAGCTGCAACTATTGAAAAGGCAGGTTTGGAAGGTCGTTTCCTGAAAAACAAAACTTTATCAGAAATGATGCAAGTTTCATACTTTATTCCGCTGCTTTCCCTAAAAGTTCATCCAATACAGCAATTTGTATAAATAAAAACACCATTTAACTGTATTGTTGATTAAGTTTATCGATTACGATCTCTTCGGGGGTTCTTATGAAGATTTCTAAAAAAATTCAATTAAATCGACCAAATCGCAATAATTTCACACCGTGTCAGTATCTCACTCGTTTTTATTTTATTTTTATTAAAATAATCGTTTAATATCATATGCCGCACCCTACCTGTTTGTGAGTGTAGGTATTTTGAGTAGACACCGCATAACGCCATGGAACACCTTCAAGCACACCCGATAGAACGCAACCATGGCTATTTTAGTGTATGAAATTCCGTAATTTAGCACTAACGAGCCAGCCGTAAAGCATTAAAATTGTCTAGCCGATACGCATCGTATCGCAAAGCACATTATATCAGCGGAAAATGCCATAAAAATCTTAGCTGGAGCGCGTTTCGCCTAATCATCTTGCGTTTAAACGCTAACACGTTAATAAAACACTCGAACGGTATCAGAGGCTACATACATATGTACTTACATAAATTCCTCGAAATGAATGAAAGCAAATAAGGGACAACATACATAATCCACCCACAGTCGATTTACGGTAATCTTATTTTGGCTAACAGTATATACTATGTATGTACATACATATGTACATATATGGGTCAGACGGATGCGCCAGTATGCCACTGGGCTTTAAATATTAACAGGCTTCGATGCTAGGCCCAAAATAGGCGTGGCACATTTCGTGTTCGGGTAGTGCACATCCGTACGGACAGACTGAACAGGCAAAGTCGATTAGGGTACACACGGGGGCACGTCATGTCGCCGAATCGACCTATTGTCAACCCCTATACTACCCAGTCGACTAGGCATACATTGGGACAGTTCTATTTTCGAGACTTTTAGGTCAATTGCCATTGGTTGAATTTCAATACCCTCGGTTTGGAAAGCAAACAGCGACGTGTAAAGTTCACTACGCATCTCGTGGCTTTGAACTGAAACGTTCGGTGAATCAATGTGGTTCCTTGTACACATATGTACACGCCAACGATAATCTTCGTCAAATTCTTACAACTTCCCTCGTCACTTAAACAATACGCACAACAAGCTAAAGATCTATGTAATTGGTAGTACCATGAGTGGACCTCGGATTTTCGGATTCTCGAGCCATTTACCGCAGGTATGTACATATATTTGGGTGTTGCCGTTGCCCGTCTGAATAATGAGATATGTAATAAATATTATTCATTAAATTTTATATGTAGGTACATACATATGTATGTATGTTGTACGCACGTATGTATGTATGTTTATGTATAAAAAAATTGTGTACATATTTAGTTTATTATAAAATATAATGTTCAAATTAATAGAATAAAAATGTTCATGGAAAAATTCCCAATCTCAGACAGCCAGCATTTCGCAGAATCTGCCATATTTCGTAATTGGTAGGAATATTAGAAAAAAATATACAGTGCATTTTCTCACCAATTGGAGACACATAAACCTCATTATTTTTGGCATGTAAAAAATATACAAATAATATTATTGAGTAATTATATTACATATGCTGGTGTAAGCCCGTTGAATATCAACAGAGCGGTTTCTCATCATCCGTACTGTGAGTGTTTGCGTGGTTGAGTATAATATGTGTAGGTACGTGCAGTGTGTATGCGAATGATTCGCGGCTATCCAGCCAGAAAGCCGGCCAGGCAGACCCTTGCGCTACTATATATATGTACATAGTAATGCATACTTCAAACTTGACAAATGAATAAAGTACTGAGCTTAGAGAAAAATAATATCAAATGTAATAGTTTTTACAGTTTTTGCATAGATGGCGCTTTATAGTACAACAACGTATCAATTTAGCAAAGTCGCGAAGCTTTTGAGGATTAATATTGTCAAATTGTAGCAGGTCCGTCATTACCTAGTTTGGATAAATGCGTAAGCGCACTTCTTCCGAACTGGTGATCTCGGGTTCAAATTCCACTCGCGCGCGGACGGTTCGTGTCTTTTAATTATTTATCGAGGCGAGCGTTATCAGCAGACAGACACACAGACAGACGGAATAGGGCTATTATATATATGTATGTATAATAGTATAGGTTCAAATATGTTATTATAAATAATTGTTCTGTAAAGGATGGAGAGAATTTGTTATCGTACGAGCGTTTAGGGTTCAAAGGTCGCACGTTATCAAAAGCATCCATCTTTCCGTCGTCTAACCATGAGTACCATTTTTTCTATTGAATGTGTCTGTCTCTTTTGATGTAAGCTAAACTAATATGACTTTTCACAATTTGTAGCAACACTCTATTGCATGTTGCTGAAGCTAGATTCAATATTGTTTTAATAATTTGCAGCCGGTCTGGAAATACTTGACCCGATGGATTCGAACATTGATCGCGAGGCAGGTCGTGCTGCTACCTGGTTTAACCACCGAAATAGCCAGACGATGTATGTACTGTGCAGAAATTATAGCCATTAGCGCGAGAGCACCTGTCCAATAAGGGGTTTTGACCCACATGTGTCGCGGCTTCTGCACAGAATGCCAAATTACAAATGCACATACATTTTCGGCTATTTAAAGAAACTGTTTCAAAAATTGTGAACGCGGTTACAAACTGTGTACATATGACATTGTTCGTTTAATTTACGACGTCTATCAAATCGACCACCTACGAACCGGGTTTGTCCATTTTAGCATGTGTTTAACTAACCAATTCGATATATGTATTTTCTGGAAACGAATAGGTACTAGTAGGTATAGTTCACGGTGAAGGAGTGTGGAACTAACGAGCCGTTGGATACGTAACATCAAAATCGTTTTACGTTTGTGCAGTTATGGCGGTAGCGGGTAGTTTTAGCGATTAGTATCGAAACGCATAAAGCCGGGGATGCATTTTTCACAGGGCCGGCACTCGTTTCTGAGAAAATCGATTTCACGCGAGCACCTATTTCGATTCGCCACGTGCATTTGTTGGTTTAACCGCCTGCACTAGAGGCCGTTCAAATGAATTATTCACTATTAGTTTACTGGAAACGCGCACAAACTACACACGAGTATACAACACCCCCACCGTCCCCTTATTTGATACAAAAGTGGCCTGCGAACGCCATAAATGTCGGCCATCACCTTTGCCAAACTAGACTTTAACGATCAAAACCTGCACTTGAACGAATTTGCTAAAATATTATTTTATATACATAAAGGTGGGGAAGTGTGTAAAGATGTATGTACGTAATTTACGATTGTTTTAGGAAGCGCGAATGGTTGAATTTTAATTGCAAAATGCACAAAGATTCCACCGTTTAAACTTGTCGTTAAATCGTTCACCGTGAAATGTGATCGTTGAATTTAATTTTTTTCGCCAAACCATTTTTTGATTATACGTACGTTATATCAAATATATTTATTTACACCGTATGCAAATTTAGAGTACTTTTTACTTTATCCGTATCGGATAAAGTATTGTTTTATCATCTAATTAAAAATTGTAAGGCATTTATATTAACTAAGATAATCTTTATAAGTGTGAAAGAAGAGCACTAATTCACACACCCACACCGTGTATAGAAAAAATCGGGTGTGGCCAACTGCCACTTCCGGTTGGCGGATTTTAACTAAAATTATATTATCTCTTCCACCTCACGTGAAAATTATAGGTATGAAATTTCAACTTGATAGACTTGGTAGTTTCGGAAAAAAAGTTGAAAAACACTGTAAAAGGAAAAACCTAAGCAGCTACGTATTATAAAATTTAAGAATCTTATGGATTGTAATGGCTTACAGTAAAAACACATATACACCCGTCCCTCGATTTACGCGGTTTTGCAAAATGGACAATTTCCGCGGTTCGTGTGATGACTAGAGGTCAGTTGGGGATACTATTTCGATAATCCAACCATGGTATCATCATGGTATCATCTCAACATTTAAAGGATATTATATCAAACATACTTTTCAAGATATTTTGACGAAGGTTGATAAAGATAAATCTATTACAATTCCAGAAATTTGTAAAAAAATTAAAATTTTAATTTGTCTGCAGCATGTAAGGATTTTAAAAAATACGTCTTTTTTCACGTCACATTCGGTTTTCATTTACGCGATTTTTCGTGGAACGTATCTACTGCGTAAACCGAGGGACGGGTATATGAAGTTATAGTGTGATAGGATAAACGGTTTTTTAGTAATGGCGATTCTACACACATCCGTACAACACACAGACATTTTCCAAAGATCAAAAAAAAACGTGATCAGGGGACGACACCTCATACAAATTAGTCAAATGTCGAATTTTCGCACGATCACAATACTTAGACCGATATGGATAAAATATATGTACATACTCGTTTGTATTAAATATCTGGCACAGCTGTTCTAAAATAACAATTTAAAAGTTGTACAATAACGTGGAGAGTTAAAGCTCGTTTATACATGCGCTGTTTGTTAGAAATCAATACAGGTTAATGGAAAGTACGTTTTGGTATTACTTTGCAGTAAACGAAACACTCATGACTCAAGTAAACAAGACTCGTCTATTGTTTTAAACCGTGAAAATTCTAGTTATGTAGCTTCTGTTATTGCACACGTCTCTTATTTTGTGCATCTGCAGAGTGGCTATAACTGTTACACTCGTGTGTGGAGTATGCTCGGTGTGCTCCCCAAACCATGACCTGGCTTAATTGACATTTCCTTTGCCTCGCACATCCAATTCATTTGGTCGTATCACTGGGCGCAATCACACCTCAACTCGCACATCCGACTAGCGCGTTCGGATCCGGTTCCGGGCAACAATATGAATATGCATCGAGTCGGTGGAAATTAAAAGGAGACCATGATGCGTGCAAAGATTCTTTTTTAACGAAAGTCGAACAACAAAACGCGTTTTTCACACGTTACTGGCCACCTTGTGTAATTGCGGCACGTTGTGCACTACCCAACCGATTGAAAACCATTGTCGACTATTACTATTCATATAATGTCACTTAAACAAAAATAGTGTCTAAAAGTAGAATTAACGTTAAAACTTTTACGGTCATATTTCAAATTGGTTTCCTGTAAGTAACTTTACGGTATGCTGAGAAATAGTAAAGTAATTTGCACTGAACGACACAATTTAAAGGAAATGGTCTATGCTTTATGTCATATGATTCAAATTTATATGAAATTTATTTATCCACAATTATTAGGAAGAAACTTACAGTATGTAATAAAAAAATACAAAATATAGTACAACAAAAATTGTGTCTTACATCAAATTAGTCTCTATAGAATAATTATAATACATCAGTTGAAAAAAAAAGAAAAAATGATATAAGGGGTGGATTTAGGGATTGGGAAGATGTTGTATACCTACATACATATGTACATAGATTTTAAATGTTGAAAGATTAGAAGAGAATGTATCGATAGAGTTTGGAATTTTGTCAAAAGCATTACATGTTCTATGAATGAATGAGCTGTGAGAGAAATTTGAGGTTGAGGACTTTAGGTGGAATAGAGTAGGTTTGCGGAATGTTCTGGAAGGGCAATAGAAGGAAATTTAAAAAAAATATATATGGGCTGTCATATTATTTACGAGTTTATACAAAAAGCAAAAGGTCATTTATAGTTCTTCTAGTTTCTAGCGGGGTAGAATTGGAGTTGAACAAAGAATTCATAGTAATTATAGAAATGATAGTATTATGTATGGAACGTTTGATAATAAAAATCGTTTTATATTTTAGGTTTAACATTTTGTTTATTATTCTTACCGTATGTCCAAATTATTCTCTTAATTGATAATAATTTTGTGAATTTCATAAAAATATGACTCTTTTTCTTAAGATTTTTACTTGTGTTTCATTGTATTGTTGAAGTTCACAGTTCAAATCGCATATTTTTTTAGCAATTGCATTTTTTTTCGTGCAAATTTTATTAACGATTTTCACACGGATCGCCGCATAATGTTTAGTTAATAAACTGCACTGTCAGACTTTGACGGGTTAACGATTCGCGACCGGGGCGCGGGCGGTCGGTTATTAATTAAACGACGCATTATGCAATTACGCAAGATGCTTTTAAAAGCGCATTCAATTAATTTTATGAGCGCTTGTTTATCTGACAGACGAGCACCCATCGAGAGAGAGAGTTAGTAAGTAAGGAGGGGCGCGGGCGTGTGCGTGTGCAATAATTGCAAAAAGTGAAAAAAAAACGCACGGACGGACCGCGGACAGAGGGGAGGGGTGCGAGGAAAAGTTAGTTTTTGCACGGTCGTTGCTGGGTTAAAACAAACAGCCGCCGGGGAACTGTCAGATCTGGACGGTTAATTAAGACCCGCGGGACTGGGGTGTACCGACCCGTGAGCGATTTGCTTTGCGAATTCTTAAAATTACACTCACTACCGCCGTATACATATGTACATACTTATATTCTTATATTGGACATATTAGCGATTCCAAGTGCGTTTCGAGTTGACGAACAATTGACTTTGGGTTCCGATTTGGCGAATCCCACTGCGTAGAAGGTTTTCGTGCAAAAGGTCGGGTCACGACCCTTGCGAACGCTGGGGTCACGACCCCAGCAGAAGTGCGTAGGTCACGCAACTCGTTCGTGACCCGCTGTAAAAGAATACTATAATGGATGTTCGAGGTGCGTTCAATGAACCGAAAGGCTCCCACACGTCACGAGACCTGTCAAACGGCCCAATTTTGGACCCCTAAATGACCCAATGGTGGCACGCACGTACGCCACCCGTTAATTCCATAAACGGGCCATATAACGCAAGGAATGCTTGAGAGCATATTCTAAACTTTGACCGAAGTGTAGCCTATGATGCCCGCTCTTCATATTGGACGAGCGCTGACGAGCGGTGTCGAGCGCCAAGGTGTGGGTATGTGCTCGAGCTAATTCGCGCTAACGCCAACGTACTTTATAAACATTCGCGCGGTATCCGCAAAAGTTGAGCGACGGCGAAAAAAGCAAGGTGACGAACCCTTCCCCCCTCCACATTAAGTGTTGTCTGTGAGTTTACTGCGCAATCAAGTGGAAAAATTCAATAACCGTTTTTTTACCTTCCAGGCATTGCATATTGCCAGATAGTAATTGTATGTGCTTATTGCACACGAGGTGGTCGCATAGATTACTGCGATGTCTTGAACGCTTGACATTTCTGTAGGCAGTGACGCGACACTTCGTTCGCTGCCGCATGCTAGTTGACACTAGAGTGGCGCCACTAGCGATACGATTGCAGCGCTCAAGGACGGGCGAGCAGCGGCAGCTGACCACAACGCTAAGGCCAACATTCGCGCGATGGTGAAGTGGCGGCATTAAAGTAATGAAATTCGTCAAGTAATATACCTTCTAGCACAGGAGTGAGTACATGTCGTTCGAATTAATAACTGCAATCCGAAGAGTCCAATCACACAGCTTTGTACCAATTCAATGATATGATTCGAAAAGCTTCAATAGAAAATCAATCGAGTCTCATACATACATACATACGTATATGCAATTTAATTTGAAAATTCAACGCAGACTAACCAGAGTTGGCTCGCATCGAATTATCGTTTTATTGCCGAGGTAGGCGTAAATTATAGAAATTGCTAGGGCGATTGATGTGAAAATGTAATTTAAATTACAAATTGGCATCCCCTGCACGAGATTACATCCGCACTGGACGCGTAACGAGCTTCAAAATTGAAAGTTTTCGAAATCGGTGTTAATGTGTAGGAAATAGCGCGGACACCCCGCGTTATCTACGTGCGGGGTGTTATCAAACTTTGTGGTTTCGAGATATTTTTAAAATATACATATGTTACGTTCGGTAATCTGTTCACAGTATTGCGTAACACGAAAAGATAACCCTTGTTCCGTTTTTTTTTTCGGTAACCGAAAGATAATTCATTGATTGGTACTAACCTCTCGATAATCTCGTGGGAATGCAGTGAAACATCTTATCAGCAGTGTTCCACAATTAACCGTAAGCGAGAATTTGAATTTATTTTACGGCACCTACATATGTACATATGTATGTATGTATGTACGATATACATATGTGCATATAACGCGCGATTTTAACTTTAAAAGATTATTTATTAGATTACGATTGATAATAAGATTGAAGAAATTAGTTTTTAGCGAGGATAGTAATTTCGCACGCTTGTAAAACTCACACGATCGTTAAGCAAATGATTGATTGCGTGCATTATATAATATTTTGATTATTTCGTGTAATTTTCATTAATGATAATTTATTGATGTTATTAACTGAATTTAATGCGCTGATTGAGAGCGAGCTGTTTCCGTTATAAGTCTCGTCAATCTTTGCACTGGTAAATTATAATTTTATTGTACAATTTCCACATAGTAAAACAGAAACACTTTTGTTCATCACAATTAAGTTTTTTTTATCATCTAATTCGCAGTACACTTATTTCAAAGCGTTGTATAAGTTTTTATTGCAGAACTTTTATCTTGGAAACAACTGTGTAAGTGGCTACCGAAAGAAATACAGTACTGCGCTATATGGCATTTACAAAAATATTTAAAAAAAAATGAAGTTAATTTTATTGTATTGATTGTTTTACATACAAACTGTCCACATTGTATACAAAACGATCCCTAGCTTAATGCTGCGTACACACCGACGAACCGAACACCGAACGACGAAGGTCGAAGGCGAATTGTTATTGTGTGTATCGCTCCACACAATAACGTCCGATGATTTATGCACGCCCACACTATAGCAACCCTTCGTCGTTCGCTGTTAGATTCGTCGGTGTGTACGCAGCATAAGATTCAATATCAGACAAATGTTCACACACTTATGCTGATTACATTTAAGTACATATCAGACTTTCGGACACTATCATTGATTTGACTCAAAGTTTCGACTGGTATATGATGTTTAGATTTAGATGGCTGGTTTATAACGCGAGTGTGCCGTGGGTATTTAGTATTCGTTACGAGAAAGCAGAAGGATTAATGCGACTCCTTGAAGTGTGAAACTTGCGCGTCTGCGACTGGCGTAACTTTCGCCGACCGCCAATGTAATGGGGCAAATCTCCTCCTCGGGGATTGCCGATGACTGGTTGAGGTAGGATGTTATGTGCGATGTTGCATTATGTGCATCGCCACCGAGATGCAGAGCAGCTTTTGAATGCACTTCGATAGAACTTCGTCAGTCGCTTTATATGTAAGCTCCGCGATTAATTGGTGGTCGCAAGACGCGGAACTTGCGTCGCTCGTTAACCAGAGCCGTGCAGCGTTCAGCCACCTTTAACCCGGGATAAGGGCAGGTAGTTTACAGGGCCGTGCAGAGTGCAGAATCGTCCAGGTGGAGGCGCCGTCCGGGGACAACGACCAGGCCCGCCCAGACAATGGATATCGATCCAGGACGCCCCCGGACACCTTAAAACTATTGCCCTTTTACCAGAACGCAATCCAGTTAAGACAATTGTTCAATTATAAAATTAAACTTGATCAACCTCTGAATATATCTGGTCTATCAAATCCATTCTAGACAAATTACTGCAAGTACTGCATCCTTTGTACAAAAAAATAATAATTTACAGATCCAAAAAAGTTCCATACATTTGCATTAAAAATTCCACTAATACCACCAATTCTTTGTTAAACTCCAACCCTACCCCACTACATAGAAACTAGAAGAACTATAAATGACTTTTGCTTTTTGTCTAAACTCCTAAATAATATGGTTGACAGCCCATATATATCTATTTTTTTAATTTCCTTCAATTGTCCTTCCAGAACATTCTGCAAACCTAATATGTTCCACCTAAGGTCCTCAACCTCAAATTTCTCTCACTATTCATTAATTTATAGGACATGTAATGCCTTTAACAAAATTCCAAGCTTTATCGATATATTCTCTTGTAATCTTTCAACATTTAAAATATATGTATACAAACATATTTTTAATCCCCAATTCTAATAACACCTAAATTTTCCTCTCCCCTTATATTATTAACATTTGAGCCGTTATAAAAGCGGAAAAAAAATGAGTTAATGATATTTTTGGCTACAAACATAATATGTGGTCTATTTATGTATTTATGAAAAAAATCGACTTAAATCACTTTAATTTATAACGACTTATTTATTTACTATGTAATGATATGTCATATTTTCGTTGAAACTATTCTAGTTTAAGCCACAATTTTTCTAGTGTGTGTTTTTGTCTACTAGTGTTTTTACCATTAATACATTACTTTATATAATAGCATAGGTGTCTGTCTTGCTGGGTAGCCGCGGAAAGCACGCACATTTATCAACTATCAAGAGTACACAACATGTATTGAAGAGGTATACCTATACAAAGTTCGTAACGTGATAACTATCGTGGCAACCGCCGATTGACAATTCCGCTAGTTGAATTTTCATCTCTTTGATTTTGCACAATAGCTTCAAAACACTATATATGTATGTACAATTTGTCTGATTCGATCTGATAGTGGGTACATGATATATAAATATGTAGCTGTGCTGGGCAGTTGCGATTTTCAAGTTGAATAAAATAGTTCACCATCTCTTATTAAAATGATATACATATTTATGTACAAGGTGTTTCAAATTAAACGGTTGAAATGATGTCTTATTTGTTAATGAGTGTATTAAGTTTGTGTATTGTACACAGAATGAGTCAGCCTTTTTAAATCCAACTATAGCCGAGAACAGTCTTAATACGCTTTTGTGCATGTTTATCGTTTGAAATTATAGAATTTACGATCAAACCGAGTTGATAGTGTCGTTGCAGCGCTTGCGAATATTATGTACGCGATTTATAGTTTAGAGCGCGACGACAAATAACAAATACCCTTTGTTCGCGTGTCGCCGAATAAAACAGCAAAATTTTAGAAATGAGCGGCGGATAAGGAGGGTTGGGTCGCGGTCGGTGGGTGGTTCAGCTCTTAGCTGAGTTCATGAAACCTGGGACCAAGTCGGATATGAACCCCCGCGAGCGTCAAATGTCGCAGAACTGCATTCGGGTTATTAGATAAGGGGGGACACGCCCCCGTCAACCTCTAGGCAACCCCCATGAACGTTTGTAATCTATGGGGGTGATCTGGTAAGGCGTTTCCACTTTTATGCTGGTTCGTGAACGCGGTTCCTCGAGCGAGCTTGCGAAAGCTCGGCGACGCTGTCAGATAACAAATTTAGTACGAAAGTTGAAAGCGATCGCGCAGAGAGCTTTCCGGCCGCTGCACCCACACACCCCCTCCACCTTACCATGCACTTTTAATTCGGAAAACTCACCCCCGTACTTACGCATACACCAATAGTATACATATGTTGTAGTTATATACCCTTTCATGCCAACTTTTATATGTATAAAAAACGAACTGTCTGAAACGATTCGGAAGTTTAAAATATACGCAGCTAAATAGCTGTACTTGGATAATGTGAGGAATCGTTTTAATGCCAGGATCAATTTTATTATAGTTGCGAAAGTTTTTTTATGTGATCGTAAACTGTTAAATGTGGAGTTTACTTACAATATTCAGAATGATTTATGGCTCATGGAACGTACATATTGGAGGATGCTGATTTCCACGATCATACATACGTAGGTATGTACATATCAGTTTTATTCATATACATATATGTATGTATATGAATAAAAGTAAAATTATATTTAATGAATTTTGCACACAAATCTTAGTCACAGTAGATAATCATATTGTAGAGATAGTTGATAGTTATTTATACCTATGACAATTGGTGAATATGACGGGATGTAAAGAAGAAGAATGAAACTAGGATGGAGTGCTATTGGAAGAATGAACATACATATGTATGTAGTTTTTAAATCCAACATTCCGCTATGCTTAAAAAAGAAGGCATACGACCAATGGCAGATGACGTGTGAATGTGAAACGTGATCCAGTGCACACAGAGAAGCATGGAAAGATGTATGCTTGGTATAACAAGAAGAGATCGTAAGATGAATACATGGGTGAGAAGTATGGGCTAATTGGCAGATATACATAGCAGAACGTGTGAAAAAGTTGGAGTGGACACAGCGAGAAGAATGGATGGCAGATGGACTCGAAAAATACTGGAATGGTATCCGAGAGGATGTGAAAGAAAGCAAGGTAGACCGAGTGGAAGATGGGCTGATGAATTGAAAATAATGTGTGGTGTCAAGTGGATGCAGATTGCTCAAGACAGACAGGAATGCAAGAGGATTGGAGAGGCCTTTTTCCAGCAGTGGATGGTGAATGGCTGACAATCATGATGATGACATATGTATGTATATGTAAAAAATTTCAATAGCTAATATTCTGAATGAATAAGGCATTGACAAATTCCTTATATATTTATATTTATAGAGAAACATACAGTCTATGTATAGTTGAATTCAAGCATACATATGTAGATAAAGTTAAAAGAGGACAAATAAGATTATGAAACAGTAGCAAGGGAAGTGGTTCTTATCGTAAAAGATATGCATCCGGAACAATTTTCTGTTACACAATACCATCTGTGACATAATGTGTTCCATAATACATTAGATATCGTATCGGTTTAGCTTAAACCCTTTGACATGACTTTGACCTTATCGAGAAGTGCTCGTTCCCCCATGTGCGTTTACATACGAACGAAATTCGAGTGGGCGCGTACGAAGCAATAAGGGTTGTTTTTCTGGTGTAAGACGTTCCGGGTTGTGCGAGGTCAGTTTCGAGGGTTCACAGCCTCAACCCTCGGCCATCACCCTCGAGGAGGGTTAACAACTCGAGGAGGGTGCTGTTTTTACACGACCCTCTTTGGGGTTGACAACATTACGTCGGCGGAATGGGTGGGGGGGTGACCCGACCCCGGTCAACAAATACAAACGAATCTAATCCACACTGACCTCTATTTCTAACTGGTTTGTTTGTTGTGATTTGATTCAAGTGTATGGTACGAAAACTTATCGAAAATTTATAAATCGTATATTAGACCTAAACTAGAATTTGCTGTAAATGTTTGGAATCCTAACTTCAAAAAAGACATTGTATGTTTAGAAAGGGTTCAAAGAAGGATAGCAAAAATGCCACCTGAACTTCCTATAATGAAAGGTTGAAGAATATGAGTCTCACATCTTTGGAGACTAGAAGATTAAGAGGCGATCCAATAGAAGTCTACAAAATAATAAATATAAAAAATAATAAATGCCCAATGAAAAACATCCTTACTTTCAATAAAAACGCACATCTCAGAGGCCATACACTGAAATAACTACATACATAAAAGACAAATCGAACAAAATTGTCAGACTCTTTTTTTTCAAATAGAATAGTCGAAGTTTGGAACCGTCTGCCAAATCAGCTAGTAACTTCCGAAAATGCAAATCTATTTAAAAATCATCTCGATAAGGTTTTGAACACAAATGGATTTTCGTAATCCTTCAAATATAAATAATTAAGAATTGTATGTACAAGTAATGTCAGACCCCTGGGCTCCATCGGCTATGCCGCCTGCCCATGTATTTTTGTCTGTCTCTTGTAGGCTCCTAAACCACTCAACCGATCGCGATGAAACTTTCAGGACTTATTGTGATCATGCCGGGAATGGTTCCTGTGAAAAAAATATCGGGAAAAAACGGAACGGGAACGGGAACGGGCCTGCTCACGCGTCAGATAACGTACTAGGAACGGGAACACACGGGCTGAGTGTGCATTGCAAAGCATGCCGGGTCAGCTAGTAAATAAATAAAATTTATACAAGTCAATTCGATTGTGTGTTAAAAGTTCCACGCTCCAAAAGGTGAGGAACCACCGACGTTCGGAATTGATCAAGACTCGATTAAATGTAGTCGTGTGTGTTTGTGTGCTCTTTTACTCATTCTAAAAGTAATGCACCGAGTTGTGTGCGACTCGTGGGAAATTGCACAGCCGAAATTTCTAGATGACCTCACTCACGACTGCGACATTTTTTTTTCCGAGTTCAAATGCGACATCTCCCCGTATGAATACGGGAGTGAAGCGCGTGTTTCGTGCCTCCTCAGTGTATCGTCACTCCCGTTTCGCTCGGCGGCAATAAATAAAGCCAAGTGCACGTACGGTCAACGGCTGACATTTCTCGTTCTGCGTACGGAGCGCGAGCGCAATTCGTAATTGGACGCGGCGTAACATACGCCCGTCCGTCCGTCCGTCCTTCTGTGGCCCACGCGTCGTTCGGGTCGTGCGTGAGCCGCCTGTATGATATCGGCATTCCCGCCATCAAAAGGTAGACGGCGTAACCTTTAGAGCGCGGCGCGAATCGAACGGAGAAAAAAAATTGCGTCGGGGTAGGCATTTTTACGTAAAGTGCGCAACTTCGTGCAGGCTGCCGTGCGTGACCGCAGATACCCCCCCCACCTCTCTCGTCCTGGTTCTGGTATCCTCAATTAAACGAATTGTTCTGATAACGGACGACGATTATTCCACACCGTCCCTGACGAGGAACTTCTCTATTCGCTGCGAGATGTCTCGCCGGAAGTTGGGAAAAAGTTAATTTGCTCAGATCGTATGCTGAAATGCGTGCACGCACTACACACCGTTACGGTTGAAAATTCTAATTGATGTTCTTGGAAATATTACATATATACCGCACAATAATATATATATAGAAGCATGGAAAGATGTATGCTTGGTATAACGAGAAGAGATCGCAATGCTGCGTACACACCGACGAACCGAACAGAGAACGACGAAGGGTTGCTATTGTGTAGACGTTCATAAATCATCGGATGTTATTGTGTGGAATCGGTCCACACAATGACAATTCGCCTTCGCCCTTCGTGGTTCGCTGTTCGGTTCGGCAGTGTGTACGCAGCATTAGAGGAATACATGGGTAAGAAGCATAACCAAAGTGGCAGATATAGCGGAATGTGTGAAAAAGTTGAAGTGGCAGTGGGCTGGATACAGCGAGTAGAATGGATGGCAGATAGACGCGAGAAATACTGGATAGAAGCATGGAAAGATGTACATATGCTTGGTATAACAATAAGTGATCGTAAGAGGAATACATGGGTAAGAAGCATGACCAAAGTGGCAGACGTAGAATATGCGAACAAGTTGAAGTGGTAATGGGCTGGACACATAGCGAGAAGAATGGATGGCTGATGGACGCGAGAAATACTGGAATGATATCCGAGAAGATGTGAAAGAAAGCAATGTAGATCAAGTGGACAATGGGTTGATGAATTGAGAAGAATGTGTGGAGTAGAGTGGATGCAAATTGCTCAAGACAGACAGGAATGGAAGAATGAACGGCTGAAATAGATGAATTTTGCAGTATTGAACTTTCAAGGGTTAGTCGGAGTACTTTTTCGCGTGCTTAGACAAACAAATAAAAGTTATTGTCTTTGCTTATATTAGGTTGAATTAGAGGGAGAGATAAAATGGAAATGGAAATCATATATTGCTTCACAGTCACATTTTGAAGTACATATGTAGGTACTACGTATTCACACTTTTTTTTTTTTTTTTTTTTTTTTTTCAAACTCCGAAGAGATGAAATTTAGTACATATTTATAGTTATTCTGTATTGTGAAACATGTAAAATGTGCATGAATTTATAGTTACGTGGTCGAAAATATGACCGAGTATCGCAATTTAATAACTTGTACCTTTAATTATTTATTTGCGTCGAATAACGTATTCTTATCGCGTTGCATTGTATAAGAAACGAACGTTAACAATAATTTTAATACGCTATGCAGATTGTGCACGTACAATAGTTATAGTTTCTTGTACTTATGATACGATCACACTCGCGATGTAATATATTTATATGAAAATGTCAAATTAACGTCAATGTTGAAATTTGTTAAAAATTATCATGCGAAAGACAAGGCTTGCTCATTCAAAAGTAATCACATGAAAAAAGCGACTTCATTTTCTATATCATTAAATCCAAAGTGAAAGGGGACAGAACGAGGTGGGGGGAGACGGCAAGGTTCGTCTTTTTTTTTTTAACATTTTCCCTTTTTTCGGGGCGAAAGAGTGTATTTTCTCGTGTGCCGGGATTAGACCCCTAATAAAGACGTCTACATGGCCCGCTCAGCGTCTTGGCGCGAGATGCTGCAACCGCCATCTTTTCACCTCTCGCCCCTTACCCCATTCGTAAACGTGATGTTGAGAACAAGCGGAATTTAAATGAGGAAATCTAGCTTCTATACACACGTGTGTACTTTATTTCTAAAGTTTACGTATATTGTAATGAAAATTCGACATTTTAAAGGAGATATTCGAAAATGAAACATGAGTAAATTTTGTACGTACATAATATGTACCTACGCACAAATATTGACACGTGACTAATATTTTTTTTTTATTGTTTGGTTTGTCGTGCATATTAGGTATGGGTATTTTAAGGGACATTTCGGTCTACGATAAGATTACTTACTATTCGTAGAATTGTTCTATTTATTCACATGAAATTTTTAACGTTTTTACTTTATCCGTAGGTACGCAGTATAGATAAAGTATAGTTTTTTTTTTACTTTATCCATCTACATATATATTACAGGTGGACCTCAACTTTCGCACATTCGACTTTCGCACAATTCGCCATTTCGCACATTTTTAAAAAATCGTTTTTTTTTTCCGTTGGAAATTGTGGAAATATATCATCAAAAATTGTTTCTAAAAGGCACGGCATAGTGATGGATGAAATGGAGAAATCTTTGTCTTATTGGATAAGTGACAAAAATCAAAAAAACATCCCTCTGAGTACTTCAATAATTCAAGCTAGAGCTCTTAGTTTGCATAAGGATTGGAAGGCTAGACTAAAAGAAGATTCTAACACGGTGTTTCGTGCAAGTAACGGCTGGTTTTCAAATTTTAAAACAAGGTATTCTTTACACAATATTAAATTCACTGGAGAATCAGCCGATGTGGATGAAGATGCTGCAAAAGACTTTATTTCATCATTGTCCAAAATTATTGAAGATGGTGAATATTCCTCTAGTCAAATATTCAATGTAGATGAGACTGGTTTATTTTGGAAGAAGATGCCTAATCGTACATTCTTATCAAAGGAATAATTAGTTGCCCCTGGTCATAAACCTTCTAAAAACCGATTGACATTGCTTCTTGGTGGAAATTTAGCTGGTGATTTAAAATTGAAGAAAATGAAAAATGAAGAAAAAAAAAATTGTCATATTCAACTAAATCTTGAGAAGTTCATTACGCGATTATAATTTTCCGTGCCTGAATGCGATATTTACTTCACTTTTTAATGTATATAAATAATTTTTATTTAATACATACATACATTTTTGATACAATTTTTGGTGCTTTTTTTACTTTTTTTTTTTTTACATCCCTCTACCTTCGAACATTTAACTTTCGCACACATTTTCAGGAACCAATTATGTGCGAAAGTTGAGGTCCGCCTGTATATAAATCAATGTCTATCGGTTTGTTTGTTTGTTTGTCTGTCTCTTATAGGCTCCTAAACCACTCAACTGATCGCGATGCAACTTTCAGGACTTATTGTGATCATGCCGGGGATGGTTCCTGTGAAAAAAAATCGGGAAAAAACGGGATCGGGAACGGGCCTGCTCACGTGTCAGAAAACGTACTAGAAACGGGAACGGGAACGGGAACACACGGGATGACCCGGCATTGCAAAGCATGCCGGGTCAGCTAGTATCTGATAAAGTATTGTGATCGTGCGAAAATTCCACCTCGAGATTTTGACTGATTTGTATCAGGTATCGTCCCTTAATCACGTTTTTGTGATTTCTGGAAAACGTCTGTATGTGTCTGCGTGGCTGTGTGTGTGTGTAGCGGATGTGTGTGAAATCGCTATTACTCATAACCTTTTATCCTATCACATTGAAACTTCATATTTAAAGGTTTTTTGTCGGCCGGAAGTAGTACTTTTACTCTTGGTTTTCGATTTTTTTTTTTTTTTTATCTTTTCTACGAAACTATTACCCCTATCAAGCTGAAAAATTTCATATCTATAGTTTTCACTGTGATATTACGATTTTGGTCAATATTCGGCAACCGAAAGTGGCAGTTTATTCTTAAACGATTTTTCGTTTTTTTTTTTTACTTTTTTCGACCTTTTAAATATTTAGTATGTTTATAATATTGTAATAATATAATTTTTAGGGAAATATTGAATTATAAAAAAAAAAAATCATTAAAATGGAACTTTTTTATTGTAGAAAAGTCAAAAATCGTGTTACCACCAATATTTCTGAAACTACTAAACCAATCAAGCTGAAAATTCATATTTATAGTTTTCATGTAAAATTCAAGAGCTGGTAAGGTCCGATAACCGGAAGTGATAGTTAACTCTTGAACGAAATTTAGTCATATCATCTTCATGATATTATGAAATTATAGTCCTTATAGCATCGATGAGTTACAAAAAAAATATCATCAAAATCGGGTAACTGAAAGTGGTTGATTTTCCAATTTGAATATATGTATGCCGAAAATCCCACACAGTGATTTCATATATGTATGTAATACATATGTGTGTGTGTGTATGGGTGCGTTCGTTGCTCGCGATGTTCGATTTACATATGTACCTACTCTTTTTTGGATATACATATGTACAGCTGTACACCAATGAGCAAAATTTGCTTTCAAAAAGTTTTTTTACTTACTCTTTGTATATGTAATATATACAAAGAGTGTGGATAGTCATGGATTGGTCACACCCGATTTTTTTCTTATTGAACGCAAGCATTACTCTAACTACTCTATGTAATAGAGTAGATGCATACATATATATGTATGTACATCTCGTGCTACGTGTAATTCGTCTAATTGCGCGAATTATGTCATTAAGATTGTGACGATGCGCGTACTGATTTGCTCGGACATGCGCTCACGTAGCGCATTGTTCACGCCTCTCGTGCATTCCTACTATTTTTAATTTTTATGTTTTGTTTTGTGTTTTTTTAACTATAAATTTTTTCGCAATATAAATAAAAAAAATCCTTCCCCGGGCAATTTGCTACGACTTCGTCAACCCACACGTTACTATTAGCTTCTCGTTAATGGCATTTCAGTCGTTAGATTTTACCCGCAGTAAATTGTTCGAAAACACGCAATAGTGCGAAATATTAATTTATATTGCCTGCCGTGATTAAGTGATTCGTGTCGAAGACTATGCCCGGTATGAAACTTCGGATTTTGTAAAATGTATAATGTGTATAATAATACATTAAAACATTCTTGATAATATCCTATATGCTGTATAAACATATGTTTGTACATATACCTATATAATCTCATTTCATATCTATCTCGTAATTGAATGACCGATTGTGCAGTGAATTTTAATCGTAAAGGATGGGAGGAATTTACGAGCAAGAATGCATATTATGTCACATTATGAGACTAAAGCTCATAAATATTCATCTTTTATAGCATTTATATAATTTATTAGAGATAAATTGAAAAAAAAACGTTGATATTTAGTTATCCTATACTTTTTTTTTGAATCGTTATTATTTGTATAATTTACCTATGTGTAGATACATATGTACATATATATAAGCCGCCTTGAAGAGAAACACCTTCACGCCCTTTCTCCCCAAGATCCTCACATGAGGCCACCACCCCCCCAACGAATATAGTCTGTTGACCTTTCCGTTGGGGACAGACGGTTGTCCAGTAAGGCCGGAACAACCGCGCATCTCTGCTGAAATAAAATAAGACAAAAAAAAAAAGTAAAAAAAAAAAACAAATATTTTTTTTTTTTTAGGAAAGGAAAGGGATTTTTTTTTTGACTTTACTTCTTATGGGCTCGGACCATAGTATTCCCCAACGGAGCACTTTTTCCCGAAAGATTGGGCGAAAGTCTCAAAGGCCCTGAAAGACCCCTTATCCGCAACCAAATTGCCATGGTACAAAGGGCCAATCAGGGACCCTCTGATAGCTCTGAGGAGAACACCACGCTCCAAACCCATACCCGGACAGGACCACAGAATGTGATCCGCATCCTGCTCTGGAAACGAGCACTGACAAACAGAAATGGCAGGTTTCCCACTATTAAGGGCTCGACGTACAGTAACCAAAAGGGTACGTGATGCCCAAATGCTAGATGCATATGCAACACAGTTTACGAAAATGGCCTCATACCCCAACTGCCTCTCTCGGAAGCCCAGACCTCAGGTCCGGCCGCAGTCTATCGAGTCTACAAAAAGCAGTCTTAGCCTTCTCCAGGATGAACTCTCTGCTATATGTACATATAGCAGGGAGGGGTATTTTTTTTTTAAATATTTAGATACACACTTGAACTTCAAGGAAATATTAAAAAACGTTGATCTCAAATATTCCCATGCCTTTTCAAGGTCATTCTATGGTTTATATACAATGCAACAACATGACAACTCATGCAATTCATCATGAATGAAAACTTTTGATTGAAAATTGCGGTGATAGTAATAGCCAAAGTCCTTATTTTCTCTCGTCCTACGTTTTTTTTTTCGCTTTAGAGTAAATTCCCACACTTCTTAGGTCATAGTCATCCGCCGTTTTTCCTTATTTTAAAATTGATGAAGACCCTTTGATGGCACGCGTCATCGTTCGCACGAGACGCCATCGTTTCGTGTTATCGGAAAATCTGCAAGGGGATTCCGTGCAAAGGAAAGGTGACGTCACCCAGTCATCATCATCATCAGTTGCATCCTCATCATCATCATCAACGCGGTTGTCGTTGACACTCATTATTCACGGAGGCCGTCACGCGTCCATTGTGCGCAACGCCGCACTTGCATAACGATGCACTCCGACGCGTCTTTTTATCATTCATCTTTCGAGGAGATGCATCTCTTCGCTGACGCCTATTTTCTCTCGTTCATTTTTGAAGCAGGAGCGGAAAATTGCGTTAGAATGAGTGCATACGAATGCAGATATGTATGTATTTACTCTTATCGGTCGCACGTGCAACCTCGCCTTTACAATACCAATGCATTGTTGGCGCTGGTCGTGTGCGTGATGACTTTTAATTGCAAACACTCACAACATGTTTATGGCAATGCCACGTACGCTTTACTATCAATTTTCATTGTGTGCACACGCGGACATAATACGTGCGACGTATTATCTTGTAATATAATTATGTACTCTCAGAGTTTATGATTTCAATTTTAAAAGATAAGAATACATACATATACGCACCGCGCCATAAGGAAATGTAACAAATGGTTTGAAACTCATGGACTTGTTATCAATTAATTAAACTACAATAATTTTATTTACTAACGTATATGATAATAATGGTTCATTTTCATCCACCTTTCTTTTTATTTATTTATTTAACTAAAATAGCTTGATAAGTTAATTACAAAACAAAAAAGTAACTTATAGCTAAAATTACAAAATAAAATTAATGAAAGCACTTGTACGGAGGTGTTGTCTGCCAGTCTTTAAGTCTGCCAGGAACCTATCAATTTGATTTTTTTTTCCATTTTATCTAACAACCTCCTTTTAAATTCTTACCTATTATCTTATTCCTACCCCAAGTATTATGACTATGCATATCATACCGCCTTATTAAATACTTATTGAAATAATTTGGTAATAAATTCTTATCTAACTTAAAAAAATATATAAACATACACACTTTGAAAGTTCCACTTAGTATTTATTATACTAGTTAATCTATTTTCATTTTAAAATACTCAGCATCTCTATTTTGCAATTTTTGCAACGCAATGTAAGAAGGGGGGGGGGGGTAGGTAAGGATTGGTTTTAAGGGCAAAGGCGGATTTACAGTTGACACTTTATTGGAGATAACTTGTACAATTAGCAACTGCAAGAACAGTTTAGACAGACAACCAACTGTAAACCAAACAGCTCCAGGTCTTCCGATGAAACTTTCAGGCCAACGACCAACTGCGTCCTATCAGCTCCAGGCGATGTTCATGACTCAAGGTTTCTCTTTTTCAATTTTATAGCTCTAATTTGCAATTTTTGAAACCAATCTTTAAAAAGCCTACATATTTACTAAATTTAAGCCACAACATATAGAATGAGGATGAACAGTTGCATTATAAACTAATATCTTTGTATTTCTAGATAGCATGAATGTGTATAATATATCTTTAAAATGCTACGTAAGATCCAGTGCACACAGAGAAGTATGGAAAGATGGACGCGATAAATACTGGAATGGTATCCGAGAGGATGTGAAAGAGAGCAAGGTAGACCGAGTGGACGATGGGCTGATGAATTGGGAAGAATGTGTGGAGTCAAGTGGATGCAGATTGCTCAAGACAGACAGGAATGGAAGAGGATTGGAGAGGCCTTCATCCAGCAGTGGATGGTGAACGGCTGAAAATGAAGATGATGATGAACATCTAGTATTATTAAACTTTTTATAATTAATTATCATGGCTTTTCTTTTATTTGTATTTCAAATCCTAAGTGAAATAACTTTATTATCATTGCGTTTTTTTTTTATATCTTTGCATGTTTCGGAACAAAGACGTACCCCCATTGCGATTTATCGCGACGTAATGCAGCCTCGACCGTAGATAGTTTCTTAATCGCGTTTTTATTGCTTTCGGCGGGGGTCCGTGTGAAAAACGAGTGTCTGGTCTCCAAGGTAAGAAGCAGCACCAGATAATGATGTTATAAACATTAGCCCGGTGGGCTAATGCAGCAGCCTCCGCGTAATGTCGGCCTCTGAATTAATGCACGTGCCTGGGACCATGCGCGTGCCCAACCACCGCACGCCACTGCACTTAACAACAACTGGCTCATTTTACACAGAAACGTGCCCGTGGATGCATCGAACTAAAACACCAAACAATAAGTTTGACAAGACAAGGCTAAATTGCCCCGGGCAATACCTGCTCACACCGCGATGTTTCCCTCAGTAGCTTATTATGAACTTTGTCCATGACGAAGTGTGGATGTATAGAGGCAAACATTGATTTCACGAATCAAAACACTCGTACTTCAGTAATTCAGAAGAGAGCTTCAATGAAAAGACTATTGTCTAAATTTGATATTAAAAAAACTTTTCCAACTTACTCGTACCATCTCCGCGCTAAGAAGAACTCGCTGCTAACTTTGAGTTCAAAGTTGAAAATCTACTACGGTTTTGAGTATTTAACATTTCGATGATATGAACCTTTTCATAGTAAAGTTTTCCGGCAAAGAGTTGATTTTCCTCGATGTAAAAGCTCACTCTATACTATAATTGTGATTGATTGTAGCACACGCATGGGTGAGGCTCTTTTATTAGACAGGTTTAGCTCAGATCGTATCGTGAATTTTGCCGCATTAAAAATATTGTGCGTTGTAACGTTATATTAGAAATATCGTGCAGAGTATTGACGTATACGAAAACAATGTCTGAAACGAATTACTATAGAGTGTATAAACACAATGAAAACACTTCAAGGGAGGATAGTACGTAGTGAGCGTGTGTGCAACAAAGGGTTGAATGTAGTGCTTGAGACGCTAGTCGAGAAAGCCGTCCATTCTATTAGTTATCTGAAAACTGGACGAGCTAGTATAGCAATCGTTTCTTTGTTGTTGCTTTTATGTGCCGTTATAGCGGGAAATTCGATTAATTTTACGTAAAAAATGGGTATATTTCAAGCACGGCCAGTCTGAAATAATGGATTTGCACACACGCCCTGCCGTGACAATTTTCGCAATTCCAGTGCCGGATTAGATAGACCGAACCCTGGCTGGGGTTGAAAAAAGAGGACGCCGACGAGATGGCGGTCTATCCTCGAGCTGTGTCGAGGGTGGATGGGTGGTTGAAGGGGTTGGTTGTGGGGTGGTGAGTTGTTCTTTCTTTGTTTCTCGGTTCTTCAATAACCCCGTCTCTTCGCGAGTCCTCCCCGTGGCCTCGTTGCATTTTCCTGTTATCCCAATACCCCTTTCTGGGTGCTCGTGGATTTGGAGACGTCCGTGTAGACGAGCGACAGAAACGAAGATACTGAGCGAACGAAAGAGATGGTGAAAACTAGACTTAATCAGGGATGCAACGATCCAAATTTAATCCAAGATATTATTGAGGAACACAAAGAAAAATACAATATGTATTTTAATCTTTTACTACCTATATACATATGTATGTACATATATTCACTGTCTAGTACTGACGCTCGTGTTATGCAAGCTATGAGAGCTTAAAAATATACTATACCCAGTGTCGTAACTAGGGTTTTCGCCCCCCCCCCCCACCCCTATATTTTTTTTAAATTGAAAATTTTATTGAAATTTCAAAATTTTCTGGTTTTCTGGCGTAATGAGAAAAAAATTTAAAAGTAATCATATGTAGTTAACATAACTATTAATAACATCAATGTGAGAAAATACTAAATGTGTGTGTAAGAAGTAAGTGTAAGTGTATGTGTTTTTTATAATAGTATTAATATAAAATTAATAATATAATTTTATAATACATAGTATTAAAGATGATATTTTCCCCACGCTTTGCAGTTTAATTGAACTGAAAGTCTGATTTAGAATTTCATCAAACTCTGAAAACTGGTTCAGAATGTGTCATATTAATTTTTAGGATAAATCGAAATGCCTGAAAGACGAGAGTTTAGATTAGATAGAGCATTCCCATGAGTCTCGAGCGCGGTCTCTTTTCTTGCCCGTGCACGCACGAATCTGTATGCTCGTCAACTCGCCGGTATCGATTTCGATAACACTTTTAAATCGGATTGCTAGGAGTGTTGACTTGTTCATGATCTCTGACAGCAACTTGTCAGTATTTTTGGATTTTTTTGATATATAATTTTTTATTTTCTTATGCAATTATTTTGTTATTATTATTAATACTGTTATTATTATTGTTATTAATATTATTATTATTATTATTATTATTATTATTATTATCATTTTTAATATTATTATTATAATTATTTTTGGTTTTGTTATCATTATTAATATTTTTATTATAATTCTCATTTTTAATTCTATATTTATATTATGTATCTGGCCGATGTGGCGTTTTAGGGATTCCTGTGAAGTCACATCGGTATATTTTAAAACGAAAAATAAAAAAAAAAATAAATAAAAAATTTGTGATTCTCGCAACCTTCGTTCGCACTTACTCGACTGCGAGTGTGTGTAGGTACATACGTATGAGTATGTGTAGAGGCGCAACGCTTACCGCTCGAATACATGCGATCGGGCGCTATGCGGCGCCCTTTTCAATTTTGGCGCCTTTTCAAATTTTGGCGCCCTAGGCAACTGTCTACTTTCCTACCCCCTACCCCCCTATACCTATGTATATATGCATATGTATAAGCGTAAGATCTGCTAGCATTTTCCAAGAAGCCGCTATCTGTCAAAGCTGGTTCGAGTCGACAACGTGATTTTATGGCCACACACCCGTTCAATCAACGGTCCACTGTACAATTATTTCACGTACTGTCAAACAGGCTATGGACTGTACAGTTATTGTACGTATAGCGCACACAGGTGGAAGTTGGGGGGGTTGGGGGCTAGAATCCCCCTCATATTATATGGGTGTAGTAAAATGAAAATTGATTTGATAACAAATTTTTACTTTATTTTAGCAAAATTCACTAAGAAATAACGAGAATTTACTGTTTTAAGGTATTGCACTTGTGATGACCCTAATTTCGACCGAATCAAAGTAAGGCCGTGTAGCTTCGGCTCTCGCAGGGCGGGATTAGGTTTATGTGGGCGGATAGATTGCACGTTATGGGTTCCCGTGGCTGCAATTTTAATGCTTTTTCAGTCATTTGCCTGAAAAATCTATTTAAATTTATTTTCACACTTACAGTGAAACACTCGCGTGTTTAATTGCTACGAGTTCGGGGGGGGGGGGGGGGGGGGTCGTATGAGACGTGCATAATAAATAAATGCACGATAAATCCGAGGGACGCTTTTCGTTTTGGACCGCGTCGGATAATATCGGAGCCGCCCTCATTGGCGTTCATAACCCACGACGAGATTAGAGTGGCTAGAGGAGGGTGGTTGGGTGGATGGGTGGGTGGGTTGGTGGGTGGGTTAGTGGGTGGGTTCACGTTATCGCACCATCCGTTACACGGCACCTTACAAAGGGTGGGCGGTTTTAATCCAACCCACGGTGAAGGGGTGGCAAGGGGGTGATTTCAGTCCACCCCCCTCTTATATCCCACCATTTCATCCCTCCCCCCTCTGAATTGCAGTCGCCTGGCTCCGAAGGAGAGGTCGCAAAAATAAAACTGTCACACTTTGAAGAGATCGGAGAACGGTGCGCGGCGAGCTTTCGAACCAAATTGGCTTTGTTGTTCGGTCGTATTCTGGGTCAGATGCGTTGTTCCTTCGTTGGCGAACAATGGCTGTGTTGTTTTGTTCCCAGAGAACGAAGCACTTGTGTAATTCGAAGATATAAGCGAGTGTGTAGCTGTTGGTGCATATACAAACAAATTGCAATTGAGTGCATGTATGAACTTTATACCGCTGTGATCTAAATGGCGACGCATACACTTACGTTGTCTGAAGTTTAAAGGGCTTAGAATTTTCTTTATACTACACAAGTGGACATGCGAGAGTGAGGATTGGAATTGACCTAAGTTTAATTATTGAAACATCAGATTACTTTGATAGTTTAATGAATATACTATGTACACTAGTCACTGCCCATTGACAGTGTCGTCGGATGGTTATCATTTATGTATTATACAATATAAAATTCAATGTTTGTTTGTTTGTTTGTCGTTCCGCTATGCAAATCTACAGTTTTCAACTTAGAACCGCTAAACTTGGTATACTATCTCATGATACCCTAAGTCAGACCGTAGGTGGGTTTTGGAAGGGGTCGGATCAGGGGGTCGGGGGTTTTTTCATTCATAAACTTTCACCCGCTCGAGCAACGCCGGGCAATTCAGCTAGTGTATTATATGTACATATAGTGTATTTCCATATCAAAGCGTAAATACATACATGTGTGGGTGGCCAAGTCACGCAAAGACGCCTCCTCACGAAAAATTTGATCCTATTTCATATATTTACAATAACTGTCCGTTGACAATGTCATCGGATGGTTATCGTGTCACAAGTGTTTGTGTGTTTTAGTGAGGTTATGTAGCGTGAGCGTGCGCTGCGTGCAATACGGGTTATGTTACACAACACGGGTGTGAGTGATTGTTTGTGTATGCGATCGTTCCGCAGCTGTCCGTGCCGAGAGTGAGGTTTTGTAGCGTGACCGCTCCGCTCAACCCGCGTCGTGTGCGGTGTGAGTAAGTGAGCGTACGTGTACGTGTCGTGGCGGGTATGCGAGCGTTCCGTGGCTAGGCTACCCATCCAGTCAGGCAGATTTCTGCGCTACTATACCTATATATAGTAATGACTCATGCCACATATTATATGCAATTGAGGGGGGTCATTCAGAGAAAGAAAAAGTGTGTTGTGTGATAATGGTCATTTATTTAGCTTTTCTCCTATAGAGGATCTCTCTTGTCATTTTTTTATCAATTGGCTTAGTTATATTCGTTTCAGAGTGTATGCTAGAATGTTAATGTTAATGTTTAGGATTCAAATGAGAATTTGTATATGAAATCGTATACGATGACATGTACTACATATACAAATGTATATATGTAGGTATATATGTAGATAGCCGTGTCTGCGTCATTCGTTCGCCTACGCCGTAGAGAGGAAAGCTCGTCGGGGAGGATGAAAGCACAATGCAAGCTGGCGGCAGTAATGCAGTATAAACAATGAAGACACACCAAAAAAAAAAAAAAAAAATAGATCAAAAGCAACTAGCTGCACGCCTAGGCACGGACATAGTCGACAGACAAAAACGTATGATTAATTAATCGAACGGGGGGCCGAGCTCGAAACCCGCCCACGTGGAAGACACATCCTTTGTAAAAAAAAAATGATATAAAATAAAACACGCGGGTCCTCCATTAATAACACCGAGCCGTGTCCTGTCTGTCGATTCCGGCCCTGTCTGTCCGTGTGTCGATCCGTTCGTCCGTCGAAGCCTTTGTCGGAACCGGACGTCGCAGATGGCGTTCGCGCTGAAAGCTCATATTAAATTAAAAAGCGCACTAGCGTCGCATTAATTATTCGCGAACTATTAAACCGGAAAATTAAAGCAATATTCGTCGATGTTTTCAAGATATATATATATATATATATATATATATATATATATATGTATATACATATTTAGCTGCAGTGATAGAGCATTGAACTCATGAACGCGGCTTCATAGTTTGATTCCCATTATCACTGAAAGATTTATTCGATTTTCAAAAAGTGAACAGGGATCTTTAGGCAACTTCGAGATGTTTTTACGATTTCAAAGACAATTCAATCTAATTGGTTGTACAAAGTATGCGATAGTCGTATGAATCACAGCCTACTTCAACATAGAGATTGTTGTTGAATAAAAATAATCGCATACGTGCCTATTATGCGATACTACGCATTGTGTAGGAATAATAGCGCCAAAAATGGCTATAGCGCTGTACATACATATGACGTCATGCGAGATAAAACTCTACGCAATTCGTTCAATGAGAAATGACTGACAAAACAAGCGATAGTGATTGTGCATACAATTGTAATTTGATTGACGCTGCTAAAATTACATATCACACGCTATTCTTCATATCGAAATGATATCATATTAATGATTTGGAATTGTCATTGTGTGGCTTTCGAACGTCGACGATGCGTCCCGAATAGCCAGACATATGTACATACATACATACATACATAGCTGTAATACGTCTGTTTGAATACCCTGGAGATATTCTCGTTATTCTACCGTGACACTTTACCGCAGAAACTAAAGGCACCTACATACGTTTATTTCTAGGGCGACTCTCCGAGGGCTTAAAGCTTTTTGCTGGAAAAGCTCTTCTAACAGGTCGACCTAATAACGTCCACAGTATGCAGGTGACTGCAAGTTGTCACAATACAGGAAATTAAGATGAATGTATGATTTTATGAGTTTGTAATATAATGTAAGCATGACATACATAGTTTTAATATATTTAAATGTATGTTGTAATTCATTTTTATACAATATATGTACATAGTTTTAAATGTCAAGTGAGTTCTGATTGCAGTACAAAGTACTTTGAAAAAAATTACAAAGCATTGTTATCTTGTATGAATAATCAATACATGTAATTGAAATGCGTGATAAAATCACTTACTACAACAATAGGTAGGTATTGCAGATTTTCTACGTCTCCAGGGCTGAAATAACCGATTTTTATCTTCACAATGACAACATCTCAAGCTGTTATTTGTCATAATAGTAAGATATCACTCAAAGGAAAGAAAGTTAAGCTGTATAATTAATTTTATAAGGGCGTTGTTGCAGCATAGGTCGCGGCGTTCCGACGCCCGGAAAAGCGGTCCGGCGAACGTAACGGTCGTTATTAAACGGCGCTCGTAAAACCAATAAGATTACTGGATTATTTCCGGAAGGTTCTAAATTAAGCACGCTTCAGTTGGCGCGCAATGCCGGAAAACGGACCAATAAGACCAAATAACGGCCGCTCCCCCCATTCCCCAAAAAGCACTTTGCGTGGTGTTTTCGCCAAAAGTAAATTCTTATCGGCGATCGCAGTCTGTTCGGTTACCTGACTTGTCTGTAAAAATGCAACCGAATCGAGCAACAAATTCTACCATTCGAGATTTACGATTCACGCTTCTGCAATATATACCCCACTTTTTGTAAAAAGAATATCGATCAACTACTAACAAAATTATTCGAATACGTGTTTCAATATGATAAATTTCCAAGTTTACAAGATAATTTTCCAAATTATTTCGAATGCGAATTGTTTGCGAACGTTCCACTTTCAGACCTACATACAATGTATGTAATTGTTCATATGAGCCTACTAGCTGGCTTATCTGTCGTAGGACGGTGGATTCTAACCCCACCACCATCCGGTGCGCGCCGGTTTGCACAATAACAGTACATCCCATAGCCCGTTTGACAGCACGTGGAACATTTATATGGTGTACCGTTGATTAAAGGGCGTGTATACTATCGCATTGCCGCATTGCCGAATCGAATCGCATTGCCGACTTGAACAATCCGTGATGCCGTCACTTTACATTCGGCGAGCACTGACGAGCAATCCCGAGCGTCCACGTGTAGGAGGGCGCTCGCGCTTGTTCGCGTCTAAGCCAACGCACTGAACGAATGCTCGTGGTTGCCCCACTCGAAGCGGGGCAACCGCGAATAAAGCAAGATGGCGGGCCTCCTCCCCCCCCCCCCCCCCCTCCCCTCCACATTCAGTCACTTCCATGCAATGGCTGGTCAGCATTCGGTCACGTCGGTTGACGAACATTCGCGCGAATGTAAAGTGGCGGCATGACAGATAGCGGCTTGTTTGCCATGTTGGCAATGACCGCAACGTCCCAGGCGGCAGACGTTTACGTTCTAACAACTTTATCGGAAAAAATGAGATAAGACGGTTTGCAAGATCACTGATGATATATACATATGATATGAGCTGCGACTTTACTTGTATACCTATAGTAAACTAAAATGATTAACCGAGCTTATTTCACAGTATCTCTGGTAATACGCAGGTCTTAGAAAGAATCCAATATTCTACCCACACTGTAGTAGAGGATTATTGATGGCTTTAGATTTTCTCAATTTGCAGGATGCGCATTAGGGCTGGTCGGTTCCTGGAGGTGGTGGTGGTGGTGGTTGCCGACGGGAGATTCGGCGCCGACAAGCCGGATTGATGGATGCATCTGACGGCGATGCACCAGCCGCTTGCACGTGCACTAGCGCTACCAACACCAGCGCCATTGGAAAAGCTCCCACATCCTGGGACGGCCGTCGGCGCATTAAGCACCGGCTAGACGAAAAACGACGCGCATAAGTCTTGTCCGTGGTGCACTATTTACAGGGGGGGGTAGGGGGTGGAAAATTCAGGGTGGGGAAAATGAGAGGGGGGTGGTGCAGAGAAGACGCACATCGATCAATGTCGGGCCCCGGTGGGCGGCGACTGCACTCGTCGTTTTGCAAAATGGGGGGGGGGGGGGGGGGGGGGGTATGGGGGGGGGGGGGGGTGCACGGCGGCCAGGCCTCCCCGAGGAAATTGTACGTAATGCCGAGCTAACAACCTGCCGGGGGGGTTGGAGGGGAGGTGAGGTTGAAAGGGGTGGTTTGGGGGGCCCTGCCGAAACGTGACCGTTTCGTGAGGGGGGGTGCATTCGTGCCGACGCCCTCCCCCCCTTGCCCCACGCGCTGCACCCCTTCCTGACCCCCCTTTCCTCCCGATGGTGAGGCCTCTTCCAGAACAAAGTAAAGGATAGTATCGATTTCGGCTCGTTTTCACACGGTGATAATTTATTACTGTTGGGATGGACGGCAATACTGGACGAGTTTTTATACCATCATCGTCATTTTTAGCCGTTCACCGTCCCCTGTTGGATGAAGGCCTCTCCAATCCTCTTCCATTCCTGTCTGTCTTGAGCAATCTGCATCCAGTTTACTCCACACATTCTTCTCAATTCATCAGCCCGTCGTCCATTCGGTCTACATTGCTTTCTTTCACATCCTCTCGGATACCGTTCCAGTATTTGTCGCGTCCGTCTGCCATCCATTCCTCTCGCTGTGTCCACTCCAACTTTTTCACACGTTCTGCTATATCTGCCGCTTTGGTCATACTTTTTACCCATGTATTCATCTTACGATCTCTTCTTGTTATACCAAGCATAGATCTTTCCGTGCGTCTCTGTGTATGTATTATTGAATGTAGCACCCACGTTTCATAATCATGCCTTCTTTTTTAAGCAGTTTTTATATATCGTAGATTTTTCTTTTATATAAAGAAGATTCGTAATTTCTTTATAATAAATTTTAAATATCGCAATATTTGAAGTATGGATCTGTGTAGCTACATACATACATATGTATAAGAGATTAAGAAAAGATTATAAGATTAAAAAAAAAAAACTTAAGTTGACTTGAACGTGCAATATATGCAATGCGTTTATTGATATTCAATTAAAAACACATTATAGTGGTGTAAGCTAACCGCTTAGCAGCATTTTTATGAAAAGTATGCCCTTCTGCTACTCAGCTTTTAAATGATATCCATCAATATATATGTTATAATTACGGCTTTATCATTTCCTTTGTTATCGTATTAACGTAAGAAAATTTTATAAAAACTCACTGTCATTATAAGGGGGGCATTAGCGCCAATTGAAGCGTATACGTAGCATGAAACTTGAAGGAAAGGATGGAACGTGAAGAAAGGATGCTGGTGCATCCATCAGTGTCACCTAAGGCCCCAGAGCTCCTCCGGGAATCCGTAACGGCTCCCCAACCCTCCTTAATTCCTCTCCCGTTTTCCGCCTGCAGCACGAACTGCAACGTGATCCTCCACCCCCTTCAACCCCACCACTATAACGGATTTCCGGTAGTTCAGTCGGAAAATGAATCACCGACAAAATTAAAAAATATCCATTTAACCTAAGTACCTTGCATTTTGGAAGCAAAATTCGCCTACAGGAAATTGGTATTAATATGTATGCGCAATAAGTGGGTCCTGAATAATTCACGATGAGTGCCCTCCAAGTGCAGCGATAAATAGAACCGTGGATGCTACGGCGAGTGTAGCTTGACCCCAATAGCTAGGTGCGCCTCTACGAGCCTCTACGTGCCGCGATCGATGCTGTTTTGTCTGCCTTTGTGAACAGAACCCTTTGTGCAAAAGGGTCGTGCAAAAGGGATCGCAGGATGCAGCTGTGTGTGCACCTAACGTTATCTGGCGGCCACTTATTGGAAAAGCAATTAAGCCGTGGCCCCGTTTCTTCAGAGCTTCTTTTCAGCGCGACGCGAAAAATGGCCACGTCCAACGATCCATTGCATTTTATAACCGGAGCTTACTACACTGAATCTAATATACTGAAGATTCAGGCAAACGACGAGCAGATAAAAAAAAAACATACATTTAATAGCAACATACTCTTAGCTACTCATACGTTGAGATAAGAAACGGGTCGTGTAAAACGATAAAACGGCATTAGACGGTCAAATTCCATGATTTTTTTAGATGTAAGGCGCCCGCACACCGCTACGAAATCGTGTACGAAACCTAGCTAGGCAAACCTAGCGAATTTCGCAAGTCTACCGGCCTGCGCAAGCGTCGGTTTCTGTCACTCTGATATACATAAGCTATCAAACTACCATCTGTCACCTCGCATTCGAAACGTTTGTATTTCACTCACGATTCTCAAGTCAGAGTTATTTACATACAACTTTTCCACAAACGTCATCGAAATCGGCAAAATCGGCGGAAATCCACCTTGGTGTAGACGCGTATTCAGTTATTCTATTCGTGCATTAATGCCACGCACGCGCATCTAACTTTATTTATTGCGAATTTATTTCAATTATATTAATAATCAATTGTTTTTGCACTACTTTACGTAATATATCTATTATAACAGCTAACAAATATATAATGGACGTATGTATGTATATAATCGCCGCCGCCACCCCCTACGCCCGTTTCAAGGCAAACTTAAGTTTTCACCGCGTGGTTATGCCCGAATATTTAGCGGTTAAAGCCAACTTTGCTGTCGCGCGCTCTGTTTGGCTTATTAACTGAATAAATCGCGGCTATGCGATACAACTCTCCACCATACCACCCTTGAGATTTTCCTATCTATTTTCCTACCTGTTCGCAACGGTGTGCGGGAGCCTTTATGCTGCAAATAAACGTTTTCCTTTATACAAATACATATGCGTTGTAAAATTCACGTCACGGTCGTTCGATACTCAAGGCGATGTGTGTTAGGGTAGGTTAGGGCAAACTCTCCCCCAATCGTAGCCAACTAGGAGGGGTTGAGGGGGAAGAAAACTGGGTCACGGCGCGCGACATACATATTTGATATTTCACTTCAACTGTGGAGTAGTAGTATCCCTACCACCCACCACCCCTGAGGGCCTACCCCAAAGTACCAGCATAGAGGAGGGCAGTTCTTGAGGTTATGGGGGAAGTAAACTGTACGGTGCGATTAGGGGATGGTGCCCTACAACAAAGTTTACTATAGCACTTTGCACAACTGTTTCATTAGCGGCGTACAATACAGACCGACAGGTTGTTTTAAATAAGTATGTATGTATGTATGTTTGAGAATCGATCCATCATTTTAATATATGAGCTTTTTCGTTAGCCGGTGAACAAAGACTTGCGACGCGTCACAACATAAAACGTTTCGCGATGCGGATAATCCGTAAAACGATGATTAAAATTCAGAGAGGGTTGGTTTGCGCTCAACATTTTCCATCGCTGTCTTTTGTATCCGCGTGCGATTTGTCGCACAAAAGGGTCAACGCTATTTATATATGCACGGGTGCATTCGCAACAATTCCAGCATCCCCTCGTATTTTAACGGTGTCGGTGCGAGTGCATTATTTAATTGCACGAAAGTGTTCAGGTACGCGCAGCAACACCCCTCAAACCAGTTTTGTTGTGCATCGCATAAATCCATCTGCGTCAAAAGGATAATGATATTTTACCGTTTTTTTTTTGCATGTGGTCGAATATTTTCAATAATGGACGCAAGAGATGTGTCACGCGTAATTATGGCATATTTTGAGAGCGTCCGCGAAGAAATCGATCGATGAATAATTGAATCGCATCCGCCGGCCGCGACGTCTCGCATCTACCTATGTACCTATATTTATGCCCGTTTAGGATTTTTCTATATATTTCTAGGTTGGGGAAAGGTCAGAGTTTGGTACCCTCAGAAATGGCCATATATAATATAAACTTACTATTACTATTAAAGTTACCTAAAGTACCCTATCATACAAAATATTCTTGGAAAGACAACCTGAGAGGAAAGCCAATTTTTCTATCGTGATTACTATGTATGTATGTACATTGAACACGCCCAGTAGTCACCTCTTGTTTTTCTTGTACAATAAAATGCTCGTTAAAATATACATACATGTATATGGATAATCTTGATCGGAAAATAAATAAATAAAATTTAATTTTGAATGTGGACCATTTTCCACAGTTTCACGTTTTCGAGATAATCTACATTTGCATTTTCATGAATAAAAAAAACCTCTCGAATTTGTTTTTCAAATGTCTGTCGTTCCTTTTACGCTTGGCAGTTAGCTACATCCACGCGCAATTCGATATTGATTCAGGAGAGTTTTCACTGAATACACTTTGGATTGTATTGTATAAGTATATAATAATATACACAAAGCCTATGTATATAATCGATAGAATTTTATAACAGCATTGAAATATGTAAAAGAGCTTTGACTTATATAAAACGTGTTTTTGTCTCGTGAATGCAAACATCGAAATTTTCGTCTCGCGCTTTCACTTGATTAAAAGTGATTAATACACTTGACAGTATGCATTCTCGGTTATAGTAAACATTGCGTAGTATTTTAACAGTGAACGAATGCAAAACCAATGCAATCGGATCAAATCGATTCTAATGTAAGCCCGTCGATGAATTTATTCATTGAAAAGTGTAGTGGGATTGAATTTTAAGTATTTTGTTCGCCTGACAGACTGCACGTAGGTAATGTGCGAGGTGTCGACAAATGCCAATGTCAAAACTGGACGTCATATAATATGTACATAGGTACATCCAGTGCACACCTTCGTTTAATAGGGTTTCTTCTTTTAATCCGATTATAACGCATCGGTGTTAGGCAACTTGGATATTGTTAGCACTGTGAATTTTTCTGCTTGATTATTTATTTATTGGAGCCGATCGTGTAGTTGTGCCTTCAAAGGTTTAATTGGTAGACATTACGACTCTGCAGTAGTTTCAAACGGTAGGTAGATATAGATAGGTATTTTTAATTACGGCGGTCTAGGGTTTTAATTTGGTCTACGGTGGTGCACTGTCGGGTGGGTCATAAAGCGACTGCGTGCACCACGACCGTACAATTTCCCAGAAGTTAACAGAGCTGGACCAGCTCGTGCTCCAGCATCAGCTCGTGCACGTCCCCTTCCATCATTTGTCATAGGCCACGGGGCTGTTACGCTTTTCATAGCCAATGATCGCCAGCAATTCCGAAGACGATCAAATATTTACCTCACAAGAAGATCTGCACAAAAAAGATACTCCACCCATAGATTTTTCTTCATTTCCATGCATAAAAAATCAATATTTAGATCTAAAATTGATTTCAATACAATTCGAATTGATTTTTATATCATGTTTCATATTTAAATTCAGTACAGTATGACTTTGGTATATTATAGTTGAGCTTCTACATTGAATGCAGCAACTGTTCATTGTACGTCGAGCTACATGGGAAGCTATCTATTATATTTCAGTATAATTTCTTCGGGATGGCCACTTTCTAGAGGTCTCCTCCTCCTTCTCCTGGGTCGGTGGTGCTTCTCGTGACTTCGGACGTTTAATCAGCGAGCGTCTATTGTTGCACTATCTTACCAGTTGCTAAATTGCTATAGAACCACCACGATCTCCATCCACAATGCGGTTCCTCTACTTTCATTAAAATTTTCCGATTCGGCAACGATGGTTTTATTTTTTATTATTATTTTTGAATCATCCAGCGCATATTCAGTCATAGTGAAGCGGGTCGTGTCGTAACGTAAGATATCGCACGGTGCAAGTGCACTATACTTATACGCTGTAGGTGCACTCTCTCTCTCTCTCTCGACTCTCTTTTTGTTTGCTCGCATTTTTAGCTCACGAATAGTCCTGCACGATCAGCTCGCTGCGTGCCGGCACTGAATACCTTCGAAGCCTTATTTACTTACATATAGTGCCACTTCAGCGCATACCAATAAATTATCACCATTAACTACCTGGATCGCACAACATACATAGTGTTCGCTAATGCCCCACCCCCATAACGACGATCGTTGGCAATTTTAGCCGGTGCGGCGATACGTCGTTTACTTTGGCACTCGACGTAGGCACAATCGAGCGAGGTGAAATGTGCGAAACTGCCATATGCACGTGTCTATTAAACTTTTAACTGGTTAAGCGTTAAGGTGTCGGAGAACGCATGTGGTACGCGCGCGCGGCTAAATCAGTTCATTGTGCGCACTATAAAATAGATAGATACGAATGACGGACTCATTGTGCAAAGTGCTCACGGGGGACTTTATGCTCGTGTTTGCCAATAAAATAATTCCATTTAAGTGGTGAAACCTCAGGACATCATCCTACGCACGGCACGAGCTCGGAAACAAATACCAATAAATTCAATACGGATAAAGCGGTGTTCTTCAGATTTACGATGTCCCTGCTAGCCGGACGAAAACTCTATTGTAAATATTGCATCGGAAAAAATATGAACGTTGCCGTAACGTACAACCTTTAATGAATGCCATACTAGGGTTGAAACGTTTAAAAATCTGTTCAAACGCTTTTTTAAGATGAAATAAGTTGATCAATAAAGAACAGAACGTAAGATCCAGTAAATACAGAGAATCATGTAAAGATGTATGCTTGGTTTGACAAGAAGAGATCGTAAGAGCAACACGTGGGTAAGAAGTATGACCAAAGTTGCAGATATAGCGGAACGTGTGAAAAAGTCGAAATGGCAATGGGCTGGATTCATAGCGAGAAGAATGTATGACAGATGGACGCGAGAAATACTGGAATATGGTACTCGAGAGGATGTGAAAGAAAGCAAGGTAGACCATTGAGAAGAATGTGTGGAGTCAAGTGGATGCAGATTGCTCAAGACGGCTGAAAATGATCAAAAAAGGCGTCACAGCATATATTTTTTATCATTAATAGAACAAGGATAGGAGCAGTAATTAGTTGATTGAAAATGTTGTGACTATTCTGAATAAGGAAATGCTGTAGTTCTGTAAAAGTAAATCAAGAACATTTCCATGTTCATGTTTAATTTTCAAACACATGTTTATTCAACCTTTGCTCTCAAAATAACTTCCCCTATCTTCTATATACTTAACTATAACTTCTTCTATCTTCTATATATATAAATCAATGTCTGTCTGTTTATTTGTCTGTCTCTTATAGGCTCCTAAACCACTCAACCGATCGCGATGAAACTTTCAGGACTTGGGAACGGGAACGAGCCTGCTCACGCGTCAGATAACGTACTAGGAACGGGAACGTGAACGGGATCGGGAACAGGATCGGGACCGGAATCGGGAACGGGAACGGGAACGGGAACGGGCCTGCTCACGCGTCAGAAAACGTACTAGGAACGGGAACGGAAACGGGATCGGGCATTGCAACGCATGCCGGGTTCAGCTAGTATGTATATAATTGTGATTCAATGCTGATTGGCAGCAAACCAATACATATATTGAATCCAATTACGTAAGACAAATTATAAATATGCATGATACAATCAATTGTATGGTGCAATCAATCAATGGTGATAAGTAGGCTTCTGCGATTTCTGTCGGTTTCATCTTAAACACGGAATTTCCATCGGTTTTTCCGCACGAACCCGGCGCAAATCAACATGAGTCAGTTTTCATGACGTTAGTCCACTGGTTTGCCAATACTATAACCGCTGATCTGCCACTAGATGGCGCGCATTCGTTAGGTCGTCGTGGGAGACCCAAGTCACGACTCACGCACAACCGGCCACGCCGACCTGCACTCTAGACTTATTTGCTTTGTTTTGTGCGGCTGACATTGGCAGACCTCATCGATGTAGATCAGTGCTTCTCAAAAACTGTGCACGAGCAACGTGCGAAGTTCGCAGAGCGAAAAAGAACGACGGAAATCCGTCAATTTGCTCGAAAGATCGACACAACAGATTATATATACCACTACTTGCTTGTCTGTGAAACCAATCGATTCGTACACGGAAAAACGCACATGAATAAACATTGAATTTTCCTGTTGTTACTACTATGATAATTCTATATTTTCGCAGTGTTGTACTGTTCGTGTGCATGCGAACAATATCGAAAAGAGACAACGGGAAGAAGAGGTACAAGGACGCGAATACACGAGAGCCTTTTAATAGCAATAACTTATCATCGCCAACAACAAAAGATCGTGCAGTTTATAGGAAACACTGCGCTTTCATGGTGGCCTAAAAGTCGTCAAACGAAAAGGACGAACGTGATATTTTCCTTTGGTTGTTTGCAATGTTCGGACGCAATGTTTGTTCATAGACCGGTTGGATAATATAGCACGCGTGTGCAGATCGCACGCGTCGTGTCTCTATTGTGTTTTGAGAGCAACGCTTTTCAAACTTTAGTACGCAACTATTTGCTTAGAAATATAAATAGACTGAGGATACATTTAAGCATAAGCAATCAATATTGTTAGTTGACATAAGAATGGTTTAACTATTGCGCATTTTAAAATCAAAAAGTATCTATGTACATACATATGTATGTATGCATGTAGATTGTATACAAACTAAATTTATGTGTTGTTAGAAAGGCCCGAAGTTTATTTAAAAATAATAATGTTTGAAATTTAAAACTTTTACATTCCCTGCATTCAGCTATATCGTCCTTATCTGTCTGTTATTATCAACAGCATTGATGCAATCAATTAAAACACATGCGATGCGTGCACAGCTCTACTTTTCTAAATGCGATTCATTATTGTCGGCGAATGAAATTGTCACTGGCTCTCATCTAGGGTCACTTCTGATGGTTAGAAGCACGCAATGCGATAATTGATAGTTTAATCGTTTAATTCAATAGATAGATTTAAATTTGTAACAAAGTCATCAACACTTGCAACAAAGTCTCCGACGTTGAAGGGTCTAAAAATGACTCCAGAGAAGTTTACGAGTTAACTTCTTGGTTGGAAAGTACACTAGAACAATGCTTTGTCAGCCCTCCCACGCACTCGATTATCTCTCATACTCAAAACGGTTATAAACTTTGCTCTATCCATCTGTATATCTCAACCACAACTAATATTTCATATAAAATGTATTGTAGCTTTAGCGTGGATCTTTCTATATATTTTTAAGAATTACGCAGTTGATATCTGAACAGCGACGAAATAATAATTATAAAAATCGAGTATGACATAAACATCTGAGTCACAATCTGAGTAGCCGAAATTTCTCGATTGATTAAATATTATACATATACCTACTTGAGAGGAAGATCAAAATATGACTTGAATCGTACCGGTTTGTTGCGATGATGCAATGTGGATGCAACACAACAATCTTCGATTTGTAAACAATTAATATTCAGATCCAGATAAAGCTGGATATGACCTGAGGAGTGGGATTATCAATCGGTGCACGTTGATGCGAACCCGACTTAACCCATTCGCATCTACAAATTGAACATGAAATTCAGCATATTGTATTTAAAACAAAATTAGTAGTTTTTAAATGAATTTCAATATAAGTTTTGATGTTGATGGCAAATTATCCGGAAAAATTAAAACCCCACAGGCCGTTTGTGCGTGTCGCTATTTCCCGTGGGCGTCAAAGGGTTAAGTGCGCGGTCGTGACGCCCATGCGTTGAACGCTGGCCGGGATCACGGTCTCCGGGGAGATGTTATCTGATGATTAGAGGAATAATGCTTAACTGTTATTAAATATAATCTTATCTCGGCTCATGAATATTGATGTTGAGAGCCGGGGCTGGTGCACATTTGTTTTTGCAGTGCAAAGATGCAGCGTGCACGTTGCGCATTCCATAAACACGCGTCTCAAAAACAATAGCCTTTAGCCCTTGCGCACATCGATCATCACTAACAAGCTTAGAGCTTTCTAATTTTTTTTTTTTATTGAGCTAAAATACATAATTATTAATTATATTTGAAGGTTGGCGCTGCAAGCGCGATGCGAATGCACAGATGCGAGTCCGCGATAGTGTAGATTATAATTCTATTGCACGTTTTGTATTTCAACTCATTGTATAATTATGCATATTTACTGATACAATGTGTGCAAATTTGAAAGGATAAGAACAAGGTTGAATATAAGGAGTATTTATAATAGGTACAATCTAATTTTAACTTGATTGTAGGTATCTGATTACATAATATCGAATACGTACGTATAGGTATGATTGTGAAAGGGGTTATTAATTTTGTTGATTAGCTTGCTTATAGGCGAAACAAACAACGATTAGAATAGTACAATGTGTACAATATGTACATATATAATATTTTACATATATTGACGGTGAAATTTAGATATTAATCGTTGTTAAAGTTAGTATTCGAAGATACTCTCCAAATTAGTATTCTATTGCGTCTCCAGTGCATGTCTTGCAATTGGGTGCAGCGCTCATCACGCATGGTCGAAGAACAGAACTTGCTGAAAACCACGCTCCGACGAATACGACCACTATACTATGCAATGTATGCATGTGTATATCAAGTTCGTTAGTCGACAACTTGCCTCCGAACTCTCGATAATTCGCAGTAGTATGTGGTAGTAGTAGTAGACTAGTACATACATAGTAGTAGTGGTACGAGCGACGACGTTAATTGTCGAATTAAAAATTTTCACTCGATCACACCGCCCTTAATCTTCGGTCTCCGTTGGTTCGCCGTTCGAACAGATAATACAGGAGGGCTTTAGCGAATCGAATGCCAATTATCGTAGCAGACTCTCCACCACCCCTCCCCTTACAATGGTATTATCGAATTACAAGTCCTGCAAGTAGTTGATATAACGGCGGAATCGAATTAATGGCTGCCGAGCTACTTTGGCAGAAACTGCAGCCAGGAACTGCGGGCGTCTCTATAGGTATATAACCACCGAGAGAATAACTACTAGCTCACTATGGACTATCTATGTATACACTTACGAACTACTAACTTGAGCCGGATAACGGCTTTGTTACCTTGGTGCGTACCGTACAATTTAGCTAAAGACAATAATAATTGTTATCGAGTTGGTTTAAAGACGATTAAAGAAACTTGCGCAATGGAACGAGAAGTAATATATTTGATTACGTACGGTACGAGGTTTTCCATTATCTATATTGAATCGATTCTGGAATCACAAAGGAAGGTATGACGCTTCGCATCCTGTTCGTCTGGCGATTGCGGCTACTTTTATCCGTTAGACGGTTTCCCATCGCATCCTTCAGTCTTTCCCTTCATTTTCTTCTATCCTACTCTCGATTCTATCCTGGCTTCCGGTCTCGTGCTCTCATGTTCCGGCCACTGGGAAGCGCATTCCGTGTCGCCGGTCTCTGTGGGACGTCCTCTCCTCCGATCGTGCGGTTATCCCAGAGTGTACCAGACTACCACATCGTCGACATAAATTAAATATCCATTGTAGAAGCCGTAGGTAGTAGACGTTGCAGCGAATACGTTAACGGAAGCCCTGCGGATCGCAAGCGGTTCGATTCGATCCCCATTGTTGGGTGAAAATTACATTCAACGAAATATCTACACCCTATTCGTAATATAATATATCATTGTACTAAAGCTCCTTTAATCCAACGAGCTCTAAGATATTCGAGAAGTTTCCTAAACGATCTCTTTATGTTATTTTATTTTCTGTTTGAGAAAATTTCAATTTCTTATAGGTAGAAACATTTATTCTTACTAAAGTTTTTAATATAATATTTGGAGCTTAAAGCAATTACCCACAATGAATATTGAATAGATATAAACGGGCTCGATTGTTTTGTTTGGACTTGAAACTGAAAATAGTAAAGTTGTCTGTTAACAAAGAGAGTAAAACAATCCCCGCCATTCATAGTATACATAAAATGTACATACTTAATGTAATATGTATGTATGTATAAAATGTATTTTAAATGGATTAAGATAATATGGTAAATTTGCGATTTTTTTTTTATCACAATAAATGTTCTTAAACAACAATTGAGAATTACGAGCTTTAGTTGATGGTAAAGTTTGATTGAAACAAAATATTTCTAGGTCAAATTATGCCAAATATTACATTTTCACGTGTGTAAAGTTCAAAGCGAGTGCAGCACAAAAAAAACCAATCAGATGTTATTGAATTAAAATGTTGCTGACGAAAACAAAATAGCTATATAAGGAAGCAGATCACGTTCACAATGCATTCCTAGAATACTATTGTTTGAAACGATTGCACCAACATTCAAATGATCCTGTTACATTCCTTATAATTCGTACGATATTATGCGAATGAGTCATGGCACACAGTGAATATTACGAAGTATCACGTTCGAAAAAATTAAATAAAACGAACCCACACTGCGACACTGCACTGCATCGGTGGTCGATCTGTATCTATGTACATATGTATGTGGTATTTTAAGAATTGATATTCCAAGGTAGGCAGACTAGGCAGAGAAAGTCGTGACACATACATAGATGTGCCACAATTGAAAAACGCTGGCGCAGTCGATCAAGCGACGCATTTTAGATGTATTTTTGCATTTTGTCCCTTGGACTTTTCGCTAGGTCGTGAGCGGTCGTGGTGCATCGCATTAGCATGCATTTGCGGAGGCGTGCAAGGCGGGGTGCAGCATCCTCCTCATCATCACGATGCACCTTCACGCGGCCAGGGTGTCATTACCAACTTAGCGAGGATCATGGGTAACCGCGCTTAACCCATTGCCTGCCGAATATGCTAACCAATCGGTCACCTTTGCCCTCCCCCGAGCGAGTATCAGTAGTACCTAACTACTTAGTAAGTTGCAAAATAAAAAAAAGGAATGTTTGTTTTGAGTACGCACGAGTCGTATATGTGTGCTATAGATTCGACGTAAGCAAATATACAGACGATCGATGGTTCCAAACGGTCTGCTATCGCAATTTGATGAGCAAGCAACGGATGGGAACCACCTGGCATTGGCGTGTCTGTTTGCAGGTGTTCGTCTGCACAGCAATTAGGTATTTGCTGTCGCAGTTGATTCTCGTTGTTCCCCTGTTCGTTCGGACGAAATGCATAATCATGGGAATCGCATACTATGTATGTCTTGAGTGAGTGATACGTCTTAAAGTATGTATCAGTCTCTAGAGCAAAAGTTTGAAGTACGATCCCCGTGTGTTGAAATGATTTTTTCGACCTTAATTATCGTCATTGGCAAGATATGGACGTTCCATACCCAGATCATCTGTCTCCTGTTAGAATTTGCCAATTTATCTTAGTTGTGAGACGGTTCCACCAAAAATTGGCACCAACTGTCCAATATTTCGGTGTTATAATCTCTTATTGCACGGGTTTCCAACCTATGGGTCGCGACCCCGAATGAGGTGGCAAAGGGTTTTCTGTGGGGTCACCAATTGAACTAGTAAACAATAAAAATTTTTGATTATAATGAAATTTTCATTTTTAATCAGTGTTTGAATAATATTTTTTGCCTTTTTCAAATATATCGGGGTCGCGGGTCACTTGGCTTTTATAAAAAGGGGTCACCACTCGAAAAAGGTTAAGAACGTATGTTATATTTAGTCTCCTTGTTTCTTTAGATATGTTGGTTAACTTTCCCTCCAACAAACAAATACCTAAATACATACATATATGTATGTATAGCGCTACAGTAATTCCCAATGACAATATTTATTTTCGGTAATTATTATCATTGGCCACTTAAGCGTTTCCTGCGTGCTCACTACTTACTTTACATTCATTTCATTGAATTTGTACATTCAGGGTTGAACAAGCGTGTCTCTGTAGATTATTTTAATACTTTCAAAGTAGTACTTAAGTTGAAGCTTCAGAATTATTTATTTCACGTTTATGAAGTTTTTCTCCATCCGGAAAATTATAAAGGTTGGAAAGAATCACTTATTTTTAATTAATTTTATTACTACATATCACGTCCTCGGAGCATAAAGGCGACACGTCCAAAATAGTAAAATTTTCAGGGTAGCAGTTTTATAGTTTGAACTGGTCTTCATAAATCAGGGAAACTTATAAAAATGATGCTTTACTCTAAATTTTAGATGCTATTTCATTGTTATTGAATTTATACAAGTAGATTTTTCAAATTTCATGCAAAAAGTACTGACTTGTAACTTGTAACTTGCCAAGAATATTAGTAGAAATTTTGTATTTTGTGATGCCAAAAAAATTGTGACCGCATTCAGATGTGCCTTGATAGAATAATTAAACAGGAACAAAGTTGCATTTATAACTCATTTATTTGTTTATTTTATTTTATTTATTTTTTTTTTTTTTTTTTTTTTTTTGCAAAATTTTGGACATGTCACTTTTGTGCTCTGGGACGCGATATGTACCTACATATACATATTACTAGAGACCCGTGTTTTTCGCATATATTTTTTATCGATTTTAGCATTTTGATTTGTCATTTTAGCATATTGTAGCGAATAAAGTGTTTGATTTTAGCATCTATTTAGAATTTATTTTTATTAGATAATTTTTTAATACATATCAATTTCAATACTCTGTAACACAATTTATTATATAAAAACAATTTAAAACTAACATGACACAAAAAAAATCATTAAGAAGTAGCAATATGGAGAAATACAGAGACAAAAATCATGAATAAAAAAATAAAATATAACATTAATTTAAAATTTATTAAAACTAAGCATGGAACATATTTCCACAGACGACTCTTTTAAGTTAGTGCGACGATCAGTTACCACTAAATTATATTTACTAAAAAATCTTTCTGCATCCACACTATTCACTGGACACCAAATTGATTTTATTGCAGCAGAACCAAACTCTTCATATTTAATTTTTGTTGCCATTAATAATTCCAATATATCAGGTTTTAACCTACTTTTTAAATTTGCTTTAAGTTGTCTAAAAAAGTGCTCATACCCTTCTAAACATTGAGCCTCTGTAAGTAAGGTAAATATGGGTATATTGTTAAATAATAATATTGTTTTTTCTCTTACATTTATGCCACATTTTGAACACGCTATAGATGGGTTAAAAAAGCTCACTTAACGTTTCAAAAAAAAATAAATTACTATTATTTAAGGTTGAATGGGATTTAAGTTTGAGAAGACTTTTCTCAGCAACCTCTTTGAAATTACATTCCAAGTCACTTCTTTTACGGTCAACATTTGATGAAAGCAGTTGTTTGGTTTCGGCGGGGAAAACTCCATCAATAATATTTTGTAGGCATCGTTTCATGTCCCCAATTTCTTCCCATAATAAATGGGCAAAGGGATAGGAAGATCCTTCTAATTTATCAATTAAACAAATAAATTTAATGCAAATCTCACCCACATATTTACGTTGCGTTCTTATCAAAATAGGGTCTGAATAATAGAGTTCAATAATTTTATCTTTATTTGCATTTTTTACTCGAGTGATTTGGAAAAATTCTATTAATGGCTCAAAATATGTATCCAAATATTTCACAGATTTAAACCATGACTTCCAACGAGTAATAACAGGACTTGGAAACAAAATAGCTGTAAGATTAGGATAATTTTTCTTCAAAAATGTAACATATTCTGATTTCATTTTTCTTGAATGCAAAAATGACATTTTTATTTTGGTTATGAACTCATTAAGAGCAGGCAACTCTTTCATGAATATATTACCCACCAAACTAATTTTATGTACCCAGCACTGAAAATGCAATATATTATTTCCAATCAAAATTTTAAAACTATTGAAACATGAAATCATGTATGGCGCTGAATCGGAAACAAAATCGACTATGTTATTATATGAGATGTCAAATAATCAAATTACGGTCGATTTTTGTGAATTTTATAGTTAAACCAAATTATGAAAATGATAAATACGTTAAGTAAATAAATACGAACCTTTTTAATCTGTCACAAGTCCAAAAAAGTCTAAAATCCTTCACGTTCACGAATCTTCAAAAATTCACTACTACACGTAAGAGACCGATCACGAGACAAGAAGAACGACTCTTTTTGAAGTCAAACGACTGATTTTTATTTGCAATTTTTTTTTTAAATAATACTGCATTCTGCATAGTTTTCGATATTTCCCATCAATACAACTTCTTTGGGTAAAACCATCTCAATTTTACCTCCAGGTAAAAAAACTTATTTGGGTAAAATTTTCGTATGGGTTTTTTCGTTAACTCATAATTTCCGTCCCAGGTGTTCACGACCCAACGGTTAGGTGTCAATATGGACACGACTGTTCTAAGAACTCAAAAACAATATTTTAATTTAACTTTCAGTTGTTAGTTCACTAGTTAGTGTGTACAAACAAGTCTCAGCGTTGTTTTAGTAATATTTTTTTTTAAAAATAATTAATTTTGTATATTTTTTGTGATTTTTAGCATCTATTCGCATATTTCAGGATTTTAGCATAAATTCGCATATATCTTGAATTTTAGCATCTATTTCGCATTTATCGCAATATGCGAAAAACACGGGTCTCTACATATTACCCACAAAAATTGTCAAAATTGACATGGTATAAAATGGGGAAGTTTCTTTAATTGAAATAAAGCTGTCGTTCTACATACATATGTATGTACATAGGCAAGACATTGTTCTAATTTCGTATGGCAACTTAAGTTTTCCGTGGAGACGTTCCGGTGTATCTATAGGAGAAATTCGTGGAAGACTTGTGGTGTTTTATTGTGTGTTGATGTTGTGCAGTATGATAGTAGTCGAGGGTGAGCATGCGTCGTGGTCGCGCTCTCATTAGGCTACGATCTGTATGAAGGATCTAAGGATACAAAGGACGAGCGCGGTTCGTGCGAAACGGGGCTCAGAGACACACGACCTTTGTTCCCAACTTCTCCAACACGAGATGCACCGATAGTGCAGCTGCGTGCACTACCGACGGCATGTTGACGTGTACCCCGAACCACCCCCTCATCCACCCACTCTCTTACCCAACTCTATTAGCTATAGCGATACGTTCATCCCTTACAACGAACCACTACGAAATCAAACTTTCAAATTTCAAATGTACCTACCAACTAGAATGAGACAAGTAAGTTCTGTTGAAGGCAAAACTACCGTTACATGGGCAATGGGAGCCCCAACCTGAATACAGCTCCCGGTCCCATTTGACAGTAAGTGAAACAATTGTACAGTGTACCGTTGATTAAATGGGTGTATGGCTGTAAAATCGCGGTGTCGACTCGATTCAGCTTTGACGGATGATGGCTTATTATTATATTATTATTGGAGATGCCAGCGTATCTGCAATGCAAAGATCAACCGACCGACACAAATTATACGCTAATTATATATTGTACTAGTGTAAGCCCGTAAATATCAACGGAGCGGTTTCTCATCACCCATACTGAAAAATAATATTAAATTTAATAGTTTTTATAGTTGTTGCATCTATGCAACAAGCGCCATCTATGGCGCGTTATAATACAACAACGTAACAATTCAACAAAGTCGGATTGTTAAAAACTATTGTTAGCAGACGAAAATAATGAAGAATCAATTATTTATCAGTTTCCACAAGAAGATCAATTTAAAGGACTGCTGCTACATGGCAGCAGAGAGTTGGGATTTTGTAAATGTGTCAAACTTTTGAAAAACCGTTAGTGAGTTCCAGTAATGCAGATCACGTTGATTCGGTTAATATATGTATGTACATACATCACTAATACAATAGTACAAATTTCGCGAGTGATTAAATTGTGATGCGAGCGATCCTTGATTCCAAATTTTCAATGATGAGGAAATATTTGACACACCTTTAGAAGAATAAGATCAAGAAGACAATGAGGAGATTGCCGACGAGGAGGAACATTCTGAAGCTTTTCAGTGTTTAGATGTCGCCATGTAGCGGTATGAGAGACAGGAAGAATGTAACTCAAGACAACTTATATGTCTCAAAAGTATACGTGATTTGGCGGCTTCTAAAAGGAAAGCTAATTTTATGCATAAATCAATTATTGATTTTTTTAATTGTCAATAATTTTAAATTAAAGTTTTATATCTACATACATATGTATGTATGTATGTACCTACATATTTCGATAAAAACATTCACAATAATATTTAGATATATTTTTCTTTCTCCTCTTGATTATAATTTTTTTTCGATTATCCGGATTTTCGGTTATCCGGACTACCCCATCCCCAATTAGTCCGGATAATCGAGGTTCTACTGTAATTCTTTATTTATTTTTCTTTAGAGAAAAGTTCTATACACTTTTATTGGACTGAAAGGTTCAAAATAAAATTGTCAAACGATGTAAATTGCGCAACAAACATTGAGAAAAATTCCGCATGTCGTTTTTTTTTATATCGTATAAAAAATTGCTCTTTTTTTGAACCGATTGCATCGAAAAGTTTTTATGCAATTAAACAGAATTAAGCAAGATCAAGCTGTGACCCAACACATAAGGTAGCTTAAATTCAATAAATTATGTCATTTTCGAATCACTATCGCTGCACAATGGTCCAGAGAACCGATCTGATGTGCCACCGTGAGTTTTGCGAATTTCAAAATTTCAATAATATTGCAATGGAATGCAGTCCTCAGACATCCATAGTTTCTATATTTCGACATTTTATATGTTTCGGCTGGTCGTTTAAGTGTGTGACCAATGCAATGAGTTTTGATCTTTCGCACGTGCAGTAACTTTCAGTCACCTTTTGTCGTGTGCATTGATTAGACGACACTATTGTTAATATTAAACTAGCAAAAATTTTCACTCCGTTTGATGTGCCTACTCGAATCCGTCAGTCTGACATCGCCGTTTTGCATCTCTCCTATTTAGCAAAAGCGCGTACGTCAGCGTCGCGCATTCCGCAAGTCTTGCGCGCCTTTTTGCAACGACGCGATCACGCTCGAATGCCCTCGCGATTATCGCGTCTAATTTGCATTTCTTAATTGTATGGCCGAGCGCGCATGCGAGCACACGCTGATCTAGACAGACAGACAGACGCGTCGCCTCCAATCTAGCAATTAGCAAATGCAAAAACACCACGTTTCGACCGAGAAAGCCTCCAAGTGCTCTCGAAACCAATTCGACATTAATACTGTCAACGAGTTAATACTGTCAAACTAGCGAACAATTTGCTGTCGTTAATTTTTATTTACTTTTTTTTTTTCTTATTGTTCTCTATTATCAATTTATATAATAACTTTGCACCAATCTCCCTACTAATAACCCGCAGCTGGAGGGCCTCCACTCTGAATGTCACCCCTTCAGACTGGACTCCCTCCGGGTTAGCCTCATTAACTTTTTTTTTTTTGCTGCCGTTCAGCCATCACGAGTGATTGAGACCCATGACCCTCGTGCGCGTTTAAAAATAATTATTTGCAAGAGCCTTCTCCGTTAGAGTGACCTCTTTTGGGTACTACATAGGAGAAGGGGTATGTGGTGGAGGCGAATCTTCTGGGATCAAGGCTACTGTCAACGAGTGCGAGTGTGCAATTCAACGGATTTATACGTGCCAGCTTTCGTAATATACACAGTACACAGTTAGTACATATTTGCACATACATACATACATATGTACACACACACACACAAACGCAGAATAATATAATTTAACCGATGGTATGAAACGTGTGGACACGGTATAACACCGAAAGCTGCAACAATCCGCAACGCTTTAAATTTTGAATTGTACGAAAACAGTATTACACTTTTGCTATCGCAGTTCGACGTTTTGAAAATAGTACCGGATTGACCCAATGCCAATTTTCAGTTTGTATTTCGGTCATTCAAAGGGTAAAAAAAATCTTTACGTGTATGCATTTTTCATATAATATACATAATTGAATATGGATAGGGTCATCATCGATGTATCGCGTTAATGCATAATTTGAACGTGTCTGCATCGTTTCCGAAACATTTGTTTTTCTTGCAAATTTTACGTGCAAATTCTGCCACATCGTAAATCTAGTATTATGCAATAAACATGATTTTACGACACCTGTAAAAGTTAAAGTTCGTGAAAGTCGTATGATCTCGGTAAGCGCACTCAATATTTTATCACTTCTAAAGCGTTACAAATTTTCAAACTAAAGTTGAAAAAAATAAATAAACAATAAATTGTTTATTTATTTAATTAAAATAGCTTAAGAAGCTAATTACAAACAAAAATTAACTTAAAGCTAAAATTACAAAATAAACTTAATTATCTATTGGCACTTACATATGTATGTATGTACGTATACAGAGGTGTTGTTTTAAATCTGCCAGGAATCTATCAATTTTGTTTCTATTTCTGAGATCTTCTGGCAGTCCATTGTATTCAACAACAAGAAACTTCTCCTAAATCTACTAATTTTAAATTCTTAACTTATTCTTACCCCTAGTATTATGACTATGTATATTATATCGGGTTATTAAATAATTATTGAAATTTTCCTAAGGCTATTCAATATTTAATTACCAATAACTGATAGGTAGGTTTAGTTGAATTTAATTAATTTAGTGGAGGTTTGTTGTAGAAAAAAAAGTTTTAACACAATCTACTACGTGAAGTGACGTACACTAGAACTGCCAAACTGAGTTCCATTTTATCGAATGAAAATCTAATTCATTTTTGTTAGTGCAGTGGCGTCACGCGAGCGTCTAGTCCGCACAGTGGCGTCATTTACCCTCAGCACATACACACATGCACACAAAATATTCTTTCTAAATAAAGTGTGCCGAGTGTGAAATTTCCCACGGTGAGCAGATTTCCATTAGGTACAATGAAACGCGCACAGCTCGGATGCATCCCGTTATATTTTTCCTTTCTCATCTCAAGTTTTGAGCTAAGATGCACCTCAGGTGAAATTAGATTCAAACCACCTCTCCATCCCCCCCCCCCCCCATTCTCTTCCCCATAGCAAAACATCGTAGTGCCCGCATTATTATTAGATTCATTTTTGCCGAGTGTATCAACCGCGAGAGAAATTGCTTTTGCTCGCGCACAATACCTAATGGCGCACAGTGCACTTACTAATGCATCATTTCAACCCTTCAAAGCATATAAATAATATACTTAAATGAAACGTTGACACTCACATTTGCTTCATACATATTAAAATTCGTTTTATACGTGCGGAATGATTCATGGCTCATTATACATATTACATATTAGAAGGTCAATTGGAGGAAAAAGTCTAATTTACATTTAGATTTAGATTGTATACAATCACAAAACAGTTTTAAATCATAAGATTTTTAACTGTTGCTGGAATGATTAGGAAATTAGTAAATCCAGTCTCATAAAAAATTGCCACTGTCATCTTTTCTTTCTTTCTATTCGACCTGTAGAAGACAACATGAAAACCACAGCAGAGCATTTTTATCTTGTTACTTTACTAAGCCAGACCATAAAATATTTATCAAAAAGTCAACAGGCAACGCTTCATATAAAGTACGCCACTTTAATAGAAGAAGAATATATTTCTACTATTAATTTTATTCTATTTTATATACATATGTATGTAGGTACTATTTTTTTTTATACTATTATATTATTTACTAGTAACTGCCCATTGACAGTGTCATCAGGTGGTTAGCAACCTGTAGTAGTGTGTGTGTGAATCAGGCCGGGCGCACACTGGGTACGTATTCGTACGAATTCGTGTCGTACGTATGTTGTTGTCCCTCACACGTATGGCCTTCTCTATCTCTGGGCGTGAGTCAACGTCATCAAATTCGGTTATTATTACCCCATAGAATGAGCGCTGTCATTATTTTGTCATTATTTTGGTAACCCTTCTGAATGTTTTCTATTATAATATGCAGCCAGTTTAGGCGGAGGGTTGAGGATTTTCTTCCACGGCTTTCAGGCATCGTAGCGTGTGAGCCTTTGTTCGGTACGGTCGGGTTAAGCACCTCTACGCGCTACGCGAGCGCCTATTGTGACGTCACGCGTCGCGACGCTCTCGAGACGCCCACCCGCCCACACTAGAGGATTCCTTGCCTCGCACATATCCTCCTTAAAAGGCTCCTCGAGATAAACTATGCGTCGCAGGCTGTAATCATCAACGGCCCCATTCAGACGGCGGAGTTCTCGCTGCGAACGCTTCAGCGCTTTCAGATATCTCACAGTGCCGTGTGGTAGTAAGTCTCGCGGTGTTCGTTAAGTTTTTGCATAAGATCGTAGTACGTTATGCGGGCGCACTAATAAAGGTCGGAAAATTCGCCCGGGGTGGCGAGGATTTTCCCCTGGAAAACGGTTTATCTGGTGCATGCGCTCGCTCGCCTCCACTATCTCTCGACGGGGTTTTCTTATTTTCAACCGTCGTAAGTTCCGTTTTGTTCGGCGCATGCACCGTGGCGTGTCTCCCGCTGAAAAATATGGTTTGATAGAGGCGAATCGCGTTTTGGGCGCACAACGTGCCCGAGCGTTATTTACGAGCCACGCTGTATACTGTGGTATAGCTCGTCTGGCCGTAAGTTCCGCTCCCATGCCTGCACCACCGCCACCATAAAGCCTACTCTTAACCTTCGGGGACCCACAAGTCTAGGGGCCCAGACACCACAATTTTAATAAAATCGTTTTAGTACTTGATACCTACTCATACTTAATTTATATAAGCTTGTTTTTCAAAGGGTGGTAAACAAAAAGCAATTCATAAGGCGCACACGTCAGAATAAATTTAAAAAACACTGATATATGTAAATCATAAAGAAGCGATATACATATTGTTTTTCGTTCGACACTGAACCGGAATGTGATGAAATGGCACCGCTGCAGCGCGCTGAGACAATGTATATTTTTTAGTCGATTTCGTATTCAGAAAAAAATGAATCAATACATGAGATTCACTTCCAGGATGGGACATTGTCGCAACGGAAGCTCTTGATCATTCACATATTTAAATCGGCTAGCAGTCCGCGAATCAAACACATTTATTATTACAAAGAAGTAGATTCTGCATTCAATTCCATGATCATCTATGTAGTGCGCACCGGTCGGGAACCGAGCTCTTTGTATGAAAACCCACGGCTCTCGCTGTCATCCAACGTTTTGCGTAAAATACGAAATGTTGACGCACAGTTTACACAAGATCGTGGCTAGAAAATGCTTTATGATCGTTTTTCAGATTAAATTTTATATCTAATACTTTTTTGTAATAAACTGTCCAACGTTACGAGTATAACTTACTTCTTTACAGTTATCCATTTCATTATTGATTAATGAAATGTGTAGCTGTAACATTTAATTTAATTTTGAATATATAATTCGAAAATAATATGTTGCGGCTCCCAAATGGCATTTTGTAAGGTTTTCCCAAATTTGCCCCTTAGCTCGAAAAAGGGTCCCGTCCACTGATCTAGTGCATCAAATTTTTAATAAAAGATCTTTTCGTTCTAAGCACGTGACATTCTCTGAGGTGTCAGTTAATTAATTCCGTTGTTCATTACTTGCCCTCTCTATAGATTATATTTATAATTAGAATAGAATATTTCAACTCTTTTAGTCTTAAGATGATGTACATACATATGTATGTATACGTATGTATATATTTCCCGGTATATAAATATAATTCAAGGGTGCGCCACTCTTTTGTACATTTAAAATTTAAATAAATCCTTGTACATAGATAAAAACAAGATCCGCTGTTTTACATACGATTATTTTAAATTAAATTACCTACCGTTTTGTAAATCATTGCGGTACATTTATTTTTATCTATATATAATGTGAATTTGTATTGTGCTAGCGGATTATTTCGTATTGCAATGTTGCATTGGAAATCGACGGGTCGTATTTATTAAATCACTGCGATGATAAACAAGATAATAAACGTATTACGCAGAATGAGTTTATAATTATTGATTGTATGGTGTAAAATCGCATTAATACACCATGACGCTATTGCACTGTAACCGACATATGTATAGTAAATCACGATCAACAATTTTAATATAAAATAGCGGTTTGATACATTGAAAATTTTTCATTAGAATTTTTCACCACGGAAAATACTCTGATTGCGGCATAAAAATATACATTTTTTTCCGTAGCGTTGTTTACTCATATCAGCGATGATGCGATGATGATTCGCGCTGCAGATGCACCGATGCACCGGGTGTTAAATCGGGCCTGGCTAATTCGTTTACTTGCGTGCGACGGGCCAGAACACGTTATTGCGTCACAAATGGGATTTCCTCTGATTAACCTTTGATATGTTTACGCCTCGTGCGGACACAGGGGCGGCTCGTGTAGATTGCATTTTTACACCCGATTGCATCCTCAACACATCGTCATCTGTAAAATTGCACGACCGCATAAATCAAACGGAACCACGAACCACTATAATACGATCATGTATAGCAGATACTTTTTACGTGTGAAATTGGAATTATGTATCATTAGGCATCCCCCCCCCCCCCCCCCCCTCATCATCGAGTTCAAAGCCAACAAAAACGAAGAAAAGTGTTCAAAGATTCCAACTATTTAAAAATCGAATTTTCGTGGAATGGAGACGAAGAAGATCCACGGCCGCATTTGTTCGATCGCGAACGAGAGCACGCGACCGAACAAATTGCGTCGGCATATTGAGACGAAACATCCGCATTTTAAAGAGCCACTAGAATTTTTTGAAAGACAACTCAAACAGTTTAAGTCGTCGAAAACGAAACTTTCACATTACACCAGCATTAATGAAAAATCTCTCCACGCCTCGTACCTGATAAGCGCAAGCTGATAAGTCGCACACAATTGCCGAGTCTTTAGTGCTCCTAACAATAAAAGAGTTATCTTTGGTGATAAGAGCAAGAAAAAAGTCGAAGCCATTTTGCTTTCAAATAACATGGTTACACGCAGAATCGATGAAATGTCCCAGTGCAGTGGGGAGAAAATAAGTCGACCCAAATAGTTGGTGCGAGTACATTTTTCTCATTGCAACTGGACGAGTCCACGGATGTATGAACAAGGTTTATCCCAGCTGTTTGTTTTCGTTAATCATAAATTATATAAAAACAAATAAAGCTCTGGATATATTAAAAAAAATTATACCTATAAATACACCCCTCATATCCATCCATTAATGCTAGGTGGGTCGCGAAAGTTTGTGGTTCTAAAAAGTGGTTCGCGGTACTAAGAAGTTTAGGAAGCACTGCGGTACTGTGTGCTTGCCTGCCTGAGTCATTGCGGTCACGCTAGAATTTCCAAAATAATAAACAATAAAAAATAGTGGTATGTTGGCAATAAGTCCACGGTTGTATAAGGTATGTCATAGCTGCTTGTTTTCGTTCGTTACATATGGAACAATGAACTGCACGATTATTCGAGATACTAGTAATGAAATTTGAGTGAGGTACTGGACGAAATGCGTCTGGATATTGTTAGATAAATTAAATACCCCTCCTCATATCCATTATAGCTAAGTGGGTTGCAAAAGTTTTTCGTTCTAAAAAGTGGGTCGCGATACTAAAAAGCTTGGGAAGCACTGCCGTAAAGCATTAAATTTTCTTGAAATTATTGTTAGGTCATACACGTGGGCGGCTAATTCAATGGTAGATGACGTCTCTGTCGGATCACAATTAGATGTGCGTGCAATTTTACGTCAATGTATGAGCGCGTGCACAATCAGAGTGCACCATTAGCGTGCCCTTACGTGCTCGCCAGGGCTTAATTGTGCCATTGGCCACGCATTATTCACGTGCTCGTGCTTCACCGACAACGCGATTTAGTGCCGGACTGATCGCCGACGGATTTTATTGAACGGAAAATGGATGGACAGCGAAATGGTCAGATGGCGCGATAAAACCTATAAATCCACGGGGAACGCTGCCGTAATTCCGTTCAGATCGGATCGCTCTCCACTTCCAATTGATTCTTGGCTCCCCTCAACTGTGTAGGTACTCGCTTGCTCTTTTTTCGTCATTATCCAAAGTCTGCGTTGCTTATATGGAGTGTGATGAGAGGACGCTGATGGACGTGTGTGTGTGTGTGTGTTGTCCACTGTGCTACGCGAAGGGGATGCTGCCAAAGCACGTCGGAATCTAACCATTATGTGAACCGTTTGCAATTCCAGTATTTCCTGATCATTCTTACTGTAAAATCTCTTCTTTGAACGTGAAGTGCAAGGTTGACTCGATTTTTTACCATGGGTATACATACAGAATCGAGTCCATTTTAAAAATGTTTCAAAGATGGGTACTTGAATTCTTCACCATATACCATTCATCGAGTCCACCATGATACTATTGTTAATTTCATCGCACAATTCTCACTGTAGGGGCTTGATTGTCCATCTTCATTACTTTACCGTAACCGGTTAATAAACACACGCGAACGTTGCTTGTGGGTTGCCTGTGTTCGGCGGACAGTCTGCGTCATAAGTATCCTCAATCTTTCAAATGATAATAATAATAAAAATATACATACATGTGATTGGTATAAAAGCATAAGTTGTTTGAATCAAATGATCTGCAGTTTAACTTTGACTGTCTCAAAATGTGTATTTTAGTTTCAGGATAGTAGTAGGTGCTGTATGTTCATGGAAAAGTTCGAACTATCTATGCATGTATGTACATATGTACATACATAAATTAAAAAAAGTGTTTGAACTGATCAGTTTTTGGTTAAAATTTTAATAATGAATAATCGCACGGTTTAAGGATCACTGCGCGTTCGGAGGGCAAGTGTCAAAATCTCATCTAGGCTGGAAATTGCTAGCGCGCATTACCGGTAATTGTTGCAATCCCCGCCGAGTGCATAATGCAAATGACGTCACGTCTAAACGCAACACTCGAAAAAGAAGAAAAACCGCACTCTTCACAAGTGCGCGAGAATTATCGTGCAAGCGTCCGCCTAACCAGTGATATTCAAATGTACATAAATAATGTAAAAAAATAAAAATCATCCAGGACGTCAGCGGCGCCTTTGAGTTTAGCGACACACATTTTTTTTTATCAATTTGTGCGTACATTTAATATTATAATTCGACACTCGCACATTTATGTACATAATAAGTTCGCGGAATAGATAAGTGAATGCAATCATTCCGAGAATCTAGCGTTCAATATATTTGCTCACTAACGAATGAATGTCGGCTAAGTAAACAACATACATATGTATGTAAGACTCAAAAGTGTATAAACATTCTAAATATGCTTATTTTCGACAATATACCCATACAAGAGTAGCACAATAAATCATGGCCAACCATTCCGGAAATGTGAATAAAAAGAAAACACTGAAGTTACTTTGCAATAAACGGCGACTTTTGTGACTACGTGCAGCCTGCAATCTCAAAACTCCTTTGATAACCAGTTATCAAAAAAATATGAATACATTTGAATATTTTCACTATCTATCCGCATAGGATGTTTTTTTTATAGAAATGTACATATGTTTTTTCACGATTTATATAAAAAATAAAATATCAATATAACATAACGAAGCGTTATGCATTACGAATGAACTGTAAATAGTCTGATTGTTTGGAGGACTACAAAGGAATGCCTGAAGCTTCATCACAGGTACGACTTACAACGTGAACTGTGAATGATTGCACCAGTAATATCATGTTTTTTTGTCTTTTCTTTTAATTTTTTTCTTTCTTTTGTTTGTTTTACTTGTTACTTTAAATATTATTTTGCATTTTGTTTTTTTGCCATTATTTTGCTTTTTTTGCTTTTAATTTTGTTATTTATCTGTTTTTTGGCTTATGCTTTTATTTTGTTTTTTGCTTATGCTATTTTTTTTAATTTTACTTTTACTTTTGGTTTTATTGACTCATGCTATTATTTTGCCGCCTTTTTCTCACACCATTACGTATTTTACTTTTGCTATCCATAATAGCATATACATACATAATAGCATAATAGCATAATGCTCACCCTGCAGAGTTCTACATATGTCCATGTTCTAGTTTTGCTATTTACTATATAAAGTTGAATGTTTGTATTTGTCCGCTATGCAAATCTACGATTTTCAATTTAGAACCACCAAATTTGGTATACTATCTCATAATACTCTAACTCAGACCGTAGGTGGAAGGGGTCAGAGCCCGGGGTCAAGGGTCCCCCATACAAAAATTTTAATCGATTTTTATTTGTACTGTAAGAATAAATGTTTATTTCATTTGTTTTATTAATCGAATTCACCCGCCCGAGCAACGCCGGGCAATTCGGCTAGTGTAATACATGCTGAGAACGCTTCTAAGGGAGTGCTAACCTGTAATTTGTTATAAATAATCATTAAAAATGTACCGTTAATATTCTGTTAGTGTTGCAACATCTATAAAATAAAATAGGCAATGTCCTTTGAATTTTAACGCCATGGGGCAAATTGAATATGGATCGCATACTTTATAGGACATGTTTAGCAACACTGGTAGCACACTCGCCATCAATCGCGTTCGGTGCACGGTAGCCGGCGCGAGGAGTTAGCCAGCTCGGAGTAATTAAGGAGTTGGGAGTAAATTAGGTGTACGTGCCGGTCACAGGTGAAGGAGACGATGGCTGAGCAGGTCGTGCTGGAATCCACCACTCACCTTGGATGCTGTGCACTGCAACCACACTGCACAATTGCATTTCAACCGTTCGGAGACAAACCGCACAGATCTTTCCTTTAGCAGTGTCTCGCTGTGTATCCACGTCGGCAAGTTTATACTATACACTATTTTGAAAATCTTAACAACGACAGGTATTGATAATCAACTACAATATACGAAGGGATCATCGATAGAAGCTCGTGTACTGTGTAGGGGTAAGTACACGTTCATGTAACACGTATCCAACGTACGAGCAGGTACACCGTGCATACACCTATATAATATGTATGTTCTGAAGTGAATTTCGACATGGCGATTATTGAGTACTAGTCGTCGCTGCTCGTGTGCATTTTGGATGGAAAATAGTCAATGGTCTTAAAGTAAAAAAAACTTGCAATCGCAATCAAACGGTGGCGCAATGTTTAAGGCACGGATGGACAAGAATTAATTATTGTATATTTAGATTGAATGATCTAAGAATGTTTCGCAATGACCATCGATCGATCAGCGCGAAATGGCGAGTCTTCGCCAACGCACAAAGGAGGATCCCAACACAACAAAGGGCAGCGAGACGTCAGTGCAAGAAAGTAGGTACCGCCACCATCGAGTTATATATAGCAGAATAGGCGTGCTCCTCGTGAGTTGATCCTGCAGATCGAACGACAAGATACAAACGTGGAGGCCGGCTGAGTTAATGCCTGGCGAAAAGACATATGAAAGGTTGTACCGCCATCGGCAAACCGCCCGGGACAACGCGCTGTAATTGGTTCTGGACTTAATGGCCTTCTTATTCATGTGGACTCTTAGGGTGCCGCTGTCAATCAACCGGGATTCCATTGAATTAAATACGCACAAGTACGTATAAATTACCCACCTAGAAGCGCACACAATGTCCGAAGTCAATGTGGAGCGAGAGCTGCTGAGCTGATGGCACGAGACAATCCCGGAGCAAAAGTAAACATAACCATTCCACATAAAGATTCAGGATATTATATTAAGATTTATTGTAAATTAAGTAAAAATAGTAAAATCGACAAAATGCACCACAACCTATAGAAGCGCACTTCTAAGAAAAGTAATTGTTCTGTATTGCACTTCAATAAGTGGCGATGCCGATGGTCTTATTTGTGCGCTCAAACTTCACGCTCACAGATCGGTCATACGATGTGTTTTAATGAAGATTCTTAAAAAATACTGCATTCTAAAGCATCTTCATACCTTGGAAAAACTTCAAAATTCAGTAGACGGTATAAAGTACTAAAAAACTGTCATGAAAATAAGTTTTAAGTATAGCGTCTTTCTTAAAGGAAATTCACTCATGTGCATTGCTGGCACCTTAATCTGAATACTCTCTAATATAATAACAATTAATCTAAATGTTCTAGATTTTTTCAAGTCTGTAGTAACAATTGGACATTGTACAGAATTATGATTCTTATTTGGATGAAAAACAGTTCGTTTTCAAATTAAAATTATTCGACAATAAGTAATATTTTAATTGGACGAATAAGCAAAATATTGAATAAAATCTTTGTTTTATTTAATATCACAGCCTTTATCTCAAACATAACAATGAGTACAAGCGTTGTTTTGCATTATTGATTTTAAATCACAATTTATTACCGACAACGAATACCTAACAACACAAGTTTTTCTTAGAACTTAGAGCTTCAATAGTTCTCAATTAGCGAGTCGTGAAACATTCAAATGATATTGCGAAGCAATTAAAGTAAAATGCCAATAATAAATCTGCTGTGCAATGTAACAAACGCTTACAACAGTAATGTGTTATAAGCCGGCACACAACCGCAAAGACAAGATTAAATCGAATGTGCTATTATTTATACATACATACATACATATATTCTTTAATTCTAATCGCAAAATGGATTTAAAACATCGATTAATTATAATTAGTACAATTGTCCACACGCGGTATGTGTGTGTGGATAAAATTGGGGTAACGTGTTAAATATTGCTTCACTTTAAAGCGCCTTGATAAATTGACCGCTGACCGTTTAACGAGCAGGTGGTACGTGTTATAATAATCGACAATTACAACCACTTATTCGTTTGCCATATTTAAAAGTTCATTAGAGGAAACGCACACGAAATAACCAGAGTTTCTTAAGTTGACCAAAATTTTAACGTTTTTGCTCAAAACCGGTATTTATGTACTAGACGAGCACAGTTTGGAAGACACATCACAAATGACACGTGTCTTGTTTTTTAAACATTCAAATTGAATTTCGAAGGAAGTTGACCGTACGCAATTTCCACTTCGTTAACGTTGTTAGATTGACAATTTAGTTTAGTTTTATCGTACACGTGTTCGTTCTCAATATACTTTTTTTTTTGATACGCTACTTAGATACATATAAGGAAGTGCGTGTGCGCAACCTCGATTTTCCACTAAAGAAAAGTAAGTTCTCCTCATTTTCCCATACTATTAATTTCACGGCGAGTTTTATTTATTTTTTATTTTAATTTTGGCCACGCAACGTTAGAACTACTTTTAGTAGTTTGCGTTCAAAGGCGGGGGGATTTGATTGATCGGGACACGCGCTTTTATGCGATATCGAAGCACGCACAAACCCACCGTTGGAAGAACGCTAATGGTTAGAAAAAATGAAGTAGATTCAATAATCACGCACGTGACAGCCATTAACGTGGCCGATGAAACCATTAATGTCAACTTCGTAACTAATTTGCGTATAGCATGACGTGTCTAGTCTATGGCCTACGAGCCGCTAAGCGAAAACCCTACAGTGCAATTTATAACATAACATTTTACCATCATTATAACGCAAAGGACACTTTTATTGATTTGAAATTGCTAGCTTTTTGAAGTTTGATAGAATATTTCGATGCTGCCGAGTCACAGTATAAACTAAAATTTCAATTTTGAAAGTATTTTTTATCATAAGTCATAGCGTGTGAGAGTAATTGAAAATATTTTTAAAATTACTTTTTTGAAGTGAGCTAATATGAAAATTTGATAAGTACTATGTGCTTCAAATTATCATAATTATTTCAATTTGGTCTAACTAAAAATTAAATATGTAACCAATTGGGTTAAATGCGTCTCAATAAATTGTGAAGCTTTTTTTCTCCCACGGAAAGGTTAAAAGGTGTTAATTTTACTTTTCCTTTATATATAATTAAATCAAATTATATGTGAACTACTTATAATACGCATTAGCTTTCGTTAAATTGATGTCAAATTTGAAGGAAAAGCAGCTTTTTTCTTTGGTTATAAAGTTCGTGCGCAATCATCACACACATTTTATATGCATACATAGTTAATCTGTTCTACTTTTCCTAGGCAATTTTCTAGATTTAGGTACGCCTAAAATATTAAATTCAGTAGTTTTATATTATAATATAAAAGTTTTTCGTATGATTTAATTCCTATACATAAATGCCAACTAAATAATAATTGTGCGCTACAAATTGATTTAAAACAGGATATCCTGAATCGTATAACGCGCCTACATACTTAAATTATAATTAAAAGAGACGCATTTTTATACTTAAGCATCAAAACAAAAGGGAAGTGCTATATTCTTACAAATATCATAACCGAGGGGTTATTTTACGACTTCGTTAATTGAATCAGATAAATTTTACAAACCTGTTAACTTTTCGAGGATCACCTGCTTGCATATCTGTTTTCGCTATCGGTAATTTTTTGAGCGCTAGAACGTTTAATTTAAATTTACCATTATATGATATGAATATTATTATAAATTTGATTCTAGTCAGTATGCCTATTATCCGATCTATCTACACATGCGTAATAAGCAAAAGGGCAACTTTTGCGGTGCCGTATGTAACAACATATATGTATACACACATGCATAAAAACAAACAATTAAACTTTTTTATCGTAATAACCCCCATACACCCTGTGGTTCTGATACTTAATTGCGTACACTGCAGTAGCAAATAATGATCTAAAATGACTGAAGCCAATTGGCTACCACATAATTGCAACATACAATAGTTAGTTGGGCAAAAATTTGCGAATCAAATTTAAATGTTCGAACAGTTAAATTTAACAGTCCTCAAATTTTGACATTTTTTCAATATCCTACAACAAAATCATCGGCAATTTACTTCTTTGTAAGGGCAATTGATTATAAATACAGAAATATTGTCAGAATGTACCTCATAGAGCAGTGGTCGGAATTTTTTTTCGTGCTGAGCCAAATCAGCGAATAAAAAAAAAAAAATAGTAAGCTTGAGAGCCACAATTTACCTATTGTTTTCGAATTTTATACTTAAAATACGAATAATGATGTACTGGAAAACTATAAGAAATTAGTTATCTTCTCGGTATTATTCAATGATTGACAATTAATTACTGAAACTTATTATACAGCTCAATCTACACACAAAATGATTTTAAAGGTTTTTATATCCTTGAAGTTTATTTATTTATTAAATGCCTGATAAAGCTTTTACATACAAAATACATACATTATATATTAAATTAGAAAAAACACAAAGGGAAAAAAAAAATCATGTTAATAAAATAAATAATAAGTCGTTGTCTTAGGGAGGAAAGATTAATATTTAAAAAATCAATAAATTCGGAGTATTTATTGCCATATCTTATCATTCTGGGGATAGGGCAATGAAGGTAATGTATGTAATGTAATAAAAACGAGAACGGGTAACACCAAAGTCAAATGAACAAGAAGAGTACTATCTGTTAGAGAGTTTAATATTTTATATAAAAAAATTACATCGAATATGATTCTTGACTAAATTAATGAGATTTTGTAAAAAACTTTGAATGACAATGAGAGCGGCAACTTTTCGTACAAAGAGCCGCGTGCGACTCCGGAGCCGCAGGTTCCAGGCCGCTGCCATATATGGTGCATACGGACAAACATACATATGTATGTAACAAAAAACTTTCGTAAATAAATTATAAATTAAATATTTAACAAGTCAAGCAATGCAATTACATATATACATATGTACATATATGTAGGTTGATCCTTAAGCTGAGTAGTTTATATTGATAATTTAGTCTATGTATGTATATACAATAGTAATGTCGAGAAGTATCAACTTTTGCGATGCACTTATTGTTGCTGGGTCTTTTGCGATTACATGATATTAGAAGCCTTGATTTTCTCGTAAATCAAGGCAGAACGTTTAGCCACTGGTCCCGGTCGTGAGAACAGAATCCAAGGTCCAGCACTTGGCAATCACGACGCATAATCCCTTCACCGCGGCCACCTCCATTTTCATCGTAATAATAATTGCATCTCGCCATAACGCATCCGACGGCGGTGCACCGTGATCGCCCGCCTTTTTATTTACATACAGTAATTTTATATAAAAGGTCTCAATGCTAATACAGTTTAATCGTGGACGCTTTGTTGGGCAAGCACCCCTCTTACGGTGTGAGGAGAATCGATGCGAAAAAATACAACATGTGTAGCGGTTAAATGCACGGCTTTACGCATCGTGCGTAGATCACGACGGCGATAAGTAGGCACTGTGAATAAGATTATTTTTTGCACATTGTTATTTATTTGATGTAAAATAGCTGCCGTTGCTATAATTTAGCTTTTAGCAGCTATATTACAAGTGGCCGCCGCTAATGACTACAAGACGCGGGGATAGAGTGCACTTGCGCACGGGCAAAAATGCAAATATCGCGGAAAATGCAACGTGCAACGTGCTAAGACGCATCGTGCAAAAAATCTGCATACCGCAATCCGTGCGCTGAGAAAGTAGCTCAACACGATTTAAATTCGAATAAAAAATTTACGGAGAAAAACATTAAAATATGCCTATTACAGTATTACGCCTACATTCAGATTGTTATCTAGTACGATTATAAAACGAATTAGCTAATAGCCTCGTTAGAATGTCAAAAATTTTGATTAGACTTTACGGTAAAAAAATGAATTTTAAAGTTTCATTAATGGCAGCATTTCGAATTTAAAAATTATGCAAAATTTCCATAATTTGAGTAATATCCATACAGGGTACTTTTTATCTTAATGTATTGATAATTATATAATAATTGAAACAATTAGTAGAAGAAATTTCTCTATCGGAATATAATTTTATTTTTGAATGATGAATGCATCATGAATTGTATTTTAATATCGAATGCCATCTACGAGTGTTTAATCGTTATACTTTTATCTCACATATTAATGCAAAAGTAAACATAGTTTTTAAATTCAACATCCCGCTATGATTAAAAAATTCGGGTGTAGCCAACCCATGACTTTATCCATATATTTGAGGAATACAAAGAGTAACGAAATTAATTTTTTAAGTACGTAAGTAAATAAAACGCATACACCACCACCACACCAATCAAAATACATACATATGTATGTACATATCATGAAATTACTGTGTTGAGTGCGCGCGCGTATATAAAATACGATCTTCGGCATATATTCAAATAAGAAAAACTACCACTTCCGATCGGCGGATTTTAATCAAAACCTTATCAACTCTTAAATTTTATATGATAATTATAAATATAAATTTTCGACTTGATCAATAGGGCAGTTTCTGAAATATTCTGTGGTAAACTTTTCGACAAAAAAAAAACCCTACTTCCGGTTGACTGATTTTAATGATTTATTTTTTCGTAACTAGCAATTTTACTCAGGAGTACAACATTATAATATTGTGACGATAGTACATATTTAAAAGGCCGAAAAATATAAAAACAAAAAAATCGTTCAGGAGTAAACTGCCATTTCCGGTAGTCAGAAGTTGACTAAAATTACAGTATCTCTTAAGGCTAATGTGAAAACTATAGATATGAAATTTGGAAAATTCCCGGTGCAGTTTCGGAAATATTCTGCGGTAAACTTTTCGACAAAAAAAAAAAACCTACTTCCGGTTGACTAATTTTAATCATTTATTTTTTTTTTAAATAGAAATTTCTATGAGAATTACAATATTACAATATTGTGACGATACTACATATTTAAAAGGCCGAAAAAAATAAAAAACAAAAAATCGTTCAAGAGTAAACTGCCACTTCTGTCAGACGGATTTTGACCAAAATCACAGTATCTCTTAAGGCTAACGTGAAAACTATAGATATGAAATTTCAACTTGATCGATGGGGCAGTTTCGGAAATATTTTGCGGTAAACTTTTCAACAAAAAAAAAAAAAACCTACTTCCGGTTGACTAATTTTATTAATTTATTTTTTTTTAAATATAAATTGCTCTCAAAATTACAACATTACAATATTGTGACGATACCACATATTTAAAAGGTCGAAAAAAATAAAAAACAAAAAATCGTTCAAGAGTAAACTGCCACTTCTGTCAGACGGATTTTGACCAAAATCACAGTATCTCTTAAAGCTAACGTGAAAACTATAGATATGAAATTTCAACTTGATCGATGGGGCAGTTTCGGAAATATTTTGCGGTAAACTTTTCAACAAAAAAAAAAAACCTACTTCCGGTTGACTAATTTTATTAATTTATTTTTTTTTAAATATAAATTGCTCTCAAAATTACAACATTACAATATTGTGACGATACCACATATTTAAAAGGTCGAAAAAAATTAAAAACAAAAAATCGTTCAAGAGTAAACTGCCATTTCCGGTAGTCAGAAGTTGACTAAAATCACAGTATCTCTTGAGGCTAATGTGAAAACTATAGATATGAAATTTGGAGAAAATTCCCGGTGCAGTTTCGGAAATATGATTTTTTACCGGATTTTTGAATTTTCTGCACGAAAAAAACCCTACTTCCGGTTGACTGATGTTGACCAAATTCCTTATGGCTTTTAAACTTTACGTGAAAATAATAGATATGAAATTTCAGCTTGATAGACTTGATAGTTTCGGAGAAAACACACAGACACATACACACACACATAGTACACAGACATACAGACATACAGACATACAGACATTTTTTAGAAATCATGAAAACGTGATCTGGGGATGATACTCGATACAAATCAGTCAAAATCTCGAGGTCGAATTTTCGCACGATCACAATACTTTATCCGATTAGGATAAAGTAAAAAGTAGGCATACGACCAATACGTACAAGAATGTTACGCAAGATCCAGTCCACACAGAGAAGCATGGAAATATGTATGCTCGGTATAATGAGAAGAGATCGTAAGAGGAATACATGGGTAAGAAGCATGACCAAGGTGGCAGATATAACGGAACGTGTGAAAATGTTGAAGTGGCAGTGGGCTGGATATACATACATACATACATACACATAGCGAGAAGAATGGATGGCAGATGGACGTGAGAAATACTGAAATGGTATCCGAGAGGATGTGAAAGAAAGCGAGGTAGACCGAGTGGACGATGAGCTGATGAATTGAGAAGAATACGTGGAGTCAAAACAGACAGGAATGGAAGAGGATTGGAGAGGCCTTCACCCAGCTGTGGATGGTAAACGGCTGAAAATTTATTTATTAAAAATACATGGACAGGTGGCATAGCTGATGGAACCAGGAGTGTGATATTAACTTTACATACAGTTTTAATTTTAGTTATTTATATTTTATATTTGAAGGATTACAAAAAATCATTTATATTCAAAAATTGTCGAGATGCTTTTTAAAGACATTTGTATTTTCAGAAATTACTAGCTGATTTGGGAGGCGCTTCCAAACTTCAACCAATCTATCTTAAAATCATGAGTCTGTGACAATTTTTGTTACATTTTATACACTGTTATTATTTTATACACTGATGATGATTAATGCAAGATCTTATACAAAAGTACAGTAAAGTCACGAAAGTCTACAATTTCCAATATAAAATTACACTGTCGCATGTACGTATATCAAGAGGTTAAAAAGGATTTCGTTCGTATTTTAAAAATAAATTATAATACGGCGAATAGAGAGAAAGTCGTGCGTAAGACATAATACGAATTTATATACATATTATATTATATGACGCGATAACCCTTTGGGCGCGCGCTCCGTTTTAATAAATCGTGACGCGAGCTTTGGAGACGTGCATTCGGTTCGATGAATTATGCATGCAAATGCGATGCGTTTTCTTCGGTCCCCCCGCGGACACGAAATCGTATTAAACGAGTGCGCATACTAATTGAATTTAACTCTTAACGCACCTAACCACAATCGGGCTAATTGCACGCCGTTTACGCGCGCAATTGTGCTGAGTTACGCGCCTCGTAAATCATGCACGTTATGTACCTTCATACATATATATATATGTAACACGTGAAGACCCTTGGCTTTATACATCATTGAACGGGTGTGTCTGTGTATGTGTTTGTTGTTGAGGTGTTATGCTCGGTCGCACGTGTAATTATTCAATGTTGTGAACACGCGAAGTCAACATGTACCGCATAGAATATTGGATATATCCTTGCTTTCCAAGGATTAGGTGCAACTCGCTCGTTCTAATTATAATATTTTGTATATTAATAAATTATGAACGCTTCAGAGCTATGTACATATGTTAACAGTTAAATTGTACGTAATACGCTTCTGTATCTAAAAAAATGTAAAATATTTTATGATTGTGCGATGTAGTGAACTTGTGAGAGAAATGTGAGAACGACTGGAGAAGTTGACACTGTTATGGTTTTGCACCGGTCGTGAAAACTTTCAGTGGAAAGTCACGGCAAGTAAAATCGATAGTATCAACCTGGTTTTTATTACTTGTTAAACTCGCGTATAGGTGGATAAACAACAAAAGTTGAGGATTTTAAAGTCTACAATAACAGTCTCTGTACATATATAGGTTTATCGAAATTATCGAACCAATTATGTTGAGAATCTATTTTTATTCTTATTATTACACGGATAAATTACGGAATTACGGAGATAATTTTTTTCTCGAAAAGTTCACTTGAATGTGTATAATTCAACGGTGGTAAAATTTAGCAGCTTTGTATGTCAACTTTAAACAAAGTAAAGGTGCCTGTAAACGATCAACACATTCACGGCAATGTATTGTCGGCAAGCATTGCCGGTAATATTACTGGAATATGGTGATGTGGGCCGGAAATATAGTCGTGTTTCCCGACACTATTGTTCCACTATTGCTGGTATGGCAGTGTGTCGGCGAGTATTGTTGACATATTACCGATGATATCGCTCGGTATACGAAAATACGCGACAATATATGTTTCTTTCCTGCTCTCTCACATACGCGGGTCTCTGTCGCTGAGGTGCGAACACGACACGACACGACTGTTGACCTTTGGCGAATCTGGGCAATAATAAAACAGCAACTACTTGCTGGCAATCATTGAGCCACACATTACTGCGACACATATTGCATCAAATCGCCACATTTCTTACACACTTTAAATTTTGTTTGTAATAATTAAATTTATTTATTATTACATAAAATTGATTTGCTGATTTTATGTTAACTTTTAATTTTTACTATTTTATTATTACTATTATTTGATTTTATTATTATTACTATTATTTGATTTTATTATTATTACTATTATTTGATTTTATTATTTTATTTATTTGATTTTATTATTAATACTTGCTAATTCTTATTTAATTGTGTTTATTAAAAAAAAAATGTGTACGTTCATTTTAATAAATTGACATCCTTATGCCAACTATGTATGATGAAGTTGAAAAATTTATTATGTTTTTTTTTATATAATCTTTCATTTGTGAATTGTTTGATTTAATGTAATTTGTTAATTATTTGATTTAATGTAATTTGTTAATTATTTGATTTAATGTAATTTGTGAATTATTTGATTATATTTAATTTTACTATCAATATGTTAAATATAATGTTTTTTTCATGTCTCGCCATAGTGACGAATTGGGGCAACCTGTAATGTCACTATGGTATAATTTGTAAAAAAAAAAATAAATGTGATGCCGAAAATGTTACTGGATGGTTGACGAGCAATATTGCTGACAAATGCTGTTCGTTTACATGCACCTTAAAGTACGTCAAAAATCAGCAATCAGCCATTTACTTCATAATAAATATTATACAAGAATATCGTGATAATTTACATATAGAAACTTTGAACGTATCCCAAAAGTTCGTAATTTATAAAAAAAAAAATTATTCGTTAAGCGTTCGTTAGGGGAAAAATAAGAGAAATTCATATTTCATTGCAAATCTTTCGCGGCAAGTTTTAATTTCAATGAAAATTTATAAAGTTTCAGGCCGTTGGCCCTCGTCATACGGTCGAACGACCGCAAAAGCCTCCGAAAAAGCCCACCGTCTGATTAATTGTCGAAAGCTTGCACCGGCCTGGGTGTAACGGCCGGGCGCAAAAAGCTCCTGACCTGGCGTGACCTTCCTAGGGTCACAGAGGGTATGGGGGTGGAAAAGGTGGTGCTTGAACAGAGTGGGTGGACGTCAAGGGGGTGGTGGCGAGCCTCAGTTATGGAACGAGTTATGAAACGAAGTCACCAAACACGCAATGCCAAAGCCACCGATCAATCCAATCAGTCCTCGGGGATGCAACGAATGCGACGCTCCCTCGCTAATTGAGCTTTCCCCAAACTATGTATGTATGTACATAGCTTAATGCGAGAATTTTCTTTGATTTTAATTAAAACTCGTGGGACATCAAAGTTAAATAAAGATAACAACATTCCCCATGCAAAAGTGGCATTTGTACTTATGGAAGTGTGTATGTGCAGCTCGTTAGCCGGTCGCATGTAAAACTTATGCCCCTAATTTCCCGAGTGATTTTCCTCTGGCTGACGTTGAGAGCACATAATGCTCCAGACGGCCTTCAGACAGGGCGGCAGCCTAACTCACCCCCTCATAAACCACCCTACATATATACGGAATACCACCCCATACCACCCACTTGCGCACTCACTCACTGCATCGACGACAAAAGAATACGAAATCGAAATGTGTACTGAAATTTTCAGCAGAGATACACGCACGATATATAAAATTTAACTTTCAGTCAACAATAACCAATAATATTTTATTTATATCAAATTTGATACGTGTATTCATCAACGACTTTCATATAACAAACGAACGAAAGCGATGCGTTGTACAGAGCAGATTTAACGCGCCGTGTAGTGCAAAGCTCACAATGGCGACCTCTGGTTAACCTTGCCGGCTGTCGTTCAGCGAAAAGTGCGAAACAGAGTCAAAGTTCAAACGCTCGTATTGACAATGTGCATACTGTAGCTGTTCAGTTTTAATATCTTAAATGTAGCAGAGCCTATTAGCGTGAAGACGGTGCCGCGCGAGAAGAAGCGCTAATGGCATTGTGGGCGCGAACAGTGTCAACGCTCGCACCAGACGCATTAGACGCCCCTTTGTTTGGAGCTTTCTCACGCTGGAAACTCGTGAAAAGCTCTTGGGATGAGGTGAGCTTTTCCACCCCACACTCTCCTAAGCGCTGCACACAACCCAGTGCATCGATAACGTTCACACGTACACATAAATTCGAACAAAATCTAATATACATATACAGGTAGTAGCACCGTACCAATAAGAAATAATAATTGAGAAACGTTTATCATGTAAATAATCCAATATTAAATGACTGAAGGGATATTCAAACATAAAGCTAAAATTAATAGATGAATTGTTGACCAACTCAGTTTACGTACACATATGTACATATGTACGTATGACACTTTACATTATCTTAATGAAAGCTTTAAATTACTATAGATGGTAGCGCAAGGGTCTATCTGGCCGACCGGCTGGGTGGCCGCGGAACACTCACGTTACACACGTACATGTACATAATTAGATTTATGTAAATACACTATAGGTATGTATGTATGTACATAAATAAAATACAAATTTTACTATATAGAAACAATTAAACTGGCAAAATAAAAATTAATTCATCAAATTTATTTCACACGATGCCTCATTTAAATGCTGGAAAATTAATCTGCATAAAGATCTTCAACGGCTCTCGAGTCGTTCCACTTAAGAGCGATCGCATGCAGAAAGCTATATTGCACATTGAATTATTGTAAAACATATACTTGGTACATTTTTTTTAAATGTTACATTTGAACGCTCGATCACCGTGCACTGAACTGCCACTGGCAAAAGTGTGTCGATCAATTTTCACGTTCTACAAACTCGCACAAACAACAAACACGAATCTACATATTATGTATGTCCTCTATTAAGTACATACATCCTTCAAACTTATCAAACGCCTTTGTACACATACAACTTGATTTAGGTACATATACGTAGTGTTGTAAGTCGAGAATATTCTTAGCGTTCTTCAAAATATTATTCTCCAAAGATTGTTCTCCGAGAATATTCGAGAATTTTTTTTTTTCTTGGTTATAAAACATCTCTAGATAGTTTAATAGCTTTTTAGAGGATTCTAGGATATTTTCAGAACCTAATAGGAGTAATAGAACTTTCTAGAGTGTCTGAGAGCATTTTGAATGACATTTTTGACTGAATGTGTCATTTCGTCATTTTAACATACGCACACTAGCCATGAACGTTTTCCACGAAATTCTCACAGGAACGCTTATTAACCCTGGAAGCAGTAAATTATGTATACATATTTTTATTTTGCTTTGGTTATGATATTCCAGTGAAATTGTTCCAACTTATGATATAACCATTCATTTAAACTTAGCACAAAAGATCGTAAAAATTTTGTCAATTTTCGCCCCATCAAATTTAATTTTTGTCACGGATACTAAAAACACGTGTACAAGAGGAAGAGAGAACTTTTACACTTATACACGAAACAAAGCGATATGAAAATATATTGAAAGATAGCGAGAATACTGCGTTTTCAAATTACATACATCTATATCTATATACATATATAAAAATCAATGTCTGTCTGTTTGTCTCTTATAGGCTCCTAAACCACTCAACCGATCGCGATGAAACTTTCAGGACTTATTGTGATCATGCCGGGGATGGTTCCTGTGAAAAAAAATCGGGATAAAACGGGAACAGGAACGGGAACGGGCCTGCTCACGCGTCAGATAATGAACTGGGAACGGGAACGGCATCGGGATCGGGAACAAAATCGGGACCGGGATCGGGAACGGGGGGGGGAACGGGAACGGTAACGGGCCTGCTCACGCGTCAAATAACGTACTAGAAACGGTAACGGGCACGGGATTGGGAACGGATCGGGATCGGGGGAACGGGAACAGGATCGGGCATTGCAACGCATGCCGGGTCAGCTAGTATTTATATAAAAATCAATGTCTGTCTGTCTGTTTGTCTCTTATAGGCTCCTAAACCACTCAACCGATCGCGATGAAACTTTCGGGACTTATTGTGATCATGCCGGGAATGGGTCCTGTGAAAAAAAATGGGGAAAAAACGGGAACGGGTCAGACAGCGTACTAGGAACGGGAACGGGAACGGGATCGGGCATTGCAACGCATGCCGGGTCAGCTAGTACATAATAAGAAAGAGAAATATTATTCGTGTAATCCGTGCCATCACTACCGAGTATTAACCCGGATTAGAGGGAATATACTGTATATTTAAGCAGATATTTATTTATTTATTTGAAATACACGGTGGCCGATGAAGCCCAGGGTACATTGCATTATGTCCATACAATTGTTTCCCCTCACATGCTCTAAAAACGAAAATTCTCGGTTTGGAGAATATTCTCCAAAAAAATTATTCTCGAGAATTTTACAACACTACATATACATATGTACATATGTATAGGTATATACAATTGACAGTGAAAATTTTAAATTATTCAGATGGGGACATTTCGCAGCTTGGTCATCATCATTCCCAGTGGAAGTGAATTTTCTCACGGAGGCATAGACGGAGGCTTAGGGGGGGTTGGAAAGTGCGAGGAAAGAGGGTGGTAAAGTGGGTGGTGTGAGGATGGTCGAAGGGCGGAGAAAAAGGTGTGCGGGCGTAGAGATGGGAGGATAGGTGGTTTAGTAAGGGTGGGTTGGGTGTTGCAGCTAGCGGCCATTCACCCCAGACGCGGCTCAATAAACCACCCCGAAAGCCTGCCTCAACAGCCGGCGCCGCGACGCACGCAGCGCCTAACAAAAACAAGCGACTCGGTGCAGCCGGGCCTAGGCCAGACTAAACCTCCCCACAGCCCACCCGCCTACCCATTCCCGCCTACCAGCTGAACTGAGCCCCAGAGGCCCTCTGGCGAATGCGATAAAGCGAAAAACCCGAGCGACTCCTCCTCGGGGGCTGAGATTTATAACGAAGCTTGACGCGCTGTCGCGTTCAGATTTGTTACCGAATTACAGTTTGGGTCGCCGATGCAAGGGATGCTACGTTATTGCATTTGGCTCGTGTACGCCGTTCAGTTTTCACTGTATTTGTGACGGTTCGATTAATAGGAGAGTAGGTAGTAGTTTGAAACGGTCCACACATACATATATTTATTTAATAATTACATGGAGAGGCGGCATAGCCGATAGGCCCATGGGGTTTGGTACAAAAATAAAAATAAGATAAAACAAAAATAAAAATAAAATGAATATTAAAGAATTACAAATACCCATTGTTTTTTAAGAACAAATCTAGTTGATTTTTATATAAATTTACATTTTTTTAAAGTGACTATTGAATTTGACTCTATGTATTTGAAAATAATGAATCTCTAACAATCTTATTTGATTTTTCTTTACGGAGTGTAAGAGTATGACCTCTTAGATGAGGGTTCTCATTGAACATAATGAGGTTGGTCATTTCACATGAATAATGATTGTTTTATTATTTTGAATACTTCAATTAAATCACCTCTTAATCTCCTAGTCTCCGGTGTGGAGAGATTCAGTCTTTTCAATCTTTCGTGATAAGGTAGTGACCGAAGTTCGGATGGCATTTCTGTAATTCTTCTTTGTACCCTCTCGAGACATAGAATGTGCTCATAAAATTATTTTCAATTAAAGTCTGTGTCGGATTAAAAAAATTTTCACTCGAGATTGAAATTTGTCATAGATTTTTTCTACAAAAGTATTGAAATAATAACTAAAAATCTATGAAGATAATCTACCGAAACTGACGAGTAATTAATAATTAAGAGCTTTCTTGACGGAGAAAGAATGATTGTCCACAAAAAATATTCTTTCTTCATCATATGTACATATGTATGTATGTACATATCTATATGTAGGTAGATAGATAGATACTCGTAGAAGTATAGATAAACAGCTGTTCCGTATGTGAATGAATAAATTTGAGAACATAATTCTCCAAGGTGTATCTAGGTCAATGGTCGGCAACCGGCGGCTCCGGAGCCGCATGCGGCTCTTTGTGTTAAAGCCTGCGGCTCTTGCTGTCATCCAACGATTTGCGTAAAAACAAAAAAGTTGAAACATAATTTACACCAAATCAAAATGAATACAATTTCCATCAATTAAATAATACTTTTTAGTAATAAACTGTCGAACATTAAGAAATATCATGAAGATTGCTTATTTCTTACTGCTATCCATTTCATAAATGAGTAACACTTAATTTAATTTTGAATATATAATACGTTGCGGCTCCCAAACTTACCAATTTTGAAAGGTTTTCCCTAATCATAGTTCAATAAAGGTTCCCGACCACTGATCTAGGTGAATATAAAAGTTGTAAAAGTTTGCCTCTGTAAAGTAGTAACTAAGCGCCGGTTTCTTTCGAGACGAACTATTAAACAATGGGTCGTTAAATTTGCGGTACTTGAGCCGACTTTGCGGTCGCCTATTTGTTCATTCAGTATGCGGTCCATCTAACATTGTTATAACCTTATAACACGCACATTGGGCACTGGTGGCATCAGCCTTTATTTTTATTTGTTTAATATTAAGATAGCTTGAAAAGCTAATTACAAAAAAAAACAATAATCTATTAGCACATGTATACAGAGGTGCTGTTTTAAGGCTGCCAAGATTACATACATATATCATTTTTGTTTATATTTCTCAGATCTTCTGGCAGGCCATTGTATTCAACAACATCCCTGTACAAGATACTTCTCCTAGATTTACTTAATTTTAAGTTCTTAAGTATTAACTTATTTTTACTCCTAGTATTTCTTTATCTATTTTCACTGATTATATCAGACATGTAAATGGGGTTGAAATGGATTGTTACATTTTTCACTTCGCTGAGCCATTTTCGCAATTGCATAGTTAATATTTAAAAGTTTGAACGTGTGGAGTTCGTTGACTTTGGTGAATTTCAATAATAACGAGAAATATTGTCAAGTGTCACACGACAACGATAAAAGCTTACGTGTCCGAAAGCTCTGAAGCATTGTGTTGGTTGACTAAGATATTCTGTGTCAGATAGAGATATCCGCGAGGATAGACGACAGTTAAAAAAGTGTTTTTTTCTAAACACGAATAGTTCGTGCGACGAAAACCTTCGCAAGTCACAACTAAAAACTTCTCAAGCATAATAATTTTTAATCGTCAATATTTGGCACGTATGATCCTTTGTTTGGAAACTAAACGTAAGACCTACATCTCAAGTAGAACGCACTGGAAATTTAACTGTTGATATTCAAATCTTAAATGCCACCATTAATAATAAACATAATCTGATTTTATATAAGCAGGTCGAACAACCTACATAAGAATATCGAAATTCTACTTTTTCCTTATAATAATAAAAATATACTACTACGCACTAATAAATTGTAAAAATTAACCGGTTCGCTATTTTTCCCGTTGCCTATTTTGAATTAAGTTCTAATTTGGATTACGCGCATAAATATGTTTTTATTGCCAATACATTGCTAGTGCTTCCTTTTAAACTTTTAGATTGCGAAGGTCAAATTCGAGTTTGTAAACGTGTACTTGAATGACTATAGAAAGGGGGGGCTTGATTGCTATATTTTAATTTAAAGTCCGTTCAGAAGTGTTCCCTCATTAGAATTCGCATCCAATTAACAATTCTCTCCATTAAATTTTCACTTGGTGTTATTCAAAGAAAATTGAGTAGTCGAGTATTCCTCAACGGTATTGCATTGGATTGGTGCATTTTATACATTTATTTGCATTTCGACGAAAATGTTACTTGATGTTAAAAATGTTAAATGACCACTTCTACGCCAGGGTAATCTATGCCTCGAACTTAACGTGAAAGTTTTTTAGTTTAAAACTTTTGAGGGACTGAGGCCCTATACACACTCGTCGTTTTCAAACGCGCGTTTCATTTTACTATGAAATCGTATGAAAGCGCGCGTTCGCGTACAAACTGTACAGCTTTTGATGCGAGACATTCCTAGCAAACGCGCGTTTCCAGATATTTGTTGCTATTGTTCCGTACAGTCGAGCGCGCGTTTTTTGCGTCGTGTGGATATCTTTCAACAACAAAGTATGGACTATTTCGATACAGATTTGTTTATCGATGATGGATTGATGGAAATTCCAAAATAGTTGAAAAACTTCAGCTCGTACTGTCTTAATTTTGGATATAATGTTACGAACATTCCATGTGATAGTCTGACATGACGGACAACAGTCTTTGACCCATTGGAGTTTTGCGACCATGCGATAGTCTGTCTTGTAATATGGGATTTACCCAAAATTCACGTTGTCTCTGTCGCCGTATTCTATAAAGACGATAGAGAAACCACGCACAAGCTGCCGCCTCGATGTCCATTCTCCAAGTGACGAATCGGCACCCTACTCTCGCTCCAAAAACGCGACTCAAAGCGTTGAGTGTGTACGCTACGCCGCGCCGTCGCGTCGGGCGCTTCACACCGCGTAAAATGCCGAGTGTGTACTAGGCTTATGAATAAAAAAATGTACCATTTGAATCTACGAAAATGCATAAATTTTAATTATGTCCGTCTACGTCCAGGTAGCGTAGCGCATTGTATACGTCGTAGACGGGGGTGGTTTAGGCGGGTCACGCACACAAACGATGGGGCTTAGGGGGTAATATGGACGATGACTAAGGGGTGGTAAGGGGGTAGGCACGTCAGCTACGTAAACAGCGGACAAGTGCACGGCGGCTGGGAGGGCTACGGCCGGACGTTAACCCTAAAACGTGACTGCCAAAGGGTTTAACCGAATATCCGACAGAGGGGTGGAGGTGGAACTATAACGCGTCTACGGATCGGCGTAGCTTCCCACCCTTGTCGTCTGGGTGGGTGGGTAGGTGGAAGCGTCTACGCAACGAGTTCAACGGTATCGCGGTGTAGAGTGCGCCTCTACGCCATGCCATGCCAGCGTGTCTGCACCGCTGTGAATTTATATTTTTTTCGCATTTTTTTCGGTCGCAGAGTGCGTCCCTTTTCAACGTCGAACCGATGGTTTTGCGTCTCGTACTACGCGAGGCAGGATCGTTTCGGTTTTTTTGCATCTTTATTTTCGGCATACGAACGGCGTAATTGAAATGTTTCGCATTTTAGGAACGCGGACGCTCCGCTCCGTTCGTAGCGACGGTTATTGTTCTTCAGTTTTCCTATCGAAAGTTTTTTTTGTAAAAAATAAACAAATTTTTGATAAATATAAAAAGCATGTGCTTTTTCTGAGAATACCCTTTTCAACAATATACAGGTAGATATTTCAATAAATGTGTACATGTAAGCAAATCATAATTAGACGGCCGAAAGCTTTTGATAACGTGCGACCTTTGAACCCTAAACGCTTCTTAGGATATTCCGTTCAAACTCTACCAATAACAAATTATCTTCATCTTTACAGAACAATAATTGAATCGTCTATGTACATAGTTCCAAAACCCGGTAAAAGCGTATCACTCGATTGTTGGTAAATGGAACAAACACATGTCGTTTTTGCCGTTTTTGGAACAAAACAAAATTTTCAATAATTTTTTTTTAGCATTGTGTGAAAATATTCCAAGAATCGGAATACATTTTTATCTCAGTTTTAACCAAATATGCAGATACCGGGTTTTGAAACAAGACGATTCAATTACTTAAAATAACATACATATAATTATTCAATAATATTTTTTACATACCCAAAAATAATGAGGTTGTCTAAAATTGGCAAGAAAATGCATTTTTTTAATGCACTTTATTACAAAATATAGCAAATTCTGCCAAATGCTGGCTGTCTGAGATATTAGGGGTTTTCCTTGATCATCATACGTACATATATTATACATATATCAATCTAATTATACAATTTATTTTAACATAAACATCAACATAATATTCATTATTTCGACCAAAAATTCAGGCGGGCAACGGTTCGAGAATCCGAAATTCCGAGGTCTACTCATAATTTAACCATTTTGACTTTATTTCCCAAGATTTGCATTTTTCTTTCCTGAATGAAAATAGGATCTTATATAGTTTGCGGAAGTTATCACAGAGGAAACCAATGCAAAAAGTTCAAATGTGCGTTACATTTACAGCACAATTAAATTAATTGACAGTAGAACGATTGAAACGGTACAATCACCGAGTTGCGTCGGTGAGTTTGTGATCGTCGTAAAATTTCAACACGCCTACAGCGTTTTAATTATATTTCTAAACACACCCTTATCTATAACATCTTTGATTCTTATATATGTATAGTGTAAGCCCGTTGAGTATCAACGGAGCGTTCATCACCCGTACCTACTAAAAAATAATATTAAATTTAATAGTTGTATAGATGGCGCTGAACTAAATATAGGGAAATTAAAAATAAATGCGAGGTGTATTAAAATCGTTTTAGTGTCAGAATGATGTAATGTAACTTAAATAAAAATGTCAATAGTTATGGAACTTACATAAAAAGGCTTTTATACAAATAGAGAAGATATCAATACAGGAGTAAAATATACATTTCTTGGTAATGCAAGTAACGAACGGCAATTTCTTAATAATGCAAGGCAGCGATTGGCAGAGATAAGTTGGGGTTCAGTCCAGGTAGCAGTCCAGACCGCTTATATGGATAAAAAAGGTCTCCCTCACCAACCCGCCGTAGTCGATACGTTAGCATGCTGGGCTACCGAATTCGACGTCGTGGGTTCAAATCCCGCAAAATCTGGTATTTTAATTATATTTTTCCTTATTTCCTATTTATTGTAACTATAGGTAATGTTTTAAAGGACTAAATTGAGCAAGGGTGACAGCGAATAGCATTAGTGCGAGTTCTCTCGAGCCTAAGGTCGTGGGTTCGATCCCCCACTCGTTCTAGTGGTTTTTTAATAATTTTTCCTGAGCGAGCGTTATCAGCAGAAAGACAGACAGATAGACGGATTTCGGCTATTATATATATGTATAATATTCTACTGCAATCGAAACAAAAGCACGTTTAAAAATACGTTTTTAATTAAACGAAACCGTTAATTTGATATACGCGACGTGTATAGGCGGGTCCCGGCGGCTGCCACCTTATCGACACCGACCCACCCTAACCACCCCCCAATCCACCCACTGGTAGAACAGCGACCGATAAGGCTGGTGGGTGAGGTTGGGGTGGTGGTGAGTGCACGATGGTTGGTTTAGGTGCGGTACACGCACACGGGCCCGCGAGAGTTCAGCGCCGTGCCGAGTGGGCGGCTAAAGGGGGTGGGAAATAAAGGGTGGGCGACACCCCCCCTGTCTGGTTTTGGTGCCTCTCAGCGCCGCTCGGGCCAGTAATTATTGATGTTCTGTCTGTCCACCACCCGACCAGCCCACCCCAAGACAAGGCGGCCAAACCACCGAATGCAATCCCACCCTCTCAACGAACCCACCCCTCGCTAAGACTTCGTCCGTTGCATTACAAAAGCGACCGATGACCTGCACGCCATTTTACCAGATTTCATTTTAAACTTATATCAATAAACGTTTATTAAGCGTCAATTGCGTCAAGCTGCGAACAGGTACGAAAATAGATAAGAAAATCTCAAGGTTGGTATGGTGGCGAGTTGTATCGCATAGCCGCGATTTATTCAGTTAAGCACGACAGCGCGAACGTCAAAGTTGACATCAACAAATGACGGCAAAGTTGGGCGGGCGTAGGGGCGTGGCGGGGGCGATTATATACGTCCATTATATGTATATGTGTTGGCTGTAATAATGGATATATTACGTACAGTAGTGCAAAAACAATTGATTATTTATTAATGAAATTGAAATAAATTCGCAATAAATAATGTGAGATGCGCGTGTGTGGCATTAATGCACGAATAGCTCTCTATATCTACTAGCATTTTCGCTAGTATAGAGAGCTGTCGCGCGTTCCATTTAGGTTAACTGAATGCGCGCCTACACCAAAAAGGATTTCCGCGTCCGCGAAGTTTCGCTGATTCGCTCGATTTTGATGACCATCCACTGCTGGATGAAGACCTCTCCAATCTTCCATTCCTGTCTGTCTTGAGCAATCTGCATCCAGTTGACTCGTTTCACACGTTCCGCTATATCTGCCATCTCGGTCATGCTTCTTACCCATGTAATCCTCTTACGATCTCTTCTCGTTATACCGATATCTTTCCATGCTTCTCTGTATGCACTGGATCTTGCGTAACATTATCGAATTTAGCATCCACGTTTTACAACCATACGTCATAACTGGCAGTACGCATTGGTCATGTATGCCTTTTTTTAAGCATTGCGGAATGTTGGATTTAAAAATAATGTCCATTCTTCCAAAAGCACTCCATCCTAGTTTCATTATTTTTTTTATTTCTTCCGAATTATTGTATGTGTGCACTAATTGTAGATGAAAGGTGGAGCCATTCTTTTTAAGTTGATTAATATAATTTGCCAAAATTATTCATTATATTAGGCATAATAATAAAAAAAAAAAATTATATCAAACTGGCATTTGCTGCTTCGATTTATATTTAGTACAAGTTTCACTTGTTGCTTTTATTTATGATGAGTTTGAATGTTATGGTTCTAATACTAAACACAGAGAGACAGGCGTTAGCTTAATGGTTAAAGCGTTAGTCTCTCGAGCGAAGTTCTTGGGTTGGATCCCCGTATGTGAAAATGATTTTCTCGACAATGTTTTTGACCTAAATTATCGTCATTGGCAAAATCTGAACTTAATTAAATTCAAATGACCGTCTTCTGTTAGAATTTTCCAATTTATCTTAATTGTGAGACGATTCCGCCAAAAATTGTCACCCCCTATCCACTATTCTTATGTTAACCTGTTATTATTGGGTTTGGATCCTTGTGTTTTTAGACCTGTTGGTAAAATCCCCCCCCAACAAACAAACAAAATAAAATGAACTTATAGCTTTTATAACATTTATATGTATGTACATCAGTGGTCAGGAACCTTTTTCGAGCTAAGAGCCATATTAGGGAAAACCTTGCAAGATTGGTTAAGTTTGAGAGCCGTAATATATTATTTTAAAATTATATATTCAAAATTAAATTAAAAGTTGCTCATTTATGAAATGGATAGCTGTAAAAAAAGATATGAAATTTCGACAAGATCGTCGGAGAAGTTTCGGAAATATTCTGTGGTAACATAATTTTAGAATTTTCTACAAAAAAAAAACCTTACTTCCGGTTGACTGATGTTGACCAAAATCCTTGTATTTTACACCTTACGTGAAAATAATAGATATGAAATTTCGCTTGAGAGACTTGATAGTTTCGGAGAAAACACACATACAGACACACGCACACATAAGTACACAGACATACAGACATTTTTCAGAAATCATGAAAACGTGATCAGGGGATGATACTTGATACAAATGAGTCAAAATCTCAAATTTTCGCACGATCACAATACTTTATCCGATTGGGATAAAGTAAAACGTTATCTTCGTGATATTTCTTAATGTCTGACAGTTTATTACTAAAATGTATTATAAAGTTTAATCTGAAACACGATTTTAAAGCTCTTTATAGCCATGAAGTTATGAAAATAGGATTTATTTTGATTTTGTGTAAATTGTGTGTCAACGTTGTGTTTCACGCAAAACGTTGGATGAGAGCGAGAGCCGCAGGTTTTCACACAAAGAGCCGCATGCGTCTCCGGAGCCGCCAGTTCCCGACCGCTGACATACATAAATACATACACATGTACGTTAAGATAATTTAGATTGTGCGTATATTTGACTACTCTATCATTTGTACTACTTATATGGTGTTATTATTAGCGAGGTTTGAAACAGAATGGACAGCACTCAACGCTTGTTTGAATTCAAAGGTAACAATTTGAATAATGATTAGTTCTGGTGCGTACACTATAGAAACAACTCGGTACATTAAATTTATAATCTACAGACAGACCAAGTAAATTTATGGATACGTACACATGTATGTAGGTGCGCTTATGCCGTTTCGAATCGGTGGGTATGTTTGTATTGTATCAATTCCATTATTGCAGACATCTTCGTATCATTAGTACCTACCTATGGCTGAAAACAAGACGCGGCGTTTTCACGTGGTAATAATTCTGCACTTAACCGATTCGATCGAGCACCCGCTCCGTAATAAATACATTACGGCTAAAATACTTTACCTTGGGGGTGTGGCTGATGGAAAGGCGAGGGGATGAGAGGAATGGGGTTTCAGGATGGAATGGGCACACCGTCGTGGGGATGATAAATTACGGCCTTCAAACTCCGCCGAAGGCGACTATTAATCATTTTCTTGCGCTCGGACGACAGTTGTAGCATTGGCGGAATTGGATTTCCCCTTTGAGGAGCGGCCTTTGTTGCCGTCCGACTACACCCATGTGGTCTAAAGGACTCCTTTGAACGACCAGGTTCAAGATGACATGGTTTGTACGGCTATCATTGCTTTAATTATAAAATACTGGCTGCAGCATCCACCATTCATTTTGGATTGAAAATTTGCAATGAATTAATATTTGTCAACTGGCAATACTCGATCCGACAACGGTCATAGTCATGGTGCTAGGTACATATGTAGATAATCACACTGTAGAGATATATGTAATTGATAGTTATTTATACCTTGGACAATTGGTGAATGTGACTGGTTGTAAAGAAGAAGAAATAAAACGAAGAATGAAACTAGGATGGAGTTCTTTTGGAAGTATGAACATTCCGCTATGCTTAAAAAAGAAGGCACACATGACTAATGCGTACTGCCAGTTATGACGTATGGATGTGAAACGTGGATGCTAACTAAAATCAAGAATTTAACGCAAGATCCAGTGAACACAGAGAATCATGGAAAGATGTATGCTCGGTATCGTAAGAGGAATACGTGGGTAAGAAGCATGACCAAGGTGGAAGATATAGCGGAACGTGTGAAAAAGTTAAAGTGGACACAGCGAGAATAATGAATGGCAGATGGACGCGAGAAATACTGGAATGGTATCCGAGAGGACGTGAAGGAAAGCAAGGTAGACCGAGTGGACGATGGGCTGATGAATTGAGATGAATGTGTGGAGTCAACGGGATGCAGATTGCTCAAGACAGACAGGAATGGAAGAGGATTGGAAAGGCCTTCATCCAGCAGTGGATGGTGAACGACTGAAAATTATGATGATGGTGATGATGTACATACATATGTAAGAAAACCGTTCTATTGTAATCGAGTATCTTACAACAAAGTACTTTTGCAAAGCTTAGCGACGGAATGCACAAGGTAGATATAGACAGTCAGACGAACAGGTACATACATACATACATATGTATGTATATACATATGTACAAAACACAGACAATTAAATTAAATTAAAATATTTTTAACACGCCAAGCACTATGGAAAACGTAAAAAGAGTTGTTATTGTACCTACTTATGGTTTCGTTGAAATATTCTACTTTGTTACTTGCTTGACAATTTAATCTATAAAAGTGATTATTCAGCGATATTGCACAAAAATAATCTTACAAAATAAAAATAAAAGGCTATTTTTGAAATAGCTCGCAAGCGTCAGCATTTTGTAAAAAATAGTGTAAACAGAAATAGTCTGCGATTCTCAATCATTATCTGCAATTAAAGGCGAATTTAAAGATTATTCCCCATTACATGCGTGCAATAGTCATAATTTCGATAAGTGTTCAATAATAAGTATGTAACCTATGTAATCCTGCGATGTTTACAGACACATAAAATATAATAACGAAGGAATAAAACAACTATATGTACGAATGCGTTACGTGCATCGTAAATGTTACACGCAGAGCAGATGGTTGCTACGTACAGCTCGTATATGGAAGAAAGTCGTAAAATTACGTTATGCCCTGTATAAGGGGTCATTTCGATCGGTGAATAGTCGAGTCAATACGTAGCTATATAAATATAATTTACGCTGTTGGCTTCCATCTCTAGATTAAATCAATTAATTAAATCAATTTCAGCCGTAAAAAAATATTTTTTACAAATTTTCCTAGGGTTTCGCCTGATTGTATTCGTTAACTTCATGAATATTTTCCGGGCTGAAAAATAAAACGGGTAGACGAAACTTTGCGGAGAAATAAACGCTGAAAAGTCCGGGGGAGCAATTAAAAAATAATGAAGCAAAAAGGTCGACCACCGCTTCCGTCGCTTTAGGACATCAAAATCTTCTTAATTAAAAATTCGCCACGAAATTTCTCCGACATTTTCTAAACATACGGTACCTAGGAGATGTCGAAAAAAAATACATAGCCGTAAAACACGTCCCGACATGAGATCATCAAAATGTTCATATTGTATAGTTTATTAATATCGTGTACAAATTTTACATTAATCTTTACATCGTACGTATACATATATATGTATGATTAACCCCTGCAGACTATCGTATATCTGGGGTCGTTATCTCTTCGAAACTAGCGACGTGGCCGTTCGTCGAGTGCACCACTGTGCTTCGCTGTAAAGTTTCAGGCCCAAGACGAATTTAAGCCATCAAGAGCCGGCTTTGCCAGACCAAAACAAATGTCCCCCTTCATCCCCCATCCCATTTTCCGTTCGCCACCCTGTCTCTCGATGTGCGCCCATCCTGCAGCCAGCCTAACCACCCTTTCCGCCCACCCCATCCGCCCATTAACCTGTCTGCCTTGTTTGGCCGGAGACTGTCGGCTCAAAAGGTCGACTCATACATAAAATAAGCAAGCTATCCTCAAATTTTTAATTAATGGCAACGATGCAGATTTAACGACGAAATCGTGTACACTTTAAACCTAAGGTGCATTTGAAATGTGAAATTTTATTTGATTATTTAATTTACTTGCCTATGTAGTATTTAAGTACAAACTGACGAATTTTCTGAAAGAAAGTTCGTATCATTCAGTTCGTAAAGTATCATTCAATTTTAAAATAATTGTTTTAAATTTTTTTTTACTATGTAGTACGGTAAATACTCTGTTTATTCTCACTTTATATATTAGCGCAAGCGTCTGCCTGCCTGTCTGCCGGGGTCAACAAACAATATTTTTGTATCGCTGTGTTGGCAGCACGCCGCTATCTGGCAAAGCTGGCCCAAGTCGACAGCGCGATTAACGGTGCGTTACACGACTGTTTCACGTACCGTCAACCGAACTAAGGGCTGTAGTGTCATTGTACAAACCAGTGCACACGGGTGGGGGTTGGGGTTAGAATCGATCGTCATATGACGGGTAAACTAGCTAGTAAAAATATCTAAATTCAGGATGTCTCTATTTATATTTTACTAAATATTCAGGACTAGTAAAACTACATGGTGATATTCTGCTGAGAAGAAAAAACACTACAGCTCAACAAGAGTGAGGTTTTTCGTAACCGCTTTGAAACAATATCGATCCATACATTGGCTTTTTACTTTATACTTGTCGGATAAAGTATTGTGATCGTGCAAAAATTCGACCTGGAGATTTTGACTGATTTGTATCAGGTATCATCTCCTGATCACGTTTTCATGATTTATGGAAAATGTCTGTGTATCTGTGTGAAAATGTATGTCGGTGTGTCCGTGTGACTGTGTAATTTTTAACTTTAACTTTTTCTCCGACACTATCGAGTCTATCGAGCTGAAATTTCATATCTATTATTTTCACGTAAGGTGTAAGAGATATTATGATTTTGGTCAACATCCGCCAACCGAAAGTGGCAGTTAACTCTTGAACGATTTTTTTTGTTTTTTTTTTTTTTTTCGGCCTTTAAAATATTTAGAATCTTCATAATATTGTAATACTATCATCATTATGCTAATGACAATCTTTGAAAAAAAAAAAAATCATCGAAATCGCTCAACCGGAAGTCGGATTTTTTTCTTGTAAAAAAGTCAAAAATCCTGTTATTTTTCTTTGTACACGGTTTTTTTTTACTCTTTCAGTTTTTGGTTACTCTTCGTATTCCTCAAGTATATGGATAAAGTCATGGGTTGGCCACACTCAAATTTTTTAATATTAATTTTTCAATATTAAAATTTATGAATCATTTAATTTTACCATCACACATGTACAATTGTGCATACAAATACTGTGCAAGTGTATAGTTCTGATGGATATAATTCCATTTCAGGTGAATAAATAAGGGTTTTACTATTTTTAGTACAATTTAAAGTACGGCGAAGAAGTTTCATTATGACATAAATGCAATCCAAACATTAGCCACACAAAAAAGCGTTTGTTTTCAGCAAGAAAGTTGATAATTTTCTTGGAATTAATACATAGAACACTTTCAAAAGCTAAAAGTTGCAGCATGAAAACTCGTAAGGTGGATAGCGTGTGCGCCGATTCTTTGCGATGTGCATTTTTATTTTTAAATTGTAAAATAAATAAATTTATTTTATAGTATAAAGTGCCGTGGGTGCACGGCGAGCCGCTGACGCAACTCTATAACGAGCCAGGTCCCACCTAGTGCAGGGTATCGCAAGGCAAAGAGACCAAAACAAGCCCTTGCTCTACAGAGGGGGTGGATGGGTGTAGAGAATGGGGAGGACCACCACCCACGTTTACCCTCCGGCGCATACATTCGCCTACCGAAATGCACCCCCATCCTATCCTCAATAATCCACCCCCTTGCTAACCCTCCACCCCTCTGGTCCGATACTGTGCCACCTACCCTAACGGGTACCGGCGTTTACGACTTCTGGCTGAGCGGATCAGCCAGTTGGGACGAGAGGGTAGGAGACTGAATTAGACCGACAGGCTAGGCAATCGAAATTCATATGAATTAAAAATACCTATGTATATAATCTTGAAAATATACAGATATATGTAGGTATATTAAATAGAAACAATAAATAACAAAGTGAAATTAGATCATGGCCACAGATGCAGCTTAAAGCTTGTAAATAAAAATGAATTGCACGCGCAGAGTTCTAACCTTGGACTTTGTATCACATTATGTAAGCGCTCGGTTAAATTGGAGATATTCAAACTGCGGCGTATCACTGGTTTTAAAAATAATGAAACCCTTTTTCGATAACGCTACAATTGCACATTTTTTTCGTTAGGGTGAAAGTTAACCAACAGGTCTAAGAACACCAGACCTAATCCTGATCAAGGATCAATCCCAATCCCAGTAATAGGTTAACATAGAAATAATTGATAGGGGTGCCAGTTTTTTGGTTGAACCGTCTCACAACTGAGATAAATTGGAAAATTTTACAGGAGATGGCCGATCTGCATTTATTTATGTCCAGATCTCATTTTCAGCCGTTCACCATCCATCACTGCTGGATGAAGATCTCTACAATCTTCCATTCCTGCAATTAAAGGCGAATTTAAAGATTATTCCCCATTACATGCGTGCAATAGTCATAATTTCGATAAGTGTTCAATAATAAGTATGTAACCTATGTAATCCTGCGATGTTTACAGACACATAAAATATAATAACGAAGGAATAAAACAACTATATGTACGAATGCGTTACGTGCATCGTAAATGTTACACGCAGAGCAGATGGTTGCTACGTACAGCTCGTATATGGAAGAAAGTCGTAAAATTACGTTATGCCCTGTATAAGGGGTCATTTCGATCGGTGAATAGTCGAGTCAATACGTAGCTATATAAATATAATTTACGCTGTTGGCTTCCATCTCTAGATTAAATCAATTAATTAAATCAATTTCAGCCGTAAAAATATTTTTACAAATTTTCCTAGGGTTTCGCCTGATTGTATTCGTTAACTTCATGAATATTTTCCGGGCTGAAAAATAAAACGGGTAGACGAAACTTTGCGGAGAAATAAACGCTGAAAAGTCCGGGGGAGCAATTAAAAAATAATGAAGCAAAAAGGTCGACCACCGCTTCCGTCGCTTTAGGACATCAAAATCTTCTTAATTAAAAATTCGCCACGAAATTTCTCCGACATTTTCTAAACATACGGTACCTAGGAGATGTCGAAAAAAAATACATAGCCGTAAAACACGTCCCGACATGAGATCATCAAAATGTTCATATTGTATAGTTTATTAATATCGTGTACAAATTTTACATTAATCTTTACATCGTACGTATACATATATATGTATGATTAACCCCCTGCAGACTATCGTATATCTGGGGTCGTTATCTCTTCGAAACTAGCGACGTGGCCGTTCGTCGAGTGCACCACTGTGCTTCGCTGTAAAGTTTCAGGCCCAAGACGAATTTAAGCCATCAAGAGCCGGCTTTGCCAGACCAAAACAAATGTCCCCCTTCATCCCCCATCCCATTTTCCGTTCGCCACCCTGTCTCTCGATGTGCGCCCATCCTGCAGCCAGCCTAACCACCCTTTCCGCCCACCCCATCCGCCCATTAACCTGTCTGCCTTGTTTGGCCGGAGACTGTCGGCTCAAAAGGTCGACTCATACATAAAATAAGCAAGCTATCCTCAAATTTTTAATTAATGGCAACGATGCAGATTTAACGACGAAATCGTGTACACTTTAAACCTAAGGTGCATTTGAAATGTGAAATTTTATTTGATTATTTAATTTACTTGCCTATGTAGTATTTAAGTACAAACTGACGAATTTTCTGAAAGAAAGTTCGTATCATTCAGTTCGTAAAGTATCATTCAATTTTAAAATAATTGTTTTAAATGTTTTTTACTATGTAGTACGGTAAATACTCTGTTTATTCTCACTTTATATATTAGCGCAAGCGTCTGCCTGCCTGTCTGCCGGGGTCAACAAACAATATTTTTGTATCGCTGTGTTGGCAGCACGCCGCTATCTGGCAAAGCTGGCCCAAGTCGACAGCGCGATTAACGGTGCGTTACACGACTGTTTCACGTACCGTCAACCGAACTAAGGGCTGTAGTGTCATTGTACAAACCAGTGCACACGGGTGGGGGTTGGGGTTAGAATCGATCGTCATATGACGGGTAAACTAGCTAGTAAAAATATCTAAATTCAGGATGTCTCTATTTATATTTTACTAAATATTCAGGACTAGTAAAACTACATGGTGATATTCTGCTGAGAAGAAAAAACACTACAGCTCAACAAGAGTGAGGTTTTTCGTAACCGCTTTGAAACAATATCGATCCATACATTGGCTTTTTACTTTATACTTGTCGGATAAAGTATTGTGATCGTGCAAAAATTCGACCTGGAGATTTTGACTGATTTGTATCAGGTATCATCTCCTGATCACGTTTTCATGATTTATGGAAAATGTCTGTGTATCTGTGTGAAAATGTATGTCGGTGTGTCCGTGTGACTGTGTAATTTTTAACTTTAACTTTTTCTCCGACACTATCGAGTCTATCGAGCTGAAATTTCATATCTATTATTTTCACGTAAGGTGTAAGAGATATTATGATTTTGGTCAACATCCGCCAACCGAAAGTGGCAGTTAACTCTTGAACGATTTTTTTTTTTTTTTTTTTCGGCCTTTAAAATATTTAGAATCTTCATAATATTGTAATACTATCATCATTATGCTAATGACAATCTTTGAAAAAAAAAAATCATCGAAATCGCTCAACCGGAAGTCGGATTTTTTTCTTGTAAAAAAGTCAAAAATCCTGTTATTTTTCTTTGTACACGGTTTTTTTTTACTCTTTCAGTTTTTGGTTACTCTTCGTATTCCTCAAGTATATGGATAAAGTCATGGGTTGGCCACACTCAAATTTTTTAATATTAATTTTTCAATATTAAAATTTATGAATCATTTAATTTTACCATCACACATGTACAATTGTGCATACAAATACTGTGCAAGTGTATAGTTCTGATGGATATAATTCCATTTCAGGTGAATAAATAAGGGTTTTACTATTTTTAGTACAATTTAAAGTACGGCGAAGAAGTTTCATTATGACATAAATGCAATCCAAACATTAGCCACACAAAAAAGCGTTTGTTTTCAGCAAGAAAGTTGATAATTTTCTTGGAATTAATACATAGAACACTTTCAAAAGCTAAAAGTTGCAGCATGAAAACTCGTAAGGTGGATAGCGTGTGCGCCGATTCTTTGCGATGTGCATTTTTATTTTTAAATTGTAAAATAAATAAATTTATTTTATAGTATAAAGTGCCGTGGGTGCACGGCGAGCCGCTGACGCAACTCTATAACGAGCCAGGTCCCACCTAGTGCAGGGTATCGCAAGGCAAAGAGACCAAAACAAGCCCTTGCTCTACAGAGGGGGTGGATGGGTGTAGAGAATGGGGAGGACCACCACCCACGTTTACCCTCCGGCGCATACATTCGCCTACCGAAATGCACCCCCATCCTATCCTCAATAATCCACCCCCTTGCTAAACCTCCACCCCTCTGGTCCGATACTGTGCCACCTACCCTAACGGGTACCGGCGTTTACGACTTCTGGCTGAGCGGATCAGCCAGTTGGGAGACTGAATTAGACCGACAGGCTAGGCAATCGAAATTCATATGAATTAAAAAAAATACCTATGTATATAATCTTGAAAATATACAGATATATGTAGGTATATTAAATAGAAACAATAAATAACAAAGTGAAATTAGATCATGGCCACAGATGCAGCTTAAAGCTTGTAAATAAAAATGAATTGCACGCGCAGAGTTCTAACCTTGGACTTTGTATCACATTATGTAAGCGCTCGGTTAAATTGGAGATATTCAAACTGCGGCGTATCACTGGTTTTAAAAATAATGAAACCCTTTTTCGATAACGCTACAATTGCACATTTTTTTCGTTAGGGTGAAAGTTAACCAACAGGTCTAAGAACACCAGACCTAATCCTGATCAAGGATCAATCCCAATCCCAGTAATAGGTTAACATAGAAATAATTGATAGGGGGTGCCAGTTTTTGGTTGAACCGTCTCACAACTGAGATAAATTGGAAAATTTTACAGGAGATGGCCGATCTGCATTTATTTATGTCCAGATCTCATTTTCAGCCGTTCACCATCCATCACTGCTGGATGAAGATCTCTACAATCTTCCATTCCTGTCTGTCTTGAGCAATCTGCATCCAGTTGACTCGTTTCACACGTTCCGCTATATCTGCCACATTGGTCATGCTACTTACCCATGTATTCCTCTTACGATCTCTTCTCGTTATACTGAGCATAGATCTTTCCATACTTCTACTCAATTCATCAGCTCATCGACCACTCGGTTTACCTTGCTTTCTTTCACATCCTCTCGCATACCATTTCAGTATTTCTCGCGTCCATCTGCCATCCAATTCTTCTCGCTATGAGTCCAACCCACTGCAACTTTTTCACACGTTCCGCTATATCTGCCACCTTGGTCATGCTACCCATGTGTTAAGGTCGCAAAAATCTTCGCTCAAGAAACTACCGCTCTAACCATTGACGTATCGCCTGGCTTTGCTTGTAACCATTATTTTATATGTTTTTGAACTATAAAATTTTCGACCATACTGTAATTTGAAACGTCACAACTCCATCGCATCACCGACCTGAAACTAAACTGCGATAATTTTCGACGCAAAAGTTTTTGACACCGTTCGGAACTACCGCCAGCCAGGCTCTACATACATATGTATGTATGTACATGCAGCTAGTCGTTTTCAACTTGTTTGATACAGTTTAAATAATGTAATCACACCCTGTGATAATTTGCGAGAATATCGCAAGGTCGTGCGGTGTGTGTGTGTGTGGTGCAATCTCTTGTTTTTGCGTCTAATTACGTAAATGCACAAGGCATGTTCGGATGCGAACGTGCGCATCCGTGGCGCGTTAGGAGGGTAGATGGGTGGGTGGATGGGGGGTGGGTGTCTGTTCGTGCCGACGCTTGATTTCCCGAATCGCACGAAATAAAGTGCGCCCACCCCCACCTTCTCCTCCTCCCCCCCCCCACCAACGTCGATCCCCCTCCCCCCCTCCAGACGGGGGTATCGATCTGCCCGGACCTACCGCACGCCACTGCTCCACTACCCCAACTGCTGCCCTTTGCCGCCTCCCTAGGTTCACCCAACGCCACCCCCAGATGCACTTCTCGGCTAGACGTATTTTCGTCGCACGCTATCACATTTCGGGCTTACAGACCGTACGGTCAACCCAAGCGAAAACGGTGGCGCTTTTCGATTATTATTTTCGGCTAGTATCGAAATATCATCTGATAATATAAATCACGGCGATGGCTCAATGCTAGATCATTGGAGTCACGAACGAAAGAATACGGCTTGAATTTATTTGACAGTTTTGGCAGTATGGTGATGTGGGCCGGAAAAAGTCGTGTTTCCCAACACTATTGTTCCACTATTGCTGGTATGGCAGTGTGTTGGCGAGTATTGTTGACATATTGCCGATGATATCGCTCGTTATACGAAAATACGCGGTAATATATGTATGTATGTTTCTTTCCTGCTCTCTCACATGCGCGGGTAGGTATCTGTCGCTGAGGTGCGGACGCGACACGACACGAGTGTTAACCTTCGGCGAATCTGGGCAATAATAAAACGGCAACTACTTGCCGGCAATCGTTGAGCCACGCATTACTGCGACACACATTGCAATATTGCTGAAAAATGTTGATCGTTTACAGACACCTTTATGTACGAAAAACTTTCCCTCCCCTTCGCAAAGCAACGGAAAACTACTCGAGGGTAACTAAATCGTGTTTCTAGTAATTAATAATATTCGTTTATCGTTTGAAATCGATATGAAAAAAATTGTAGAAAAGGATCAGCTCAGTTTTTAAATTATCGACAGTTGGAAATTATTAGCTAAGTCGCACGTTGAATCATCCGCATAATGTAAAAATCTTATTTTATATTATGAATAGCCGATTCTAACCCCAACCTCCACCTGTGTGCACTGGTTTGTACAATAACAGTACCGTAGCTAGCTCGGTTGACGGTACGTAAAACAGTCGTATAGCGCACCGTTGATTGATTGAGTGTATGGCTGCCAAACGCGATAAAAAAAATATCGTTTGTTGACCAAGGCAGACAGGCAGACAGACACTTACGCTAATATATAAAATAAGAATAAACAGAATATTTACCGTACTACTTATGGATTCTAACCCCACCCATGCCCACTGGTTTGTACAATGGCAGCACAGCCTATAGCCCGTTTGACAGTACGTGAAACGATTATATAGTGTACCGTTGATTGAACGGATGTATGGCTATAATTCACGTTGTCAACTCGAACCAGCTGATTGCCAACACACCGATAAAAAAAACATTGTTTCTCGACCCAGGCTAATATACATATGTATGTACATAGTAGGTATTATTGCTGAAGATGCTCTCTATACGAACTGTCTCAATGGAAAATTTTCCAATAGGTCGCCCTCTTCAGAGGTCCTTGAATACAACGAGCTCGAGTCCCCGTAGATTAAACGTGCACGTACATAGAGTATTTCTATAAACGTCAATAGAAAAGAACGAACGCTTATGAAAGGTACTCCCGTGAAAAATCGCCGTCATGCACGCTATCAATTTGAGACTTTTCACGTTATGATAAGCATTTCACGAAACGTTCATATTAAACGTACACGTGTGACGATGTCGACTACCACGTTTTTCCACCCGCCGCCCACTAAAAACATATATATAATATAACCTTATATAAAGTAGATTGCTTGCACCACCACCGACCCTTATGAACGTGTCGACGTCACTATACATACATACATACATCGAGTCAAACCGATGTGTATATATATGTACATACGAGATTGTGGATGTGTGTGTGTGGCGCGCCAGCCAGATTAGTTTAGTTCGGGAAAAGTGACGTCTTCTTTTCCTTTTTTGCGAACTTTGCGCCGGAAAATAAAGGAAATGGAAAAGCGCGCATGCGCCACCGGACGCATCAGACACATACAGCATCAAGTGTACTTATTTCAAAACACACACACACACACACAGAGATGTACATATAGACTTGTACGCACGCAATCATGTACATGTGGAAGGTTTCGGTCCTCGGTGGATACGAGCTAGCTGCAGGCACAAAGGGAACCGCAAAAGTGTACAGGCGGTTGCGGGGGGCGGCGGGCTATTGCGCCCTCCACCCAACAGAGACGAAGGCTGTATACTTGCCACGTGTGCACACACATACATACAAAACGGGCACGTGTTATAAAACCGTATAAAATAATTATATAAATTAAAAAAGCTAGAACGACGTTTTCGAATATGTTTTTACCGTTTGTTAATCAAATCAAAATGTCAAATTTTTTTTATATAACATTTTTCGACGATGGACTGAGAAGAAGGAATTATAGATCGGCATACATATTTTGTATCCGATATCCTTCCTCCTTTATCCGACACTCGTCCCTCGATTTACGCGGTTTTACAAAATGGATAATTTTTTTTTTTAATTCATCCCATGCGTCTTCTCGCGCCGTTCGTACGACGAATAGACGCCAGTTGGAGATGCTACTTCGATAATCCAACCATTAGATCAAAGTATCGTCTCACAATTTAAACGATATTATATCAAAGATATTTCGACGAAGGTTGACGAAGATGAATCTATTACAATTCCAGAAATTTGGAAAAAAATTTACGATTTTAAATTGTCTGCAGCATGTAAGGATTTAAAAAACACGTGTGATATGTTCTAAACGCGGTTTTTCGTGGAACGTTCGTATCTACCGTGTAGAATCGACGGACGGGTGTACGTATTTATACAATTTATAAAACTATTTCGCGTAAAAATTATTATCTTCATTCTCCCATTCCCAGAATGATTAGATATTATAATAAATACTCTGATTTTATTGATTTTTTTAATATTAATCTGTCGTAAGAGCAACAACTCCTTGTTGCTTTTATCAACTCAACATGATTTATTTGTTTTCTCTAATATAATATAGATATTATGTATTTTCTATGTAAAAGCCCTAACATGCGTATAATAAATAAATAAATAAATATACGTACTGTTTCATTGAATTTAATTCAACTCCCTTAGCAGTTAGAGCATTTTATGTATGATTATACCATTTTCATTAACTTTTTTCTTCTTACTTTCATTCATTTATGTTTGAAAGTTTTCAATCACAATTAGACATTTTGAATATTTGTTCGAGAATAAATGAAGGCGTTAAATAATAAGTAATTATTCAAAACATTAGAAAAAAAAAACAACAAGCACGAGATGACGCGGTCTGTCCGCACTGTAACTGTGACAATTGAAATTCCCGGCTTTGTAAGATCAAAGCGTCTCACGTCATCTATTGCACCTTGTGCATTTTTGTTCACCGAATCTCTGCCCACTTACCAATCATTCAAAAACTGCAATTATAATAATAATGTCTTTCTTTAGTACGATTTTAAAATTTTCTGTGCAAATCGGGAACTACAGATTACGTATCGGGAGTCGGGATTGCAGTTTCTAAATCGGGACATTCCTACCAAAATCCGGACGCCTGGCAATCCTGGACCAGGATTAGGATTGCAAACAGTCGTAGTATGTACTACTGCAATGGTGGAATTCAAAAAGCACCAGATTTTTGTCGGTTGTTGATTCCCGCTTTGAAAACGGTCGATTTAGCAGATTCACGATCCGTTTTAATGAGACATCCGTACTGAGGCCTGGGTAAAACGGATCGTGAATGACCGCCATATGAAATCAGATGAAAGATATATAAGTTAAATAAATTATTTGACAATCAAAACCGTGACTTTTTAATTGATTTTCAAATGCATATTTAGTGTTGTTGTTTTTATTATTAAACTAGGTGACCCGGCATGCTTTGCAATGCCACTCATCCCGTGTATTCCCGTTCCCGTTCCTAGTACGTTTTCTGACGCGTGAGCAGGGCCGTTCCCGATCCCGTTCCCGTTCAGATCCCGTTTCCGTTCCCGATCCCGGTCCCGATCCCGTTCCCGTTCCTAGTACATTATCTGACGCGTGAGCAGACCCGTTCCCGTTTTTTCCCGATTTTTTTTTTTCACAGGAACCATCCCCGGTATGATCACAATAAGTCCTGAAAGTTTCATCGCGATTGGTTGAGTGGTTTAGGAGCCTATAAGAGACAGACAAACAAACAAACAAACAGACAGACATTGATTTATATATACATATATAGATAGACTAGCTGATCCGTCATGCGTTGCAATGCCCGATCCCGTTCCCGTTCCTAGTACGTTATCTGTCGCGTGAGCAGGTCCGTTCCCGATCCCGTTCCTGTTCCCGTTCCAGATCCCGTTCCCAATCCCGGTCCCGATCCCGTTCCCGTTCCCGTTTTTTCCCGATTTTTTTTCACAGGAACCATCCCCGGCATAATCACAATAAGTCCTGAAAGTTTCATCGCTATCGGTTAAGTGATTTAGGAGCCTATAAGAGACAAACAGACAGACATTGATTTTTATATATGTATATAGATTAAAATGTTACATGAAACAACGAACTGAGAAACGCTAGGTGCTTGCTTACACAACAGTAGCGTCCATATATGTACATACGTATTTTTTTTTTTTTTTAACGAAATTTTTACTTTGTAAAAAAAAGGAAAACGTGATATTTTTCGTTCTTAGAATGAAAGCTTTTCAATGCAGTTACACCGTCAAAAGTTACGCAAAGTTAAGCGAGTCAGTATATTTTTTCACATGATATAAAAATAGCAATTTCTCAGGCGTTCAATTAATTGGGGGAAACCTCGAGATTTAACGACACGTTTTTCGTTCTTTTTTTATTGCGTTTACATAAAATTTGAACTTTTCAAGTGAAACAACTTTGATAATAAATACACAGCGGCAACGTAAAAACGAATTGTCGTATGTCGGCGAAAGCTCAAAGAACAAAGGGTTTGGGCGTGGGCCGATAGCGAAACGAGGGCGACTCTGACGCACACAGAGGTCACAGTGACCTCTCAAGGATGCATCCCACGTCGGAAAAATCGCTGTGACTACGGAGCATCCGGGGAAATTACCTCGAACAGATTTAACCGGGTAGCACGCTTGAACGCTTACATATTTGTCTTGTTATACAGAGGAATATGTAGGTACTTCGCATCATTGAAAGTCACCTTGAGCTTGAAAAAACTACTGTGCAGCATCAAACAATACAATTCAGTTTATTCCTTTTGCATTTAATCATAATTTGACTAATCAGCACAAAGCTTTGCAAAGATACTTCCTATGATCCAGTGGGTAATTCAAAATGCGCATGTACCACTATAGGTACGTGTGCATATGTACAAAGCTTGGTACTGAAGATATATGTAGGCACCTTACACGATCAATATTATTGACAATACCTTATCATATTGATAATAATATTGACCGTGTAAGGTGGAAATATTGATTGTTTGACGTATTGATGGATTGAACTGACGCAGATTCAAATTTCCAAACATCCGGGGGTCAATACAAAAAATTGGAAGAGATACTGACAGTAATACAGACAGTGAGGGTCCACTACGTCAATATTGCATCATTCCTCAGTAACTTTTATTGCACATTGTACACTACCGTCCATATGTTTAAGACCAAATCGTTTTTTAATGTCCATAAAACTAATTTAGCATAAACTTTTTAAACATACGGACGGTAGTGTATCTAGATATGTACTTCTACAGTGACACGATATTTGCCGTAATTTTTAGCTTAGTCTGTGGGTGCAACAAATTAAAAATAAATTTCATCACAACATAAGGAATGTTGACCTACCCTACTGGCGTTGTCTCTCTCTTAGAGAGAGACAACGCCATACGTGAGAGGGACAACAACATACGCACGACACGAATTCGTACGAATACGTACCCAGCGTGCGCTCGGCCTAACTCTCCGTTGTGTATCCCTAAACCAAAAATTATTGCGATACATGCTTTTTGGCGAGGATCCATTTTCAACGCGCACGGTCCGTGGTAAGGTTTGAACTGAAAAATTATTGTTATTACTATAGTTTTACGAACATTAGAAAACGAGTTATAGATTTGGTCTTAAACGTATGGACGGTAGTGTACAATGTGCAATAAAAGGTACTGAGGAATGATGCAATATTGACGTAGCGGACCCTTACTGTCTGTATTACTGTCAGTATCTCTTCCAATTTTTTGTCTTGACCCCCAGATGTTTGGAAATTTGAATCTGCGTCAGTTCAATCCATCAATACGTCAAACAATCAATATTTCCACCTTACACGGTCAATATTATTATCAATATGATAAGGCATTGTCAATAATATTGATCGTGTAAGGTTTAAGAATATTGATACAGAGATTTAAATGCGTCAATATTATTGACCGTGTAACACCCCTTTAGTAACATATCAATAAGTATAAACACATGCTTTTACAGCTGTTGTCTAACCCTTGAGAATCATTTCACGATTCACTCGCTTGACCTTGCAATTTATAGGGGCTGTTCTCCCCTATGTATGTACATACATATATCTGTATGGGGGATAGTTTTCCACATCGGATGCGGCGATAAAGCGGTGCATAAAGCTCGTGTGCATGTAGGTCATGGATGCGATCCCTGACCCATTTACCAACTTGTGGCTGGAGTTTACCCCAAATAATAAAGGGGAGAGGAATCCCACTACCCCAAGCGCTAGCTACCCCACCCGACCACCCTTGCACACATTACAATTTTCAAACAAAACTCATACGGTGCGAAACACTCGTAGACGTAACGTGCCCGCCTACATTTTCACTCGTACGTCTGAAATATTGTATAATATCTAGAAACCGTTGAAGAAATTCAATATTCTCAGTATTAAATCCTTTGATAAATATATAAACTAATTGTATCTCGGTGTACAAGTTTTATTTTTAAATCCTTCACTTACATTCTATTATTTATTTATTTATTTATTTATTTATTTATTTAATTAATCATGCAACAAACAGCTTATAGTATATGTACAATAAAATATAAATACAAAATAATATTAATATCACACAATACACTACAGCCAAAATAGTTGCAAACGAACAACAGATTAAAATAAGAAAAGAACTTAGGAGTTAGGACTGGAAAGGAACTTAAGCAAAGATAATTTAAAGGATAATTTATGTTACATATATAGCATATTCAGACAATTTATCTAGCTATTTTAACCTTTCGATATTTTCCTTCATAAATGACTGGTTCATTGTTATCTATGAAGAAGTTTGTATCTATGCGTTTGCGTTTGAATCTATGCGTTTGTACTGAAGGTGCATCATAATATACATACGCACTTCCGTGCAATTTATTAAGTGTGACGTAATAAAATGTATACATACATGTATTATTATATGACGAATGTTGGATTTAAAATACTTTATTTAAACGGTTTCGTCCGCTTAACTTTACAAGAATGTTAATAACATCTAATTCAGATAAATTTAAAATTGGCTTGAACCAATAGTAGAAATATTTACGTGTAAAATTTTCTAATGAAAATAAACGGCGAATAATTCTAGCATTTAAACGATGATTGCGATGCACTTATGTGTGTCTAATACCCTAGGAATTCCATTAATACATTTGATCGATAAATTCTATAAATTTAAATATAATATCACAGCACACTTTGGATCGATTCAAAACCCAATAATCAATGGGTTCGTTGAATGAATCGAACGTTTTATATTTAGACCGAAAAAAAAATATTAAAAGCTTTCCGTTTGATTCTTTTTTTTTGCCATTCGTAAAATGGAATCCGCACTATGTATGTATGTATATACGTATCCATTAGTTCGGCAATCATCGGTAATGACAACCACCGAGCAATTATCATTCCTCGAGATGGTTTTAGGCATGTGAAAAAAAAAAATGACAACTCTGCGGCCAGTCCATTACTGATTCTCGCAGTCCCTCTCACTACGAGTAGAAGTGCGCGATTAATTAAAAATTAAAAATAAATAACATACGGAACGGACAACGCGAACGTGGAAAATAAATACATACATAGTCGGGAATTTTTACATATTTTAATTAATAATACGGCATGTATGTGCGCGATATTCAAAATTTGCATGCAACATGCAAAAAATGCATTATGCAAAACGCATGCACTGTTCTGTGCCTAATTCTTCGTCGAGAGATTGTTTTAATTTTTCGAATTTTACGTTCGCTAATGAAGATAATGTGCACGATATATCTTATTTTCACATGCTATAACGTGCTTCGCACTAATTCAATAATCTGTGAATTTAATTGACTACATATAACAGTTTTTATATGATCAAATACAATGTATTTAGTGAAACTACAAAAAACTAAATAGAAATAAGTAATGCATAGGAAACCTTAAAACTGAAATGTAGCATAGAGAAATATAGGAAGATAATTTATAATATTTAAAGTCAAATAGTTTTTCTCCTCGTTTACAAATTTTTATATTGCTTTTACTGCACGTTTATTATTTTATTGTAAAATCGAGTGTGGATTTATCCAAATTAACCTCTCGGTGGCGAGCTTCTTAGATTACTATCGCGTACATGCTTCAGATCCTGATGAGCCTTCCGTGTTGTGTCTATCAACAGAATCGTAAATTTGTTATATTCACGCCACTTTTCCGTGACACGATACACTGATTCTTAATGCCGACACTTCAGCTTCAATTATTATTTATTTTTTCTACCACACAACTTCCCACGTGTAAAATTTCCAGTCGGGAATCGCACTCCTTAACTATGCAAATTCTAACAAGTGGCATATTTAGTGAAACAAGTTAAAATTTACATAATCCTGATGTTAAGAAATTACCAATGTAACTGAAGTACATATGTACATCAAACACTAATCACAATTTGTCGAACGATTTCCTTCACATTCCGAGTGTCGACTTTTGGTAAACGGAAACGGAGCCTTTTAACTCGTATACTTTCTAATTATTTATGTGAGTATGAGAGTGATCATTAATCACATCCGTACAGGGAAAAAAAGGAAGACTTTCATCATCTTCAAACACCGCTAGCGTTTGCAAATAAAACGATGCGAAATTCCACCTGCCTTTCGTAATTGTGTGCAACGAGAATTGTTCGTGTTTAAAGGGATTTCAGATTACGCAGATACGAAAGAACAGGTGTAAGGGTGGCAAACCCGACACTCGTCAATAAAATCATTATGCGAAATATGCTATTAGAAGCAAGCGCGTGCTCAAAATCATCAAAATTCAACCGCATAGAACTTCTTGCAATTTATTGAATATATTTATTTAAGCAATATTAATTACTCGCGTTGTTGAGTGGCTCTCGCCTCATCTTTACGGCAATTATCCGCCTTTGGTGATGATGATGATGATCGGCAAGATCGGCACGGGCCGAGCAGATGTTAAGCGATGGCCTGTGCCGTTTGTTAAACGCTCAATCAAACACTGAAATTGATATCGCATAGATAAGCCTTTACCAAAGTGTGTTCAGGACTTTGCCACTTAAAGAAATACCAATACATGTTTCTATGACATTTGTATTCTCGGTTTGGTAAATATGTATTTGTATTCTCGGTATTGGTTTGCTTTTTTTTTCACAATGCTACAAAATCATAATATGTACATAAGGTTTAGTAAGAGGTGACAAGACTGTCGTAAAACTTCAATTAGTATATGCATTTTTGCATTTTTCATGGCTATACTTACTGTTACGTGAGAAATTTCGTTTCATTGTTTTCTTATTCAAATAAGCTTACGTGTCAGCCTCACATAACGCAGATGTCCGATCCAAGATCCAATTACCGCAATTACTTATTCAGATTTGATCCGGACTTACGGTCACTACATCCACTCTTTCATCCGCGTGTCGCGCACTATCTTGATATACCCTAATGCCATCTGCTCGCGCCCTAATTAATGATTCGGTATGCATTCCCATCACGAACAAGGGTGACCATGCGTCAATCGAAAAATTTTCGTATTTAAGTCATTACTAGAAAACATTCTATGGTGTAAACTGTTTTATAAAGGAATGCCAATCGTTGAATTGACCGAGAACTCAATGTGCGGAAGGATGTCTCGCTCAGACAGCTTCTTCACCCACGCTGCTCTATGTACATGTGTATGTACATATGTCTGTCTATACGATTCGGTTCATAGTTGGCTTCAAATCAAACGACGTATCTGAGCTTGTGGGATGTTGTATGAATGGACTGTCGTAACTTTGTGATTGGCGATTTCTAAATGTCGTTCTTCATCTAAGTAAATCTTGAAAATGTGGTGACTCCAACGCAACGGCGTGAAAGGTTCGAATAATTCCGAATAACTTTCGAACACGCCATGTATTAGCGGAAAGCGTGGAAAAAAATCTGTCCAGCCTGAAAGATGCATATCTGTCGGATAAAGTGAACTTCGCCTCGACGTTATTAAAGACCCCGCCGCTACATAATAATTGCCGTTGATGAATATGCAGATGATGCGCAGTGTGCGAGCTTTTGAAAAATTGCACCTTAACGATCCGATCGAGTTACAATCGCGTTTTTCCGGAAACTCCGTTCGCCGGAAGTCAACCCCGAGGTGTTCGAACTTAACGTGAGATTACACCTTTAATTATATATTTGCGGTCGGTCGGTCACTACTTATATACATATATGAAGCCGGGCGATAATTTGACGCAATAAACGAAAAAAAATCTTATGAAAATATATTTCGGGGGCTGAATTTAACGAGGGCGTTCTCCTGTTTTAATTATAATATGTTTTTCCGAGGGAGGTTTTTAGCGGCGAATGAAAATTTTATGCGTCTGGTGCATCTAAAAGCTTCTAAGCGCAAATCGGTGTTAATTATTTCGTAGATAGGTATAAGGTATAACTAAAACATTTTTTAAATGTATGTATCTGAACATGATGTTGTTTTATATGAAAAGTTGAATGAATGATTAAAAAATAATGTTTATTACAAACTCGTCAATGCCCGGAGACAGTGTCTTCGGGTGGTTACTATTTATGTACATATTGTATGTACATAAATTATTAGTTCAAAATATAGCAAAAATGTAGTAAGGTAGTTGAAAAATACGAGCGCTTCACGTTATCCGTGTCCAAAAGTATTTAGCGTGTGTGTGTGAGTTAGTAAGCGTATGTATACGTGCCGTGCCAACCAGGCAGGCAGACTTCTACGCTACTATATCATCATCATCATCATCATCATCGTTTTCACCATCCACTGCTGGATGAAGACCTCTCCAATCCTCCTCCATTCCTGTCTGTCTTGAGCAATCTGCATCCACTTGAATCCTCACATTCTTCTCAATTCATCAACCCATCGTCCACTTGGTCTTTCTTTCACATCGCCTCGGATACCATTTAACTATTTCTCGCGTCCATCTGCCATCCATTCTTCTCGCTATGTGTCCACTTCAACTTTTTCACTCGTTCCGCTATATCTGCCACTTCGGTCATGCTTCGTACCCATGTATTCCTCTTACGATCTTTTCTTGTTATACCGAGCATATGTATGTATGTACATCTTTCCATGTTTCTCTGTGTGCATTGGATCTTACATTCATGAATTCAGCTGCGCTACTACATATATGTATGTATATAGTAATTAAAATGAAAAACAATTGCCAAATTCTAATTAGCATTTCAACCAAAAATGTTGAAAAATTTAGGTGTCCATCAAAAGTAAGAAAGATTGAGTGGTTAATAAGCGTTCACAATAAGTCTGTAATTGTTCAAGTCAAAGCAATCCCTGTATAGTGTATGAGTATGTAAAGCACATACATACATATGTATGCACGTGTCAACATTAAAATCATATGCCATTTATAGTTTATACAGCATATCAACAAAGTCTCGTTTGCACAAAAATTATAATTTTTTGCTAACGATTGACTTACAGGTGTTGTCAGCGCATTAACGATGCGGGATGAGAGATAGAGAGAGAGATGTGGAAAAGGAATCAATCACGAGCTCAGGTTCCAGTAGCAATGCTGCTCTCGTCGCTTTGTTCGCTGGCCAAAGCCAGGCCATTAATGGCTCGTCATCGGGCCGTTGCTGCACCGGACGGTGCATCGGCGATGATTGATTGCACCGAGACGAATGGTCGCGACCGCAAACCAACTCGCTGGCGCTGGTTTGCAACGACATTTGCATAATTCTGCAGACGCCGGTGTTGTTGGCCGTAACAAATGGCCAACTTGCATGTCAACCTCGAGCTGCACCGGAACCGCATGCAACACCCCAAAACGCAACACCACCTCCCCATCGCTCCCAGTACTCATCCACCCTTCCGCCGTTGATTGAAATTCAACAAGATACACAGAGTGTCTCAGACATGTGGTGTCGAGCTTCGAGGAATTATGTCATTCTGAATAAAAAGCACTATTCACTTTCGAACTGCTCATTTCTAATCAAAAAGTTTGGTACGTGTATGTACATATGTGTCTAAAGAATTGTGATCGTGCGAAAATTCGACCTCGATATTTTGACTGTTTGACAGATCGCTTTCGCGATTTCGTGTCTAAGGCTGATATTACATTCAGCAACAAAACGGGACACCAGGTTTTTTTTGAACCTCGGCGACCAGATAGATATACAGGTTTCAATGGTAAGTATTACGATGTATTACACGATGCGATTCTGGGTTGCTTGAAAATTTCTTGGAAGTCAATGTTCGCCGAAAAAAATCTTCACCAAAAACCCTTTTCTGACCTTTTTTTGCATCGTCGTACTCAATTGTCAACACAACGCAATGTCAACGCAATTGTTTCGGAAACAATGAAATTCAGAAAGAAATACGAGAGGTTGAATTTTATATATTTTCTACGTCTACATAGAGTACCTAGTTTCGTATAGTATTTATTTTTTGTATGAAGATTATGATATGAGCAGGTAGCTTGGTAGCTTGAAAAGTGGCGCAATGTAATAAGATGCTCGCCACCGCCAAAAAAAATCTGGTGTTGGTTTTGTTGCTCAATGTAATATCGCTCTTAGGGTGTTGGACGGATGTGTATAGAATCGCTATAACTCAAAAACGGTCCTATCTCATTGAAATTTTGGAGTTATAAGTTTGGTGCCGGCCATTCCATAAGGTTTTCAAAAATTTTCGGCAACCGGTAGTAGTACTACTCTTTGAAAGTCACCTAATCTTTTGTTATCTTTGGGGTTTTTTTCAAGCAAAACTGTCTCATACATTGAGATAAAATTTTGCGTATGTATGTATGTACAATGTACCTATATGTACATACATAGTATGTGTGATTTACCTACATACTTTTATTCTTGGTTTTCGATGTTTTTCAGCTTTTTCTCAGAAAATATTAATTCTAGTAAGCTGAAATTTCATATCTATAGTTTTCATGTAAAGCATAACAGATAATATGATTTTGGTCAAGATCCGCCAACAGGAAGTGGCAGTTTACTCTTGAGCGAGATTGCGTATTTTATTTTTTTCAACCTCTAAACTATTTTGTATCTTCAGAATATTCTAATATTATAATTCTTATAGATACTAATAGTAACATGTGAAAAAAAATTTATCAATATCGGTCGACCGGAAGTGGAATTTTTTTCTCGTAGAAAAGACAAAAATTCCGCTCCCAACGCAATATTTTCGAAACTGCTAAGCCGATCAAACTGAAATTTTATGTTTATAATAATGTAAAATGTAAGAGTTTATAATACATATTTGGAAGTGGTAGTTTACTATTGTGCGAAATTTGGTTTTTTTTTTTTTTTTTTTTACATATATTTTTACGGCCTTTTACATATTTTTAATCCCCGTTCTTATAGTAATGGTAAGGTATAAAATATAAATCGCCTTGAGGAGAAACACCTCCACATCCTTTCTTCCCAAGACCCTCACATGAGGCCACCACCCCCCCAACAAATATAGTCTGTTGACCGTTGAGGATATACGGTTGTCCAACAAGGCCGGAACAACCGATGAGGTAAAAAAAAAATCACCGAAATTGGTCCACTAGACGTGGTAGTTTATCGTGTTTCTGTATACGATATGATATGATTGTGTTTGTGCGTACATTCGTTGTTCGAGCCAATATTCTCTGACTTGTACGCACTAAAATGCAAAATTTTTTCGTTATTCTTTGTATTCCTCAAATACATATGTACATACATAGGATATGTATTTGGCTAAAGTCATGGGTAGGCCACACCCGATTTTTATTTTTATTAAATTTTGCAGTCAGTGCCAAAGTTGCCGGATCTAAATTCACGTTGTTTTGTTATAAGTCGTTTTAAAGTGTATGTGATTATTTACTGGGGGTCATGATCACCTCATTTTATTTTTGTAAGTAAAAGCAACACTGATCTACTACATGGTTCAATACGATTTAAACGTGAAAATTCAGGGTTTTCATAGGAAATTTTCTTTTCAATACATTGGACAATATATGTGTGTATTCGTTTTGTCGTGTCGACTGTATCAAACGTTCCAATTTCGCTGGAGTGCACAATTTCCACACAAGAGTGGGAAAACTGAATTTTCGCACGGCACAGACATTCAATACAAAATTCTGATATCGACGTGACCTTTTCGAGATTATAATCTTGAACGTTGGCAAGACCTTAATTATTCAGCACGCTACTGCACACTAATTAAGACCGGTGCGGTGCATTCTCATCCCCCTTCCCTTAAATGCGGGCCTTCTAAAATGCGACGACAGCGCAAAATAAATCTTCAGCTCTGAAATTGGAGAGCGGCACGAGTTTCACGCGAAATGCACGAATTCGAATATTACCAAGACACTATGAGAGAATATAATACATTTAATTGGATATACATATTTATCAAAACGAGATACTTTTATATCTCAAAAATAAACTCAGTCCGAGTTTGGATGTTTGCTTCTTTCAACAGTGTATCTGTATAGATTTTCGACTGAATTCTAAAGTAGTAATGGTATTCTAAATAATGTCGAGCGCATTTTCCAGTTGTGTACCACTCTCGAAAGCTTTTCTGATGTTCAACAACTTTTGGCGATGGTTTTGCAATGGCTGGTGGTTACGTTCTCGTCAGCGGTGCAGAACTGTGCCACGTCAGGTGGCAGCTGAACAAGCTTCTGCATTCTTCATGGCAACCGTTTTGTCTGAAACGTTGCTGAAAAAAACCAATGTAAAATTCAAGCGCTACAGCTTTTTCGACAAATTGAACGATACTAGAATAAACAGACCGATTTTCCCACTGTGCAATTTCAGTTTAAATTTTTTTCCTACGTACGAGCATGACGTAATATTTGTCATAGAATTTTTAATTTAATTATTATTATGTATTACAAACGCTATTCCAATGAAGTAAGTGTTGGATTAGATATTGTTGTAGAACTATGTATATGGCCATCAATGTTGTATTGAATCATTAAAATATTGAATGTAAAATTAAATACTAAATACTGATACTGATACTAAATACAAATATAATTAAATTTAATGTAGGAACATCAATGACGATAAATCTATTTACTTTATAGTGACATCTATGGTTATGTTTTCACATTTATTTGTATATTAACAGATTTTCAATAGTAAAATTTATATTATTGGAAATGGCTATAAATTCTGTACATGTTCAAAGAAAGATGTGTTTTGATTTTCAGACTTCACTCAACTATGTATGTATAACCAAATTAGTATATATAACATATTGGGTTTTAATTGTTCAAATTTATAAAACTACAGTGTATTTCACAAGATTTTTTTTTCGTGATTTTTGGAGCTCTTAACATCAAAGATTTACTTATTGGAATTAACCGATGGTTTGACAATTTGAAAAAAAAAAAAAGGAAAAGGTTAAAAAGAAAAATTACATATTTTTGTGAAACTGATAGAGTTTGAAGTTCAGCGCGGACCAACTAGGGATTTTAAGACATCATTTTGTGTGGACGTCCTGTAAGGACGTTTCATTAAACGCCACCTGCCCTCCTTTGAGCCGTAAAAAGTTACGAGCGTTGCGACGCACAACCCTGCACCGGCTGCAATTTTCCATAAGCTCGTATTCCACATAGTCTACCGCGTTAATACGTCTATATATTTCTTTACAAAAATACCAATATTCTTTCAAACTATGTTAAACTATTGTAAGTGCAATGTTTGAAATGATGCATTAAACAGTCGTTGTATTATTATTATAAAACGTGAGGTATTATTGAAAAATGTGAATATGTTTGAAGCACTAGTACCGAAATGGAAATATATTTGCTCGATAATTTCGTCAAAGACTTTTATAGAATTTATACTACATATAACATTGAACAACACTAGATGAGTTCGCTGTCTGAAGCAAGCTTTATAATAATGTGAAACGTCGCCTGGTGTTCTGCCTCCGGGAGGCCTTATTGCTCATCTGGTGCAGCAGCCCGAAGAGCACTAGGGCCCCGATGCACTTCGCTTGAAAATTCTCCTAGGGGGTTTAAATTTGCGCAGTCCTGCAGTTAACCTCAGATATTGTCAATACATATATCACACAAGTAATAATTCTTTTGCGAGAAAAACATTTTGTTTTATGATAATAAATACACACAGAGAGGCATGGAAAGATGTATGTTCGATAGAACGAGAAGAGATCGTAAGAGGATTACATTGGTAAGGTGGCAAATATAGTGGAACGTGTGAAAAAGTTGAAGTGGCAATGGGCTGGACACAGTGAGAAGAATGGATGGCAGATGGACACGAAAAATACTCGAATGGTATCCGAGAGGATGTGAAAGTAAGCAAGGTAGACCGAGTGGACGATGGGCTGATGAATTGAGAAGAATGTGTGGAGTCAACTGGATGCAGATCCCTCAAGACAGACAGGAATGGAAGAGGATTGGAAAGGTCTTCATCCAACAGCGGATGGTGAATGACTGAAAATGATGATGATGATAATAAATTGCAAATGTTCTTATGTACCTGAAAATGAAATAAAATCTAGAAATTTTAATTAATGTGAAGTTGTGCAAAATTTTGTAAAAAAGTGCATATGTAGTTACATATATGAAATTTTATTTGTATAAATAAAAAGAGAGTTACATAGGTATCAAAATATATTTTATTTTTATTTACAAGTTTCTTTTTAGAAAAATTTGACAAGCATACATATTACTATTAAACATAATATATTCATATCCATTCATAAAATTTATTCATTACAATTAGTTTGTACAAAAAAACTAGAATATAATTAAAAATTAATATGTATAATAAATCGAAAAAAGTCAAACTTTAATATGTCATTATTACCTAAAACGTACTTAAAGGATGTCTAATATAGAATTAGAACAAAAAAGATAAAACTAACTAAGCTATACCTACGTATGTAGTATGTGCATATAAACTATACATACTTATAATGCAAAATCGGTGAACCAAAAATCGGCATATTTAATAGCCATGTAAATGCCACAAAACTTTTTCAATGTCAAATTTCGTATCTATATTATTTATATTTGTAGATACATTGATAACTTCTGGTTTAGATTTCTTCAATTGCATTGCGCTTTCATCTTCGCGTTTGCGCTTTTCCAAATTAGCAATTTTATTTTTTTTATCTTCGATGATTTTTTTACTATCCACTGTAGTGACAAAATTCAGGGAATCTAATCGATCTGAATTAACACACTTGTTATTCGATGTAGACAAACATAAACTTTTGGGATCTTCATTCTCTTCTATAACCATTGTTGCAGCATTTAACTGTGTGTTTTGATTGGGACTGACGTTGACATAAGGAGAAATGACTGCTAAATATGTTGGTGAATTTTCAGGTAAAATAGCTTTCACTGCATTTAACATCTCATTATCTGGATAACAACTATCAATTTCATAGACCACATTACTGGTGGGTTCAATGGATTTAATAGGCGATAATGATTCTGTCGTGGAATTGCTCATTTCATCTATAAGCAATTGCAGCATGTTCGATTTGGGTTTGATATTGGTTTTGGTTTGTTTTTTAATGCGTGGTAATTTTTCTGTATCACACACTTTCTTCCATTTAGAAATTGGAGCAATATCTAGCAAACTTATGTAATTTGTCGGTTTTGATGAAATCACTCTCATGTCATCTATTGCTGTGTCAAAGATCTCAGCGTTAATACTTAAATTGTCCAAATCAACTTTACCTTGAGACATTGAAGCTTTTGCTATTTTTCTTTTACTCTTTTTAGCGCTATCATACGTTATAAGAAAACAAGTACCTTCAGATCTAGACCACGTAATATCTACATAAGGCTCGTTCAAGTCGGTTGATGGTTCATTAATAGAACTTTCATGAGATGATAGTTCTATCGATTTTTTGTTAACATTTACCGAACTATTCAATGTCTCCGCTGAAGTTTTACATGTTGGTGAAACATCAGTGGTTGATATAACACTTTCGACTATAACATCGTCTTTCCTAGGTAAATCTTCGAGCTGTTGAATAATTACGGGTTTATTAACAATGACAACAGTCTTGTCAATATACAATTGATCTTCAATGCTACCAAACGATTCCTCTAAAGTACTACGAGTCTTTGGAGTTTCCATAAAATCATTTTTTAAATCATTCAAAGGATTCACCGAGTTACTAACTTGCTTAATAGATGATTTTTCAGATATAATCTCTTTCTTAGTATGTTCAATTTCTGCATCATTACCACCAAGTTCTAAATTTTTACTATCTTGTATTATATTTTCGTCCTTCTCTGTTGGTTGGGTGTTAGTTTTCAAGCTTCTACTGCCCATTTCTATACCGGATAATTCAATATTGCTTTTACAAGATTTCAACGACGAATTGAGCAATTGCGGTATAGCATCTTCACAAGATATATTTATTTCACACTGTTTAGGATCTAGTTTTCGTGGTGTAAATGATTTCCTTTTGTTGAGTTTGTCATCAGGCTTTGGATGCTGTAATTTAGGTGAAGGAGTGAAAGAAACAGATGAAGATTTTGTGACTTTAATTGAATTCAACTTTTTAAGACGTTCTTCATTAGAAAGGGGATTAAATTTGAATATAGGATCATTTTTATTTAATAAAATTTTAGAAAAAGTTTTTTTCTTAGTGGGCGCTATTTTGATTTCAGCATTACATTTGGCAAGAACGCGTAGTCGTTTTTCTTCTAGTTCATTGCGATTTTCATTAAATTGTAAAAATTTTGATATCTCATGCTTTTTATTTCTCTCTGTATTGGATGTGGGTTTATTCAATATTTTTTTGTCATTCAATTCAGATACTTTTAGTTTTTTTAATACACATTTTGGAGATTCAACTGATAAAGGAACAGTTTTTTTGATGGGTAACTCCTCAATATCTGAAATGTCGTCAGTCAAAGAATCAATGGAACTTGAATTGGATCGGCTTTTTGAATTTTTAGTATCAAAAAAAACGTTTTTTGTTTTACTTGAAGTGCTTGAGGCAATTATGGTTGTCTTTTTAAATATTTTTGTTTTTGACAATACAGATGCTTTCTTCGAATAAATCCTGGTTGATCGTCTAGGTTGTAATATTTTAGTGCTTCTGTTGAGTGGCAATTCCTTTTTATTCGAATTTTTGCTATGCGAGAGTGACTTTTTCTTGTTAGTACTGGGTGTTGGTGGCTTCTTTCGTTGTTCTATTTCGTCTGGCATAAAGTACGAACTGCTACTTGAATAGCCTCCTTTTTTTGACGATTCAGGTGTAGATGCTAATCGCGTTGCTTTAGATGTAGATACTATTGGTGTGTTGCCAAAATTTGGAGTAGGCATACCCAGCATTTTCACTGCAGAGATTGGTTCAGCGTTATGTACAGGACTTAGAAATCTTGGTGTCGCCATTGTGATGTCCAAAATATCTGTTTTGATTGGAGTTTCTAACAGGGAATTCAAATTACACTTGATATTAATTGGGTTAGAGCGCCACTCTCTTGGTAATTCTGGAGTAATATGTGAAGACCCAGGTATATCCATTTCAGATGTATATTTTGAATCATTTGTAGAATAAGTTGGGGTTTTAAGATGTAAATCAGTTTTAGTAGATTTGGAAGGTACATTCGAATTTGAGCTAATATCAAATTTTTTAGAATGGCCATCAACATTAGCTTTTGCTAAAATTTTAACTTTGAACGTAGATTTGATTTTTTGGGTTTTTTTAGTTTTGTTAATTCCCAGTGGAATAGAACTATCTTTAACCCGATCAAGATTATTTTTAGAATTCTTTTCTTGCATAATTAAATTCGAATGAGATGAAGTTTTGTTGACAAAATCACTCGACATTGGCATTTCAGAAGTTTTGCTGTAATTTTGAGCTGGAGCAACATTTCTCATACTTTGATTGTCTTTTTGGCTTTCATCAATTGTAGTATTTGTACTCAATTCTAAATCATCAATCACAGTAGATAATACATAAGATTCACTTAATTTACTATCACCGGTTTTCACTATAGATTTATTTTCAACAGACTGATTTTCATCAAGTCTTTTAGTATCACCAGACACATTTATTTTGGATTCCAATTCCGATACACTCTCTAAGCTTTTGTCCAATAAGGCATCTTCCAACATTTTAGCTTGAGCTTTAATTGAACCGTTCTTTCCACATTTAGTGAGACTTTTTTTTTTTTGTTTCTTTTTCTTCAATATGCAGGGTTCTTTGTCTTTAGGAATATTAGAAACAGCTATTGCTCGCAAGTCTTTGTCCCAAGAAGATGTAGGCTTTGCAGTTAGAAGTGTGGATTTATTAACTTTTTTCAATTTTAGCTTTGACTTGCTGCTTAGTGAATTATTATTTGATGGAAAATTAACTGTTATCAATGCTGATATATCACTGTTGTCACTAAGACCAATATTTTCTTTATTCAAATTAACACTACAAGAAACATCTTTGGATTCATCACAATTGGTCGAAGTAGGCAATGAATCACCAATTGTTTCTATTACACTTTTATTTTCGCAAATAGTTTCTTCTAATATTGGATTAAATAAACAAATTTTACTTGATTGTACAACTGGCTTGGATAGAATATTTTTTCCAATTCTATTAAACCTCTGTATTCTACTTTTATTTGCAAGCAATTGTTTGGGTGACGTTAAAGCTTTTCTTTTAGTATTGACTTCAGATTTATCAGGTGTGCTGAAGTCCAAAACCCTAACATGTGAATTTTTTTTTGTCGGTGTAGACGAACAAAATTTTTTAGTTGTGGTAATAGTATCAGGTGTTTTTAAATTACTATTGCACGGATCATTACTTTGAGAGTTGTTATTAGAGCCAGCTTTGACATCTAAGGTAACCTTTTTGTATTTGTCATTATTTGTATAATCTCGCTTTCCATCATTTATGACCAAATTTCCATATTCGGCAATGTCTGCAGAATCTTTAACGTGAATTTGATTGATTTTACCAAGTTCAGCTCCACTGTTGATATTCATTTCATTTGGAATAATATATGGGACAGTCGCGTTTACTTCTGCCATTGTAGTACTAGATTCAGAAGGAAATACATCTAATCCTTTAGCATCGAAAATTTTTATATCCACATTAGGTTTTTCAATAATGTTAGAATCTAGCAAAGCACTTAAGTCGCTCAATGTTTGAACTTTAGGCATTATATTTCTAGAATTGGAACTATTATTTTGATTGAGAGCCACATCTCTATAAAATTCTTCACATAATGTTGTAGGTTTGATATCTAAAATTATTAACTTAAAATTATATTAACCATGTAAAATTTACAATGTTCATATAAAATTCAAAAGAAAAATATTATCAAATATTTACCAATTTTACTGTCCATTTCTTTGACCATGATAATTGTTGGCATTTTCATTATTTCCGCTTCAGTGAAACTTTTATTAGTTGGAGTCAAATGAGGTTTTACAGCTAAAGCTTGATTAGATAAAACTAGTTCAGGACGTATTCCTGAAATTTTGTGTCTGTAATTACGCAGATTGCTTTGGAATACATCTGATACTTCTTCACTGAGATGTTTTTCTATTTTAGTTGAAGAAGTAACCGTAGGTTCTTGTGAATTAGGCTTATTAATCGAATGAACGACAGACATACTCGAAAGATCTGGTCCAATAGAAATAAATGTGTTCGGAACATGAGATTCAGCTATATTGTCAACATGAGAATTGACCATCATTTTATCATTGTGAATTGTTATATTCGTAGAAAATTTCTTGGAAGGAACTGGTGCTGCTGTACTTTGCATGGGAACATGCTGATTACTGATTGTACTAACCGTATTATCTTGATGGGCAATTATTTCAGAGTTTAAGTTGCGTAAATTTTCCACTTTGACATTTTGAGCTGAACAAGGTATGGTAAATGGTTTAATATTTTCCTCAACATTGATTTTATTTTTTGAGTCACGAATGATAATTGATCCATTGTTTGATAATATGTTAGTTTGAACTCTTTCATTTGATAAAATAATAATCTTTTGTTCGGGCACATTCGGCAAAGTGCTTATATCGTCCATCTGAGATAGTTTTTCTTCATTAGAATCCACAGTTAACGATTTGGAATCAGATTCACATTCTTCAATTGAAGATCTCTCATAAGTTGCTTTAAGTATGTCCATTTTTTTACCACCTCTCGGCCTGCGAGGATACTTGGTTTGAGAAATAACATTACTTTTGGATTCAAATTTCTTAGATGGAATAGTTGTGTTAAGTTCGTTATTGATATAAGATCTATCGATTTGACATTCTACTTTGGAAGGCTTCCAAGAGCGAAGTTTTCGTTTTACTGTATTATCACACGAAAATTTATTATTACTGTCTTCAAACGAAAATATCGAAGACGTTGGAGAGCACGCATTACTTCTGTAAAAATAAGTATAAATTAATTAATGTATATTTTAATTTAAAATAGTACAAACGAAAATAAAAGATATTATCTTACAAAGAATTAAAAGATTTGTCTGGTGTACTTGTTTCAGGTCGGCTGAGTACGTCTGATTCAGAACCAGATAAATTTCCTCTAGAGGTTGCTAAAAACGAAATAAGATGTTTGTGTACGAAAAAGTCAACATTGATTATAATTTGGATATTTTTTGTAATCAAATAGAATTAAAATATGGCAATCAAAGTACCTAAAACTTCATTCACTAATTGATCGAACATAGGATCTTTTTCTGTTTTTTCTACAATAGATTTAATGACAGATTCTATCTGTTGCGAGTCATCATCATAAACAATGGAATCATGAAATTTTTTAAATTCTTTAGGGGTTGATATATCTTGACCATCTTTAATAGTGATAAGATTGTTATCTAGAAAATCTGTTTTGTTTATTGAAGAGTTGAACAATTTGTTGATATTTTCAGCGAGCTTTTCGTGTAATTCAGGAAAATCTAAGAAAGCATTTGCGATGATCTAAAATAAAAAAAATTGCATAAAAGTAAAAAAAAAACCATGTGAAAGACAAAACTGAGAAAACAAAAAATACAATAATTACTTACAGTTACATCAAAAGATTCACTTTTTTCTGTATGATTTAATTTTCTTGCTGAAAAACAACCTCTTGTTTTAATAGATTTTCTTTTGGTCGGTGTTTTAGAAACTTTAACTGGAACATCTCCACGCTTCATTAATCCGAGAGCATGCCGAAAATCTGATCCATTGGTATCTAAATTAGGTTTAATTGCATCAAGTCCACTGTCAAAAGATTTACTTAGTACACGTTTTTGATATTCTAATGGGTGACTTTGATTATCAATAGAAATCAGAAAATCACTGAAGATGTGTTCTTTTCCTTTATTCCGGCTAGATTGTTCGTCAAAGTCGTGTTTATGACCTAAAAAAAAATAGAAATAACCAATTACATTATTAAACTATTCTATGAAAACAATAAAATTGAACAAAATAAATTAAGCTATACCAGGTAAGTCCGCTAAATTAGTGCTCTCTGTGAGATTTTGAACTGAGTGAGTATAAAGATCTTTTTTACATTCCTTTGGATAATTGAAGTCTTTTTTATTGTCTTGTGTGTGCAGACAACATTTATGAGATCTTTCAGTTCTAACAGTAATAATACTATCACAGCTATTACGCCTAGAATGTTGTCTTAGGTATGAAGCTTTGGAAGATAGATCCAACGCTTTATTACTGAAAAATAATATAACTGGAGCATTTAATTTTATTAGCAATCTTATAGATTCGTTGGGGTAGATGTAGAACGCCGATCTTGGTTTAAAGAAAGTATTTTTCAGATCATAAAAAGATCCGAGAAGAAAACATGGAAACCACTACTCGGACCAAAGTTTCCAACTCGCATACGATAGCAGCTCTGATACAATCGTATTTTATTAACAAAAAAAATTAAGATTGAATTAATAAGAAAAATTTTGTACCTATTTAATACGGGAGATTCAGTCACATGAATTATTGCTTTGTTTGTATTATTAACCAATTGGTCTAATCTAAGCGTGTCCGCATATTTAATTAATACTTTGACTTTATCTTCTAAAGTACTACATTTATTAATGCCTTTTGTGAAGTCGCTTGTGCAATTAATACTCGTCACTGAAAACATAATACATATGGGAATTTAGAATGAGAATCTCAAGATGAATACATCGTACTGTAAAAAAATAAATTGAATAAACATTACACAGAGATTGAACGGCGCAATAGTCTTCTAATATTTGAATAAGCGACATTCCCATAATTTTGGTAAAGAAACCTCTGCCTCTGCATTCTTCCAAATGCTTAGACGCGTTGAAGAATTCATTGTAAGCTTCTCTACAATCTTCGTCCAAAAGGTAACCTGAAAAAAAAAACAAAATAGCATGAGTCGAAGCAGGTCGGAACGTCGATGTTACTCTGAGCATGGATGTGGTGTTTATTTGCAGATAAAATGCAATAGATAGATAAATGGTTAGAAGATCCACAAAATAGATAACACATGCCGACATGTGTTTCGTTGTTTTAAGTTTGATTTGAGCTCTTTACTAATTTGGGGTGCTGATCATGAATATGATGTTAGTTTTTATCACGATTGCTATTTTTATTCCTGCAACATCAGTGGCTTCAACTCAAAAAATAAAAAGAATATCTCTTATCCTGATGTACCATCTGCAAAACCAATTCTTCATGGACCTTATATCCGCCTCCATTCGTCAGTTTAAGCCACGATTTGTCTTCTGAAAATGATACCAATGCGATGGAAATGGTCAAATGGACGCTTTCAAAATTAAAACACAGCAACCATAAGCTCTTGCACAAAGTGAACTGAATGATTTGATAAAACATTTAGGTAGGTCTTTCCGAAGGATGCTGCAGATTCTGGGATCGAGACTTCGGGATAAACATCTACTGGCTCCGGGAACATCGTTTGCTTGGTTACAGAAACTGTGAAAAAGATTTCGTGCATGACGTGATAGCCAAAAACTAAGACCTGTATTGATTTTTCGATAAGTTATTTTAACCAAACGGTGAGTAATTTTAATAAATGCTCTAATTAATACTAAACGGTGAACAAATTTATATAAACGGATGGTATTTAAAGTTTACTAACCGATTCTTTAATTTTTACAAACTGTTTCTAAAAAAGTTACTTACCAAAAATATAATTTTTACTGACCGTTTTCTAAATACATATAATACTGACCATTTACATACTTGAAAAGTTATTGACCGCTAAATTATTTATTTATTTAAAATACATGGGCAGGCAGAATAGCCGATGGAGCCCAGTGGTCTGTTATAATTTGTACATACAATTTTTAATGATTTAGTTATTTGTATTTGAAGGACTACAAAAATCCATTTATGTACATATATTCAAAAACTCGTCGAGATGATTTTTAAAGAGATTTGTATTTTCAGAAGTTATTAGCTGATTTGTGAGGCGGTTCCAAACTTCAACCACTCTATTTGAAAAGATCGAGTCTCTGACAACTTTGTTTTTTAGGAGTCTCAGAGTAGGACCTCTGAGATGAGCAATGAATGTGAGGAGACATTTTATTGGACATTTATATTTATTATTCATTATTTTATACACTTCCATTAGGTCACCTCTCAATCTTGTCATCTTGAAAGAAGTGAGAATCATTTAATTCAACCTTTCGTTATAGGGTAGTGATCGAATCATTTGCCAAAAAACACCATTGAGTTCAGAATGGTGGATTTATATAGAAATCGGTCATCATCATCATCTTCAGTCGTTCACCATCCACTGCTGGATGAAGGCCTCTCCAATCCTCTTCCATTACTGTCTGTCTTGAGCAATCTACATCCACTTGACTCCACACATTCTTCTCAATTCACCAGCCCATCGTCCACTTACTTTGCTTTCTTTCACATCCTCTCGGATACTATTCCAGTATGCTTCTTTGTGTGCACTGGATCTTACGTAACATTCTCGAATTCATCATCCACGTTTCACATCCATACGTCATAACTGGCAGTACGCCTTCTTTTTTAAGCATAGCGGGATGTTGGATTTAAAAACTATGTTCAATCTCCCAAAAGAGCTCCATCTTAGTTTCATCCTTCGTTCTATCTCTTTTTCTTTCATCCAGTAGAAATTGGAATCAAAAGTAAAAAAACATTCACAAATTTGAAATTTGTTAGACCTGCGTCATTTGTCATTGTTCATATTTTTAATGCAACTTTAAAGCCACCTTAATCCTTAAGAGCGATTGTTCAATTTGTCATGTCATTAAGTTCAAGATAATTCTTATACGATCATAATATCCTCATCGTCAAGGAACATACTTTCTTCTAATGAGTACAGTTGTGTACAGTACAACGATTGTGTACATTAGAATTAGATGAACCCAATTATTAAAAATAGCACTTTGACAAGTTGAACCCCCATAATGTGTGTAACAAGTGTAACCCCCACAAACGATACGATAGTGATAAAAATGAAGGAGGGGAAAGAAAGGAATGGCCGTTGGACATTTCGCGCCAAATATACGGGACGCGATGACAGGTGGTGAGGGGCGACAGGAAACAGGTGGTGGATGTGACAGATAAATAGTATGAATGGTTTTTGCGAACCTAGTACGAGTCTTGCAACCTCTGAAGGTAAAAAAGAAGCCCCCATTCTTGTAGGAGGGACTAGAGTGGAGATGGACTAGCAGCCGCCAGCAGCCTCAAGTAAACACACCTCTACTAATCCACTCTACACCTAAACAGTACTAAATATGACCAACTGACTTCTTGTGATCTGGTCTATATACAACGCAGTTTACAGCCATGTGCTTTTACTGCGCTATCAAACGTTTGTATTATTTAGGAACTGACTTCGATCTGAAAGCAAAAATAAATAGGCTAACCTACTGTTTGTTAATCAATCAGTCCGTCTACCACATTATGTTTGTGGTTGCGAAAGGATACATCGCGGATTTTTTTTTTATAAATGTTTTCTGCATATGTCGGCGGTGCAGCAGCCACAGCGCGTGGCCAGTCCCGCAAAAAACTAGAGACTCCTCCTGCCCCAAATCGGCAGGCAGAGTCCCACTTGGGTTGGTGGTCGGATTCGCTGTCTTGTTTTTAGAAGTTAAATCTTTTGCACAAGTGTTGTGGGGACAGGACGTCCTGGGGTTGGCTTACACTGCAATCTAAGCGAATTGCCAGTGCCTTGATGAGCGCGTGCTTATCTGTTTAGGGCTAGAAGTAGGTTATCACTAGAGCTAGGAAAGATGGAGCGCGAACGTATTGTTTTTTTTGCTGCAGGTTTTTTTTGCTTACAGAAACCGGTTTGCAGGGCCGTATTGGAAATTTTTCGTAATATTTTTTAAATATTTCTGTATAAAATTAAAATTCATTTCCACACAACCCAGGAGGTAGAATTTCAGTGCGTTTTATTTTTACGTGGTCTCCCCCAGAGGCCTAATCCACGAACGAAAAAAAAATTACATTTTACAGTTAATTTCATAATGCACTATTACATATTGTTCTAGATGTTCTATAGTCATAGTTTGTCGCCGTTCACTAAATATCCATTTCAACTTGGAAAATGATGTGAAAAGTTAAAATATGGGAAATGTCTAATCGTGTGTATATTTTCATTTGCCGAACAATTAATTACTTCAGATTTAAGAAGTTTTGAAATATTAGTCAAAGTATTAAAACCGGGATTATTATTTAAAACAGAAAAAAAAATATTTTTAATTTTGTCGCCAATGTCTCCAGATAACGTGTTAAATGATATTATTCCCGCATTTTTCAGTCGTTTCGTCTACACTCACGTATAAATATTTATCACAGAGATCTTCTTTAATATTCAACATTTTTTCACTATACATACAATCGCGGTAGAAATTTTTTTCGCAATGTTGTTTCAGAAGGAATGACAAAATTTCCGTATTGCTGTTTTAAACATTTATTTATAAAAGATTTAAATACCGGATGCTCGACTTTAACCCATGGAATATTGAACTTTATTAGCATTTCCGCTAAATCAGTATTAAAATTAGAATTAATGATTCCGGTGTGAGATTTTCTAGCTATGTGTTTTTTAACATTATACCTTTTCATCACCACAATAGTTTTACATTTATTGCAATAAAGATTTTCACCATTAAAATTATTTCGGGGTGATCTTTTATCCATTCATTCACAAGGGTGAGTAAAGGTTTTTTAGCGGGAGGCATTATTTATATGACTATAAAACTCTATAGTACGTTATACTATATGTACTGTTATAAAATGTATAGACGAAGGATTTGAATTGAATCCTTCCGCTCGCCTCCAATGTTGTAATTCGAATACTCGAAGTAACGACTCACTCACGACTAAAAAAATTTCAATTTCAAACAGCTCATTTTTTTTACCTGCAGCTAAGAAAAGCTTTTTAAGTACAGCTGAGTTAAATTTCCAATGATTGGATTATAATTTAAGTACCTCTTAAATATTACGAAAAAATTCCGATGCGGCCCTTGCCTTGGATTTTGCCCACGCGCACTGGTCAGTCAATACGTTTGCGCCGTATCTTTCCGGGCTCTAGTTATCACCGTCTGAGTGGGGTAAAGTCTGATGAGTATATATATTAAATAAAGAGGGACCGAGAAGTGTGCAATTTGTGGAACGCCAGCGCGTATTCTGCGTGGAAGTGATAAACTGTTGCCTATTTAGACCATCGATGTTCTGCCGTACAGAAAAGAGCGCGTGATTTTAGTTAATGAGGGTGGGAAGTTATAATTTATCATTTTGTGCAGTAAGCCAGCATGCCACACGTTGTCAAAAGCCTTAGAGATGTCGAGAAAAACTCCTCCTACCGATCTGCAGCGGGAGGTCTCCTGCCTCACGAATCCGACCACCCGCTGTAACTGGTGCACCGCCGACATTCCGAGGCGGAACCCGAATTGTTCAGGAGGGAGGATGTTGTGTTCTGTCATATGCATGGACATGCGGTTAAGGATAAGTCTCTCCATCACCTTACCAAGTCATGAGAGGAGGCTAACAGGACGGTAGTTCACGGGTAAGGTTGGGTCTGAACCTGGTTTTCGAATTATAACCACGCTGGCCGTTTTCCAAGGTTTGGGGATGTACTCCTTGCGGAAGGAAGCATTGCAGTTGTGCGAAGTTGTGCATTGAAGCATTGCACAATTTCCGCTGCCAACTGACTGTTAATAATGGGGCAGGCCCCAATACAATTATTCACCGACTGCACACCACAAATTACGACCACTGGCATTTTGTTGAAGTTTTACTTATGGTTTGGTTTCGCGGTTGGCTGTTGGACGCGACGGCCGCCTGTTGAAATTTTTGCGGTATAGGATTTGATAGGTGAAGCGGAGCGTCGGTGTGCGATGGTCAAAATGGAGATGGAAGGGGTGGCGGTCACATGGTTGGTGACAGCCATTGATTTGCAAGCCGAGCTTTCATGCGTTTCAAGCGTTCTCAAAAATGCTCACACAGAAATCTGTGATATCAAATGATACAATCGACTGTTTGTGACGTCACTACACCTGTATTTATCAACACACAGGGCTGATTTTAACACTGTAGTAAGAATGTTAAACTTAACCGAAGTCCAAAGTTTGAGCTCGATAGCTTAATAAAGTATTAAGATTATATTAAAAACGTGCTCAAAAACACTCATATGTATGTATATGTAGATTTGATACAATCGACTGTTTTTATTTATAAACCCACGGGGCTGTTGTTACAAAATAGTCATTCAAATCAGGGCTGCCCGATTTTTAAAACAGCATATCGGGATTTTAGTAAAAAGAACAAATAAAATATAAAAATTTCCTCCCCGGGTTAAATTTTAACCATTCTCTTTAACATTTTCTTCTTACTTTCATTAATTTATGTTTGGGAGTTTTCACAGTCACAATCGGACATTTTGAATGTTTGTTCTAGAATTAATAAAGGACTTATCTTAAAATGAATAAGTAATTATTCAAAACATTAGAAAAAACACCAAGCCGAACAAGCACGAGGCGATTGAAATATTGCGGGCGTGGTGTACGCAGGCCTGAGAGTTCGGCAGTACGGAAGTTCTCGACTTTGTAAGATCAGAGGGTCTCGCGTCGCCTGTTGCATCTTTGTTCTCTGAATCTTTGCCCAGCTGCCCACTTACTAAGCATTCAAAACCTTCAATTATAATGATAATATCTTTAAGTTCAATTTTAAAATTTTCTGTGCAAATCGGGAATTACAGGCTGTGTATCGGGAGTCGGGATTACAGTTTCTAAATCGCGACATTCCTGATTTGAATCAGGAATGTCAGGAGTCCATTTGAATGGATGCTTATGGTTCGGTTTGACCGAAATTGTCCCGGCTTGAAGGTACGTCCCAAAGTCCCGGCTGGTTTGTTATTTTGTCCTGGTTTGTCAATTTGTAAATGCGTATGTAGGAATCACGACTCTCGTCAATACACGCAAATGTACAAACAAGCGTCACAAACGATATAGAGTAAGCACACAAAAAATGCGTGTCTTAAGATGGGAGATCCCCCAATAACAACACCAATACAAACCCTTAATAGAGGGCTATAAAAACCTTACGCTCGCACTCACAGTCAGTCCCAATCAAACTTCCCCAAATTTTCCTCTCCAGGAGTTTTCTCCCCAGCAGAAGCCCCAGCCACCCCCCCCTAACCCAATTTTTAACCCAAATATTGAGATAGAAATGCAATCTTTATAAACGTAGTGAAATTAAAAATTGATCGAATAAACGCATAATAGTATGGGAAAAAAAACTACAAAAAAAATATATTTTTGACTTTTAAAATTCGCTAAATAAATAATTATAAGTATTTTGAAGTAATAAAATATCATAATCAATAGAAAAAACCATCTGACTCCTGATTTCAATACTTACTTTGAGCACAACGATACTAGATTTTGAGTTAAAGACCGCAAAAGTAAAAAAAAATGTAAAAATTTACCATTTTTTTTAAACGCTTATATCTCATAAACAAGAGCTAACCAACTAATTTCATTATCATATTCGGATTCAGCGGGCCAAACTTAGTAAAGATAGACTAGTTTCCGCTCTTTGTTGCTCAGTGTAATTAATCTAATTAGATTGTCTAATTCAGGGCTGTCCAACCTCAGGTAGCCCGAGGGCCGCATTAAGAAAATAAATTCATCCACGGGCTGCATCCAGAATAATAAATAGAGCATATATGTATGTATGTATGTACACCCGATTCTCTTTTTGCACGGGGGATACGTTCCAGAGACTACCGTGTAAAAAAAACCGTGTAAAAAAAGATACAGTGGACATATAAAAATGGGAGATAGGTTCCATTACTTAAACTCTAAATATAAAATTCTCAAACTCAAAAAAAAATCGAATTTATTTTTTATTTATACAAAAAAATATTTTCATAAGTAACATATAAAAGAAGTAATAAATTTACATGGTTTTCGATTTAAATTTAATTTAATATAAAAAATATATTCATTCAGTGTCGCATTGGGCATGTTAAAAATCCGTAAATCCGACATAATAACAAACCATAAGAAATCATTGTCGAAGGACAAAGGCACCGATGCAGTCGAAAAAAAAAATTAACCCTGTAATAGGCTCGCTAATTTATTATTTTACACCAATGTATTTTTTTGTTAATTGTTTAAAACTTGAATTAATTTTATTAGTTTCAGTTTGTTAAGCATTTATTATTTCATACATGAAAAAAGCATTTTTCTTTTCGTTAATTTTTCATCAATTCCATCGATTAATATGGTGTTATCATAAAATTAAACACATTCCTAAAACGAAAATTTTGCAACATGCAACAAGATATAATATTATATATCATAATATTGAAATACAAAGCAGAAAAAGGAATAAAAGTTAGAAAACTAATGAAAGTGACAAATTTTAATGAACTCTTTATTCGCACTTTTAGGGTTCAAATGCGTATGTTTAAGTAGAGCTAAGACCTCCTAGTTAAATCAGTGGTATGCAACCCTTGATTAGTGTGCATTGTGCAACATATGAGCGATCCATCTATTGTTGTATTCACAAGTTTAACAACTTACCTAATGCCGATCCACATTTGTAAAACCCAAAATAGAAGTTTTAGAGAAATAAAAAGAAATTTTATCGATTTAAAAACGAAGACTACTAATAATATAAGTTATTTTATTATTATTTTGCTAAATTCGATGCTTGTGAAAGTTTACACAAATTAAAGTTTCCAACCGGTATACATTTCTATATGTTTTGTTTCTAAAATGTTTCATAATTAATTTTAAAATATCAAGAACTGAAAAGGTTTACGAAAAAAAAGGTTTACAGTAGGTAGATTTGAGCGATACCATTGTAGTGAATTTTTGGCTTAAAAGTTGAATACTCATAAACGAAACTAAAGTGTACCATAAAAACCAGAAATATACATATGTACCTACATACATATGTATGTATATGCGACCAGTGCAACACAAAAATCTTTTTTGAAAACCGTGTTAAAGCAAAAAAATCAGTGAAAAAAAAGTAATTGGTCCGTTATCTTGAACCGTGTTATTTCAAAACCGTGCAAAAAAAACCGTGCAAAAAGAGAATCGGTGTATATTAAATTACTAGAAGATTTCAAAAATTCAAAAAATTTCGTAAGAATAAAAAGTCATATCATATCAAAAGAAAAACAATAAGTTCGGCTTCGTTTACTATTGTAGCTATATCAATTTCGATATTTGTCGTTGCCAATCGCAGTAAATTCGAAAGAGATTTATCTTTCAATGAACATGTGTAATTTGATTTTATAAATTTCATCGCTGAAAATGAGCTTTCATGCAGGTATGTGCTCCCTCAGCATTGAGTACATCTTGAGTCCAAAGTTCCTCAATTTTGGGTATCTCTCTATTGGTAGTAATTTAAAAAAATCTTCTCCCTTTTCAATTCTGCTAACATAAAAAGGGTATGATTGCAATATTGCAGTCCCAGTCCGCCACTGATTGCAAATCACACAATTCCAGCTGTAGGTCAGATCTTACATTTTCAATTTTGATAGTCAATGGTTGAATAAACTACTAAATCACTAAATCGATTCTCGAAATCCTCAATGATTACTTCAATATACTTTACATGAGCTGAAAATGATATTCCCTCAAAATTATTTTTATCTTCAAAATGTTCTTTGCAATTTTGAAAAAAAATAAAATTATTATTAGCCAGTGTTGATTTAAAAAGCTTCAATTTATTTTTAAAGCTATTCAGATGACCATATAAGTTGGCAATATTCTGTTGTTTGCCCTGCAGTTTTAAGTTCAACTCATTCAAATGATTGGTCATATCTGATATAAATGCAAGATCTGATAAAAACATGGGATCTTGCATTTGATTTTCAAGTTCTGTTGTGTCAGACGTGACTTCGTTTTTAAGAAATATTCAGTATTCAATATTGAGATTATCGATTCATGATTTTTCAAATTTAAATTTAAAATTATTTTTCGCTCGTGAAAATCACAACCCACAGGTGGCGGGCCGCACAACATCAGCTCGCAGGTCGCTATTTGGACAGCCCTGGTCTAACTGATGAAATTATCAACTAAAACAGATCAAATGTGGAGAATTTAAAGCTAGGATTTTAAGGAATTTAATTTATATACATATACATAGAATGGAATAGGAATTTAAGCATGGGCTGTCTCAACAGCCCATGAAGAATCCTCATTGATTACAGTAAAATTAAAAGACAGAACATAAACGATATATTTTTATTGAATCAGTTTGTAATTGTACATGAATATAGATACATCATAGGTAAGAACATCAATTTAATATGACTTAATGTAAAGATATGTGTTTAAGCTAGATTGGGAAACGGTTAATAAATGAAATTCTTAATGTTCTTACATTAAGAATTTCAATTTATACTTCTGAATTTGTTATAGGGAAATTGTATCCCATCTTCATGGTAGAGCTACAATTTTTATAGAAAATTAAAATACACTAATATAAAATACACATATCACTGAAGAATCTTCAACAAGAATCACAGACTATTATTATTTAAGTATTTCACACTTTTAATTATATACATACATGTAATTACAAATATTTATTTCAACAATGATCTTGTTCTACAATAATATGATTTTTTATGTATTAATTAATATTTTTATCAATTACCTTAATCTAATTTAAAGAAATAAGGAATTTTACTTGAAAATAGTCACAAATTATTGAGAATGTACTCAATTTATGAAAATAGAATTGTAATAGGATATAACCAGGAAATATTAATTCAGCGTGATTGTTATTTGATAAAAAACATGAATCTATACTTTGCGAAAAGAAGAGCTTTATGTTTTAAAATCAGCAGTGAAGTATTTTTTATATATAGGTAATGATAAAAAATTGGGATTAATTTTTAAATTATTCATACATACATATTTTAAAGTTAAAATTTATTTGCTTACATTTTAAGTCGGAAAGAGAATTCCAATCGATTGCTTATTTGTAACACAATAATTCAATATTGCCTATTAAGTCAAATAATAGTAAAATAAATACTTTTGAAAAAAAAAGATCAATAATACACACAAAAAATAAATTTATATAACGATAAATTGGCCGGAATTATTTTATTGCACACACATTCATTTCTTAAGATAAAAAAAATATGGGAAAATGTTTAAATTATTCAGTCACTTAATAATAAAGTCAGTTTTAAAATAAAATTAAAAGTCAATAATATTTACAAATAAGAGATCATTAATTAAAAATGAAGAAAATATTTATAACAGAGCAAGGATAATGATTTGGGAGAAGAATCAGTGGTAATCTAAAACAGAATATTCAATAACAAGAAAAAGTGAAGAAAAAATTAATTATTATGAATAATAATTAAGTATCTAAAAGAAGAGGACCTTAAATATTATATAATTTAATACTAAGAAATCACGTGGTATTATATTAAAATATTTTGGTTTATTAAAAAAGAAATTAAGCATAAATAATAAAAAATGTGTTTTTAACAATTTTTTTAAACACAATGTTCTTATGACATTCAATCAATGAATGATATTTAATGTGAAGACTTTCCGCATACAACTGATACTTTATATACCTGTATGAATATTGGTTTTATAATTTATTTATATTTAACATTCAATATAGTACTTGTATTTCAATTACAAAACAAATATATAGGTATATACAATTGGAGATTTTTTGTACATGATTTTATTGTATGTAATGTTTCTATGAAAATATTTAGTTCTCTACAAAATTTAACTGAATTATATTGAAATTAAAATTGTTATTTCTAATAACGTACTTGAATATGATACACTGTTATATAAAAATAGGAACAATTTTATGAAATTCTACATACATACATACATACATAAAACAAGAAATACTTAGAAATTAAGTAAAAATTAAAATAAAGCATTTCTTTAATTTGAAACGTTTGGTTAAATCAATACATGAGGAATGTGGTATTTGTTTCAAAATAAATTATAGTTTTGTATGTTTAACACTATCTGTCCAATAGTTTTGAATCGTCATGGCTTCCAGAGAATTTAAAAATGAATCGTTGTCCAAGCTGTACATTTCTTCAGAATTTTCCTGTAAGCAAACGGAAAAAATTGTTTTTAAACAAGCAATGGGTACATAAATATATACGAATTCAACTATCGAAACAATTATTTAAAGATATTTTTATAATTCAAGCAATATCGTCAACTTACTCTTATAGTACTATCATCGATGTAGCCACTTGAATCTGGATTGGAACATTTGTCATTCAATGTTTGGGGTTTGTTGAGATATCTCCTACGGTAGAGAACGAAAGAAATAGCACCACCTAGAGCTAGTATTACTAAAGTTCCAAAGCAAATTCCTGCTACAGCAGCAGCATCTAATCCTGGATCTGGTTGTGAAGGATCAGGTCTCAAAGCTATAGGAATGTCTGCAGCTCGTCGACCCACAGCTGTCTCAAGCGATAGAGCTCTAACGGTGGATATTTCACTTTCATCAACCTCGTCTAATATAGGCACACTTTCGTTTTTGCCACCTTTATCGACAATTTGAGGTACTTCTTCCGTAAAATTTTTACTAGGTGTTGTGTTGTTAAGTTCAACAGTCATCGTCTCAACTGGTGGAAGTGGCTCGACCAAAGTGTGATCGTCTGTTGTACTTGTATCATTTTTGAGATTATCAGATGTGGCATTTATTGTTCGGTTATTTTCTGTTTGTAATGCCGTAGTTGTATTGGTGTTCTCAATGTCTACATCAGGTTTTACTTTACTGGTTTCGTTTTGTCCTTGAACGGGTGGTTTCGTTGGCATAACAAGATCTGCTTTTTCATCGTGATTGGGTTCTAGATCATCTTTTTCAAATTTGGGTTGAAGGGGCAAGTCTATTTGTGATGAAGGACCGTCATCGTTTACATCACTGCTAGTGGCTAATGGGAAAATTACTGATGTTTTGAGTTGAGGGATAGGCGTTGAGAAAAGAATAGGAGTTTTGGGGGAGAATCCAATCGCTTTTCCAGTTCGAGAACTACGTATAGGAGGCGTTCCAGTCGTGGTAGTGAGGGAATAAGTTGTATTTTGGACTAAATTTCCATTGTCAAGAGCACTGCCAGAATTCGAAGATACCGGATTGCAATAGCAAGCTGAAAAAAGAGAAAAATAAATGATAAATACATACATAAATGTTTTATACATACATAAATGTAAATATGTATTGCAGATCTTAATCAAAGCCACATTATGAATGAAATTAAGTGTAATAAAATAGCGCTTAACAAAACGACAATGACAAGAGAAAATAAATTCAATACATTTGTGCAATTTATCCGATAGACAAGACACCTTTCTCCAATTCATCACATCTTGCAATTTTTTGCTTTAGTGAGAAATTAGATACATACTTCGTGGAAAAGATTCGAATACTTAACACGCAACACAGAAATATAATATGTATAATCAAAATTTAGATACATATGTTCAATTTTTTTTATGAATTCTAACTAAATTTCAATTCGATTCAAGAGGAAACAAATTGATTTCTTATGAAATTAAATTGGAAAAAAAGTAAAGCTTCTATATAGATATAATAAAAAATTATGTCATAATAGAAATAAATGGAGCAAAGCAAATTTGCAATATTCGCCATAAATAATAAATTATTTATTTTCACTTGAGAATGAATAAGTTGGGATGAAAAAACGCTATTTATTAATTTTGTACTATTTTTACAGGTTTAACTGTACATATGAGACACATTATACCTGAAAGTGTCTCAACAAATTTTTATGCTAAAAATTAGTGTTTGGTTAAGTTGACTTTAATGGGGATCGAATTGCAGTCATACCGAATTTAACGCTCCAGTTAAAGCTTTTACAATTCATCTCATTGCAAAATCCATAGTTCAAAATTATAATGCAAGGAAATATTGGAAACTAACGCGCATTCAATATTAATCAAGGAGAAATGTTAAATCACTGAAGATGGATTTTTTCATTGCAATATAAGTCACTCGTTCGAAACACGTTCTAAGATGAAAGTAAAACACTATACAAATATAAAAAGTTGAATAAGCGAAAGTAGCGTCGTTAGTTGCCTAGAAAATTCGACATCATACCGATACTAAATCATAAAACGCAAAATTGGCGTAATTTAAAATGGCAAAATAAATAATACCTTTGAAGAAAACGATCAAAATGAAAAGATGTGGCGGGCTCGACGTAAATTTCAAAACTTCCATTTATAAAATTCACATAGAACTAGTACTTCATGTCAATTGAACACTCGATTTAGCACAAATATTGACACAACTGTTAATGTAGCACAGTGGAACAACACAGTTCGGCCGTAAATGAAAATATAATAAATAATCTCGAACTGATTGCGAATTGTTACGCAACTATTGTTTAGTAAACAAACCTTACGCTAAATTGCAAATAAATAGCACGTAGAAATAATAATAATAAAAAAGTTTGCATAATAAGCAGCATTGACGTCAAGTGTGGGAAATCGACAGAGAAATTGAGAAACAGCGTTTTTGGAATAATATCAAGATTTTTTTAACAAACCAATGATAATCATTGTTGCACAGACAAGGCAATGGGAAACGACTAATATGCGGTATTGTCTTTCACTTATTTTTAACTAATATAATAAGATTTGTGCATTACGCACATTGTTAAATAATATAATTAGATTTGTGTATTACGCCTTGAAAAAATAAAACTTTTGAAAATCAACAATGCAAAATTATCGTTAATGGGTCAAAATAACTTTGAAGACCCTGCAATACGGCCCGGATAGCTCAGTCGGTAGAGCATTGGACTTTTAATCCAAGGGTCCAGGGTTCAAGTCCCTGTTCGGGCGGCACTTCTTTTAACTTTTTTTTGTTAAACAATTTTTTGAACTGATTAATTAATACAACATTATTATAAAATGCTATTAATAGTTTTGTATATAATTTTTTCATTCATTACATAGTACAAACAAATATTAAAATCAACTTCTTTTTAAAATTCGCTCACTAAGAATAATAATAAAAAAAGTATAAACCACAGAAAGAGTCCGAGTCAACACCGAGTTATTTGAACAGCGTTTCACGAATTCGCGGTTTTACTCCACTAGACGTTAATTTACAGCGTTTGAACCGCACTTCACCGAATTTCGAACCGACTGCGACTGAACGTTTCGCTGAAACTTGAGTGCTGAAAGACGTAAACTTTGCACCTGTCCGACCGAATGACACCGGTAAATCCAATTTAGACCAGACGTCCGGTTCAAGGTAGACAGCAAAACCTTCCGTGACGCAACGCACACTGTAAAATAGTTTGTACGCGGACACAACCTACGCACTTCTATTCGATTGTATAGATATTGTGCTAGATTTACTTGTGAAAAGTTTAACGCTTTGCAGTCCCACAGTTTGTGTGTGAAATCAACTTTGCAGCGGACGCATCACAGCCCGGATAGCTCAGTCGGTAGAGCATTGGACTTTTAATCCAAGGGTCCAGGGTTCAAGTCCCTGTTCGGGCGGAGCATTTTTTTTATTTTATTATTCTAAATCGCAACGGAATAATAAATTATTACGCAGACGGGTACAATATGCAAGTGCTCGAATAAAATATTCGTCGGAGGAAATGCGATACGCCAAGTGCGCCTTTAGAGTGGAATTCGATAGCGCTTTGCGAATTTGTGCGAAGCCCCTTGCAATTCGATTTCGTCTCCCCCCTTTTACGTCGACGAGTAATTGAATTCTGGCGGTTCATCCTGTTACCCTTTATCCGGCAGGAGGACGCTCTGAGAGACGACTGATCCGATTATCCGGAGAATTGGCGATACGATAACCTTCTCGATGGTTCAGCATTGACCTACGACAAGTGTTGGAAGTTGCTGGCCTTAGGCGGACGTTCGCTTTCAACAGATATGTATGTATGTATGTATGTATGTATATGTACATAGGTATGTATGTATGTACAAGTTGTTGACGATTACGGCGGTTCTCAAACAGTACGAGTATATGAATTGAAAAAAATCTAGTGTAGCCTGATAGGATTGTAAATGATACCATTTAACATGCAAATATCAAATGGTAAACAAGCTATGGGCGAAAACGCAAAGCATAAGGTGCAAATTATTTATTAGTATGTAAAATTTTAGTGTCAATATAGTATTGCGGTAATGTGAGTGGAAAGGTAAATGTGCATATGTATGTATAGGTATATTTACCGATAGATATGAATGATTTAATGGAATTCGGTTGAAAAATATGCTCCATTGAAAATGTTTTTAGTTTACTCAAGGAATAATATCTCATAATAATGATTAACGCCATCTCGTCGCAAGATGGATAACTAGAGAGTGCTTGCAATGCAGGATTAAATAATTTAAATATGTACTCTCAAATAAAATATAAATTCATTGTAAAAGTTGAGTGTATCGCGTTAGTCCTGAAAAATAAACAAAAGTAATCGAATATGCACACTGAAAGCGAACGTCGCGTATTTTAATTTAATCAATAATTCCATTAATTTTTTTCACAACGTGTTAAAGTGCAGATAAAAATCATAAAACGGAAAGTGAACGTCATTTTTTTTTCATCACAAACACATTCAATTCACGTACAGTTTCAGAAACACGAAATAACAAATATCTACATGTTTTTTTTTGTGTTTTTAAGCCGAGCAATAGTATTTCGTATGTCAATTAATAATAAGGCGAGAGAGCCAACGGGGGAGAAAGCGGAGAAATTAAATAGAACGAATGCAGAATAAAAGTACACGAAGTTGACATATGTATGTTTGTGCGTGCGCGTTTCGTTTTCAATAGTGCAATCGAAATTTTGATTTACTCCATTGTTACCAACGTAAATATAAACTAAGCGGATTGTTTCTTATGAAACTCGGTCGAGCTAACAAACGTGTACGAGTTGCGTCAAATCGGACACGACTAATTGGTTTACTATTAGTGAAATTCGAAATCTGCTTAGGATTTGCTAAAATTTTTTGCAGACCTGCAAAAAAACACGAGGTATTAAGCGTAGGAAGCACTATTTTATACGGCACGGTGGTCGAATATTTAAATTTTCCAACTTTGGGTAAAAGTAGACGAGCTTACGTATACGTAACCGAATTTATGACCAACGCGTTGAAATGCACCATTAATATTAACTTACATATCAAAATATTTTTTTATTTTAAAGTATTACTACAGCGGGCTAAAATCAATTAGTTCGACGTGGCTAAGCATAAATTCGATTTTTCTACTCAATTAATTTCACGCAATATCGTAACTAATTAATTACGATATCACAGAGAAAAATAAAACATAACGCAGGCATGCATGTAGACGCGTGTGTGCTTAGGAAAAATTCGAGCAAATTGAAAACAAGCCAATCTGTCAGCGTCGAATGTATACGTACTCCATCAAACGTGTTCGAATGCGAAAAATGTCTGCAAGTTTATGTCGAAAAACGATTTCAAAAAAGCATGATCGTGGCAGACGACTGTGTTCAAATATTCTATTTGCGTTTCGGCTATATTGGTGGAAAGCGTAAATAGAATCGAAACGAACGAAAGGGAAAATTTCATCAATGGTTAGCTGAAACTTCGGTATTGAGTCTAAGATCGATTCGTATGTATGTATGTATGTACATACGTATATAAAGTTTTTGTATATTTTTTGTTTTATTTTTATCTATACAAATTTTACCACAGTAACCTTACAGTTTCCCACATCGTTACTGTGGCCAAGCAAGTATGTAGGTACATTATACATACAAATATAGTCATGTTAGAAAATCAATGTAATAAAATCAATAAATAGTTTTTTTTTTAAATTATATGTTTTACTTAATTTAATGCGGTTTTATTATCATTGGTTTTGCTAAAGGACGCTTCATAAGTAGAATTAGAATTTAAATATAAATAAAATGGAATTGAAAGTACCTATGTATGTATGTACATATATGTCATATTAGTATCAAAATCATGAAAGGTGATGCATCGGAAGCGTCATTTGATTGCGTTAAAAGTTAAAAACTGGTTCATTTCTGACACAAAACCAAATTTTAACAGTTAATCGTAGATTTTCCGCACCGTGACTGAACCGTTGCTAATATCTTGGTTGATGAAGTAAAAAGGCTCTGCGGTTACCGGGTCAGTAGTATGGAAAATTTGCGAAAAAATACTGACTGCTAAGTAGAGCGAATTCGCATATATGTATGTGGATACATATCTTCTTCATATGTACGTGTACAATAAATTAATAAAAAAAAACAAAAAAAAAATCCTAAGCAAATCACTCGACTGTTAAAGGTTAACTTGAAATGTAGTTAACAATTCATTTCCTTGACGAAAAATTGAGCACAAATGACATCAAGATATGATGATGATTCACATTGAATCACACGAGTGTTTCAAGAAAATAACAATTTAATGTCACCGGTATTATAAATACGACATTTTATATACATACATATGTAGGTAAACAAATTATATTTTGTATAATCAAAAATAAATAAAAATAAAGAAGCCATAGAATAATATTAAAGTACAAATATATCTCCTTTGTCGTCGTAGTTATTACGCATTCAAATTTAAATACGAATCTTCCCTTTGTTTCGCGAGCTCGTTTCATAAGATTCGACGGTGGTAATAAAGGAGGCGTATCTCGGAAAAGCTGAAATTTACCACTCACTTCAGCGACCGTTTTCTCCCGAATTCAATTCACGAAATACACCAGAGATATGGCAGATTTAAAATATCGTTCACATTGAACAGATTTCCGCGAAACCGACACACGTCGGCAGTAATTTACAGACGAAACGACTGTATGTAAGTACGCACACGCGTGAAAATAAATCTAACGAAACGTTGTCGACAGCCTTTGATATTTGTAAACGAGACTTTTCAGCCGTGATAAACAATGAAGACACCGAAGTCAAAAGGAAAACTCAAAGCTTTCATCGACACGGACTCGCTGATTGAGAGAATCGCGCAAAAGGAAATATAATGTTGAACGACGATTTAAATTTTCATATTGTTCCCGAGCAAACGTAGTAAATGAAATGCAAAACGAACGGGTGTGATTCGCAATATCACGATTTTCGATATGACGGTCGTGCGAATGCTGCAAAGGTTTCGTAGGTCATTTGGGATTGGGATGCTCTGCGTGATGGCAATGCCCATGAATGTGGCCTTTACAATAAAAATACATACACGTTATTACAAATGTAATGGTTGTAATGCGTGCCGAAAAGTAACGCAGTGACATTGTCATTTGTCAGACGTACACACAAATAAAGTAAAAGACATAATACTGAGTACAGTGTAGATTCGATACACACGAATAACTTTATAGCAAACAATTTGGGCTTAGATAAAAAAAGAAAATGGTATTACAGCAATGTGAAAATAAAAATAATCAGAAAGAAAGCATGGCGATTGCTCAACGATCGTCGATGCACAAATACGATCATGTGATGCAATAATGACTTGTGTGGTCGAGGAATTTCCATGCGAGTCACGTATTACATATATTTGCACATTCCGAAATGACATGTATTTTCTTTATTATGACAACAAATACACATACTTTACCCGAGAAGCTCTATCACATTTTAATTATATATAATATATAGCGTGCGAATCACAGCACTGTTGTACATACATACATATATCAGACAATCCAACTCGATAAAAATTAATCGAAGGATGAAACAAATGTCATCGGTTGCATTTATATTTATAAACGTACGTCATTGCAGGTTCGAAAAATCGTTAATAAACCCATGTGTATTACAGTGAATTGTAATGCGGCAAATGTTTTATTATGCGAATTGTACTAATATGATACAAATAGCACAAGATCGCGTGATGAAAATGTTAATATTACACGGGTCCTCAGCAGAGTGTTTGTAAAAATCGCGTTTTTGGCTAGGACGAGTGCCGTCACGCAACCTCGAATAAATTATGTCCAGGTAAAAGTTTTTAAAATTTAATTAGAATTTATAATACCTGAGAATATCAGAGAGGTGATCCAGAACCAGTGCATCCACCAATGCAGCGTCATGACGAGCGGATCATTCGAGAAGAAATGCTTCGACTTCCTGAAAATAAAGATGAAATCAATTAAATACGTGACATTGACCTAAATTAAAAATGATTATAAATTATAATTAAAGAAATCAAAGGCGTGAATGATTTTTTTACAGACAATAAGTTTTCAAGTATGAGTCCTTGAAAAAATACTGCATAGCTAAATTTTTAGACAAAAAAAGTAAGATAAAACGTGAAGAATTTTTAAACATTGTATTATGAATCATTTTAGGTAGTCATAAACTGGTTATGTTTTCATTACAAATGTATCATAAGGTAAAATCAATTTTAAAGATCAGTATCAAAATTATAAATATTATATAAAGTATATGATAGTATTAACGGCTTTTGAAATTTAACACATCCGCGTCGCACACATAAGCACATACAGATTTTTTTCCAAAAGTCATGAAAACGTGATCAGAAAACGATACCTGATACAAATCAGTCAAAATTTCGAGGTCAAATTTTCACACGATGACTATATCTACTATTTATCTATATGTACTACGTATATGGATAAAGTAAAAAGATAGAATGAGGTAAACCAAAATGTGATTACATACAAAGCATGTGAATAGTAAATGTCTACACATTGCAAGGAAAAATCATCATCGATGACACGACAGACGTACGCATCACATTTTCATAGACAACCAATATATAAAGCCAGATGCGAAATTTAATCAGTTGACGATAAAATTCGAATACAGCGGAAACAGCTGCATATACACGTGTTTTCACAATTTCATTCTGTAACGTAATATAATACAAAATTCTATCGCAAAAGTTGATATGCCTCCGTTAAAAATGGAAAGTTTTAAACCTATAGTCTACTATAGCGTGCATACGCGCGGGAGCTATTAAGTAATTTAAAATTGGAGCCGCGAGATGCTCCACATGTATATTTATTATTAAAATACTCGCGTTGGCAGCTAATGGGTTAACTCGCTAAAATGTTACAGACATTGAGCGTCGAGCGGGGTTAACGATCACCCGTGAAGATTAGGCAGCCGCGAAAATTGGCAGATAAATTAAATACGAATATGCCAAAGTTGGCAAAGATGAGTCTGGGGAGGGCGTATGAGGGTTACGAAAAACGGAAGTGGATCAGTCGCGAAAGGGTTAGGGTTACGGGCGATGTAATGGATAAAGTTTGTTGATGAGACCCGCGCGTGTCGCCATTGTGTTAGCAGATACGCATCGTAATGACATATTAAAGGTGACTTTCAACTATTTTTTAATTGATTTAAGATACACAATAAGTCAATTAATAAGAATTTCATTCAAGCATCAATTGTGACGTATAAATACGACAGTTAAATTAGATCGAATTCGTCAATTTGACAAAATGAGCGCACTATGACTAAACGCTAGTGATAAAATGTACTATTCGAAAGTGTTCCCGATTAAACAGATTGAACGCTTATCGGAATACAGCAATTGCATTAAGAATTAGAAGTGTTTTGGTACAAGTTTCGATTAGAGCGTTAGGCTGCAAAATTACCACGGATAATTACTATTTATCTCGATAGTGATTTGTCACGTTTCAAATCAGACACAGTATGTTGCCATTAGACAACATTTGGTCTATTAAATATCATAATATATGACCCCATTGTATTGAAAAGGCATTAGTTTGCTTACAACGGAAACACAATTTTCCCGACAAGTTTGTTTGATGATGGGAAATAATTCAATAAAATTAACCAAGAAATATACATTTTATAAATAGATTTGGTACAGTATGTATTTGCTGAGTTTGTTTAACAATTCTGTCAAAAGCAAATAATCGTCAATGTCACATTTTGACAGTGTTGCCTTCAATTTTGGAATATCCGAGCTTTATATTGTAGAATATTAATCGATATTATTTCTTTTGATCATACAGTTAGTTAGTAAACAACAAAAGCAACTTTATACAAATGGAATACTTCGTTCGATATTTAAGTAGAATACAGAACAAACCCATTCAAAGGAAAATTTAATCTTTAACCAGGTGGGCTAGTAATTAAAATAAAAGTATTCAAGAAGGGTCGATAAACACGTACAATTTGTCCCGATCGAGGCCAGCACTTGCAATCAGTGACGTGACAATTGCGCAGTTGTGAGTCTTCAAATGATTAACAAGTAGAATATTGAAAAAACTTAGCCTGAGCACTGGCAGTGTCGGTATGAATCAAAATATAATATGTAGCTTGAAACGATCAGTGAGTATACGAGGGGAGATGAAAATATTGAAACGGTGTGAGTACTCGACGGAAATTCAAATTTCAACAACATCCAAATGGAAATAGTATCCGTTAATGAAATGGCGGAAACGAGAACTATACAAAGTGAACGTAATTTATTGTCGTCGGATTACCGGAGCGAGGAAAAGACCGACTTAAAACCGTTAAAGATTTTGCACTGAGACAATGGATTCGTGCATCGACGATAAACCGACACGTGCGTCACGCGCGATGTAGACAATGCAACAGATTTATTTATTGACACCAAGATTTGATAACGAGACTCTTTCAGACGAAGATAATCTTGCTTCGGCATGTCGGCGAAAATTTGAGGTTGAAAATATTCTTTTGTTGATAATAATTCAGGTCATACAGCTAATTTCGACGTTGTTGTAAGTTTCGTTGGCTCGATGATCCTTTTATGCATATGAATGAAAAAACAGCCATGCGGAAAGGCAACCTTCAACTTCATTATTTGAATAGCTGTTGCAATTCAGTTCATTGTACCAAATGAAAAGTCGAGTTAAATAGAGGGACATGGAGAAATAATTTTTAGCAATTACTGAACTGTGTCAGCGTTGTTAATTTGCGCTAATTAATAACTGTATTCCTTCTGCTGAGTTGAATTGAAATTTATTTCATTTAAATATGACAAACTTGCCCGTGCGAAATAATTGGCTAATTATATCCGATTCAACAAAAAGTAGCTTAGATCAAAGATCCGAAGAGTTTGAGCTGTAAATTATAGTCATTCTTTTACAAAAATAATGAAGTATGTATTCGACTTCACGAGTTAGGTCTTGCGGTTTGGTCACGCACGGGGTCACATCTCTTTTTTGATAGTAAGAAGAAGACGATTGCTTTTACTTATAAATATTCTGCAAGATTTCAATGTGAAATAGTTATTTTATTTATTACGCAAGTTTTTTTTTGTGTATTACAATAACACGACTCGTCACGAGAATGAGTTTGAAAAATAAACGTGAAAAATTAACATGCTCGTAAAAATAGAAAAATTTCAATAATTTAGTGAACGGAAAGTTTTCATTAGAAAGAACATGTTGAGCTTCGGATATTGAAGAATTATTTTGGCTACTGAGTAAATCGATAAAAAATTTGATCAGCCATAATTTTATTCAAGAATAGTTTTATTAGTTTACAATTTCAATTCAATGATGTTTTTCAGAGAATCAATAAAACAAAACCACAATATGCTATTTTATTTTACAGTTTCAACAAGACGCGTTGGTGTGGTTATTTCACGAAGACTCTAATTAAATGTACTAATAATTCTGAAGAGTTTAAGGTCGAACTATGTACATACATATGTACAACATAACATCTTAGTGTAAATTTGTAACGCACTTGACAATCAAAACAAGCATCACAGCAACAGTTTTTGAACTGAAACCAAATATTCTTTTTTTCAATAAGAAAAGCATAGTTAAAGGTTCCATGACGTTCAAATAGTTGCTTGTTATTATTATTGCTGTAATCGAATTTAATGGACGCTAAAAGCATTCGATTTAAATAATGTGTACATATGTATATTAAAAACAGATGTTCAATTCATATCGCCAATAAAATGTCAGTATTTTGTAACCGATAATAGCTTTGCAGGTGATTATGTAAAAAAAAGAAAGCAATACAAAAAATGTAGAAAATATCAATTAACTTTAATAGACGAATTAATAGCATTTAATCTTAAAACAAATTATAATGATGATGTTCATTATACCCAGCTTGTAATATAATACTGGAACAGCTTATGGTTAAACGTATCAAGAGCGATCAATACTAAATAAAGTTAAGGGAAGTCCTTTGGGAAAGTAATACGAACGTATCGTATCTATACGATTCTATCGTACATTGAAAGTTTTCGAGTTCTTTGGGGAATATTGTCGTGTTCGATGTATATTTTAAAATAAATACTATAAAATTTTCACAAAAGTGTCTCTTGAGATGGAGCGATGGAAACTCTTTAATCATTATAAATATAATGTTAATACGAATCAAGTAAAAAAGTCATAGCCTTTAAATAGATAGTGTGCATAAATTAACATTCAGAAATTGCTAATTATATTCTCGACGGTGGATGGTGTTTTAATAAATAGTCTCAAAGGGAACTTAATTTTGAGTAGACACCGCGTTCAAAATTAATTATGAAATTTAACAGTGAATATAACCAAAGTAAGTATGCATAAATCAAATTATTATGCGACGCGTTTGCCGCAGTAATTAGATATCATTCAGTTCGAGCGTTGTATGTACTAATTAACATTTGTTTACCGAGTGGGAGAGACGCAATGTTCAAATGAAGTTTACCGCTAATTGCTAAGGTTAAACTGTCGCGCGGCTTTGATCTTGCAAACACGTGAAAATCTGTCAAGCTGACGTGCTCGAATTTTCCTCCACAGATGCACGAGGAGAGGCTCACATGTGAAAATGGAGTTTCGCGTGCAAACGCCTGTCGGGAAAATAAATTGGCTATTACTGCGAGAGCCGAAGGTCTCTGCGAGTCGTTTTTCCATTATGCTGTGGACTCTGAGCGGATATTGGTTGGGCATTCTGAAGAATAAAACGCTGCAATCGGGCACGCTCATCGATGAAAAAATCTCATTGAAAGGTTAATGTGGCTGCAGGCGAAAGTCGCACTACGACCCATGAAGCCAAAGAATAGATTTCCGCGTGCAAATCATGGAAAAAGAGTGCCAGTCTAAAGCTGTCGACGCGAACGTGCTTTATTACGCTCGATGTAAAAAGCTAACGTTGCCTTTGCGGCACTAGCTTTTCCTCTCACTGCTAATAATTACTTTATTACTTATGTATATATAAAAATAAACAACAAAACCGTTGTATTTCTTACTCGTTTGTTTTCATTTTCTAATTATTAAAATTTGACTACGTATTTATTATAGAAAATGACATTGAGAAATTAATATTAATTAAACATAAAATGAAAAGTTGCCTTATTAATTAAATTCAATGATTAAAACAGAAATAAGCGTCAGCCGTCCGAGTACATTTCTCATTTTTATGACTACAATTAAACATCAAATCTAATCAAGACTATATTAGCGTGATAAATCGATCTGATTTTGTAAAGTCGAGGCGCAGTAATAAAAGTGAGAGGTTGTGAGACTAAATCATCGCCAGGCAAACAAAATTAAACAAAATGAAATGTACGTACTTTGCAAAAACAAACATGGCGGAACATGTAAAGCCTTAAAAACAACGCAAAACAAACAACAAAAATAAAAATGAAAAAGTTGAACGAGGACTTTTGTGCAATTAAATTGTTTTGAGTCGCTGAAAAATTACTGTACGTGCTCAAAAAAAAAAAAAAAGAACGAATGTGTAGGTATGTACGCTTGTCCATTGCTAAACTTTTACAATTTACTTGAAGTGATGAAAATAAATGTATTCATGCGAAAAATTGCGAGCTTTCAAAGAAAATGCGGCCGTTGAAATAATTTTCAGCGTTCATTAGCGCGAAAGCCCTTTAAAATTCCAAAGCGCTTTTAGCACCTTTCACAACAACACAGTTTGGAAATTATTCTCAACCGAGTTTCGCAGAATGCATCTCTACTCGTATCTAATATAAATTACAACGCTATTTTGACCTAGTGCTAACAACCTTAAAAGGGGAGAGACAGAAGGTGCCCTTTAGAGTAAAATGTACGATATAAGGACTAGGCCGGAACAAAGAGCATATTTTGAATGAGAAGTACCTTATTATATTTAATATAATAACGTAGGTGAGGTAAATGGGTGTACATTGCTCACCCTAAGCTTTGTTTGCTTCAAGTACTCAACATTTTCTATCTCATTATATGTATGGATTTTAAGATGTCTGCTATTTAGTGAATGAATGCCCTCCAAAGTATTGAAAATTAAAAAAAATATTGATGTTTTCTCAATAAAGATAAGGATCTTAGACGACACGTCTTTTTACGCTATCGCCTATGAAAGGTAAGGCATATAAGACATGTCCCAACAGTGCTATAGGTGATACGTGTACAGAATCAGAATACGATGCAAAGGTTTGACAATTCGGACGGCAAAGAAGAGCGAAAGTTCAGATAACATCGCTTGTAAAATGATCACGAACGAAAGGGTTATCCGTTATCCAATCACCGGATGTGCACCACGGAGTCGTCGGATACTTTTTGATCAATCTTACATATATAAAACATGTACTAATATATGTACTTCAGTAAGAAAGACTTCAAAAGGTAAACGAGACAGTGCGCATCCGAAATATCGTGTTACGCATTGCGATTTCCCAATATGTACAATACAATACAACATCACGTCTGCTCCAAATGCGTAATTCGACCGCAGCTTTCAAAGAAAAAAAATCTCCATTGTTCTGTCTGTTTGTCAATCAAACCGTGACTGGAATCGATCCGTTCGGTCATAACTTTCATCAGTCGATTACGTAAAAAATGGGAAATATCGGAGAAGAATGGGGAAAGGTATTATATGATATGACGATCTATTCCGGAGTATATGCTAATATCGGAATGCATGGACAAGTAGCGAACAAACGTTATACATACATAGGTACCGCCATTGGTACTTAAACAATATAGTCGACTCCACTTTGAACGTATGTACATATTAAATCCCATTTGATTCCATTTTGTGTGCGTTGTGTTCCGAACAAGGAGATTTTTCTTGTAAAATTCCGTTTTGAAGCTTGATTTTATTCGTGTGATTGTCGATGCAAAACTTAACGTGTAAAATTGGTCTCAAGAGGCGAATGAAACTCTCGTACTTCACAACGAATTTTAGCGAAACAACAGAGGATAAGCAATATTCACACTGGTATAATATCAGTGTTAATTGTACGTAGATAAGAAGCGTGTATTAAACTTCATAAAGTACAATAAAGTTCTTACGGAAATAATAGGTTTTATTGGGTCCTAATTTTTAATTGTGCCTTCTTAAAAAGTGGATTTTACTTTACTTACGTATAACTTAATTAAAAGCGTGTCGTATAAACGTTAATTACTAAAGGTTTTAATGTAAAATAAGCAAAGTTCGGTTGACGTTGCTGACTAGACGGAAAAAAATATTGATCGAGGTACGATAATGGATTATCCCCAAAGGCCGTTTTTAAAATTAGGGAAAAGTTTACCCACAAGCACAAATACACATACATGTACATACATATAATGCACACAATATAAACTGAGATTTGTTCTCAATGATTTAGGACCGCGACAACTACGAAAACAATCGGCAATTCCGAGCATTATTATAGTCGTGCAATAAAATTGCATCGAAGAGATGCACACGTGTGTGGGTTGGTACCGTTAAGTAACTAACTGCACACGTTTTGCACGTAATTCGACACGAGTTTTGTTTTGTAGTATACCTCGACATAGTGCAGCGGTTAGATCTCGCATAATCTCCACGCAACATGGAATATTCAGGTCGTTCGTTACATATTATAATTCGCATTTTAGTATAGTCACATTCGTGATCGCGAGATACATCTCCAACGTACAGTTATGCAATTATTTTTGTTTAAAAATACGTTAAACGAGCGATTCAGATAACGAAAACGCTTGCACGATTAACTAAATTGCAAACGGATGGATAGAGTCGAGGTTGGCGACATTGAATAGAAGTAGGTACAATAACTTGTAATGAAACTTAGCTCAAAAATACATCAGCTTAGACGTAATGAATTCAGTGATCTTCATTAATGTGTGCGCCGAGTGAAAACGTCGCCATCACAACGTCAATACATAATAATTGAGTTTCATAACGACGTGGCGTTGTTTAGACATGAATATAATGAACACTTAGAGACGGATACGCGTAGAATTCAGAGCGATTATTTCGCAGTTAACCGAGCGGAAAAAGTCAATTTTCGCGCGATATAAATAAAAAAAAGCAAAATGAGAAATCGATCGGAAAAAATCGAGGAAAAATCTAGGACGCGCCATATACATACATATTTGTACACATGTGGGTATAATATCTATGAATACATTTTCTTTTGAGTGATATAAACGAGGTGTTTCTTTGACGTTGACGACGCAAGACAAAATGTAATAATCTCGAGGCTTAATCAGCCGCAATTCACGGTGTTACCTAATATGATGAAAGTGGAGGAGCTTTTTGTTTAGATACATATATCAAGCTCTTTTTCATATGTCGTGTCTGCCCCCGAGAGAGACACGCCACCTGACCCAATAGCGCACCTCACGTGAACTTTTACTGTCACTTTTCGCGTGCGAATCCCCAGTAAGTGCGCCGACATAATGATTCTATTGTTGGAAGTTTTTCATTTGAAATTCGAAGCGGTAGTGTTTTGTTTTTCGAATGGGCGGAAAATTTACATTGTTTTCCTGCGTGGAAATGCGAGGTGAAGCGCCCGAACGGAGCCTCGTTTGCGTGCACGATTTATACCCTCGAAAATGCATTCTATTCAAACTGTAGGCAATTTCAATGAGGACTATGTGATGTTAAGGACCAATTCAGAAAAAAATTTCTTTAATTATAGGTAGAATAAAAATAAAAAAAAGAGACAAATTCCTCAATTCCAACTTTTTTAATAATAACGAAGCAAACAAGGAAAATAAATATAAATACATATATGGAGACAACGATTCAAAGGGCCATTTGAATACTAAATAAAGTAAAAAGGAAGGAAAATCCAAATTAAAAGACGAATAGGAACGAGAGAAACGTGGATTAAAACGAAAAGATTACGAGGGTAAAAAATATATACCTTGATACAATTAGGCTTATTACGAAATGCTTATTTGAGGCAAACGCTATCCATAATATGTATATATGTAATTCGGATGTTTAATTTAAAACACATATTCTTTGTGGTTTGAGCTAGCTTTGCTGAAATTGAGATGGTTACACTTTTATTTTTCATCGTCTATTGCTTCCGTTTGAATTAAATCAATTGCAGAACTTTTACATACATACATATGTATATATGTAGATAGCAAATAAGTAAAGGAATTAAATGAAAATTTTGTAATTATTAACTACTATCTTCCATAACTGAAAATAATGAAAATTGAAAATGGAAAATTAAAAGCCAGGCGATAGCTCAGTGGTTAGAGCGTCAGTCTCTTGAGCGAAGGTTCGGGTTTCGATCCCCGTACGTCGAAATGATTTTCTCGACCTTAATTATCGTCATTGGTAAGATCTGAACATTATTAAACCCAGATCGGCCCATTCCCGTTAGAATTTCCCAATTTATCTAACTTAATTGTTAAAAGGTTCCACCAAAATTGGCACCACCTATCCACTATTCCCATATTAACCCATTATTGGGTCCAAGTGTAATTAGACCTGTTGGTTAACGTTACTAATAAAAACAAAATGTACATATGTACATATGTATATACTAACAGCACTTTAACCCTGAAAGCACAGAAGCATGCACAATAAAAGCACATGTTCACTGCATAGTCTGATATTTATGTACATAATTGACCTGGCAAATCGAGGTCACGTCAGACTCTATGGAGGGACATATAAGTGCCACCAATGTAGGTATAATCTAATTCTGTCAATTATTAAGTACATCGAAGCTGTATAAGGGCAGGTCTCTCGCGCTGCGTATTTGCCCATAAGCCAGAGGAATTATTTTTAAATGTCATCAGTGTTTCTAGCCACAGTCGATAGCATTTGAGTTCTGCTGTCGTGGATCATTAATTTTGCTCACAAAAGCAGAACCACCTCGCCTATACCCATTGTGTGGTGTGCAGTCGAGCTGCTTCATTCAGTTTTACGGCCATTGCCATTCCTTCCACTACTACGACGGTCCATTCACAACGTTATGGACTCACTCAAAACGAAAGTACGGCTCAGGGTAGATAGGTAGGTACTCGATCGACAAACTGGAATAAAATGTTTCCATAGGCATAGTAGGTATTTACTTTGATTTTGAAGCACAATATTGATTCGCAAGTACATACATATGTGCACAAAGGGAACAACAAATGTTATACACATATTTGTCATGGAAAAGTTCTAATATCGATTTCACCATTTTAGAAAATTGGAGTGTCTTTATCAGATTACCCACTGAAACAATTAGTATAAGCCGCTGATATATTTAGAACGAATTAAGGAATTTTTTTTCTTTAACGGGCACTTAGCTTAATTGCGCTGACTATAAGCGAAGTTCTTACGAGAGCGTTTATTTCCGTTTAGTAAGACCAAAATATATCGCGGCCGATAAAAAAAGACACAAATGATGGGATTTAAGTTAAGTGAAAATTCGCGAATGAACTTTCAAGAAACCTCCTTGTAAATTAAATAAAAAAATGTATGAAAATTTACATCCTTTGAATATTCAATACCGTAAAAATCAAACATGGGCGAATTTACAAAAAAAAAAAACACTAGAGCGGTCATATTTCACGTTTTGGAGTAAACTAACGGTATTCGCGCGTTTATGTAAAATGATAAATACATAATATGACTCATGCATAATATTGCGTCTTGCGTGACGTTACACTGTTTATACGTACAATGGTTTTCATAACGACACATAAATGCATCTTGCGCGCCGAATAATTATAATAATTAACAAGCTTTTTGCTCGTGGGAGAAGTGAAAAGCGCGCATGTCACATAATCGGCGACGGATCTGAAGTAAAAATGAAAAAAAATAGCGCAACGCGGAAATGTTATGAAAAAATGAGCATTAGCGGCACTTGGGTTCTCAGGTGTGAAAATGGCGCGAGTGATTAACGACGATGTCAAAATATGTAGATATAAGTTGGGTTTGACAGGTGACCTAGGAAAAAAAAAATATGTTTAAAAATAGTGGAACTAAGTTATCTTTAGAACGAAATCAACGCTTTTATAGTAGGTATGTGCATAGAATCGATTAGACATTAGACTAACAATTGGGCTTGATACTTTATGTACATATTGTTCCCTATATTTGGAATGTACATAAACCTACTTGTGTGGGCGAGTTTTTTTAGGAAATCAACAAGTATATTAATGATAAAATTATGTATGAAAAATTCGATAGATTTTCGTCAGCTTAAAGTGTCAGTACAATTTTACATTTTATGCAGTTGATGGTATCACTTCATTTATCTACACTTGTTTAATGAAAACAAAATTAAATATAGAGACAGCTATGTATGTATTGAATATAACAGATTCCTTTTTATTTCTTTTGAAAACGATAGAGATGATCGGCAAATTTTATGGTGTTGAGATAATCGCAGCACGAAGAAAATTTCTCGCGTAATGGTGGCCAATCCATTAAATTGAGCACCTTGAGAACCTTGCAAAATCCAAGCTAAATGGAACTTAAAAACGTTACAACAGCGAAAGAAACCTTTATTTGAGTAAAATTCGAAGGAAAATATGCACGGACCCTTATAAGTATAGGCGAGGGTAGCGAAATCGCGATGAGGTTTATACGCTTTACCGCTTTTCACGCAAATTTCACAGGCGGAGCTAAGCACAAAAAGGATTTTCGTATTTATATAAAAAAAAAAAAGGTCACACTCGAAGGGTGGGAGAGCGCTGAATAAATTTTAGGTAGATTGCGAAAACCTACAAACTGGTGCCGCGCCGGTGTAAACTGATGCATCTGGTTCAAGATCGGATTAGTATTAACAGGTAGTTAAATAATAATAGGTATTTCACTGATAATATCTGACACGTAATGTTGTTGAATCGCGTCGATGTCAATTTAGTACAATTTGGCGTTTCAACTTAACGGCCGTGAAGTTCATCTCCATATATAGGGTTAATAAATGTAAATGAGGTCATTACTTACAAGGTTTTATGTAATTTTACGGCGACGATGACATAGTCTTTTCTCAGGCTGCTTGTAGTAATGAGTTCAGATGCTCGTCAACCTGAAAAGAAAAGCGGGAAAATTTGAATAATCTATGTACATATATAAAACGGTCGATTTAAGCACATTCGAAAACACCGAAAAGCTTTTATAATGACGTTATTGAACAGTGAAAAACACACGTTTTGAATAAATTCAATACTGTCACAAGAGATACGTATGTACATACATATATGGGTCGCTTTCAAAATCGACGACTAGTACGTATGTGGTAGATAATGATTTTAAATTAATCAGTTATTTTTAAAGCGTTGTAATGGATACTGGCGTTATTCTCACGAATGTTTAAAATGACTAAAAAGCGAAACAATAAGAGTTTAAAAAACACATGTGTTAGTTTGTCGACTCACTTGTCGGGAGGCCCTTTAGTGCAGAATGAGAGGAAATGTCAGTGTGCATCTTGCAACAGCAAAATGCATCGTAACTTCACATGTGCCATGCAAATGTTTTCATTACGTTCCCACGGACAGACTGTCTCAGTCAAAGCAAAGTTTCATTGAATATTCAAAGGAAAATACGTGTGAAAACTAGCACTCTATGGATATTGTCATTTTCCACAAGTTTCTAAGAACGGGTGATGTTGAAACACCATGAAATATAGATAAACCAACAATGAACAAGTTTTTCAACTTCGTAAGACTATATTTGTTTTATACATTAATATTTGATTAAAACCAAAAAAGTATAGATGACCAATGTTCTATTCAAGTATGGCGTGCCCAACAAGCAGCTGTATAGACAATATTCATTTCAACTGACTAAAAATAATATGGATGCGATGCAATAAACATCGATAGTTGGCGTACGAGACCGTTACAAATCAATCTTTCTAATAAATAATGATAGGCAACACAGTGATTGAGATAGAAAAGTATCAATTTCTTCCATTGTATACATATGTAGGTACAATATTACGAAACGTACAAACAGTCAAATGTCAAGGAATCCTCCGAAATGCTATCAAAGTAACAATTCACTTTCCCTTTACGAGTCGATTAATGTGATCGCAAAATTTTAAATTTATACAATTCAAAAAAATGCATTTTAGATTGTGTTTTGACGTACATATATGTAAGTACATGCTATTTACGTACGTGGATGTCGTGCAAAACGAGCACAATCCATGAGCATTTGTCGCGTATTGCAATGTTTGATTGGCAAGTGGGACACACTTGTGACCGATTTGAAGGAAATCGATAGTTTTACACGCAAAGTGTTTCAGTAGGTTTGTTGTATCTGCATTTCGTCACACTAGTTTGTCGTTTAGTATAAATAATGTAAAACGTGTAATACGCTAAGCAAGGTTGCGATAAGTCGACTTTTGTGCTAAGTTGCGGTTCAGGCTGATTAATTTGAATATTTTTATCAGAAAAAACTCGGTTGAATCTATATGTAGGTATTCAGACTGCATTAAAAAGATATTAGCTCTATTGATGTTGACTTTACAAATAAAGGATTGCCATGCGGTAAAGCAGTTAACAGTACGTGTTTGAAAACACGATATTGTTGTATGCGTACATTGTGAGATATGTAGGTATGTATGTATGTAGTTTCAGTATCATGAATTAGCAGTCTGCACAGTGTATACCGACAATGAGTGAACACTGAGTCGGATTAAATAATAAACAGCACTGCTAAACATACTCCGATGCCGTAATTAACTAACAATACCAGGTTAAGTTATATCTAAACATTATAAACATTTGATACGTGAGTCATTTAGGAAAATATCCTGAGCACATGGGATTTTTATGTGGTACCGGTTCCTAATTGGGCGTTAGTCACGCCGAAATGAATCATGCGTTTGCGTGCGATATTCATCTTTTTTTGCGTATGGTTAGATAAGTCGCAAACTACAGGTGTAGCTCACAATCAGGTAAAATATATGCTTTAGAATTAGTTTACCTTTCATAATCTAGGCACGTTTTGAGGATTAAATACATTGTATAGCTACAATTTGGTAAATTTGAACACGATATTCGATTTACAAAAATATGTTAAAAAATGCGATTACGTCGACTTTTATTTCAGTTCCAACGATTGAACATCGACACTTCTAGTGAGCTGTTTTTGTTATCTAAATTGCCCAATTAACCAATTATTCGTTGTGTCATAGCCGATCGTATGGTATATCTACTAGTGATATAAACTGCAAAATAAGGAAACGACATTTTTCTTAAATGCGAAAAAATACATAAAAAGTTCAACTTTTATTTTCGTATTATACGGCAAAACGTGCCCAGTGAAATTTCACGATTTCCAAATCCGTATCAATTCGAAACTCTGCAAACGAATTATTGAAGCGAATTCGGAAGAATAACTCTTACGTAGATAAATCTATTCGACATACATCTCAGAACGGGGGTATATTTTGGTATTTGCGTGCTTGCAAAGGAGATTACAAGCTGGGGAAACAAAACGCGGCAACCCATCTGTATTAGAATCTCGCTTAACCGCAATTTTTTGCGGCCACCCGATTCGTATCGGATAACGAATCCGTATCGGAGCGTGAAAACAAAGAGTTTGTGCGCATAGTTGTAAAGCAAGCAAGCTCTTGGAGTTTAACACAGACTCAGAAGAAAAGTGCAACAATGAGAGAAAACTGGCAAATTGGAGTAAACGTACCGTCATATCCTGCCATTACAAACAGCTATCAGAGCAAAGTAGTATGACAAGTATCAACTTAACACAGGAAATTAATAATAATAATAATAAAAAAATAGATAGAAACGGACACTCGCTTCCAATTAAAATTTTGAATAGGGGAGATGACAGTGCAAAAGGAAATTAATTTGAAACATAAAAATTATACTAGGCAATATTCGAAAAGGTATGAATAACGACGTGGGTGCTACCAGATAAGGTCCCGTAATACGGGGGCCTACGTCACGTTATAACAATGAAATGTACCCTCAAATTAATTTACGACGTACAATAATGGAACATTGTGTTTTTGGCGAACGTCCCACCCCGACGATAGGGTCTTTGAACGACCTCAAACCCCCCTTATCGAGTTCCACTTTCGGCGCAACAATGATCGGGCGACAAGCTTCGAGTGAAAATTCTACCCAGGCATACTGAAAATACCCCACTGGGGCAAACTTAGTACTGTGGCTATGAAAAGCAAAGAAGGAGATACGAACGGGTGGCATTTCCCACCCTCTACAAGTCCGCTTTTCACGTTAATGTTTAAATCTTGCGCGAGAGGTGCCGGACTCGAGGTTTCAAAAACGAAAAAAAAAAAAATAAAACCAGGCTCTTCGTCGTATAATTTGAAATATTACGCCTCATGAAAATTCAGCGACTAGAGGGATTCTTTCGTTTATTCAAGAATTATTAATTTTCGCTTGAGGCTTTTCCGGCAACGGAAACTGGAGCTCTCGATTCAACGCGTTCAAACAACATATTATGTATATTAAACCCACGCGAATATTTCACATTTTTTTTATTAATGAAATATATGTGGCTTGCTGATATAATAATAGTTGTATTATTGAAACGATCGACGATTCAGGTGTGAGTGGGCGATTGAATTAATCGCTCATTATATGGAACACTCTCCTCTGTGCGAAAAAGGATCGAATATAATCTAAAGATTCCTTCATAAAATATAAGAAACGAGCTAAGAAGACATTCAAATCCGTTTATAAAATCAAATGTACTAAAACAGATATAAGAGTTGATCAGATTGAATAATTTAGGTTTTTATTGTGTGGACTTGGTTCACTTATACATAAATGCTACTTTATTACAAATGTATACCTGCTGTGTAGCGTAAAAGCGTAGACGCAAAAATACACGATGGAGATTACAAAGGTGTATATTTTACGACTGAAAATCGATACAATTACATTGCGATAAATTACAAATGACGCAAAACAATAAATTTAGTTACGGCTAATACCACTTCCTATATAGTGTACACTTGTTTGAGAGTATTACATGCATAGAAATTATACGACGCGTTTTAAAAGTAGAAGTTCAATATCCCAACGAGTGCTAAATGGGAACATTGATTTATCTACCATTTTAAGCACAACGAAGGCACAGTTACTTTCGAAAGGATTTAGAGCGAATTCAAACAAAGAGATCTCAGCGAATAAGATAGACGCGGCCTGTCTCAAAAGTTTGCAAATTGTAGCCGCAACACTTTCGGAGATATCCCGGAGTACCTCGAGAGGACTTGAAATCTTCAGCGACCCTCTAGTTCACGTCACACCTTGATGTGAGATAACGGTACTTGAGAAGAGCCTGTTTCGAGCCACACGAGAGAATCTCCCTTTGACCACTGAGTTCCAGTGAGGTTCTAGTGAGGTTTTCGAGGTACGTTTGATGGCGTGGGTGAATGTAACGAGAGAAGGAGTCGACTCCCATCCCAAGTCTCATCTTCCGATCTCGTTTAAGGCGTAATACACCTACGCGGATCTGCTCCGTTGCGGAAATTGCTCACTAGTAACTATCTAATGTAGTTTGAGATAAAAAAAAAACCAAGCATCAGATACGAAAAAAGCATATATGAGCAGGTCTATGAAGTGTTTGCCTAGATATGAGATAAGGTCTATGCAACGCTAATGAGCTTCGATGATACGGGCTCGTATCGTACTCGTCTAATTGAATTATACGTTTTGTAGCGGTATCGTCATAAGTAGGGACTTTTTGAAATGAAAATAAAAATATACAGTGATGAAATGTAATTTTGCTGAGATTTTCACCAATGAATATTATCAACGTTAGGCATCACAGTTGCGTAGAACAATTGTAAAATTAGCATTGAATTATATAATAGGTAAAATTACAATTAGTAAACATGGCGTGTGCCGGTGTGCTTAATTTAATAAATACAATAGAGTTTTAATCGTGAGAAAAGCCTTGATGGGTGCATTTATCGCATCAAACAATTGCATTTTATTAAAATCGATTGCTAAGTAAAATCTCTTACAATATTTTTACGATTGAAATTAGCTAAAAATTGTAATAAATAATAAATAAGTAATAAATACATACATATGTACATACATATGTATGTATGTACCAATTTTTCAAATTTTGATTTTATCTACTAAATACTGTTGTATAATTTTATTTCAATGTAATACAATATCCGTACAAAACACTAATGATATACAATATTTATGAAAAATTAAATTTTGATAATAATATACAAATTAAAAAAAATAAACGATAAATCAAGTACACACAGGTGTGAAATGTGAACGGACAAAATTTGTGAATGTAAAAACAGTAAAAAAATATACAAATAGTGAACAAAATTTAATGCAAATAATATTCTTTGTTTATTATGAATGTATAATGTATCGATCATTTAATACGCCACCATCCACCTACTAATTAAATATGTAAGGCTTGTTTAGCACTCGCCTGAAGCGGAACAAACTTTAGCATTGTCAAAATGATACTGTTTGCTAAGTGTTGAATATAATATGTACGGACAAGCCGTTTAAAAGTTGCACAATTAATGTATGTACATAATGTAGAGCTTGAAACAACAGCAAAACAGATAGCAAAGTGCAAACATAAACTTCTATAGACAAATACAGTGGTAGTAAATTTAATATCAACAGAACATACATATTGGTTCAAAAACAATTACAATTGGTATTATAGGTATATTGAAAAACAAAACAATTAAACTTGGTATTGTAAGAAGTTCTGGAACTTCTTTCATATGTGCACAAGTATTTCTATATACAAAAATCTATATTTGCAACATGAAATAAATAAATTGATATAATCTTATGAAGAAGTTATCTATTGAAAGAAAATGCAACATAGATAATCTTCTCTGTGATTCAAGTAATAAAATTTTAACTAAATTCACAAAAATAGGAATGAATGAAGTATAAAAGGTTTATAACATGAACTTCAAGGTAAATTTATCGATTTTGTACAACCATATTTTAAGAGTAGGAATAATTTGGAAGTACGTCCACGTTACCTGCATATCATAACGATCAAACAAAAATACAGATAGTATCATAATATGGGGTGAATTTTAAACTAAATTACAAGAACTCACCCCAAGTCTGCGTCACGGACGAGAGCTTACGCGATCGGATGCTATGGTGACCGTTATCTTGCATAAACATAAACATAAAAATATGTCAAATATGACGATTATATGACAGTTAAGTGTGCAAAACAGTGCTATAAAATGTCACAACACGAGGTACCAATTCGGACTGTCAGGGAACAGAGCGCGGCGAAGCCTTCCGAGCTTTTCGAAAGCTTTCACGTGCAAAAGCTCCCGTCGATTTGAAGTTGGTCGATAAGCAATGATGGTTATGTGGTTAATTAATCTTTAACGCACCTGGTGAGTGGGATTTTGGACGAGCGATTCGCAAACGATAGTCTCACTCACGACGTTCTGACAGCTACTGACAACAAAAGCCTTCTTGACAGTGAATAGTTTGAGATTTTGACGCTAGAGTGCTTCATCTGCTCGAACTTAAAGCTTTTTGTTTGCGTAAATTATTTTCTTCACCTTGAATAGATGGCGGTAATATTAAACGATTGAAAGTTTTGATACTCGAGTATAGATGTCGCATTTGAGGAAAATTAAATGAATTTTTTTTAAATATTTCGTAATTGCTGGGAGATATGAAAGTGGTCCAAGTGTAGGTTTCGGTTTTTTAAATCAATATTTAAACTTTTTTTTTCTTTTTTGTAAACACATTCATAATAACTGGCACCATATGTTAAAGTTTATTTTTTTATTTAAAATACATGGGCAGGCGGCATAGCCGATGAAGCCCAGGGGTTTGAAATAAATTGTACATACATATGTAGTGTTTTTAATTTTTTAGTTATTTATATTTTATATTTGATATTTGAAGGATTGCAAAAATCCATTTTTATTCAAAAACTTGTCGAGATGATTTTTAAACAGATTTATATTTTCAGAAGTTACTAGCTGATTTGGCAGGTGGTTCCAAGCATCGACCACTCTATTTAAAAAGAGGTTGCGAATGATTTACCTACATGAATTGTGATTTTTTAAGTTGAGTAGTCAGTAACCTTTTTCGAGCCCTAGCTCGAACCACTGAATTAGGGCAAACCGTGCAAAATTGTTTGTAAGTTTGGGAAACGCAACATATTATTTTCGAATCATGTATTAAAAATTAAATTAAATGTTACTCATCAATTATTAATTAAGAAATAAGTCATCCTCGTGATATTTCTGAACATTCGACAGTTTATTACTAAAAATTTATTATGTACATAGTTTAATCTGACAAAAAGCATTTTATAGCATTTTATATGTATTATATAGTGAAAAAGGGATTCATTTTGATCTTGTGTAAACTGTGTCAACATTACATACATATGATAAAATATTATATTTTTAAGAAATATTGTTAATCGATAAATGGATTTTGAATAGATGGAGCAGCAAAGGAAGGATATGAGAAACTGACGTTGCTCCAATACTGCTAGATGTGTATCGACATGCTGCTTCTGTCATTGACGGCACAATCTATGTGACAGGTGGTACAATTATTAAAGATGGCAAGTTACAATCCACTAGAGAAATCCAAATGTATTCACCGAAATCCAACACTTGGTCGTATTTTACTCCGATGATTGAAGACAGATGCCTTCATATGGTGAATATCAAATTACATTTTATTTTTTGGCTACCATTCAGAATAGTACAATAACTGCAGAATTTTCCCCAAAATTAATGTCAGATGCATTTTAATAATATAATCGTTAAATGTTTTAGAGCGCTGCAATCAACGGGAAGCTTTTTGTGGTTGGTGGTATAATTTTAAAAGATTCACATGAAAGGTATTTGAACAGTGTTGAATCGTACGACCCCAATGCAAAATCATGGAACGTATTTTGCAATCTACCTTCTCCTCGATTCGGAACTAGTATTTGTGTTTTACAAAACAAATTTCTTTTCATTGGTGAGTTTTCATTCAACTTCATTAAATCCAGGGAAATTGTAATATATAATGGTTTCAACTGTACTGTATAACAAATAGCCTTAAATTATTTTAGGTGGATCCGATGGAAAGAAATATCTGAGCGATGTTTTAGAATACAATGTCGAAAGTCAAGAATGGAAGACCCTTGCCAACCTTAGCATCTCAAGAGCAATGGGATACCCAATTTTAATACCATATAGTGCAAAAGTTTCACCACCTTGAATAATAAATAAATATTATTTATCACGTATTCGATGATATCGTCGCTCTTCGTTCGACATTCGAATTATAATTAGAAATTTCATATCCATGTATTGCAAAAATAAGTTAAAATTTATAAAATAATTACACTGGAATAATTTGTATCGAAAGCGTGATTATGAATTCGGGAAATCGTCTAAGAGTCGCGAATCGATCAAATATAATTTGCATGCAAAAGTGCACTTAAACCTCTGAAATAAAACTAAAATAGATTTTAAACAAAATTCTAGTTTTTTGAATTTGAATAAACTTTATTAAGAATATTAGTTCAATTTTGTCACCATTTGACCATTTGTTTTAACTTTGTATTGTGATCGTGCAAAAATTCAACCTCGAGATTTTGACTGATTTGTATCACGTTTTCACGATTTCTGGAAAATGTCTGTATGTCTGTGTGTAGAATCGCTAATAACTCAAAAACCGTTTATCCTATTATGTAAACTGAAACTTCACGTTTATATGTTTTTTTGCGGCCATTACGATGCATAAGGCTTTCAAAAGTGTAATCTTTGAAATCCTTTTCCGGTAAAACTATGATACACATTAAGCTGAAATTTTGCATATGTAGTATGTGTAACAACCTTCAAAATAATATAATTTTTAAACATTTTTTTTCCAACCGTAAGTATTACTTCTACTCTTGGTTTTCTCTATTTTTATCTTTTTATCAAGTTGAAATTTCATATCTATTTTTTTCACTTAGGTATGAGATTTTATGATTTTGGTCAACATCCACCTACTGAAAGTGAGTGTTTACTCTCGAATGAGAGAGAGAGAAGAAGGTTTTTTCTTGTAGAAAAGTCAAAAATCCTGCTACCACGAAATATTTCTGAAACTACTTAACCGATCAAGCTGAAAATTTACGTTTATAATTTCCATATAAAATTTAAGAGTTAATACGGTTTTGATCAAAATCCGCCGACCGAAAGTTGTAGTTTTTCCTATTTGAATATATGCCGAAGATAGTTTTCAACATGGTTGGTATGGTGTGCGTACGTTTTATTTACTTTCATAATTAAAAAAATAATTTTGTTACTCTTTGTATTCGTCAAATATATGGATAAATTCATGGGTTGGCGACACCTGAATTTTTTTTTAAAAAAAGTGAACTTTGCGTGAGGTTTGGGTTTGGTTTGTTTGGCTTAAAATAATGTTTGTTTAACGCTTTTTTTATGTCTATATTAAAGGAAATAGTCGACTTTACGTCAGGTTTGAGTCCGGTTTGGTAGTCAGGAATTGAGTTTTCGATTTGCGCATATTTTTGTCTATATTTCTGAAAAAAGTGTACTTTACGTGAGGTTTGGGTTAGGTTAGGTTGGCAAGGAAAAATAGTATAAGGGGAGAGGAAAGTTGGAAGTGAATGCATCAAAAGAGCTTGGAATTTCTTGAAAGCATTACATGATTTATAAATGTAAGAATTGTGAGAGAAATTTGAAGTTGATAACATTAGGCGGAACAAGGATTTCGGAACGTTCTGGAAGGACATTTGTAGGCGATTTTAGGAGGGAAATAAGGGCTGTCAACTAAGTCCTTGCGGATTTTATCCAAAAAACAAAGGTCGTCTATGGTTTATCTAATTACTAGTGGAATCATAGTGGGCTTGAACAAAAAGTTGAAAGTATTTGGAATCAATTCATTTAAAAATTAAATATTTATTATAATCAAAGGCGTGTCTTTCAAACAATAAGTACGTATAAAATAAAGGCTACACGGTATTTATAGCAAGACAAGCTATCTCTAAACAAAATATCATCAATAGTGTATTGCTCGCATCAAAAATAATCCGATCAGACAAATAAAGGTCTCGAACGTGTAATCTAGCGGTACAATCGACAAAGCCAGAAAGCGAGAGAGAGCACCCTTCGATTACATATAGTATCCATGACTACGTGGAAAACAGTATCGAAGTAGTAGGTAGCCGTGGCCGCTGCTCTGGCTTCTTCCACTCGGGATTACATAATTTTCATCGGCTCATTTAGATCGTCGAACGTGGAAAAATGTGTGGGATACAACTGCAACAATCGCATACGTTTGCTACGCCGTAGCAACGATATACGTGAGTAATTTGTTGAGCCGTAGAGGCGAGCGCAGCACGCCACGGTCCAAATCGATCCACATAGCCTTATGATATGCATACATTATGTATGATTAATTCATGGAATTTACCCACGTTGTGGTTAATACGATGAATTTATTAACATTCTCTCAAGGCACAATGTGGATTTCCACGCTTGAATACACATTATCTTTACGCTTACACTTTTAAACTTTTGGCATTTGTTATAAGAAACTCATTAATGACATTGGAGACATTAAGTTCTGTCTAAGCTTGAATTCAGCTCTATTATTTAGTCCCTACGTGAGCGTTTATACAATATTGATATGCTTTAAACGGTACAGAAGAATTTTTTAAGATATTTATATCTTATGATGTATGATTACTACTCATACTTGTACCTTAGTAAATTTATTCTGAGCATGGTTGGCATACAGTCACTTGAGATTAGAAGAGATATGTTTTTATAACGACGCATGTTTCTTTTAATTCGTGGCTTTATTTGAAATCGTCAAGTGTTGTAGAATGTACATAGAGGATTGGCTTGTTTGTGCCGAATTATAAGCACATATACATATATATATATATATATATAAACATATTGCCTACTCAGTGTGCCGTTAGTAAGATCTGTTGTATTGAAAGTTTCTCCCGTTGGAAATGTAATGCCCTGCCAACCGATGATGTGGACATTTTTTTCATCACTTCGCTTTGTATCATATCTTAAGCTTAATTTAGCTAGGATAGTGACCGGGAATAGTGATGATGTTTAGTTATTATTTTTGTTTCCATTTTTTTTTTTTTATTTTTATTTATTTATCTCTGTAACAAACAGCTTATAGTATACAATAAAATATAAATACAAATTAATATTAATATCACACAATACACTACAGCTAAAATAGTTACAAACGAACAACAGATCAAAATAAGAAAGGAACTTAGGAGTTAGGGCTGGAAAGGAACATTATCTGTATATGTATATGTACATTATATATATTGTATTATCTGCATATTAATTACCAAATTTTATTTACTTTATTCACTTTTATGTTTTAATTTATGTCATCATAATTTTCAGTCGTTCACCATCCACTGCTGGATGAAGCCTCTCCAATGCTCTTCCATTCCTGTCTGTCTTGAGCAATTTGCATCCATTTGACTCCACACATTCTTCTCAATTAATCAGCCTATCGTCCACTTGGTCTACCTTGCTTTCTTTCACATCCTCTCGGATACTATTCCAGTATTTCTCGTGTCCATCTGCTACCCATTCTTCTCGCTATGTGTCCACTTCAAATTTTTCACACGTTCCGCTATATCTACCACTTTGGTCATACTTCTTACCCTCTTTGATCTCTTCTTGTTATACCAAGCAAAAATATTTCCATGCTTCTCTGTGTGCACTGGAACTTAGGTAACATTCTTGAATTCAGCATCCACGTTTCACACCCACACGTCATAACTGGCAATACAGTACAGCATTGGTCTTATGTCTTATTTTTTAAGCATAGCGGTATGTTAATTTATATGTAAAAAATTAATACATATATTATTGTAGAAATTGTAGTGTTTCCAGTGTCAGAACAGTGTTCATTTACGTTGACTGTACTTAATTCGAATAATATTTGATTCTCACATGCCACTCAGCCAACTTGAGGGGGTTGCTAACGTACTTTCACAGTCTAATACACACTATTAATCTAGGTACACGTAAGCAGCATCACAATAGTCGTGTGTTTGCAGTGTATAACCGGAGTTGGCTGTTATCAAGCGGCGGTGTAGACGTTCGGCATAGTTGTCGTGTGTGGTCGGATGCGAAAGTCTCGAATGCGTATTGTGTGTTTGTATACGCTCGAATGCCGCAGCGTAGCAAGTTTTGAATATTCATAATTGTCTTGGAAAACTTCGACGACGAATGTGCAGTTACAGTGAAATTATTCGAAAACTTCTGAAAGCTCGTTCGAAGCGTGCTTTGCCGTTTTGTTTCAGCGAAATTTCACGAATCGGCCCATCAAAAACAACGATTGGTACGCTCCGCCACTTCAATACAAAATTCGTATTTGTGTGCTTTAAATACAGAGTGAAGGCAGTCGTTCACAACTCTGTCAATATTCATTTTGAAAAACAAAACCTATTTGGTCACTTTTTCATCCGAGTAAAATACTCAATTGGTTCAACATAGTACATATACGGCTTTAATAAGCAATTCGGTATCTTCTGTTTATATTTGACTTTATTTTATATAATAATTTAGTAATTTCTTCCACAAAAAGTTAATTTAATATAATAATGATATAAAGTATACAAAAATAGCAGAATTTAATTTTAAACTGTAGGCTAATGGATTTTTTATGGTTTGAAATCAACTTAGTTTTAAAAAATTGTCTCCGCAGACGAACCAATCTAACGACTATTTTTTTTTTTGGTTTATTTTTTGTAAAGCACGGTGATTTATTGCCCTCGTGATGGTTTGTACCACACGCGCGTAGCATACACGATTTTTATTTCCTGCAACCATTATTTTCATTCGAATTGTAACAAAGACCGCACTAAATCGACAACAATGCCATGAAATGTAAAATATAAAATACTAAACTATAGCCTCTTGAAATTCCCTTTTACATCAACCGACTGGTGATGTTATATGTATGTATGTACATACATACATACATATATGTAGGTTCGTTTTCATCAAAATTGCAAAATCTGTACGAGTTTCATTATTTACCATTTCGCGTAATACAGATTCAAAGTTGAAAAATGAGTATAGCCACGCAACGTTTCGATTCGGATTCGGAAATGCCGAGTTTGTAAAAGTAAATTAAATGATTATCTTTACGGCTTGTCTGTTTGCCGAAACGATGGTATGTACATAAACACACTGTCTTTTCGCGTGAAAATCTACTTTTTATTTCTAATTGACATTCCGATGAAACATTCAGAAAATTAATTTTCAAGTTCTCATACACGCAGCAGGTTATTATTCTCCTGTGATTTTCAAGTAAATTTACGCATTCTAGGCTATTTTATTCATCGCCTTAATTGACACATCGCGTGATTAGATATATTTTTCATATACCTTACATACAAATAAGATCCATACGTGATATATAATTCAAACAAACTTTTAGACAGTAAAGTATAGTAGTAGACAATTGTGTAAAAAATACAGCCATGACATATTTTGATATTAATATACGAAAAATATTATACATTCATTGCGTTTCCCATATTAATGTTTTTTCTATATTATTCCGCACCTACGTAACAATATGTATAGACAAAAAAATTGCAAAACATGAACACAAAAAAATTGAAAAGTCTAGAGTAGTAGTAGATATCAAAGAATAAAAATCGTAATATTGTGCAATATATTATAGTGTAAATGGCAATTGATGTGTCATGTATATATAGCTTAACAATAAGCGACGCGATTGATAGCGAAAACAGTAGTAAACATATCATAAATAAATAAATGGAAAAAGAGATCAAAAAAGAGACAAAAGACAAATAAATATAGAAAAGAGGAAACGTATAAGTATGTAACATCAAATAAATCTATGTAGATTTATTTGATGTTATTTATGAGTCCATCTTTACGTGTATTCTCAATATAGTTAATTTGTATGAAAAAATACAAAAAACTGTACACGATACAAAAGTTTTGTTAACCTCATTAACAAATCACTTCATTTGTATGAACAAAACTCATTAAAATAAATTTAACTTACAGTATAAAGTCAGATAGTTTTTGGCACGCTATTAAATACAGAATGCACTGCAGCTGCCAAACTATTTAAAATAAAATAATACATAGATAAATGATAAATTCTAGTTTTATTGGTCCATGATATATCATATGCGCTTCAGCCGTTTCGAACGATTTGGCTTATGGAAGCGATTTTTCCATTTTTCCGATGGGTTCTTGTGATTGATGTTCCAAAATTTCAACAAATAATGTAGGGGAAAATTTATTTTATCAGCACGCCACCAATAATCAAAACCAATTTGGTTTTATAATGAGATTGCCCACATGACAAAATCGACATTTCCCCCCTCACCTTATTTTAACATTATTTCTATCAGGCTGTCAAGCGAGTTTTCCGACAAAACAATTCATCGATTTGATACGAGAAAAAGGGGGTAAATATGCGATCGACTATCGAGTTCAAATAAAATATACGTTATACGTTATACATATTAGCAGACATTTGATTGCGGAAAATGAAAATTAAATCTGTAACACCATTCGAGTACGTTCACAGATGGACAGAATCGAATCACCCTGTACGATTATATACGTATTGCAATCGGACAGTTGTGATTGATGACAGTTTAAACATAAAAGTATCATAAGCTTATACAAATAAAACAAAATTGAATTAAATTTGATGATATTGCGGAAAATTTGTAAAGAAAATCGTATCAAAGGACCGGTTGCTATTTGTTTAAGCATTGACAAAAAGCACAAAAGGTATTTTTTAACACTGAATTTGGAATTTTAATTAAGCCTTATCAACGAAAGAATGTAAAAACGCGTTAGAATTTAACTGAAAGCTTTATATTAATTTAAATTATTATATACATATATAATAGGCCAATTCCGTCTGTCTGTCTATCCGTCTGTCTGTCTGTCCGTCCGTCCGTCCGTCCGTCTGTCTGTCTGCCGATAACGCTCGCCGAGGTAAATAATTAAAAAACCAGAACGTCGAACGAGTGGGATTTGAACCCGAGATCACCAGGTCGGGAGGAATCGTGCTTACACTATCTTCCAAACGGAGGCGATGACGGACGTTCTATAATTGGCCAATATTAAATCGTTAAAGGGTTTGCGACTTTGCTAATCATTGTTACGTTGTTGTATTATAACGCGCCATAGATGGCGCTTTACTATTAAATTTAATATTGTTTTTCAGTACGGGCGATGAGAAACCGCTCCGTTGATATTCAACGGGCTTACACTAGTTATGTACATACAAAAGACAAGAGCAAATTTGCATTAAATACAGTACGCGCACATACAAAATCCCATTTAATTATATCTATTACTTAGGATGGTGTACAAAGAATACGATACGATGCCGTTCCGATATATTACGCTAGAAAGAACGGTTCGATTGCTTTCGATTAAGTCTATCGCGTTTCCACTATCTCGACAAGTTTAATTGCGGAAAAATCAATAGGAAATTGCACGCTCGCACAACTTCAATTTATCAATGCGGTTTTTAGATTGACGGTTAATTTGATTTTACAGACACGAAGACAACAAGTCGGCGAACGAGCGGAAAACCCATTGGAGCTATCGACGAACTGAATAATTTACTTTAGAATTTCTTTAGTAAACATGGCAGACGGTAAAGTATCGTTGAGGGGTGGTGCAATGATAATGAAGAGTGTGTCCCTGTTTTTGGCGAGCGGTAGGCGCGTCTCTGTGGCACGGAGGCGTGCAGAGGGGTTGGCAACAGGGGTAACTTCAGGGGGCGCTTTGGGGGCGGCAGCTTCTAATCGAGGTAAAAGAGCCAGGCGCTTCCAAGCCACCGACATGGACGGAGGTGGTCGCAACGCGAATAAACTACCTCCAAAGACGCTCGAAGCTTTGAGAAAGAAGACGCACTTCAACAAGTAATCAAGAGCTTTTAGATTATTCAGAGCAAACGCATTTCACTCAGAAGCAAAGTTAAACTCGTGCACTCTAACCGCATCAGGCCCTGTACACACTCGGCGTTTTCAAAAGCGCGATTCATTTTACTGTGAAATCGTATGAAAGCGCGCTTTCGCGTACACACTGTACAACTTTTGAAGCTAGACATTCTCAGCAAACGCGCGTTTCCAGGTATTTGGTGAAACGCACGCAGAGCGCGAGCTTCGATACATATGTACATACATACATATGTACATATGTACATTGTTGCCATTGTTCCGTACAGTCGAGCGCGCGTTTTTGTGTCGTGTGGATATCTTTCAACGACAAAATATGGACCATTTCGATACAGATTTCTTTATTTGTTTGTTGATGGATTGATGTACATTCCGAAATAGTTGAACCGACCGCGACTTTATTTAAGCCAATTATTTAAATATTCTCAATTGTTGTGAAACCAACAAAGACTTGCTCGACATGTTCGTACCCGTCTATGTAGAATGCTATGTATCGGACCCAGGTAATAAAAATCCTTTCATTGCAACTGTAACTAAAGCCAATTATTTCAATATTCTCATTAGAATTATTGAAATAATAACTAAAAGCCAATTGTAAATGTAAAAGGAACCGACATTCATTCATGAAATGCTTAATTTTGGATATATGTAATGTTACGAAAATTCCATGCGATAGTCTGTCTTGTAGTATGGGATGTACCCAAAATTCCGTTGTCTCTGTCGCCGTCTTCTATGTATAATGGCGATAGAGAAGCCACACACAAGCTGCCGCCTCGATGTCCATTCTCCAAGTGACGAATACTCACCCTATTCTCGCTCCAAAAAACGCGACTCAAGGCGTCGAGTGTGTACGCTGCCGTCGGGCGCTTCACGCCGCGTAAAACGTCGAGTGTGTACTAGGCCTCATACCGAGAAATATTCAAAGTTGCGTTCATGACGAAGCGTCTTAATGTGGTTAGCATTGAGGTATGAGATTGGATACGCGTATTAGGCGGCAGTGCTCTCGCACCTTTGTGTTAACTTCTCCAATATGTTCCGATGTGTTTATAATAATCTTATTGGTTCACTTTTGCACGGAATGGTCCATGTGTGAGATGCGGCACAGTTAACCTGGACATTTTATTTCAATAAAATTATAGTCCATAGTATAGGTATGTACATTGAATCAGGGCTCGAAATGCAAATTTTCACGAATGGGGGCGCTTGATAATTTTCAAATAATATCAAACCACCTTTTTTTTTTTTATTATGTATGTATAACATATGTATATTTATTTACATATATGTACATATTTTAGCTTATTATTGTTGACTCATCGATTAATAAAGCCTTATCCTTCACCGAATACGAAATGTAACAATGTAAATTAAATTATAGAAAAATATATGTATGTACATTTACTTACATATGTATATGTACATATTATAACACCAAAAAACTTATGCATGTGTATTTGTAAAATGTATTATATTGTACATGCATAAAATTTAATCGCACAATTTACACGGTGTATTTTTTAAAATTTGAATAATTGTTAATTAATTAATATTTAGTTAGTCACGTGCAGTAATTATAATTCACACAACTAAAAAAAAGTGTTTGTAGTAATTAAGTGTAGAAATAAAAATAATCAAGTGATTCCCGATGATAGATTGAAATTGCCAATACGTTCGGTAAATTCAAGTTCTCTCATCAGAGGGCAAGCAAGACTGAAGAATTTTAAAATTTTGGTTCCTTAGTTCTTAGTAATACAAAGTAAAGCCGTAAAAAAAAATTTTTTGCTCAAAGCCGACATAAAAACATATTTTCAAGTAACACGAGCTTGTTTAAACATAATATTAGTTTAAATGGCTTTCGGCTACAGATAGATGCCTTTGTCAGAATTGAAATGTAAAGAATTTAACTTCCAGTCGTCGATTTACGAGAGTCATAAATGTAAAAAAAATTCACCTTCTAACATTTTTTCGGCAATAATTATTGAATTTCAATTTTTTTTCATAATTATGAAAGGATACGGCAATTTTGGTTTTTTAACGAATGGGAGCGCTAAGTTCACAGATTTCACGAAAGGGAGCGCTATGTTTACAGATTTCACGAAAGGGAGCTCCGCTCTCATGCGCTCCCGCCCATTTTGAGCCATGCATTGAATACAGTTACATCAAAGATGATAGTTTGCACAGAGTAACATTTGAACCCATGCAAGTGTGCAAAGTATCTGATGTTGAATTCAATTTAAATCTTCAAACGTTTCATATGTTTCTGAAATGAAATATTATTTGCATTTATTAGAAATCGCGGTAACGATTTTGAAATTTATTAAATATCAGTTTTGCAATACAGAATTGAATTGGAGATGCTGTTTCAAATCTATCGAAAATTGATTGCATCCGCACAACCTGCCAGGAAAGCAATTATGGCAATGAATGCATCCGGAGCGGCTATTGCAAAACCGAATAGTAATCTAGAGGTAATGTTTATATTTATTATTTTATCCATATATGTATGTACTTAGAATAGATAAATTTTTGTGATCGTGTGAAAATTAAATCTCGAGATTTTGACTGATTTGTATCAGGTATTATAGTCCCCATATCACGTTTTTACGATTTTTGGAAAATGATTTTATGTGTGTGAAATCGACGTACATATCTCAAAAACAATTAATCTTATACTGAAACTTAATATTTTTCGATATTGTTGTTAAATAAAATGATTGTTTAATTTTAGGGTATAGACAGGACGTTGTTTCGAGAGATACTGCATACAACATTCGATCTTGTTGTAGAAGAAACGTTAGCGGAACGCGTATGGAGCGTTTGGGAAGGTTCGGGAACCACTAGTAGTTCATCAAATATGCGTTTGGAACCATGGTTGACGGGATTGAGTGTATTTTTAAAAGGAACATTCAATGAAAGAATAGCGTTTTGTTTTAAAGTGTACGACCTCAACTCTGATGGATTTATTACTAAGGATGAGATGTTCACTCTACTCAGGTTTATTTATTTATTTATTTTTATTTATTTATTTAACATATAACCGATGACAAACAAGTTCAATTCGTTTATCATATAACATATAAATATCAAGTTGACAATATTTTGATTTATTTTTAGGAATAGTCTATTAAAGCAGCCAGGCGATGAAGATCCCGACGAAGGAGTTAGAGAGTTCGTAGAATTGGCGCTAAAGAAACTGGACGTAGATCAAGATGGTAAACTATCTTTCGACGACTATCGCCAGACTGTTATCAAAGAACCATTGTTATTGGAAGCGTTTGGACAGTGTTTGCCTGGACATGCTGAATGCTTGGCATTTTTAGATACTTTACAATAGTATATTGTAAGACAAGTGTGTAAATAAATAAATTAAAACATATGATTATGCATAAGTAAGAGTGATAAATATATTTATAAACATAATTTATTTTTATTTTATTTTTAAATAGTGAAAAATATCTGTCTAATCAAGAAAAGCACAGAATTAAAGGTTAAGAAATTCACTGAATTGGAAAATTAATAAAAAGCTTTATTTTAATATCTATAGATGTCATGTTTGTATTTGGCTGAATTTCACAAATTATGCATAAAGCTATACATATGCTACATACATACATACATATGTATGCATATGCTATTGCAATGGGTTTAAAAACCAATACGTAATTTATATAACACGAGCGACTCATTAAAACTCAAAAAGATTTGAGTTTTAACGAGTGTAATTACGGTGAATTTTCTGAACAACAAATTATTTTGAAATATAATAAGTACCTAGTAGTTGTGAAATTTTCACTTAGGGGAAAAAATTAATCAAGAGAAATTGCGATAAGTTCTCACTTGAAATTGCCCATTAAAACGCAGCGTTAATTAGGAATTCGTGAACGCCTAAATTAAATCCAGTATAAATCTTTTTTAAAGGGGGTAGGCGACAAGTTTAAAATTAAAACTGTACCCCGCGTCATACTTTCTCAAACTTTGACCGACGTAGATTCTATAAAATCGAGCGTACCTAATTGCCGCCCGAAATTCACGGAGTAAAATTGGACCATTCTTGAAAATGGTCAGTGAGGAATTCGAGTACGAACAAATGCTTTCGGTGAAATTGCGTATCGTAAGTTACCAAGGGATACCTGTGGAAAAACCAATTAAACGAGATCAATTCAATTAAAATTGTACGAAAGTTACCTTTTCACACCGCGCTCCATTTTTTTTTTTCTTTTCGCAGGCCATAAATTAATGGTACAACATTTTAACCCAATTTCGTCGATTCTTTCCCCTAGTCCAGCAGATACGTCTTTTCCCTTCACAAACTAATTGATTAACGACCACCACTTCCACGATGGCCCCATACTTCGATACGAATTTATATGATTCTTCGGGATACACGTAAGCTTGTAAAGCACGTACGCTCGAAAGCTTTCCGTCTATTTATTTTAAAAGCGTTTAAGGTCAAACGTGAGGAAAAAGCACCTTACACAAAATCACCTCGAAGAGTATTCATTAATTCAATAATAATCAGGTAATTCAATTACGCACATAAATATTGTAATAACTAGGCGAAATTCACATTTTCATTATGGTATTGCGAGAATTGCCAATTGTGGCGGAAATGTAAACCAGTGCTACTCATTAATGAGAGTCGGTGGTGAAAGAGATTAAAATTCAGAGTAATATTCAAATGCCACTGTGAAGTATTATGTTAAACCTCAATCTGCCGTTTTTACTTTATTTAGACTATATTACATAAGAAATATTTCCAAGGATGTGAATTATTTTAAATATATGTACATACATACATAGGTAATTGAAACAATTTGCACGATACTTTATGCCATTTTGAAACAATTCTATAATAAAATAAACTCTGCAATTTGCAAAATCATATCGATTAATTATGTAAATCAAATTGGATTACGCGTATTCGCGTAGTGGCTGAGGAGAAAAGTCTCGTAATTTTATTGTGGCTGTAAAGCTTGACGAAATGAAAGAATAGGATATCCCCGAATACGTCTCTAGCGGTTATTCTGGCAACGGGAAAGCTGCAAGGATAATTTAAAGGATTTATAAGGGAAAAGAAAAGATAAAACAAGAGATGCATCTAGATAAGAGCCTAATGGCCGCACGCGTTTGCTATTTGGCCTTTGTTTTTCAGACTCACATATATTCGTCTGAATTGTTAATTCCACTTAAATTCACAATACCACATACTTATGTTGTAGATGTATTAAATATGGAAACGCCCACGTGTGTATGTGTGTGATATAATTTAAATATAGCGTTCCGAGCTAAATGATATATAATAAATATACAAGGGGGCACTCACGTATCCGTCTGCGGAAAATGGACGTCGTAACCGGGTGAAATCAAGCTTTTTCGAGAAACTCCCGGGTCTCGGGTCCATCCATAACGCAAAAGGTCAAAAACATCCCCTCCACGTGATAGAGGAAACAGGCAACATTTTCCTCGTTTTTCCTGTAAACAGCCAACGATTTATGGCGTCAATTAGTGCATTGCTATCGCGAAAAGAAAATTCTCACTGTTGAGCCCGTGTACGCGCGTCGTAGTTGGAAAAACCGTGAAAATTTTTCTTTGGCATAATATAATGCAAACTCACATACACATTCACGTATATGTACATTCGCGTATTTGCTTTGAGTTTACGGTAGGTATGTACATACATACATATACATATACATATGTATAATTCAGAAAATTTTCTTTTACAGAATGGACAGGTAAAAAAATAAAAATTTCGTATGGAATGATAAAATCTTTCATGTGTAGATGAAATTTAAAAAATCTTGAAAATAAAACACAAGTTGTATTTCGAATAACTCTAAAAGATAAATTTATTCGCGTTCCGACGGCTAGACTGAATTAGTTAGGATTTCTTATTACGGAACACTACATAGGCTTAACTTGTGGAAGTACATATAGTGAATAAGTCTTGTTTAAATAAGGAAATCAGGGTTGGAAGGTGTATGTTAGAGGAAATTTGCCTTTGTTTCTTCAAAGTTAAATCTCTAATATAATATACATACATATATTGAGTATATTTTTATATATTGTTACGAAATTAATTTTAATTCTATAAGTTAGGTTTGAACAAAATATGGATAAGTCTTTGATAATCAGTGGTCCATCTTATTCGAGGGAACGGATTATTTTAAAATATTTTAATCAAATTTTGAAATATTATTATAATCATTTTTCTGGAGAATTTGTTTGAAAATAATCCGTCTTTCATCTGTCAAGTGCATGACAAATTTGTACAACTTCATGGCATTATCAGCTGCGTAACTGACAGCACAAGCTAAGGAAACGGTGGTCCTTGAATTATTTAAAGATAAGGATTAGTATTCATTCTTGAAAAAAGTATGCTCTGAAGTTAACTTGAAAAATCAATTGAGAAAAAAAAATTATACAAATTTTTCTGAATGGAAATCTGAATTCAGCAAGGCTTACCTAATATAATAAAGAATTCATTTATAAAATTTTACGCTTTCGAGAAGATTTGATCTTTGACCTTTCGGCAAAGACGTATTATATGTTATTCATCCGAGAAATGGCACTCGCGAGCAATGTAAAAACAACAATTCTCAAATATTTCTCATGATTAAATTTAACTCGAAACTTTCTTGTATATTTCTTTTCTCCTCGCGGGAACGACAACACTACTTATTACATTCTTCGCATTGCTCGGCTACAGTCAGCTCTAATCTTATTTTCATAAAGTGCAACCTGTCACCTTTAAAGTGAAACAAAGAATACAATCTGAAATGGTGATTTATAACGAATCTCTGTCAAGGTAAGTAAAATGTACCAACGCAATAAAATATAAACCCATTTTAACAGATAACGATCAGAGGGCATTTATACTTAACGAGACAGCCATGTTTAAACGTACGTATATACATATATATTTTTAACGTCTGTCGCATTGGAAAAGCGCTGGCATAGGGTCAAGATTTTCTGTGCTTTATTCATGAAAATGTTCAACGATGAAAAAGTGAGATATTCCGTGTAAATCCCGAGGCATCAGTTCGAGCCTTTATTACGCTCGACCTTCCACAATCGCGAAATTCTATTCGCCTCCTAGGCGCACTTCTATTCCGAAACTGGACCCTTTGAGGAGTCCTCAGACCTGGGGGCTCGACCCCTCCATGTTACTCTCTCCCTTCCCCAATTTTCCTCCATAAACCCACCCCTGCCTCCAGCCCCGACGTCCCCTGTTAGGAGTTTATAGGAGATGCGAATTTAACATTCAACTTAATTGAAGTTATCGTCGTGGCGGCGTGTTTGATAATTAGCGAGGAGATTCTGGGTAGCTCCAAGTTCCGGGCAAATTGGCAGCGGACCCGAATTGAAAATTTATGCCCGCCTATGCTGAAACCTAGTTGATTAACCGCGTTTTGAACGAGATCGGCGTTGATGGATGCGAGTGCCGAACTATTATCAATGTCCTTTTAAAGTCAACCCACCGATCCGAATCCAATTAAATTTTTAACCCAATAGTGTACATAGATCGTATACCACGTTGATATTATATGTGCGATGCTATGCTTGATTTATAATTGGTTGTACGTGTACATAGATACACTTGTAATGTTCAAAGTTAAATAGGATACCAAGAGCGATTAAGCAGTTACCGATATCCTTCAAAGTATTCCCTTTGAAACTATTGTGTAATGGATACGTATCTGTAAAGTATGACGGTAGATTCTAAAACCTACCCCCGACCCTTATCCATGTGCGCTGGTCTGAACAATAAATGTACAGCCCACGGCCCCGTTTGACAGTACGCGAAATAATTCTATAGTGTACCATTGATTGAATGGGTGTACGACTATAAAATCACGTTGTTGAATTGAATCAACTTTGAGAGATAGCGACTTGCTGCTAACACACCCCTAAAAAAATGTTTGCTATGTTGGCAGTGCTAGCGTGACCGCAATAAACCAGACAACGCTTGCACTTGCACATTACATTTGAAAATTTCCTATCTACGACAAAGTGAGGTGACGTACATATGTATGTATAAGTAGCGCTAGTTCTTGTTTGTTGGTAAAATCAGATTTATCGAAGAATCTAGCAAAACAAATAACAACACATGTACACTGATACGTATAATGGTAAAAAATATCTACATTTATGTATGTATTCATTAAAATTTTTGGATATGTATTTATATATTGATAAAATGAAACAAAGTTAACGATTTATCGTTATCTCATCGAACTTTAACTTTAAAAGTAACGATAAGTTACATTCAACTCAAATTTTCGAATGCGCCACTGTACTAGTTAACTGCACGAATCGTAGCCCACTATTTATTCAAATTTCGAACGGCACAAACGAATCTTTATATAGTAAACGTGATACGAAACCGATTTAGACCGAGAGAGGTGTTCAACGTGAGCCGGGTTTGGCGTTGGCCACACTCGTAACAGCTCTTAGCGGTGCACCACAACAATTTACCGTACCGCAAGTCCTAGTGGCCGGTGTTGATGGAGTGGCCACGTGTAATTTACGATAGTGCCGGCAGCGGGGAGCAGCTCATCATAAAATTAGCAGGGGTGGCCCAACATTTGTCGGCCGGACGGCAATTACGATCCGCCACTGTGTAACGGAATGCCTAACAAGACACTGGAGAGCCATGAGCCGCACTGACCGCACAACGATGCATATATTAGGTGCATGTGCAAGTGCAACACCGAAAGGCTCCTCGCCACGGTGTGAATTTCCACACTCGAGTACAGCGAGCGAACAAGAGTCGCCATTAAGTTGAAATAGCAATCAGTCTTGCCGGACGTGAATTCTGAAAACTTGACTCTCTACCGAGCTGGCAACAAGTGTGTGTCAAATAATAATAAAAAAATCTCGACTGGATAAGATATGAATATACACGCCATATTCGTATATTTGCAAAGTTGTATTTGAAAATAAACTCCAGTATTTTCCAACCGTCGCGTTCTAGTGGGGAAAGGAACGAACTATTGAATGGCGGGTAAGTGCCAATTTTATGAGCTATGTACATATATAGCTCGATACATACACACATATGTAGGTACATGGCTAGTGGTAAATAAAACAGAAAAGTGTGATTGAATATGATCAATCTGTAAATAAATTTGAGTCGAAATAAATGAAAAGGTTTAAGAATAAATAATTCAAGAATGTTACGCAAGATCCAGTGCACACACAGAAACATTAAAATATGGATGCTCAGTATAACTAAAAGAGATCGTAAGAGGAATACATGGGTGAGAAGCATGACCAAGGTGGCAGATATAGCGGAACGTGTGAAAAAGTTGAAGTGGCAATGGGCTGGACACAGCGAGAATAATGGATGGCAGATGGACGCGAGAAATACTGGAATTTTGCGTATACATATGTAGATGCTATGCTCAAAAGCTACAGAAACATTTCAAAGAGATATATTATACCTATGTATATAATATGAAATTTCTAATTAATAATTTCAAGAAGATGGGTAAACAAAATTGTCGCTGAAGAACTTTTTCCTCCGAGAAGACGTGCGTTCGTTAATTATCGCCAGAAGAAATATACATTCAACATGAGCGAATTAAAGGCCACTGCCACATCAAATACTATATTTTTTACCGACGTGCAATGTCATTACGAGAAAACATCTATTTTATTGCGAGTTAATCAAGATTGTGCGGCTATGATGAACACCGGAAGGAAACATTAATGATAAAGTTCCCTTTAGTTATCTGACGAGGGAAACTAATGGCGTTAGTTGAGCGGGAATATAACCGTTATCGAATCGTTAAATATTTATCACAAGTTTTGGTTTACTCCTTATTGTCGATCGTTAGATACATTTCGGTGATTAATTTTGTTATTGTGAATAACGAGAAACTTTGAATGCTCGAATGACGTACATATGTATGTACATATGTACATACATATATTCACATTCACCGTGTTGTTTATTCAATATTATTTATAGCGGTAAAGCTTTTCGTTTATAGAAAATATAGAATTTATTTCAGTAAAAATATCAGAATATGAAAAATTTTAATTTTGATCTCTGTTTATTTTAAAAAAGAGCTTTCGAGGGGTTATAGATAAATGAAAAATTGCACGATTTTTCATTTTCATGTAGTCTTTTGTTTATGGACGGAATAAAGATCAATAATCATCCGTTGAATGTGGGGCATTGATTTAGTCCCTTGTACCATGTTTACCATGGTCTGATTTATGGACGTAGTCGGCTCAGTTTTAATGTATACGCAAACGCTGTGGGCTTCGGTCTAATTATATGAAGGTCTGAACATGACTCCGATGACCTTTTGAATTTATGGCCCCTCTTCACGGCCATATGACTTCCATGTTAACATTATCGCTTTACATAGGACTTCCTAGAGGACAATAAATCCCGATGAAGTGTAAATTTTCCGTCGTGATTTACTTCGCGAGCGTGACCGCAGATTAGTTAATCCGCGACGAGCTAGATGAATCCGCGAAACTTCTCACTCGGAATATTCCATTCAAAGGAGAGATTATCGTGGCGTATTCCCTTACTATCTGTCGAAAAATATTGTGCTTAGTTATTTAGACGTAAAAGGAAAGCGCTCAAATAATAATAATGGCGACTGCAGCACCTGACTCTCGGAGCGTATGTGGCGAGGGGCTTTAAGCACTATAATGCTTACACGCTGATAGAATAAATATTAGAACAAGCATATACTATACACGTATAAGTGTGTATGTACCGTCTAATATGATACTGAATTGAGTACGTGCCCAAATAATACGTTGAAAGGTCAAATATATATCAAAATGAGTGTAAAGACCCGAGTATTACGTTAGATACGGAAATAATTGATCATCTTAGAAATACAAGATGCTCCCCCTCTGCAAAATACATGTATTACGCAATCGTTTATAACAATTTGCGGAAAGCACGCTTCAGATTACATTAAAGGCGCATATGGAAATGTATCGTATTTCACTAAAATATCTTCACATACAACAGACAACAGACAACTACATACATACATATATACCCTATTTACTTGCATGTAGGCAAAATTGAACTTGTTTTATAAATCCCAAATGTTTAATGAACTATTGATATAATTAGTTAAAGTTAAGGGGGAAAACATTTTTATAGCGAGTCATTAGTGACTTTAACGATCATGCGAAAGTAACGACGCGATAGAAACCAATTACCCGAATCGACAATTGGATTGTCGGAAAATTGCAGTGGAGTGAAATTTATTCACGTTTACTTGCTCGAAAACTCCATCACCAATATTTTCATAGACAAAATTCAATTTTCAACCGGTGATGGATAGTCTGAATAGATAGTTTAATTAATCGATTCGAGGGTAGGGGTCGTCTCGGTTAATCTATATACACTTAGCTTAGAGCGACTAATTCAAAGCCAGTAGAAGGTGCTAGTACCAACTTCAAATTTATCGCAAATGATTGTTCAGCGTACCGTTTCAGCAAATAAATGTCCGAGTGGTAAAACTTTTACTTCGCTCGAGACTAACTACGGTTCAAATTCATTTGAATCGCACTGAAAAACGGTTCCATACCAATCGATGCAAAGTACCTACGTATATACATACATATATACCTATAGTATGTACTTACAATTAAAAAAAATGCGCAGAGCTTTTGCAATAAAAATATTCGATTTATTCTGAATAGTACAATATAACGTTTTGATAAAAGCTCATCCTAACGTTTGACAAAAGCTCAAAAGTCAGGATGAACCTATCACTCATATATTGATAGTTTGGGTTTTACGCGTCATCCCATTTTACGGTCGCGATATCAGGTGTGCGATAATAACTCGGGGAGGGTTTTGGTTGAAAACTTGCGCATCCTGTTTGTTGATAATAACAATAAAGTTAGCATAATAAGAGAGCCGTTGCACGGCGCCCCGGCGAGGTAATGGCCACTAGAGGCGTCTAGCATCAGGTCGTTCGCTCGTGGGGTCTGTGGTGGGGTAGAAAGGGGGTTAAAATAAGGGGTAGTGTGAAAGTTGAGGAGTTGAGGATTCGAAGAGTCAAGAGGACGTCGTCGTCGGTGTGATAGTTCCAAGTTGCATTACAATCGCAGACACCAAACCAGTCCCAACTAAATAGCCAGATACCAACTTATACAAATTCACACTAAAAATAAAACTATTTTCATTTCTAACACTTCATTTCAACTCTGAAGCTCTGGTGGAATTTACGTCGAACGTAACGAGTGGAGTCCACTACCGAATGGACTAATTCCATTGAAAATTTTATATTCTGCATCAATAAGATTACTCCACTCATATAAAATGTTCTATGTTATACACGATCATAAAAGCATGTATTATTCAATGGGATGAAACATTACCGAATATAAAAACTCGTAAAAACTTCTCATTTGTTTCAAGCTAAACGATTGAATGATCCCCTCCGCTTGGTAGTTGTAAAATTCAATCTAACTTAACACACGTAAGTACCTATATATGTATGTACATATATCGTAAACTTCACGTTGAATATACTGCGATAGGGTTTGAAAATTTTACGACCAGATTACCATATTCGATGAAATATTATACATTCGGTTTGTCGGAGAGGTGTGAAGCATTTGCAGCGTATCTACATTTTAAAACGAAGTCGTACAAAGTTAAGGCAACGCGGACTCCGTCTATGAAATGGTACCTATATACATGTACATATGTACATTGAATTTACCAGGCATTGGTACCTACCTACGTACTGGCTATTTACTCAGTCGCGACTGCTGATGCTTTCAAAATCGAAATACAACTGGGTATTTTGCATATAATGCATATGCATGTCCTGGGCGTTACATTGTTTACAATTTCTCGAACCACTATATCGATTTTGCACTGTTTTTTGTTTTTCATTTCATTTTAATTTCAAAACCCCTATCGGGGGATTGGGAGGCAAAGCTAGACCATTTTGTACATGTGCTTCTACACATAAATTTGAAGAGTAAAAGTTGAGTTTTTAATATGCCCGTGCATAAATAATAAATTCGCAAAGGGAAAAAAAAAAAACAGTATCGGGTGGGTGCTTCATCGAGTGGGCTGCCAAAGTTTCACTTTACGAGTTTACATAAGTGTGAAGTTTTTCTGCTGAAAAATGTACACACCTACATATATAGTACAGGGCACCAATAAAAACAAACCATCTGGAAAAAAAAAAAACTAAGTGGCGTGTTTCGTATTAAAAGCACGCAAAAAAAAAAATAGATGCGATATCGTCGAGAGTAACGCTCGCCGGGGTCTGAAGTGACACCGAGGTAATGTAATAACAATGTCAAAGAAGTGGGGTTTTTAGTGACGTGCTTGAAATCTCTTCATGTGAGACTGATGCCATGTGATACATAACATATTCCTTTATCTCAAGAGCGAAGAAAAACTTAAGAGATGAAAAAAAAACCAGCGAAAAAATGAAAGACACCGCGAAGAGTTCACAAAGATAATAGCATTTTACACTGACAGGACGCAACGCCTTGCAGTACAAAAAGCTTGTTTGATTTATTTCGTTGTTTCGTTTCGTTGGTCCGCACTCAAAATGAAAGATTTCGGTTTTGTATAGGCTTCACACTATGCACAGGGTGTCTCCGGAAAATGTGTACAATGGCGTATACATCAACCATTGTGATAAATACTGCTCTGATGAAGATACACTTACACCCAACAATAGAATGAGGCAAAAATTATACGCCTACTATTCTTTGCGCAACAATTTCAAAACAATAATAATAAAATATGAAACAATATAATATGTAGTGTATAATGTATTATTAGATATTTTTCTAGACGATGAAATTTATTAATTAAACCTTCATAAATTTATTAAAATGAGTTATTATTATTTTAGATATTATAAATTTACCGAGTTAAAGTCTCATGTCTCCGAATATCATTGTCAATTTAGTCTACGTTGGCGTGAATGCATCAGTAATGTAATAATGCCCGCTTTGATGAATATTATACGTTCAAGAGTAATCAATTATATATTGATATTAGACAAGACGGATGATTAGTGGAATGCTGTGGAAGATCAGGTGTACAACTATCAAACATTGTTGGCGTAATTAGAACATATTGCGAAAGTGATAATAGCCCGGTATAGATACATAAGTGGCAACGGTACGACGCAGATGGACAATAGAGGCAGAAACTACCCGAGTAGCTAATAATAAACCAACGAAGAGATACATTTACATTATAATATAAAGTAAATAAATTTCCAACACAGCCATAAATAAACATTGATCTTAAAAGAATTGCGGGTCGATTTCCTTCGACGCGTCCAGGTACATATGTATATTCGAAATAATCTTACCGTGTATGTGTGTGTTGAGAAAGTGGGTGGCAGGTTATCGTCGGTGGGCGTCCCTGCGATGGAAATAACACTTTTTCATTATATCGTATTTATTTGACACGAGACTGGCATTTATTATTACGTGTCGCCCCGTACGAATATGGCCGGGCGTTTTCTTTTGAGTGAGAAAATGTGTCGCCGGATCGGCTTACAAGCAACTTTTTTAAGTAACGTATTACCGGAGGCCCTTGAAGGGCTTACGCACTTTGAGCACGTGCATAAACATAAATGCGGGGGAGTGGATAGGTTAAAGGGAGGCTGGCAGGTTGACGCAAATATACCGATACGCATATGTGAACAATAAGAAAATATTGAAATGGCGAATGTATCGCAAAAAAATATGGTTTTGATTGTGCAAAGAAGGTTTGTTCTTATTGACTTGTGCGAATAAGACTCGTATGAAATGTTGCGAGTGATGTTTTGGAATCCAATATTGAATATAAGTGGATAAGACAGCATGTATTATTAACCTTGCAAGATAAGGTCTGCGATAGGATTTACTTTTATGCCGTTGCGACGCAATAGTATTGGTTAATATTTTTGGAATAAATTGAAATGAAATGCAAGTTTGCACTTCTACACGTGCATTGCATTGCCATAGTAAAATATACACTTTCAAGTATACGAAAGTGCTACGGCGGAGTAGTTAATTTGCAACTCAATGCAAAAGCCGAGATCATTGAAAATAATGTAAGAGCATCATGCAAATCTTAGTGGCAGTTTTCACGACGCGAAGGGTTAATCTAAAGGTGGGTTTGGAGGAAAGGGGAGACGGGGGTTGTGGGGGAGGATCAAGGGGTGTCTACGTCATCAGAATTAGTTGATGAGTCATTTAAAGTTTTTCGCTTTTCTTCTCTCGTAGCCGTTTCGAAAGTTCTCAAGGCTGGAGGGGTGTTTGCAGATTTAATAAATCTTACAAATGGCAGTCGCGTTGTTGTTTTTTTTTTTCTTCTATTTTTCGCGCAGATCGCCATTTCAAGATACGGTCTGATTAATTATGCCTCCTTAAGACGTTGTTGTAGAATTTAATAAAAGAAATTGTGTACATACATACATATGTATGTATATTAAATATAATTAGGCGTACTTGTGCAATGCTTTTTTTATATTAAGAACTGGCTGTAGTATTTCAACGTTCCGTGTACTTTTTTGATTTTTTCCCCAGGAAATATTATACACCCGATTCTCTTTTTGAACGGTGTCTTTTTGCACGGTTTTCAAACAACACGGTCCAGGAGAACGGACCAATTATTTTTTTCACACAGATTTTTTTTGTTTTAGCACGGTTACAAAAAATTAAAAAGTAAAACGGCAGTAAACGGGCACGTTTAAGGTGGGACCGCACTAGGCGGAACTGCGATGCAACTGCACTGCGCGACACGACGACGCGGCCAAATATTTTTGTATGAAATTGTCGCACTTGAAGTGCAGTTCCGCTGCCGCGTAGTGCGGTCTATCTCATACAATTTCATACAAACCATATTTTTGTCGCGCAGTGCAGTTCCGTCCAGTGCGGTTCCACCTTTATTGTCAAGTAGTGAATGAATATATAAAATTAAATTTTAAATCGAAAACCATGTCAATTTATTACTTCATTATGTACATATGTAACTTATGAAAATATTTTTATGTATAAATAAAAAATAAATTCGATTTATTTTTGATTTCGAGAATTTTTTTTTGTCTATGTACATACATATCTTTTTTTTTTTTACACGGTTTTCTCTTTGCACGGTAGTCCCTGGAACGTATCCCCCGTGCAGAAAGAGAATCGGGTGTATACATACATATGTACATATGTTATTAGTTGGAGGCATCGAAACCAAACTTTGTATTGTGCTATATACATAGGTATATTATCCTACCGCAATCTATACTATACGACAATCGCTGGATCATATGAAGTATTGTTCAGGTCGCGCACCCAGAGTTGAAGCGAACCAACACACACAAATTGTGTATCTGTGAATAGTGAATAATATGAATTTTCACTGAATGTAACAATAAAAACGCTCTGTCTCTTTCGCGCGCGTAAACGTTACGAGTGCAACAGAGACACCATTGTTTTGTATATTTTTATTTTGTGAAATACAGCATGTTCATTCAGTCTTCGATTTTGTATATCGTTGGTTGGTTTAGTTAGAGAAGTTAGTTTAATAGTTTAGTTTGAATATACCGTATCCAGGGAAAAACACAAAACCCATTTTATATGACAATACTAAAGAATAAGCCAAATTACCAAAAATTTGTAGGTACTTGACAAAATCGTGGAAGATCACGGACATAGTGTACTGCACCTACCACCCTACCACCCAGAACTAAACCCACACAGAGTTACTGTGGGGTATTATTAAGGGTAAAGTTAAAATTAAATATAAAAAAAAAAAATTTGCATCAGTCTGTATACTAAAAATGCATATGTGTGTGTGGTTGGCTTCAACTCTGGCTGCGCGACCTATATCATAGTTGATGGAATGTTTTAGGAAGAATTTATTTGTATGTATGTATGGAGTTTTATCAGTTTTGTCGTGTGTGTAAGTTTGGATGCGTTTCATCGACGCCGGTTGAAAGTTTCCCATTTGAGATTTAATCGAAAAAGTTGAACGTTTGATGGTGTGCAAGTGACGTCCTGCCATTTTCAATCATGGCCGATATTGGCGCGTGTGAAATATTCAAAGTTGTTTGGCATAAACGGTCGGCCATTGCCATGCGCGCGTTCGGACCGGGTACGGGTGGAATGCGCTCGCTTGGCAATAGACGGGGGTGGGGGTGGCGGTGGTCGCGCGGTGGCAGTTAAGGGTTGATTTAGTGGGCGGCCGAGGGTTGAAAAGAAGAAGGGCGAGGAGGAAGGGTCGGTCGTCGGAGGCTGCGCATGTCGCAAAATGGCGACCGCGTTTCGCAACCGCCGCTACAGATGGCTCTCGATGTTCGGATGAACCGTCCGCTCTAAATCCCAGGGACCGAATTGGATATGCTCCTTTTACGTATCCTTTTCCTTGATTTTTGCGAAAATAGTTGGCAACATTACGCGGGATGGAAAAAAATCTCGCGTAATTGCGAGAATAATTTAAAATTTAGCTTTTCGACAAACGTACGATGAGATTATTTTTCGGCGTGTATAATACATACATAAGTCAGAATGTTTGATACTGGGAATCAATTAAAATTCACCTTCATTGTGTATTTTTCAATTTTTTCCTATATTATTCTTTTTGCACGGTTTTGAAATAGCACGGATCGGGAAAACGGACCGATTACTTTTTTTACGCTGATTTTTTATTTATTTTAACACGGTTACAAAATTTTAAAAAGAAAAACAGCAGTAAACGGGCACGTTTATTGTAGCAACACTGAAGGAATATATTTTTTTATATTAAATTAAATTAAAATTGAAAACCATGTCAATTTATTACTTCATTATGTACGTACATATGTATGTACATATATAACAATAACTTTTTATGTATAAAATATAAATTCGATTTTTTTTTTGATTTCAAGAATTTTTTTTTTTACGGTTTTTTTTGCACAGTAGTCCCTAGAACGTATACCCCGTGCAAAAAGAGAATCGGGTGTATTCTACTTTACAATATTTGGATTTAGACGACCGATTACACTGTGCAACAAAAAAACTACCGGAGTGGAGACTAGTCAATTTTTACTGAATTTGACCCATTGAATTCTAATATGATAATGAAATTCGTTGGTTAGCTTTCGTTTATGAGATATGAGCGATTAAAAAAATGACCAATTTTTGCATTTTTTTTGACTTTTGCGGTCTGTAACTCAAAATTTAGTACTTCTGTGTTCAAAATGAGTATTAGTCAGATATTTTTGATATTATTTGTAGTTTTTTTTTTATTTTAACGCTTTCTTTTTTTTAATTTTATTTATTTTCTGTGTCAGTATTGTTTATTTTTGTCTAAACGTCCAAATTTATGCTGTAGATGATTTGAAGTCACGTTTAGAGGTGGTTGTGGCGTCAGGCGTTTGGGGTCACTTTTGATTTTTTCTCAGCAATAAAATAAATAATGTAAAAAAAAACGTGAAATTCGATTTATATTCTTCATTATACAAATTGTGATGTACTATTTTAATGATACAATATGAAAAACGTTTTAGAAATAAAAGCAGCTATGTGATATATGTACAATAGTTACGACTGTCTAGCCGATTTTAATAAGAATAAAAAACGTATTTTTATTTTAACTACCCCAAAAAAGCAGTAAAAAAAAAATTTCGCTATATATTTTTCTCCGCGAAACCCCCTCCCTATTTTATTGCTTCATACACTTTTTTCTCACTTTGAAAATTTTGATTATCGTAAAAAGCACAAAAACCATTATTTAAATTAAAGGCGAATCACTATTACACCCATACCTCGCTATACGGCATTCCGCTATAACGGCCTTTTTTTAATAAAAGCTCAGTTTCGAATTGCGGTCCCAAAATGATTCGATATACGGCCAAAATTTTGGCCGTATTTTTTCCTGAGCATTTTTTGAAATGAAAAGTCGCACGTTGCAATGTCAAAGGATAATTGATTAATTCACCTTAATTGATGATTTGCCGAAACCATTAATTCACAGATTTTCACACACACACAGCACGTAATATAAAAAATTACATTTTATATGGCAAACGAACGAAAAAACAAGTTGAACAAAATTATTGGAATATGTATCGCCACCAGAATACTAAATATATCGGCTGTAATTTATTGCTCCCAATGTTATCAAGTGTGAGATTTTTGAATTTTTCTACGAAATCGGAACGGATTCTTAGATTTGTATCAAAATAATTGATTCGTTATACGGCATTTTGCTTTACGGCCAACTTTCTCGGAACGTATCTGTGCCGTATACCGAGGTATTGGTGTACCAATAAATGTATTTTTACATATCGCACATCTATGTACATAAATCTAAACAGTATCAACTCAAAAAAACACTTTTTTTCAGGAACGACGAAAAACTTTAGGAATTTACTGTTTTTTTTTTAATGAAAACAAGCATATTAAAGAAAGTTCAGATTAAAACATTTAATTTTGTCTCGTTGGTTCACGCAGCTTCTTTTGTAGAATCCGAATAAATGATTAACTAAAAAATCTTAATTTTATGTAAATGTACACGTTTTTTTTTTGACTCCATTTTTATATCTGGCCATCGTCAAATTTCCGATCTGTACTGAAAAATGCACGTTATTTCTCGTCCAATTAGCGAACGCTCACTGTACAGGTGTATCACACCCGTATCGGAAGAATTGTATCAATTGCATCGCATCGGAAACTACACGATTCAATTCAACACGAGCACACACCGAGCGCAATCAAACAGTAATCAAGCAGCACACCGTGACGTAAATCCGAATCAGGCGTGCATTAAGTCGAATGTCCTTATTATTATGGAGAATATGGAAGCGTACTGCAGTGTGTATTTGTTTGATTGTGAAAATGAGAAGAAAATCGCGATTCGCTAGTACATTTTTAAACCCAATTCGGTCGCTGGGCGCGTATCGATCCTCCGCAGCACGGCCCCTGTCGGGCACGTGCGCGCTTCGTGTTAATACGAGCACGTGGCGTGCTCTCCCTAAAGTGCCGCCCCCTGCGAGTTTCTCAGTGTGGCGCGGACAGCCGCGCGGCGCTGTCCGCTGCGCTATTACGAGACGTTGTCTTTTGACGTGACGTGTGTTTTGACGTGACACCGACCGCTGATCGATATACGTCGGAAAAGCCGGGAAAACCCCCCCCCGACACCCAGGAAAAGCCGTTGGTTTTCATTATTAACAAAAAATTAACAATTGCGAAAATTTACCCAACAGCGAAGAAAACAATCCAAGCCGGGAGCGCGTAATTCTTGTGTATCGTCGGTTGTGTGATTTTTCCGATGCTGCCACGCATGGAAAGGTATGTAGTGTGTAATCGCCTGTGTATATTTATTTATTTGTTAAAAATGTAGATGTAGATTGAAAATGGGCGTGTGTGTATGTTATTTTGTGCGAAACGTCAAGTGTGCAACAGTGTCGTGGTGTGCTGTATAGAATTTTCCGCGATCGAATGTATGTATGTATTTGTGTGTGAAAAGCGTGTAAAATATGCAAGTGTCAAACGCTGTACATAGTAGATTTGCATCCATTTTTATTTGCATATTGAATTGATTCCGTTTTCACTGTAACATGAAAAAAATTACCACTTCTGGTTGACGAAATTTTTTGGAAGCCTTATGGATTGTAAAAAACATATAAATATGAAGTTTCAGTTTAATAGGATAAAAGGTTTTTGAGTTATTAGCTATTTTACACACAGACATTTTCCAGAAATCATGAAAACGTGATCATTGGATGATACCCGATACAAATCAGTCAAAATCTCAAGGTCGAATTTTCGCACGATCACAATACTTTATCCGATTAGGATAAAGTAAATAAAAAACCCATTGAATACAGTTTATTAAACTATTAAAATTATTTTGAATGGCGTAAAGATTTATTGTACTTTTTTGTCGTCCGTAAAAATTTGTTTTGATCTTTACATGTTTGTCTCCCTTTCGGTGTATACAATGCGCACGTTGATGTTTTCGTGCGTCAATTAGGGGGCCTCTATGCAAAATTGAATTTATTTCGGCAAAAAAGAGGTGAAAGCACTTTTCCGCATTAAATATGCAAAGCCAGGGATTTGTAATCAGAGGGTCGTGAGCCTTGTGCAGTATACAAGTCATATTTTTTCAGGCCCCTAGGGTGTATTTACGGTTAGAGGCAGACAGAGTTTTATCTTGTCAAGTTTTTCACGATGTCCATCTCTTAAGTGGATACTTGCTTACGTGGAATTGCTTAGTTTGTTGATTTAATGTTCGACGACAATTTTCATTTTTTTTTTTAGCAAGTTGGGGTTGTAACGAAAAATTAAATTAATTATGGTGTGTGTGTGTGTGTTGTAATGGATACATTTGGGTATCTCGTACTTATTAATAGATCACGCTGACTCGCAGTAATGGTACCTACATATTCTCTCTTTGTGGTTTTCCTTTGATAAAAACAAAAGGCAATGTAGGCATAAATGCGTACACGTTCATTAATTGAAGAATTCTCCGGATAAAAAGAACAACGAGGTCAAAGTTTTCCAAAATTAAATATTGAAAAGAAATTCCAAAACAACAAAATAAATATTATGTAAAGTTTTCCATGCTATTCGACGTTGTATAATACTCATGAAAAGGTGAGTTTGCAGGGCGATTGACCGATTTTAAAATCGTTTTTCAATATTTTTTATGTTTCCTCAATATTGAAACGCGTATTTTTCGAAGCGTCAAATTAAAAGTGAGATCTGAAATGGACGCTTTCACGTTCTTCTTTCTCCTGGTACGTTCGCTCTCCTCTATTTTTACTTTATTTTTTTTGGTCAAAGTTGTTCACGGCTGAAAAACTACTTTTCGTTTCTTCTCCGATGCACTTCTCGGCTATAAAACCCTTCTCCGGAGAAAGCATACATGGATCGTTTGTTTTTCTTTTTTTTTGGTTTTCAGTTGGAATCTCTCGTCTTAGTCTTAAGTAATCTGAAAAGTTTACGGGAACAATGCTTTTCTCGGGAAGCGCAATCTAGAGAGCAGATTTATTCAATTAGGCTTACGTTCTACAAAATCGTTTCACCACAAAGAACTTTTATGTTACCTACATATACATAATATGTGTATATAAATTATTGTTATTTCACTACGAATAATCACTATTATTTTATGCATTTCAGTTGTGAATGATTTATTACGCTGCGAACGTATCCTCCAGTCAAGCCATCAATCAATCGCTTTTATCAAGGTGAATATTACAAATTTTTTTTCAACCTCTATCGCACGTTTCAATTTTATTTTAACAATAGAAATTTTGTTGTTGTATTATTCGAGCTTTTTCAACTTATTTATTATGTTTTGATTTTTTTTTCGTTGTTTCGCAAAAAAATACCGTTTCAATACGAGGCTCGCGTTACAATGGCATAATATTGTGCGGTGTAAACGCTCTTGATTTATGCGATTTAACCGCTATCCCACCATAAAAGCTATTCAATGGCGTGTGTAATGCCCGTTTGGCGTATGGAAAACGTTAATAGATATCCGCAATGATATTTTTCCATTCAATATCAATTTAATATTTTCACACTTCATAATCACACCGAATATCGTATTGCTCAGTACGATAACGATCGAATGCATGAACGTTTTAAGTTATTTTGATAATTTTTCTGAGGTTTCTTGAACAATGGCATTATTTATTGATTCGTTTACTTTCCGTGTTTGTTTTGATTATATAGCCGAGGATAAACATCCGAAAGATATAAAAGCGAGATTGAAAATATATCGTGAATTTATCCGCTCACTTGCCACTCAATCGAACTTTCGCTAACTAACGAACAACTTTGATTAACTCGCATCGCACGATTTCCGCCATGCCTCATATTGGACGTCGCTTATACACATTTATTATGATAACTTTCGTATACTTTGCAAAGTATACGCGATACGAATATTACCAATATCGAACGTGTATCGAAACCGGGTAAAAAGTGTTTTTCCGCGGGAAAACTCTCGAGCGTGGTGATGTGTGGCAATTTTCGTACGTCTTGTGCGCGTCGCAATTTTCAAAGGAATTTTCGCTAAAATTTTCCAATCCAATTTGAGCGAATGGTCTTCGCACACCCTCACCACACGTCTGATCTTGGGGGAGTCGTGATGCGATACAATCTCGGGGTAGTTTCGTCTAGAAAAGATGCTTGGCTTGATTGTGGAGATACAGCGAGACAGAAAGACAGACAGACAGACGGGGTCTTACGGAATGGACTATTGTACATATTTCTACACCAAGATTATTACGGTGCATGATGAAATTCAGCAACGAGAGCAATTCAAATAATTTAAATTTCACATTTTGTATGGCTTGGTAGTTTGCGTGTCGGAATATTGTGTAAACATACCGCATTTTACATAGATTGTATTTTAGTCGATACGTTTTTTTTTGTTATATAAAAAAGGTTCTTCGTATAGGCAGGCTGAAATTTTTTATGAATTTATGAATTTTTACAAGATTTATGTAAGAAAAGCGATCCGTATCCTCCGTGAACAATATTTATGTATTATTTGTTATTTAAGGTAACATTTGATACTGTGTAAAATATAAACACGTTAATTTTTTTCCGATCAATTTATATCAAAAGTCTTTATAAAATAACAAAATAGATGTTTTCAATGTTTTAGATTATTGAAAATTAATTTTCGTAATTTTAAAGTAAATTTCGCAATTTCGATCATTTTGTTGTACACGAAATATAAATATAAAACTGTTGTACCTCGAGAGTATCAAACTGTAGACAAGGTCGCATGGGCTTAGGTCGTTTGACGAGGTGGTATATGTTTAGGCTTCAACAAATTCGTTGCATAAATTAATAAATAATCCATTCGGAAAGCTTTAAAAAGCTGTGCGGATTACGAGGATTACGCTCGGATTACGGACCAATACTGGCGGATTTTGCGAATCCAAAAAAGAATACACTGAAATTATTGGACACTTTAACGTTGTATCCTTGCGATACACACTTATACTTATTTGGGCGAGGGAATCCGAACGAGTGTTAGGTAAAAATAGATAGGTTTTTTATTGAGCGAAGGTTATAAAACTCCATATATCACGGGGATTTGAAGGGAAGACGCCGAAAACGACAGAGAAAAACAGCAGACAGCGATAACGGGAAATCATAAAAGAATAAATTTTACTTCGCCTCACCGAGCATTCGAAGTGCATGGAAATAATTTTAATTTACGACTTATTAATCGGTCAGTATTTAAATCAATAAACGGTCAGTAACTTTTCAAGGAAATGGTCAGTATTACATATATTTAAAAAACGGTCAGTAAAACTGTCATTTACTCACCATTTACATTAAATACCGACCATTTAGTATGAATTACCGATCATTAAATATATTTATTGATCACCCAAGTACTGACCCTTTATAAAACTTACTGACAATCTAATAAAATTACTCACCACATGGGTAAAATAACTGACCGAAAATCAGAAAAGTTACTGACCCAATAAATACAAGACCTTAGAAAAAAGTATATACTTACTGTTATACATTACAATAAAAAAAAAAAGTATACATACATATACTGTTATACATTACAATTAAGTAATATGAGAATCATATTCGATGTCATTTTTTTTATATAAAATATTAAACTCTAATAGATAGTCCCTTTCTTATTCATTCGACTCTTCGCTTAAAGGTACCGGTTCGTGATACCTGTACTCGATTTTTATTACATTGTGAAACTATTTCAGGTAACAATTATTGTTATCGTCACCCTCCCATCCCCAGAATGATTAGATAAGGTAATAAATACTCTGATTTTAATGATTTTTTTTGAATATTAATCTGTCGTTCTTAAGGGAACGAGTCATTACTTAATTTATCAACTATACATAATTTGTTTATAGTTTTTTTTTCTTTATTTTTTCTCTGATACAATATATTATGTATTTCTTTCATAGCTTGTGGGTGAAATGTCCATTGGCGTTTTATCTGATGTTAGAGGTCTAAGTCTAAGGGATCCCTTCTCTTCAGCCTCTTTACGTTGGGGTGGTTCGCCAGTCCGTGTTTGTATTTGGAGTCCATCATTTTGACCTCCTCTATGACCGTTGACATTCTCGTATCCCAGTGAGTTATGCTGTTCGGGACGAACCAGGGGGCGTCCAACATGACTCGCAGGATTTTGTTTTGGAATCTTTGGATAATTTCCACGTTTGTGTTGCTGGCTGAGCCCCATAGTTGTATCCCATACATCCATATCGATTTCAAGATGGCTTTATATACCAGGAGTTCATTTTTTGTCGTCAATGTTGAGTTCTTCTCAATTAGCCAGTAGTGAGTGCTTCCCGAATGTGAAGTTTTAACTTAATGAGTTTTTATTTCCATTTTGCTTTTGTAGGTGACATAATCATTTCAAAACGAGAGACATCAATCTCGAGGGCGTCGTTTTGCGGAAAATTTGGAAAACCTTCCGAGGCGCGGTAGCCGCTGGGCCAACACCATTTTATTTGGGCGCCGTATCAATTCGAATGATTTAGGGCCAAAGTTCGGGGATGCTCGTAAAGTGTGCGTATAGGGGGTGTGGGCAGGACAGGGGTGTAACACCCGCGAAAAACCGCGGCAAAATCGATGAAATCATTTCTTTTGTCCGACTCGTTCGCTAGCCCTTCTGCGGCCGGGAGCGGGGAAAATTGTGTCAAAGGAAAATTGGTTTTTATTGGCCGATTTCAGTCTTTCTGTAGGCTCGGCGCCGCCGACGGAAATTCGATTCAAAAAGTGAAAATGAAAAATTGCCGTCGAAATTGTCGTCTTTCAGCGGCGGACGTCGGAATGAATGTCGATTGTTTTCCCTGAGTGGAAAAAAAGGAAAAAAAAAAAAAACAAATGGCAACTGTGAATTTTGCACGATTGATAGATGACAATAAAATTCAACACAATGAATAGCTCAGCATGCGTGTGACGTTACATTATATTTTTGTAATTAAAAATTAAAAGGGTTTAATATACCTATGAATGTATGTACATATGTATAATACACTGATTTGTATACAAAGGGATATTTCGAACAATTAACTAATTTATTTATTTGAATATACATATGTAGATAGTAGCTTAAAAAGCTAATTATGAAGAAAACATAAATTAAAGCCAAAATAACATAATAAATTTAATTATCTATTAGCACTTGTACAGAGGTGTTATTTTAAGGCTGCCAGGAATCTATCAATTTGGTTTATTTGTCTATTACCACCTGGCAGTTTATTGTACTCAACAACACTCCTGTACTATGTATGTATGTATGTAGATACTTCTTCTAGATCTACTTAATTTTAAATTCTTAAATATTAACCTTTTTTTATCCCTAATAATAATGTTATGACCTACATATATATTATACCTAGTATTATGACCTATATATTATACCCGGTTGTTAAATAACTTGGTAACAAATTCTTATCTAACTTAAAAATATAAACTAACATGCACACTTTTAACGTTTCATTTACATACATTCATTCAACATACAAATTTCTTAATCTTAATTAGAAAGCTTACAAAAATTAAAACTTAAAATATAAATGCATATCTTAGCGTTTAAATGTAAAACACGAACATTGAATATGTACATTCAATTAGATTACATTTTATTGAGTTTTATATTGTTATATTTCCTATGATCTGATATATGTACGTATGTACGTTTTTATTAACTATGTTTTTGTTTTATATCAGTATAATAACATACGTAACTGCATAAAACAAATAAAATATTAGAAACGGATTGCGAAGATGACGATTTCATCTCAGATGTCGCGCTTTGCGTATTACGACAGTTTCGTATTTTCTTTTCAGCATTTTCGCACGCTTTCCTCGGAAACTCCTCACGGTGACATATTTTCGTTTCTTGGTGAATTTTGAATGCGTCGCCTCCTCCCTCCATCTTCATCGCAATTTCCGGGAAAATCGCGCTGTAAAGGTGACCTCGTTTTGCTAAGGTTAATATATTATTTTTCCTAAACGTGATATTTTTTCTCGCGGCCTGCATGCGAATAGGTTTCGGATCGCTCCTAATGCACGAGCAGCATTTCGGTAATGTTTTTTCGGCGGGGGAAAATGATAAAAATGATTCAGTGTAACGGGGAGCCACTTACATCATTAATATTTATACGCGCCATTTCCGCATAGGCGATTTGAATTATGTGTTATCGCTTAAAGGCTCGCCTCTAACTGCTTCTGTATTATGATATATTGCAAGGGAACTTTTCGGATACATCTTCATAATATGCAAATAAATAATTTATCAACGCGGTACTAAAATGTTTCACGGTAAAATTTTCGGAACGATCGAAAACGTTTATGTTGAATTTACAATGTTTTTATTCATAATTTGTATTCATATATACGTAAACTACCTCTCATACGCGGGATAATTACACTTTAGCGAGTTGAGAATCTTTGCTGTAGAAAATTAAAGAATTATTCAGCGGAACGGATAAAATCAGGTTTCCCCTTATTATTATTGACTGTGTCAAGTTTTCATTTTTGCTGAAAGTCCCTAAGAGCTTGCAATTCAATTAATTTTTTTGCAATTAAAATGTCGCACATAACTGAACAAATAAGAGAGAACATTTAGTTTAAAGATATATTTCTAAAGTCGTCGTAAATTTTATATTAAAAAATCCACATTGGAAAATATACTTGAAGTATTCATATTAACAATTGAATATTTTTTTGATTTTAATTTTGTAATAAAAACAATTTTCATTTCATATTTTTTTACGAAATCTAAGAATAATCTACTTTTATTCTTCTTACTGGCTAAAAGCGCGGATAACACTAAGTATTGTTTGAATTTACTCAATAAAAAGTATATTTACGTAACAAAAACTTGGAAGGCGATCAAGTGTTCGGTGTCGATGACAAAATTCCCGGGATTCAAGCTCTCGTTCTCGTTCGTTCCCGCTTGCTGGTTTCTCCGTCTTTTCCCGTATAAAAGCTACCAACATCAAACAAGCATTTCGAAGTTCTCGACGGAGAAGCTTTGTCGAGCTTTTAATGCCCTCTGGTGTTGAGAGGATCGAAAGAACGTTGCAACGCTAAAACTGCATATATAAATAATTACAATTGCCGTAATTATTTTAATTCCCACTCGTTTTATTCAAAATACTTCAGATATCCATATAAAAACGTGTATAATAATGATTTGATAGCTTAGTATAAAAAAAGAACTATCACAGGGTGGATATATAATTTTTCAACTTTTGTGACGAGAGGGCGGAGGGGCATCATTTTTCATCGGATAATTGAATTTGAAAAGAATGAAAACGTCATCAAGTTACAAAGAGAGAATGTCGCCTAATGCGTGGGCTATTTCGTGCGAAATTGCTCCACATCCCTAACGATCCTCCACTCTTTTGACGTTTCGCCATTTTGGCGAGGGCCCCGTGTCCGCGTAGGCCATTCGGCCGAAAACGATTCATATTTACCACAAAGCGTGGATATTAAAGCGATTTCACCCTCTAGAGATGATCGCCGAGTGACTCGGAAAAGTGTCGTTAGTTGCGTGACGTGCGATTTCCCTTGGTTAGTTTTCACGATGCCGCACACTGCGATATTATCTTCATTGTGCGCTTTAAACGAATTCACTCTGAATGATCTTGACGATTCGTCATATTTTCTTTTGAAATCCGTTGGTACGATTCAAATTCTGAAAGTAGGTATACTTACTTAATCTATCATCCGATAGCACTAAAATGTCAATTAAAAGCATAACGTACTATTTATATCTGAAATAAACGTATTTTTATGAAGTATTGACGTTAAGGGTCTCGAGTAATACAAGCTATCTTAATTGAATTTGTTCGTGTAGTGGCTTTTAATACAATTTAAAATGGCATAGTAGTTAATCAGATTTGTATTTCAATATATTATAAGGAATGCTTGTAAACTCTAAAGTGGGCTTTTAAAGCGAAGGATCCCTCGTATTTTATTAGCATAAATTTAAATGCATTAATCAACGTTGCTTTGAAGTCGTTTTGCTTCACGGCAATGGACGCGTCAGAGCCCATGTAAAAAAAGATAGAAAAATAAAACGTGCAGCCTGTAAATAAATACAATTGTCAGGGTGATTATGTTGTAATACATATGAATAGTTTCGTCAATGGGGTGTTAGAAATTGGACCACATTCGAATTGTCCGACGCGACGGAATGAAAATAAAATGGAGCTTTCAGCAACGTCCAGAACTTTCCAAATATCCTTCTGAATAATTTTTTATATAAAAAAAGGGAAAGAGATGTGTACAGAGCCGGATTTGAGCGCGCAAAGTTGGTCCAATAAAATATAACGACGCGCAATTCGGCGCCTCATTCGGTTCGGGCGTCTAAAATTGTCATAGGCGAGGGGACGATGTAACGAGCTTTGCACGATTTCCCCAGTGGTTTTTCCACTTCTTATTTCCTCCTTCTGACTGCTTTCGTCTCCCAAAGACTACTTTTGGCTTCTACGGTATCCCACGGCAATTATTCGAGTCACAGACACGTTCCGTTCATTCTGACTTTCAAATCAAACTTTTGCGAACCGCATTCGAGCGTCAAGGCGATGAATAAACACAGGTTGAATTACTAATGCGTTTAATGATTACTAAGCCCAATTAGACTTTAAAACTTTTTAATCGATGTAATTGAGACAGTGCAAGTAATTTAATTTCAAGCTTCGATATTTTTTTTTTAAACAATTTTTATTTGAATAGCGCATTTTATATATTTCAGATCGTTTCGACAGTTTCGAGAACAAATGAACAATTTCACTGAAAAACATTTTTTTTACATTAAATGTTTTCTCACTTCGCAAGTGTCAGTAAAAAGTGTATATGTACATACATATGTACGTACTTATAAATCGAATTTGGGATTAAGCGGTGTTTAGGTATTCTAGGTAACGACGGGTCGAATGTCATATACATGAGGAGCTTTACAGGTTTATGTGTAATATAGGATTATGAGATTGAATGGACCTTTTTGGGGATGTCGTGACGATCATACAAATGTAAGATACCCTTTGAGATATCGGCGGAATATATTCGACACGTCTACGCAAATACGCAGAACATATGCCCGCTTCAATATATTTTAAAACAACTGTTTTCAATAATATAAGTCTACTATATTGTTATGTATATACATAGCATCAGATTATGGTTCAACAATAGAACTTAATCTGCTTTGTAGCGATTTTAAAAGTAGAAACTCGTTCGGACGAGTTAAAAGCGTTTACAAAACACAGTTTTCGATGTCTTTTAAAAGCTCTTTGTTTAATTACGTTCTAACGGTTTAACTGAGGAAAGTTCTTATTAAACTTTAAAAGTGTAATAAGATTGCAACCGTTCCTAGTAAATACTAGTCGGTTCGTGTTTGAATCAGTTCTAAGTCGAAATCACGAATATACGTAGTTAGCCTGATTAATTTTTACAATAAATTCTTCTTTCGAGTAAAGCGTTGTATAATATTTTGCCGTTCAGTCACGAGAACAACACCGCACCGGTTAGGTATAACGCTTAAACGAAATCATAATTAATTATTCGTCTGGGTGGAGAGACCGACCCCGTGGCCAGTTACCATGTGTTACGAAACATCCCCTCCCTGTAATTTACATACACACGAGTTGCATCACGACGCTTTCGGTAAGTATGTAGGGTACACTTACAAGTACATCGAGTTTGGAATACAAAGTTAGTTGCCTCGATACGAACTGTACAACGGGGCGGGCGAAGTCGACTCGCTCCACCACGTGGGAGCAAATATGGACGTTGAAAGGCTTTCGCGGAAACCACACCCGTGGAAATTCATCATTTCGGTCTAATAAACACAAGCGAAGGAGTCGCATACTCCCTCCCGCAGGACTCGTTAGCCGATTTCGGTCTTACGTTCAATATAAAGAGGGTAAGAAAAAGCGATGACTTCACACAAAAACCTGATCGCGAACGAAGAGGAAAAGTTTCATTTTCCGCGAATTTGACAATTGTACCTACATTTTAGGGGGGTATACGCACTCCGTCTTGAATTTTTTTTCGAATTCAAATGTATTATGCGATCTTTTTATTCGCGATACGCGAGCAGGTACCTCTATAGTCTATTGTATTCGCATAGAAATTCCGCCTTTAGATTCGTGTATTTTTTTTTTTCATTTCATTAAATTTACATCCACCGAGTGAAAATTTCATTTTGATTTCCATAAACTTTTTATGGGTTTATGGGGAGTGTTTACCGTACCTGTCGTAGTGTGGCGATCCTTGACTTGAAAAAATAATTTTTGGAATGTTTGCATCCGAAAAAGCTTCGACAAACATTCGCAATCAACGCAAGCTGACAATTTGCGCGAATGGCGCACGTAGACTGCGGTCTATTCGATAAACACCGAACCGTTCGCTATTAATGAATTTGATTTGTAATTGAGTACCGGAGTCCGCTTGCCATTATGCAAATATCTAGTAGATATACACACGCACACACACCGGAACACAAAACCGGTGCAAAAGCACAAACATAAACCCGACCGACCTCATAATACCGCGGAGCTTCCTTTATTTTGCATTTTGAGCCGTTCTTTCAGAACCGCCCCGACTCTAATTTATATCCAGCGGCATTACGGAATAAAAGCCACGCGATTATTCAACTATTTAAAACCTGAGAGAGAGTGAGAGAGGGGGGGGTGGGTGGGTGGGTGGGTGATGTTGGTTTTGTCTGGTGTTAAAACGTAAGTATGATTAATAACGTCCAACGCTAATGCGTGAACTGAACGCGTTCTCTTGAACGAAATTGTTAAAATAATGGTATCCGACGCGACTGCGAAATGCTAACGTACCGAATTGCGTCACCTTTTACACGGGGATTCGCGACCCCGCCATTATTTATAATTGTTTTAAGCGCCAGAGTTGCGGCAGATTATTTTCTGTGAGTCCGACCTTACAATTCGTCCCCCGGCACGCACATTATTAGGGTGTGTTAACTCGCATACTTGCACGCGTCGATTTTCGCGCTCTGTGAAATCACACGTGTGATCCAAAAATTAAACTTTCTTCTGTACACTCGGCTTAGAGATCGACGGTCTCACATCAGGAGACTTTATACCAAACGAGACGCGTTCGGTGTTTCTCTCATTTTCTTTAATCGTTCGCACGTGGGCGTTTACCCCAGCTGCGCCCAACCGGTGGTTTGTGACCCAAATATTCGCGTGCGCATGAATAATGAAGTTAAGGTAAATAAAACGCGTGCGGTCAGGAGCGATTCAAGCGTAAGCCAAAATAAGGTTGGAAAATTTGAATCTTCGCATAGTCTATTTATTTCAATTATAATTGTACGTAGGAGCTTGTATTCGCGTAATTAACATATTACAGTGATGTCTTTGCGGTGTACAGGAGATTCCTTTTAGCGAAACTTTTACGAAAGGCGTAAATAGTAACTTGTGAGACAAAGTATTTCGTACCAAGTAATAAATAATTGCAACAATGAAAATATGCAGATGTGGAATTTAAATGATTCACAGTTGATGGTGCATATTTTAAAGGGTTATAGAGAAGGTTGTTTGGAAAGAGAAAAAAGTAAAAATAAAGTGCCTAAATCGACGAACAAATTTTCTGAATGCTTTAATTAAAATTTAATTATAAATTTTCATGGTTGATTAAAGGCCACAATTAGCTCGTTTAAAAAGTTTAAAAGTATCTACTATGTATGTAGGTAGGCACTTTAGGCAGATGATTTTAAATGCTTGAATGCGTTTACATGTATAATGTACACCCGATTCTCTTTTTGAACGGTCCAGGAAAACGGACCAATTATTTTTTTTACTCATTTTTTTTTTTGTTTTAACACGGTTGCGAAAAATTGAAAAGAAAAACAGCAGTAAACGGGCACGTTTGTTGTCAAGTAGCGACACTGAATGAATATATTTTTTTATATTAAATTAATTTTAGATCGAAAACCCTGTCAATCTACATATGTACATACATATGTACGGTGAGCGACACAAAAACCTACGCACTAAGATTTTTGGGCGAACTTCGCGCGACAATCTATCCTACCTGCTGAAAACAATATATGTAGTACGCCAACCGGTTTTTACACAATGGTTCTGCGAACCCTTGGTACAAAAACACACAAAACAAATGGTCAATTTTGCATGTAGTTGACCGTAAAACTTCATCCGAGTTTGTCTTGTTAAAATCAAATCGAAAAATGTCGTCATCGCTCTAAATGTCGATCGAAGTAAAAACCGTGATTTTTACTCTTAGGAAAGAAAATATTTCAAACAGAGAAATTGATCGAAGAATAGGGTTTAGTGAGGGTACTGTGAGGAGGTTTTTTATTAATTATAATGAAACAGGACGAAGTACGAGGCCTGCAGGAAGCGGAAAGACGAAAAAACTATCAACTGCAGCAGATCGACTCATAAAACATACCGTTTTGCAATATCGTTTTACTTCTGCTTCACAAATTAGAGACGAGGTCTATGCTTCGACGTCCACAGCAGTAAGTACGCATACTATTCAAAGGAGGCTGAATAAAGTTGGATCTCGAGCGATGAAACCAGTCAAAAAGCCGCTGTTGACTGTTCACATGAAGAAGAAAAGACTGGAGTAGGCTAAAGAAAGGAAAATTTGGTGGAAAAAGGTGGTATTCTCATCTGAATCAAAATTTAACCTGTTTGGCTATGATGGGAAGACTACAGTACGCCGTAGAAGTCGAGAGCGTTTTGAGGAAGACTGCGTATTACCAACAGTTAAGCATTCCCCGTATATAATGATATGGGGATGCATGACAAGGTACGGATTGGGGTCTCTGGAGGTTGTCCGAGAGTCAATGAATGCAGCACAATATCAATAAACTATTTTGAAAAATGTTCTACTCACTATAGAAGGACTAACGTAATACGTCTCCGAACCGATTTTTCAAGACGATTCGGCACCTTGTCATCGAGCTCGTTCTGTAAGCTACTAACCTATTTTCATATCTCCAATTTGTTTTTACTTTATCCTAATCGGATAAAGTATTGTGATCGTGCGAAAATTCGACCTCGAGATTTTGACTGATTTTTTTATGTAGTAAATATCATCGACATGTTTTAGATCACCAGTTATAAGGAAAGTTTAGCGATTAAATCCCTCATCTGGCTTGGGAACAGTCCTGACCTAAACATAATAGAAAGTTTATGGTCGATTTTGAAAAGGAATGTCATGAAATATAATTCAAAAACGCTTCGAGACCTAGAAAAAGCCATAGAGAATGCATGGAATAACGACATCACACTAAATGTTATACAGAATTTGTATGACTATGCCAAGAAGAATTTTATCGGTTATTAAGAATAGGGGAGGAATAACCACATATTAGTTACATATATTAAATGATTATTTAAATGAACATTTAGAATATACTATTATATAACAAATTTATGTCGTTAAAATTATGTTAAATTAAATAAAAACGCTAAAATCTCCCAAAACCAAAAAATACATTTTTCACACCTTTTGTCCATTTTTCAAAATATATTCTATATCTAAATAAATACATTGGTATAATTCACAATTTGTCTTGTTTTATTATCATAACGATCCTAGTCATAATTTAACATGTTTTTATTTTAAAAATTGTGCTGCAAATTGAAATGAAATGAGATTATTCGAAAATTTTTAAGTGCGTATATTATATTATATTAGAGAAAACACAAAAAAAAAAAACTAATAAATAAATTATATAGAGTTGATAAAAGAAATAACAAGACGTTGCCTTAGGGACTACAGATTAATATTTAAAAAATCAATAAAACAGAATATTTATTACCATATCTAATTATTCTGGGGATGGGAGAATGACGATAACAACACCGTGCAAAAAAAAATCACGTTTTTGAGTTACTCGAGCGGGAACCCAAAAATTATTACTTATTCTGACCATTATTTATTATTACTTATTAAGTATTTTAAAGCTTTCAAATATCACAATTAATACCAAAAACATCTGACTATTGCTTTCAATACTCATTTTGAACACAGAAGTACTAAATTTTGAGTTACCGACCACAAAAGTAAAAAATACGGAAAAATCGTCTATTTTTTTTTAAACGTTCATATCTCATAAAAAAGACCAACCAACAAATTTCATTATCATATTCGGATTCAGTGGGTCAAACTTAGCAAAGATTGACTAGTCTCCGCTCCGGTAGATTTTCTTGTTGCACAGTATAATTATTACGCGAAATAGTGTCATAATCTAATTATATATATATGTATGGGTATATATATATATATATATATATATGTATAATAGCCGAAATCCGTCTGTCTGTCTGCTGATAACGCTCGCCTCGGTAAATGATTAAAAGACACGAACCGTCCGCGCGCGAGTGGGATTTGAACCCGAGTTCACCAAGTCGGAATGAGGTCGTGCTAACACTACCATCCAACGAGGCGATGACGGGCCTGCTACGATTTGACAATATATAATAATCTTAATTTATAAATCGTATATTAGACCTAAACTAGAATTTGCTCTAAATGTTTGGAGCCCTAACTTCAAAAAAGACATTGTATGTTTAGAAAGGGTTCAAAGAAGGATAACAAAAATGCCATCTGAACTTCGATCACTATCCTATAATGAAAGGTTGAAGAAAATGAGTCTCACATCTTTGGGGACAAGAAGATTAAGAGGCGATCTAATTGAAGTCTACAAAATAATAAATAAAAAATATAAATTCCCAAAGAAAAACCTCCTTACTTTCAATAAAAACGCACATCTCAGAGGCCATACACTGAAATTACTAAAAGACAAATCGAACAAAATTGTCAGAGACTCTTTTTTTTCAAATAGAGTGGTCGAAGTTTGGAACCGTCTGCCAAATCAGCTAGTAACTTCCGAAAATACAAATCTATTTAAAAATCATCTCGATAAGTTTTTGAACACAAATTGATTTTTGTAATCCTTCAAATATAAATAATTACGAATTGTATGTACAAGTTATGTCAGACCCCTGGGCTCCATCGGCTATGCCACCTGCCCATGTATTTTAAATAAATAAATAAATAAATAATAGGCTCGCGACTTTGCTAAATTGTTACGTATTGTATTATAACGCGCCATCTATGCAACAACTATAAAAACTATTAAATACACATATACTCACCCACACAAACATACGTTGATATTCAACGGGCTTACACTAGTAATCTAATAAAAATCGAAAACGGGTAAGTTATCATGAATTATTATGATTATTATTATTATGGCTATTTTTATTATTATGAGCTATGAATCAATCTTCTTACTACATATCTATCGATTTTACAATGGCAACGTAGATTTGCCGTTTGATTTATATGTATGGGACAAAAAAATGTTTTTTTTTTATCGTATTTGGAATCCATACGTGTTTTGTATACCTATAAAAATGTGAACGGATACCGATTCAGTTAATTTATTATGGGATCCGCCCCCGATTCATACATATTGTGTGCTCTACATCGTAGACGCCACGCGCGATTTGCAATTCTGCTCGTACACAGCGCGCTGGCGGTCTATACGGACCGTTTTTGTTATTTTTTTTATTTTTCGGAAACTAGAGGGGGGGTCTGAACGCCCACCCGTGTCCCGATTATTCCTGTTTTGGGTTTACAGACAGCGTCGCGTCCGTTTTCCGGCTAAGACGACGGTTTAAGGTCGGTGGTGCGTCGCGCGCGTGACGCCGCGTGAATAATCACGGGACGCCGTTATTTAGGGGATCGTTGGGGCGTAACTTACCCCCCATACAAAGGGGGTAAGTTGGGTGTGGAGTGGGTGAAGAAACGTCACAGATGCGAATTTGCTGGCGAACGATCCGAGAGCGCTATCCGACGGCAATCTCCAGCTCATCTTTGGGCCAGGGATGAATGACAAATAAAAGAAACTCGAGCCTCGAGAAGTTCCAAGCGTTTGCTTTTCTGTAAAGATCAATCGTCGAGATAGTCACGGTGAATTTGCGCGCAATTTATCATTCGATTGACCGTTTTCCACGAACGTGTTATACACGGTGGCTCGAAACTTCTGCGAGTTCGGGCGAGTGTATTCCATTTAGAATCCGTTTAGGGCGAGGGCCGGATAAATTCGACCGTTTTAATTGAAAGCGTCGCCCTCGTTGTAATAATACGAAATTTCGCTCGATACGATGTATAAAGAAAGGGGTTTATTTAACGAATCGCAATGTTCCGGTCGTAAAATTTTCCATTTCACTGTTCGTCGCTTTGTTGAAATACGAAGTTTATTTTTAATACATTCAGAACGGTTTATGCCTCGTGCTTCACATTATTAAAATATTCACCGTTGAAATCGTGCATTGTTGGTTGTAAAATAAAAAAAAAAAAAAGAAACAACTTTCAAGTGGCATTGTGAATTGCTATCAAACTGTATTATTCCATTTGTTTTGATTTATAACAAATAACATTCCTTTGAGTGCAGAATTTGTTTCCAAGGATGCGAAAAGTCAACGATGGAGTTTGTCTTTTTATTTTTCTTTATCAAGGTGTTTCGTGTCTCGAATACGCCACTCGTCGGGTCACAAAGAGCTCCCCGTAACGGCTATAGACAACGACTACAAGTGAGCAGTCATCGATAAGCTTTGTAAAGCTCGACATCGGACGCATCCAGAAAGCTCGCTTCGATAACTTCAACGTAGCGAATGGTGGAGTGGGGCGAAAAAATGTTAGCTACGATCGTAAATCTGTGCAGCTCTCTCGCTACGAGCATGCTCTTCACGATATTAAAAAGTTGTCGAGACGCACCACCCCACTACATTCAACCCCCATCAACCCCTAGCCGTAAACATGAAAAGGGATAACGACGTTGCCGTAATGTATGGAATTAATATAGATACATAATGACACGTAAATTTTGAAACGATAATTTTATCGGATTTTTTTAACGCCTACCAACAGTTTCCTTTGAGCTGATGTACATACATATGTATGTATATATGCTATGTACATATCGCACACCTAGATCAAAACAGTATCAACTCAAAAATTAAGATTTTTTAGTTAATCATTAATTCGGATTCTACAAACAAAGCTGCATGAACCAACAAAACAAAATTAAATGTTTTTATCTGAACTTTTTTTAATATGCTTGTTTTCATTAAAAAAAAAACAACCAGTAAATTCCTATCACTTATAGCGACATGACAACAAGTTTTTCGTCGTTCCTGAAAAAAGTGTTTTTTTAAGTTGATACTATGTACATACATACATAGATCTATGTAGGTGTGCGATATGTATTAAAAATGTATATGTATGTATGTATGAAGAATTTGGATATTAATCTTTAACGTCGATAGATTTAGTTTCTATAAATTCGACTTTTTTTTCTAGTTAGCTAGTTAATTTAGTTTCTATTGCAGTGGTCGGGAACCTTTTTCGAGCTAAGAGCCAAATTAGGGAAAACCTTGCAAAATTGGTAAGTTTGGGAGCCGTAACATATTATTTTCGGATTATTCATAATGAAATTAAATTTTACTCATTTATGAAATGGATACAAGTAAGAAATAAGTTATCATCGTGATATTTCTTAACATTTGACAGTTTATTACTTAAAAGCTAATCTGAAAAACGACTTTAAAGCTATTTATAGCCATAACGTTGTCGAAATGGGATTCATTTTGATCTTGTATAACATATTGCATTTCGGGCAAAACGTTTGATGACAGCGATTGCCGCAGGTTTTCATATAAAGAGGCTGCGGAGCCGCCGGTTCCCGAACACTGGTCTATTGTGTATAAAAATAGTTTATATATGAAACTAGTAACTGCCCGTTGACAGTGTCATCGGGTGGTGGATGTGAATGCGTGACGTGACGCTGTCGCTATGAATTTTGACGTGGGGTAGGGTGTTGCATGTGTGTACCTACGCCATACAAAGCGATAGAAACTCATGCATGTCGGATTTTGTCAGAAGATGTAAGTGGTAAATTTGCTCTCAGTGAGGTTATGTAACGTGAGCGTAGAGCGCAACGTGTGTCGTGTATGTGTGAGTGAGTGAGCGTATGTGTACGTGCTGTGCCGGGTATGCGAGCGTTCCGTTACTAGATTACCCAGCCGGTTGGTTGGTCGGTCAGGTAGATTCCTGCGCTACTACATACATATATGTATGTATGTATGTATACATAGTAATGATATCAAGTGTTATAAAAGTGAAGCGGGGCATTTTCGTGTTATTTATTTTTTAAAGGCATTTAAATGCAAAGTGAGGGTTCAACGAAGTATCGATTATGTTAGGAAAATAGCGTGTAGTTTGTATGACGTACGATATGGAACGTGAATGGTTGAGATGAAAAAAAGAAAATCGCGAAAACTAAGAGCAACAACACCGAAGGCACATTTTTTCGGCCTGCTTTTCCGAGGCAAAACACTTACGCGTATTTCTTCATAACACTCTCCCAGGGATAGCATAAAAAGGCACTTTAACCGTTTGTTTGTATTTTATATCGGATATAACTTTAGTTTCGGCCTTTTTTCCCCCCCCACCTCCTTTCCCCCGCACCTTTTCGTATCTAGGAGGTATATATGATGCCCGAAACACGTGGAATGAAATATGCGGATTTTTCAGGCGCTTTTGCTCGCTTTCATTCTCTCTCATCTCCTTTTTTTCTTGCTTATCTTCCCGCCGTAAATAGTTTCGAGCTTTTTAGCATAGCCCGCAGGCTTCAGAGAGTAAATAAGATAGGAGTAAATATAAACTTGTGTGAAAACGTACATTGCCAGACGAACCTTTGGAATTTCGCAGTATACTCGCCTTTACCGAATAGGACTAGTTTGAATTTATTTACTCACGCCCCCGTTATAAATAATTATTCGTTACGCTAAAATTCGAGATGAGCGTCAAAGATGGTGGTACTAAAATTAATTGGACTTTTGATATGTTAATATAACGGGGATCGTATGAAATTCGTGAAAAGTTTCATTACTGGAAATGTTTGAACGCGTTTATTAACATTAAAATTCATACATTCGTTTCAAATTTTTTTGATGTACTTTTACATTTTCTGTTGAATGAAAATCCTCCTAGGATTTGTGATGAAAAAATAATTTTAAATTTCATACATCAGAGACGAATTTCACGAAGACATTTGAGAAATGCTTTTTTTTTTTTTGAGTCAAGTTTCAATTTCACACTCGAGTTAAATGTAAATGAGATTGCGGAGGAACACAAAATTGCTCATTTTCAAAAAAAAAAATTACCTTGAAGGATCGATGTCGCAGATTTTTGAATCTTTAATTTATCATTGGATTCGACGTAAATTAATGTTTGGTAGTATCCAAATTTGAATAAGTTACCCATAAAGAACGTATCTATAGGATCGGTATTGTGTTTTTGTTTTCTGTGTTTATTGTTAAATTTGGTATTTTATTAGTTCTTGTATTTTAATTTTAATTTATTTTAAAACTGATAATTTTTTAAAATTCATTTCGTTTCCTTTTCATACATATATATGTATGTACATATGTAGACGTTCAAATAAAATACATTTCTAATTATACATATTCGAGTGCCAAATAATGAAATACTTGTAGCCTATTACTTTTTATCCGGTGAAAAAAGCAAATCTTTGCTTCTTGTGATAAGTTACTGCCTTAAAACCTATTTTGGCAGATTTTCCACAGATAAATTTAGTATTAGTCAATTTTGATTTTTATATTTATATTGTTTGACCGACTCAACGATGACAGCTCGTAGCATGGTTTACTCGCTGTAGGTATGATTTTCATGCTCGACCGAGCAAACTGACGCACGCCACAGTTTGCGAGCGGCTTTTACGACGCTTGGCTTTGCGAAATTCAAATTTTGGCTTGGAGCTTTACAGCCAGACAGTTTTGACGAATAACGAAGGCCAAAAATGCCGGAAGGCTGCGTCTCGTTCACTCGAATCGGCGGCCAAATATTTACTTTTTATTCAAATCTCTCAGCCAGCAACAAGGTCGCTTTTATATGGAAAAATTTTGACGAAAATATGCGTAAATTACAGTCGGGTGCGGTATTCGAGACATTTTTTTTGTTTTCGTTAAATTATACAAACATTTGCAATGTCAAATATACTCGAGAGCTCTTTTGAGTGAATGTACAATGATGAAATAGAAATGTAGGACATTTTAAAATTAACTGATTTTATTATATTTTTAATATGAAACATATCATATTTGAGATTCTTTAATACATTTTGTAATGTATTGTCCGGATATTGTTGTTCGTATCGGTATTTTATCAAGAATTTTGAGCGTATTTTAAAATAGCTGATCCCTTTTTTAAGAATATATGATAAAATATTTGATTGCAAATAATATTATCTACATGTACATACATACATATAAAGAAGAGTATATTATACTCACTCGCAGATATAAAAGTATCCTCGTGTATTCAACGGAGAAAATTGGAGTATTATTATAGGTATCTGGCGATTGCAATACCCAAGTCGTTTCTCGAAAATCGTCTGAGCGATTTCTCAGCTACGATTGTAATACGAATATTGAGACGTACGATTTTCCCATTGTGAAAATGTAACGAGCGTATTCCCGAGCGGTTATCGTGAAAACTCTAATTTTCTTTCGTTTATTTTTCTTATTCATTATTGACATTGAAAGCTGTAATTCGTTGAGCTGTAATTAAAATGTGTTTTGGTAGTGCGTAGCGGGTGAGGTCATTCTAACGTTAGAAAAGCAAAAAAAAAGCAAAACTCAAAAGCTCGCAGTAAAGCAATTCCGGTTTTTAAATATTAAACTGCTAATTAAAACTCTTCAAATATTCGGCCTCAGAGAGTTGCTCGCGAGGGGAAACCTTCTGTATAAAACTCTCAAAAAAGGTTAATCAGAGTTATTCCGACAGCTCGACAGCTATTGGAACAACGTCACTTTGCGACACATCCTCTCGAATTATTTTACGAAATTTCAACATTTTGAATTCATTTGACCGCGTGCAAGATTTTTTTTGTCTATTTGAACAGTTGTTAGATTGGTGTGATTGCGAATTAAGGTTGTATTACCAAACTGCATGCTGTAGTCCGTTAATTAAATGATAGTGACTTCAAATAGAATACTGCATAAAGTTACACTTTACACGTTACACGTTTATTTATTTTAAGGTAGCTAAAAAAGCTTATTAGAAACAAACATTACTTAAAGCTAAAATCACAAAATAAACTTATTATCTACTAGCACTTATACAGAGGTGCTGTTTTAAGGCTGCCAGGAATCTATCAATATTATTTATATTTCTGAGAACTTCTGGCAGGCCATTCATTATATTCAACAAAACCCTTGTACAAGATACTTCTCCTGGATCTACTTAATTTTAAATTCTTAACTATTAACTTATTCTTACAACCAGTTTTATGACTATGTATATTATACCCTCTTATTAAATATTTTGGTAATAATTTCTTATCTAATTAAAAAAATATATATAATATACCCACTAAGATGCACACTTTTAAGGTTTCATCCAATGCGATTCATTCAACATATACATATGTATATTATACTAGTTAATCTATTGACATTTAAAATACTCCGCATAGCTCTATTTTGTAGTTTTTGCAACCTATCTTTAATTACCCTATTTACTAAATTTAAAAACTTACACGTTACACTTACTGCACAAAGTTAAACATTCATTAATTATACATAAGTTCTTCAAAGCTTACTGTTGTTTAAGCTCAATTTCAAGATTTCACGGCCTTCGTTCAATCGATTACGTGTGGCACAATTTCAAATGGGGAACGTTCTAGTTTTGAAATTGAGAAATGTTCACTTGAATAATGTAACGTTAGACTCGGTATCGCCCACGTGCAACACTACGTCCTTTGTGCATATTGAATTGCAAACATATTATCGGCAGCCGCCATTGACTGCACTCACCGTTGCATCCTTGTCAGGGACCATTTTCGAATGAGTGTGTCGGTGTCCGGTGAGATTACACCACGTGGATACGTGTGACAGACACGGTTAACCTTTTGGTGACCCAACGTGTGAAATCTGAATTCGAATGAGGCGACAGTTGAATTTAAATTCGGTGCAATGTAACAGATTCTTAAGTAAAACAAATTGTCGTGTATCTAACGAAGAATAATAAGGCGCCGTAATATATTTCATTTTTCTATCTGTGGGGGTTTTGTGGGCTTGCGATTTAACGGAGAAAAATGATCTAAATAAATAAGCTGATTTACCCTATTTTATATTTTCATACCTCGTGGGGGTATGAATAAAATTTCCACTGTCAGTGAGGTGAAGGTCATAAGTAAATTTTCACACAGCAAGGTTCGAATTAAAAAGCATTTCTATTCTTTGAATTCATATGTTTATTTATTTATTTAATAATTACATGGAGAGGCGGCATAGCCGATAGGCCCATGGGGTTTGGTACAAAAATAAAAATAAGATTATAACAAAAATCAAATAAAATAAAATTAACATAAAAATAAAATGAATTTATTAAAGAATTACAAATACCCATTGTTTTTTTAAGAATATATCTAGTTGATTTTTATATAAATTAACATTTTTTAAAGTGACTATTGAACCCGGAAGACTATTAAAACTTCAACCTCAACCACACTATTTGAAAATAATGAATCTCTAACAATCTTATTTGATTTTTCTTTACAGAGTCTAAGAGTATGACCTCTTAGATGAGGGTTCTCATTGAACAATATGAGGTTTGTCATTTCACATGAATAATGATTGTTTATTATTTTGAATACTTCAATTAAATCACCTCTTAATCTCCTCTTTTCAATCTTTCATGATAAGGTGGTGACCGAAGTTCGGATTGCATTTTTGTAATTCTTCTTTGGACCCTCTCGAGACAAAGAATATTTTTTTTTAAATTGTGCTTTGTAAAATGTACGCTTGTTTGAAATTATTATGATTGTAGTTGCACATGTGTGAGATTTTTTCGTTTGAATTGAATTGGAAATGTATACATACCGATTGTATTGTACGTATGTACGTGATTGTTGCATATACTGGTCGTGGGTAAAACGCAAAGGCAATTAATCTATGAAACAAACGGAGATTTATGTCCCCAACATGTGAGTTTGTTTTTTAATTGCGGAATTCGAAACGGGCAAACACTTGGTATTCGCCATGGGCCCAGTTTTCTGCGTGCGTTGCCTGTGCAATGATTGACCCAAAGGGGAGGGGTGGGTTCGCGGTTACCACATTGATCGGCGGTTTGTTTCCAATCAGTTCGGCCCAGGTACAAGATTGAGCACAGCCATTATGTGGCACGTGTAACCCCTCCTCCCAACCACCCCTATACCTCTAAAATCCAACGGTAAAGTCAGGTTAAATGCGTACGCCCCTGGCTGTGTGCTTATAAGCTTCGCGTGGTGTGCCTCTCTATTTATAATGGCGAGAAAATTAAACCCCCTTCTCACTACAAGGGCACATGTGCTTAAAATTTGAATGTATGTATGTGTGTGTGTGTGTGTGAGCGTGCCATTATTATTTTTTAACAAAATTTTCGGCAATTGCGGAAAGCGCCGTGTATAAATTTTCAAATACAAAAATAGCTCTCGCTTGTTTTCGTAATTATTGAGAAATTTATGTAACAAGTTAAATACTGTGCTTATATCAAAACGAACTTCGCAATTATAACGAACCCTTCATATAAATATAAATTTACTTTTCAAGTTTGAATAAATGTTCTACATCGAAATAATATATGTTGGTATTACATATACATAAAATATAAACAAAAAAAAAAAACAAAATTACAAAATATAATATAATGCAATTTCCTATAGTATACATGTCATTTGTTCCGAAAATAAACATTCAGAATTGAGTATGAATACGTTGAAACTCAATTTTATCTTGTATAATATTATTCTTGTTATCATTATTATACGTATAGTGTTGCAGTACACGTTCAAAGCGATGAAAATAATATTTGCCTCGCATCAAACGAAAATAGTATAATATGTATGTGTGGTGGCGTAAATTTTACAATTTTTGCTCGTTAAATATTATATAGTGCACAGTATGAACTTTTTGAACGTGATATCGCATAGGTTGAACTTTCACACACAGCACTTAAATATTATATACACACATATGAACTAAATAATTTCGACAAATGTCTAATGACGTTTAATTTGTACGTGTTTATCAATGTGTATATACAATTGTACATTCATATACAAACATTCATTTTTATGGTGTAATATTACAGCTATGAAGTATTTGAAGTCACGTGTTGGCCACAGTGGATTTTTTGTCCTCGTTTTGCGCATAAATTTAATCGAGTTGTCCCACCTGCTATCCAAAATATAACGATACAATCTTAAACCGAATCCCATAAATCCGGACGAGGCTACGTTCGAATTTGCATATATTTTTTTTATCCCTTTTACGAAGACACGTTTCGCAGGTGGGAGCTTTTTATGGAGAGAGGAGCGTGCCGCGCAAAAGCAAAAAAAATATATAAAATAAAATAAAAGAATCTGATGTATTGCAAAGCGCCAGTGCGTTTTCAATATCTGCTTTTGCCACGGGTAAGGGGGGGGGGGAAATCGCTTTTAAATCTTTTCAGGGAATAATATCGAGATATTTTCATTACGCAGGTGTTTAATTGAATTTTTTCCTCGAGGCCTTTTCGCGTGAAAAATTTAATATTGCTGGGAGCGAAAGCCTAGAGATATTATTGGGGTAGCAGCACGAGTAATCTGCGATAACCGTTTTTTTCTTCCGTTCATTTAATTTGGTCGGAATTATTGGATGGACGAAAACAAAAGTATCACAGACGTCTAATATCAGTGAGATTTTATTTTGAAGTAATTTCTCCTACGGAGAAATTACCAAAATGTTCTCAGATAACACCAAATTGAAACCCTTACAAAAATAGAATTTGAGCCCAAATCAAGTTATAATGTTAGTTCAGAAAAATATTCATTTCAAAAAGTATTATTTGAATTCTAGTTGAACTTGCCAAATGTATATTTCAAATGAATTTTGCGATGCTTTGATCGTGATCGTATTTTATAAGTGATTGTATTAGCTATCGCAAAACATCCCTATCTTGATCTGAGAGTAATCCTGAGACTCCGTGAAGATAAACTTCTCTCAATAGCGACTAGATTTCACAACAGCTAAGTTCATATCATTGCAGTTGGATATGTATTTATTTAAGATAGTTTAAAAAGCTAATTACAAACATTACTTAAAGCTAAAATTACAAACTAAACTTATTATCTACTAGCACTTGTACAAAGGTGCTGTTTTAAGGCTGCCAGGAATCTATCAATTTTATTTATATTTCTGAAAACTTTTGGCAGGCACTATATTCAACAATACCCCTGTAGAAAATACTTCTCCTGGATCTACTTAATTTTAAATTCTTATTGAAAATAAACTTATGGTTTTAACATTTACCACGCATACGGATCAATAAAATTTATGTTTAAATTGTACCTATAGGTATAAATATGTATGTATGTATGTATGTATGTGTATGAGTTGAATTAAATTCAAATATTGTCGACATAATTTAATATAATCAAAAATAAGCCCTTGAAAGTTATTTTAGTATTTATTATTATATCTGACTTGATACTCGTGCGCATTATTACGCAGAAATATACATATGTGGTAATGACAAGATCTTTGATCTAAATTCAAACTAAAGTGACTTTTTTGATGAGATTTATTTTTTATGTGTAATTTATTGAAGCGAATACGCCATAATATGCTTATATTTCTTTGGAGTCTTCTGCGTGTGGAATAAGCATTAATAAGGGTAGATTCATGTTTATTAAGGGGCGGAAATGGCGTGGTAATATTCATGAGAGTACCTTTCTAATACACGGGGATGATTTGTGAGCAATTTTCTCCGCGTATAAAAATCCCAAGCCCCTTCAGCAGCGCTAATCTCGAGCCCCCACCTCCTTTGAAATTGTGTCCTGGAAATATTTCGAATCGAGCCTAATTTTTGTTAATGCAGATGTGCGGTTAAAATTCAGCAGTATAATCGTACATGGAATCAGCGCTTCCTCGAAACCATCTCAGCCCTTCAACAATTACGAATCAATTTGCAAAGCCATTAGAGATAATGAACTGGAAATTGGAAAAGCTAGCCGGGCAAACGGCACAGTCGAAGCTCGACGCTTAACTGACAATCGTCCAAGAAAAACTTTACAGTCAAAACATAGGTACGAACGTTTTATTGGATTCATTGGATTCAACTTGAGAGCTCACATTGTACCTACATAGATTGGTATTTATATCTATAATCTGATTATATAAATCCACGATAGTAAATAATCAATGGAAAACTTTTACTTGACGGTTCAAGTGAATAACTCTGGAGCTTTTTATATGTATATTTTCAATTTCGTGGGTTTGTCCAATGTATTTTTACGAGTGTGCATACAGCGGGATAGAATGTCGGCACATGTTTGCGCATGTGAAAGTGTGCGTCAAGTTGCCGTTCCAATATCTATGATCGAGCTGTCGACGAGTCCTTCTCATAATAAGATTAGGCCAAAAAGGGGTTTTGGCGTGCGTAGTGCAGCATCCGAGACTCGGATACGGGTGACACGAGCGCTAAGGGTCCTTCGATCAAAGTTCCTAATCCTGAGACACAAAGTTCACCCCTCGAGGCCATAACATCGGTGGGCTTATGTACTTGTCGATAAACTGATTACATTCGTTTCCTTTTGATAAGCTTACATCCTTCCCGAAGACCGAGTCATCTTCGCAACCTGTATATATTTATATAGGTATAAATATTCTTATATACACTTAAATAAATCCGATGGGAAGAATCTCATCTTGCTTCCAGGTAGCCATGTCCTTTTTGTTTGAATTTGTATAACATAATATTACGCTTTGAGGTAAAAATAAATGTACATACACTTTTATCCATCTTGCGAGCTTATTTCCAAAAGGGATTTACAATTCATAAATATATACTGTTCAATTTAGAATATGCACAATCGTTAATGTCGTCGAATACTTATTAGGTCACGTGCGTCATAAAGGGTTTTTACGCTCATCCCGTTACCGACAGACTGATGGATATTAAAGGTTTATTAGAGACCCTTCGGTAGTGTAGGCTCGAGCAGCTTTTCTTCGGTTTAGCATCAACATAAGTAGACTTATTGCCTGTAATTTGTTCTTGCTGGCATCAAGATAGGCAATACCTATCTCGCCTTACAGGCAGTTTGTCCTAACTGAAGGCGATTTATGAACCCGGGGATTTTATCCCATTTTCAGCCAAAGTCTGAGGTCACGACAAATGGAATTGATTTCTCTTCGAAAGGCAGGAAAAGGTTTCGCAAAATTGAAATTGAGACTAAAGGACGCGTTGCAACCGATGCGGTAGTATGAAATCGAGCAAATTAATCTCCGAAGAAAAATCATTGTACACTTTTAATATTCATTATCGCTTTTTGCACTCTCGCAAGCAGATAATGGCGGGCGTAGATTTCACTCGTGCGTGTGTTGGTGTTGAGAAATCGTTAAGCCCATTTTTGCAAATCGAGAAAGCGAGGAAGAAAACGGCTAGGAAATGCCTTTCCATTTATCTTGGCCATCCGAGAGGGAAACAAGCAGGGCCTTGATTGAAGATGGCCAGTTTAAGATGTCCGAATTGACGCTGTCGTACTACGCTTTTTTTTTTTTTTCCCCTCCTCGAAAAGTATATTCTCGAGTATTAAATCCATGTGTTGCATGTGCGTAACATAATAAAACCGAGAAAAGAGAAATTTGATTAAGTCACGTCTGCTATAAGCACACACATGTTGTGCGGGCACGAAATATATAGCACGAAAGCGTTAAGATATACCCTTCGCGTTTGGAAATACTTCTGGAAAATGATTAAAGTGTATTTTTCCGTATAGCCCACTGAACTATTTTCCTCACGTATGGCTTCGAAATCAGATTTTCCTTATTCACCAGCACACACCGTGCGGATGATTGATAAGTGCTCGCACATTCCACACAGGGACGCCGAATCGTCTCACGAAGAATTAAAAATAATATGTTATGCCTATGTTGTGTGTCTAATAGGTACAGTCTTTATTATATAAATATGTTATGGCAACGTAACAATGGTTTTTTTTTCTTCATATTTTGCGATTTGCTCGCTTCACCCATTAGTCTGAGAGAGTTTTATGGCTTTAATGCTATCTCGCCATTATATTAATAGTGGTTCAATTTATTTTTATTGAAATTAACGACACAATAAAGTAGAAAATTGCTCTTATTTAATGTAAAACCCGTCGCAATTACGCGGTGTATTTTAATAACATTTTAACGCGAAAACGCGTATTATACAGATTATCTAGGGTTAATATTTTAGCAAAGCGTACTGTGGTTATTGTTATAAAATTAATTTAATTATATTTGCATATGATATACATATGCACACACGGTATACCATTGTACATATGTAAATGTGTACACATTTATTTTTATATAGTTCGTTTTATTTTGTATCTGATATACTCAATCAATATTATGCTTACTAACATTATATATATGTACATATATAATAGCCGAAATCCGTATGTCTTGTCTGTGTAAGTGTGTGTGTGTGTGTCTGCTGATAACGCTCTCCGAGGTAAATAATTTAAAAAAACCAGAACGTCAAACGAGTGGGATTTGAACCCGAGATCACCAGGTCGGGAGGAATAGCGCTTACACTATCTTCCAAACGGAGGCGATGACGGACGTTCTATAATTGGCCAATATTAAATCGTTAAAGGGTTCGCGACTTTGCTAATTGTTACGTTGTTGTTATTATAATGTGCTATAGATGGCGCACACTGGGTACGTATTCGTACGAATTCGTGTTGTACGTATGTTGTTGTCCCTCACACGTATGGCGTTGTCTCTCTCTGGGCGTGAGACAACGCCGTACGTGTGAGGGACAACAACATACATATGTACGTACGATACGAATTCGTACAAATACGTACCCAGTGTGCGCCCGGCCTTATTGCATAGATGCAACAACTACATATAACAACTATTTAAATTTAATATTATTTTTCAGTACGGGTGATGAGAACGCTCCGTTGATATTCAACGAGCTTATACTTGTTTATTTTATATTTTTGCAGGTATATATGGATTGGTTCCTTTGGTGGAATATACATAGTATTACACGTGGGTTAAACAATTTTTATTAAGTGAATTGTCGTCATTTTTTATAAAGTCGCCATCTTTGTAATTGACTTGTAATTTAACATTAAATCTCAATGATTTTTTAAAATATATTTATACTATTTACGGTGTACGTTTTATTCAAGTGTTACGTTTTATTTCATTATGAAGTGTGTAAGTGGAACGTTTATAATATTAACAAAAGCATTTATCTCGTTGCAAAAAGCGTTGAGGGCATAATTCAAGAGCGAAAATGGGTTGGCAAACACGGTAATAGCATATTTCAGTCCATTTGGCATAATACCCCCCCCCCCCCCCCCTCGGTAAGTCCAGGTGCTTTGCAGGTCGTCGCTTTAGATAATTTCTAACGATGTTTAGGGTGCGGGGTCGGTGGCGAAGGGTTCGTATTAGTCGACGTTACAAGGAGCCCGTGACCTATGCAAATTTTCGTGCGGAATTATTCGCGATGTCCGTGCATAATGTCGCAGCGGGAAATTTGCCTTGCGTCCGAGTTGGCGACCCTTTGCCCGTATTAAGCAATAAGAATCCCCGTGTACGTGTTCATTCAGTGCAGGATCAGGGTCCCTTTATTCATTTCCCTCTTTATGCGTAGTCCCTCTTGAAAAGTCCATCAGTCGCCGGGCAACCGACCGAAAATCATATTTCAGACGAAGACCACCTAAGTGGAATCGGCTAAGGTGTACTTTTCGGCCGGACATCGTGTCACAGTGCAAATTTTCATCCATAAGTGATGAATTCTGTCCGTCATCCGAGAGTAGAGTGGGTCAGAGTCCAATATTTCAGTAACGTTCAGCTGTTATATCATACCTACCGCCTGCATATTTGAATCGAAAGCTCAGCCATTTTGTATGACATTGCGTAATATCTTTTGTATTTGTTTTTGAATAAACAGTTCTGAATGGTCATCATTTTCAGTCGTTCACCATCCATCACGTTCTACTTAATTCGTCAGCCCATCGACCACTTGGTCTTCCTTGCTATCTTTCACATTCCCTCGGACACCATTCGAGTATTTCTCGCGTCCATTTGCCATCCATTCTTCTCGCTGTGTGCCCAACCCACGTTCCGCTATATCTACCACTTTAGTCGTGTTTTTTATACATGTATTCCTCTTAAGATCGCCGTTATACCAAGCATACATCTTCCTATGCTTCTCTGTGTGCACTGGATCTTGCGTAGCATTCTTGAATTTTACATCTACGTTTCACATCCATACGTCATTACTGGCAGAACGCCGAAATTTTTATTTCTTTCCTAGTCATATTATCCAATTGCCCTACATATACATACATATATAACTATCAACTATCTCTACAAAATATGTAGTTATCTACTGTGACTACGGTTTGCGTCCAAAATATGTACATTAAAAATAATTTTAGTTTTATTAAAATTAATTTTAACTTACTTTCTATTGTACTTTAGTTTAATTGTGTTAGTCTATTTTAACTATAGCTATGTCGTTAACTTAGATGGCTCAAGTGTCGTCTATTTTGTGGAATGATATTGAATTTAAATTATTTTAACAATAAATAGAAAATTTAAATAACGTTCCATTCATTAGTAGGAAAAATCAAAATGAAATGTTCACAATAAAAGTCCATAGAGCGAGCACAAAGCGGCGGTGCGCCGCAATCTGGCAAAGCGCAAAGAAAAAGCGCAGAAAAGCAGTGGCGAATCGTCGGAAATGAATTGGCGGCATTTGATGGCCGACACGCAGTGGCGGCACGAAATTAATCGTAAAATTTCAACAGTGAGCCGCAATAAAACGTTTACGATACACCGAATCGGCACTTGCCAGTATGAACATTCCCTTACGGCTCTGCCAGTAGCGAGAGAAGACCTCTTGACGAAAGGTTTTGTTCAAAAATTAATTAGAAATCTCTAGAGGAGTATATGCGCGCATAAATCGACTCTTAACTATTCGCAACGACTATTTGAGGACCGGCGTTTAATTGCTACAAATATTCCGTATATATAACGATTAACGAACCGTGTAGCCGGTTTCGTGTCCCTAATCTGTTTGCACATACATACATGTATGTATGAGAAACTCGACCGTAATGTTTGATCTATGGAAATTTTATCGATCGTTTTATTTGTTCAAACGATTACGCGTTATGAGTGGATGTAAAAAAGAAGAAATAAGACTAAGGATGAAACTAGGATGGAGTGCTTTTTGAAGAATGAACATAGTTAGTTTATAAATCCAACATCCCGCCATGCTTAAAAAAGAAGGCATACGATCAATGACGCGTGGATGCTGAATTTAAGAATGCTACGTATGATCCAGTGCACACAGAGAAGCATGGAAATATGTATGCTTGGTATAAAAAAGAAAAGATCGTAGGAGGAATACATGAGAAAGAAAAGCATGAAAAAAGTGGCAGATATAGCGGAACGTGTAAAAAAGTTGAAATGGCAGTGGGCTGGACACATAGCGAGAAGAATGGATGGCAGATGGACGCGAGAAATACTCGAACCCATTCGAGAGGATGTAAAAGACGATGAGCTGATGAATTAATAGAGATATGTGGAGTCAACGGGATGCAGATTGCTCAAGACAGACAGGAATGGAAGAAGATTGGAGAGGCTTTCATCCGGCAGTGGATGGTGAACGCCTGAAAATGACGATGATGATCATATTACACTGTATGCAAACCTGAAATAAATGCACAATTAATCGCGAGGTTGCATTGTAACTATATGTTCGTTTTTGTTATAAAGTTGCGATTATAAAAAGGTTAATTCCTACCGCTGTAATTTGTTGGAAAGTTGAGTTTTATTACATTTAAACGGGAAAATGTTCCGTGACGCTAAAGAAGAGTAATACGACCTTTCTGTCTTTTACGCTCGAGTAAAATATTACACAGTTTTTCGCTAGTTGCGTTTAATTTAATTTACCAACATAAGTTTCACGGGTTCGATATAATTTACTTCTTTGTGCGATCCCGATGTCACATACTCGTGCATACATACACACATACATAAATGTATATTATAGGTATATACGAACATTGTAATTGAAGGATTACTCATAAATATTCAAAACGTTTCTCCACTTTTAGTACGGGCATGTATGTATGTAGAAATTGTTGCGACTTTGCTGTCCATGCTATTTTCTATTTAGATTCTATTAAATATTCAGACCGTGTTTTTTTTTTTTTTTTTTTTTGAACACGAAAACCTTTTCACCGCTAGAGATATTTTTTATTGCTTTGTATTTATATCTCTTCACCTTTCTCGTATTTCTCGAATTTTTTTTCAACTTTTGGATAACAAAGCAACGGTTCACTGTTTTTTTTTTGTTTGATTAAATTTTTAATTAAACTTATCTTGTTGAAACAGAATAAGGACATTCTAAGTATTATATAGGTACATTATTAGCAATTAATTCATAAATATATTCAACGAAAATCTTATAATATATGTATTTAATTAAGGTTATTATCATTTTATTGTTCAAACTTTTACATCGTCGCTAAAGTCGTTACGTTATGGCCATTCAATTCAATTCAATTTTTATAAGAATGTGGAATTATCAACTAGAATGTTATGTGAGCGAAATGTCATGCAGTTTGAGGGGCTTCGATTTCCGTCAATTTAGCACCGGACGTGAAATGTTAGCCGCAAATATGCATAATTTGCTCGGATGCAAATTTTTAACGAGCAGAGATTCGTATCTACTACCGAGGAGAATGGGGCATGGGGACGCTCTATCCGTCGGCACTGCGTTCAGTTAAATGAGTCGTTATTGTGTATCGGCAAATAATGGAGATCTTTCTCTCCGGGTAATTTTCACCGAACCAGTAGTATACTTTTATGTACCGAGGGAACATCATTTCGTAGGCAATAAAGCAGCTATTAAAGGGCCGTGAAGCCGACCCCTCCCAGGTCCACGCTCTTCATACCCTTCTCCATCCCCTTTCCAAATGGCCTTATTATACGTTTGCTTATCGCAGATATGAAAATTTCATTATGGACTCGTGCCCTCCCCTATTCGCCTGCTATCCGAAGACGGGGACAGGCAGCTCATCCAAAGCACCCTTTTCCATAATTGCAAACGGCCGTGTAAAAACGCGAATTGTAATCAAGCAATGAAAACGTCAGTGAGCCGTTTTAACGACTGTCGTTAGTGTCGCGTTCTTCGCATCGCATCAGTGCCTCTTTATGGTAATGTAAGAATGTAATGGTAAGAATGTGTACTAATACGACTTTCATTTCTACAGTGATCACCTGTCTGTCATTTTCAGGCTTCATTTTTCTCACTTCATTTATTGACAATTCGATATCTTAATTGAGTCATAGAATACTACATACATATACATAATTGTGTCGCATATTTTATTTTTAAAAAATATATACCGCGATGACCTTAACAGGTTGCCCCAATTCAGCCAAATTATTAGATACAATTAAATTAATTAACTAAGTAAAATAAAAATATGAGATAATGTGGAATATAAGATAACAAGTTAACAATTAGTTAAACATATATCATGGCATGGCGGCTGTACATAACATGCCAATTACACAAAAAGAAATGCTTAGAGTGTGCATTTTTTATTTAAAATATATGGGCAGGTGGCACAGCCGATGGAGCCCTGGGATCTGATATGTATAAATTGTACATACAGTTTTTAATTACAAAAATCCATTTATATATTTATATAAAAACTTGTCGAGATGATTTTAAAACAGATTTATATTTTAAGAAGTTACTAGCTGATTTGGCAGGCGGTTCCAAACTTTGACCACTCTATTTGAAAAGAATGAATCTCTGACAATTTTGTTAGATTTGTCTTTTAGGAGTCCCAGAGTATGACCTCTTAGATGTGCGTTTTTATTGAACGTGATGAGGTTTTTTATTGGGCATTTATATTTATTATTTTATACACTTATATTTTATTTATTATTTTATATTAGATCGCCTCTCAATCTTCACGTCTCCAAAGAGATGAGACCCATTTTCTTCAACTTTTCGTTATATGGTAGTGATCGAAGTTCAGATGACATTTTTGTAATCCTTCTTTGAACATTTTATAAATATACAATGTCTTTTTTAAAGTTAGGGTTCCAAACATTTACAGCAAATTCTAATTTAGGTCTAACATAGGATTAATAAATTTTTGACAGCTACTGGATATCTTAATTGAGTCATCGAATACTATAATTTTGTCGAATGTGTCATGGCATGGCGGCTGCAACATGCCAATTACACAAAACGAAATGCTTAGAGTGTGCATTTGCGGTTTAATTTAATTACAGTTTAGTTTGGAAGGTTTGACAGTAATTTGCACGTTAGCTTAACATGTTGATAATCACAACTATCCACACTTTGCGAGAAATACTACAAATTGTATAGTTTTATTAAAAAGCTTTCAATATCACATTTGCTAATAAAAAAATATAAATACATATATGGAATCGAATGTTTCTCTTGAAAAATTGAGACGAAGTGAAAGAAACTTTGCAGTGATTTTCCGGTAAAAGCCTCCCGACCCCCTAGCGAATTGCAACTTCTACTTTGAGAACTGCTGGAGTATGCACCACTTTTGGATTGATGGCTTGCTAACTTTTACCAATACACATACATTTTATTCAAATTTGTTTACTATGTGCGCATCAAAAGTGCTTTCATGGGTATTATACGTAAATATATTTAGATGATAACACAAAATGAAATAACAGATTAGTTACGTACATATTAAGTAAATTCACTGATTGATATTCTAAAGGGAAAAAAGATATTCACATTGATGATGATACTATAAGAAAAATGTAAAAACAGGAGCCTTAATAAATATGTCATTAAATTTATATCTCATTTTTTATGTGTCTTGAAATCGCTTAAGGTGACTCTCTCAGTCTTATCTTTGGAAAATTACAATGAGATTTTCCGCTCCCCTCTTAAGATTTTTACGACTTGACGTGTCTAAATCGGTATTTATGTACCTATATATCACTTAGTGACTATTTACACCTTTGCGTTGGCGTACTTGCATACTACGTTCCAATTTTCCGAATAGAATTAATACTTTTCGGGATGGGTGAATATTTTCGTGGAAAATAAAACCAAAATTAAAATAGTAAATTTAACTGCATTCGTGTAGCTAACCACTGGGTGTGAAATCAATATTTCACCTGATGTTGGTCCAACCCCTGCAATTCAATTAACAATTCATGCCCTCCATCAAAAAGTGCAAATAGAGCAAAAAAAATCAACTTTGCCCCCCATCCCCGACCATTGGTTAAAACGCCCCAAGCCACTAATTGTTTGTCCACAGTTTTCATTAAAGCGATGCAATCCGCATGCCAAAAAAAAGCGCTGGGGTTTTTTCTAGAACAATTGTTCATTGTTGGTAGTAAAAGTTCAGGGTAATCAGCCCTCGTTTGTACGTGTATAAACGTAAAATTGCTATGAATTTATATTTAATTCTTGTCAATGATTTAATTTAATCGTACTGTCTGACACAACTCGAATGAAAATACATACGCTGCATTTTGATTATCAAATGTTCTCAATCGTTGAAATATTATATTTTTGATAAAACGACGCGGAGAACACAAAGATGGCTGACATCCGCGATTATCTATATGGAACGGGTGAAAATTGTGCGGTTCATTCCATCGAACGAATATGAATATATGTAATTTGGCGGGATATTCGATTACGTGTGAAAGCATGCGAAAAGGTTTATCTGCGAACCTCAAAAAGGGATTCGAATAATGCTGTAAGTGGAAATGTGCCGGCGGACGATTGAACAATTTCACTTGCACCCATTCACTCAAAACGTGTGGTTCGAGAACCCACGGTTGGTCTCGCCTACTTATACGTAGTAAGTCTTTGGCGAATTTTCACTACTGAAATGTTTGCATTGTCGCGAATACATACGTAGATTACGTAGCGAGGCGTGTTATTCTCGAAGGATCGTCTAATTTTGTCAATTCTCCACCTTCCCCGTCTTAACTTCCGGTTAACGATACTTTAATTACATTTTAATTGCGAGCTTTTCATTTCCAATCAGAAGGCGTCTGAGAAATGATAAATTGTCTCGGAAGTCCTTGTTGTCACGTTAATCTGCCTCGATCGTTAATTATTTCACTGTTTACAGTAGGGATTCGCCGGTTAGGGGAGGACCAATCTGAGAGATACGCTTTCAGACCTAATTAGAGGCGGTAAACTGAAAGCCCAAGTAAAGATACAAACTAATTCGATTAGAAAAAAAATTCAACGGAGTATGTAATGGTTTCAACCGTTGGTGTATTTATATTGACTTGCATTAGCATGTCAAAGTAAATCGCGGCGAAATTGCACCGTGCTTACATTGACACCCATATAATTTAAAGTAAATGCCACATTTTTACTATTCAATTATACTTTTGCATACACGACTCATTTTGCGCTGCTCTCAAATTATACCGACTTGGTGACCCAATGGCAATAAAGTGGTGTTTGACGTTGGAAAACACCGCTTCCGTATTATGGGTCACGTCTCGATACTGAAAGTATGGCCAGTAGTTACATATGTATATATATGTATGAACATGAAAAATATCTAGCTTTTAAATTACATTTATGAATAATAAAATGTTTAAATAAATTAAAATTATCGATTTTGATTCAATTATTTTAGCTTCACGATGAAACTCGATTATGTATAAATAAAATAATTTTGCTATTTATTTGTTTATTGTATTAGGAAAGCATTGCTGTGAAATTGGCACTGCAACAGGTGATGCATTTTAAATAGCAAGTTCGGTTAAAAAAATGTATCTAACGATCACGTAATCGATGAGCGAATACCGTGAACAAGTCACGGACTTTCGCTCGTTAGCGAAATTACAAAGTGTGCTAAATTTCCCAGTGCTATTTACCAAACCATTTATAAGTGTTGCTGCAGTTTAATTAAGACGAGTACGTGATTCGGCTTAGCGCAACTGCTATTTATTTTTCTTCGTTAATGAATTCCTGATTTTGTAAATTACTAGAAAATACACGTACATACTATATATAGAGACTAAATTTCTGTCAGTCGTAATGTGATTATTGGATATCTGCACGGCAACCACACAATTCAGTTAATTTTGCGGTAATTGAACTAAGATTGACACATGAAAATTCAAACATTCTATGAAATGTTTGAATCATAACTGAGTACATGCATATGTACATTTATAATATGAAGAGGTCAAATTTTACATTTTTGAAGTAAAACTTCTTTTCGCTCGGTAGAGTAAAAACGGCTCATCTTCTACACAAACAGAGCGAGCGATAAGTGGTCACGCATATCCCCACTCCTTCAGTTTTGAGGTAGATTATTGCCCTCTCACTTGCTCTTTCGCATTCGTGCGAGAGAGATAGAGATCCGCTCCGAAAATTCGAGCGTCCCCTCTGCGCTCCGCACCGCCCCTCAATTTAGTGAAAACGTGTCATCGAAGCGTGGCACGACGCGAAAACCAGTCACGGCTAGCGGTCAGTGGGTACCCTCACTCCTCAGATAGACGTCAGGTAGCAGTGAGAACAGTGATACATTGGGTGAGCGTTTAAAACCACATTTGTGTACACGATTCCTTCACATTCACATTCACATCTGTATTCATTCTTGTACATTGCACTTGCTTTAAATAAATTACAAAGAAGTTTTACTTCTATAGTGAGTAGCGGCTACATACTGCGATTTTTTTTAATTTTAAAACGGCAATGCACATAACTCACGTGCCAATCTTAATTAACCAAATTGAGCGACTGGCGTGTACGCGGTCAAAAACAGTCGGAGCTCGTTACCGGGCGATTTATCGCGCGAATAATTGAGCTATTGCAATAAATTTGCAATTCAAACAAACGGATACGCCGCATAAATCCCCCATCCGTCCCGGTAGAATCGCGAGATTAGCCACGAAAGGGAAACGCGACAGGGAAAACGCAAGGAGCGAGGGAGGGTTTGTGTCGCGTCACATCGAGCTTTTGGTCTTTCTGAGGGTCCGTTCTCGGTAGGACCTCTCTCCACCATTTCCGGTGGACTTTGGAGCCTCGCACAATTTACAAAACAAACTTTAATTAAGTTCGCAGCAATCGCATGGGCGCGGCCGACGCCTCGAAGGGGGCGGAAGTTCCCTCTAGCGCGCGAAGTTCAAACAGCTTTCGCGCACCGAATAGTCATGGGGGATAATCGGCAAAATAAATATTTGAATAGTCGCTGTGACATCTGACAATGGCACGCACATACAAAATTCCCTAGTTCCAAGCCCACCTCCTCTCTATTCTCCAGCTGCCTCTCCCCTAGATAAGGGCTGTTTTCTGGCGAAACGTGCCAAGGCTTTAGCGTGACTCGCTCTGTTTGTCTAAAACACAGGATGTATATGTTCACTCGCCGTCTTAATAGTTTAATTAAAGCATTAGACAATAATCCATTAAGTCCTCTTACATTATACTCTATAGACGTACAACTATGATACATTACGAATATCAAATATTTTAAATAATTCCATATGCGAATAAGGCAGAGATATATAAACATACATATACATACATACATAGGTATACGCACCGCAGTGCCTAGTATTATCAGATTATCAGATAGCCTTCAATGACAAATTAATTATATACACCGTGAGAATTTTCTGTTGAATAAAATATTTGTTTTCTCATTCATAAACAAACGGAATATTATGATTGTTTGAGCGTGCTTATTTACTCTGTTCGATATTAATTTTTCGATTGTTTGTTCGATTTCGTGATAGTAAATAAAAATAGAAGTACATATGTAGGTACATAATATGTACATACATATGTACATATATTGTTTTGCGGTTCTCGTTTATCAAAAAAAAAAATCGGGTGTGGTCAACCCATGACTTTATCCGTATACGTAATTAAGAAATATAAATAATGACGAACACTGAAAAGAGTTAAAAAGCAAAATTTTCTTCTTAGAGTGTCTCAAAACGGGAAAATGTGCATCAAACATCGCAACGAACGCACGCACGCACACACAAAAGTCAACTGCCATTTTCGGTTGGTGGATTTTGACCAAAATCATATTATTTCGTACATCATACATAAAAAAATATACATATGAAATTTCAGCTTCATAGATTTGGTAGTTTCAGACAAAAAGCTGGAAAGCTTTGAAAACTAAGAGTTGGAACTACTGGTTGGAAAAAAATATATTAAAAAATTGCATTAGTTTGAAGATCATCATAGAGGTAGGCTTTTTCAAAAAGTTCACTTGTGTGATTTCTTTTCATCAGTTTATTTTTCATAATACACGTTTACCTATAATATTCAATCGTAGTGTTTGTATACTTTAAATGGAAATTTTTACCAAATAATAACGTTTTTCAATTAGATTGTTTTAACAAAACAATAAAAAAAAATTCGGGTGTGGCCAACCCATGACTTTATCCATTTACATATTTGAGGAATACAAAGAGTGACGAAATAATTTTTTTAAGTACGTAAGTAAATAAAACGCATGCACACCACCACATCAACCAACATACATACATACATATCATGAAATCACTGTGTTGAGCGCGCGCGCGTATGTAAAATACGATCTTCGGCATATATTCAAATAGGAAAAACTGCCACCTTCGGTCGTCAGATGTTGACCAAAATCACAGTATATCTTACAGCTAAGGTGAAAACTATAGTTATGAAATTTCGACTTGATAGCCGGGGCAGTTTCGAAAATATTCTGTGGTAAACTTTTCGTCAAAAAACTGATTTTAATGATATATTTTTTCGTAACTAGCAATTTCTTTCAGGAGTACAACATTACAACGTTATGACGATACTACATATTTGAAGGGCCGAAAAAAATATAAAAACAACAAATCGTTCAAGAGTAAACTGCCATTTCTGCAAGAGGGATTTTGACGAAAATCACAGTATCTTTTAAGGTTAATGTGAAAACTATAGATATGAAATTTTGACAAAATCGCTCAAGCCGTTTCGGAAATATTCTGTGGTAAACTTTTCGACAAAAAAAAACACCTACTTCCGGTTGACTGATTTTAATGATTTATTTTTTCAAAAATAGCAATTTCTCTCCTGATAACAACATTACAATGCCGAAGCCAGGTAAGGACCCAAAAAACCCAGTCAATTACCGACCCATCAGTTTACTTTGCACTCTCTCTAAAATTTTAGAAAAAATCATTTACTCGCGCTTACTAAAAATAGTTGATAAAAATCTGATTAATGAACAATTTGGTTTCCGCTCGGGACATTCCACAACCCAGCAGCTTACCAGATTAACTGAGCACGTGACGAAGAACTTTAATATGAAGAGAAGTACGGGGATGGTGTGTCTCGACATAGAAAAAGCCTTCGACACAGTTTGGCACGATGGACTAATTCACAAATTAATCAATAACAAAGTACCCAACTACCTTATTAATATCATCCGATCATACCTAACCGATAGAAAACTAATAGTTAACGTAAAGACGAACCATCGATGCCGAAACCGATCGTGGCGGGAGTTCCACAGGGAAGTTTGCTAGGGCCACTCCTATTTGCCATATATATAAATGATATTCCTGTTCCAAAAAAGTGCCACTTAGCACTCTATGCAGACGATACTGCTTGCTTTACGAGCAGCACCAAACCTGACGCAATTCGTAAAAAAAATCTTGAATTAGCTTTAAAATCATTAAACGACCATTTTACAAAGTGGAAAATAAAAATTAACCATACAAAAACGGACGCTATATTCTTTAGTGTTCGAAAGCACAGGCCGAGTTCAGAACTGAAGATCCCATCAGGAGAAAGGCTGAAATGGCAAGCTCAGTTGAAATATTTAGGAATAATATTTGATAGAAGAATGCGCTGGGCCCCACAATTAGAGTCAGCGAGGTGCAAGGCGATGCGCGCGATGGCAGCGGTCTATCCGTTGTTCAACCGTCGTAGCGCTTTGTCACGATCCAATCGCATCAAAATGTATCGCGCCCTAATACTACCAATATTAACATACGCTGCGCCTGTTTGGAACAATGCCTCCACCACTAACCATACTAAACTGCAAATCGTGCAAAACAAAGCCATCAAAATCATATATAACACCCCATGTATACTAACCTCAAAACGCTTCACTCGCGAAACAACATCCCACTTGTAACTGATATTACTAACAAATTAACCACGAAGTTTTACCAAAACTACCAATAACCACGCTAACAAATTAGTAAAAAGTCTCGGTGATTACGATAGTGTGTCATTACCATTCAGGTATAAACATAGGCTCCCGAAACATAATCTGTTTTAAACCTCCGTTTACAGTAAGTCACTAGAAATAAGAATTTAATGTATGTGCATGCATACCCTATTTATTATGTATTGTATTTAAAAAATAAAAATAAAATTTGTAAATAGGTTTTTTTTAGCTTAAATTTTCCTACTGTAAAAACAAACACTAACGATAAAGTAAGATTATTTTCCTATTACTACTAACACACATTTATTGTAAAATGGATAATGGCCACTAGACCAGGAACCATTAGGATACGTTTTTTAGTAAATAAGAAGTATTATGAACATTATATGGATAAATAAAAGTTTAATAAAAAAAAAAAAAAAAAAATGTTGTGACGATACTACATATTTAAAAGGCCGAAAAAAATAAAAAACAACAAATCGTTCAAGAGTAAACTGCCATTTCCGGTCGTACAATTTTGACTAAAATCACAGCATCTCTTACGGCTAACGTGAAAATTGTAGATATGAAATGTCAACTTGATCGATGTGTTAGATTCTGAAATATTCTGTGTTAAACTTTTCGACAAAAAAAACAACACCTACTTCCGGTTGACTGATTTTAATGATTTATTTTTTTCAAAATAGCAATTTCTCTCCTGATAACAACATTTCAATGTTGTGTCGATACTACATATTTAAAAGGCCGAAAAAAAAAAAAAAAAAAAACAAATCGTTCAAGAGTAAACTGCCATTTCCGGTCGTACGATTTTGACTAAAATTACAGTATCTGTTACGGCTAACGTGAAAACTATAGATATGAAATTTCAACTTGATCGATGTGTTAGATTTGGAAATATGATTTTTAACAGGATTTTTGAATTTTCTGCACGAAAAAAACCCTACTTTCGGTTGACTGATGTTGACCAAATTCTTTATGGCTCTTACACCTTGCAGGAAAATAATAGATATGAAATTTCAACTTGATAGACTTGATAGTTTCGGAGAAAACACACAGACATACACACACACACAAAGTACACAGACATACAGACATTTTCCAGAAATCGTGAAAACGTGATCTGGGGATGATACTCGATACAAATCAGTCAAAATCTCGAGGTCGAATTTTCGCACGATCACAATACTTTATCCGATTAGGATAAAGTAAAAAATCTGAAAACCACGAAACCATGTACATATGTATATATATTTTGTATAAAATTTCGTAGAATTACATTGTATATAGTGCAAGCGGTATTTCATTTACTTTTTATGCTCGTTTCAAATATTTTCGAATGACTTATTACATTATTTGTTTATCCATCCACATGTTGTTCCGCATGTTACATTTTGACTTTCATGAAATGGACATTTGTTAAATTTTGACTTCCATGAAGTGGGCTTTTATTAAATTTAATATTCAAATTCTATCTACCTACATACGTATGTATGTATGTACAAATATATTTTGTACAATATAAACACGTCGAGCACGTAATTTTTTTTCTAAAGCGTAATTCATTTTATTTAAATTAAAATATTGTTATAAAAAAATTCAATTTATAAATTTGTTTATAATTTTTATAACAGGACTTTTGAAGACTGGTGATTTTGAGCGAAATGCTTATCTTAAAATATATACATACATATGTAGATACATTAGATCGCATTTCCCTGTTCTCTCACATGTACACAAAGTATACATATATGTATGTATCTGTTTATGTACTTCATTTGTTGCCGAAGGCTTTTTACACACTCCCGGGAAAGCTCCTACATATATGTATGCGAACTTCGCATATGTGTGTTGCGTATAATTTCGCGTCGTAATCAATTTACACTACACAACTTTTGTCGGTAACAACAGTCAGACGAGACCGAACTTAGCTCCCTATTACCTCTACCCGTATTGCACCAACACACCTAAACATTCCTAGAATAACACCGGGATATTTATAATCGGATTACGGTCGTTGCGAGGTAGTGGAAGCGAAACAGCCAGATGAGTAGTTTTGATCGTGAAAGAAAAGTCGGTAAAAGTGCGCTGCGGGAAAATTTCACGCGAACGTTTTTCATACGTCTAAACTGTGTGTTTCACTAGGAAAAATAGCCGGTCGGTAATTTCATTTGCATTTCCACCGAATGAATTGCGGTTTTAATATTTAACTCGCCTCAAATGACCACAATTGAGATGGGGAATGGTATTTTAAAATTTTCATAGTTCAAAGTACAACCAACGTTTAGTCAACATACCTACATATTTATGTAGATTTCAACAATAAAGAAACAACAACTATATGTTTTGGCATAAACACAAATGCGTAGAGAAGAATAATTTAATCTCGATCTAGGTCATCGTTGTCGAATATATTTATTACTCGCCACATGTGGTAAAATGGTCACGGTGAGTCAGATTTAATAAACTGCATTAAATATAATATTTTTAAAAACTATTTTGAAAATTGCTTAAGTAAACATCTTCTTTTTATTGTTACAGTATATTTAGATATAAAATTGAGAATTAAATATAAAAGAAGCCTCCATATATTTAACGATGTACATTAACTTTTTAATATACAATGTATGTATGTATGTATGTACATATGTACAATTGAAAGACGGCGAATATGCTAAAAACTCACTCTATTCTAATGGTACTATCAAATAAGAATTAAAATTATATTGTATGTCATTAAAGTCGAAAATTACCGCGTTTGGAAAATACACCTGGAGGCATATTGACTTTGATTTTCTCCATTTACATGTATACGAGCGCTGGAACACTGTGCCATTGTGTAAAAGGGGCCTTCGAAGTTTGCATATCTGGGAAATCAGCTCGCCTTGCGAAACATATGTCGAAAATTAGATGAAAACTCCGGTCGGCAGCAGGTTGGAAAAGTCTCGTTTTCTTCCGGTTCGAACGTGTGCGGTGCGAGTTAAATTCGTCGCACGGAAAAACTGTCGCCCAAACATTTTCCGGGTGTACTTTACGGCTCGGCAAATGCGATTTCCTTTCCTTATTCACATCAATTCAGGGCAATGAGAGCCCTTTGGGTTCGACGGGGTAGTATTTACTGTGTTTAAATATTTATCTTAATATACAATTTAGATTATTGTGGAAGAATAATATATAGGTCCTATGGGGCGTGGTGATTGATTAAAAGTTTATTATGTAAAACAAGGATTTCTTAAATATATGTCCCAGCCCAGAATGGAATACTAAGATTTAAAAAAAATACTACAGCATAAAATGCGATGAAATTTACGCAGCTGTTTTATATAATTTTGAATTTCTCTTTGTTTTCTCAACATTGTTTGATTTTTCACGTAGGTATCTACAAAAAAAAAAAAAATACATATCTTACGCAAGACATAGTAAGAAAATGCGAGAAAACGAAGTATTATATTATATAAATAATGTAATATTTGTCGAGAAACGCGAGACAGAAAAACTATGTTCCTTATCGAGCGATCTTTTTTTTCAGTTTCCTTTTACGGTTACATTTCACGCAAAAATATATAGAATTCTATACAGTAGGTTAGTATTTTTTTTTGGCACTGAAACATTCTTTTTTCATTGTGGTAGGTTCGTTTCGTGTATCGTTATCGTAAAATAATATTCTTCTCTACTCTCTGGAATGTCGATTTTGATCGTATCGTAGTGATGAACGATAAAGTAGGGTTATGCAGTAATTGAACCACATTTTCGATACAAAATATAATAAATTAAAAGAAAGTACCCATTGTAAATAAAAATAAAGGCATTACCAATAAAGATAGTACACTATAGGGGATTTATGGTTAAATTCGAACGCGGTAGGAGATGTGGGTAATTGTAGCACAATTTCAAACCGCGAGCCCGTACCTTGGGGACATAACCCAAATACAAAAGTGGCTCGTAAAAAAAGTTTTCCGCTAACAATCCTCTTCTGAAGCATCTCACTGTCTCTATTTTGAGTGGCGACCGCGGTAGATCTTTCATGAAGCGAGGGGATGGGGTTGGAAAGGGATGCTCGCACAATTAAAATGTAGAATCGCTGGAATGAAATTGTCTTTCGGTATACACTTGTGCTCTGTATTATGTAAAGACTAAAAGTGTATGCCGCTCTCTTCAATTATATTAAGGTATTGTGTGAGTGTTTTTCCGAGCGTACATGTGCTCACTTATCGTCCAAAAAGATTTCTGCGTACCTCAATTTCAAATAAAGAGAGCAAAAAATATCTCAATTCTTTCCTTAAAAAAGATTTAAGGTCCACTGAATCATTTGTATGTCTGAATAACAATACACATTTTCTGTGGGCAATATGTACATGACTTTCTCCACATGAAATTTCATAGTAAGAAAGTATGTAGGCATCTAAAACACAATGATTTTAGTATTGCTTTTCGAACACATACATTTAATAAAGCTAACCGTAGTTCAAATTTTTATATTAAAGAAAAAGTTTAAAGTAAGATTGCATACAAATACAAGGTTGATCCTAAAGTAAACTTTAAAGGAAATATATTAAAAATTACAACTTACCTCTATGTCGAGATTTCATTTCGCCAACATTATTAAATATGGTATGAAAGAGCCATTCAGTGAGGGTAGTGCGAAAGTGAGTTTCTTCAATGTTCGCTTGGGTATCCTTTCCATTCTATACATAGATATAAACAGTAAAGAACACGTTTTATGAAGGCAATCCGTGTCCGTATCGGTGAGCTCGTTTATGAACTTAACCCACTGCGTCTTAAGCTCATAGGTTTCACTCGGCATCATTTAGTACTTCAAGACCGACATACATACATACATATATGTATATATGTATGTATTTGCGGTTTGACAAATACGAACATTTTCATAATGTTAGCGTCCCAAACGAGCGAAACTCGACGATATGCAAGAAACACTGTTTAAGTGTGAAAATTAGCTTCGCGAGTCGTATTCGAATTCGAACCAAACTTTATTAATTCCAAGTTAACGTCGCTTACGTATATAATTTCAACTCCGTCCTAAAATACGTCGAGTGTGTAAAATACATATTTAATTTCGTCGTATCGCTCCGAGTGTATGTATATATATGTATAGGTGTATATATGTACGTATGTACAATATATGTATTTTCAAACTCGCAAATGTAATATCAACACAAGTATCAGTAAATTAAATAAAAAAAAAACGACGTCGTCAGTTGGAAAGTTGAATTTTGATTGGGCGACTTACAGACTCGTTAAATATTAGCACTTCTTTGTCGAGTTCCGCTTTAACAGGGTCATTCCCGCACAGGGTTGCCAGATTTCCAAAATCACAGATCGGGACAGTCACCACTTTGAACGATTAAAAGAAAAGTTAAGGTATTAAGGAAGAAATTAAAAAAAAATAGGTCATCCTAATTAAATTATAATACATACATATACATACATATATACATAGAAGAGAACATTTGAAAAATAGTAACAGAGTAATCATTCGCAGGAATCATAGTTATATATTGATTAGATATGATCACAGGAATTACATTTTGATTTGAATACAAAAAGTTATACAATCGTAATTGTTTCATTAAAAGTATTTTTCGGAGCTTTTTGCTTGTTTAAAAAAATGTCCGCCATCTTGGCTCAATAAAAATTTTCTGAAGTCATTACAATTGTTAAAATTTTGTTTGATCGTTAATTCGGCTTCTATAGTTTTTAACAATAATTTGCTTCTTTCCGTTAGACTAAGTATTCTTTCGCAAATTGGATTGGAATGTGGAATTGAGAGTATGTGGGCCACGATATTATACCTACACAAACTATTGCAAGCGGAATGATCTTTAAAAAAAATCTTTCTCGTGTGCTTCAGTCATATTCAGTATAATTTTTTTTAATAAACAGACATCTTCTTATATAGAAGGTCAAAATTAAGCGAGCCTCTTTAACTGCATACGTTTTTCTACATATATAACTTTTGTTAAATCGGGATTTTCAGAGGCAATGCGAGACTCGGACAACAGATTTATCTGATGAATTCAGAACAGTCCTGCTCAAATTGGGACGTCTGGCAACCCTGATCCCATTCCCGTACTACCCTTTCTCAGAAACAATTACAATGTGGAATATTAAAGGTCATGCGAAAGCTATTATACAAATGTTCAAATACTACTTTGAAAGTTTAATTATGTTTTTATTGTATGGAATATTCATTTGTCGCTTCGTGAGCAATCAAATCATTATTTGTGAATTGTAATTGAAATTTCGTGTTAGTGAATATCTACGTATGTGTAAGACGAGCGATTCTATTCCAGCGCATGTTCTTCGCGTTAACGATATTTTGGGCTTCATTAGCGAGTTCGCATAATCTACACGATTTCAGCATAAACCGCAAACGTAAGCTTCGCGTAAAAATGTTTTTAGCGTGAGCGCATTAGGTAAGGCGCGTATTTCACTATAACCCGGGTGACCGGACGGCTCTTGTCATTTCGGTGATTGATGCCCAAAGTTTTGCCTGTTTTGTTTGCTCTGCCAGACCCATCGAACCGTGCCGAGTGTTCGCTCGTGAAAGCAATTTTGTGTTTTCCATTAAACACCGTTTCAATATTTCTGCTGTGCTTATTTAAGCGCGACCGAAATCCCCCACCGCTGACACCATTCCCATTACCTTTCACCGCCAAAACTTATCTTTTTAATAACGAGCTATGTGGTATTCAACGAACATACACACACACATATACATTTCATAATGTACGTGCGCGTGTGTGTGTGTGTTAAAAGTAGGGCAGGTGTTTTCCACTTTTAATGCAAATGAGGGCGACTTTGTGAAAATTTAACAAGGGTTCAACTTAAACGAAAATTCGAATGAAAAACTGTCGGCCTCGCGGAACTTTTCGAGAAGTTGTGCTAAGCAGCGGAAAAATTGAACTAAATTTGAGAGTTTTTACGCTACAACCAACGTACAATTGACGCAAAAAGGCAAACAGTACTTTTCGTTGAAATCCTACAAAATACGTCGACAATGTGTTTTTTTTTTCGTAGACGAACACTAGACGGTGAACGTGCCCTAGAGAGTACGCGAGATACAGAAAAACGGCAATATGTTTGTAAGTTGGGTTGAATTTCTAAAATACCAGGAATTTCAGACGTTTGTTACCGAACTAAGATACCCACTGATACGTTGTCATTATATAATATTACTGCATTTGAATATGCATGTTGATATAATTTTTGTTTGATCTATATACTATGTATATCATGGAATGAATACGACACAGAAATATAGTACATTATGCATCTGGGTAAGGTATTTTTAACCCCACAATTCTTTTATATAAGAAAAATTCCTTCCGTGCTCATAAATTATCGACACTACATTATTAGTTGTTTATTACAATTCCTCGGTTATTTTCACTATTTGGTTTTATTTTATAAATGGAGATATTCTGTAAAAAATATGTACAATGGTTTTTTTCCGCACGTCCAGCGGAAAAGTTGGATAATGGCATTTTAAAACAGTTTCAAAACTTTTCAGGAAATGTTCCCAGTTTTACCAACCCGATAGTTTTAGCAGATATGCTTGGAATAAAATGGTCCCACTGTCTCGTTTGTTCAAACAAGTGCTAAAAAATATACAAAAAAATTTAATCTCTGTAATTGAATTTTTTTAAATAGTTTAATAAAATTCCTTTGTTTATTTCTTTGTTTCAGACGGTGAAGAATATTTCGCGAGAGGGCGTTTTAATGAATTCGTGCGAAATGAACAGAAACAATCGCAAGCCGTTGGTGCTTTTATAACAACGTTGAATCATGTTTAATATTGTTGATATTTGATAGTATTTAGCTAATAAAAATAATAGTAGTAAAATGTTTTCAACGAAGAATAAAACGGAAGCTCAATACAAGAGTCGCTATAAACTAGCTATGGTGCACATGAAAATTGCATTGATCTTGCCTATACTGGTGCTGACCAAAGTGGATACGAATAGTTTTAAGGAGAGCGCGCAGGAAAATTCCTCACAGGAGGCTGGTTCTGATCACGACAGTCAATCCCAGAACACTTCCAATACTACGTCGGAAGGTAACTTTCCGCAGAATAGTGCCCAGAAGGCGGACGACATAAACTACGATACCAAAACTCATTACGGAGGTCCGGACGTAATTTATGATAATTTAAATGGGGGTTACGGCACCCATAGTGGTGGGTCGGGATCTCCGGGTACAGACTATGACCATCCCTATCCAAACATGGGCTCTGGACAATTCAGCTCGGGAGCTTTTACTTCTTTGCGGGGGGGCATCAACAATTTAAATAACGCGTATGTCAATGCGAGGCAATTCAACACAAACAGCAAATCCAGACTGAGCAATCGCATAGTGCAAACACGGTACGGAAAACTGCAAGGATTCCTGATGCCGATGGATCAACACAAGTTCCTCAGACCGGTCGAGGTATTTTTGGGAGTGCCGTACGCAACACCACCAGTTGGATCCAATCGGTAAGTAGATATGTCAAATATTCAAATATATGAATTTAAATGTAGCGATGGTTTAACGAAAGGGTCACTGAAGCGGTTAAATCAGCCGTATTGACAGTGCATTGAGTGTGTACATACTATATGGAAATGACAGTGCCTGGCGGCAAATGTGCAGTGGCGCGTGAGCAATAAGCAATTTGCGCAGACATGCAGGCATTCGTAAAGTCTCCATTGAATCGAAATGCGCGAGACTGGAGTGCGTTCGTTTATTTGCATATTTTATTCGATAATGGGGTAAAAAAATTACGCGGAAAATTTTGATTACGTGTGACAGTCGCCATTTTGCACAATCGATACGCATTCTTGTAATAAAATGTCAAAGCTCGCTAAAATGTAAAAGAATTTCCATTTCACATACAGTACTATGAGATTGCTTTAAATACAATGGTTCAAGTTTCATTTTAATCGAGAACTTAACCTTATAATATCCGGTAGCCTAGAATTAGCTATCACACTACGAAATTTAGTAACTTTTGAAATATATTCAATTCGGTCATCTTGCGATAATTTTGTAGCGAATATATGTATGTATGTACCAATGTACCTATGTATGTACATATGTACATATTTATATAATAAGATCTCTACAAATATTGTAGTATAATGAATTGTACAAACAATTATTTACAAATTGAAAGAAATCGATTGAGAATGATATTTCGTACCATGTATGTATATGTTTATTTATTTAGCAGGTTTTTAGCCCAAAATACCACTTACATATACAGACATACATACATATACATACATACCTACATACATATGTATATATGTTACGCCGAATTATTATAACTGGCTCTTAGTCGAAAAAAGCAATACATATATTGCCAAATTCGTGAAATAGATAATGAAGCGGTAATATTCACAAAATCGGCAAAATATCTGCTCATCACGTCTAATTACAGTTGTCAAATATAGATTTAATTTGAAAAGCAAAAGTCTATAGAGACTGTCATTTTGACAGTTGCGGTATCTGTCAAAATGGTGGTCAACAACAAATTATTTATCAACTTCTATGTATAAGATCATCCAGTATATCTTGACATTCAAAAATGCTGCATTCGCAACGTCACATCACATTGAAATTTCGGAATTTATATAAAAGATAAAAAAAAGGATGTATGTATGTATGTATGTCATCATTTTCAGCCGTTCACCATCCACTGCTGGATGAAGGCCCTTCCAATCCTCTTCCATTCCAGTCTGTCTTGACCAATCTGCACCCACTTACTTCACTACACACACTTTTTTCAATTCATCAGTCCATCTTCCACTCGGTCTACCTTGCTTTCTTTCACATCCCCTCGAATACCATTCCAGTATTTCTCGCATCCATCTGCCATCCATTTTTCTCCCTGTGTCCACTCCAACTTTTTCACACGTTCTGCTATATCTGCCACTTTGGTTATATGTACTTCTTACCCGTGTATTCCTCTTACGATCTCTTCTTGTTATACCGAGCATACATCTTTCTATGCTTCTCTGTGTGCACTGGATCTTTCGTATCATTCTTGAATTTAGCGTCCAAGTTTCACATCCATGTATGTATGTATGTACATACATATATGTTTCAAAATAAATAAATGTATTGTGCATATCTACGATAAAACTTGAATATTTTTAACTTCATTCCTTATTTCAAAACTTGTTTTGCGACATTTTATTCAAGGCCGCCCTTTACTGTCCAACCCCGAAAAGACACGAGAGAGATATTTATCTTGTCACATTCGTATTTTACGCTCTCAATCAATACGGCTTATCAGCAAAAGGCGCGCAGAGAAAGTATCGAAAGTCGACGAATTTTTTTATGAACTGAGACACATTTTCACATGTGAATAAGTTAAATTGGTTTGTTTTTTTTTTTTTTTTAAATGCGTCGCTAATTTAGATCCATGTTTACAGCTTCAGTCCGACTCGCACCCCATCCCCGTGGGATGGGATCAGAATATCGGACACGCCGGGACCGGCTTGCCCACAGAAATTGCCCGACATCAAGAACGAGAGCGCCGCCCTGGAGCGAATGCCTAAGGGTCGGCTCGAGTACCTAAAGCGGCTTCTGCCGTACTTGAGGAACCAGAGCGAAGACTGCCTCTACATGAACATCTACACGCCGGCACAAGGTATGCACGTACACATAATGTATGTATATAATACGTACGCACGTTGCCTGGTTACCCCACCGAAATCGATGCGGAGAGTATTCCTCCCGTTTACCACCCACCCACATCCCCATCTCGTTCAAATAGAGCGAGGTTAATCATTCAATTAACTGCCGAACGCGTTCATCAGTCAAGCCTTCCGCGAAAATCGATCGATGAACGACTGCAATCCTTTGTCACTCTCGTGGCGCTTGAGACCTTCTTCGGTGTCGATTTTAAAAGTGAAAGGATATTAATAACATTTTTCTCAGACTAGTCTGAAACGTTTCGTCTTCATTTGGTTATAAAGCGACTGTGAGGTAGTTTCAAGCAGGGCTGTGGTGTCGTGGAGTCGTGGTTTTTGAAGTAAGACTTATTTTCGCTCGGTAGAGTAAAAACGGTTCACCCAACGTTCCATACAAACGGAGCGAGCGATAAGCTGTAATACATATTCCCACTCCTTCAGTTTGGAGGTAGGCTATTGCCCTCTCTCTTGCTCTTGCGCGTTCGTGCGAGAGAGAGATCCGCTCAGTGTAGTAAAAATGTTTCATTGAAGCGTGGTACGACACGAAAACCAGTAACGGCCGGCGGGTACCCCCACTCCTCGGCTAGATGTCAGGTACAGGTCGCGCAGGCCACATACACGCACACACATTGCGCGTGTGTAGTGTCTGTGAATAGGTGAATAATACGATTTTTCACTACATGCAACAATAACTTTCGCGCGCGTACACGTTACGAGTGTAACAGAGACACTATTGTTTTGTGAAATACAGCATGTTCCATTTATCCAATCATTATCAAAATGCATATGTGTGTGTGTGTGTGTGTGTGGCTCGCCTCAACTTTCGCTACATTTGTATACACAATTCTTTCACATTCACATCTGTATTCCTACCCTTACACTGCACTTGCTTTAAATTGCAAAGAAGTTTTACAATTATTCAATATCAGTTCATCGTTTCCCCGAAAAAATAACTGTCCATAATCTCTAGATGTGTCAGGAAACGTCGTTCGGTTCAAATCGAGGAGAATATTGCTCTTGTGCAAGAGAATGTCGAAGAAACCGCAAAATCTTCACGAGAAGACGTTGTCAACATTTGGGGGGGGGCAACAAACACAATCGAGAGATGTAGTTCCATTAGGATAGGGTCGCGAATCATGATAGTGCACTGATTACGTAGCTCGTCAAAGTATGACTCATTTTTTTGGAGGAATAAGCCAATAACCATCCAGCACCCGTAGGCTGACATTAAAGAAGAGACTAACAAGCGTTATGACCTGAAATTCTAATAAAAGTGATGGAAAATGCGTTCAAATGAGCCTGACAGGTTTATGTAAGCTAAAAATGGCAATTTGAAAATTAGCCTATTCGTTGCATTGGTTTGTGAAATAATGACTATATTTTTGTACCTGGAAATGGTCTTAGATACATATGTATGTATTTATTTATTTAATTAATCATGCAACAAACAGCTTATAGTATATGTACAATAAAATATAAATACAAAATAATATTAATATCACACAATACACTACAGCCAAAATAGTTGCAAACGAACAACAGATTAAAATAAGAAAAGAACTTAGGAGTTAGGACTGGAAAGGAACTTAAGCAAAGATAATTTAAAGGAGGGCAAAGAATAGAGAAAAGGATCAATATGTGCCGGGATTTCGTTAAATGACGAGCAGGATCTATAAATGAAGGAGTTTAGTGAATAATTTGTGGAACAAAGATTCAAATGAAACAATGGAGGATTTCTGACAGGCCTAGGGGGACAATGTAGAAGTATCCTACTTAGTAGGTAAGGGCTATCTAATAAATTATTTAAAAGTTTAAATACAAAGCAGAGATCCGAGACCGTCCTCCTGGTTTGCAGGGAGATGTAATCACGGGAATTTGCAGAAGAAAGACAAAACCTGGAAATGGAGTACGTATGGAACTTCTTATTAATTTTTTTCCAATTTATTAATGGAATCTTGGTAAAACGGGTTCCATATAGTACTAGCAAATTCAGGTGACTTCTCACAAATACATTATATAGTAAAGACACTGTATCAAAGGACTTAAAGGGTTTGGATACTCTCATTATGAATCCCAAATTCCTATAAGCCTTATTGACAGCGACATCAATGTGGGAATTAAAAGATAATTTACTATCTAATAAGACACCTAGGTCTCTCACAGAGTCAACTCTCAATACTCGCGTTTGTTTGCCCAAAAAAAAATCAAACAATACAGGGGAAGCAAGTCTGTAGAAAGTGATATGAAAACATTTATCTATATTAACGAGCAACTGATTTATATCACAGTAGTTCGAAAACGAGTCAAGATCGTTTTGAAGCTTAAGGCAGTCTTCAAGGGAAGAAATTTTACTATAAATTTTTATATCATCAGCGAACAAGAGAAAAGATGAGTTTGCAAAGCAGGAACCAATATCATTAATATATAAGAGGAATAAGAGTGGACCTAGGTGAGAACCCTGGGGAACTCCCGAAGGTAGCACTTTATAACAGGACACTTGTCCATTAATCAGAACGGCTTGGGATCGATTAGAAATATAAGACGATAACCATCTTAAAAGATTACCGTGGATCCCAAGATTTTCAAGTTTATGGAGCAAAATGTAATGTGAAATCTTATCAAAAGCTTTAGAGAAATCAGCATAAATGGCATCAGTCTGACATTTGTCCTCCATTGTGCCTATAATGAAATCAGTAAATTCAAGTAGATTTGTCTCAACTGACTTCTTAGGAAGGAAACCATGTTGTTCAGAAATGATATATTTACGAAGGAGTGAAGAAAGTTGATCAGTAACGATCTTTTCAAAAATTTTAGCAAAAACAGACAATTTAGAAATGGGCCGATAGTTCCGAAATGTAATGCCGATGTATGTAAGAACAACAATGGGAAAAAAATTCAATTTGACATTTTTAAATTTTTGAAATCGGTGTCGGATTGTGGGAAAATGTCGGAGTCGGAGTCGCGTTTTTCTTTGACGACTCCACAGCCCTGGTTTAAAGTGATTTTCTGATTAAGCTGATTAAAGTCAGTAATTTGAACTCGGCTTTAGGTCATATCATTGTCGATTGTGAAATCGTTAGTTTGTTCATATTATTCGCCGTATAAAATTCCGTCAATTTTGTTTATCAGTCTAATAAAAAGTGTGTATGACATTTTATAACGCCCGTCTGAAGAGATCCGGTGTGGAAAATGGTTTTCCGTGAAACGGATCGCCTTCTGAAAATTTTTCCCTCACTAAGCTGGATTACCCTGAGCTTATATGCCTAAGTGTTCTCGGAGTCTCTCCTTTGTCTACTCCGGTGAAATTGTTACGTACTACTATAGTCTACGGAGAAAAGCACTCGAAAATTTCTTCCACTCATGAAAACTGAATCTGCGAGATTCCGCTGAACTTCGTAAAACTCGAAATTTTAACCATCTAAATAGAATTATTAACAGATAGACGTTTTGCTAAGGTTACTTTCAGCTGTCGTGTTTTTTTTCTCCTTAACTTTGTCCGGTGTTTTGATCCCATACTTATTTTTTGCGAACCGCTTCGACGTTGTTTTATCAGGTATAAGATATCTTTCTACAGCGTTGAAAAAAAAAAAAAATGTACGTAGTACAAACAATTCCGTATCATACAACGTATATCTATGGATAAAGTAAAAAAAAGGGATTCTCCCACACGAAGAAAAAGTTATACAATATTATACTTTTCCTCGGGAGCATAAAATTTTACGACGGAACAATTTTTTTTGTACGTGTGCCGAAAATCTCATTTCGCTTAACACGTATCGTTTTTATAATTCGCGTGCTGGTGTTATGATAATGTAAATTACTCAGAGTTCAGAGCATGTGCACACTTTCACTCTCAATTTTCCTTTATGCGAAAAGTGTCAGCCCTTTAGAAATTGTAACTCACTCATTCACTTCACGGTGGACCTTTGCGCTTTGAGCCAGTTTATTTTTCAGATAAATTTAAGCTTAATTAGAATTTAAATACATCACTCTCTAGACTTGTTTAAGATGCTCGTGAAGGTGGTGAGTAGAGTGGAGCGACGATGTATGGAACTTTTTTTTTTTGGGATATTCATTTTGAAATAGTTATAAAAAGTTGCCTCTACATCATACCTCTTCTGTCCAAAAAAATTTGCTTATTTAAAAAAGTTTCTCTACCAGCACTTTTATCTTAACACTTGTATGAAAATTACCAAATTGATTGTTTCCAATTTCTATAAATAGCAATTTTAATTGGAAAATTAGTATTTGTTTTTACTATAGATACTTATGTAGTTTACTCGTATGCCTCCCTCCACCGGGCTCACAAATTCACACTTATTGGAATAATTCAAGGAACACGTAAATAAATTAAATTTTGCAAAAAGTACTTCAATAAAGTTAGGGTAATTTTATGAACATGTTATCTAAAATTTTGTATTTTGTGTTCAGATTTCAAAATTAATAGGCAAATTTTCATTTTTCGCCTATAGGTAGAGGTCTGAAGACATATTCACAGATTTTTTTCAGTATTTTTACGAGAATACCGATGATACAACAAAAATTTTGGTAGGTATTAAAATGCCGGTTTTTTAAAATTTTGCAATGTCGCTTATTTTATGTGAATTTTTTGAATTGACTATCTGAATTAGGTATGTATGAAGATTTTGATTTCATGCTTCGTAGTTTAAAATTTCAAAGAGAATTTGACAGTGTTAACTCATTGTTTCGGCACTAAGGCGAGACGAGCGCGTACAAAGGCGCTTGGCACGGGCACGGCCGAAAGCTCCCCGAAGTCCGAGAGCTTTTCACGAGCTCTGCGAGAGCTTTTCGCTTGGCGTCGGCGTTGACCTGCCTCGTCTTCGAGGGTGTTAAGCGTCGCCGTTGTACATCATAAATAGCCGTAGATAAAGGGCGTAAGTGTAGGTCTGACCGCACTAAACCGGCCGGACAAAGAGCGAAGCCTTGTACCGCAACTCACGCCGAGCGGAAAACGGGAAAATGTAGAGACGCCCTCCGGGAAAATGTGTATACGAACGAGACGCATCTGCGCGACGCCCGCCAAAGAAAATTTGTACAATTGCGATGGCTACGTTCAATACGTCGCCCACTCTGGGATGAACAATATTTCTCTACGCCGAAATATTGTCAATTTCCAATGTGTAATATAAAATTTTTACTTTGTAGTAAATTAAAGTAGTGTAATCGTGCAAAAATTCGAGATTTTGACTGATTAGTATCAGGTATCATTCCCCGATTACGTTTTCATGATTTATGGAAAATGTCTATATGGCTGTGTACTTTTGAAGTAAAACTTCCTTTCACTCGGTAGAGTAAAAACGGTTCATCCAACGTTCCATACAAATGGAGCGAGCGATATGCTGTAACGCATATCCCCACTCCTTCAGTTCGCAGGTAGGCTATTGCCCTCTCTCTTGCTCTTTTGCGTTCGTGCAAGAGAGAGATCCGGTCCGAAAATTCGAACGTCCCCTGCGCCCCCCCCACCGCCCCTCAGTTTAGTAAAAACGTGTCATCGAAGCGTGGCACGGCACGAAAATCAGTAACGGCCAGCGGCCAGCGGGTTCCCCCACTCCTCGGCTAGACGTCAGGTAGCAGTGAGAACAGTGAGTCATTGTGTGAGAGTTAAAACCACATTTGTATCCACAATTCTTTCACATTCATATCTGTATTCCTTCTTGTACATTGTACTTGCTTTAAATTGCAAAAAAGTTTCATTTCTATAGTGAGTAGCGGCTACACACTGCGATTTTTTTAAATTTAGTTTTTTCTCCAAAACTATGAAGTCTATCAAGCTGAAATTTCATATCTACCTACATATATTATTTACACGTAAGGCGTAAGAGATATTATGATTTTGTTCAATATCCGCTAACGGGAAGTGGCAGTTTACTCTTGAACTATGTAGATTTCGTTTTTTTTGGCCTTTTAAATATTTGGTATCGTCATAATATTGTAATATTATAATCCTTAAAGCAATATTTAGTTACGAAAAAATAAATCATTAAAATTAGTCAACCGAAAGTTGGTTTTTTTTATTTTTTCGTAAAAAAGTCAAAAATCCTGTTTTTTTTCTTTATGCACAGTTTTTTGACTTTTTCAATTTTTCGTTACGCTTAATATTCTTCAAATAAATATATGGATATATAAGTCATGGGTTGGCCACACCCGATTTTTTTCATTTCAAATTTAGATATTATGTACATATGTACATATGTACATATGTAGTTTCCGCTTTTTAACCATACATACATACATACATACACCATGATTTTCGTGATTTGTTTGCTCATTTTTAGGTTGTGTGCTTACTTTTTACATTATCTCGAGTATCTATTGAATACTTATTTTTTGAATCCAGGGTCTTGTTCAATACCACTTCAACATTTAAGCCCTTCGTAGTCTAACGTTGTTTGGCTCTTCCCTCTCTGTCTCTCTTGGTATATGAAATTTTGTGTCGTTGACGCATTTGAGAACCGAACCATGTTGCGCACACGGCAATATTGACAAAGCTGTTAATACACGTTTGCTTTAAAATAGAGGAGATTCTGCTTTGAGCACTTTGAGTACAATTTAAGTCTTATTATTATCGTATTAAACTTTGGTGGTACACCATCGTGTACAACTTGTATAATATTTCGTATTGATTCAATGTAGTGTTTTGAAAATTGATGCTATTCCAATGTAAATTAATTTACGATGTAATGTAACGTTTGAAATGCTTATTTTAACTCAACATTTATCAGTAAAAGTTTTGAAGTTATCCAAATCGGAAAATTCGGCTTTCGTTTACGTTGAAAATTGGAAAGCACGGAGTAGCTTCTGGTGAGAAAGTTTAATAATGAATTAAATTTTTCGTCTACGTGCGATCAAACTGATTACATTTTGTAAGCTATTGATTTTTTCGATTGCGATTATGTGTGTAATATGAAATAATTCAGTTAAATACAGTCAAAAGCTCTCAAAAAGTTTGAATCAGATAGAGATCACGCGAAAAAACTATTTTTCTGAATTAGTTACCTGCAGGATATAAGTTTAATTTAAAAATGTATTTGTTCAAGAAAGTCTACTTTACATAGTTGGCTTATTAAAGTTTGCCTCAGTTGACAAAGTTGATCGTACCACGTACCTGAAGACAGGTCGAGACCACATCCTGGCAAGTTTCTTATCTCAAATGCTAAATGCAAATAGAAGTGGTGATTTCAGTTTCAAACTTTCTTCTTGTGAGCTCTGAAGAAATTTATTACTATTTAAGTAAATACCGAAAGCGCATATTAGGCAGACGATAGCATATTTCAACGTATTACTGGATTATTATGCGAGTATGAAATTGCGAATGTTAAATGCGTGTATATTTATAGCGGGGATCCTCTGTATATTATTTAATAGTAAGTTTGTTGAATAACATCGTTTCGTAGGAGTACTTAATACGCATATTCGTTATAAAGAAACTTTTAACATGGTTTCGCAAATGTTTGGAATCTTGTTTGCGACAAAGCATCAATAGTTACATACTTATATTAAATTACGAAAATGTATTCAAATAAACCCACGCTTGCTACTTTAATTGAGATTTATTTATACAGTATCAAATAAATACTAATGAGATTTTGAATTAAAATTTAAAATTTTAATGTAGAAATAGTAAAATAAATTGTCTGACAGAGTATTTTTTATCAAGTTTGATAAACTGTAAGCATTCAAATTGTCAATGCTTTATTGATCTGAAAAGCAGTTGGGTTTTGAAAAGAAATGAAATAAAAATAGTATACAAACAAACGGCATTCTGTGGCTGACATGCAGTCATAAAGTACGACTATGTCAGTAGCAAAACGAAAAATTTACATACGGCACAAACATAAGAGAAAAATATTTTATTTTTATTCTATTTGACCGCGTATAGGTTTCTTTTCAGGTGCCACTTTTTCTTTTATGTGTGAGTGTATATTTTGTCGTTGAATTTGATTTTTGATATCGAAAGTTTTTCACTCTTGAAAATATGTGAAACTTTTCTGAGAAAATCGAAATAGTCTAAAAGTTCAATATTGAATCTGACTTAGTGACATTTGATTGTATTTTTCATTTAAATGTAGAGAAGATAAAAATTAGTCAACTTCTGCATATAAGAGTACGACCATTTTTACATACATACATACGGTAGAAAAAAGCTTTCACTCAATTACACATCTATTAAAACTTTTATGTTTGATGAAATTATACTTATATCAACACGAGCGTTTTGAAAATTTCACCTACATACATTAATTTTAATTTCTTAAGATTTCTTATTTATTCTTCTGAAAAAATGTATGCTGAAATTCCAATGCTATTCAACTATTAGTTTGCGGTTGCAGACGCTTCTCTCCAATTGTAATGGAATCTATCGTGGGTCTCTGATTAACAGACATTTAACCACAAATTCGCGTATCGCGGATAGCGAGGGAGCCGTATCGAATTAAGAGTATCGATCACTGACCGCTTTGGCAGCTCGTCGAAGGGCCCCATTGCCAGTTGCTTTGCCGACACGGTGGTTAACTCAATTACCTGACGGGGTGCTGGCAGAACCTGTGGTTTGTAATAACCTACCGGTAGTAGATATTCACTTACGGAAACTGGGTTACGACTCCTTTCAGCCATCTTCAAAGCAAATACGGTTGTAGGTCAAAATAAGTTAAAATCTTATTGACATAAAAAAATGTTTGACTTATCAAATTTCTGTACATATGTACATACATACATATGTATATTAAAATTATATTCCTATTAAAACTTCATATAATAAGATTTCAAATGGATATTGAAAATAATATGGAAGTGCAAAATATTGAACGGGGTTTATGTTTCTTTGAAAATTTTAATAAGAGATTGAAAAATTACGCGAGCGTGCATTGCGCCGGAAGAGTGCATAGTTTTGCTAGAAATTTCCATCTCACCCATCCTACAGACCATCTACTGAGATGAAGTTATTGTTGCGAGTCTGGAAATAGGTGGTGGGAGCGAACGAGTGGGTGGATGGGTGGTCGAGCATTAATAACTAGAACCCTTTGGGATGCGAACGTTTGATGACAGCGTGAGATGACAGGCGCTAGCCTTTTAAACGATGAAAAAAGGATTTGTACTCATGCCCAAGAATTGCAAAACTCAGTATACATAAATGTACATATGTATGTATAATATGCTCCTTTGAAGAGCGTTTCTGTGTACTGTACAAGTATTTAAACACGAAGTTAAGCTGCGAGACTAATTAAATGTGTATGTTATTTTTTTTCGTACATTGTTTCGACGTACATACATATGTAGTTGATCTTCGATTCTGTAATTAGATTGAACGTTTGAGTATGTATAAATTTTAACCACTTACATACACTTAAGCCTATCCCAATTTGGTAAGTAATCCGAAAAGGAAGACGTTTTCATCTATAAAATCCTTTCGCTCGATGCTGATCGAATTTGCTTTGGATTAGGCTCCTTCGACTTGAGCACTTAAGATGGGAGCTTTTTGCTCGTTTGTCTTGATACGCATTCAAATATGACTTTCCTTTGTGAAGACGCTAAAAAAATATTTATTTTTGATATTTACCTACAAAGAAACCTAACATTAATAATATTTTTTTAAATAATTTATTATGAAAATAATAAAATTTTTAATTATTTGAAACCGTATTAATTTTCACAGAAAAAATAAAAATTTGTTTTATTCAATGTATTCCATTTTATTATTGATTTTGATACGATTAATTTTATGTAGAGAAGAATCTATTCGTATTCTTAATTATTGTCTTATGAATTTTTCAATTTTTTCGTTTTTCTTTATAATTATAATTTTCACTGTACATTCGGCCAAAGCTTTTCGAGAATAAACGATTCCTGCCCAGCCTTCTCCTGGTTCCCTTAACAATACAACTTTTAATGTTTTCCCTTTTTCGCGATAAATTTTCTCACCAGTATTTAATTACAAGTTCGCTGAAAAAAAAAGTTAAGCCATATTGACAACAGACCCGAAAACTTTTATTCGAAAAAATATCCCCACTTTAATTTTTTCTTTATTTTTCCCTTTGCGGAGAGATGAGTTTCACCATTAAGGCAGTTCTAAAAAACGTGAATACATAAATTGCGCTTCAACGCTGAAGTAAAAGCTTCTTGTTGAGGGGATGATGATTTTTTTGTCTTGAAAATATAAATATCTTAAATCTTTTAAAGAATCTTGAAATTTTTTGAGATTCATATTAACTTTTGTGAATATTTTAACACGTCCGATATTGGAAAATTAGAGGAAGCAAACGTTCCGTACAATCTTCAATGACAATAATGTATTTTTTATCGTAAATATTAATCGTATTATATTTTATACATATGTATGTATGTATGTACATATCTACATTTGAGGATAATGTTCGTTTTTGTCGAGCAAAATTTTTTAAGGAAATTCGTTTCCAAATTGTTCGGTAAGTTTTCTTTTATGATGTTAAATTCATACGGTTATAAATCACCTTTTTTTTTTGAATACCACGTCGGAGATTACACGCAAACTCGAGGCGAAATCCGCTTCGGCTCAATACAGAGTATCCTGTGAGGACTACGCTCTCGGTCCTGGTTTGTGTGGTAAAAGATTCGAGGATGGGGGTGAGGAGGGAGAACGTTAGAACTTTTTAAAATAAAATAATATCAGTTTGGGCGCGAAAACTTAAGTTTTTTTGCGCTAACCTTCATCAGGGAGCCTTAAAACGGAGGATAAAGTTATCTCGGCCGGGAGTTGAAGAGTTGGTGGCATGTTGTAAGTGGGAAAAAGGATTTTGAAGGATTTCGCGGAAATAAAAAAAAAAGAAAGAAGGACCAAGAGGAGAAGCGCACGTTTTTACCTAGATTGTGGCATGGGGGTTTGAGATATGGACGGAGCTCGGGGTTAACAGTGTGATATATAGATAAGGGCAGAGGGGAGGGAGATCCAGGGTGATATAAGAAGGATAACGTATAAATAACACTCCAATGAGACACGAATAGGGCTTGAAACTTTTCCCTGTAAGAGCGTCCTCTTTCGAAAAAAATATTCATGTTTATAAGCTGTCTAGTGTATATGGTTTATGTCGTGCGTTGAAACATTCATTATAATTTAACGTATTCCAAAAGTTTATGTATATCTAGCATGATTTATAATACATCGACGATAATGGAATTAATGTATTTTAATTTGTGCCTGTATACGTATTCGTTGTTTTATAAGCATTCCGATGAGTATTCGAGTTTGCGCAAGTAATCAAGTGGGTCATTGTTTTCCAAAATCAAAATAGTCGATCGGAATTTTCGAGTTTTTCCCATTGTTTTTCATCACCGCCACAGCGTACCGCGTTTTCTATTACTCGGATCGTAGATATTGTTTTTCTCGTCTGCTACGCTATTCTCGCACACGTTTCCGTGAAAATTCAGCGATTCCGCACGAATTAATTTCAGATTTATTGTCGTTTTTGCGACAAAACAAACAATGCGCGCACGTATTTAACGGAATACGTTTAAAGACAAAGAAAAATTAATAATAGTTATTATTATTAACGAAATACTAATTATAATTCCAAGCTAATTTGCAATCAGATAAGAGATATGATGTTTGACGTTCATGTATATATTTAATTTATAATATAATATCTTCACAATTTGAGAAATGTTTTATTAAATTTTTATGGGATTGAGCTAAATCAAATTCGAAGAAATGTTGATGTTTGTATCATGATTTATTTTAATATAATAATTGTTTCAATTCATATATTTATGCTGCAAATGAGATTGATTTGGTATTAATTTATTGTTTTCAGACTCATTGCGATTTAAACATAAAATAAAAATGTTTTCAATTTCTACATATGTACATATGTATGTACGTATTGTACGTATTCTAAAAAGTTCCACGACCTTTCAGATAGTTAGAATATGATTCGATCCAAAAACTGTGTATACCAAGTTTATTCGTCTTTTATTCCAATAGTGATTTAGATACCGAATGTCATCATGAAATTTTTTATATTAATGTGGGAGGCAAAAGCTTTCAGATAATCCGATAACGTATTTTTCATTAGTTATCAACGGGATGGGATGATGGTTGACCGGTCACGAATGGAATGTTTCACCGGTCGGTCACGTACAGATCGGATAAATCCTTTCTACCGATGTGTATGGCAAATAAAGCCCAGTTTTCCAATAATGTTGTCAACGTACGTTCAGTGGTAGGGCAGAAGCTACTAACAGTTAATATCTCGGACAAAAAGCCAAGATATTTGTCGCAGTGCAGCAATAATGCCGAGCGCAACATACGGACGATTTATGTTTTTTATTGCAACCGCTCGCGGACTTTGTCGGAGCTAGTTTTTCCGTTATTAAGAGGGGCCAAAAGCTTACGCCGAACTTCCGAAAAAATCACGTGCGTTTCCGCCGTTTTTCGTCACGTTATTTCGTCTTCGGCATGATCCGGCACTCTCTCCCTTTATTAAAGCTTGGCCCTCGCAACGCAAGCCGCGCTCTGTCATACTATTTATTATTATTATATTTCTTCTTTTTCCTCATTTTTTTTTGGGCGTGATCATATATTTCTGCTTTCGTACTTTTTCATAATTCAGATGTTTTATGTTTGTCTTATGCGTTATTTATTACGTTTGTTTGCACATTTTGTCAAGGCTACACGTACGCGCAAATAGTGCTATCTTACTTTTCATTACTTAAAGCCTTAGTTATTTAACTACATATAACCATACGGCACATTAAATTATTGAAATGTTACACATTAAATGATTCAGCGTGTACAAAAGGGGGGAGTGACATTGTAAAAATTTAAAATCGGCATTGTAATACCTACCAAAAGTTTTGTTGTATCATCCGTATTCTCGTAAAAATACTGAAAAAAATCTGTGAATATGGCCTTTTCCTTTTTAGCCTTCAGGCCTCTACCTGAAGGCTAAAAATGAAAATTTGCCTATTAATTTCGAAATCTGAACACAGAATAAAATTTTTTAGATAACCTGCTCATAAAATTACCCTAACTTTATTGAATAATATAAGTATTTTTTGTAAAAATCTAATTTATTTACGTATTCCTTGAATTATTCCAATAAGTGTGAATTTGTGAGCGCGGTGGAGGGAGGCATACGAGTAAATATAAGTACATATGTATAATAAAAATAAATTCTAATTTCCCAATTAAAATTGCTATTTATAGAGATTGGAAACAATCAATTGGAAATTTTCATACAAGTAAAAGTATAAGATAAAAGTGCTGGTAAAGACCAGAAAAACTTTTTTAATTAAGCAGATTTTTTGGACAGAAGAGGTACTATTTCAAAACGAATATCCCCAAAAAAAAAGTTCCATACATCGTCGCTTCATCCTAGTGTACAACTGTACACACTTTGCGAGGCAACGGTTGCGAGGCGGCCTCGCTCGACGTGCCTCGCAATGTGTGTACCATTTTGTCTTACGAGGCACGGTAGTCATTTTTCCTCGCGAGGCTTCCTCGCCATGTTGCCGCGCAAAGTGTGTATATAAACAAACGCCTTTACATTGTATACTTACCTAGTATATAGAATTTTGTTGGAAAACGTTAAAGCGTCACAAAATTATTATAGAACAGAAGTCAACGAACTTCACAATATTATACAAAATTAAAGCCGTATAACGTTTCGCAAATAATTTGCAAACATGTGTGATATGGCGATGCTTCACAAACTTATTATATTACTTGGCACAGTATAATATGTAGCGGACGAAACTGGGGGTTTGCAAGTAGAAGCGGCCGGGGGTAGAAATATTCGATATCCGCCGTTTAACTAGTTGCGAACAAAGTTAAGTTAGTTTTAACTTGGGCGTCCCAAAATCTCTAAGCGATTTCTTCCCGAACGGAAGAATATACACACACGAAAGCGCGTGTAGCATAATACATATTTGAGGAAAAAATTTGATACCCCAGAGAGAGAACGACAAAGAGACCCCCAAAAAAGGGAGAATCTTAAGCATTCAACGGACATAACTTAAGTTGCCTCCCACGGGTGGGATTTTCCGGGGGAGTAATTGATTGTATAAAGTGATTAATTATCTCGCCACGGGTCACGGAAAAAACATTCGCTATATAGCACGAACGAATTTTAAACGTATATTTTTTTTCTCCCAGAGGCAGGAGATGGTGTCTCAAGGTTGATAAACATTTTGCAGTGTGAAGAGGGCGTTAGTCTCGGTGGTATTTTTGTATAAATCTGCAATCGCTGGGGGAAACACTGTGTAACTTCAGTTTTACTTGATATATTTCAAAGGAGCGTGAGAAACCAAAAAAATGTCGAGACTGAATGACACCCTTCACTATGCCAACACCCAACTAAAATAAATTGATATATTTTTTTATTTTTCCTATAGATTCCGAGGAAAAACGTGACGTGTCGCGTAAAAGGGAAAGTGTTTTTTCAGTATCCTTGGATACAGACGAACGTAAATATAGGCATTCGAGAAGTTTTCCTTTCATACCGCTTACTAGGCACATTTTCATCTCGTCGAATCAAAGCTCAGTTTATTATTGGAATAAATGAAAAAAATAATTGTCGCGAGCTATATGTACACATTGTAAAAATTCATTATTCTTACATTTTCTTTGTGCATGTATCTGAATATTTGGTATTATATGGCGTACACAGATGCATTATTAAAATTTTGTAATGAACACCAAACACGGTACTCGAAGGCTTAGCGGAATAAAAAAACAACTCTTGCTATTTTTGCATATTCAATGAGTTCTTAAACAGAATGGAAATTTTTCGCATGTACAAACACGTGTATGTTCAATATTGTATTTTTACATATTTCGCATGCCTCGTGACTAAGTAAAAATAATAACTCACTGAAAGTCTTTCATGCTAATTAGTTGGTTTTTTTTTGTATCTTTGTACATATATAATTGAACATTTTGGAATTTATTATCGGTCATTTATGCCACTTTGCCGGAACGATTCAGGGTACAAAAAAAAAAGAAGTTTTCACTTATCACACGTCATTATTCACGCAGAAAGAATGGAACGTCTTTTAAAAGTCGGCGTGTTGTTTCGAGTTGGCCCTCGTTACAAATGTGTCGGAAACAAACTTAAAGCTCAGCCGTATACTGACTTTATGGCGTGAACTAGTTTCTATGGCGACACACGAAATACTTTCGTGCGGACTTAAAATTAAGCCATTTATACACAATGAAAATACTTTTGTGACCACCTCGCTTATTCGTGATCACATTTATACATTAACGTTTACAATGAGCATTATCATTATTGTCAGTACAATTACAGAAAGTTACTCAAATACCTCAAGCTAATCAATATCGATATGCCATCATAATTTTCAGCCGTTCACCCTCCACTGCTGGATGAAGGCCTCTCCAACACTCTTCCATTCCTGTCTGTCTTGAGCAATCTTCCATCCACTTGACTCCATACATTCTTCTCAATTCATCAGCCCATCTTTCACTCGGTCTACCTTGCTTTCTTTCACGTCCTCTCGGATACAATTCCAGTATTTCTCACGTCCATCTGCCATCCACTCTTCTCGCTATGTGTCTAGTCCATTCAACTTTTTCACACGTCCACGCGTTATCTACCATGTGTATAAAGTTGAATGTTACTCTAACTTAGACCGTAGACGGTTTATGGAAGGGGTTGGAGTCCGGGGTCAAGCCCTGCCTTGACCTCAAGGTCTACCATGCTTTCTTTCATATCCTCTCAGATACAATTCCAGTATTTCTCGCGTCCATCTGCCATCCATTCTTCTCGCCATGTGTCCAGCCCATTGCCACTTCAACTTTTTCACACGTTCTGCTATGTACATATGTACATACATACATATATATATCTGCCACTTCGGACATATGTACTTCTTACACATGTATTATATCTTATTATACCAAGCATATATCGTTCCATGCTTCTCGTTCCATGCACTGTATGATATATGTATATTTGATCAAATTATTCTAATTAAACTAAATTCAAATGTTTTCTACATTGTTTGAATTTAACCGTATAACGTAAACAGTTTTGATATTTACAGCTAGTCATTTATAAATCTTAGTATGAAAACGATATTAGCATAACAGCGAAGAAAGCTTTCACAATAAATGCCAGACGTTGAAGGTCAAACTTATTAATTTTCATTATACAATTTGAGGGGAGCAGAATTGTGATGGAATATGGCTGCTTCTTAATTGCGAATACAAAACCCGAACTCCGGTGAACGGAGACGTCGATTTAATACTACAAACTGCCTTCGGACAAAGGGCGAAAAAAAAAAAAGAGCTAAAACACGCCCTGAATGGGGGAACCTTTCCGAAATGTGCAAAAGTTTTCCTTTGTCGCCGGGTGACGAGAGAAGTTCCGCAGGAAATTTTCGCTTGCGAAACGTTCACCCTCCCCTGGCCTCTCCCACTCGGTATAATTTCCCCGACGGTTTCTCGGCCAGCCCTTAGGCTTCTTTAACTATACGAAATAAGCATTAAGGAGAAAAAGTAGTTATCCTCGGCACGGAGATTTGTTTACGCTCGGTGCCAAACACGCCCTGAGACGTGGGCTCGACTCGCTCCTTCTTTTCTATCTCCAAAGTCCTTATTTATTTCGGAAGCCGGATCCCTTCTGCGATTTCCCCTCAATACACCCCATCAACGCACGCTGCGAACAGTTCGGCATCCGTAAAGGGTTTCAGTGTGCCCTCGTATTTCCGCATTCGAGTGTCGCTTTCCGAGGTGTCATAGCCGGACGTAAAAGCGGGGATTTTATTATCGGTCCCTACCGATATATATTGGGATCGTAACAATAATTATGACGATAAATTCACTACGGTCGTAATGGCCGCATAATGTTTACGCCCCAGCGCAAAAGTGGTCGTAAAGATTATTATTTTATAATTGTTTGGCTTTGAGGGGACGCAATCATCACCCGATATTTCAGAAAGATATTAGGTACATTTGAATGTTGTCGATTTAATATAGGAATCTACGGTGTCTTTGTTCACGAGTTAGTTCATGAGTATGAAGTTTTCGAAGTTTATTACATAAAGGGACATTATGTTAACTTAAATGGTATTCTAGTGTTACGTATGTCGTACAACTTTTCATTTTTGCGCGTCGTCGCCAAAAGACTATAATATTACTCGAGTAAGTTTTCCACACGGTAAACTATCTCCTTCGGCGTCTTGCTTACGGAAATGTGGATATACTCGTAGATGGAAGAAGCATCCTTAAGTTTCCGCGGTGGAACAATATAAATTAGTTTAGTAAAGTTTTCCCCACTTTGCCCAAACCACGAGAATTTCATCCCCCTATCGCACCCGCTCTTTTCCACATACGCTCGAGCGATTCATTCTGGGCCGTTTGTATTTTTTCATCCATGAGCGCACGACGAGAGGGTTTGCGCTAAATTTTCCGGAAAATTATCATGCTCTCGCAACGGAAAACATGTAACGTGTGTGTGTATTGTGCGTTTGCATGTTTCGCATTTCACAATAAAAACACAAGAACTTACATATATACGCACTCGTGTACGTGTAATGTATTGGCAGTGCCACGATAAATCATTTTCGGGTATATTATCTCATTAGACCGGTGTGATAATTGCCCCGAATATATTTCGCCCGCACATAGGAAAAGCCACGTGATTACGTGACACGTAAGATTGATTGCGTCACGTACTTTGACATTTGAGTGACGGATGATTTCTCTTCTCGGGATTAGGCACAAAAAAGGCTTTCATGCATTTTCCGCCGGCGTCACCTACTTTCGCGATCTTTTTTCTACCGGAAAATATTCTGGAAATTATTGTGCGCGTGTGCGAAGCGAAACGTCAAATTTTTCGGCCATAAAGTCATAAAGAGTTGTCTTAAGGCTATTGTTGTCTTTCATACCAAATGTTGCACTCTCAAGCAGCTAATTATAAAATTAACGATTTGGTTTAAATTTGATAGAGTATCTCTTATAAGGTTTTGAGTGTGCGCGCTGTCGTGACGGTTAAGCCGTAATGGGTCAATTTAAAATTTAATTTGTGCCTTGTGGTGGGGCCTTAGTGGTTTTCAATGTGAACTGAAAGAGGTTGTTTGTATACTTATAGTTTTCGACGGGAGTGGTGGTACCGAGAGTAAATCATGAAAACATAATGAAAAGAAAGTAAGACAACGGTGCTAAGCCGAAACCACTGTACGGCTGTCGTATATTTTCGCTCTTGCCATATAAAATTTAGCCTCTATTTTAGCCTTTTGTTAAAAAAAAAAAAAACCCCCCCGAAAAAAGGTTCTAAATGGAAGGGGCTCATTGTTCTCCGTGCAAAATTAATGATTTTTTAAACAATGCGTAGCGGAAATGGAGAAAAACTGTTCTTTTTACCACGCACACTACTCACGTTATACGCTTGCGAAGTGACTAAGGAATTTTCATTATATGTTTTTCACGGATTCATTTGTTCTTTCTGTTAGATAATACAAATGTAGTGGAAAAAGTAGTAAAAATATATTTTTTATTGTTTCAGGTAAGAAACCAGCGGTCAACTTAATCTAAAAACTACTCGCCTTTGACTGTAAGCTATATTAACATTTTGTATGTATGTTTGGATGTTACTGTTAAAAGGCATCTGAATTATTAACGTGTTGTTATATTCTCAACTGCTAGTGGGCTACGCCAAGGGTTTCCTCTCAAATTAACGAGCGAGTTTTCCGGAAGTTCGGGAAAAAGACGCCAGACGAGGCGCCGCGCGGCAAATATTTTTTCCTTAACATCGGACAAGGGACTAAATGGAAGAAATGGCGGCGCGACTCACCTAGAAAGTGTCGCAATTTTTTTTTCACTTTTCCGAGGTGGAAAGTCTGACACAAGCCAAATTTGAGAATTGATTCTGCGTTGAAATTTAGCGCTCGTACTTATAGACTGTTTTATATTATAAATACGCATTCGTTTTGAGTCATTCGATGTTTATTTAAAGGGATGTACATACAAACATACATATGTATATTGCGAAGAGAGACGGGTAAATTTTCCAAATAGCGGCATAAGTCTTAGATGTTGAAAAGTGCTGTGTAAGCACAGTACGTTGCCTTGTTTAAACAATATTTATATGGCTCTATCTCATAGGCGGGTCACATTTGTTTGGTAGTTAAATATACACAGAAGACATCTTTCATTCCGGGTTTCAGAATGTTTAAGATCTCGTTTGAAATATTACTTTAGATCCGAGAAATGAATCCACAGAAAAGTATTATAAGCGCCTATATGCATGCCTTGCCGTAATAATAAACGGCTTTTGTATTATTAATATTTTAAAAAAAAATTATTGTCATTTCAATGCAATTGATTGTCCATATATACCAATTAATAAAAATTAACACAATTTAAAGTATTCCCTTTATGCAATAAATCAATAGGAGTGCTTGTAACATTTTTTCGTTACGTTTGAAATGCGATGTAAAGGCACATTATAATTGGTAGTAATATAAAATGATATTGTCGAAAATACTCGTTAAATTCTGCACATGAGGCATTTTTCTTCAAAGAAAACGTTTATTGAAGTAGCAATCGTATCGAGCAATCTTTGAAATATTATAATTGCATGCTATCATAAAAAAATATTATTTTGTTTCATATGTACATATGTACATAGGTATACAAGTATTTATAGATAGTATACGGGAAAATAAAAAAATATATATTTAGAGAGTACGTATGTACATATGTATTGTACATAGCAATGAAAGATTGTAAACGTTTGGATCGCATCGTTAAATTTTAAACGAAGGTATTTTTAATGGGAAAAAAATAATAATAATAAAAAAAAAAAAAAAAAAACACCTTTATACACACATACACATACAAACACAAAGAATGTGCCTTGTCTGTTCTGAATCGAGCGTGAAATTTTCCCGACAAGTGAGAGAGGTACGTGCAAGCGGGAAAGAGATCGTCGGGAAACTGTGCGACACAAAAACTTATACATATTTTATGCGAGCACCTCTAGACCGGCTCTTTGTGCCTCGGGGTCGCCAAGACCCCACATATATTAGGGTGGCTCTGGCACAGAGAGGCAAACAAAGTGACGTTTTTTTTTACCGGTCGTCCTTACAAATGTGCACCGAATGGAGTCAGAGAGGCATATTGAGCCGGAGACAAATGCTAATGGCGCGAGAGCCAGTTGCCGTGACTGATACGCTCTGCCACCTTCGCATCTCACCGTCAACCCCTTACAGATTTTCCAGACGGCGGAAAAAGGTGAAAAGCGAATGGCTAGTATTGGTAAACTAAGGTCGTCGACGGACGATCCACCGACGCTCTATATACATACATACATATATACATTCAAAGATCACTGCGTAATATATTTAAAGTTTCAGTATGAAATTATATTTTATCATGTTACAAGGGTACATTTCTCATATAACACAATAAATAGCTCCAGCGGTCGATCAATCATTTCGCGTTCGTGTGCGATCCGCTTTAGTCCGCACAAAAAGCCGGATCGGAAGTTATATACGAGATGCGATAGCCTATAAAAAAAAAATCTGTAATTCTAGCCGTGGTCGGGCAGGCGCCGTCGTAGACGACCCGCCAATCTTCAATTTGGCAGATGTAAAGCTAATAGTACATAATGGTCGATCTGGGACACTGCGTCCCGACGATAATGCGATTTCTTCAATAAAAACTCTCCATAGCGCGAATCATCGTCGAACCATTAATGTCCGACGAAAAAAGGCGACTCGCATCAATCATCCCGTTCCGTGACCGGCCGGGGCAAACTTAATTTCACAATGATAAAAAAATAATAATATTATGTACCTATTGACAACCATTTGACAATTGTGTCGGTAATATAACAAATTGTTCTTCAATAGAGTAGACCCCAATACTTAGTGGTTGTATAATATAAGTACGTTGAATTACATATACTCGTGTATCGCGTGTGCGTTTGTGCAATTCGTTTAAATACACAATTAGGCCGTCCGCACACGGGGCAACTGTTTAGAAACTCGAGTTGCAAAACAGTTGAGCATGCAACTGTTTGGTGACCACGTCCATGAAGGGAGTGGGGGTCTGCACACGAGTCGACTGAAACCAAACCGATTTCAAATCAGTGAATAACTAGTTGCGTGTGATCGTTTTTCCCAGTCACAAAACAGTTGAGTTTCATGGTTGTACGTGTCTTCTCAAGTACAAGAAATGCGTGATCAAAAACATGAACATTATTTTTGTTGGAGAGGTAGTAAAGCATAAAGTTCTGTATAATTAATTCAGTTGTTTTGCTGCTACAAACAGCTCTGACTTGATATTTCTCTGTATATTGGGATGACACCAATATTCCCTTCTTAATGCTCTTCGTACTCTGCGGTACTGATAATAGGCAATTATGTCTTCTTTATCTGAACTACATACTACTTGACATTTTACGAAAAACAGCTTTGTGACTACACACTTGTAGAGAACTTTGCTCTGAATGATCCAGAATCAGTCGCGCTCGTGCGTGGTGTGAGGTTCCATTTCGCAAATTGGTTGTGTGTGTGACTAGTATGCAACCAGTTTGAAACTTGAGTTGTAAACCAGTCGCCCCGTGTGCATGCCCCTTAGCATTAACGTAGCAAACGAGTATAGGTACATTTTATTTTCAAAGTTCTTGTAATTGTGTGAAATGTTCTATTTACATTGTTATCGTTCAAGTTTTCGAAATCGCTTTCGCGATGGCATAGTACGCGTGTGTCGTCTTTATATACTGGCAAAGTAAAGTTGTCACTAGTGAAGTTTCAAGTGTGCCTACTTATTTCTCGGCGCGGAGAGGACGTGCTTTTACAGTTTGAGACGTATTGAAGGACTTCTTTGATTCCTTGGCGTAAAGTCCTTCCATTCTAGCGTGTTGTACTACAATACGGTCTTCGTCTCGACAATCTCTTCCACCGTTGGAAAATCCAACGCCAGATCGGTCCAAATGTGGAGGTTTCCGTTCGATGCCATTTCAGCTTTGCCACTGTGTGACAATGGTCTCGAGGTGACTGCTGTCTCATTGTCTCCTCATCTGGGTGTAGGTGGTGGGATGTTTATTATCTGAAGTCTCCGAACGGACTACGAGACGCACAATGGCGTCTCCTAATACCATTGTCGGTTTCTGATGCCGGTTTGAATGGGTAACTGGAGCTCCTCTGCTCCTACGGGACTCAGACATCCGCTGAACTATTATTGATTTTACCTGCGGCTTGATCGAAATTATGTAAATTTGACTTAATACACCCATCCTGCAAATGTACTGTATCTCCTCGACTGACTGTACAAATTTACATTTAAGCGACTCGGCACATTTTCACTTCCGCTTCCCGCTGGGACACCCTAAGCTTGAATATTATTTCAAATTTTACTTTGAAGCGTCAAATATTGTGACTTTGATCTTAATTAACTTTTACAGTATTAGAAAATATCGTTCACTATAGTTATACATATAACACGACGTTGCTTAGCAATTAAAAGTGTTGTTCTATTGAATATAATTATTATTTCAGGCTTTTCATTCGAAATTGCTCTAGTTATTATTATTGCGGAAAGCCGGTCAGATGTTTATCGATGAGATCGAACAAAACGGAAAGACCTCTTAAGGGAGCAATCTCTAGGACCACCGCCACAATTCAGGGAAGGTTTTAATATAAATATTTGATTTTGTGAGCTGCGGTGAGGATTTCGAAAGTCGGAGAAGACAAGGGCAATGAATAGGACTCGGGCGTAAGGCATCGACACTTAACCGTTAATTAACGAGCAATTATAAGCGGCGAGAGATTCAATTACGAGAAAGTATTCGTGTTATTTCTTGCGACTGGGTTAATTAATCAAAATGGATAAAATGAGGCACACCCTTGGGACCAGCACCCCCCACCGTAGCGACAACAGACACGAGTAGCCCTCTATTGAAATCAAATCATCAAAACAAATATTAGAGAGTAATTAATTCACGGGCGCGTCTGCACCCGAAGCAGCATGCTAAATTGAAGGCAGACAGACACTATGTATTTTCTCTTTTCGATTAATCAAACAACGTTACGTTTCTCGCATTTGTGCAGACGTTTTAACGTCACAGCTGAAGGGTGTTTTATCAATTTTGTAAATTGAATCATGAATTTTCACCAATTTGTGAAGTACAGCGAGACTGCTTTTTCTTCGGCGTTATTTTATGATGGAATTTCAAATATAAATTTCTCGTTTTGGGCACAAAAAATACACACGAGTTTATTCAATCGACACATTTAAGTTAATTTTATTGCGTTCGATGCGTATGTTAAAGTGTAATGATCCCCGCTGTAGATCATTCTAATTATTCAATTTAAAATCTGTTATTATACTATTTAGTATTACTAATTAGTCAAATTATGCCGACGTTATAGTATAGTATGCTTAAACTAATTGATTTTATTTTAGATGCAAAAGTTAATTTTGAAAAATGTGAGTTTTTCTCTCGTCCGACTCGGTAAGTTGCTGGTCTTTACGAGCTTAGTAATTTTCGTTGCTCCTCTTCTCCAACTTGCTCGGATTTCTTCAAATATTGCAGGTTTTCTCTGTAGAAGGCTCTCTTGAGCTTCGTAAAAGTACTTGGAGCTAATTTTATTAAATTTCCAACAACAAAAAAAAAAGAAAACACCATCCCACTTTACCGACGACTCGCACTACCCTTGTTTAATAAACTTTTATATAAATTTGCAACGAGATTGCTGGTTTCAAATGAAACTATTAATATAATTGAATAAGATTATATTCATTTAATTTTTGAAATCTTTATTATCTACTGCATAGTAAAATTCATATACGATACAATAGTGGAGCGAAAACAATAGGATTCGTCTGCAACGGTCATGCAAGCGAGTTCGTTTATAATTAACGACCACAGCACGCGCAGGCACAGCTTTTCAAACTTTTATACATAATATTTATAAAAATAAATTAATCACACACACACACACATGTACCTACACGCTTTCTCGTCTTATTCTGATTCTCACAACGTGAACGACAAGGCAAAGATTCGCGATTCACGCGGCTTCGTACATATTGTTCCTTTGATGAGGGTTGACACTCTGGTGCTTGGAGTCAATAGGGGTCACACCGGGGAACAACACCCAACCCCTTCGAACACCATCGCCACGACATACACCTAGGGCTTTGTATTGATTAATGTCGTACAGATACCGACCATAATAAATTTGTCACGTCGGAATCAAGTGCGTCGTAATTGCGGTCTGGGTCGTGTCTAAATTATTCGGTCGTCCGGAGAGCTAACGACACAAGAATTATAACAGTAGTGCTACGATGACGTGTAATAAATCAATACTACATTATTGTGGGTGTGTGTGTGTTTTTAAGTTCTCATTTCAAAGTATATTATCGCGCCATCTGTTTACCCACTCGAGCGTTGACGATTTCGGCATTAGTGGTGGTGTAAAAGGAACGCATCGTGTGCACGGCCGCCGACACCCTGATGAAAATCCCGAAATCCTCAAGTGGTCGTTGAAATTTCTAAGAAATAATTGCAAGGATCTCAAGTGTGATTCTCAGGGGCTGAAGTCCTTTTAGAACGATAATTGCTATGACGAAAACAACGCCCCCAGGCCCCGTCTTCGTTGCGCGAATAGAAAGAAAAAGAAATTCCGAGACACTTTTCCTTTATAAACAAACGGACCCGAAGGAAAAAACCGAAAGGGAATTCGTTTATTGAAATAACTAATTAGTTCCAAAAGTTGTTATTACAAAAATTGAATTTCGAAAATTTATCAATTTCATCGTATAAAATATTATATTAAAGATCGTGTTAAATTTAAAATTGTTTTGTAAACATAATGGAATATACAATGAACTAGCCGGTTTGCCCGTCATATGACAATGGATTCTAGCCCCTACCCTAATTCCCACCCGCGTGCATTGGTTTTTACAATAGCAGTATAGCCCATAGTCTGTTTAACAGTACGTGAAACAATTGTATAGTTTACCGTTAATTGAATGGGTGTATGGCCATAAAATTACGTTGATGAAGCAAATCAGCTTTGACAGATTACCGACATGCTGCTAAAAAAAATTGTTATGTTTGCAAAGCTGGCGTGGCCACAACGACCCAGGCAGGCAGACAGACAGACTCTTACGCTAATACATACATACGTATGTACGTATAGTATTAAGAAAAATTAGTACTTATTTTGTGTCTTCTAATATTTTCAAGGATTCACATGTTTATTCTTTCATGGGCGGCCTTAAGAGTATAAGTCAAAAAACAAAATAAAATTAGTACTACAAAGTATTACCTCCTTTATTTTGAACTGTTCATTTCGACATGTTCCCGATGGAATTGACATGTGTGATTTACTGTGAACATGGACATCAACTCAAAAACTCTAAATATGCACTAATCCCGTTATGATCAAAATTTGACTGATGTACATATACTCCTTAGGCTGCCCACGAAAGTATTGAAACTACGATTTACCTTTTTTTGATGTTTTACAATATTTAAACTTATTTTATAAATTTAATTAAATTACAACCAATTACAATTTAAACCGTTTTTTATTTTTCGAAGAATGTGAATACTGTATGTCTCTAATCAGAGTGAAAAATACGTATGCAACTGTCTCAATTGCACATCTAATCCTTTATATGTATGTATGTACATATATTATTTTTTTTGTTTTCTTTCGATATTGTATGAAAACGATTCGTTGGGCTCGTTCTTGAGGCGTGGGTCATTCGGAGATCTAAGCGATTCGACTATTGTTATACCGTGGGGCGCCATTTCGGTTGTTATTTTTCGATCGAATAGTAATAAAAGCAAATCGAACTCGAACGTAGCCTAAAGCTTTCCTATTTATATCCACCTAGCCACATACATACATACATAAATACATAGGTGTGCGTGTCTCAGTTTTTTTTTATTCTCCTAAAATCTAGGGATAGTTTTATCACTGCCAACCGGGGGCGTACGTACCTACATACAGCGCCAATATTGAGCTCAATCCCCAAAGAAGCAATAAATATTGCCTGAGGTAATTTCCAAGTTTCTTCTTCTATCTTATTGACAAGGCGACAACAAAACGGATTAAGCTTCCATAGCCCCCACCTCCTCCATTCCATTTCCACCGCACGGAGTAGATGTATGGCTGCTTTTAACCCTCGACGGACGTAAACGCGAAAATACGACACACATCGACGTTTATTTTTTTCTCCTTAGTTTTGTGTCGACGCACACGCAAACAGGAGTCAGAACTTCTCTGAAAGTTTATGCCTGACGACATACAATTTAATTCTGGAGTCATTCGTGCATTCAGGCATCGCGTCCCGCTTTCTCGCGCCTCACACTTAAGACAATTTCCTTTTCGAACAAAGTGGCGACACTGCAAAACACGCTGTTCACTCTGGCGAAAAACCTCTAAATATAGTGTCGGGCGTTTAAACCGCATCGTTTGAATTCCGGACGCATCTCGACGAACAAATTGGGATGGCGGACGGGTGTTTCGCGAACTTTTCCGGACGTCTCCCTAATACTACACTCGAGAAATACCACGTCGTTAGTTTTAGGATGTAGCAATGGCCGTATCCACGGTCGAAATACGAGTCACAACTGTTATTAGATTACATTATGACCAATTGAATTAATCTGTAGTAATCTGCTCAAATTGGAAGGTACTACATACGTATTTTTGTATGTATACATTACATATGTACATACATACATAGTGGGAAACGTCGTATAATGGACGATAAATCTTGTCTCGATATTAAAAGATAATTGCTAATCTATTGTCGGTTATTTATAAGCAATAGATTTACCCGGAAGCACAGAGACTCGATGCCGAATTAATTGAGTCTCCCGGAAAAATCTTATCCGATGACAAAATTTAACGATGTGTAGTATATCGAATAAAGGTCGGCTTAGTCCCAGGATACAGATATATTTATCGAAGCCCGCAAGGGATGATTATCACTGTTAAATTTAGTTAGTTTGGATAATTGTAGGTGGCTTAGACGAACGAAATTCGCATAAGTGATGATAAACATGGCCGTGTGCTATCGAATCGGTTGCGTGAGCCGCGAACGCGACCGCGAAATGTACGCATATTGCGCGCGAATTTCCGGAAATTAATTAAAACCGGATTTTAGCTGAATATCGCGTCGTGTGTGCGCTTTGCAGGTTTTTTCCAACCGACGATTATACCGCGCGAGCAAATATTAATTAAAGCATTGCAATACCGAGGCGGAAACGTGCTATCTAATAATAATTATTATACGGGAATTACATTACATTAGTATTAGATTACACTCCATAGTACAAATTAAAAAAATTGTCATGATGTAATTTATGGTGTAAAGGTTTTTTTTAGTTTGAAACTAATAGAAAATATGTCAAAAAAAGAGACTAACGTCAACGTACATAAAAATAATTTCTTTTGGCTTCGCCATCAGTGAAACTTTGCGTTGTAAAATCGATTACGTTGAGATAAATTGTAAAGTTTTTAATTAAAATCGGGTGAAACAGGTACGCTTCCAGAATATGCTTGACTTTTTGACATTGAAGAGTTTTTTTTGTATTGAAATATAATTAGACCTTATCTGTATCTTACAAAATATTGAATATTTACATTATATTACTGTCTTATATTATATGAAATATTGTACAATAAAATATAACTTAGCTTAGAAGTTATCAATTGAATAAATTTATCAGCCATACTTCAATTGGCGTTGATTTATTATATTGGTAAATAATATTCTTTAAATATTGTTTCAAGGCCTGTATTTATTAGCTCGGTAACTTTTCCGATTTTTAGTCAGTTATTTTAACCAAATAATGAGTAATTTTAATAAATATTCAGTAAGTTTTATAGAGGGGTTTACACAAACTGGTCAGTACTATAAGTCATGAGTAAATATATTAAATGGTCAGTAATTATTACCTACTAAACGGTAGGTATTTAAAATTGTTATTTACTGACCATTTGTGAAGAAGTTACCAAAAATATATTTTTTGTTATTTTTTCTGACCATTTGTTACTTTTTATTGACCGTTTTCTAAATATTATCTTGAAAAGTTACTGACCGTTTATAGATTTAATTACTGATCGATTAATTAGTTGACTTGCTTTTTCAATAATGTATTCATTTGTTTTCGTATTCGCATACGTATTTTTGAGGTAAAACGATTTTTTTTACAATCTAAGTATTTAAAGTTGAGTTAAAAGCTATTGTAGGAATTTCTATATATTTCTACCTATATATTGAACTTTGCAATCCTCATGCGTTATGACATTTATTCAGAATATATATTCACTGCGCTTTTAGATATTAATGCTTTGTGCCAAAACTCGTAAAATATAAACGAATATTTATTCCTGTTTGAGTTGCATGCGCAGCACCAGTCTGTGGTTGTGTATCGTCGTTCAGACTGCAATTGCGTCGATGCAAGTCTGCTAAATTATGCAAAATACTCCATAGCACGAGCGCATGCACTTTTCCACGGCAAACTTTACACTCATAAGATATTTCCCCTTCGTCAAGTTGTTATCGAATCAGATTCACAATTATAATATTAGGTACATATGTTTGCCATATAAGAGAGAGCCGTCTCGTGTCGTCGCCATTTGCCACAAGTTGTACATATGTAGATACGTGTCTACTTTAAAACTGGTGGCGGTTGGCTTTCGCTCTGGCAAAGCTCAACGAATCGCTCCATGGCTCGAGTGCATTAACATATTGCATGTGCAGTGTACAAGTGTTGCATTTGCATACCTCGCGCTCGGATTAACGTATGCCGTCTGATACTACAATGCCGGCACGCTTTACAAGTGTTAATTATGTCCGCCTTTTAAAGATTAACGCGAACTTTGCCGTAAGGATCAAGTTATTATACTCCCAAATTGCAGTATTACAATTCAAGTACTGTAATATGGAAATTACATCAATGAAATCTCTAGCTTGTTAATTCCCATGCATCAGTGCAAAGTATTCCTTCTAAAGTTTCAACATGATTCTGCTATTGCATATAATTAAAGTTTCGTAGCTGTAATTAATTATATTCGTGCAATATGTATGTTTCGTAGTGTGGTTTTGCATAAATAATAATGAATTGGCAGATATCCGTGGAAGGCTTTAAGCGAACGTCGATTTAATGATTCAGGTGCCTGAGAATGATTGCCTTTTACAATTGATGAATGAAATGGAATTGGATATTCATTGTGGTGAATATGATATCGTTGATTTAGTGGATATAGGCAGCGGAGCCATTGTTACTGTGTAATTGTTTCAAGTCGTATCTCATCCGGACCGTTATTCGTCTCCATTAAATATAAAACGTCACACGAATATTTGACTCGTCCAGAGGCCTATAATCCCCGTTGAATTGTTTAATTTCAAAACGTTTTGAACGCGACCCAGTTTAAATTATAGCATACCTCGCGAATACACCCAAAAATTTATACACTTTGTGGGCTGTCGAAGGTGTATTTATTTATAAGGATTTTTTGGGGAAATTCACCGAATGCCTGTACAAATATATACACCGTGACCCTAAAAAGACATCTTAAATAAAAAATAACATCGCAAGATAAGGGTCATGTTACAGGATTACGTCCACCCCTTTCCAACTTGGCACATTATAACATTTTTACATGCTATCAACATTGAAGGCTTTTATAGTCATATTTATATTTTGCTTAAAACTTTATCATCCCGGATTATAAGGTATTCGCCTTAATGAAAAGCAAAAATCTTTTACGGGGCCTGTCGTAATCTTTTCCGTTTTTACGTAGATTAAGCACTGGGTGAAAGTTTCTCCAGATATTTCAACGGGAATTGAACGAGAAGCTTAAAACTCGAACGAAAGGACAAAGATTGAAAGCCACCGTGTAGATGGGAAAACGTATAGAAATGTACGCGGAGAGGGGTATTTATTAGTATTTATTAAGCTAGTCAAAATGTAAAGTTAAAGAGAATCCTCAAGCATATCTCCAAACTTACCGTAGACCGGAGATTCACTCAAATTTGGCCTTTTGTGTCGACGTATAGAGGTTGAAAGTGCCTACTATGTATGTACTTGTTTTCCCTTACCCGGAAATTTAAAGTTTCGTTCGTATATTTTGTAAGATGATCACTCAGGTTAAAATTAATTTTGTACCTTTATTTACCGTATAATAAAAGTACACGTTTAGTTTCCGTCACAAATACTATGTACATATATGATTCTTACGGTGGATGAGTTTTATGTTATAAAAACTTTTTTAATACAATAATGTTGATGTTTGATTGATCAGTTGATAATCGTGGCTTTAAATTTGTAAGATACGTTTCAATCGTTCGCCACTTAAGTTTAGCGACTGTTCAGCTTTTGGCGAATAGGCATTCAGCGATAAAATTAACATGAAAGCCCCATTCGTCGACGCGTTGCCATAATTCTCGCTTTTATAGTTAAAAATGTGTCATTTTCATTGCGACATTAACGCCATTTTCACGCTATCATTAACGCGATCTCGCCGCGTTTCACCTCACACCTTGTTTACACTCCTAGCCTTTGTGGCTGTGCGAGGAAAAGTCCCTTTTGTATTTACTTTAAATTATCCTTAATTGCGAGCGTGGCCGGGGACGACACATTAACCGCTCAAAAAAATTAAATTTCATCCCCGCAAAAGGCGATAAAATTATACCGGTAAACGACGATGAAACTGTTTCAACTCTTTTGCAGCTTCGCATCTCCTCACTGTACAAACGATAACTTATCAAATTTTCAACCGAGCTTCTGATGTGCGTAATTTGCTTCATTTTCGAAAACGTTCACACATCGCGCACCATTCATTCGAAATTCGACGAAACGTTGCGATAAACATTTGTGTAGATGTGAAAGTACATATACACACGTAGAGTAATTAAATTTGCGGGGATTTGATTGAAAATGGAACTCGGAACTTAAACGCGTTCATTACACTCAAATCCGAATTTTGAGCATTATTAGAGTTTCAGCGAAACGATTCAAATTCATCATTATATGAAATTCACATTAGGTGCACGCCGAGTAATAAATTATTTGATTACAAATATGTATACGGAAATGAATCTTTGTATGTTTAAAATTGTGTGTATGTGTATAATGTTTTGTTTAGTATAGTGTATCATCATCATCACCATCATTTTCTGCCATTTACCATCCACTGCTAGATAAAGGCTTCCCCAATTCTCTTCCATTCCTATCTAACTTGAGCAATCTGCATCCAATTACTCCACACATTCTTCTCAATTCATTAGCCCATCGTCCATTCGGTCTACCTCGCTTTCTTTCACATCCTCTCGGATACAATTACAGTATTTATCGCGTCCATAAGCCATCCATTCTTCTCACTGTGTCCCAATGCCACTTCAACGTTTTCACACGGTGCGCTATATCAACCACTTTGGTCATGCTTCTTACCAGTGTATTCCTCTTACGATCTTTTCTTGTTACATATTTCCATGCTTATCTGTGTGCACTGGATCTTACGTAACATTTTTGAATTCAGCATGCACATTTCACATATGTCATAACTGGCAGTACGCATTGGTCGTATGCCTTCTTAGCGGGATGTTGGATTTAAAAACTGTGTTCATTTTTCCAAAAGCGCTCCATCCTAGTTTTATTGTTCATTTTTTTTTACATCCATTCATGTTTACCAATTGTCCTAGCTATAAATAACTATCAACTATACAATATGGTTATCTACTGTGACTACGTTTTGCGTGCAAAATTCATATTAATCATTTAAGTTTTATTAAAAATAATTCTTAAATCTACTCTCATACTTTCTTTGCTGAATTGTGTAAAAGTACAGTGTATAGATGTGTGTGAAACGTTTGAAAAAAAGTGGCGTGAATTATGCTTTATAAAACTCCCCTCGTAAATTCAAACTCGCGCACGTACGACCGAAATAATTAAACGTCCATGAAATCAAATTAATTCCGCTTGATTCCCTCGATATCGGCCGCCGGAAATATGCAAGAAAAGCGAAAATTAATCGTGACATTCGCGAAGATTAATGCGATTCGTGGGGGGGTAGCGGCCACGCATAGTTTTTCATATTCAAGCGCGCTTTCGGTAATTACGTGATAACAGCGGTCCTCGGGAGACCTGAGCCTAGACGTGAGGGTATAAATCAAATTTCAGTGATGTAAGGGCACGTACAAATGCTCTCACACGTGGCCGGCATACACCGGACGCCAATCAATATTAACTGGACTAATGGATACACGGAATCACCACGACGCGACGCGCGCACAGTTGAACAATTGCGAGATTTCAAGCGACAGCTTCACACATTACACATTGTATACAATTTGAAGTTTTTACATGTTATATCTATTCTAAATTCAAGAATCCCACGTAATATCCAGTGCACACATGGAAAGATGTACGCTTGGTGTATGCTTACAAGAAAATATCGTAAGAGGAATACATGGGTGAGAATCATCACCAAAGTGGTAGATATAGTGCACCGTGTGAAAACGTCGAAGTGCCAACGGTCTGGACAACTGGTAAACATGACTGGATGTACCTATAAATAAAATGAAGAATAATACTAGGATGGAGCGCTTTTGAAAGAATGAACGCAGTTTTTAAATCCAACATTCCGCTATGCTTAAAAAAGAAAGCATACGACCAATGCGTCTGCAAGTTATGACGTATGGATGCTAAATTTAAGAATGTTACGTAAGATCCATTGCACACAGAGAAGCATGTAAAGATGTATGCTCGGTATAACGAAAAGAGATCGTAAGAGAAATACATGGGTAAGAAGTATGAACAAAGTGACAGATATAGAGGAACGTGTGAAAAAGTTGAAGTGGACACATAGCGAGAAGAATTGATGGCAGATGGACGCGAGAAATACTGGAATGGTATCCGAGAGGATGTGAAATAAAGCAAGGTAGACCGAGTCGACGATGGGCTGATGAATTGAGAAGAATGTGTGGATTCAAGTGGATGCAGATTGCTTAAGACATACAGGAGTGGGAGAGGATTGGAGAGGTCTTCATCCAGCAGTGGATGGTGAACGGCTGAAAATGATGATGATGTGGATATGTATTCCATATAGCAAATATATGTATATATATGGTGCATTTGTGTTTGTTATATGTATATTATACATATGTAGCTACTGAACGTATTGTGGCACGTGCTCAGCTTATTCCCGGTCTGTTCCCGGCGGACGTTCACGTCACCTGAGGTTGTAGTCCACGTGCTCGTTTTCCGGGAGGAAAATCGAACCCGCTTTTGCGACTCCCAATATCCCAGGATTTCCCGGACTTCGTCTGCCATAATTAAATAAAGCCTGTTTGCCCGTAAGGCGACCGACTTCGCAACGAGAGACAGTGTGGACGATTTTCACGGCGTTTCCCTCGAGGGGGAGACGAATAAATAAGTGCGATACACTTCCGGCTCACATTTCCGATTTTGATCACGGCATTATTATATTAAAGTGTTGTAACGAAATACTTTATTACATTATTCGATATTTCTACTACAATTTACCTGTAACTGCTCATTGACAGTGTCATCATTATGTAGGTATGTGCATATACATACATATGTATATAACTACTAGTCATGGTTAGATGCGACTAAGTAGATTTACAAAATAGTAGAGAACTTAGTAGATTTGAGAATTATTTTTAATAAAACTAAAATTATGTTTAATATAAATTTTGCACGCAAAACGTAGTCACAGTAGATAACCATACTGTAAAGATAGTCGATAGTTATTTATACCTAGGACAATTTATGAACATTACTTGGAAGGGGTCGAAGCCTAGAGTAAATATATTTTTATTTTCAATGAATTTTGTGTGTACTGGAGAATAACTGTTTATTTCAATATTCACCCGTCTGAGCAACGCCCGGCAATTCGGCTAGTATTTTATATACACTATACATAACTATAAATAGTAGTACAATATATGTACATAGGTATAAGAGTGTAAGCGTCTGCCTATTTGCCTGGGTCGTTGCGGTTACGCTGGCATGGCCAACATATAGAACCAAAACTTTTTAGCGGTGTGTTGGCAATAAGCCGCCCTCTGTCACTGCTGGTTTAATTCAACAACACGATTTTATGACCATACCCCATCTCAATCAACGGTTTTTACGTACTGTCTAACGAGCTATGGGCCGTACTATTATTATACAAAAACCAGCGCGTATGGGTGGGTGTTGGGAAGTGGGGTTAGTTTTCACCATTATTAGGGGAAAACCAGCTAGTTATATTATACCTATACATAGTCAACTGAATGCAATATGTAACATCTCTGAGATCGTAACTAACTACAGTTATTATTGTGGAAGTAATTGAAGATTCTAAGTAGTTTCGTGGAAGCTCGGTTTCATTAGTGTACATGAAATTTGATAACTATTGCGTTGGTTCTTTGAACTGGGTTTTCGGAGCTGTTGCTGGGTGGTAATAGACAGAGGTGATTCAAAACCAGTCATATTATTCAGATTACAACAGTTAAAACTCAACTGGGCGTGTATAAATAATATTTCTTTTTGAAATATGACTGTGACGCTGTCGCACCTGAATTTTTTTTTTTTTTTTTATTATTTCATTCGCGTCGCGTCGTCGAGTGCTTTCAAATCTCTCACGAGAAATACTATGAGTATTCCCGGTCGCGTTCTTTTGTCTCTCGGCGTTGCCTCGCACAGGTGAAAATGAGAAAATTTATGGCGTATAATTTACACGTTTTCCCGTGCGGTAATCCCGCCAGAATGTGTCGGATTTAATAACGCGCGAAAACTGCGAAGTAAACCATCGCGGCGCGCGTCTCTCAGTCTATACCCACGCACGTGGGAACCCTACCTCACTCTCACTCTCTCCTCCTGCTTTTTGGGCCTTGGAATGAAAAGGGTAACGTTGCGTTTTCCGCGACCGATGAAATTACGATCCGCAGCAGCCGGGGGAAAATTTAAAATAGGCCGTGCCGTTTTCTCTGTGAAAACACCTTCGGCGTCGATAACGCGCGTCCCTCGTCCTCGGTCGTATTAAACCGCTGGATAAATACCCATTCGGGTTCCCGAGTTTCCCGTTGACGTCTTCGTGATGTTTGAAGAGGATTTGGCCCTCGGTGGGTTCTGTGTGAGGTTTCGTTGGTCGGACGTGCGTGTGGGCGTTTGACGACACTCAAAATGAGGAACGCTCACGCCGAACTCACGATAATATTGTTTTAAAAATATACACACAGCAGACCAAAAGGACATTTGTGTAGGATGGAATCTCGAATTTATCCCGTTTGAGAGGATATACATACATACTTTGTAAATTATTAAATTGAAAATATACCTGCTTAATTTTATTATACTAGCCGGTTTAACCGTGGTATTCTAACCCTACCATCCCATCCCTCATCTACATACATATGTACATACATTGGTTTTTGTAAAATAACAGTACAGTAACCCGTTTGATAGTACTTGAAACGATTGTATAGTGTACCGTTGATTGAATGGGCGTATGGCCATAAAATCACGCCGTCGCGTCGATTCGAACCAGCTTTGATAGAGAGCGGTTTGTTGCCAAAACACTACTATGATTTTTGACACATTGTTGACAAAACTCTGCTAGCGTGACCACAACGAGCCAGACTTATACATATACGAGTATATGTACATATGTATGTTACAGCGAAAGCATATTTCAAGGGAAAATATATTTTCACTGGCGTTTCGGTGAAATCATATTCAAGCACATTTTCACCAGTAGATTCGATTCCGTTTCCGAACTGTCATTGAAACTAAATTTGACAGTTGGGAAATGACCAATCGAATCATATAATCTGCTGCAATATTCAATCCTAGTTATTTTGTCGCTTCTTCTGCTTGTAATGTTGTAATTTTGAGAGCAATTTATATTTAAAAAAAAATAAATTAATAAAATTAGTCAACCGGAAGTAGGTTTTTTTTTTTTGTTGAAAAGTTTACCGCAAAATATTTCCGAAACTGCCCCATCGATCAAGTTGAAATTTCATATCTATAGTTTTCACGTTAGCTTTAAGAGATACTGTGATTTTGGTCAAAATCCGTCTGACAGAAGTGGCAGTTTACTCTTGAACGATTTTTTGTTTTTTATTTTTTTCGACCTTTTAAATATGTGGTATCGTCACAATAATGTAATGTTGTAATTTTGAGAGCAATTTATATTTAAAAAAAAAAAAATTAATAAAATTAGTCAACCGGAAGTAGGTTTTTTTTTTTTGTTGAAAAGTTTACCGCAAAATATTTCCGAAACTGCCCCATCGATCAAGTTGAAATTTCATATCTATAGTTTTCACGTTAGCCTTAAGAGATACTGTGATTTTGGTCAAAATCCGTCTGACAGAAGTGGCAGTTTACTCTTGAACGATTTTTTTGTTTTTATTTTTTTCGGCCTTTTAAATATGTAGTATCGTCACAATATTGTAATATTGTAATTCTCATAGAAATCGCTATTTAAAAAAAAATAAATGATTAAAATTAGTCAACCGAAGTAGGTTTTTTTTTTTGTCGAAAAGTTTACCGCAGAATATTTCCGAAACTGCACCGGGAATTTTCTCCAAATTTCATATCTATAGTTTTCACATTAGCCTTAAGAGATACTGTGATTTTAGTCAACTTCTGACTACCGGAAATGGCAGTTTACTCCTGAACGATTTTTTTGTTTTTATTTTTTTCGGCCTTTTAAATATGTACTATCGTCACAATATTATAATGTTGTACTCCTGAGTAAAATTGCTAGTTACGAAAAAATAAATCATTAAAATCAGTCAACCGGAAGTAGGGTTTTTTTTTGTCGAAAAGTTTACCACAGAATATTTCAGAAACTGCCCTATTGATCAAGTCGAAAATTTATATTTATAATTATCATATAAAATTTAAGAGTTGATAAGGTTTTGATTAAAATCCGCCGACCGGAAGTGGTAGTTTTTCTTATTTGAATATATGCCGAAGATCGTATTTTACATACGCGCGCGCGCTCAATATAGTAATTTCATGATATTTATTTTGGTCGGTATGGTGGTGTGCATGCGTTTTATTTACTTACGTACTTAAAAAAATAATTTCGTTACTCTGTGTATTCCTCAAATATATGGATAAAGTCATGGGTTGGCTACACCCGATTTTTTTACTTTAGAAATATATTCTGATATTTTTGTTTCGACATTTCCGACGTCAGAAAAGTTGATGTCCTCGCATTTAAGAGCAGCAAACTCGTATGCTGCTTTAAGTTTTGTGCTTTATCAATTCGTCATTTGATTGGCAAAATTATTAAATAATCGAATTTTTTTTATCTGAATAACATAATATTTTTATATATGTACAAAAAACCGAGGTTCTGTTGAAAAACCAGAACCTCGCGCGAGTGGGATTTGATCCTGGTATCACCAGTTAGATTGGGGGTGCGCTTGCGCATTCAACCAAACTAGGTAATAACGGGCCGGCTTCAACTTGACTATACCTAATATATAATATTAAAAGGCTCGCGACTTTGCTCAATTGTTACGTGTTGTATTATAACACGCCATCTATGCAACAACCATAAAAACTATTAAATACACATACATATACTCACCCACGTAAACATACGTGGATATTCGACGGGCTTACACTTGTGGGTATATAAGCCGCCTTGAAGAAAAACGCCTCCACATCCGTTCGCATATTATTCACACTTAAGTACAGGTCACTGGAGTATCTTAACCAAAGCAATAACAATAATAAGCATTGTATTCTTGTGAGAATTTCGCGGAAAACGTTCATGCTGGTAGTGCGTATGTTAATATGACGAAATTACACATTCAGTGTCTTCAGAATGAAAAAATGTCATTCAAAAGGCTATCAGACATTCTAGAAAGTCCTATTCACTCCTATTAGGTTTTGAAAATATCCTAGAATCCTCTAAAAAGCTATTAAACTATCAAGAGTTTTATATCCAAGAAAAAAAGAAAATTCTCGAATATTCTCGGCGAATAACCTTTTGGAGAATATTCTCGACTTACAACACGACCTATGCTTAGGTGCGGATCCGAAATATTCCATCCGTTCTTTACAAGATCTTCACATGAGGCCACCACCACCCCAACGAATATAGTATGTTGACCTTTATGAATATTTTTATATAAAAATTCTCTTTGGATTTTGATTAGAATTAGTTTGTCTTACAGTTTAATTAAAATTTCATCATTTTTCCTATTTTTAGTTCATTGCATTATATTTTTCACATTTTATATGTATGTACGTACACAGCTGTTTCAATTGCAATTCATTCTCGTTATAGCTGTACGAGTATGTATTAGGATTTTCAGTCAGGGTTCGTTACCGGCGAAATATCCCCGTATAAATCAAACCAGGGTGCATTTTGCTGCCGTGTCTTTAAATAGAGCAGGCAAACGTGCGATTCTTTGTTGTTTATACGTGCCTGGTGTCAGTTTCGCTATGTCCAATATGTATGTGCAAGCTAGCGGTGCCGATTCGCACGGAACAAACAACCGGAAAAGTCGAGCGCGCACCCCCCACAGGGAAATCGAATGCCGGCTCCTCGGGAAATATTTATTATTTGCCGATAGCCGCTTCGGTTTTCCGGGCATTAAATCGCGCGGAGCTTATGATCGAAGGGGTGGTCAGGTTTGCGGAACTAACGTGCAAATTATCCGCGGCGGATAGTAGTAAAATCGCGTTTCGAGGAAATAAGCCCGTCGCAGAACAAATAGTCGTATAATTTTATTAAGGGCGTATTTCTTTATATGCGCATTAGGGTTCGACGTGGGCACGCCTAGTCTTATGTGTGTATGTGTGTGTGTGTTATACAAACAGATTGACAAAAGGGTGAAACTAACCCAGCCATCGGCTATTCAATACCAAGACGGGACCCCAGCAGTACCTACGTACCCGCAAAGATTATATTATACATTTTAATATCGTCGAATTTGCGAAAAGCCTCCAAGACTATTATTATTTTACGGTTTATCACTCACAACCCTACTCAGAACGGCTATTTACATTGTGTGAAGTGTTATTATTATGATACATAATATGCAAAATAAACGGATTGAGTTATTATAGTCACCGCGGTGCGTGTCATAGAACTTGAAATGTAAACATGATTTTACCTACTCAAGAGTGTGTGTGTGTATGTTAGGTTAAATTTTGCAATATTAATGGAAGCAATTAAAAACTTATTAGGAAAGTGTGTACAACACCAATTCTACCGAAAGCTTGCTGCGGGGTAATTCAAAGCTCATAATATGTACATATGCATTGTATGTATCTATGTATATGTGTTACAGTGAAAGCATATTTCAAGTGAAAATATATTTTTACCAATTCAGGCAGTAAAAATGTATCAAACAATGAATATACAGTTTCACTGCTCATTATCGGTGAAAGTACATATATTAAAGTAAGCGTGTTTGTGACTTGTTAAGACGACGATGTGTCATCCTACAAGTGTGTTTTGAACGAAACGGTGGCGTTGTTTTATTTAAGGGTAGCAACACGTGCTCTTTTCTTCTTAAACCGACCATTATAAGTCAATTGTTATAAAATCGACAAAGACTCATTGTAAACTATAATTGGTACTAACTAGTAAAAGTCTACATCTGAACATGGGCATATTTCAGCAGATTATATGATTCGATTGGTCATTTCACAACTGTCAAATTTGGTTTCAATGACAGTTTGGAAACGAATATAATTTCACCAGTGAGTATCAGTTAAAATATATTTTCACTAGTAGAAATATATATTTACATACAAGTGAAAAGTGCTTGAATATGATTTCACTGAAACGCCAGTGAAAATATACATATTTTCACTTGAAATATGCCTTCGCTGTAACATATGTATATCGACCATTATCAAGCTATTCACATTTTGCTTTTGAATGCCTTTTGCAAATTAATTTCACAGTTCTGAAAAGCTCACGTTTATAATTTAAACGGCAATAAAGGCCGCGAGTTAATAACTAGTTAATTTATCGATAGTACTCCAGATTGTTGCATTAGCTCAGTATCGTTTCAGTTTTATTGATCATCGCGTGAAAAATTATCTCATTCGTGTATTTGAACGTGTAATTAATTTAAAGAAATCTCGTCTGTATTTAAGCCGACACGAAACTTTCCCGGAGCATTAATTCAATTTCGAGTGTTTGGCATGAGCCGCTGAAGACGCCAGAGATTAAATTAAACGCGTAAAAATCCAATGAAAACGTTGACACTGAACTTATTATAGGCAAGGGCGATGTCAAAGGGACACGACGAAGGTTTTCACCGTTTACCTAAGGGAGTATTAAATATTGCTCTCCTTCGGGTGTGTCGCAATGTGTGCTATCCTCTAGCAAATATAAAGGCAAGAGTTATATATACGAGTGCGGACTTTGCGCAACCTTCCCCTAATGTGTTTATCGCGAGGGTGAGACCCACCCCCTTACATATCGCCTCACGGTCTACTTGTACGCGAGATAAGGGACTAATTGAAAGCTCTTGATAGTGTTTTATTTTGTTATATGCATTATATGTATAACATGGCAGGGCACGTCCACTGGGTCAATGTCGGCACTAATTTGGCACACGAACGATTATCGTTAATTTTTACAGCGTCACCCCCGCATTATGCCTCATTACAGCTCATCGGTCACGATAGGGTTTATCTCCAAGGAGTGCTCACAATGAGACGAGTAATTATAGGACAAAAGCATGCATGTGTGGGTAATAAAACAACGCGCGGGCGTTAACGTGTTATCGTATTGTTAGAACAAAGGGAATTCTCTCCCTCTCACCGAGGAAGTATTATACAATACAACTGCCATTATAATTCAATATGAAATAATGCATAATTTATCTCGTCCAACTGTGCAGCTGTTTGTTTATTCCGTTTATATTCAAATTAGATTTTCATTTCATATTAAATTTTACACGTCCAATTGTCGCTGTGTGGTGTTAATATTACCTGTCCAATGGTTGTTTAATATCAGTTTTGAGCTTTACATTCGACGTGTCTCGCCGTGTATGTATGTATGTATGTATGTATGCACATATTCGCACGGTGAGATGTGAATATTAGAATACGGTTGACGTCGCACATGTCTCTTCTATGCTGACGATGCCTAGAAATTCTAGTTTATTACTCAGCATCCAGGCATAGATGCCCAAAGTCATATCAAGCCCGGAGGGATATATGCTGGGTTAGTGGTGTGTGGCTGACGATTACTAAACAACGAGTCCCCTCGTATAGTTTGTGGTCGTCCGATACAAAACCGAGTGCGCTGTTTCTCGGGTCAACAACACGAAATTTGCAAACGACTCGTTGTCGCTGTGAAATAGTTTTGAATTTAGACGAATTCCTTTGTATATATATTTTGAATTTAAAAAAAATTTTCATTACAAAGTATCGGGAAATTATAAAAGGAAACTTTTGTCGGCGAGCGGTCGTGCTTAAACCTATAAGATTTGAGCATCAAAAATGAGGCGCTCGTTTCGGGTATCGTTTCAATATTAAACTTTGTATTTGAGAAAATTTAACCGATCGAAAAATTCCACTGTCCTTGAGCGCTCCCGTTCAAGGTCGACCAATCTGGGAAAAAGATTTTCGCGGAAAATTCTTCGCTTAAATACTAAGAGTTCTAAGCAATCAAACTTGATTGATTATAAGGCCGTTTTAATGTTTATTTCTTTGCGTAACAAAGATAATTATTTTTGATTTACGATACTAACGCGTTCAAAGGCTGAGATTCTCGAGAAAGTGGCTGTGATTTAATTTAATTTATTGGTATCGCAATAAGTATTATTAATTAATTCCATATATAGGCTAATTTTCATTTTAAATTGTACGATAAGTCCCCAAAAGGAAAGCATACTTTAATAAATCGCTTAATTTTGTGCGCATTAACTTGTATAAAGAATTAATCTCGACCGCAAATTTTAAGGGCCGAGAATTTTATTGTTATTGTTGTTCTTATGTTCCCAGGCGAAATCCCCGATAAACAAGGCAAAATTTTCAATTAACTGAATCAAGCTGAAATTCATCCTCGCTTCGTATTCGGCGTTGAACATTCATCAACTCGGGCTTATGTAAGATTAGCGATTAATTAAAATATCGAAAGCGGAGTATTACACAGGGGAGAGTGCAAAATTAAGCGATTCACTCTCCCTCGAGACATATATACATATGTACATATGTACATACATATATAATCGAGCACAAATTTCCTTGAGAGTCTTTCCCCATTTTGGACAGGACTAAGGCCGCACACCACACGTTGTATTTTGTATTTCGCACGAGTATATGTATGTATGTGTGTGGCTATAAACTTTTCCGGTGGTCGGACTTAATCTCGTGTTCGCAGTACATTTTGACACGGGCGCCGCGTTCGGGCAAGCTGTCGGTTGATATATGACTTACACGGCTAAAGAAGATGACGTCGTGCAATTTGTCAATGCCAAAACCCAGGATCCTAGGATCCAACCGGCATTCCAGACATCCCTGACAACCACCGTGTGCTGTGGATTCTTCACAATGGACGTAAGCGCAACGTCAGAGCTTTTGACGCTTGCACACACACGCCGGATGCAATCGGCATTCGATCAAGCCAGACTAAAGAAAATGCACAATGGAATTTCAACAAAAAAGTGGACCAAATCTACCACAAATTTTCATATAAATCATCAACATTTGGTCGGTATATCTCTTGTGATGTGCGCCTTTATATAACCACTAAGTAAGGTACTCGAAAGTTTACCCCATAATTCGATCGTATTTCACAGGGCTCTCTATTGTAATTTGTCCTTTATCTTTGTCCGTAATCTTTCGCATATGTTCCCGTTGGTTGTTGTTTCAAAAACACACACACATACACACACGCCCCACACTATGTATAGCCAATAAATCAGAGTTATTATAAAATAGGGTAAACGATGGAAGGCTTAAGCGCAAAGCTACGCAGGGGGGCTTTCCGTTTTGTATTCAGCCGGCACGCTTGTCGATAATAAGTATTTATGACTGAAAACATTGTTGCAACCCACGTCTTCAGCATCACCACACGATTTTCGGCTACCTTTTTCAGGAAACTGAACTAATTAAGAACTAGTTCCGTTATAATACTTTCATATTTCTACATCATCGTCGGCCCATCTCTAACGTTCAGCAGAAATACGGCTATTGTTCTAAAGTTTCCATTAACTTATTTTGTTCCGCCCTGGACAAGTTGCACTTGAGTTGTTTTTGTTATATTGTTAATTTCACTAACAAATTGTGAAACTTCATCGTGCAACAATAAACAGCTCATTTTAGCAATCAATACAAACATACATACATACATATTTATATAGTTTGTCCGAAATTGCATTTTTCGAATTATGTATTATACTAGTTCGACATGTTGATTTTTAGATGTTTTCACGTTGTATATTTTGCACGACTGTTGAATTTTGATGACTTTTTTTGTATTGAAAGGTCAAATTTATTCAGTGTATGTATCTAGGGCGTTTATCTTATATTTATAGGATTGAATCGTTTATAGTTTTGCATTCGCTTTCTTGTCTATACCCACTAAATTACGGTGTGATCTTGAAATCCTTTCTTTTTTTCACAATTCCATTATTATTTTGTTTATTCAAAGTCGACATTCAACATTCGAATTTTTCCTTTTCTGTTCTGTGGGCTCTTAATCCAGAATATGAAAAAAGTGGTTTTACTCCCAGCATCCATCTTCTTTATAAAAGACGATGGAAGCTTTATGGCGTATTGGTTGTACATACATACAGATGTATATGTATGTATGTTCACGAAAGCTATTGCATGGAATTTTTCGTTTATATTTAAAACTATGCGATGTTTTTCTCAAAAGATAAATTCATAAGAAAATCATGTACATTAATAAAATTATCTGAAAGGTTTTCAAGCACACATCATTAAATTAATGAAAATAATCGAATAGGAGGAGTCTTACGAGGAGTGATTAATTATTTGCTATGCTTATAGTGAAAATTTTCCGTAACATTTATACTACAAGAACAATCTGTTTTCATAACAACAAACAAATCATTTCAAAATGAACCAGGGGGATTTTCTTGAAGGCTTTGTGTAATAAGTAGACAAAGGGAGCCGTGCGAGTAGCAAAGAAATACATGTTCTATAAAAGTGATGGAACAAATCTAATACACACGAGATTCTGGTATTGAAACGGTGGGGTCGCATATATGGTATTGGTTGACTGTCAAGGCAACAACAACGTAGCTATTCCTTGATTTTTTTTCATAAACGATTCAAAGGCAGTTTCAGGATGAAAGCGAATACATTGTTTATACTGAATAATTAAACATGGAATGTACATAGTTTAATAGATGTCAGTAGAAACTTAGACATTTCCGTATATCGAAGAGGAAAAAGGAGCTAAACTGGTCAGACGAACGAATGTATTGCAGAGTGTCTAATTAAAATGAATAGGGCCAGGCGTTGAAGTGATTTCCATTTAGAGATCGCCTCTTTGTCGAGACTGTGTAATTTGACGAGGCGTCTAATAAATACTGGGTGCTCGACACCAAAGAGAATCCTTTGTGAAATTTCGGGAAATTCGGATTAATAATTCCCTGGTTAAGGATCGACAAGCAATTAATCAAAAGTCGGCAATCTGTCTCGGAATTCGGTGCGCATCCGAATCCTAATGTTTTTCGTTTTATATATTTGGACGAAATTTATGCAACCCGCAATCAATCTTAATGTCATCCATTGTTTTCGTATTATTTTTCTCAAACTTGATACTTTCCGTATAAAAATTAAATTTTTAGACATATGTAGATATTGGAATTCTGATGAATGATATTTTTTTGCAGAATAGTTTATTTGTTAAACAAATTTACATTACATTATTTATATTACATCCTACAATAGAGTAGAACGACATTATTTTTTTTGAAAATCAAATTGCTTCGGCTTAGGAAAGTTGCTCCATGGCTATACAAAACAAACGGTGTAATTATTTTTTTGATATTTTAACTCTTTATACTGCCCCAATGGAGTCAAAAATTTAGAATATATGTATTTTTAGCTAAAAGTGTAAGGTTCATGTAGCGGTATTAAAACGCAGATAAATACATTTATTGTCATTTATTTGATTTAAGACAATGCAAACAAGTAATACATATGATTCAGTTACTAATTAAGAACAAAAAAACAAAGGACATATCATACCAGCATCCCACAAGAAAAACTTAAAAATAACCTAAATACAAGGGGTAATAATTTTTTTTTGTGTTAAAAATAGGCATTATTTTTCGTTATTCGAATCTCATTTTAATGAAAACATCTCGCCTTGAGGGTCCACAAATAGTAGCAGAGAATTCTGTCACTATTTTCACTGTGTAACTTGAGTGTGACAAAGAAAAATCTTTATCTGAGGTAAAATGACTATTTATTACTTTTTGATCGGCAATAGCTTGTAAAATCGTCTCTTCATTCATGAATTTAATGTGAGGAGACTCTATTACCTCTTCCCAATTTATAATATTGCCACAGTACGCACAATAGCTATGTACATTGTACATAGCTATACTATAGAGTATACAAGATGTAGTTTGTCATGTCAATTTGCAATGAAATGTTACAATCGAAAGAAATCAGTGAAACAAGTTGACGTTGTCAATATTTTCATCGAAGTTTCATCATTAAACGACGAAAGCTCGAAAGAAAAACGAACAACAACGGAATTGTGACATGGCGCTTTTCACCCATCTATTGACGGCGACCCGCAATGAAAGGAACAGAGAGATTCAATGCGAAAATGAAAGAAAAGATCAGATAGCGTTGCTAGGAAATTTTTCATGGAACCGGGGAAAAGCAATTAAAAGCAATACAGAAGAAAAATATGACGAGAAGGCGACAAGAGGAAAATTGACTTTTAGGAAAGAGTTCAATTCGCATTGTGTCCGTCCGAAGCAGCAGCTCCTCTCCGGAGCCGTCTTGCCGGCTAACTTTTTTGATTTAAAACGTTCCCGCTTTTCCGTTTGACTTTGTAATTTAAGTAATACCACCCCAATGGTGGCAGATGCGCACTTCTGTACCGCTCTCGAAAGCGGACATCCAATTTTAGATCGGTAAACAACCGAAATGACGCTCACGCAATTCGACAAGTTAACGGTCGGCTGGATATTCATCGGTTGGGCGGATAAATTCACTGCATGAAATAATCGACTTATTACAAAGTTGAACGAGTTTCAATAGAAAAGTCAAGATAACGAAACGCGGATAAAGGAGGAAATTAAAATTCATCATTACATAACTATGAAATTGCATTGTTATAAATACGTACTTCCATTTATGTAAGTGTTATGTATTATTTTTTTGCGTACAACAAAGGTTAATTTATAAAACTTTCGCAGAATCGTCCTTTTTAATAGCCGTCGTTTATAACACACAAAAAATGTATTTTTTTCTCTCCTTATTTACGTTGTATTTGCGAGGCTTCCGCTTTTTCAACTCTAATGTATTATTACGTTTCGTGCTCCGCAGCAGCGGCAGAAATTAAACACAATGAGATTCCATATTTTTCTTTTGCGGAAATAGAAAATAAAATGAAGTTATCGCTGCCGAAACTTTGATTACGGCTGAGCTTAATGTTGAATGGATTTATATTGAATCCGCTTAAGCGGAAAATAGTTTTTTTTTTTCGTTGTTGTCTCCCATTCTAAGGATCGATGAGGGATAGATGGATGGAACAGGAACTTTCACCAATGGTCCTGAAACATTCTTACCGGTTTCTAATCAATTTTGCAGGAGCTCCAGTTTCAGCACTCTCGAGGCCGATGTTTAATTCATTTTCATTAATCGGATGGAACGCAGCCGCTGGAACTTCCATAGACTTCCTTTATTATTTACATATATGTACACGTGTACTTATGTAAGATCGGATCAAAAGTTTTTCTCTATAATTTACAAAGATACTTGAATGTCTATTTTAATTTCCATTGTTTTGTCATATATGTACATATGTATGTAAATACAGAAAACTAATTATGTGGAACATGTAATAAAATGGAACATAAGACACTCTGAAACATTTTTGTATCCAATTGTGTATTTCATAGTGGGCATGCAATTGTAAAATAATTGTATTGCCTTTATAAAATATGAGGACGGACGAAATGTGTTTGCACAGAACACAATAGTATTGTAATAAGATTCCCTTCCGTTTCACCGCATTCCAATTCACACGATAGAAACATATTCTTCTGTGGTTCTCGGCCCAATTGTTCTGCGTCCCCGCGTCAATACTAACAAATCTATCTGAGCGAGCTCTAAGCGTTCCACGTAGTCTCCTCCAAGATGATCTGGGTTAACTTGAGCGTTAATCGGTCGAGTTAAATAATAGCCGATAGTGCCAAGATAAGGGATGGAATTTCCCCTTTGGATGCGGGGTAGCGAAATCAGCAACGGAATATTAAGTACGCGAGGACCGTTCTTTTTAACTGGGGAACGTCTTGCGATATAGATTTTCCTGAATATTTCCAAGCCGTTTCGCCCTATTAGACACCGATAGGCGAATTTACGATCCTTTTGAATCGTAATATCCGTCCACAGTCATATTTCAATTTTGCCACTTCTCCTAAGTCACTCTTTCGCGCAAATTTATATTTATTCCATTGGTGAATATTTGAATATTTTACCTGGAATTGTATTATTCGAATGATGGGTAGAATTTTTTTAAAGACAAAATTTTCATTTCTTGCATTATACGATCATTTAAACAATGGTCATAAATAAGAAAAAATAAAAACATAGCAATAGATTAAGAAACATTTTCATTTATTAAGTGAGAAACATTTGAGAGTAAACATTTCTACAATTTTACAAAGTATACAATCTTATTTGTTATCATAGCTTTCGATTGTTCTAGTATTGACTATTTCTTTGTAGTAAGCAGCTGACGCTTTAGGGACTCTATTCCTGTTCGGATCGGTAAAATCAACGTAGTATAATCCAAATCTTTCTCTGAAATCATACAATTTATTTTAGGACGTTCCCTCGATAAACATACAAGCAATTGAGTATTTTAGTTCTTACGTGTATCCGTCCATCCATTCAAAGTTGTCCATCAAACTCCAAGCCGTATAGGATGTTACATTGCAACCATCTTCAATAGCGTCCAACAAAGCATTCATATATCCGTGATAGTAATTGATTCGACCAACATCGTTCATAGTTCCTGGCTTATCAGTGAAACCATTCTCCATTATTATGATTTCAGGTTTATCGTAATTTTCAGTGATCCAATTGAGCAGATTTCTGAGACCCCAAGGCACAACCTAAATTGGAAACTTACCAGTTGTAATATGTTTTTGAAGTATTTTGTTTTTGTATTAGAACTTTATTTCATACCTTGAGCCAATACGATGCAGAGTCTGGCCAATTTGGATCGTTAGAGTAGTCGACACCTGCGTCTTCATCATGCGAAGGTTTCCTCGAGGTACTTTTTTGCGAAGGCATACTGATTAGGGATGTTGTATAGTGATTCAAGCCGAAGTAGTCGTATGTGCCTCGAATGTATTCAATTTCCTCTTGGGTGAATTCGGGAAGACGAGACCTGGGATAACCTTGCTCCATGCTCTTTTGTGCAACTTTGGCCTTCATTACTTTTGGATAGTCACCTTCTTTCGTGAAAATTGGATGAGCGAACCAACCGAGCTACACAAATTTCAGTAATGAAAAAAAAGAAAATCATCTATGGTGTGTAGAAAAATTTATATTTACATTGAATTGAATTGCAATATCGGCGGCTTCCTTATCAGCTGCCGATTGAGTTTTTGGTTCTTGCCAATCCGAATTGAGCGTCATTCCCACTCTACCTACAATTGAAAAAATATTACTTGGCTTCACTTCAAACAATAAAAAAATATTCATATAGAGTTATCGCAATCAATTACCATTTTGGGTGGGTCTAAACATATCATTGTACAAATGGTACGCTCTAGCATGAGCTTTGATCAATGTGTGAGCGCACAAATAATCTCCAATTCCACTAATTCCCATTGCTGGAGCTTTATTTTTACGACCGTATCCCTCGAGACACATGACCCACGGCTCGTTGAAAGTCAACCAAATTTTTACTCGGTCACCGAAGGTTTCAAAAACGAATTTAGCATAATCGACGAAGTAGTCGGCCATCAGTGGATTCATCCAACCGCCAAGTTCTTGGAAATTTTGCGGCAGATCCCAATGGTACAAGGTGACGTAAGGTGTGATGTTTGCAGCCAGCAGATCGTTGATCAACTCGTTGTAATACCTGACTCCATCGTCGCTTACCTTGTTAGAATACCCATCAGGAAGCAGTCTGTTCCACGACAAGGATAAGCGATAGTAGTCGACTCCCAGTTCTTGGAGCATTTCAATGTCTCGTTTGTGTTTGTTGTAGGAATCGCAAGCGACATCCGCGTTGCTCAAATCTGTAACCAGACTCGTAGTGTGGACAAGGCGGTCCCATATACTCTCTGTCTTATCTGAAATGCAACAAACAGTTTAGTATAAATCGATAGCCATTATTAATACGTATCAAGTATACAATTGCAAAAAAATTACCCGAAACATTCCATGCTCCTTCAACTTGGTACGAAGATGTAGCTACACCGAATTTTAAGTTATCGGGAAATTTCCTCACTTCAGCCTTTGACAAAACGCATAGAGCAAATATAAATAAAAGCCACACTACTTTAGTGAGCGCCATGATTGGAACGTGGCGTTTCCACGACTGTGTAGCTATCAGTTGGAAACCGGTCTTTTTTACTGGATATTTGATTGGTTATAAGCTATGAAAAAAGTAAACCAATTAGGATATCTGATAAAAAGATCTGTATCATTTTTAACTAATCTTTAAATTTTATAATGTATCATCTTATGTATGTACACAAGTGTACATATCAATAATGCTTAGCAAATTTAAAAAGATGTTGATAACCGTTGTTGTAATAGATAAGCATTACAAATGTCATTATTATATAAAGTGATTTCATTGTGTAATAATAATTGTATAGAATTTTCGTAATCATTGATTATTTGTCGATTTGAATAAGATTTGATTTTTTCTTATATGATAAAATTTATATTCAAATTGGGAACGTATCTGATTTTGAGCTCACTCTTTACCCGAGTGATACATACGGGTATATATATTTTATTTATCGGTGAAAGCAATGAGAAGGAAATACAAAGAGGCTTGCTGTTCGGCTAAGTGCCTACATCCGTTAAGACTGCGTCCGGCCCTGGAAGTATCTATCCCACAGACCGGATATACTATGCAAGTGTTTCAGCTTTCGCACAGACTTACCTTTTCCACGTCTTATCCCAATTTATAAGCAACCTTGCTTTCATCCCCGTAAGCCCTCAAGGCTTCCAAACACATTTCCATAAATTTTCCCATTGAAACTAATAGCTATATCCATTAATATTATTATGAAGTTAAAATAAAACAAATATTACAATAAATCAACTCAAACGCTAATAATGTGAATGGTGGTGATAGTGCTAGTTAGCTATTGCTGTAATGTAATGCGTTTACCTGCACACGTTCCCGAGTGTGTTAGTTTTGACGTTAAGCGTGACACAATGTATAGGTTAATATAAGCTTTTAAGTACAGATGCCACTATTGTCACGTGAAATCTCATTACAAACTAGCTGGCTGCACTGCAACGATACGTGCGAATGCCGCAAATTCAGTCGAATCAGCTGAAAAGTTCACACCCACAGTAAAATTACGTATTACACTACTATTGTAAATGATGCTAGTTTGCGTAGTGACGTGCGTAATTTCGACGATGCTTTTTTTTTATTTATTTATTTATTCGCGTTTCCGTCTGCACACGGCCATTTCAAAGTAAATATCCGAAATTAGGGGGTCGTACGTTAGGGTAAACGACCGTAAAAAAGCTCGCTTAAAAAAAAAAAAATAAGAAACAATCTTCCGCCGCAACGATCCGGGCCCGGCTTACTTACATTCCAGCTGGGGACGATTTATCTGCAAAACTTAAGGCGATAGACAATCTTGAATGGCGTTTGAAATATTTGAGAAGTGGTGCTCGCTCCTGGCCCGCGCATACTGGCGCCTCGAATGGAAAATGAGGAATAAAACCCATTATGTGAACGATACCCTTTAGGATGCCTTTTAAAATAACCTTCGCCCCATGGACGCCGAGGAATTTCAATTCAACGCTCACTTGCCGGAATGGGGTTGTAACAGCGCTCTACGCTGGCTGCTGCGAGCTATGGAACTTTTCACTTATAATAATAATGATTTTATTACTATATTATAACTATATACGATTATGAAGTTTTTTGCGCACACTTGTATAGCAGGGATGCCATTAGTAGAATTTATCAGCAAATGACTTTGCTTTGGCTCGTTGATTTCAAACTCAATTTTTGTCAATGATAACTTCTTTCAGTAAACTGCCATGCCATACCTATGTACATATATACATATGTAGTTGAAATAATGAAAATGCAACTATGTATATAGCATTTTTCCTTTATCCATATATGTAGTATTGTATTGTACATACATAGATCATCATCATCATAATTTACAGCCGTTCACCATCCACTGCTGGATGAAGGCCTCTCCAATCCTCTTCCATTCCTGTCTGTGACTTGAACGTCCGCCGGGAACAGACTGGGAATAAGCTGAGCACGTGCCACAATACGTTCAGTACCTATGTATAATATATAACAAACACAAATGCACCATACATATATATTTGCTATATGGAATACATATCCACATCATCATCATTTTCAGCCGTTCACCATCCACTGCTGGATGAAGGCCTCTCCAATCCTCTTCCATTCCTGTCTGTCTTGAGCAATCTGCATCCAGTTGACTTCACACATTCTTCTCAATTCATCAGCCCATCGTTGACTTGGTCTACCTTGCTTTCTTTCACATCCTCTCGAATACCATTCCAGTATTTCTCGCGTCCATCTGCCATCCATTCTTCTCGCTATGTGTCCACTTCAACTTTTTCACACGTTCCGCTATATCTGCCACTTTGTCCATACTTCTTACCAATGCATTCCTCTTAAGATCTCTTCTGGTTATACCGCGCATACATCTTTCTATAGTTATCTGTGTGAGTATTATAGATTGTAATCGTGTGAAAATTCTACCTCGATTGATCAGGTATCGTCCCCTGAGCACGTTGTCATGATTTTCTGAAAATATCTGTGCATGTGTCTGTACATCTGTGTGTTGGGCGAATATGTGAACAATCGCCATATCTCAATAAACATTAATCCTATTGTAATGAACCTTCATATTTATGTATAATATAATATATTGGTGTTGACCACTATAAACCAGTGGTTTTCCTATGGGTTCGCACCGGCTCTATATGTACATACATATGTAGTGCCGGTAATTCTAAAGTTGCCGAGAATAATTTTACTATGAAAAAAGGGTCTCAAAACACAAAAGTGTTAAAAAGTTATTAAAGTGTTATTGAACACAAACTTGTTATTGAGTAGGTATCTGAATCAAAGAATTATTTTTAATTTAGAATATTTCTATGAAATGTAATGAATACAACAATATCTATACCTAAATGTTTTTTCGGGATGTGCATGACCGCTAAATTATATCCTGATGTTTTCTCAGAATCTCACAACTATGTGCATAGTGAATTTTTCTATCTTTGTTTTTTTTAATTTGATTTCGGGTGCGAGCCGGTAAATGAAATTTTAGAATTTGCTCTTGTTTGTTTTTACATTCAGTCAACTCACGACTGTTCGGTATTGATATGTATGCAAACACGAGTTTTGGATTAACCTTTACGACTTTAATTGCGATGTATTTTGAACGATACAACACGAAAAACAAATACGTGGACTGAAACGAATTTAGAATCACCGCGCAGTTGAACCGTTCGAATCGATGGATTAAATGCCATTCAATCAAACTGAAAATCACAATTCGAACGCCAGAAATAAATCTGTAATCGGCGGTCGCGCCCTGTTGAGCTTTCGCGCGCTCGCTCAAGTTATTTTGAATTATTCAGACGTTTTTCACCGTAACGGCACGTATAGGCAGAGCGTATGTCTGATTAATTTATTACAGCAAAGGACCGGATCGTGGAGCCGCGTATTTATTAATAATATATCAGATCTGGGTGAATTTGCGCTCTACGTTTTAGACAGGGTGGGTGTACAACGCGCAGGTTGCCGCTGTCAATTCAATATGATAGATGAATCGCGCTAAGCCCGTTTTATGGCGCTTGTTTACCTGTGTATTAACGGAGCCAGGCATTAGGATCGGATTCCTTGTCGCCATGTAAAATAGATCCATTCAGACGTGAACAAGCCTCCAGATAAGCTTATCGGTGTGCCCCACAGCTCACTGTATTTAATTGGAGCGATTCGGCGCTATCGTGATCGGCGCACTTAAATAATATCACACTATGATTGATATGCGATGTGAGTGATGGAATTACATAATATGTCAGAGTTCGTGTACCTAAAAATTTAATTAATTTTCCACCATTATTAATTATACATAGTTTCACGTCGAATTTCTATTCAATACGATTTAGCATGATACGTGCGTTGAATCCGAATTGTATTAATATTATTGAAACTAAATTAATATGCTTAGTCGTCACGCGGAAGCGATTTGGTTAAAATAAGTTTGACAAACCAAATAATAGTCGGTATTGTAATAGTATTTATTTATTTTAACGGCGAATATCAGTGGAGATTTATCACGAAATTCGATAATTTGACAAATTTATCGATAACGTACGGCGTTTAAACAAAACAAATCAATCAATCCAAAACTTTGATAAGAAATTGAATGTGAGCTAGTTTGACATTTTTAAACACACAAAACGCATAATATTAAGAATTGCGCAAACATTTCAAACGTCTTTATTTGCAATAATCAATTACACTGAGCAACAAAAAATATACCCAGAGCGGAGATCAGTCAATCTTTACTAAGTTTGACCTATTGAATTCGAATCCGATAATGATTTTTATTGATATGCTCTCGTTTATGAGATATCTATTCGCGATTTAAAAAATGTAAAAATATCCATTTTTTGGCTTTTGCGGTCTATAACTCAAAATATAGTATCGCTGTGCTCAAAATGAGTATTGAAATCAATTGTCAGATATTTTTTCTATCGATTGTGATTTTTTATTACTTTAAAATTCTTATAATTAATTATCTAGCGAATTTTTAAAGTCAAAAATATATATTTTTTCCCGTGTTATTTGGCAAGTTTTTTTATTTCATCACGTTTATAAGGATTGGATTTCTATCTCGATATTTTTTTATTTTATCTTAACGTACTAATTTGAGCGGAAAATGATTTTAAACTACGTTATGATGTGTTACCGGTGGCGCGTTTTTGTTGCTCAGTGTTCGTTGCACGTTAACATTAAAAAGTGAACGATGACTAGCAATTACACACATACATATGTATGTATACTCTAAGAATATGTACATATATGTATATATTTTTTTAATTTATTCGTTTATATTCTGTATACACATACATATAAGTATATGTATGTATATTGAGTGAGGGAGCGTCGTGTCGATTTTATAGCGAACTCAATCAAGTAGCTAATCGAATTAACGAACTTTGATTACATTCATCTAAAACTTGGCAGACGTTGTATTTTTCGAGTATGCTTGAATTTGATCCAAAAGATTAAAACTTAACCTATTATTTCAATGAATCACTTCAAAACAAATGGTTTGCTATGTTTGTTAGTAAAAATATTATCTGTATCGGGAACTTTTGTTAAATTGTTCGTTAATTTTGATTCGACCGAATCGATAGTGCCTAACCATAAATAAATGTTATTGAAATTATTATCGATGGTAGCGGTCGATTGCTGCGAATAAAATGAAATTTATTCTGTTCGCAAACGGTTCGGGCATAATGTGCGGCAATTGACGATAAATCGTGACCGCAACGAGACTGGTACTACTCTGGAAGCTTTCAGCGCGAAGCTTCCAATTACGCGACCAGGGCCGTATTGGTTTTTCAGCCGGTCGGGTGCACCGACCCACGTCAAAATGGTCGCCATTCGACAGACCAAAGTGCATTTTAAATATTTGCACCGGGCGGCGCCAAGCGTTAATTGGAGGCTTTCGACGCGAATAAATTACTTTGAAACTTTCCCACACCGGATCGCCCATTGACGTTTTTACATTTTGCCAGCCCTAATCGATTTATATTTGCTGTTTTAATTTTAAAAATACAACCAAGAAACGTCAATTAGTCACTTTCAATTTATGTTTTGGATGATGCAATCGCCTCGCTCGGGGAATGGCTTTAATTGAATTAACCCAAATTGTATACTGATTAAGAACCCTTTTGATAGGAGAGATCAAAGTGACAACATCTTGAAGAAACTTCACGATATTGGTGCAGAACTTGAAGCTCTGAAGTTATGAAGTTTGAATCGCCAAAAAGAACCGACGGACGTCACGTCGATCGACGTGAAAATTTTCACTTTTTCCATTAAAATGTAAATATCAAACGTTTCACCGTTAAAATAAATCGTGCATTTTTCACCCGAAAGTATCAAAAATGAGCGATTCTATTTTTAATATTTAAAATATCGCCTAGATATTGATTATGCGATATTTGTTGAGAGAAAAATTTCAATAAAATCTATTCATAGATTTATATTTTATGACATGGTCCAAGAGTGAGAGGTCTGTGTCAACACCTTTAAGCTTTAGTGTACTCTTTGTATGCCAGACACTTTCCCATTAACATAAAGGTGGAATAAATGCTCTCAAAGGTATTTCATTACAAGTTACCGCCTCTGAAATTATGCCGCATAGGGCGCGGAGCTCATGCGGTTTTAGAATACTTAGAAATATATTCGCGTGTAATCGCTGTGTTTTATAAAAATATTTCTAAAGAAACGTAGATACAATAGTAAATCGGATTACGTTGTCTTTAACAACAAAGTACTGAAAGACTCGAGGGGAATCGTTTTATACTGTGTATACTTGCACAGTATTATATATGTATGTACATATGTAGGTGCCTACTTGTGCGCAGAAGTTCAACCTATCCATTGATTCAACACACGTTCACGGAGAGGGATACTTAATAGACTCGAGTTGAGTGCAGGGCTGCAACCCTCACATACTAACACGCTCTCTTCTTTATTTTTGCATTTAGAGCTTTCTCGCCGAGCTTTTATCCATTGGAGGGAGGAAGAGAGAGGGAATGCGTTCGGCGAATATTAGGCACAGAGAGCGCGTTACCCACACAAATTGGGATGCACGCAGATTGTGGAAAGTTGCCTTGTAGTATTTCTCCTCCCATAGAGGGTTTGGCTAGAGGGTGGGTCTGTGGGGTAGGTGGTAGGTTTTGCAGATGCGGTAATACCGCTCGGCTGTCAAGCCACGCCTAAGGCGCATTTCTACTTAATTAATTTTGCTAACGCCGTGGAAGATTGGCCCCCGCGCACACGCCTTAAGGTTTTGTACGGTTTCGGTGAAAATTAATTACCTCGATATTCACGGGACATGTGCAGGCGACGATGACACCTATCATATTTGAGGCAAACTTTACTATCCCTATATACATATATTTAAACGTGCCTATATATATGTATATAGCACATGTGTAAAATACCTATGCGTAGACGCGCGCTTCCATTCCACTTTCGGAAAAAGTAAATAAAATTGAGTACCTACGGTTATAAAGGTGTCCCAGCATTTACGCAAGAAGTAATTTTGATAGAAAACACAGGTTTTTAATTAAAAATTGTAATTTTTTTATTGATTCATAAAGTATTTAGTATAAGGTTATGTATGAAGTAGCATAAATAAATAAAAATAATTTACAAATACCGAAAGTTTACATGTATTCGAAAGTTAATCACACTTTCACAACTCTTGAGTTGAACAAAATTAAATTGTTGCTCTGAATAGTCGAAGATCTTTCTTATTTATTCACAAATTATGCTTTGTCGTAATAATGTGCCCTAGTGAGTATTTTTGAATGAATCAAATCACTGGAACTTCATACGGCATACGGTTCAGGACAGTAGCTTACGTTCCACTGTACGACGTTTCTTGTTAGGAATGAACCCCGATATGCTACTCCATACATAACCTTATACTGTATACTTTATGAATCAATAAAAAATTACAATTTTTAATTAAAAATCTGTGTTTTCTATCAAAATTACTTCTTGCGTAAATGCTGGGACATCCTTCATTACTCCGTTTTGTTTTAATTAAAAGTTTACGTAACTTTACGCTCAGTACATGTCAGTTGAACTTTATGATCAATTTTAGCATTAAATCGGCTTAAATCCGTTAACACGCACTGGATTCGCATATTAAGCGTTGATCCGATTCCACGTTGCTCAAAGGTCACAATTAAATTAAATTTACCAGTACGTATTTGGACGATTAGTTTCCAATACGAAACGGCACAACTCGCGCCCCCATTCTGGATATCTATCGTCATTGTTATGATGATGTTTTAGTACTATACGGTTTGCATATACATATACAAAATAAACATATTTACTAGGACACGTCAATGATTCGTTTGTGATTCCAACAATGTCTCCTTTCATGTATACTTTTTTTTTTAATATCGTCCGTTCCATATTAAAGTTTTGTCGTGTGTGCAATGTAGCATGTGAATCACGTAGCGACCGGACGGTCGTAAAATCCAATTTTGATTTCCGATCGCCAAATTGGATTCTAATTCGCGACCAACAACTATTGTATGGTCCGTTGGACGTTCATAAATAAAGTCGAATGGCGAATAGCTGCGTTTTTTTTAAATAAAATAAAATTGGTCGTTTAGTGCCCGATCGCCGGTCATAATTCATTTTGTGCACCGTGCGGTTGCTCTCGCACGTTTTGTGCAACTAAGCGTGAACAAAAAGGGGTATTTTTCTTTATTCTCTCCTTCGTCTTTTTATTCAAACATGGGGTGGTTCAGTTGGAATACGCTCACCGGTGAATTGGGTGAACCGTAGAATGGTTTTCACAGTAAGCCGTCAAAGTACCTTATACGATTTATATGTACAATATACAAACTTGTACCTATACAATGCATTGTTGAGAGGAATACGAAAACGTAATATTTTAATGCGAAATATGTATGATTCATGAGCATGAAACAATATATTAACATTTCAAATGAATAACTTCTTAAAATTTAATATTAAATTAAATTTCGACTAAACCAGTATTAGAAATAAACAATTCGGGTCGTATACTGCCGGCAATATCTTAAATTGAAAATCACAATGGAAAAAAAGTGTTTTCTGTTTTCAGATAACGTGGATGGGATAGGATACCTTGTCTGCGTTTATTTCTTTCTTTCATTCTTTCTTTTAGAGAAAGAAGCCTGTCACAGCATATCAAACATCCATTTCTGAATTAAAAATAAAATCTAAAAATAAGTCAATTTATTAAGATGTCCATTTTTTCCCCTTAAAAGCATTTGTTATTTAATCTCACACAGTACTTTACACAGTACAGTACTTTACAGTACTTTAATCTATAAAGTACACGAATTGAAAACCTATCACGCTATAAATGTATGTATGTATGTATGTACATATTTACCCTAAATAAAAAAATTGTTGATTTCGAATTAAAAAGCAATTGAAATCATACATTTTGATTTGGAATTCGAATGATTAAAATATCGTATTTCAAGCTCGCGCTTCAAATAAGCCATTAATTTTGGCGTTCAATTTCAAATATATATGCGCGTTCGTTTTGTATTATTAAAATCTTCGATTATCCTAATGGAGTCATCAAATATTCAAAGCGTACGTTTTGTGTTGTAGTGACCCTTGCTTCACTACGATTCGGCCAATGGTTAAATCTCGCTTCGGGAGCTTTTAGAGGAGAGCGAATATATGTATATAATGATACGTAGGACATCTTTAATGTAGCCATGTATTTTAACGAGGTATGATACTGTACGCTGTCGCAAAACAAAACCAATAAATAAGGATGTGTGTTGCGAAGTCACTTTGTTCTATGAAATATTACAAAGGACCATCTCTTTTAAAAGGTTTCGCTATTATTATTTGGTAACGTCCTTAACAATATCCAATACTATTTACAAGCGACTGCTCGATTTTTTTTCAGTAACAATGTAAAGAAAAACCTTAGAAAGGACAAAATTTCCAATATAATCCATTGTACACAATTTTTTTCAAATGAAATTTGGATATATTTTTCAATCGACATAGTTATTCTGAAATACACAAAAGCGCTTAAATTGCTTGTGAAATACATGAATGTTACAATTTGTGAAAGTTTATATTAAAACGTTGTCATAGTTTTCGAAGACACGACGTAATTTTCCGACTCTTGGTGTCCTGTGTTATTAATTTGTGTTGAAATTTATTGCCAAATTTTCCGCGAGTGATTTATTAGAACGGAGTTTTCCTTTTTGCCAAAAGCGAATATTTCGTAGCGCGGGGTTATATACATATATTATACATTTGAAAGCCAATATTAATTGCTCGTTGTGTAGGAATGAATTTTCATACCGCAAAGCTTACATAGATTATATTATTTTTAAATAAATAAAAGTAATCGTTTAAAATTTTCGTTGCTTTGACGCGAGCTCCACTTTAACGTACATGCATATGTACGTGTAATTAAAATTTATTATTTTATCACCTTTTCGATGTGAGCTTGACCAGTACCGTGCTCCGCCAGCTTAATGAGAATTACATTGCGAACCTTTAAGGGTTTTATATGGCGACATAAAAAGAATGGACCTTTTAACTGAAACTTAATAGTATTTACTAACGAAGCTTTCTCCAACTGAGGAGTATACTCAAACGCAACGGCTATAAAAAAGGTACATTAAAGTTGGCGCGTCCGAACAGCAAAGCCTTAATCCAGTGCTTTAGCCCCAAAGATGAAAATAAAATTAAACGGCATCGTCACAAAGAGTTTTCTAATCAAGGTATTAAGAGTACCTACCCTGTTTTGTCGTTTACTTGACTATATTGCCTTTATAATTAACAGCCAATTGAAAAACAATATAAAACCCTTTCAAAGCAAATATATTTCCGCATTTATTACACTCTTATATTTTCCAAAGGAGTGTGTTCTTATCCATTTATACGCTTTACTATATTTATTTACGAGACTACTGAGATATATTGTCAAAGCTTATATTCCAAAATGTTGCGAATTGGAATGAAAATAGGAGCAGATGTTTCCGAGCATTTAGAGTTGAGTGAAACAAACTGTGAAATGAAAACAGGCTTTACAAAATTGTTTCCATCGTCTTATTTTACGTTGAAAGTGACTTTATAAAAAAATTTCACTCGTTCGCAAAGTGTCTTGAAGTTTTTTCTTTACATCGACTAACTTTGGCTGCAGTAGTCGATAACATTTTCTCACTCTTTAATACTGTTTATAAATTGAATTTAAAACAGATTTGTAACCGCCTTTTCACTATGCACACACTAATAATAGTTTTCGGATAAATTTTGTAAACACAACCGATGCGTGTGATGCGAAACAACGCACCGCAATTTAGTGTCTGTACACGAAGCGACGCAAATCTCTAAATTTGCTTTTAACACCCGTTAATTTGCGCAAAGCCCGCTAATGGCTGTATCCAATTAGTCTGAGTTACGGTAACTCTGATCGGTACATAGTTCTTGCTTTTGCGTCTGTGAGGGTTTTCCGCAAGCGGGGGCGTGTGCGTGCGCGCAGTTTTCCCAACTGATGGAAATCCCCGCTAAAGCCAACAATCCGTTATGAAGGCATCGGGATAAGATTGCAGCCCGTTGAGGTACGAGGGGGTGTAAGTCAAGACCACCCTAATCCTAAAAGGCTATTCGTTTCTGCGAATGTCCTTATCGCCACCTGTGCTCCACATGTCCTCGCTACCAAGAAGACCCGTTTTAGCCCATTAGGCTGATGACAGGGCTTTAAACTAAGGTTTGAGCAAATATACGGGTTCTCAACCCATACGAATACATTTTGGATATGTTGTTTAAAATCTTAATCACATTGTGGTATAAATTAAAGAATTTAAAATACATATGTTTGTTCATTGCCACCAAAAAAAAAAATCAAAATTATTATGTTACATAGTACACGTAGATTGATACAACTTGATACTAAAAATTCGGGGTGTGGCTGTGTCGAATATGGCCGTGAGTTTTCCGTGAATGCGTCTGCGTTAGTGGCAAATATTTTATTTGGAATATGAAAATGAAATGAAAGCATCGAAATTGATAGATATATTTATTTTGCATAATGAATAAAGTCTTAACTAGTAATCGATTACAATTTTATTTATCACTAGCTGACCCGGCATGCGTTGCAATGCCCGATCCCGTTCCCGATCCCATAATATGTACTGATAATTATTTTTACGCAATAAATATTCGTATTTAATAAATATATAATTAAATTCAAAGCCTTCTAATTACTTCATTACAAACTTATTTAAAAGCAAATTGAAGAAAGTTTCAAACCACTGCACTGCTCTATTTGTTGTATTCTGACACACACACACGAGAAACACACGCATTTGATGCTTAAGGCTGCATATGTACACATACGAACTTTTCTTCTCCTGCGACGAGTTTCAAGCTCGCAATTTTACCGATTAAAAATTCAGCACGCTTCCAATTAACCCTTTTAAACGAAAAAAAAAATAGTGGGGCCAGAACACTATTTCAATAAACGTGTTTAAATAGAAAATACTCAATATAAAATAGTATTAACAGTGGGAAAAAATCCCAAGTGAAAATACATACTTTTGACTTTTGATTTGAACTGAACGACTACTTAGAAATATCTGAAAGCTGAAAAGTACTAGAAATGAAAGATAAAATACCCGACTATAGATTTCAATATTCATTTTGAACAAAATATTGACCGATTTTGAGACATCGAACGGACAACACCAAGAAATAGAAAAATCGCGTGATTAAAAAAAACACATACATATATCTCCGAATCTCGAGCCAATCAACATTTTTTATTATCAGATTCGTGTTCACTGGGCATAAGAAAAGTCATATCTCGTCTCGGAAGCAAAGAAAAAGTCGTCATTTGTCGAACAGTGTAATTAGACCTTCTTTCTGATAATATACGTTTGTTTGTATTTGCTATTGGCTTTTCGCCGAGTATGGGCCGACATAGTGAAATTTTGGTTTTTTTTCGACTTGTTTTTGATTTTTCACCAACAAATAATTTACACCGTTCATTTTTTATAGCGTAAATCGATAGATCTTAAAAATATATTTCGTTTAATAGTAAAATCATTGTGCTAGCACATCAGAGTCACGAGATATACTGCTTGGAAATTTTCAAAAACGTCCAAAATAGCCGTTGAAAGATACGCCCCCTGATCCACACCTCGCGCATGCACGGTGCCAACTCAAGGTCATAAATGTATCGTAGACGAATACTCGAGCGAATAAAACATAATTCATGTCAATCGTGTTATTATGTAGTAACGAAGTTATAGTGTCGGAATATATGCCCGTCCAAACGTAACATCGCCGTTTCCGTACTGGTACCCCATACTGGTCCACGTATAGACGTATTCACGTCAAATTTTTTCCCAACTTCATTTAATAATATTACATTTTAAAATGATTTAAAATACAAATTTTAAAAAGAAAATTCAAACCAATACACAATAATATTATTCTTTAATTGATAAGATCTTAATCGGTTTTGTTCAATTGTTATCATTGCATCATAATTTTATTTATTTGGATAGTTATCGGTAATTTTACCATACTAATTATTACAATCAGCAATTATTATGTATTTTTTTGATAACATAAATATTGCGCTATCGGCTTATTATGCTATGTAATCGCTCTACTGTATATCGTTGAACTTATTGTATCAAAAAGATAGTGAGCACGTTTTAACTTCATGTTTCACATTTCACAGATAAACGTAATTGGTTCAGAATATGTACACGCTTAGCCCAAGTGATATTATAAGTAACTTGGACATTGCATAGCGCAGTAATTTGCAGATCGACATACTCTCTAAAGTGCATAGTTTTAATCCATCCCGTTAGAGATCCGGAGATTTTCTACGGCTTTCGCCAACTATGTAGTTTCAGTCGAGCGACCACCGTCACTTTAGATAGCAGAACCGTACCAAAGAAACTTTACTAAGGCTTTAAGAGGGGATTTAAAAAATTATTAGTAAGATATTAAACTTATTAGAGGCTGTCATTTCGAATAAATGAAACTCCACGAAGAAATACCCATGCAATATCGAATCTTCGTTGAAATTTGATTTGTGCGCAGATGTTCTTCAAGTTTGACGACGGGTCCGGCGAGTGGGCAATTAACTCAAAGTGTGTTCTGCGAAAGCTAAAGAAGCTTACGGGGTGGGTAAATAATATGTAAATTAAAATGGGGCTAGATGGGAGGTGGGTGGGTAGTAGGCTCTCTAATTGAGAGCAGAACAGATGTAGGCGGCGGTATTTGTGGGTCGCATCCGGCGTCTCGGATTCTATTATGAGGGCTCTAGGGTGGTTGAGGTAATTAAGCGACAATTTGCCGAAGACAAAAGAAAAGCTGAACGGGAAAAATCCCAACAGAAGTCCAATACTTGTGATCCCGTGTGACCCTCGAAAAGGACAACCTTTCTTTCTTTACTGATTATACTGCCCTAGATCCTGGAACGTTCACTTTTATTGCACGAGCAAAAACATTTTAGTTGTTTTATAACATTTTACATATAAGAAGTATCCATTTGAATATTCAACGGATAAATAAAAAATTCAATTTATTCTAATGTCACAGTAGGAAAATTTAAGCCTGGGTACCTGTGTATAATAGATTAACTCGATTCAATTTGAAAAAAAAATAATCTGTCACAATTTTGCGAAAATTCTTTTCCGTTGAGTTTCAAAATTAAAATTGACAGCATGGCGTACCCAATTATGTCATTTTGAGATGAAATTCATTCCCATTTATAAATTAGCCAGCATGACTGAAATGTATTTTTAGGGACCAGTTTATAATATCAAAGTTTACCACAAAAACTAGTGGACATTTAAATGGGATTAGTTTTCGCACTTATGGAAAATGTTACTTGATTTATATTTGTTGAATATACATACATATACACCGTCTGATTAGCGTTTTATTTAAATTAGCGTTTGTCATTTGCCGAAAGTCATAAAAACAATGAAGCGATGTGGTGTTGCGTACCGACGATGATTAGTTTTTTTTTTTTGTTGCTTTCCTCTCGGTGAGAATTAAAACGAAATAACTCAAAAAGAATTTACGCAGGCGAAGTACAAATGGTACGGCTTATTTCAGTGGGTTTTACCTTCGTTAGGGCCCTTAAGGGGGTGACGACCCTAATGGGAGTGACTTATTAGACGTTTTTCGCTAATGAGACTTGTACTAATCAACCGAGACATGAACGAGTCGGTAATTTCTCCTTTTATTAGGCGCGCGATAGACTTTCCATAAAAAAATATCCATATTAATTCCAAAGGCAACGCGGTGTACTTTTCGCATTTTTTTTATTTTCCCGTAGGAACTGAGAAAAAATTTCATAATTAAATTTACAAAAAATAAAGTAATAATACTGTACCGAGCAACGGCAACATAAAAATTCGCAATTCAGAATAAATATCAAATTACAAGGAATGTATAAATTATGAAAGAGTGGAGTATTGGAATTCCATTAATTTCATTATGAAAAGCATGATATAAATTCATCTCCCATTTAAAATTTTTTTTCTAAATATTAATCTTTTTAACGCTTTTACATACTCGCAAAAAAAACGGTTCATAATATTTTAAAGTATCTTCAACAAAACATCGGCACTAAAATTTCTTGCGCTCTATTTAATAAGTAACGATCATTTTGTTTACATATTATTATACAAACCACTTTCTACTGTCATAAAACTACACACAAAGAAATGATAATTTTCTTTTAAATGTAAACGTCGAACTGAACTTTTTATATTAATAATAATTTTTTCAATTATAAACTATTCTTTTATATTTATTTATTTTTGCTTTTAATTTAACAAACTTGAAGTGTAGTTAAGATACTTTCATAATTAAGCACCTACTTTACTTTTAATGTGTCTGCGTTATAACGTAGAATCATAAATTATTATCGCTGCATTCAATTTCGTCGCAATAACTAGTTTACGAGCTTTAAGTTCTTATAAGTTTCAGTTTAATAACTACGCCAATATTAATTTTAAATTTCATATGACTAGCTATGTTTCTATTTTCGACATACCGTTATGATATACATATGTATGTACATATTTCATTTACTTTCACAATATTGAAATTAGCTTTTGGTGAAATTTTGACATACGGTCGACGACTGTAGGACGAAATGAGCATCGAAAGCCTCGATTGCGCAAACACGTCAGTTGCCAATATCAATGGCTCGGAACTGATCGCAATCGCAATCGAGAGATCGGAATGTATGTCCAAAATCCCAAAATTCCACACTACCATGACTACCCGCACTTCTCAGCTTGATTTATGGATTATGCGAAATTTGCATCCGAGCCATAAATCACCACCATGGCCACCATGGGGGTAGGTAGCGTCTGCGTTGAGCTGCATTCGCGACCCCGTGTTTACATTGCGGCTGTTGCAGAGCCGGATGATCGAAAACGTGTCGGTATCCGTGCATAACCGGATGAAAGATGGACGTTGACTGAAAAACTCTACCCTCCTTCTCTATTCAACTGTGAAGGAATTTTCTTATTTTAAATATCGTACGCTTTACACCACACCGAACGAAAACGTCCGTCATCGAGCATACCATACATACTATGTATGTATACCTATAAATAGTCTAACGCAGGTGCTCTCAACCTTTTTCTAAAACACAGACACGATGTCCACCATTGCGAAACACTTACATAAGCTTCTTAAAATTAAAAAAAAAAACAACGAAGATATGTCGGATTTTATTGATAAAAATTGCGAGTTGAAAAATATTGAGTAACAATCATTAATTCTCGTTCCACGTTCTTGTACATAGAATATCTGTCATTAATGGGAAACCTGAGTCTGATGAAGATCACATAATTTATCATAGCGAGGGCGAATGGTAGACAAAACTCAAGCGCATTTCACTATCAATATATGTATGTATGTATGTATGTAAATACATAAATCTCGACCGATATTTTGACTTCATTGCCTTTAAGGGTGAAAAGGCTGATTCGCATAAGCATTATGTGGATAGTGGAAGTAAAATGTTCAACGCCTTATATGTATGTAATTGCAGGATAATCATTTTCGAGAGAAATCCAGAAGGTATCCATTGGAATGTCTTGAAATTTTGACTTAATCAGAAGAAATCCCGATCAATTATTCTTCTTCTGCATAAGTCAAGTCTGATGCCATGTTTAAATAATTATGTACATATGTCCACCAGATACTCCAATTGGTGAAATAATCAATTCAATCCTAATAGTTGAAATATATGGAAAGTACTTCTGCAAACCTTCATGAAAACACTGCAAGTGTTCAATTATACTAATCATCAAATTCATCTTTTGATTTATGTTCAACTTGGTTGAGAACTTCATTGTGAATGGAAATTTTGGCAAATCATCTTTCTGTATAGCTGACATCCACGAGACATTTTTTTTAAAAAAACTATTCAATTTGTCACTGGCTGATATGTAATATAGTTTTGGAGTACATATTTCGCGACACACTCGCGACACACCGCAGGCGACACACAAGTTGAGATCCGCTGGACTGGAGTCTAACCGTTAGACTATAGAGTATATGTATGACTAGATGTAGGAGTAGATGTAAGACTCTAACCGGTGGTTAAATTTATTTTAAAGAAACTCACCAGCGATTCCCCTCGGCTGTCGATTTATTGACTAGGCATTTTCAATTTTTCACGAGTCGCGGAAAATCTCAACGCTTCAGCATTCCCATTACACGAGATCCACTCCCCGTTCACCCTGTACCCGCTAAGCGTGCACGAACGACAAATCTACATATGTACGTTCGGAACGTCAAAACCACAGAAAGTCAGACGATATCCGAATCTCTTTTAATATCCCCGTTGTGGGGTTGATGTATTGGCGTCGTAAAACTGCCGTCAACCCCCGGTGTCCTGAATGTGGGCCTGGCGAGGCCCGCAAAGACATTAACCCTTTAAATGCGGCCGGGGTGAGGTCGCGATCTCCCACACGGACTCGGCGGAAGCTGTAAACTTTACTGCTGTTATCAAACGCCCAGAGGGGGTGGGTGGGGTGGTGATAGGATGAAGTGTGGGGTGGTTTCTTTTGTCGTAAACGTTGGTCTAGATCACGAGTATCCGAGACCGACAGCGATAAAATCTCCACACTATTTAATGGCGCTTTAATTGCATCATTATCCGAAGTAAAAGTAACCCCCGACACGTCATTCAGTATTCGATCATTTTTGTTTGACAATGACGCTTTACATCGTACGTATGTAACCGATTTGAGTTTTATACTCATAATAACATTCCGCTATGCTTAAAAAAGAAGGCGTACGACCAATGCGTACTACCAGTTATGACGTATGGATGTGAAACTTGGACGCTAAATTCAAGAATGCTACGAAAGATCCAGTGTACACAGAGAAGCATGGAAAGATGTATGCTTGGCATAACAAGAAGAGATCGCAAAAGAAATACATGGGTAAGAAGTATGACCAAAGTGGCAGATATAGCAGTACGGGTGAAAAAGTTGAAGTGGCAATGGGCTGGACACATAGCGAGAAGAATGGATGGCAGATGGACGCGAGAAGTACTGGAATGGTATCCGAGAGGATGCGAAAGAAAGCAAGGTAGACCGAGTGGAAGATGGGCTGATGAATTGAGAAGAGTGTGTGGAGTCAAGTGGATGCAGATTGCTCAAGACAGACAGGAATGGAAGAGGATTGGAGAGGCCTTCATCCAGCATTGGATGGTGAACGGCTGAAGATGATGATGAATATTATTTATGAGACTTTGTAGTCTGATTTTACCATAACTATGTATTGATAGCAGTTAAAGCAGCTGTCGCCAACCTTTCGGACTTCATGGACCACTAAACTCAAAATCTCGAATCCCGCGGACAACGACTATGATTTTTTCCATAAAAATAACATTCTAAATATTAAATGGTAAATACACTTGTATTTGCACTCCAAGTTATTTGCAAAAAGTTGGATATCACCTTATAATGATAGAAAAATTGTAATAAATAAACGATATATTCATTATTCATTATGAAAACTGCCAGTTATGACGATGTGAAACTTGGATGGTAAATTCAAGAATGCTACGTAAGAGCCAGTGTACACAGAGAAGCATTGAAGGTTGTATGCTTGGTATAACAAGAAGAGATCGTAAGAGGAATGAATACACGGGTAAGACGTATGACCAAAGTGGCAGATATACATACATAGTATAAGGTGTGAAAAAGTTGAAGTGGCAATGGGCGAGAAGAATAGATGGCAGATGGACGCGAGAAATACTGGAATGGTATCCGAGAGGATCAGAAAGAAAGCGAGGTAGACTGAGTGGAAGATGGGCTGATGAATTGAGAAGAATGGTGGAGTCAACTGGATGCAAATTGCTCAAGACAGACAGGAATGGAAGAGGATTGGAGAGGCCTTTATCCAGCAGTGGATGGTGAACGGCTGAATATGATGATTATTATGAAAAATGTGGACCACCAAAATTCTCTCGCGGACCACCAGTTGGCGACCACTGATCTATGTAAAGTATACAATATTGATTTGGAGGAAGAGCACAGACCTACTACATACATATATAATATTTATTGTTAACTAGCTGAATTGCCCAGCGTTGCTCGGCCGGGTTAATTCAAATAATAAAACAAATGAATATCGAAATAAACATTTATTCTGCAGTACAAACAAAAATTGATTAAAAAAAAATTTGTATGGGGGCCCCTTGACCGCGGACTCCGACCCTTTCCAAAACCCACCTACGGTCTGACTTGGGGTATCATGAGATAGTATACCAAGTTTGGCGGTTCTAAGTTGAAAACTGTAGATTTGCATAGCGGAATCACAAACAAACAAACAAACAAACATTGAATTTTATATAGTAGATACATTTAGATCTTCACGTTAGAAATCAGTGTAAAAACCGAAAATCAAATCCCGTAACGATTAGTTGAACCATTCGTCAAGTGTGTTTATGAATTTCATTCGATTCATTTACAATCGCGGTTTATTTTTTATTTATTTTAAAATTCACCAGTGGATTTGTGCGGGAATTAATTACTCCGTGCTTGTGATATACAATCCGAACGATTTTTGATAATAAATTCGATAATATTTTTCACCGTCAGTATTTTCCGACGTAATCCGATACGTTTTCGTAATCTACGTTAACAACCAAAAAGTATTATATTTATATTTTAATTTGATGAAAAATAACGAATAATAATGAACGTATAATTTTTCACAGAATATAGTCTCGTAATAAATATTCAACGATCAATTTTTCAAATTTAAGCTTCTTAATAACATACGAGTATCTGGTTATTATAATGAGGAGTTTTTAGCATTATATAAATTTAGCTTACCATACATTAGATATTCAAATCAATTCGACGAACTCTTACTCGTGAAAGGGTTCAAAATTGATTATGTTTCTATGTACTATCAATGACGAAATTCGCGTCTTTCAATTGAAAACAATCTTAGAATCATACCGTACAATATCTTCAATATGTCTCAAACTTCAAAACTTTGCTAACTTTATCAGTGATTAATCTAATTGGCGAAACTTTGGACGGCAGCAACGTGCGGACACTTTAACGATTCGAATATTGTCTCGTTGCTGGTAATAGTCTGATAACAGTTGATATTTAATAATAATTACACCGAGAAGTTTATTTCTTATCGTTGGCCACGATCGGCAGTGTCTGTTGAAGAGTCCGTGGAAAGAACCTCGGCAGCCGATGAGAGTGTTGATGAATAGCCCCCAGGGTTTGTAATTAAATTTTGCCGCGAAAATTCGAAAGTTAAAATTAAACGTCGTTTCGCTGAAAAACGTTGTTATCCCGGAATATTATCTTCGTATCTACCCGTCCGATCCTTTGAGACCTCTTCGATACATTGAAGTTTTTAAGTGTAAAGAAAGCTGTTGCAAAAGTACAACGCTTATGATCTGAAGAATGAAAAATAATATATATATATATGTATATATATATAATATATAATAATACATATATATTTTTTTTATTATTATATATAAACTAATTTTTTAATTAACTTCAAATCTATTGACGCCATTAATTTTCATTTCATATTTGAAATTCGCTATTAATCCATAAAACTTCGTTAATGGTTGTAATATACCTGTACATTTTCTATCGCTGCAGAATTTATGACCTTTCTCGCAGGTTATCTTTATGTATATAAAATCTTCTTAGGGCTATTCTTAACTACGCAAAGAATAACTTAAGACGAGGAATGACTAAAGGATTTAACCGAAAAAAAAGGCAGTGAATTGCCCGTTTGGGTCCTATTCGGCGGGGAAATTTACGGTTTATGTCTTTTACGAGATGCGATAAATAAGAGGTTACAAATTTGGCTACAGTTTCAATGAGATAAATCAAACAAATTAAGCGCACTAACGTTCACAGAAATATTTTCCAGCGACCGACAAGCCGAAAAGCGTGAAAACACGTCGTTTTAAATTTAACCGAACGCCCGGGGAAAAAAAACCCCAAGCAGAAAAGGTATTTTTACCTCTGCGGTGTCATCTCATAAAGAATCCAATAAAGTGTTTACCGTATTTTACCGAAAGGACGTCGACAAAGACGCGGGTATCCAATATCCATACTGTTGTTCGGCAGGACTAGCACTATGTCTCTTTATTATCGCCTCACAATGGATGAAACACGCCAAATTTAATCAGGACCGTTTTCCCATAATAGAAATGTCAAAGCGTAGAAATTGGGGGGTGTACACGTGCGTGACGCCACTACACCGGAAGTAACCCTAGGAAGGGTGACTCATCTTAAGGGTGTGTGTGGGACATGTGTTCCGCCGCAAAGTTTTCGCCTTTGTATCGAAAGTGACGCACGAACACTACGCAGTAGTATAATTCGATGAGGCATATCTACCTATACACCCGCATCACGTTATAAGGGGTACAATGTATTTTTTTGAAATAAAGTTCATCCATATCTAAATTATGACTTTGAGAACTTTGACGGTACCATAATTTTCAATAGAGGTAATCAGACTCGTCATAAAAAAATTTGGAGTGTGGCTGTGTCGAACACGGCCGTGAGTTTTTCGTGAATGCGTCTGCGTTAGCGGCTAATATTTTATTTGAAATATGAGAATGAAATGAAAGCATCGAAATGGACACATTCATATATTTTTATTTAACATAACGAATAAAGTCTTGACTAGTAATCGATTACAATTGCCTATCGGCTATGCCGCCTCTTCGTGTAGTTATTAAATAAATAAATAAATTTTATTTATCATTGGCCTGTGGTTAACAGTGGCCGTCGAGGTGGTCGTGTCGTTGTTTTACCTGCGCGCCACGTCGACTTTCTGATGTTCCCAATACCGTCTCACTCATTCTGTCACAGACATTTTGGTACTGATCGATAGATGATTAGACTCTCTTTCTGATAATATACGTTTTTTGTATTTCCTATGGGCTTTTTGGTGAGTATGGGCTGACATTGTTTTTGATTTTTCACCAACAAATAATTTACATCGTTCACTTTTTACAGCTTAAATCGACAGATCTTGAAGAGATATTTTGTTTAATAGCACCGCGCTAGTACATCAGAATCGCGAGATAATCTTCTTGGAAATTTCCAAAAACGTCCAAAGTAGTCGTTGGACGCCCTTTCATCCGCGCCTCGCGCATGCACAGTGCCAACTCAAGATCATAAATGCATCGTATTCGTATACCCGAGCGAAAAAAAAGAAGTTATAGTGTCGGAATGTGTGCCCATCCAACCGTAAGGCCCGTAACGCACTTGGCAGCCTGGCTGCGCGGCCATAGCCGAGGCGGCCACAACGATGTTAGAAAATGTATGTGGCTGCCTGTTTGACAACGCACTGAGGCAGCCAGGAAACTCTGGCTGCGCGGCCACAGGTACCGGCTCCGATACGCAGCAGCCAGACAGGCAGCCACTGGCCGCGCAGCCAGGCTGCCAAGTGCGTTACGGGCCTAACACCGCCGTTTCCGAACTGATACCCCATACTGGTCCGCGTATAGACGTATTGACGTCAAAATATTTGTAAGGTTAATATCACATTGATTCTGTTTCGGTATATTTAATACAGGAGTGAGGTTTTTTCCTGTCATGAATCACAATACATACAAGTTTATATAGTCGTATGTACATGTACGGATTTTGAGGTAACATAGACGTGTTCCCCGACATTAATTCGAACTGGCGCGAGATTAGATTGAAACTTTCGGGGGGGGGGAGGGGGGGCGTGATTGTTTTGGCACAATGGAGTCGTAAAGTGATTTAGTCATGAATATGTCAAAGTTAACATGTTGTAACGCGCGTGGCAAACCTTCGTCAAGAGACGGTCGGTTATTCGCGGTTATTTATTGACAGTGGAACGGCCGATAGTGACGCCATTTACTCGTGTGACTGTGTACCCCCCTGGCTATCTATGTATGGTGGAATTCGAACTCGGGTTGGCTCCATCATCGCGAAACTTTCTGCAAAAGTTTCCCGTACAGGCTCGCCGTGCTCGGTGCTCACCCCTTTTTCCCCGTCCCGAAGGGAAGTTTCCCGTGTAAACATATTTCGAAAGCGCTTACAATGTTTCCAAGGACTTACCTGATTTTGTTAGGGACTTTCTTCTTTCGCGCGCGCACAAGAAAGTACGAATTTCCGAAGCGTGCTATTGCGCACAGAAAGCTGTTTACATTTCATTAGCACACCTAATTTGCGGTTAATAAATTACCATTGAGAAAACTTAAACCGAAGGGTGTTCATTACACCTAATTATGCATATTCATATAGTGTTGTCAATACGTGTATTTTCCATCTATTATTTTAGCTGCAAATATGCTGTTGTAAAGGTGTTTGTAAACGATCAACATTTGTCAGCAATATTTACAAAAATATTGCTCGTCAACCATCCAGTAACATTTTCGGCATCACATGCGTAATATGTGTCGCAGTAATGTGTGGTTCAATGATTGCCGGCAAGTAGTTGCAGTTTTATTATTGCCCACATTCGCCAACGGCAACACTCGTGTCGTGTCGTGTCAGAGACCCGCGTGTGTGAGAGAGCAGGAAAGAAACACATTGTCGCGTATTTTCGTATACCGAGCGATATCATCGGTAATATGTCAACAATACACGCATACCAGCAAAAGTGGAACAATAGTGTCGGGAAACCCACATCACCATATTGCAGAAATATTACCGGTAATGCTTGCCGTTAATACACTTCCGTGAATATGTTGATCGTTTACAGGCACCTTTAGGTTATTCAAAATAAAATATTTTTTTCATAAATTGCCAATGTGAACGTACATTTGTAAGCAAGCTAAGCAGTTTAACTCAATTTTCATTGAAAAGTGTAGTTATACCGCTTTTAAATCAACATCATTTTAAGCTGTTCACCATCCACTGTCGGATGAAGGCCTCCCCAATCCTCTTCCATTCCCGTCTGTCTTGAGAAATTTACATCCAGTTGACTCCACACATTTTTCTCAATTCATCAGCTCATAGTCCACTTGGTCTACCTTGCTTTCTTTCGCATCCTCTCGGATACCATTCCAGTACTTCTCGCGTCCATCTGCCATCCATTCTTCTCGTTATGTGTCCAGCCCATTGCCACTTCAACTTTTTCACACGTTCCGCTATATCTGCCACTTTGGTCATGCTTCTTACCCATGTATTCCTCTTACAATCTCTTCTTATTATACTGAGCATATATCTTTCCATGCTTCTCCGTGTGCACTGGATCTTACGTAAAATTCTTGAATTTAACATCCACGTTTCACATCCATACGCACTAACTGGCAGTACGCATTGGTCGTATGCCTAAAACTGCTCATACATAGATATGTTGTACAATATTTATCATATTGATTATAAATATATTAAACGTAAGCAAAATACGAAACTCGCTGAAGTGTAGAAATTGCGATTCATAACTGTCAGCGGCAATTATACGAATGTAATTGGATACGCACACTTACAGAATTAGCATCGGTTATCTACTGGAGGGATAAATGCTCTTAGGGGTTAAATTGCGTCTTTGACTATTCCGACAACCTTGAAATTCCGCATTTCTCCATCTCGCTCAATTCGTGCACGAATAAGTATCGCACGTCGTGTAATATACATATACATATATATTAAAACTTGATTAAAACTAATCACATTTTTTTATTTGATATACCCAAACTTTTCCAAACGCATCTATTTATGAACATACATACATACTTGATCGAAACACACCACTATAATTTTGCATGCATATAAACTGCAGCTGAAATTGGTTGTACAGCTGAATTTGTCTAGCTGAATTTGTAACGAATGCTTGAGAGACATATTTAAATTGAATTAATTTTCCAATTAGTATACCCGAGTATAATAATATTTAAATTTGTATGACATATGTATGTACATATATCTGATTCCACGATTTTAATATTATCATGTTGCAGTTGAAATAAACTTTGAATCTGCTATGCATTTTCTCAGTGATAATTTTAACATACATATTTTAGCACAATAGCTCATACAATGTTTGTATAAGTATGTATAGGTCTACATAGTTGGACAATGTTGAACTATGTATGTATTATACAAAGGAGCAAACCGGCGAGCAATTGTTTGTGTCGATTTCAAAGAGGTCTTTTGGGTGAACGCTCACGTGCGGGCGCATCGTTGCGTGGCTGAAAATTCTGAAAAAAAAAAAAATAAAATAAAAACACCATGCACACTCGATTGTAAAGGGACCGAATTAAATTCTGACCGGGTACGTGTCGTTTGAAAGTGAAAGCCTTCGAAGAGAAAATATCCCTTTGCAACCTGAGGAGTTGTCGGCCATTCATTCCTTTCTTCGTGCGTGCGCATTCACTGTCAAGTGTTTCTGGACGTATCAAAAGGAAAATATTCCTTTTGTCGCAAAACGAATAATGCTACACGCATAAGCTTTCCAAGTTCTCGAAAAAAATTCAACACACACGTTCATAGTAATGTGCTTCTTCGTATTGAAATTTGCATCGTTCATTTGTATGCCTGTACGTATGTACAACAGTAGTGAATCTCTCTAGGCAACATACGAGCGATCGACCTCATTTCAATGTAATCGTATGTAAAATTATCCTGTTTTAGTCTCACGAATATGTAGATAGAGTTACATAGAATGTTTCGTTTTATGAGGTTTAGCATATGAGCATCAAATGTTTTATTGTTGATTTATATATTAATATGAGCTACATTCTCCTCTAAAACATAACTTGAATTATTAACGTTGTTCCGCTATTTTGAGGAATAGCGCGGTTGCAATTTCAGTCTTCTGAAATTCGTTTCAGCATAAATCACAAATGCAATTTCGGCCGCAAATCGTTTAGAAACCACCATTAATTTACGTCGGTAATATGTATCTTTGATTTAGTGTAGCTGAAAATTTTACCGCTGATACTGAATGGTGTGGCGTAATAAGTAAATTTTCCAGAGAAACTTTTTCGCGCCGGTAAACGGCCAAAATGGTAGAAAATTTTTTCCGCAAAGAAAGTTTTTTTTAAGCGATTGCATTTCCACTTTGCAAAGTTTTTTCCCCCTTTGCGTAATGAATGTGAAGATAGATTCACTCTTTGAAACGTGAAAAGCGTGTGCGAGCGACTTAAGTATGTACATAGCCTAGCTTCTTTCGTAAAAAAAAAAAACGGTAAAAAGTCTGTTTACACATGGAAAACAAGTATATTTATGATACTTTTAAGCATTACTTTGATATATGCGACATTTTCAACTGGAAAAGTTATGGTTATTATATATTATTTTCTAAGCGGCTCTACAATTTTAATAACGATCTAATTCATTATTTTTATGGCGGACGATTCAATTCAGCTCCAATGGGTTTCGCGAGCTCGGGGAATCATCACTTTTTGAAATTGATCTGATACGAAAACGGAAATTCAGCAATCCGGATGTGCTTTCGAGAAAAGCTCGCGGTATTTGATAACCGCCATCTCCTTAAACCACATTAAGCCAACGTGGCGATTTATAGTCGAGACTGTGAGCTTTCAACCGCAATCAAAGTAATGATGGCGAATTCGTTCTCAATCAAATATAAAAGATAATCATAAAACGTTACGCCGCACTCTATATATTGTATACATTTGTTGATATACATATGTGATATTATGTTATGTGATAAAACTAAAATTATTACTATGCTAAAATTCAAACATGCGAGTATTATATAAAATGTGTTTGTGTGCTGTTTCAGATGGGCAGCGAGATGTGAAACATCCTGTGCTAATGTACATCCATGGGGAATCCTTCGAGTGGAATTCAGGAAATCCCTACGATGGCTCTGTGCTAGCGAGCTATTCAGATATGGTGGTTATCACCATAAATTATCGTCTCGGTTTATTTGGTATGTATTCTTGAAAACATTTTCCATATCCGTTTATAAAATACAACGTTTTTCTCCGTATATTTTATTTTTCTAAATTTTCATCGTTTGACGTGTTTAAGGTTTCCTGAACGCAAATCCGACACCCCACCTGAAAGCTAGAGTGGCAAATTACGGATTGATGGATCAAATTGCCGCTCTCCATTGGGTCCAACAGAATATAGAGCTATTTGGAGGTGATCCAGCTAGTGTCACACTTCTGGGACACGGTTCTGGAGCTGCTTGCATTAACTTCCTAATGATATCACCAACAGTCATGCCAGGTAATCTCAACCATTCATATTTGCATAGGATTAATCAATTATGCTTATTCACAATTATAAATAAGATAATATTTTGATGCGATGCAGATTTGAGACAACTATTGTCAAAATTGAATGAGATGTTTTCGCAACACTATTTTTAAATCTCCTTTGGGATTATATATTTTTTCAGTATCAACGGCTTTATGACTAGACTTGATGGTAATTAACTGGAATTGAAGGATAATTTGCAAGCGCTTTGACAAACCGCTTAAAATGTTTAATGTAATTAGCAGATACATGGTGTAAAAGCGCTACTTTCTGTATAACTACTTAATAAATTTAAAAGTACTTGGCTACTTGACATATTAATTTCAAAATGAATATTTTTTCAGCGTCTCTAATTACAAATCTGTTGAAATATGTTCTCTCTTATTTTGTGCAGTCTGTACGTACATACATACATAGGTAGCGGGTTTAAAACTAGTAACATTTTTGTTGAAAGCATTTGCAGTGAAAAGCGTCTATGTAGTTGTTGAAGATAATTAAGCTGAAGTCCTTCAGGTGATATCCGATTGGTTTCCAGGACACGTATTCGGCTAATACCCGTTCCGAATAATAAGCTTCGATTTGACTGACGTCGACAAACAAAACCTTTAATCCTTTAAAAAATAAACGTGTCGGAAACAAATAAAAAAAACCATTCGGTAATCTTCCGTAATAATAACAATCGCTGAGATTCGAATAGAAATCACGTAAAATTCCACACAAAATATATAAATATTATGCACGAAGATGATGTAGAAGCTCGTAAAATATATGAAGAAGGTATTCAAAGAAGATTGACTTTAATCCGATAAAATTTCAGATTCGTCGAAGTGCGATCGCGTCAAAAAGAATTTTTGATAATATTTTCTTTCAATACATTTTTTTTCTGAGACAGATGTAGTCAACGAGTCGACGCGCTATCGCTGCATTGTGATGAAAATAAAGGGAAATTCGTTTTATGAAATGAGGTTTACTTTAAAAATTGAATAAGCTCCCTCTAGATTTTTCTCACCTCCTTTATTTGTACAATTTTGACGGTTTCATCATTTCACATGCTCGATTGTGTGAAAGAGACATATTTTTTTGCTGATAAAGCGATGATTGATTTGTTTGTTGAACATCTGCGATGGTACATCTGTGAAATTTTGATTTATTTCATTTCAAATAAGATGGAACTCAATTTATAGTTTGAATTGGGCTTAGGGATTAAACTTGAATTCAGCCGAAAACTCGATATGAAGCTTTTGCGTATATTTGGCGTCATTTATAGTTTGTCCACGACTCGATTTAGCAACGTCCACGATAGCGAATTAACGGGTAATTAAGCACCAAGAGATAGACCGGCTGCACAGTTGGTTACCAGCTTACTGCCAATCACTCGAGTAATTAACCGGTTAAAATCGACCGGTCTTTCGCTTCGCCAAACCCAAACCGTACGGCGTAAGTAAATCTCTCCAATTTATACTTTGTGACAGCAGGATTTTCTTTTGATATTTTTCAGGATTGTTTCATCGGGCGGTGCTACTATCCGGCTCGGCTCTCAGCTCGTGGGCTTTGGTAGAAGATCCCGTTAACTATTCGGTACGTTTGGCGAGGGAAGTCAACTGTACGATACCGGAAGATCTCGCCAAAGATCACGAGGAGATAGTAGACTGTTTGAGAGAATCTCCGATCGAGGAGCTTTTGGAAGCTGACGTGACAGCGCCTAATTACTTATCGGCATTCGGACCCTCGGTCGATGGTGTCGTAATAAAGACTGATTACGCCAAGGAATTTCTCACTTATTTCATACCAAATGACGTGCAGAGTTATGCAGCGGGAGAGTCCAGTTCAAATTACAACAGCCACATGAAAAGGAGCGACCGAAACTCTGGCAGGAATATGCAGAACCGCTACGACTTGCTGTTCGGCGTTGTCACCAGCGAAGCTTTGTGGAAATTCTCCGCACAGGACATTCAAAACGGCTTCGAAGCTGAAAGAAGGGACAGAATACTAAGGTAAACTTTAAATTCATACATAATAGTTATAGTAAAAGCGTTAAATTTTCAGTAAAATGTAGTAAATTGTCACTGCGTAATTGTTTAACGACAAAAAGAAGACACCATAGGGAAAAGTTTTATTGGAAAAGATTTGCTTCGCGTTTAGCATATGCCGAAGAGTTGAAAACTTCCCATGTAAAAAAAACGGCCTCCCGAGGAGTTGAAAGTTTGCGAATGCCGCAAGATTATACACTTTTGAGATCTTCTTTAGCCTTTTGTTGACTGGGCAGATTAATCGCGATGGAAAAAGTTGCCCAATATCCATCATTCTCAGATTGACAGTAATATCATTCGACAGTCGATTTCATTTTTATGTACATACATGCCTATACAATGAAAATTCGCACACATACACGTTTACATTTTCAACTGCGCATTTGATTATTCCGCATTTTTATTTGCCCGTTTTATTTATAATAAAAACTGCAAAAGCTCGTCTCAATTAACGCCTCGCGTGCAGCGCGGCCACAGAACTTAATACTCGGCTATTCTTTTAAAGCTCTCGGCGTGTATTTAAAACGGAGCTTTGGGGTTTACGCTGAAAGCTCTTATAATTGAATACTCGCACGTTGTGGGGAAAAAGTTCAAGTAAGCCGCTCGCTTCTGAAATGATACGCGCGACAAAACGACCTATTTTTGACATCCGTAAGCCACGTGGATGATTAATTCGAAGCTATTTCGCATACATTAATAATGCGATTTTGAAACATTTCAGTTTAACTCTGTTCGGTTGTTTTATCGAACGTATGTATGTTCATAAACGTTACTGCTTATATTTTTCGGTTTAATAGCCCTAGGCTGTCTCTTTTGTGTAACGCGCTCGATATTCGGCTGTAATCCTCAATTTCTTTCAATTGATGCCTAATTCATTTTCTCATGTCATAAAAATAGAATCACAATAAATAAAACGAAGGTGGCGAAGTGAGCTTCTGTTATACAATATAAATAAATTTACGAGACAACACTGACATTAATATAACCTTCACGCTCAAGATATTCTATTTTGAATATTTGTTTTGCACCATTTAGACTTGACATATGAATTTATATATGTATGTACGCCCCTATGAGTGATACTCAAATAACTACGTGCTTCATTAAATATGTTTTCAATAGTTTGGATTTATGACTTCCATACATAGTAATGTCAGCTTTCAGAGTACATACATATATCTTTATACATAATATTACATCAGAATATTACAGATTGTTTTATACGATAAATTGTATCAAACTCTCTAGAAGTCTCGAGTCTTACGAAGCGCTATTAATAGTGTGTTACATAATATAAGATGCACTCTGTGCACCAAACCACTCTGAAATTCAAATTTTATAACACAAGAGTGCTTCGGTCGGTCGTGCCTACAGTAAATGTAAACCTAAAATGAATCTTTGCGCTAAACGAATTTTTGCAAATGTTTCAATATTTCGGCCAAAAAATATTTTTTATTAAAAAAAAATCACTTGTGAATTTTGCACATTGCCGTATTTTATTTTATATTTCAATTATCGGTTTCCCTTCGATGCGTTTTGCTTTCACGGTATCGCAATTCATTTGCTTCGGGCCACCGACCGCGAAATAAATTGTTAAAAATTTTGATTCAGCTATTTTACATAAGCCGACTTATACAATTTTACTAATTTAATAAATGTATGGTCTTGTATCATATACGGCCATTTTTTAAATTGATAAATAATAAAAAAGCTTATGGTTAATAGAAAGCTTAACAGCTTAACTTCAAACTATTTTTAACGCATTCGGGAGAGCTAAGATCTTTTCAGTGTTATACAAGAAAACTTTATAGGATAGTAGCCGAATAGCCTGGCGTTGCTCTGGCGAGTGAATTATGAATTATTAATTATGAACTCAATATCAAAATAAACATTTATATAGCAATATGAGATACTCGTAGTATACCAAATTTGGTGATTCTAAATATAAAACTGTAGACAACTGTAAACAAACAAACTAATTCAACTTTATAGTATACATTGATTTTGATCACACGCCTGTAACTTTAGTATGGTATCTCAAGACAGTAGCTTATCCTTTTTTTGTGTTTTATTTTAATCTACTCGTTTTTATATAAAAACTATCCGAATTGCCCGGGGTTGCTCGGGCAGGTGAATTCAAATAACGATACTAACGAATATCGAAATAAACATTTATTCTCCAGTAAAAAAAATTGTTGTATGGGCTTGACCACGGACTCCCATACCTTCCATAAACCGGTCTACGGTCTAAGCTAGAGTATGTAAATTGAAAACTGTAGATTTGCATAGCGGAAAAACAAACATTCAACTTAGTAGATAGTAGATAACGCGTGAAAGTATAAAAAAGTTGAAGTGGAAATGGGCTGGACACATAGCGAGAAGAATTGATGGCAGATGGACGCGAGAAATACTGGAATGGTATCGGGGAGGATGTGAAAGAAAGCAAGGTAGACCGAGTGGACGATGGATTGATGAATTAAAAAGAATGTGTGGAGTCGAGTGGATGGAGATCGCTCAAGACAGACAGGAATGGAAGAGGATTGGGGAGGCCTTCATCCAGCAGTGGATGGTGAACGGCTGAAAATGATGATGATGATGATGTACATACATATAAATAAAACCGTTCTATCGTAATCGACAACTTACAACAAAGTTATTTTGCAAAGCTTAGGGACGTCATACATTAGTATGTCACACAGAGAAGCATGGAAAGATGTATGCTTGGTATAACAAGAAGAGATCGTAAGAGGAATACATGGGTAAGAAGCATGACCAAGGTGGCAGATATAGCTGAATGTATTAAATAGTTGAAGTGGACACATAGCGAGAAGAATGGATGGCAAGATGGACGCGAGAAATACTGAAATGGTATCCGATGGGATGTAAAAGAAAGCATGGCAGACCGAATGGACGATGGGCTGATGAATTGGGGAGAATGTGTGAAATCGAGTGGATGCGGATTTCTCAAGACAGACAGGAATGGAAGAGGATTGGAAAGACCTACATCCAGCAGTAGATGGTGAACGGCTGAAAATGATGATGATGATGAATCTCTTTTAGATAAGTGACTGTTATAAAAGCGCCTTAAAATACATAACTTAAAAAAAAGGTGATTTAATACATAGAAAGAAAATGTTGTTGATACATACATTTATGTAATTAGTGGCTGATGTATTGACCACGAACTCGCAAAGCAACCGACCGAGTTGGGAAAATTTATTATTTTCGCTCGGTCAGCTCCAACGAAATCTACCTATACACGTAGGTACGTACATATGTATGCGTACTATACGCATTGCATATCGAGCGTGAATGTGCGATATTTATTAAGGGTGTGTCGGCCTTATAATTTATCTCGGGACTAATTCGTTCGAAAGCGATGAATCACGCGGGTGTGCGGGCGCGGGCGCCCGCGTTTGATTGAAGTCGGGAAAAGTCGACGGGGAAAACTCGGGAAAAATCCCGCGGACGATCGTAATCGTCGGAATGAATCGCCGGAGTCCGGAAGATGGATTGTGTCATTTTCGCCGACGAAACTCGGCGCCGGGCATAATGCCGCCAAAATAGGAAAAGTTTCCCGGGACTCACGCCCACGCAATCAGCCCTCACGTCACAGGGTGCCTACGAGCAGACTTATCCCCATCTCCTACCCTAAAACCACCCCTACTCTCCCTACTACTCCTACCTACTACCCCATGTCTCGTAAAACCACCCTGTTGGTCCCGGGATACCGCTTAATCCGCGCCGAGGTTGACGTCCACGTCCGAAACTTGCGTCGCGCATTGTTATCAAATTTGCAACGACCCCGAAGATGGCGACAATTCCTTACAAGGCTAAAAAATACAAAAAAAAAGTAAAGTAATTCAATTACTTCGGAACTTTTACGACCCGCTCGTTGTTTTTTTTAAATGCACGTAGTTGGGACAGGGCGTTGAACCCTCATGCCAAAAAAGTTCAAAGTATAAGATTCATCAAACCATCCATACAACAAGTCGCTTATCCTCATATTGAATTAGAGTCTGTTGCTTCGATCAATATGATTTTATAATCAACTCGCTGGTTTACCCGTCATATGATGGTAAATTCGAACCCCAGTGCACACCTATACATTAGGGATTACAAAATTACCGACATTTACAAAAATCGGTATTACCGGTAAAAAAATCCCAACGGCGATAATTACCGGTTTTTTATAAATAAAAAATATATAATTAGTAGAAAAATCGTTAACTTAAAAATTCACCTTTTACACAAACTTTTAATGTCGGAACTTTAATGTATTTCGTCATGAATTATGTATAATATACATATGTATGTATGTACATATATACACGAAAATAATCTCTTAGGGTTTATTCGATACTGAAACCGAGTCCTTTTATGCTGCGTGAATTACCGATCAGCGAGGGCATCAAAAGGAAAGTAAATACATTTTTGTGTACTTTTTTTTGAATGTGGAAGGGATGGTTTTAGAATTTCAGTTGAATTCCGAGAAAAAAATCGGAAGATGGTTAAGTTCAAAATCGACGACATACTTGTTGTAAATTATTATATGTATGTATTAAAAAATAGTGTATTCAAAGTACGATATTTTCAACGTACTTTATCTTTGCTTTCAAGATTATAAATTTATGTTACCTACACTTGGCGGCTCGTTTGTAAAACAGGTCGAAAAAGGCAATTGTTTTTTGATCTGCTAGTCAAACGAACCGGCAAACTAGCCGTTAAAATGTTGTTTTCCGAATTCAAAAAAATTCAGTGTAAGTACATATTAAGCTGTAAGTAAGTACTTACGCTGAAATATAAAGGTATATAAAGGTTTTCTTAGAAATGTGTACCCATATTTTTTTTTGTATTGGCGTAGACCATGAAATGCGAATATGAAATAATCTAGGGCTGAAAAAATAAAAAAAAAATAGATATGTAAATTTGAACAAAATTAATATATTTTGGTAATTACCGGTAGTCTACAGCCAGCCGCGACGGTGCGTGAAGCAATTGTACAACAGGACAGGGTTTTTTTTAAATTGGTGGGTCGCAAAATAAATAAAATGAGTCGTGACGAACGGAAAAAATCAAAAAAAAAAATTGATTTCGTCAAACGTTGCAAATATTGAAAATGGAACGAGTCGTCTTTGCCTAAATTTTATCACTTCGTAGAATTTGTGAAAGGGCTGTTTGCATGACACCGGAATGATCAGTTCCTGTATCATCGTTTAACATTGTCAGTGAAGATATTTTAAAAGAATTAAAACTCAGGATATTGTCACATTTCACTTATCTATCCCGAAGCTTTGATAACTATTTTCCAGTGCAGAAATTTAAAACAGTAAAGAAAAGCCTTTGGATACAAAAAATGCATTTGATTTTGAAAGTCCTGAATCAACAATTAAATTAAACTTTGATCCTGAAGCCGAGGCTGAATTTCTGCACCTTATTCATTTACATACACTGAAGAATGATTTTCAGCAATAAAATTTGTCATCATTTTGGATTAACGTTAAAGGAGAATCTCCACTTTTAAAAAAAAAAGCAATCTTGATACTATGTATTACCATTTACTTCAACTTATTTGTGTGAAGTAGGAATTTCCACTTTATTTCAATTAAAAACAAAGTTTCTAATTGAAAATTAGTTCATCGATAAATATGCATATACATATCATGTGTCAATAGTAAATAATGGAACACAATGGACAGAGTTTGTGCTTGATATATTATTATATAGGCATACTGGGTCGCATTACAAAATGCAGTTCTTGCAGTGGGTTGCGTTAAAAAATGTTTGACAAACGCTGCCGTATGGCCATAAAATCGCGTTGTCGAGCCAAACCAGCTTTGACTGATAGCAACTTGTTGCTAAAACCCTGATATTGATTTTTTTATTGTGTTAGCAATGCTAGCGTTACCAAAACGACCCATACAGGTAGACAGGCGGTACAGTAATTTCACTACAATTTCTTATAAGTATGTACCAGTTCAATAATATATCAGTATGTGAAAGCTTATGATACTCTACCCCTTATTTTTGCATTGCATTTTGCATATCTTTGTGATATTCACCATGTCAATATATTCTTTAACAGTTACCAGATGAATGACAAGGTAGTCAATTGTAATAGTCTAAAATTTAATGTTGTCCCTTTGAGAACCACGTTAAATACATATACATATGTACAAATGTATGTATGTACATAAGCATCTAATATTTCACATTATGTGCTTGAAACAATTTGTAGAATTTTTAATGTACGGTTAACCCGGTAATTGCGTAAGGGGAAGTCCCTCCGAAAAACGCTCAGTCATTTCGCGAATGTTCGTTTTTGTTGTTGTTGCCGCGCGAAACAAAACATTATTAAAATATGTTCTCAACCGAAAACATTAGTCTGTGTTCCGGAAAACTTTGCTGAGTAACAGTTTATTAAAAAGGTTCAACCATTTCGTAGTCTCTCCAACGTATAATATTATAGAACCTTAGGTGATTTTCACTCGAATTTTCACCGTATAGGTACAGGAAGTTTAGATTGTATCTCGGTGTGTTCCCGAGCTAATTAAAATGCCGTAATGAACGTAGCGAAACCAAATGTGATAAAAAAAAGTGCAACGCATTTCAAAGCAGTATTATTGTTTCTTGTTGAATAATCTTATTTAAAAGTATCGCAAAATTTCAATCGACAATATTTAAAAGGAAAACTTTGGCGATAAAAGAGCGTTTGTTGTGACTTTATGTTTGAAACGAAGTCTCAAATTGTATGCTGACTGTAATAATTTCAATCTAAGTTTATGATAACGACAACGATAGCTCACAATAATGGGTTGAATGTCTGTTTGTTATTTCATTTGAAATATTTTATACTTATACAATATATTTCTATAGAAGAACCGATTCAACTTTGTATAATTTGAGTAAATTATTTTTATGAAAAATTGTATGTAGTATGTATTATTAAATTTTCGAAAACAGTAAGACAGATGTGATATTGTTGAAGAATATTTCCTTCAACGAGTAGTCTATTTCGAAGGAATCGTTTTTATTAAAAAAACGCGAAATGCAAAAGTCTTGTTGCTTGGGAAAAAAAAAATGAAAAATAAATAAACACATTTCGGAAAGTAAAAAATTTTCAACTCGGAGATGCTCTCCGGAAAATGCGAAAAATATGCAAATTATTTTCGCCGGGGAAAACAAAGAAAAATCGGTATTTGATTTTGTGTGCTGCAGAGCCGACATTTTGCCACCATCCGGATCAAACATTACTCTCCGACATTTTGTGACACGTGTCAAATATTGTGATGGCTTTTCACGATAAATGTATTATCACTCTTGTATTGCCACTCTCCGGACATATTTTTTTTATCTTATAAAATATTATATCAATTGTGTCACAATTGGATTCGTGTCTATTTAAAGAAATCGCTTTCTTTTTAATTTACATACATAGTTCGTACACTAAGTGAATACAAATATTGTAAAAATATATTTGACATTTTACCAATATACAGCATATTTTGAACACTTTGTGATCGTATCTAAAATTATGTAAATTACTTTTTATGAAAGCTATTGCTATCACCACAGTTTTATATTATTTATTATTCTATAGTTTAAAATTTTGGTATGACAGTATAAATTATAAAAAGCAATATCGAAACAAACACAAAAATTCATCTTTGTGTTTTACTCGTTCCCACTTATTTTTTCACTTAATATTTGCCGCCATAAAAATGAAAAGCAATAAAATTTCAACATTGTGCGCTCGCTTTACAATTCGCAGAGTGCTTTTACACACTCAAAGCTTATTCCAATCATTTTAAAAAGTCGATTGCGCATCCGGGGGAGCACACGAAAAATATGACTGAAAGCCTTTCGTCGGGACGGGGAAAATTTGCATAAATAAATAGCGAAAGTACGCGAACTCGCCCCGTGTGTACACGTCGAATTCGAGACGTACACGTTGTCTGGGGATCATCCTTTTTTCATTTTCCAAAATGTCAATATTCAGAACGAAATGCTTCATACAATACTTACACGCGTGTGTTGAAATTTACATTTTGAGAACCAACGTTCGCTGTGTGAAAATATATGAATCGACAATAGCGCTTTGGGGTTGTTCCGATAGACGTTGCTGATATTGCACTTGCTACTTGTATCTTAGCGAATCCATAAGAAAACGCTGAATCGGCGAATTCGAAGACACGTTGACAATAAGGTGTGAATTTGTTTCGATACGTACAACCGACACTGTAAATAGCGAAAAACCCTAATATATAATCTAATCCTAAAATTACCCACGTGAAATTCAAGCGTATCTTCATTCATTGGGATTTATGTCGTAAAAATTAAATTGTTACGTGGTGAATGCCGGTTAACCTTACATTTCTGTATGAAAGGAGTCGACGGTTAAGTAAATATAATCTTAATAACTTTATTTAATATAATTAATCTCAGCTGAGGTGTTTAGGTAAGGGTAGAGTAATTCCGAGATAAGTGTATAAGAAAGGGTCGTAAACAAAACCGCTGACTTGGAAAATTCCAAGCGAGCGGAAAACATAAAGTCTTGACATATTCATTACATTCGGCTCTCGCATTTGAATATCATACAATGCGCGTGTTGCTAATCGCGATTAATATAATTAAAATTTCTGATTGAGTTAGTTTATTTTTTAAATCAATATCAAATTGACTGCCACATTGCACGCTTATTTTCAAACTAGCCAATTTGCCCGTCAATGACGGAAGATTCTCACCCAAAATCCAACCCGCGCGCGCCGGTTTACACAATAGCAGTAGAGATCATGGCGCGTTCGATAGTACGCGAAACAATTGTATAGTATACCATTGATTGAATGGGTGTATGGCCATAAAATCACGTTTTCGACTCAAACCAGCTTTGACAGCGGCTTGTTGCCAACACAGCGCTAAAATTATTTTGTTTGTTATGTTGACAACGCTGGCGTGACCGCAATGATCCAAGCAGGCAGATACTTACACGGTTGCTATTACTATATATGTACATATATAGTATGTAATAGCAACCGCTACAATATACATATATATAATTTAAACTGTTGTTCGAAAGTGTGTAATGGTGTTCATTTGTCGCGAATTAAGCCAGGTATGTGATGGCGGTATTAAATTTGGCGTAAAACTTTCCCATTTGACCGTTCATTTCTCAAAGGGTGAAATCTCATTTAAAACGCAAACTATGACCCACAAGACTATGGTGAATGACCGACTTCAGTTTTTGAAAGTCTCGCGAAAGCGGCCAACGGTAAATAGAGCCGGGTGCTGTAGTGTGTTACTCGGGTCAAATTAAAGCATTAGTCTGGACATTTAGAACTGTTTGTAAACTAATTGTTGGACGTTCAACAGCGTTCGTGGTGTCCGGTCCTCGGGGATAAACATTAAACTACATTACATGTACCCATGATGGACTGCGACCATTTGGATTCAACCCTGTCTGTCGCTCACAATAGGCACACACCGTGTAGAGTGGCAAAAAATGCTGTCAAAATTGCATAATTTTTTATGTTTACACTCGCAGAATCCCATACGTTCGTTTTTTTAATACATCGCCAAAAGGTTGTGTTTGTTTGTTTACGTATGTGCTTATGCGGATGTAATTTGTTTAAAATTCGTGCGGAGTATGACTAAAAGTGATGGTGTTATTTCGTTTGATACATGTTCAAACACAGGAAATTAAGGAATGTTTATCATAAACACGCGTGTGCAAATTTAGAGTACGCACGATAAACGTACACATAAATACTCCACATACATATATGATAATTTCTATATTGAAATCACTTTCAGAAGCGAGCCGATGTTTTTGTGGCAAAAACAGTTTGTTTTTGCCATTAATGGAAGTATGCGGACAATCAAACCGGGAACTTGCCCTTTTTCTAGGATTGTAGAAGGGTCGTGCGTTAAGCAAGGCTTTTAGATCGTACAATGGAATCACAGTGAAAATCCAGTTCAATTTAGGGATTCGAAAAGGACTTTCGAGGGAAGTTAACATTACAACAAATGTTTTAGACTAGGCTCTGTCGTGATAAATTAAGGAAACAAAAACTCTATAAAATAACAATTATGTTTTAAAATTTAATTAAAAAATGATTCATTTCGCGCTATAAATATAAAACACAAGTTTTATATACAAAATTGCATTATGTACATAGTAGTAATGTTAGTTTGAAGAGAGTCGTATAACTTTATATGAGTATAAAACAAGAAGTTGTATTAAAGTAAAGTGAAGTTGTATCGATTGGAAAATACATCCCTTTTATTTGTCACAAGTCAGTACGTATTGAAGATAAATTTTACGACATCTAAACTTCGTGTATTTCGCAATTTCACATATAAAATTTCAGTTTAATTTATTTGTCGTGTACGTAATTAATTCAAAAAAGAATTTTAACTAGAAAGGACTGGCATATGCAAATCATAGCATGAATTTTTCAAACATCGGATTGTGCGCCTCGGAATAAATATATTTTTAATTGAATGAATTATTCCGTTTTCTAAGTGCGAATCCGTTAGATATTCAACATTGCTTTTCCTTTTACAATGGCAACTTTTAATCATCAGTTGGCGTAATTATAAACTTTGATCTCAACTTTCGATTGAACTTCACGACGGCTGAGGCACCATACGATCATTATTAAAAATTTAAATTTTCAATCAACCGAATTAAAGCCGAAACGACATTTCATTTATAAATAAAAAATGCAAATTTATGATTTAATAATAAATTATAGTGTTACATAAAAGCAATCTTTTCGAAGTGAAGTGAAAACTTTCCAATGGAATTTTCCTCACTTTCTGCTTGCAAAGCGCAATGGGATTTTATTCGATAGTAATTGCTTTTGTCAGAAGTTGTATAAAATACGCTTGCAACCATGATTGAAAAATGTGTTTTAAGATTTTCCTCTTTAATTTTCAATACTGCGCATTTTCTCTTTAACGAGTTATGTTGAACATTTGACATACTTTTTATAATTACGTTTTATTTAATGAATTCTTTATTTTGTTTCAGAACCTACGTCAGAAACGCATACACATATCATCTTAGTGAAATATTCTTCACCGTTGTCAACGAATACACCGATTGGGAAAGAACTGTCCAGGTAAATATAAAATTCACTCCTTTCAAACTATGTAGACATCGCGTTCGGTTAAAAGATCACGGATGACATTTCAATAACAATACCCCATCGGAGTAAACGTTGCGCGATGCTATCGGAAACGCGCCCACAACAAAAGCGGGACGTATTAATCCCTATTTTGATGTTGGCGTAAAAAAAAAACTTATGACGCGACACAACAACAATAAAGATTTGTGCGAACACGGAAGAGGTTTAATGACGTGTGACAAATGTGCTTAGTGTCGAGTGAGTGGGGAAAAAAAAGCGCGCGGAATGGATGAATGATGGGTACGGGGAACTGCGAACACAATGGAAAAAACATGCAATAAATAAGCCAGAGCGTAGCTTAGTGGCACTGCTATAGATAGGGAGGGCATCCGGCCTCAAATCCTAGTGGATTTGTGAAAATTTTCCTCGATTTAAATAACAACATACCGGAATATGAAACTCAGGTAACCCATACCCACACACATCTGTATAACAAAAATATGGATAAAAAAAAAAGTATGAGCTGAAAACTGCTATTATAAATCTCTTATGGGCTATATGTACTTACATATGTATATGTACACATCAGTGTGAGCCAAATTTATCGCAATTAAATATCATCTGATAAATCCCGTACCTTTATTCTATCATAATCATCATCATTTACAGCCGTTCACCATCTACTGCTGGATGTAGGCCTTTCCAATCCTCTTCCATTCCTGTCTGTCTTGAGCAATCCGCATCCACTCGATTTTACACCTTCTTCTCAATTCATCAGCCTATCGTCCATTCGGCCTACCTTGCTTTCTTTCACATTCTCTCGGATACCATTCCAGTATTTATCACGTTAATTCTTCTCGCTATGTGTCCAGCCCATTGCCACTTTTTCACACATTCTGCTATATCTGCCACTTTGGTCATACTTCTTACCCACGTATTCCGATCCGATATTCCGATATTTACGATCTCTTCTTGTTATACCAAGCATACACCTTTCCATGCTTTTCTGTGTGCACTGGATCTTATGTAACATTCTTGAATTTAGCATCCACGTTTCACATCCATACGTCATAACTGGCAGTACGCATTGGTCGTATGTTGGATTTAAAAACTACGTTCAATCTTCTAAAAGCGCTCCATCCTAGTTTCATTCTTCGTTTTATTTCTTCTTTACATCCAGTAATGTTCACCAATTGTCATAGGTATAGATAATTATCAACAGGTAGTACAATATGGTAGTACAATATGGTACAATATGGTTGTCTACTGTGATCGCAGTGTAATAATAAAAATCGCAGTGTGTAGCTGCTACTCACTATAGAAGTAAAACTTCTTTGCAATTTAAAACAAGTGCAATGTACAAGAAGGAATACAGGTGTGAATGTGAATTGGTTTTAAACGCTCACCCAATGACTCACTGTTCTCACTGCTACCTGACGTTTAGCCGAGGAGTGGGGTACCCGCTGACCACTGGCCGTGACTGGTTTTCGTGCCGTGCCACGCTTCGATGACACGTTTTTACTAAACTGAGGGGCGGTGTGGGGCGCAGAGGGGACGCTCGAATTTTCGGGTCGGATCTCTCTCTCGCACGAACGCGAAAGAGCAAAAGAGAGGGCAATAGCCTACCTCCAAACTGGAGGAGTGGGGATATGCGTGACCACTTATTTCTCGCTCCGTTTGTATGGAACGTTGGATGAACCGTTTTTACTCTACCGAGCGAAAATAAGTTTTACTTCAATATATACAAAATTTTGACTTTCCTATTCCTTTTTGCATTACAACAATTGAGGTCTGTTTTTGAAATTTCAGCAGCATCCTATCAACATGAGAGATGCTACAGTGGCTGCTTTGAGTGACGCTCAATTCGTGGCGCCCCTGGTGCAAACGGCTGACCTGCTGAGCACTGCGCCGACTCCAGGCGTCCCTCGCGACAACCCTTCTCCAAAGGCCTTCTTCTACGTGTTCGATTATCAGACCAAAGACGGTGACTACCCTCAGGTGAGAGACACACCCTTACACATCAATCTCGGCTAAGATTGATTCTTGAACGGGTAAACCTCCCCCGAGGCTCACACCCTTATCACGCTTGGGGGTGTGCGAGTGTGATATGGGTGTGTCTTCTAATACTAAATCGTCTCATATATCTTTTGTTTAGGTGGCTATCTGATACGAATAGCTAACGTATAAAATTCTGACATTCTATGCATCGTACCCTAGTACAATAGGGACACGTGTCGATATTCGTAGTTTATTTATTTCACTGCAAATCGGAAGCATCTATAATTTTGTACGAAAACACGTTTCTGTACCGGAGGTACATTATGTTCCGACTGAAGTAAAATTAAGTTTAGTATTCTAATGATTTTGATTGAATACTTTGATAATTCCGCTCTACCCGTCCGCTTCACTTGCACAAAGGATCTCCGATGGGCGATTTTCCGACAAACAAGGTTTCCGTGGAAAATTTAACGCCATCGCTTAGTTGAACTAATTTACGAATTTACTATAGCGTTAATGATTTAAGCGATGCAAAGTTGCGCGAATGCATCGAAGCAATATTGCGACAAACCGAGAGTACACGTTCAAAATCGCACGGATTGAACTTGGTCCGTAGTATAAATTCACTAGCACGATACGGTTAATAAAAACAGTTTGAATAAAATAGAACAGTGCGAGAAGTTTCGTACAAAGTTGGTGACGGTTGTCCGCAGTGCGGATTGTACAGTTTAAAAAAAAAACACAAAGCAATCGTACTCTAGCTTTAAATGCACAAATTAGTACATAATGTCTTTATTGAATTATTTGTTTTTAGAGGAATTGATTCACTTTTGCGCTGTGGCATAAACAATTGCCGCAATTTACATTGATGTACATGTGTATAAAAGCGATACTAATGTGCGTTTGCGTCGTATTTGAAACACATTCGCCGTCGAAATTCCACTTTTTATCCGATCAAAGGGGTTTCCGCACACGTGTACCTACCTCATTGCATAATTTATAGCTTCTATTCATCAAACGGTAAAGGGTTTCCGCGGGTGGGGAGATCGAGGCTGCAGGAAGATGGGGATGGTGGCGAACTGAGGTGAGGGAAAAAAGTTGTGTTTGTATTTATTGTGTATAGGGACTGTTTGCGATCATACATCACCGTGTGATGTATTATCCGTCAGAATAAATGTCAGGGCCGAAATTCGGTACGAAATCCCACAAATTAATCATCGTTCGCGACCAATGGCATGAAAAATCGAGTCTTGCGGGTTTGCTCATTTTGTGCAACGGGAAACGGCGATTGGACTATATTTCTTTCTGAACGATTCCCTATTACGTACAAATTGCATCATCTTGTTGTCGAGGCGATAAATTTGCTGTGTGAATGACGCATGAAATACATACATATGTAGTATGATAGGTTGAATTCAAATAATTTTAAATAATTTCTGACAACGTGAAACACTGAGTTTTATATGAAAAATTTCATATTTTGACAGCGCCATACATGTTTTTTGTTTCAAATTTAATTTTATAGAGCTTTGGGGCGTTTCTCTTTGTGCATGTGCACACGATCACACGTCACGAGTACATGGAAAAATTTTAACAAAAGACTCGCTGCATCGTGCATGCAGTGTAATATAAGCCCAGGGGGAAGTGCAGTGTTGCACCAGGCCGCAACAACGCGGTCGTGTTTTGTATGCACTGTTTCCTACCAACAGGACTTAATGCCCCCGAGCCGGATGGACGGCGACACGATTTTCCGCATTTTCCTAAATAAAGAACTACTATTCCGACATAAAAAATGATACACGGCACTGAATCCCACCCATCCACGGGAAGAAAGTTTAAATTTTCACACTGTATGAAAAGCTCCGCACTGAAGACGCGATAAGACTGCGTATTCACAATCTTTTGTATTTAAAGTGAGTAGTTGCGCGAGTTGAATCAAAGCCTATTTGAGTAATAAATATCGTTTATTATCTGCACTGCAGTTGAAAACGTGCACTTTCAAAGGGGCTACCGTATTAATTATTTCCCATCATATGATGCCAACATACACAATTCGCATGGGATCCAAATACAAAGGTTATATTACCAGTAAAATTTTTACTGCCCTGTATATACTTGCGAGTTATTATGATACGAGGGCAATCCGTTCTAGTTTTTTTTTTCGGGAGACATTTTTATGAATGCAATTTATTATATAAATGTGTGAATATATGGGAGTGGAATACGATTATAGTTTATAACATGACGTTTAAATCAATATTGTAGTTTGATAGCTTTGATGTTCGAGTATGGATCGCGGTTAGTTGCAGTGATAGTTATACCGCGACACATGACTACGCACATATGTATGTACATATTACACAGTATGTACATATGTACATTAAACGCGCTCGTGGAAATTGCGGAAAAACAGATTTTCCCGATGTCGTCAGGTTACTAGCACGTGACTATATCCGGCATTATGGTGTCGGAACATCATAAAACAACTTGTTAACTCGAACCGGAACGTGAGAGCTTGCCGAGTCCCACTCAACGGTGTGCCAAACACGGGAAAATCAGCTGAGGCTCTTCGAACAGCTCAACGAAATACCGAAAAATTCACTTTTAACGACGGAGAAAACTCATCGTTGAACCGGGTTTACGATCTACACGAGCACTCAACCTTCAGAAATGCTTCAGAAGGCTTTTGAGGTTGTAATTTAGAAGTCGTTTCACGGCACTAGTACCTTTTAATCAATTGTCAAATTGATTCTCGTTAAAGTATTAATCTAACCGAAATTCAATACAAAACGTTGACAATACAATTTGCTGTACGAATTATAATTATAATAGATTGAATATAAATTGGATACTCACCCAGTAGTGATAAGCTTTTAGTAATCATTTTTGATTGACACATAAAAGTAATAATCGTAATTGCTCTACGCATTCAATCATTGTTATAAATCATAGCTATAATTCTGAAAGAACGATTTATAACTTTTCCTCGAAGGTCAATCTAATGAGAAATTTCGCGAACCGCTCGCTTGATTTTAGCTCGATAATACGAAAACATGACTGGCGAGCTTGTCAATCAACCCCCATCCCCCATCGTTCATTAATTTACTCAGACCGTTTCATAACATTTTTCACGCGTCCGTCAAACCATCCCCTAACCCTTTGGTGCCCTTTCTCCCCCTTTTCTCCCATTCCGATACCTTTCGTGGTGCTAATGTAACCGAATTTTCCGTTTTGGATCTACACGCTCTTGTTAATGGCCGTGTATATTTTCCACAAAGCGCAATTTTTCACTTTGCATGAAATGAGCGTCGACGCGAAATAATGCGCGAGGGGGATGAATATGCAAAAAGGTTCGAATAAAAGTAATACGAGTCTTTTTTTTATAAATTAATTTGCCTCTTTTTTTACAACGGATGTTTATGCTTCCCTTTAAAGGGTGTTTACCTATTATTTCTACACAAAATTAATATAAGGATATATTATTACAATAAATAAATTAATAAAGGTAGAATTTGTTTGAGCTGAGTACAAATAAGAGAACAGTGTTGATGTATCGGTATATGCTTTTCATATCAGGGTGCTAAAGTGAATGATTAATTATATGGTACTGTTGAAATGGGTCCACTTATTGTTAGTATTTGTATAAAATTTTTGTCACCGGATGAATTATTGTTGAATACGCTTGTGAATTAAACTGTCAAAACACTTTTAAAGTGAAATACTAAATTGAATTAGTGTTATGCAAACGCTAATTCAATTTATTCGTCATAAATCAAAACTAAGCTTAAACTAAATGACAAATTACGCCCGGAATTATTGTTCAATTTCAAACATTTCGACGTTGAATCTATGAAATAATTTATATTTCGGTTCGTGTAAGTATTTACTTCACATTTAACAAAAATCGATCAATTTAATGTGTATCGTTGTTTTTAAAATGAACGGCCGCACAGTTTGTATGGTAATGACAACTACTTAGCTTTAATGCATCCGAGAAAAGTTTTTATCCACCATCGCCGTTAACTAGTATGTGTATACACTTAAGCCTGAAAATTTTTACACGGTCATTTGCATAAAAGGGAAACCAAAACGGTACGCGACTCATTTGGGACCGTAAAAAATTCGCAAAAATAAAATAATTCCGTCGAGGGGGACGTGATGAAAATGCTTAGAGAGTAATTAAAACAATAAAATTTTACAGCGGACGGGAAAAAAAAAGAAAAAACCATATTTTATTCATTATGAAGCCTCCGAGTGACTCTATGGACGCCAGTTCTGATATTGTCATTCAAATTCAAATGGTTATGGTTATTAAACACATTTAGCGGGTAACATTCTATACAGCGCCACTTATTCGGAGCAGCTTTTGTTCAATGCGAGCTAGATTACATAATTCATATATTATACGTAGATTTTAGTACAATAGAAGAAGGATAAATGAATTTTGAATCATCATCATTTTTAGCCGTTTATCATCCACTGCTGGATAAAGGCCTCTCCATTCCTCTTCCATTCCTGCCTATCTTGAGCAATCTACGTACTTCCAGTAGACTCGACACATTCTTCTCAATTCATCAGCCAATCGTTATCTCGGTCTACCTTGATTTCTTTCACATCCTCTCGGATATCATTCCAGTATTTCTCGGGTCCATCTGCCATCCATTCTTCTCGTTATGTGTCCAGCCCATTGCCACTTCAACTTTTTCACACGTACCGCTATATATGCCACCTTGGTAATGCTTCTTACCCATGTATTCCTCTTACGATCTCTTATCATTATACCGAGCATACATATTTTCATGCTTCTCTGTGTGCACTGGATCTTGCGTAACATTCTTGAATTAATTGAACATCCAGACGTCATAACTGGCAGTACGCCTCGGTCGTATGATTTAAAAACTATGTTCTTCTTCCAAAAGCGCTCCATCCTAGTTTCATTCTTCTTTACATCCAGTCATGTTCATCAATTGTCCTAGGTATAAATAACTATCAACTATCTTTACTAAAAATGATTATCTACAGTGACTACGTTTTGCGTGTAAAATTCATGAAACCTAATTTTAGTTTTATTAAAATTAATTAAAATTAAAACTACTTTCACATTTTCGTTGCTTAATTGTGTTAATCTATTTTGTAAATCTACTGAGTCGCATGCAACTATGATCATGTCGTCAACGAATCTTAGATGGCTCAAGTGCTTTCCGCTAATCTTGAACCCTGTTGTGTGCCATTCCAGCGATCTATGTAAATATGCCCTCAAGCACAGCATTCAATAATTAAATTTTGAATAAATAAAAAAAAATCTCACTATCCAATCTATGCTTTATCAATTCCTCACTATCATGCGTGATACTGTAAACAGTATTATTCAACAATTCACAGTCGAGTTTTATATCAAACTGAGCTTCCGTGGCTGGAAATAGAATGGCAAACACATTTACGAGAGTTTTCCCCGCGTCTGCGCCTTAATTGGTTTAATATTGCGAAAATTTCCAAATTGATTTAGCGGAAACGGATCGCAGGGGCAAACATTTGGCGCGAACGTTGAACTTTCACCTGGCCGTATCCCAGCGCGGAGCTTTTCACTTTGGTGAACTTTCGCGTACACGCTCGCTTCGTTCGAATATAACAAACCTCCTGAGGGGGTGAAACGCGTGTGTCAACAAACACCCCCACGGGGTTGGTTTGGTTCGATATTTGTATTCCAGACTCGAGCCGATTGCTCTACGGAGCCGAACGCGAGATAGTGTCTTATCGCGGCCGCCATTACGATACGTTGAGGGGACGAGGGTGGCTAAGGTCACGATTTTACGCGGGAAAGTCGATCTCAATGCCATTTTCTTTCCGTTTTCCCACCCCGGAAAAACGTCGGCATCGCAGCGAGTAAACGGAAAACAGCGTTCGAAGGAAATGTGCCGCTTTGCAAGGGCGAGCCGAGCCCCATCGCGCTAAGTGCCCTTTGATATATTAAATATCTCCGGAGTGTACTCACCGAGAAAATTATATTATCCGTGATTTTATTTCTGAACAGATTTGTACGTTTTCCTTTATTTTCACTACTTATTTACATAACTAAATATGAGTTTTGATGTGCATATCATTATTATATGTACCTATATATCTATGTATGTATGTATGTATGTATATCATCAACGAAAACGAAGAATGAGATTAGGATGGAGTGTTTTTGGAAGAATGAATATCCAACATTCCGCTATGCTTAAAAAAGAAGGCACACGACCAATGTGTACTGCTAGTTATGACGTATGGATTGGAAACGTGGTTGCTAAATTCAAGAATATTACGCAAGATCCAATGCACATAGATAAGCATGGAAAGATTTATGCTCGGTATAACAAGAAGAGATCGTAAGAGGAATACGTGGGTAAGAAGTATGATCAAAGTGGCAGATATAGCAGAATGTGTGAAATTGAGTTGATGCGGATTGCTCAAGACAGACAGGAATGGAAGAGGATTGGAAAGGCATACATTCAGCAGTAGATGGCAAACGGCTGAAAATGATGATGATGATGATGATATATCTATGATAGTCGGAAATTCATGTGGTGAAATCTAGTTACAATTATTTTATGATCTTTTTTGTTATCTTCTATGATAAGATTATAATAAGTATATTATCCGTTACGGTCAGTAAGTGGGTCAAATGTGACCCGACATGTTAATTTGTCGTTTGAAAATTTTTATGTGTGCCTTTTAAAAAATTATAATCTAACAACATGTTAATTTGATATTGATTCTTTTAGAAGCAAGTGACAAATATATGTATATATGTATGTATTCAATTTTGGAATGTTTATAGATATGGGTATGCGAGGGCATACATCTCTCATTACACAGCCCTATGGTAAACAGCTCATAAATCGTAAACATAGGGATTCGAAGTCAAACAAAATTCAATTTAAATAATAAGCAGGCGAAGGAACAGTTTCCCCCGGAAAATACAAGCACAGCTTTCTGATCCCATAAAGTGGCGTGGCGCAAAAACACACTGTACGACATCATAAAACGAATTCCTTTCGAACTGCCTTTGTTCTCCCCTAAAATCATAAATAACGCAATCATCTCGAAAATACATCGGAATTTTGATAAGTGAAGTCGCATATACGAAAACGTTCGCAGGTACCTACGCATGTGTACGATTTCTACGATCGAAGTAAATCTGATACAGTTTCGCGTTTTTATTGTGAACGCTTAAAGCCAGTTTTTTTTTTTTATATCCGAATAGCACAATGTTAACCGTATAAAGCGAGATGCAATGTATAAAATTTTCATACAACGAACGCGAAACTCGTTCGCGTTTTATGTTTCAACTTTTCCTATACGGCTAGAATATTGCGAGAGACACATTATTGATTGAGCACGTTCGCGTTGTTGGAACTTGTTACTTTGCATATAAACATAAGCTTTACTGACCCACATAATATCCGATTTCTCATCTTTTTTCTTCGGGGTTTAAATTAAATTTTTGAATTTAAACTTCAACCGCTATTTTCTCATTCAATTGGTTTCACTGCTGAATATTTCACTACTTTGTAAATATAAAATAGACTGTGGCTATAAAATGTTTCTTTATACGTCATTCTACTTACTGTAAGAACGTGCACAAAAGAAAATTTATTGTCGATATAAAACATTTGCGAGATTCGATGTACTTTGTATTGCAATGTGAAAAATAACTTTAATTCTAACTTTATTCTTATACTGTAAAGCTCAAATGGAGTGTAAAACTACTTTAGTACCGTAAAATACTTTTACTCGCTTAAGTTTGATTCACCGCGATAAAATTTTCAATACGATTTAATATTACTGCATTCTTTTATATTATACGAACATAATTCCGCTTCCAAATTTATGAAATTCACTTATTAAAATGGCATAAAAATATGAATTTCTTATTATAATTCATACTTGATCGTGGAGATCAGCGGTCGGGAACCGGCGGTTACGGAGCCGCATGCGGCTCTTTGTATGAAAGCCGGTGGCTCTTGCCAACGTTTTGCCTGAAACACAACGTTTATACACAATTTACATACACAAAATCAAAATGAATCCTATTTCCACAACTTGGTGGGTATAAAAAGCTTTAAGATCGTTTTTCAGATTAAACTTTGTAATACTTTTTAGTTATACACTGCTAAGAAATATCACGTAGATAAATTACATACTTTTTACAGCTATCCATTTCATTGATGAATAACATTTAATATAATTTTGAATATATGTACATATAATTCTAAAATAATATATCGCGGCTCGCCAACTTATCAATTTTACAATGTTTTCCCTATTTTGGCTCTTAGCTCGAAAAAGGTTCCCGACCACTAGTGTAGATGTTCCATTGTCTATTTTTTAGAGTGTATTTTGAAAATATCTGTCGCTTTTCAGACTTGCATCAATAATTTCGATTCCACAGTGGGAATTGTAAAAGAAAGAATTCACGGTGAAAACGCAATCCATTATGTCAATTTTGAATCGAGCAAACTCTCACAGTAAACTTCGCTTATTTAATTACTTTCAATTCAGCTAAATCCTCCGTTTTTAGTCGGCGCCGATCTGCGAAGACGGTCGATTTTCTCGCGGCTCACCCAAACGGGCAAATAACATTTTTGCTTGGAGAATAAAGGAAATCCGACCTTTTTCCCATGCGATTTGATCAATGGCTTCTCGGGGTCCCGCCTAATGCGCCTACTAAAGGTCCCCGAGGTCCCATTACCGTATTCCCATACGTGATTTATACGGTGAAGTTATACACCGTTTGCTCGCAGAAGGCCTACACTTGTTTGTTTCGGGCGACGAGCATCGAATAAAACCGCATTTTTGAGGCGATTTTAAAATCATCATAATCAGCGACACATATAACCTACTAGCACGTATCAACTGTATATACTGAGAACATATCGTGGCTATATTCATATTTGGCGAACTTCCATATTCGATGGTTGTACTACTACTATCCGACCGGTTTCATATACATACAATTCGTATATATGTATGTACATACATATATATATTTGTTCTGCTTTCCATATTTATAAGCTCTTCATAAAACAGCCGAAATCGACGTAAGTTTATTAAATTATACTGATGGGGCGCGTTTCAAAGCAATCTGGCCCTCAGACACGAGTGTCAGGAGGGCCGACAACGCCCTCAAACGCCTAAGGGAGGTCCTATTGTATCCCACGGTTATTTATTACGACAATCCGTGCAGGAGTTTTCCCTTTGTTTTATCAAATTGCGTTAGTTTTGGGTTTGTAATGAAAATCGTGAGGAAACACCCCTCACCATATCGGCGCTCTCGTCTCTTAAGAGGCGTCTGGCTGATTTAAATATTCAAGTTCGTTATATTTCGGCAGTATTAATTTCGCTTCTTTCGCCGTCTCCCCCCGCAAGTTATTAGATTTAAATTTTTATTAAATTTATATCTTTGAGATGTATTTTAAGGTGTCCATTATTATTATATCGATAATAACGTCATCAAGTTTGTTCGAGTGTCTAGCACGGCGTTAAATATTTAGAGCACGTTTTTTTATCTCCCACTCGATTCTTCACATATAAATAAACGAAATACAACATTTATATGTTTGGCAAAGTTAAGGAGTAGTTGTGGCACATTCACGATATGAAGGTTGCCGATAAGGTGGCGAACGTGAAGTGAATCGAATCTGAAAGTTACTGATGTTACTTGAACGCGTCAACGGAAACGATACACCATATCGTTTTAACTGTACTGAATAAATATATTTTTATTTACTTAACGTTACAAGTTTTTCTTATATCGTATTTCGATATACATACAGATATGTATGTATGTATGTATGTAGTTTATATTTGATATACATAGTTAGTGAATACACACAACTTCGATGAGATTTGTAAAAGAGCTGTATTCTATTGTGTGTGAGTTTGCACAGTTTCGTATAAGTTATATCGAAAACTATAAATAAGTCCAAGAATGTCATCGCTGTGTATATCGGTCATCTTGCAACGTGAAAATTTCGTTTATAGAATAAAAGTTTAGCTCATCCTTCTTCCAGATATGTCAAATCGGTGTTTTTCTTAGCGATTGTGTCTTGTCGCCAAACGTCGTATTATTTCGCGATTTTCCACCGCGCGCAATCTAAGTTTTTCCGGCGATTTTTCTCGTCACCGTCTCGTGGGAGGCTTTCGCGCGGTTTGATCGACGTCGGATACGACACGAGGTTTTGCCTCCGATCGTGTCTAGTATTTAATAACGTCGTTTGTCATAGTTGAAGCATCCGGATGCGAGAGGCGGGCTTTATCGTACGCCGATATCGACGAAAGCTCCGGTGAAAGATCTCATTAGAAGCGCCTCTATCCGTGTGACGTTTCGTGCTAAAGCGTCGTTAAATTGAATCGATTCCGAAAATGTGAGAATAAGTGTCTGTGCATGGTGGTGCGGTGATTGATCGATAGTCGGAAAATTCAAATCGGTCTAATAACGCGACGCCGAACAAATTGCTCGGAAAACGAGCTGTCGTGTACGAAAAATTGCATCGCTCGCGTTTCACACATTCCTGAATTTTCGACGGTAAGACGCTTCCATCCATATTTTTATCGCATTTTATAAGTCAACAATGAATCGATTTCAATCTTTAATGCCAATTTTACTATATAAATCCGTTAGAAAAGATTTTACATAGACATAGAAAATGTTGATGACTGAGAAAAATAATGTAGTTTAAACGGGTTTAAGCAATGTGCACTCGAGGAGATGTTCCATTTTGTATGAAAAACGTGCAATTTTCCGGATCGCGCTCCCTTCCAAACTTTTCTCTAGCATAAAAGACATACAAAAGCAGGAAAAACTGTACCGTCACATAAAAGAGGGCAAAGCTAAGATAGCAGTGCAGCACACACTATATCACCTGACTATGTTTTCAGCTGCAATTATTTTTAATGAGAAAGCCTGCTGTCGGCGTAAGTTAGCGCATGTCAACCACTCGAGACCTTCAACTGCTTCTACTTAATAGTTTTTCAACAGAAGAAAAACAATAAAAGATTTTAGCTCAATGGAACAAGAGGTGCCTCTCTGCACAACGTTGATATTATAATTGCAAAATTACGCTTTCCCCACAAGAAAGTTTTTGAACCCTATATATTATACATACGTATATGTGTAGTTATAAAGCGAGGACGGCTAAAGGGGTTTATATTTACATAATTGTATATTAAGTTTCTTGCGAGCAAAGTGCTTTATCATTATTATATTAGAGTAATTATTTTACGTGTATCATCCCGACAGCGTAACGTCTCAAGTAGCTAGTATCGATTAAAACCGAAAAAAACATGCAAATCATCTGTGGGTGAATTTGTACCGTTTAAACTTTGCAATGTGTATTTTGCATACGTTGTTATGTTCTGACCATTTTCAATTCACATTATTTGAATAGTTAAGAAGAGTCAAATCGACCAAATGAACTTTACAATATGTACCTTGTTCTATCTTTACTATTTTCAATTGACATTACTTACATTCACGTAACTAATAGTCAAAAGGATTAAAAGAATATACAATATACAGATGTGCTGAGAATAATTAAAGTAACGATAATGGGTCACGTCTCCCCCATTATTATTTTTTTGAACCTAACCAGGTCACATAGTTAAGAATCGAAAAAGCACTAAAACAATCATCAACCTATGTGGGTTAAGATAAAATTAAACAACAGGAAAAGAAAAAATCCCCCTCGTTGTTAATTTTATTAACCGCAACTAAGCACGTAGTTGAGGACCCACGCGAATTAACTGCATTTAGGGGATGCAGCTGTAATGCAAACAACTAATAAAATCAGGAATAAAAAAGGTTCTCCCACGTCTTAATTTTATTAACCACACCTAAGCACGTAGTTGAGGACCCACACGAATTAACTGCATTTAGGGGATGCAGCTGTGATACAAACAGCTGATACAACAGAATCTCTCCTCCCCCAAATTTTGTAAAATAGTATTTAAGATCAAAGAAAGCCCATGTCTGGGCTCATTCCATCAACAGACATACGCCACGTCACTTGTACTCTCAATAAATAAACGAAGTTTTACCTATACTGATCGACTATCAATTTTGAGCCACGTCACCTAATACACTATACCACATCAGGAAGTCAACCGCTGGATCGTCTGTCCCAAGAACATAACAACGTGTATTATTATTAAGCAGTTTGTCGAAAATTTTGCTTGTACTTAGCATACTAAAATAGTTACTTGGACTTCTTCGTGTAATTTAATGCTTCAAGTAACGCATACACAATTAATTACCAATCTATAGAGATAAATTGTACCTACGGCGGGTTTGATTTTATTATAACACTAACCCGTGCAAGGCTTATATTGTGTGTACGCTTAAATTCTCGATGTAATTTACTATTTGGAACAAGTCCAGCATTGGATCTATATTTTTATCTAACCGCGATATTTTATTCTGAACATTAATGTTACTATTTAATACACCGCATTATACATATGTACATATAATGTAATTTGTTTATTTTGAGAATTTTATCATAATATTTCGTTAAAAAGAGTGGAACCTTCTACTCGGAGCTAACGACGTACAATAATAATCATCAGATTTTTCATACTCTCAGTTTTTCTTCACATAAAAATTTATGTTTATACATTTAAGGTCATAATATACGAGAAGTATCGAGAGATGTGTGTCTCTGCATCGAAATGGTTACATTGATAACGCGTTATTGCCGTTGTATTTATGAGGCGTTGGTACGTCTGTACGTCTTACACCATAAGATCTAACGGACATCGTCACGTTTTTATGTCTTCGGCGACTCTCTCACATTATATAATGTGGTCAATAAAAAGGTTTGTGTCTCGCGGGAGCGTAAATCTTACTATCGGGATGCGGAGTGGAGCTCGCAGCTTCCTATGGCGAAACGCCGCAAATCCTCTCCGTGTGCCAACCTGAACGCAATAACTCTCGCCTGATTCGCGTCATCCATTCTAATTTATCGCGAAATACTGAATTTCAGATACACACGTGTACAATAAAATATACGTATATTTGAATACACGTGTATATGTGTGTCTGCAGCGCGCCGGGAAGCTGTTCTCTCCCTTTCCATTCGAACGATTGTCTGAGACAAATGGCTATCGTCTGACAATCCGAGAGTCTAAGTTGTGCGGTAGATTTCTGCGATAAAGTGCTTGTCGATTTATATGCGAAACATGTGAAGTATTCGAGGTACATATTTTGACTGTGGCTTAAATTTTAAATATGGCTAATTAATTTTTATTTTTTTGTATTGTACCTACATATACATATATGTACATATACATACGTACATATGTACATATGTAAGAATGCAGAATTGGAAACCTTATCAATATTTTATTTTACGATATTCTTACTATGAAAGCATTCATTGCTAAAATTCACAATTCTGCTTAAATCAAGGTGACTATTTAGTTCTTCGGAAGATTCTTTCAATATTCTTAAATTTGTATACAACTGTAGTGATTTTAGTGCTTGAATTTTATTTACAATGCAAAAAAGTTTTGTTTAAAACTTGAGCATATGTTATACATATATGTATGTACATATGTAAGTAGCCGGACATAATTTACATATTCTTATATATGTATGTACACAGAGGGATAAAATGTGGAACATACATAAGTGAGTCGCGAAAATGTTAAAATTTTCTTAGACGATTGGTCACTTTAACGCAATGGCCGGGAACCTTTTTCGAGCTAAGAGCCAAATCAGGGAAAAACTGGTTGGCAAGTTTTGGAGCCGCAACATACTTTTTTCGACGTTACTCATCTATAAACTGAAAAACTGTAAGAATTTAATTATCTTCACGATATTTCTTAATGTTAGACAATTTATTACTAAAAAATAATACAAAGTTTAATCTGAAAAACGATCTTTAAGCATAAAGTTATGGAAATAGTAAAATTAGGTTATATATTCGTGTTGATTTTGTATAAATTGTCTTTCAAGCACCGTTGGCGGAATATTTATTTTGTTTCACGCAAAACGTTGGTTATAAGAGCCGCAGGTTCCCGACCGTTGCTCTAGCGCAAGTAGATTAAATCAAAATATTTCATGTAGGCCAATTTGTAAGAACAAATTTTATAAATTTGATTGTAAGATTATGTTTCAAAGAATAAATGGCGACGGAAAACAAAAGGAGAAACCTCAGTATTTCACTGTATGTAGTTAAGCAAAATGGAAAGGATTTATAAAAGTTTCTTCATATAAACGGCAAATGGTATCGCATTTTTATCAGTTACGCGCAAGAATAGTGAAGCGCCAATCAATCATCGGCGGAAGCGAGCTTATCTCGCGAGCGCGAAATCCTTTCTCTTTTTTCTACCACAAGCAAACTGAGCTTTCATTTTCCAACAAAAAAATATGAGGAAAAACAACGTATGCGCCTCAACCCTTAAAGACAAGGCTATTAGCGAAAATAAAGCCATTAAGCCAGAACGCCCCAAACGCGAGCTCTCATACCCCCAACAGCGTCAGTTACTCCCCTCACCCTCTCGAGTGGGTTAAGACGCGGGAATGACGCGAATTCCTACGGGTACATTTACATTTGGAACAAATCCAACATTCTTCCAGAATGAGATACGGCTTCGCTGCTATGTAGCTGCATATGTCTCGCTCTAACCGATAGATCTTCGTGTGTTTGCGTCTCGTTTTCGCGCTCGAAAGCTCAAAGCTCCAGCATAACACAAGGGTTACATGCAAAACTGATCTAAAGCCGGAGCGAGTTTCTTTTGTTCTTTGTGCTCTTAATCCGTATAAATATCGGAAATGCATTCACGTTTTATTCAGTGAACCGGAAAAAATATTTATTTTCAGTCTGTTGGCAAGCTCCGTATAATACCTACAGCCTATTTGACACGTCAATACCCTCTGTTAACCTTAAAATATTTGCATGTTTATAAAGTTGAAATTTTAGCACTTCAATTAACGTAATGACGGGATCTGAGCATCAGTCGGAATTAATGAAAGCCCGATTTTACACCGAGAATTTGAGATTAAATCAGGTTATACGTTTCGCCACTTTTTTTGCGTCATGTAGTATCAATTTAATTTGGGAACGTATTCGTACTATTTTATTCAAATGCTAGTAAGGAATTTTACGCCAGCACGTACACCGAGAGATTGCAGACTTTGCGCATGCATGTACTCTACGAGTTCGAGTTGAATTATCGTGTCTGCAAAAGTGAGTACATTAGAGTAAAAAGTCTTGGCTCGCATGCGAATGAGTCCCCGATGCTTTTTTCGATGTTAAACTGTGGTGTTTTTTTACGCAGCTTTTCCAAATATTGTACTTTGTAATAAATGTTCGGTACAATCTCATTTTGTTACATAAACGAAAGTCATTTCTTTTGGCGAAAAAAAAATGCGTGCGTCTTGTATAATTTGTGTGAAATCTAGACGATATTACCCCAGTTAAAAGTTCAACAATAACGGTTGATAAAAATTACAACGGTGGAGAAAGAACGATAAAAGTGTGCGGTAAAGGCAATCAAAATTTTTATTTTCACCTCGAATTTTCCAGTAACGAAAGCTTTCGCCGCCATAAGAAAGTTTCGAGTAGTTAAATTTTTAACTTACCCAAAAAAGGCAAGAAAGACTTTTCTGGCTTAGAATGTAACGTCTCCCATGAGGAATCCAATCGTTGCTAAAAAAAATGTCTTCATGCGAAATAAACAAAAATAAAAAAAAAATAAAACCGTAAAACTAATAATTTTTTTGTTGACAGAGAATGGGAACAGTGCATGGAGAAGAACTACCCTACTTATTTGGTGCACCACTAGTCGAAGGCTTCAACCATTTTCCGAAGAACTACACAAAGTCTGAAGTGGCACTGTCCGAAGCTTTTATTTTATACATGGCAAACTTTGCAAGATCTGGGTGAGTGATTTTCTATTTTGTATTTACATTTAGTATTACGAAAAACATTCTCATATATTTATGCGTGTTTTTACTGAGAAAACTTTCGCCTCGGACAAATGTACGACGTATTTGATTGTGGGGAAAACTTTCACGCGAGAATGTTAGAAAAAAACGTGCTGCAAAAACGTAGCTGAAACGTCTGAATAGTGCGCCGCCTGAAAGGAAGTACTATTTCTTACAGCCATGAATAATGGTGAAAAACGTAGTCGAGTCGACATTTTGTATGTGTGGCAAATGCGTTAAATTTCTTTTGAATTTGATGGCGAGATATCGCCTTGCGTGAGATTTTACTCTTTTGATACATGTTAACCTTTACACCTAACACATTCGACGGAACAAATTCGCTCAATTATTCATTTTGAAAAAAATAATCTAAATGTTATGTAATAAATTATCAAACCAAGTAGGTATAGGGGAAAAATTGCGTTTCCCGGATATTCACTATGTCGCATTAAATTTGATATTTTGATTGCACAACGAGCTCACTTACTCTCCGCTAGGCTGAGTGCATATTCCAATGACTAAATTAAAAACCATTTCGAAAATAAGCTGAGGCGCATTTTCCTGCAACGTAGACAGGATAACAACAACAAAACGGGAAAGCGTGCTGTTGATATTTCATTTAAACTAGATTCCTCGTAGCGGATATAACCAGCTCACAATTTTAAAATTCACTCTGACTGTTGAAGATTGAAATTATTCACTTTGCGGAAAAAGTAATTTGAAATGTGTATCAAAATGCTTTAAATTCAAAACTAATATTGCCTTAGCTAGCTACAATAATACACGAAAGGGTCGATTAAAATTAACTATCGAGATTTGTATATGAAAATTATTATCTTCATTGCTTCGGCATCGAAGCTTCGGAACCCTTTGATCTGGGTTATTCTGAACAGTTCGTCTTATCTTGTTATATGTGAACGATCAATTTTTTTCAGTCGCATCCTGAATCAATATTCAGTAAGCGTTCGCACCATATTGTATTATGACCTACTTACTTAGGGATCGTGTGTAAGCGCGTAGCCATACATTCTGATAATGTATACACTATTGAATAACTTTGTACATAGGATGTTTGCGAATGTACATGATACGTTGGATTCAACATATGTACATACACACGTGTATGATCATTAAAATCTAAATTCTTATAGACAAACTTTCATTTGAGTGCTTTAATTTGATTTAAATTAAATGGAAAGCTCAATTTGTATACATTTGATAAAAGTAATGTTTACTATTGCGATATATAAACAAAATAAATAAAAGAAGGCAAGAGTAAACCTCACATGTATTTACCAGTTCTTCACTTGAAGCATCGTAAAAGGTTCAGTGCTGAGATGACCTGTGATTCTTTGGTCCATTTAGATTACAAAGGACCACATTTAATCTCCATTCAACGCACTCAGACAATATAGGACTTGTTTGTTGACCCAGCTCGTACGACTGAGAGCGTACGTACTCTAAATCATCATATAAACAATGAAATAGAACGAAAAATATATAAGTTTATATATGTGTACATACATAGAGAGGACAATATTTTTCTGTAAAAATAATAAAAAAAAAAAAAAAGTAAGTATTTCTAAAGCACTTAAAAGTCATTGACGTCGTTCGTCAATTAGTTTGACGTGTTTTCGAGGGAACACTTAGGCTGATAAATCAGATGGAGCGCTCTTTGAATTTTGTCGACGATAATCGTTTGACCGTTCAAATTATCAATCAAGAGACTTTGATGGTATATTTTCGTTCTCGAGCTAAAAACGTAAACACGGAAGTCTGGCTGTTGTTGTACGAGTTCCATAGGCTTTCGATCAATAATGGCTGTATTCGCGTCATAGTGAGATCCTATCGTGCCCAACTTTGGATATGTGACTTTATTACACGCCCAATTTGCCGATTTTCCTTTCACCCTATTTCGCTCTCATTCACCCTATTGGTCTGATGATGCTTCATTTGGCTGGCTCATTCAAGAAATACTCACAGAATTGGACCGGCGCGGCTTCGAGAGCGGCCTATTGCTCTTCGCGATAGCATATCAAATGCCCTCTTTTATTATTAAAATTATATAAATGCTCATATAAGTATATATCTAATATTATATACATGTATATTAAGGATATGAGTGATAATATAATTTTAGCATCAGAACAATGTCGTACAATCTCGTTTAATCAAAAATACTTGCATTTTAGCTTATTTGTATGGGATGAATAAACAAATATGCACTTTTAATTTAAGGTTTACTAAAACTTTTTTGGTTAACTTGTATATGCGGAATAATTAATGTCAGATCTGATATTTTGTTTTCCACTTATTTGTACAGTAAAAATTTTACAGGGCGCAATTTATTGATGTGCATCGTAAATATGAGAAAATATCCAGACGTAAAAAATTCATTTTGAAGGTGGTGTAATATTTTTTATTTCAATAAATATATCGTTTGAGTTTACGATGCTAAGTTATGTATACACATATACATATGTATGTTGTAAAATACCGCTTTCTATATTAATAAAATTTTCTTTGACTTATGTATAATCTGAAATTTCTTATTTTTTAAATTAAGCATTCTCAAGTATGTTTTTTTCAAAAAAACCTTTTTCCATCTCTGAATAATTTTCCATGTTTACCCAAAACTCTGCACGTCACCCAAGCGAAATTCTTCTGGGACAAAACGTACGAGTTAAAAGTGTAACCTAATATTTTTAACGGTTACGTTTCTTTTGTGTAAATGGGAAAAGAACTCATATACGCTTTATTTTTTTTATTCGACAAACCGACTAACAAAACGTAACTTGGCCAACCGTGCAAAAGTCGCCTTTGAAAACAACACTTTTTGTTTTTTTTTGCGGACACATTTTCTGCTCTTATCAAAAAGACTTCCCTTTCACTTAAATATATAATAAAGTAATTTTTTATTCATTTCATTCAAAAACTGAAGTGTACAAAACCACTTCGAAATATTATATATTTTTTTACATAATAGCCTGTACTCCGTATGTGTAGGTCGATTGCCTTTTTAAATCATTCATATTTTTCAAGTGACAGATCCGCATACTGAATGTGAGGTCGCAAAAAAAAAAATAGTTTGTTTGCGAATTTGGTTTTTCCACAAACCCTAAAAAAATAGAATCTCCTTGACATATGAAATGAAGGAAAAAATAAATACAAACATTTATCTTTTGCAGAAACCCGAACGACCACTTCAGACAGGAGACGATCTTAGCGGCGTCGAGGGAGAGAAACCGCTTCAGGAGTATTACATGGGACGAATACGATTCAGTACATCAGAAATATTTGGAAATAGGTAAAGAATAATAAATTTCATGTGAATATATAATACTTTAGTGGAAAGTACAGCTGTCAATATGTCGTAAGACATTCGAGAGTTTTGTTTTCTTTTTTTCGTATTCGTATGAGTGTATTTATTTATTTGATTAATTTTCATGCTCCATTAGTATACAACGAGGGCGTATTCGTGAATATGGTAATACTTTTTCATAGTCTCGTATATTTGGGGAAAGTCTCTCGCGAGTTTTCTGAGCCTCATATTTCACTCGCGTCCTGTATACTATTCGGCGACGTGGAATATAAAAAATCGGCCAAAAATGTCTCTCGATTTATCTAGCCATGTTATTTCGACTCCAAATTGCTTTGTATTTTTCAGGATTCCCGAAACGATCTTTATATCATTTCAGCGAATAGGCTTCGCAAACAAGCAGAGCAAATTAAAATATACACCACTGTTTTCTGTTCGCTTTCTGACACACACACACAAATGTACATATGTACATACATATTTACAAATTGGATTCATTTCTGCTTGATTAATTTATGTCCTTTGTGCTCCACAGCAACGCCAATTTCCGTCATTTGGTTGAGTTTTCGTCGAAAACGTCCACTTTCGCAATCGACGCTTTCAAGACGTGCGAAATTTCGTTGACGTTTGAAATAAATTCGGTTCAAAAGTTTGACGTTTTGACCGCTTTTGAAAGTTAGCATGGGTGGTGAAAGTTTCGAAATTGCCTTGTAATTGAAACAAAGTGAGAGTTAATCTCTTATTAACACCGCTTAAATTCAAACGCATTAAGGGGAAACGGGAATCATTTTAACGCAATTACGGCTGCGATCGAAATTTCGAGGTACCTACAAGACGCGGGCTATTTTTTGTCCGCGAAATATCGTTCGAAAATGTACATATAATATATCATATATTTTACGATGGGCGTCTCGCTGTCGTCAATCTTGTATAATTTGTTGCGAAATAATATGTATTTCGTCGCCGAACCACCCAAACGTTTATCCCCTCGCTTTGGCCACGCAAATTCGTATACGCACAGTTTATACATTTTGATATGCGTACTGGGATTTGAGTATTCTCGTGTATCTGACAGATAAAATTTTATTTATATGTCGAGGGGAGGGCCAAAAGCCAAGGGGAGGGGGGCGTGGGGGGAAAAAAATGTGCGCGGATCATAGAGGGCTGCCAACATAAACACGGGTAATTTGCATACCAAGTAGGAAATTATTTGTATTCCGGGAAGCATCGTTACGCTTAATTACATTTCGGCTAACAACCCGAAACACTGTAATTCAATTTGACACAGGTATGAAATGTGTCATTGGGTAATTTGCTGCCATTCGGTCCGTCGGGTATGGGATTTCCATTTTTTCACTGATTACGGAACATTTATAATTAGATTCAAACATATCGCGAAATTATTATTTTTAAGCGAATGTATGTATGTATGTATGTATATGCATATGTAATTATGGTCATTAAAGTATTAATATATTGTAGATTCCATCATATTCAAAATTTGTTACACTTTTAATACATAATATTGTTTACATTATAATGTCTTTAATATGAAAATGTGTTAAAGCTTTTGACTTTAGCAAGAAACTTTAGGCATTATCAGAATTCAAAAACATTTGAACTCAAAAATTTATCATAGCAACCGTTTTAATTAAAACACTGGACTGACGCAAAAGTGTTTATAACGAGAAAGATTAATATTTCTCATTAACTTGACCCCTTTTTGTTATGATGAATTCATATTTTATTCATATTTAATTAAAAAAATAAAATAAAATCGCCTTTATTTAACTAAACAGTCACACTCGCAAGGGAATTTTAAATATTTAAATATCTGAAAGTATACAGAAATGAATGAAAGGAAAACCTAATCAAAAGCATTTTATAAGCAATGAGAAAAGAATATTTTTGATCCCGCGAAACAAGCCTTAGCCACGGGACAAAAATCATAATGATTATATATATGTATGTATACTTCAAGCTATGACACATAAGCTATGCTTTTAAATACATATATACCTATACATACATATATCCAATGAAAGTCGGATTCAAAATGGCTTCGAATTCAATTTGCACAGACTAACTTAATGAAAATTTCATTTTTTCATTAAAGTTTGAAGTTTTTTTTTTCTTTTGATATTTCTCCTACAATCATATCACATATTAAATTCTGACTAAATTTAATCTATGTACATACATACATACATATAATAAAACCACGCCCTCAGTCGCAATAAGGATATATGTAAGCATATCAAAGGTTGATTCTAGGAAATTTTTGATATACGTCATTAATTAGAGTGGCTCAGAGATTCGTAAAGGCAGCCGCACACGCAATATCCATTTTGAATCCGAGAAAAATTCATCGTGTCGCGGCGGAATGTGTGACAATCACGAACTCGTACACATTCGCGATTGCCATTCGCGCTCGTATGCAAATCCCAGTCCGGTTAAACCGTTCACCGGCTTATCCGGCACTCGGCTCGTTATCCGACGCGTACATAATTTAATTAAATACGGAAACGTACGCGCGTGTACAAGCCGCAAAAGCGAACGCGTGCGTGATCCACGCCATTAAATGTCGTTGTAAATTTGGGGGATATGGGGTTGATGCGCCACACCGATAATATCCAACATCAACCCTCGGATTTTTCGAGTAAAGGGGTGGTGAAAACTATTTTTATGCTCGCAGTGAAAAACTATTATATTTTCACGGATGGAGTTAAAATTACAAAGCACTACCAGCTCGCATTCGGCCACTGCAGTGCAAACTTCCCATCGAATATTCACATAGGCTATGCAAACAGATATTTTTATCGATCATTGAACTCGTGAATGAACCTTCGTTCGTCAGTTTAATACAGTGGTGCACAACCTATGTATTTGATAGAAAGGCTAATTTATCCATCTTCTAATTGTTCACGGGCCGCACAAAATCTCATTTCAAAAGATTCTTGAATTCGGATGATGTGGCAAGCATACTTTTGGCTGGAATCAATGCCATGTAAGGATAACATTTCTTTGCAGCGCGGAAAGATATTTTCTCTCAGCTGTGAATGAAACAATTTTAGTTTTCCTTGGAAGTCTGAGATGTAATGATTTTTCCCTTGCAATCGAAGATTCAGATCATTAAGGTGTGTTGTAATATTTGTCAGAAATGCCAAGTCACACAGCTATTGAGGTTCTTCCAAAATATCGATAAACTTTCCTTTGTTAAAAATAACACAAATCTATTCAAAACCTTGCCTTTGGTTAACTAACGAACTTCGCAGTAGTACAATGGGTCATTATATTCACCATCGATTTCATCAAGAAAGGCTCTGAACCGTTTTTTAATGTTTACTGCCATTATAAATAAATAAGAATCACGGCAAATTTTCAATATTGTTTCGTAAACGTTGTGCACTGACGAAATTCTAGGGAGAACTAACACTAAAGTGCATGTCTTGAAAACAATTGTCTAAAAATAGACTGCAACTGTATTGTAGAGAGTGTGACACATTTGAAAAAAAATTAATTTTGGTCGCAAATCTCTACCCGTGAAAAAATAATCGTACTAAATAAAAATAAAAATAAAACAGCACTGTATGGTTTTCTGTTAGTGACGATTCAGATTATGTATATATATTTCTTTGCTACTGCATAATTTGTTAACATATCAAACATAGGATTTCTTTATATTCAATGAAACACTTGGTGATGAAGTACTTATCATTTTGGGCCGCAAGAAATGTCGGGCCGCGGGTTGTGCATCACTGGTTTAATACATACGTATAACGCTGAGATATCACAGTGGCTGTTGATAATCCTATGTACATGAAATTCAAAAGGTGATTACTTCGTTTGGCAACATCCGGATTAGTAAGATTTTCGAAAACGATTTCGAGACCCTAAAGTCCTTGTATGTATGTTTGCCATCGACAATGTTTTAAGCTAGCTTCATTACGGGAAGCGTAAAATGATACGGTTGCCTTTTTTTTTGTCGTCACCCCCGGAGTGAAATTAATTAATCCTCAAGCACGGCCTCGATCTGTTTATGGTGAAACACATCCCCTCATAAGCCCGACGACGGTCACACGGAAAAGAGCGACCCCATACAGCCTTAATTACAACCCGAAAAAGGATCGAAGGCTGCACGTTAATTTTATTACGCGGCCGGCTAAGTGTCGGTCGGAGATAAATGTCACGTAGACTTGAGGCCCTAATCCGACCCTGTCACAAGACGTGTCCCCCACACTGTTCTCCAGACGAGGATATTGCGGTGGGATACGCTTTTAAAAAGCTCGAAGCATCGCTTATTATACGTATAGCTTGTGTTAATCTTTTTACTTTATCCTTATTGGATAAAGTATTGCGATCGTGCAAAAATTCGACTTCGAGATTTTGTCTGATTTGTATCGGGTATCATTCCGTGATCACGTTTTCGTGATTTCTGGAAAGTGTCTGTATGTATGTATGTGTGTCTGTGTACTTTTTTTAACTTTAACTTCTATCTTCTTTAAGTCTATCGAGCTGAAATTTCATATCTATTATTTTCACGTAAGGTGTAAGGTATATGTATACATATATGTATTGACATATATATGTATATTAAGGTGGACATAAGTGGCAGTTTACACTTGAACGAGATTTCGTTTTTTGTTTCGGCCTTTTAAATATTGGGTATCTTCATAATATTGTGATACTATAATCATTATGCTAATTACAATCTGTGAAAAACAAGTAATCAAAATCGCTCAACCGGAAGTGTGATTTTTTCTTGTAAAATAGTCAAAAATCCTGTTATTTTTCTTTGTGCGCGGTTTTTTGACTTTTTCAGTTTTTGATTACTCTTAGGCCCGTAACGCACTAGGCAGCCTGAAAAAATTTATATGAAACTATTTTCAACAAATTATTTGCATCTACATGTGTATGTATGTACATACATACATACAGTACAAAAAGATCCAAGATCCGAGATTATGAACCATATATTGCATTGAAAATATGTTGTTTCTACAATGTTATCGCTGTCCATTTATGAGTGTGTTCTCATCGTTCTGGCTGCCGCTTTGACTGCTCGTACTGGCTGCCGCAGCGAGGCTGCCTAGTGCGTTACGGGCCTTAAAGTCATGGGTTGGCCCCACCCAATTTATTTTTATTACGTCATGTGTGAGACAATTTGTACTAAGTTACTAGGTTTAGTTGATAGCCATTGCTTTTCAATGCAATTTGTTCGTTTCGTTCATTTCAATGTTTTTCACCTGTGTTAAAATTTTTTTTGCAGGTATGAAGCCGAGAATGAAGAACCACTTCAGAGCCCATCAACTCTCTGTGTGGTTGCGTTTAGTACCAGAGCTGCACAGAGCCGGAATGGAAGACGTGGTCGCCAGGCACAATCTGTTCAGAAATCACAACGACGCCGATCTGTACGATGGTGTCGTACGACCGGATCCATTGTCAAGAGCGATGCCCTACGAAACGTCAACAGACGCTTTCAGAAGACAACAGACCATAGCCAACAGCACCCTGTTTGTTGACGTATCCCTGACGACAGCAGACACAGTAGTGACCACTTGCGTCACCCTAGTTCCGGGAAATCTACCCGGAATATCGAACGGAAATGCGACGAACGACCCACTTGCGAGCTTGGAAGCTGCCGGATACGCAGCTTACTCAACGGCCCTCAGCGTGACGATAGCCATCGGTTGCTCTTTGCTCATACTGAACGTGCTCATATTCGCCGGAGTGTACTATCAGAGAGATAAGACGAGATTGGACGTTAAAAACATGCAGCATTACAGCGGAAAAGGTGGCTTCGATCCGCTGTCCGGAAAGCACTCGCACTACCACATCGATCACTCGCAGAACGCTAGCGTCATAGTCGACGTCGAAACGCAGACTCAAAAGTCCGGAAAAAGTAAGAAAAATTCGAATATATCGCAGTCGACAGAGCCGGTGTTTACGGACGTCAATTTCAAAGGCCCTCACTTATGCGGAAATTCGACTTTGCAGATCAACAGTGGAGCTTTGATTAAGGCGCCGCCGTCGAGTCCCAGCGTCATGATGGGCAACAGTTTAACCCTGCCGCACAAGAACAGGGGCACACAAAAATGCATGAACCCCAACGCAGGTATGCATCAGACCATGTCATCGGTGGCAACCCTGCCCAAGAACAGCTCAATGCACTACCAGCAGCAGCAGCAACATTTGCTCAACACGTCGAACATGATAGCTGAAATGCATCAGCAGGGTATATTGTTGCCTCCGAACGGTTCTGCGACGATGCATCTTAGCATGCCGGCTACACCACCTCTTCACATGAGACCTGAGAGTCCTCCGATTACTCAGAGTCTCAGGGCTACTCATGGTACATTCAAAAGTGGTGGTCACATGAGTAACTCTAGCGGTGACAATCACCAGAGCAACTTGCCGCAGGCCGCCATGAGCGAAATGCGAGTGTGATAGTGAAACGTTTACTAATTTAATTAAATTTAGTGTGGGGTGCAAACTCGTCAATATTTCCATTCAATAATACTCTCAGTATTAAGAATATATAATATCAAGTTTTATTCTAGTGCAATTTTATTTGTTACATATTATTTGTTCTAACGCATCGTTTTTCTCAGTTATCGCGTCAAATGTGAAAATATCGAATTAAATCGTGTCGCTGACTTTAACGATGTGTTATTACATATTCTAAGAAGTAACTGTTCTCAGAAAGTGTTGAGACATTTTATATTGAAATTTTTATTGTTATCTATCTGTTTACGTTGAAGTGTGTCTGAGACAGACTGTTATGCGAATAGGTCGATATCCCTCGAGACGACTTTCGTATACCTATAGGTAAATTTTTGTTAAATTATATAATTTTTATTATTCGAATAAATACACTTTAAAAATGTTATATGTAAAGAAAATATTATAAAAATTCACTTACTGCCAAAATATACCATCTAATTGACTGAAACATTAATAATATGATCTAAATGTGCATAGTTTAAATTTAACGGATTATCAAAATTTTTTTGAACGAAACAATAATGTTAGATTATTTTTCATTACTACAATCAATGTGTCTAATTAAATTCACATAGTATTTGTAAAATATGTAAATAATTTATAATGACAATGCACAATTTATACGAATGAATTTAAAAAATGCAAAGGTATACATATTATTACTTGTTTCAAAGGCCTCAATTCAATGTTTTATTTATGTTAAAAAACTCTATTGTCATCAAATACATATATGTTGATGGATATTCATATACATAATATAGTAAAAAAAATTGTGTTGCACCTATAAAAAATAGTGTTCTGTATTTATTAATTATTATAAAATTGTCGATGTACTGATATGAATTAAAGTATTTTGTATTTACAATGTAAAATAATGACGGCAACGTGTTTTTATGATAATATTTTTTTGTATATAAAAATATAGATTTATGATAAACATATGTATGTGTGTATTTATACATATGTATATTAACATCATTGTTTATGAAATTATATAGACATATTGATAATTTCAAATATTTAAATAAACAATCAAAACAGACGTACTTTTTTATTGTATTACAAAATAAATAACCCTTTTAAAACTCTTAGCAAAGCTTACGTGTGAATTTATGTATTGTTTTTAATTTTAAAATTCTCCCCTCAATCTATCTAGCATAATTCTCTCACAGGTGTGCTCAGGAACATTAGATAAAGGAAAATCCTATCATTGTTTTTCGAGCCAATTGTTAAATTTCCCACTCGGTGGGGAATTTCCTGGGGAGCTTTTCCTTTGCCGTTTTAATTTACTGTTATTAACGGTAGACCACCATTCTTCAACACAATTCCTTTTTCCTTCCGTAAAGCAAGAAAAATAAAGTAAAAAATAAAAGACACTGCAACCTCTGAGAACAATGCAATTTTGACTAAAATTTCAAAGTTTTTTTAGTTATTTTTTATTGCCTTACTCTTTTTTTTTTTTTTTGCTTTTGAACAACGAAAAATCTTAGGAAACCAACACAGTATCGAAGTAATATATATTGAAAAAAATCGGTGAAAGCTTTTCTATCCACCTATTGAAAAAACATAAAAAAATTGCGTAGGCTTGTATGCATCTTTTCCGCGAAAATACATATAACGGACCATATTTTCTTTATGTTGACTTTTCATCGTCGGGTTGAGGCTTATCCCCGTAAGGTTAAATATTTTCTTTTGTGGTGATATCTCTAACATTCGCCCGTACACGTGTCGTGCCCCACCCGTCGGATCAGATCGCCCAAATGCCTTTCAAAACATCAACCCCCTTTCCCCTCAAAAACGTACATAAATGCAAGAGGGTCGTACCCTTAAAATGGTAAAAAATGCAAAATCATTAGCCCATTAAAAAGCCTCCTTTTCAAGAATTTTTCGGCACCTCGACGGTCATTTCAATTCGCGTCGGATATCAAAGCTTTTCACACCGCGACATTTTTAATACCATTTTTATACCTACATACAATACATAAAGTAAGTACGAGTACACAAGCCGACCAAATTTTATACCAAAACATTAATACATTAAAACATCAAAACATTCTTGAAGCTTTTGAAACTATAATAAACTCATCTCGCAATAGCCTTTTAGGATATCCAGATTATGAAAAAAACTCAAGTTTAATGTAAACAGCATTTTTCATCTCGCTATTGAATTTTTTTGCATTCAAAAAATAATTTCAAAGAACCAAGTAGATGAATACGATCTGAAAAGCAGTATGTATCCCCCTTGTCGTTGAATTTTAATTTTCATCGACTTTTTTATTTCATAAAAGCTACTTAGCCAATTCTTAAGCATTTAATTGAGTATTGAATAAATTATCGTGCAAATACTGTATACTATTGTAGGCCTGTATTAATATACTACATAGTTCGTTTTTCAAGCTTGATTAACCAGATGCTGTTGATGATGGCGATCAATTAGAGCCCGTCCAGTGATTAATTGCCAAATTTCCATGGAACAGGTGAGTCGTCATCTCGATTCTAAAACGTTCGACTACACGAACAGAGACGTAGATGGTGAGGAGGGGAAGGGGCAACATCAAAACGTTATTATTAAAAATTTGCATAATTCATCAAAGCGCCCTTCGCAGCCGACTTGAGTCTCAAATTAATAACCGGCCGAGTCGTAATGGAAAGTAAATTCGGCAAAGGCCCGGCCCGCGCCAAAAACGAAATTACCCCGCAGTTTAACGTGTAATTAATTTTTTTTATAACGCCAGCAGTCACCGAAGGGTTAACACATTTTCATCATTATTTTATTTCGGTGTTCGAAAAAAAAAACGCGAGTGGCAATTTCGCGACTTGTGCTAGCCTCTCTTTCCCCCTCACTCTCTCTTTGAAACATTTTCCGGAAACCTTACGCATGTTTGCTTAGGACTCATTTATTATATTTTCGAATAAGTTTCTCACCTGATTTATTCAGTTTCCAAACTTTATTCCCAGTGTATAAAGAAATGAAAATTTTTACGCTCGAAGAAATCCATAAATTTTTACTTTATTTCTCGTCTAACGAAGTGCCTGGGATCTTCTGAATTTCATTTTCGACTGCTTTTATTTTATTTTTTTTAATTCTCCATTAAATCATTAAGAATTTCTCATTGATTTCATTCAAATCCTGAGAGCTATTATCCGCAATTTTTTGTCCGTGTAATCGCTTAAAATTGAATCGAATCCTTCAAATACGTTTACTTGAGATATGTATCGTGTAAAATAGGTATATTGTATAATATAACTATTTTAGGTTTAATTATCAAAAAAATTTCAGATACCTACATGTACTACATAGACAAATTACGCAATAAAATAATAAAAATAGCATATTATTATATGTACATAATATAGGTAGCTTCTATTTCACAACAACCCATCGCTTAGAAAATTGTAAAGGTTGTCCTGTTTGGCATAAATAAGGTATAGTTTCAATTACACGTGCATATTTTTTCATTATTTAAAAGCGTTTTAAAATTCAAGTGATGTTCCGGGTCCGTAGGTCACATTTTTTTCCCGAGTCGAGTCCGACTTAATAAATATTTATTGCGCAGTTCTCGCCCCGAGTCGGCCGAGGCGCCCGAATTAATTCGGAGCTTTGAATTAATCACAATCAACGGATGAAAACTCGTGTCGAATACAAAATAATTTCGTGGACGCGTCGTCGGTGACGGGTTTTTAACCCTTTCGGCGCGCATTCGCAACGGAAACCTTCCAATATCTATGCAAATCGAATGTTCGGCCGCTGTGCAGTAATCCGCAACTTTTCTCCGATAAACCACCATCGAAAAAGTTTTCCATTCTCTCCCCTAATTCGCCATTGGTGATTTGAAATTTAAAGTGCTTCAGAGATTTGAGGCCATCTGCCCTAATTTCGCTGGAAAGAAAGAAAATATATCCACATCCACATTTTACATGTAAATTTACTTTGTACTTGAGATATAAAAATTAATCGTTGCATTTGAAATTCACTTGTTCAAATCCTGTTATATTAATATGGAGGAATTCGAATATCTAATAACAAGCATTGTAATCAATATAGTAACAGTTTTACTTTAAATGCAACCATTTCGAAACATTTTCAATTTTCATAACTACACAGACATGCTCAAATTTAATATTCATTTAAGTACTGATACGTAAAGTAAAAAGCGTTCGATTAGAAACATTTGTAATTATTGTTTTGAATTTATTTTAAATCCGACAAGTTTTCGCAATAACCTGACAATTGGAATATTCCATTTGATACAAATAAGATTCAATTCATTTCGTTTTAAACGTAAGCATACCTACATTATATTAAATATCGCATGAACTCGCTTAATTTCAAGTAAAATTTAATTTCATATAAACTTGTCATCTTTGCATATTCTCCCAGCGTTAATTTATTTTAAAATATAATTTCTCAACTGTGGTATTTAGTTATTAAATAAAACAACACTTTCTGTAAAATTGATTTATATAAAAATCACACACACTTTACACAATTAGCTATAGGCATATAAATAACTGCAAAAAATATGTTTCATGGTGATAAAAATTAAGTACAAAAAATACTGACTAATTATTATTCTTAAGTACAATAGATAAGTCTCGGTTTTGTTTAAATTATATTCTATAGTTATAACGCGCCTATAACACGGCATACGTTTGTTTGTTTTATAACAGTTTCTAAAACCTCATATAGGAAAATCGATTAATCTCTCAACAACTGATTTAAAATTCGTTCGATTCGCTCATTGTTTATCCTATTGAAGTTTCTACTTTCAAACGTATGTACATATGTACATACATACATATGTACATCAAACTAAATTAATTAATTTTATCTTTAATTAAGTACATTCACAATTAATACGCTTACAGTCTTATTTAACGGCGATAAAATAACCAACAAGAGTACCCATTCGAGTCCAAAATATCGACATCTTAAATTAATTAACTTTCTTTACGGTATCCATGCTACATTCAGTGTCGTTAGATGAATCGGACGTCGACTTGTCCAAATCATTAATTGCGTCTGTGATTTTTTGAGGATGAACTGGTTGGGGTATTCCGCTCGATACTTTCGGAGGACTCTTCTTATTTTGTATTTTATTTCTACTTGATTTAGGGCTCGGGTGAACTTTCAGTTCTTTGTGGCTCTTAGCGTTTTTAGCATTCATTGTTGGTGTTTTTGGTATCTTCGAAGCACTATCGCTCCTTGTAAAACTATTAGATTTTTTATCTAATCTACTTATACTGTTTTGATCCTGCGTTTTGGGATCGACTTTGTTGTTACTATCTTGTCGCGTCAATGAATTCGTTCTCGATTTAGAAACCACAACGTCTTTAGGTTTATCTTTCAACGTTCTGAATCTTTCCAATTCATCTGCAGTCGGTGGTCCTTTTGTATCTGGTTTGTAGACGGGTATTTCGATTTTAAAATCGGCAGGTCTTCCATAATGCAATCTTTTTGCATCTGCTGTATCTGCAAAAACCCCATTTTGAGGATATTTCATATGCTGGTGAGACATTGCATAAATACTTGGGCGAGGTCTTTCATCATTTTCAAAACTATTGTCTCTCGCTAGCACTCTTGGTATGTTCGTATTCTTGTTCACACTCAGGACTTTGTTAAGAGTCGGTCTTATGATGACTTTATTTTCAGTCACTTTTCCCGGATCAGCTTTGTTCGCTGCGATTATCAATCGTGGTTGGGGCCTTACCGATTCGTAGAGAGAATTGCCCTTACTTACAAATTCTTCCATTTCATTTTCACTTTGTTCAGAAAAAGAATCGTTTCTTTCTAAATCTATCATATTGACCCTATTTGTAGGACGTTGAGAGATATGTGAATAATAAGCGTCATTTGGATTTGAATGCAATCTGGTCATATTAGGTAAAGTTCCAGTATTCATTTCAACGTAGTTATGATTCGGATTCCGATCTAACGTTCTGGATCGGTCAATCGAGTTCATTCTTTGAAGATTTGGATTTGTAAGGTTTCTTCCCAAGGTCGAAGATCTTCGCGGGGGTGGTAATGGTGGATCTCTTGTAAAAGTTTTCAATTCTGTTGGACTGCCTACTTCTGAGTTACACGAAGAACTGTCTTCAGATGCAGTTGTAAAAATTAAATGATTTTGTGGAGGCAAAGATAGACGCTTCTGAGCTAAAGTTTGCATTACTTCACCAGGCTTAGGCAAATCTGGTAATACTTTCGGATAATTTCTTCTTTTAATTGTCATAAGGGCTTCAGCTGCAGTTAGTGTTGGAACTCTTCTTTCATCCCTTGAAGTAACATTTATATCGTTCCTGAAAGCTACCGGTGGTTGTATTGTACTAAACGTATTAAAAGAACTTGGCTTATTTAGCCTCGCACCAATAGGAAGCATTTCGGCATAATTAATATCCTTTACTGGATCGGAAATTGAATGTTTGTGTACAATTTTAATTACTTCTGAAGGTTCACCCGATGAAAGTTTGAGATTCACGGTGCTTTTGAAAACATTATTCTTTTGATTATTTAAAGACTCTTGCGAGGTTCTTTTAATGAAATCTTCAACCGTTTGCGACCTTCTTAATGGTGTACTACAACGATTTATTCCATCATCGTGAAAACAGTAGTCTAGAGATTTTGATAGTTCTATGGGCTCTTGTTCCAATACAGAACTGCTTCTTGTAGCTGGTGTAGCATCAACGGCAACAGAAACTTTTTGTGGCTTTTCAGTTTTGCGTAGACTTCCATTAGATACGCCTTTTTCGTTGCTGTGTTTGCTTTTGACAGATTTCGAGGATATTCCTGCACTTTGCTTGGAACTTTTTCCAGATTCAGCTTTGCTTTTCACATTATGTTTTTTTGCTTCGCTATCGCTCGGTTTTCTGAAATGGTTCAATTTGGCTTGTTTTTCTTGAGCTCCTATTGAAAGAGTAGAATCTGTGGTTGCTCTTAAAGATCCAGTCAAAGATCCTATTTTACAATTAGGCTTAGGTAAGTCATTTATTTGTTCATTTTTAACAAACAAATTAATTATATTTTCATTGGCATTATTTTTTGGTTCTTCTTTGATCTCGTTGTTTTTTCTCAAAAAACTTGGAGAACACCTTTGAACAATTTCTTGAGCTATCCAATCCCTCACTTTTGTATGAGCGTCAAGTGTGCTGGATGACATTTGTCTTCTGAGCTTAAATCGTTGTCCAAATCCACCAGAATCGTCCGATTTAGGAGTTTTGGATTCGCCGTACTGTTGATTTTTTACTGGTTCATAAAAGTCGTCGGTTTTAGATTTTTTCGATTTAAACACGCTACAACCGTTGGCACTATCGTCTTTAATTTCTTTGTCGTATATATTGTCTTCCGTTTCTGGGAAATCTCCATTTACGCACGAGTTCATTCTTTTCATTTCTCTCTCTCTCGACTTCAGTCTACTCTTTTTGTAATACAATAAAGCGAAAGCGATAATGTTTATCAAAAGGAATAAAATACCGGCTCCAACTATGAGATTCATCGTTAAAGCAGACTTTTGAATAAAAATATCATCTTTCTTAGTCGTCGCATCTTTGGTGGTTTCTGGTAATAATATTGGAGGAATGGGAATGTTTTCTCTTGAGTTTTTCAACTTTTCTAACGGCCCATCTCCCAATCCCGAAATCGGCCTGTTCGGTCTTTCCATATTCCTCAAAGCGTTATAGATATCTTCTTGCTTTGACTTCGGATCGAATGAGGGTTTGACGAATTTATTAAATTTTCCAAATCTATCACCATCACTCGGATCTAATGGCCGATTTTCTGAATAGATTGGAACTTTGGTTATCGATGGATTCATCCGAGGTGGGGGCGCTATAAACAATAAACATAAACTTTACAAGCCACCGTGATTTTTTCACACTACTAAAACATACGAACAAAAAAATACCTCCAAAAATAAATGGTCTCGGGTTCGGTTTAGATATTTTTACTTGATTATCATAATCTACGAGTGGTGTTTTTGTATAATTTTCTAACATTTGAGGTAGTTCATTGTTCCAATATTCCATATAATTATTACGATAGTGAGAATTTATATATAGTGGAATGCCTGCAATCAAAAATAAAATGCTTACAATAAGCACAATACACCATAAAGATATTATAAATCGATTATGCTTACCTAAATGCAAGTAAGATTGATTTATAGGATTGTACTCTGGCCATTCTATATCGTATTTAACCCAATCTTTTGGACCCAAAGTTAGAAAAGAGCTCTTTCTCGGTCTGTTGGGATTCCTATAAAAAAATAAATAGTTTATATTTTTAATGAACGTTATTGGGGATCTGCTATTAGGACAAAATTTCTTTGGCACTCAATTTAAATTAGAAACATTGATAAACTTTAACGAGAGTGGCGACGACCTCCATTGACACTTGCGGTCATTTTCGACTCTAATCAAACTTCGCAACTACTCATCGAAAGTTCAATCGAGCGACTATGTTTCGACCGCAATTTCTCAGCTTTACTCACTGCCAAAGTTTAATGGTTTCAGGGTTAAGCGGAATGGTGTCGACTCGAATTTCGAACTTGTTGAAATATGAGGCGTGACCAATGCAACAATAACCAGAGGCAAAGTCGCATCAACGACACGCGAGAATTTCAATTACGAGACCTCTCGTTTTAAATTTACGGTTCGATTGATTGTCCATCCATCATTTCGAATCAATTCGGTTCGTCCACAGAAGTCAACGACCGGTAGGTATGAGAGTGGTGATAAATCACAATTGGATTGCGTTTATGTCATTTTTTTAACAGACAAATATCGTAAAAAACTCACACCGATACAAAAAAAAATACAATTTGTCAATAATTTCATAATTCATATGCAGAACTAGTATTTACATACATATTATAGGTATAACTACAAAATAAGTTAGTGTGCGTTCAAAGTAAGCCAATAAAAAATGGCGTAACGATGATTAAGGTTGAAAACATTTTTTAATCAAATAAAAAATTACGAAGTAATGAAAGCGTGTCACATGTCGAAATCCAGCTTTCCCGTGGCACTAGATGAGTTCTGGGCTTTGATTCCAGCTGGCAATTATCGGGTTTTGGCAAATCCGCACTAATAAGGGCGCGCTCGCTTAATTTAACATCGAATTTAATCCATAGCAGTAATGAAGGCTTTAGTGGGAATATGCGGTCAGATGGAACTAAATCCATTTATACAACGAAAGTTTGACGTTTATCTAGTGATTTTTAAATTTCAGCGTTGACTGAATTATTAATATTCAAATTATTCGCATGCAAGTTTTGTTTTTCTCATTTCGAAAGCTATAAATCGTAATATAACCGTTGAGCAGTTCAAAAAATCACATGAAACGTTCGAAAAGTTCCTATTTTCATTTCGATTCAAATATATGAAAATGTTTCTCGCTAAGTTACGTTTTCCCCTTTATAGTCTGCATAAATATCAATTTCAAAAAAAATAATGTTTTTCCACAGGATATTTTCGTTAAAATTTTTCGATATAACGGGTGGCAAGCGACTAATGGATATTCCGAAGTTTGAATCGATTTTCACTCAAAACCGTGTCGCAAATCAATCTTTATTGCTTTTACTTTCGCACTTTATCGAATATAACCAGTTATCGGAGAGCAAACGAAATTACATACGCTTATAAAATATCAAATATTTCATCGGGAAGGAATTAAATTAAGTTACCAAAAATATTCGTCTAAGCATATATATATGTATATTTACATACATATAATATGTATGGCGTTATGTTATGGCGTCAATTGTGATTGATTTTCGTTATCGTCGAAATTTGTGCCATTTCATTTTTGCTTCAACCGAAAAAAAAACGGGATAAATGTTCTGAAAATGTGACCTGAACCAGCCAAATTATTGGAGCGACATATATTGAAAACGCTATTCGGGAACACTTTTCCACGTTGATAGGATAATCGAAAATATCCATGAAAAGCTATGACTATAAGTACATGTATTCGACGACGCATCTTCCTTATATCAAATCAAATCTGTAGTATTCCTTTATCAATATTTTGAATGCAATTTCCTTACATCTAAAATGCTTATTTTGTATATATGGGGTCGAAGAATTTATACCCAGTTTTCGCAAAGTTGGTCCAAAAAGACATGACAGATTCACTCAAAAGCTTCTCTTGAGGACTGTACTCGTCCCGGAAATGGTTCTTTTTCGCACCCAACGGGATTCCGAATACGTACGCCAATTCTTCACCATATACACTTTTCCTCAACTGAAATATAAAAAAAAAAATAGGCATAAATATAAGCAATATCAATTTGTATGAATGTCGAATAAAAATGAGATTCTTTCATATTGTAAATATTCTATACATATGTATGTGCAGAACACATAAATATATCTTATTGACAATTAATATTGTTATGAGTATACAGATCTGTTATAATACTCTTGAAATTATTATCAAAATTCATAATTTTGACATTTCTAAGACATTTTTAGTGTTGCGAAAAATGCCAAATATGTACGATCTCGTTTGATCTGATGGTACCGAAGCGAATCAATATGTCTGTACTGCGCCAAAGGAATTTTTTTTTTTAGAGCTTTATTTATGGCAGCGAAAAGTCCAAACTGTACACGGCCAAACATATTCGAACGGCCCGCGCTTTTCCCAACGTTCGCAATTCAACGGATAAACTTTTTCCAGAAAAGTTGAACGCGGGCCACTCACTCTAACATTATGTACGCCAAGTTGCAGTTTATTTTTAATACATTCAATATCAAGGAAAGAGAACGCTCATCCCGAATATTTATATTTGAGCTTCGAACCAGCCCTTGCCAAGCCTCCCTTTTTTATCTTTCTTACTTTTCAATATCGTCGTTGTCGTTGAATTTACGATACCAATATAGTGCCGGGTCAAACGCACATCCTAAAAACCACCACTTTGCCAAGATTTGTATCAACAAATCTTTGAAATAATCATATGCTATATTTTCTATGAAGACTAAAGACACGTTCAAATTAAAATAAAAATGTTCATAAATAACATATTACATATAAAAACACTTTATCTTTAACTTTGCACGATTTTGTTTTTTACCGCAGCCAAATTTCGGTTGGTTGGAAATTCGGTTCTTGACAACGACTTTTGACCTCGCAGTAGTAGAAAATTTAGGGGTAATGGCTGTACCATAAATTTCCTTTAACTTTTAGAGTGGGACACTTTCACATTCATCCAAGAGCACTTTGTCCTCTTTATTACATTCAACTATTGTGCATATACTAATACGGCCGCGGTTAAGAATTCTAACTTCAATTTCGTCTCTACACTATAATTCCAATTTTCCTATATATGTATGTACACAGATACTTACGTCGGCGTACTCTCCGGCCATTGAATTGTGACTGAACACGTAAAAGTACGACTTTGGATTAGCTATTGAGTGGAAATTTGCCGTTTGAACTATGGGTGCTGCCACTTGAGCGTCACTCAATATATCCAAAATTGTATCTCGATGAGTGTCCGCGGCAGATCGACCCAATTCCAACTCGTAAAAGGTATATCTGAAATTTAATAAATTCTAATATTAATCTTTCTGTACTCGGTATAGCGAAAAGGTAATTTTTTTCTTTTGAAAGAATGTCAGACTTTGAAATAAATAATTCAAAAGAATTTTTACAAATTATAATTTGTCGGATGAAGAAAAAACTTGAACGTACATTCAAAAGTTAATAGAAATAATGCCTTAAGAAGCTTTCTAAGAAAAGACATTGACGAAAAAATGAAGAGGAGAAAAGTCTCAAAAGAAGCTAATTTTTATGAAGAATTAATTTGACATAGCTTTTTAAGAACTCGGCTATTAAATTAAATTATTAAATCATCAACGTAAAAGCAAACAAATCTTTATTCAGTATAACTACAGAATTTACATCTAAGCGTATTGTATGTATGTATATAATACTTACATATATGTATGTAGTATGTATGAATTCTGCATTGTATACAAGCTCCAGGTATAACCTGACTTTTGCTAATAAAAAATGAATTAGTTTAACTATAACGCAAACTAACCTTTTCAAAGTGGCAGCCAAGGCTAGATCGGGTCTATATTCGAACCTAGCTTGCGTGTAAAGTCTCAACAAAGCATTCCTTTCACTCTCCAGCATACCGTGAGCGAGTGCAACTGGCCCCAGCAAATGGTAACTTTCCAGTTCAGTGCAACCGTACAACAGTTCGTATCTGGAACAAACAACATAAATACGATCAAACGGATGAAACAAACTCGTATAAAAGCGCACGTCGTCGCCGCTTAATTCTCCAGTTCAAATTAAAGTGAGTGTGTTAATTTTTCAGTCCCTTGATCTACACCACCCACACCACTGTCCAGGAGCGAAAGGGTTTAAATGCAAAAAGTGATGATTACGCTTATAAACGCGACGAAGACTGCATAAAAACAGTGCGATACGCTTGAAAGCAAACCTCAAAATTTTAAGGCTTTCTTGGTAGCATTGTGTTCGAGCTAATGTTCACTATCGAGCTTTAACGTTTTTAGCTGAAATCCCTCAAGGGAACCTTTATTGAATTATGTGTACGTTGATGTTTTCGCGTACATCGCTCTAATGTGCAATTTATATTTAAACTTGAAATTTTTATGCAAATTGCACTAATTTAATAGCGAATGACATGTAAAATTCAATTTTGCAATTAAAAATTCAACACGGGAAAAACACCAAGCTAGGAAAACTCCTTTATGTATAATAGATGCATTGGTGGAGCTTTCCCTTCCCTGAACGCGTTCACCTTTGAATTCCGACAGCGATAATTTTTCATCATCACGCCTTTTCGCCGCCGGGTCGCTATCACCGCAAACGTGAGTAGAATCGCAATGAGACCGTGTGTGAATCAGCGAAGCTCTCTTTTGAATACGTCCAAGTAAGCCCCCGAGCTTTGAATGCCAGGTGCATTTCAATCGACCGCACGATACTCAGACAAAAGGGGGAGCTTTCGCGCCATCATACTCTCGATCTTTTGTAATATACGAACGTAAAGACTTTAAAATAAAATCAGAAATTTACCTGCTGAATAGATCTTTGTAAATTCTCATAATACTATCTGGATTATTGGGTATTACTAGACCGTCAATGATGGGTCCAAATGGCGTAACGAACTTTGGAGCAAGAACTCTTATAGCCATTATATCTGATAATCTAAAACAATACAATATTTGATCAGATTGCGATATATAAAAATTATATAAAATATAAAATTATACAAACTTTTTTTTACGCAAGCATTCGGCGAGATCGTCGGCTGTCATTGGACAATTTAAACTTTGAGCGACTTGAATAGTAAACTGTAAAGGATTTTTAGTAACCGACCAATCTGAAAGAGCAGTTCCAGACATCAATATAACGCGATGAAATAAACCTGAAATAAGAATTTTTATCACATTTTTGCGTAATTTAATCAATATTTATTTTGTTTAAAGTTTCACATACCGTAAGCAACAGGGGATACCATGAGAAAGTTGACACAAGCGGCACCTGTTCCGTGTCCAACAAGAGTTACAGAATCAGGATCGCCATCGAACTCGGCAATGTTTTCTTTGACCCAAAGCAGTACAGCGATTTGATCCAATAATCCAAAATTAGCCGTAGCGTATTCTCCGGTGCTGGGTTTCATAAAACCTGATCAAAAAAAAAAGATGCACGAAAGATAGAAAAACGATACAATGCGATGAAACGTTCAAAGGCATAAGACTAGACGGACGATCACGTTTTTATTACTGCCGAGAGAGATTTATACTGTTTTATATGGTAGGTGTGTGTGTTGATAGTATTTATTTTGTATGTACAAAAGAGGAATCCGCGAATTTTAGGAAACTGCGAAGCATATTGAATATATATATGTGTTGCGCAATAAACATGATGGTGAAACGAATATTTTTAAAATGTAACTTGAAATATGCGGTGCTTAATCTTCGCACGGCTAACGCCGCACTGGAAATTTCGTCCTGGAAATGAGGTCAACGGAAAAATATCCCTTATACAAATAAGCGAATATATATATATAATATTATAAAATTAAAATGTTTACACTTAAAATGCTGTTTGAAAAAAATTTATCTTAGAGGTCGTATTTTACGCGAATTTAATCTGAAAGTATTTCGCTAGAATTATGTTCAAAAATTCTCATTTTAAATATGATACGTATATCTTGTAACATTATCGCTGTTCACTTGACACACGCGACGTCTATCCAAAGCAAAGAAAAAGGTGGAAACCTGGAAAAGCATGGCGCAAGAAATATATGTGAGAGAAAATATTTTCAACATCAGGCATACGTACGCCGTATATTTTTCTCTGTTTTTCCAATCGCGTTGCATATAAAAGTGTAAGCATTTCTTTAATTTTTAACGTTAAATATATAATTAAAAATACATACCTAAAATTCCCAATCGGTAATTAATTGTGATCACGATGATTTTTCCGTACGCAGACAGAACTGTTCCATCGTAAGGATTCCCAGAATTCCACTCGAAGGATTCTCCGTGTATAAAAATCAAGACTGGATACTTCAGCTTTTCATCGAGACGGCCGTAATCCTCTGAAAATAAATAAATTTTGAACATTAATAATACGATTATGTAATACAAAGCTATATATTAATATGACTTAGCGGAGAGTGCAGCAGATAAAATGGACGATTACAAAATCGCAATTATTTATTTGGTATTGTACTTGAGAGTTCATCGGTATACCAAAACATTTATTATTTTGAAAATTGTATTTACTGTTCATAACAATACGAAAAAGGAACTATTGTCAAATGCTGTTCATATATCGTGGGTGTAGAGGTAAAACTCACTAGCTATGTACATTTTTAAGAAAAATGCGTTTTTGTATTTTCTTCTCGAGCTTTTTTGAAGAAAAAAATATTAAAAAATCATAAATGCTATTTATCTTCAAGTTTGTTGAAGAAAATCATTAAGTGATTTGTGTTTTGATTTAAAGAATGTCCTGGTTGAAATTTAAATGCTTCAGATATGAAAAAAACAAACCAGATATAACCATACAAAAAAATTAATGTCAGAGGACATGAAGACCACGTAATAATAAGTGACCGATAAGTGAAGCGAAGAAAACAGATTTGATTACTTTATGCAAAAGTGGTATCCCAAGTGAACTTCATCAGTGGTATATGACTCTGTCAGCTTTAAAAAAATCCGAGATAATGACGAGGCAGAAACTGATTGCGAATAATTAAAATAATTATGAACTTAATCTTACTATTATAAATAAATTAATTCAAACCATTTTTTTTTCTTATTTACACCTTGCTATATGAAACTCTTATAAAAATACTTAATTTTAAAAATTAAAATCATTAATTGGAAGAAAAAAAAAATTAATTATTATTATTATGAATTTTCTTCTTGAAATATAAATATTTGACACAAAACTATTTAAGAAACGGCAAGGCAAAGCAATCTAACAACTAATCATAATCGAATGTTTTTTAATTTTTGAATATTACATTTTTTATACTGAAAAGAATGAATTTTACCTCTACATGGACGATATACATAATGTATTAAACTTGTTATAATTTAGCATTATTTCAAACACATGATTGTTAATGGTAATATGAAACATGTTTACATACTCTTAGTATGTACTTACATACATACATACATATATCTACGAGTATATAAGTTAGGTAAGGTTAAAGTTAGAGACCCGTATGTTCACAACATCGCAACCATGTGAGATATTTTCGTTGTGAGTACCATTTTTATTTATAAAGCAAACTGGATCATATTCCAGGTCGAGTTTCTAAGTTTATTGTATTTTTATTATCCAGTGAAATTTTCGCTCAACTCATATAGTGCACGGTTGATACATACATACATACATACACTCTGGTGTCCCGTCACATTCAAAAACAATATGAGGCGCCCGTGTGACACGAAAGTTACCGACCGTAACCTAATTTTATAGTAAACATAAATTTCCGACAATAAAAATAGAGCAAATATCAATATGGGGCCACGCATTTCGCGGATCGAATGCCAATGAAAAGAGATGCCCTCCTTGTCCCGTGCAATTTCGAGAGAAAAGAAATATAAATACATTTTTGCTTTATTGCTCGAGACGCGCACACGACCGCCGACTATTTCATCCGCGTTCGCATTTTATATTTTTCCGGTTTGTTTGTTCCGGTTTTTGTCGGCGGAAGGAGGCATCGTCCGGACCAGACGATGAACTTTCTACTTTATTAGAGGTTGCGGAAAATGACTTAACAGTTGAATTAGTCGCAATGAGCGCAATCGCGATGACGTTTAATTTTTCGCTATTCGCTTTTTATTTGTATTACTACGATGATTTTTTATAAACGACGCACGACAACAATGCTCATGTCAACGAAAAGCTTACCTCAAAGTATAAAATATAGTACAAGACAAATGAAACACAGTATGTACAACCTTTAAGCGTATTATTTGATATAAATAGCCATTCGGTACCGAACACCGATATACATAGGATCTGTATTAATTTTAATTTTAATTAAAGACAGAGATAAGAATATATTTTGTTGAGCATATTAACAATTAAAGTATAAGGAACAAAGGACGTTTGATTATGACATTGAAATCTTTCCCAAATAATTGAAATTAAAGGACGTTCTTTGTAATAATAATATAATTAATATTTAAGCTTACGAAAAAATAATGAAAAACTAAATATTTTTGAAGGTCGTTGTACAAACTATATAAACAAAATTTCAGCTTAATTCATCGGACAGTTTTCGAGGAAAAACTTCTCAAAGAAAAGTCATAATGAGGTGACTTACAAAGGAAGGTACTACTTTCGGCAGGCGAAAGTTTTTGAAAACCTTATAGGTTGTAATCTTTGGTAGCAAAATTATGTACATATGTACACACACATACACCCGATTCTCATTTTGCACGGTTTTTAAATAACACGGTCCGGGAAAATGGACCGACTATTTTTACGCTGATTTTTTTGTGTTAAGATGGTTACAAAAAAAAAAAAAAAAAAACAGCAGTAAACGGGCACGATTACTGTCAAGTAGCGACACTGAATGAATATATTTATTTATATTAAATTAAATTTTCCATCGAAAACCATGTCAATTTATTACTTCATTACGTATGTAACTCATGAAAATATTTTTATGTATAAATAAAAATAAATTAAATTTCGAGAATAATTTTTTTGTCGATGAACATATCTTTTCTTTTACACATATCTTTTTTTTTGCACGGTGGTCCCTGGAACGTATCCCCCGTGCAAAAAGAGAATCGAGTGTATGTATATGAAGTTTCAGCATGATAGGATAGACGGTTTTTTTTAGTGATAGCGATTCTACACACATCCGACATTTTCGAAAAATCATCAGGGGACGATACCTGATACATATCAGTCAAAATCTTGAGGATGAATTTTCGCATGATCGCAATACTTTGTCATACGTATATATATGAATAAAGTAAAAATGTCATCATTCTAATTGACGACACTTAAAAGAAAATCGAACGATACCTGTGCATTCAACCGTATATGTATGTACATATGTACACTTATTTCATAAAATTGTCACGAAATTTATAATATCAAATCTTCGTCATAGTACATGTACAATATGTACATAGTGACGACATAAAAGAAAAGTTAATGACAAATTTTATTATAAAAATGTATTCATTTGAGCGAACTTTACCATTATCAGCGATAAAACGTTGGGGATTTTTTCGCGTGTATTGCTATCTCGAATCGCACGCTTTTCTTAGAGTATAAATCTGCCGGCTGTCACTATAAATTCAACCCAGAATTAAGACTCAAATCCTTGCAGATTTGCTGAAAATACTCACACACACACACACACACAAAAACAAAAGAGTACAGATTTGTATCGGAATCCTTTTGTTTTTTTACGATCGATCCATTCTGAGTGAATTTCCTGCACGGCGGCAGACGGTGTCGGTTTTCCCGGAGTTAAAACTCGATTTTCCAGACGTTATCTAGTATATTTCTATGGCGGTGGGTATAATGGTCATGTTACACACACCAGACTGGTCCTCGGTGAGGCATTTATTCAAGCGACGGACAAAGGAGACGACCGAGTCGGCGGCAACACTCCTAAACTCGCTCATAAATCATTATTTTATTACAAAAGGTCGTATGGAAATAAACACGTTTTTATATTGGGTAGGAAGTAACGGGGTGCGCACGTTAATCTCCGCTGATTTTTTTTATTTTTTATATCGTATTCTTTTATTATCTCCATTTTTTTGGCGAGAAGGGGGCCGGCTCAAATTTGGCGCCCTTTGTTGCGCAGTTTTATTTATCGCAACGCGGGTTTTTATTTTCGTCGTTTTTACGGTTTGTCTCGCTTATCACTTTATTTTTTTGCAGGCGTTTCTCTCCCACGGAAGACAAAATAGTACGTGTACAGCAAATTGGACTCGCCTATATATGTATTATTGCGTGTGAACACTTGGCTGTGTGCATACATACGGTCTATAGTGAGTCGATTCGATTGCTGATAAAATTAATAACATTTTATCCCCTTTAACATATTGGGTACCTACATATTGCTTGTTTACATAAATATTCCGTTGTACATAATAAAATTATAACTTTTTAATAACATCCGTTTTTCAATGTGCCTCTGTGCTGTAAATGGAATTTTACGATTTTCATTTACTTTTTTCCAATACTGCGATAAATTTATTTTTAAACTTTGACGTGTAGAAAAATAAAATAAAACTTGGAATAGGTTGAGTGAAATTTTCAAACTCGAGTGAAAACAATTTCCACAGTCATCAACGTATAAAGGAAGGGTTGAATTAGCCCTCGAGCACAAAACAAAAAAAAAGCGTAACAATAAAAAAGGTTCGAAGCGAACTAGTAAAATGTGAATATAAGCTTTTACGTTCGTATTTAAATGTAAGCATTTTTTACTTTAAATGAAACTTGTTTTTTTTTTGTATACTGGTTTAGTTTTTTTGATTTGTATTTAATTAATCAAATGGAAATGCCTTAAAGAATATACGGTGTATTTCCAATTTTAAAATATTATACATAATATGTATATATGTACATAGGTACGTACATATAATAATATGTATGTAGGTATAAGGTGAAATTCCCAAAGAATTCGATATTAATTTTTTTTTTTTAAAGGCATAAGGCTTGTTATTCTTTCAAGTTTTATTCAAAACAATGAACCATTTGTTATTTATAAGAAAAAACAAAGAAAGAAAGGAAATCATTCAACGCTCTAAGCTTTTAAGCTCGGGAAAACAATTCGAATACCGTTTATGTACTAAAAAAATATATTTTTGTCGAATCTGGCGTGCATTGAGTAAAATTAGCACGTTTTTACTTTCTACATAAAAGCCTTGTTTATATTGTAAACGAAAAACGCATTTATATTTAAATGGAATTCAATAGAAGGCTTAATTTCGAGGTATTTTATGTATGTACATAAGTAATATTGTGATAAATAAATTTTATAGAACTAATAATACAAAAAAAAAAAATTTTTTTTTAAACATGTTTAATTTATTTCAAGAATAAATTGATGAATTTCGATTCAAATGTAAGTGAAAAGTCGTCTTTAAATGATAGATACCTCATTGTTTCAAGTTTAAATTTTGCGAAATTTCCATTCCTTTTCTTTTCCTTTCGTTCAATTACGTCCAGTTGATAAAGAATACTTTAAGAATTTTTTTCTACGTCACGAAGTTAATACCACGTTTGCTTTCAAATAATCTCTATCGACGAAGGAAAATTCTTCATTAAAAAAAAGGGTCCATTCTGTCTTATTCTTTTTTTTATTATTCCAATTTATCTCCTCCATTTTATTATTTACGTTTCGGCTATTTCCCGGGCGGCCCTCGTTTGAAATCCGAAACGTTTACGAAATATCTTTGAACTTTCCTCAGTCATTCCTAATTAACGAAGACTTTGATTCACCATATTTCCGCATATCTTTTGTCTCTGCTATTTGGAATGAGTATCCGCTCATTCTATACATAAACCAAATATTAAATCATTAAATAATAAAGAGTTACTTTAATCATTCAAATAAACAATATTTAAAAATTTACATAAAAGAAAACAATTTTTTACACTGCAGTAACAGCAAACGTTCCCACGAACTGTATTTGCATAGTCGCTTAAGAAACATTGATTGAAAGAATCCTTCCACCACTAATTCTACCCATGCCATTGTACACCAGGGTGCGGATGCTGGGGGCACTTGTATCTTCACTCTTTGTACATTTTTGTCACGATCAGTCGTTCGGAACGCAGACGTGACTCGAATGCTCAAAACCAACGTCGAATCAATCGCTTATCCGGCCAAAGATTTGGTATAGAAATTTTGGTATTTGTTTTCCTCTTTTTTACGCGACGCTTTAAATGAAAACGGGAAGCAAACGGCATTCGGAAGCGTATTGATTTACGTTAGTGTCACTCTATCAATGTGTGTAGTGGCGCTTTTGTTGCCATGTCTTCGGCTTATGGCATCCATACCCTATTTGTCCACTTCCTTATCTGCTTTACGGTCTGCCTGAAACAATTTCGCAGTGGCGAACCGGCCAAGGGTTGACCCATTTTTGGTCAGGACAAAAAAGAAAAATTGCACCGACCGGAACGAAGATGAGATTTTAATTCTCGTACGTGATGCGAGAAAAGGTTTCACCGTTTTCCGTATCAATGAATATTGTTCCTATTAAAGAGAGGAAAGACGGTAGGAATACACTAAGGAAAATGGGAAAAGCATATAAAAAAACTAGAGTGAGGAAAGTGAAAAATAATAATATTTTACATTCAAGCCTGCTCTTTATTATATATGTATGTAGGTATAAACACTATAATTGTAAGATACTGAATATGAAAACTATATCAAGAAGCGCACACACAATGACAGACACAATATGTTTATATTTTTAGAATTACCCAAGCATAATAATTGGTATCGAGTCCTTCAGTATTAGCTTTTTTTTCCATTTGGACTTGTTTCTATCGTGGACACATATCACTTAAATAATTCGGTACTTACGTGGGATTTATTAACGTTCAAAATACGAATAGATTTTTATGGAAGGCTCGATTTTATGTGATATTGTGGCGGTAATTCCATATCGAATGGACATTTATTGAAAGCGACCATAAAAGTTTTGATGTTCGGCGCGAAATAATCGTTGTGATTTCTTTGTGTTTCGGTGCAGAAAAATAGGAAATAAATTACAAATCTAATAAAAAAAATACATATTACCCATTATAGCAATATTAGAAAGGAGAGATTCGAGTGAGACGCTTGAAGAATATATTTCAAACGAATTTTGAGTTATAAAAGCACGGATCTTTTTATTGCTTGTGAAAAAAAATCTACGCTGACACGAAAGCTTTCTCGTATACATAATATTATTTAATATTCACGAAATATTTTCGTTATAATAAACGCATATACAAAAACACTATTTTAATTTTGATATAATTAAATAAATTTTCACGAGAAAGTTTGTAATGAAAAATGTCTTATATTATATTAAATGGGAATATGTACATATATACATTATTAATCCAACATTCCACTATGCTTAAAAATATAAGGCATACGACCAATGCGTACTGCCAGTTATGACGTATGGATGTGAAACGTGGATGCTAAATTCGAGAATGTTAAGTAAGATCCAGTGCATACAGAAAAGCATGGAAAGATGTATGCTTGGTATAACAATAAGAGATCGTAAGAGGAATACATGGGTGAGAAGCATGGCCAAAGTGATAGATATAGCGCACCGTGTGAAAACGTTGAAGTGGCAACGGTTGGTGACAATTGGTAAACATGACTGGACATAAATAAAACGAAGAATAAAACTAGGATGGAGCGCTTTTGGAAGAATAAACACAGTTTTTAAATCCAACATCCCGCTAAGAAGGCATACGCCAATGCGTACTGCCAGTTATGACGTATGTGAAACGTACATAGATGCTGAATTCAAAAATGTTACGTAAGATCCAGTGCACACAGATAAGCTTCGCAATATGTATACTCGCTATAACAAGAAGAGATCTTAAGAGGAATACATGGGTAAGAAGAATGATCAAAGTGGCAGATATAGCAGAATGTGTGAAAAAGTTCATGTGGCAATGAGCTGGACACATAGCGAGAAGAATGAATGGCAGATGGACGCGATAAATACTGGAATGGTATCCGAGAGGATGCGAAAGAAAGCAAGGTAGACCGAGTGGACGATGGGCTGATGAATTGAGAAGAATGTGTGGAGTCTAGTGCAGGGATGGCGAACCTTTTTACGTTCGCGTGCCAAAAATTCCCCAATTATTTTCATCAACTGTCTGGCGTGCCGAGCAGTATTTAATGGCAAAAAAAGAATTTTTTTTTAGAATTTTATTGAAAAATTGCAATAGTTCAATAATAAAAATCCATTAGATATCAGTTATTTATCAATGAGATTTTTGCTATTGTATGTACATACGATGCCAAATGCTTTATATCAGGTTTATATTTCGTCACTTTTAGTAATATATGTACAAGCCCAACTGGATTCATCAGTCAACCTATTTCTTAAACTACATTTTATAAAATTCATTTCGGAAAATAATGACTCACAAGCATATGTATGTATGTATGTAGAAGAAAAAATTCGGGTGTGGCCAACCCATGACTTTATCCATATATTTGAGGAATACAAAGAGTAACGAAATTAATTTTTTAAGTACGTAAGTTAATAAAACGCATGCATACCACCACACTAACCAACATACATACATACATATGTACATATCATAGAATCACTGTGTTGAGTGCGCGCGCGTATGTAAAATACGATCTTCGGCATATATTCAAATAGGAAAAACTGCCACTTTCGGTCATCAGAAGTTGACTAAAATTACAGTATCTCTTACAAATAACGTGAAAACTATAGATATGAAATTTCGACGAAATCGCCGATGCAGTTTCGGAAATATTCTGCGGTAAACTTTTCGACAAAAATTAAAAAAAAACCTACTTCCGGTTGACTAATTTTATTAATTTTTTTTTTAAATATAAAATTCTCTCAAAATTACAACATTACAATATTATGACGATACTATATATTTAAAAGGTCGAAAAAAATAAAAACAAAAAAATCGTTCAGGAGTAAACTGCCATTTCCGGTAGTCAGAAGTTGACTAAAATTACAGTATCTCTTAAGACTAACCGTGAAAACTATAGATATGAAATTTCGAGAAAATTCCCGGTGCGGTTTCGGAAATATTTTGCGGTAAACTTTTCAACAAAAAAAAAACCTACTTCCGGTTGACTAATTTTATTAATTTATTTTTTTTTAAATACAAATTTTTCTCAAAATTACAACATTACAATATTGTGACGATACCACATATTTAAAAGGCCGAAAAAAATAAAAAACAAATCGTTCAAGAGTAAACTGCCATTTTCGGTAGTCAGATGTTGACCAAAATCACAGTATGTCTTACGGCTAACGTGAAAACTATAGATATGAAATATGGACAAAATTCACGAAGCCGTTTCGGAAATATTCTGTGGTAAAAAAATTTTAGTATTTTCTACAAGAAAAAAACCCTACTTCCGGTTTACTGATGTTGACCAAATTCGTTATGGCTCTTACACCTTACGTGGAAATAATAGATATGAAATTTCAGCTTGATAAACTTGACAGTTTTGGAGAAAACACGCATACAGACACACACACACATAAGTACACAGACATACAGACATACAGACATTTTTTAGAAATCATGAAAACATGATCAGGGGATGATACCTGATACAAATCAGTCAAAATCTCGAGGTCGAATTTTCGCACGATCACAATACTTTATCCGATTAGGATAAAGTAAAAATTGTTAATATCGCCGTCGCTAGTTTTTTTAAACAGCTTAACATTTCTGGAATGGCGTTCCAAGTTTTCATTATTTCTTCTTCTGCATTATTTTTAATTATGTTCGATAATCGATCATTTTCAATTTTTTCCAAGTCATTTCTCAAATCGAAAAAAACTTTTGTTTCCATATAGAACTGGATTGGAATTTCGTTTAATTGCATTTCTATATCTTCCATATTCAGCCACTTTAAAATCTCTAAATTGAGAGTATCTGCTGACACAACCTCTGGATATAGAATAAACTTTGATGTCCCTTCAAATCTCTTGAATTGTTTGAATCTTGGAGAAAACTCGTTCTTTATTGATTAACTTTATTGGTTAACTGCAGAAAATTCCTGTGTTAATTTAATTTTATCTGGGTTTTCATCTGGGAATTTTTTTTTTGTATTCGGAAAATATTTTAAGCTGTTGGATACTACGTCACGCTCGAATATGTTTAATTTTGCTTCAAATGCTTTGATCAAATCATACATTACAATTGCTGTTTTGTTAAAACCTTGCAGTTTACTATTTAATTAATTTAAATGTAAAATTTTCATCAGTGAAAAACATTAAATTTGAAAGCCATTCGACGTCCATTAACTGATTATATTTTTCAGTGACTTTCTCGTTATTTAAAAAAAAGCTTCACTTCATCTATATACATACACACTCAACAAATCTTTGAAGGACTTTTCCACGACTTAGCCATCGCACGTTGTTGTATGTACATAAGTAAACCATTGTACACCGAGCTTACCTCATTTATTCTAATCATTAACTCTAAAAATTTCCGTTTGTTTAATCCACGTGCAGATATAAAATTGACCAATTTCGTAACAAGCCTCATAACATCTTCCAGTGACTTGAAACCGTACTTTGCGCATAAAAACTGCTGATGTATTTATAATGAAATGAAAGCCCAGAACTGAATGTCCAATACGTTCGGTAAATAAATTGATAAAATCGTTTTCCTCTCCAGTCATACTGCGAGCACCATCAGTAGTTACTGACACAATTTTGGAAAGATCTATTTTTCTTTTGCATTTACAACTGCATTGCAAATATCTATTCCTTTTGTTGTTGTAGCTAATGATGTTAAACTGATCAATTCTTCTTTGATATTATTTTCATTACAGGTAACGAACAAAAATCTTATGCATGAATAATTAAAAAAGAAAAATTGAATTTTTTAAATCGTTCACGTGCCAGCTAAATTTTCGTGCGTGCTACCTCTGGCACGCGTGTCCTAGGTTCGACATCCCTGGTCTAGTGGATGCAGATTGCTCAAGACATACAGGAATGGAAGAGGATTGGAGAGGCCATCATCCAGCAGTGGATGGTGAACGGCTGAAAATGATGATGATGATGATGTACATTATAACTAACTAGTGTAAGCCCGTTGAATATCAACGGAGCGGTTTCTCATCATCCGTACTGAAAAATAATATTAAATTTAATAGCTTTTATAGTTGTTGCATAGATGGCACGGCATAATAACAATGTAACAATTTATCAAAGTCGCAAGCCTATTTTTTATTATTATATAAATAGTCAAGTTGAAGCCTGCCCATAATCATCTGGGCTATTATATATATGTACATTGAATGAAGTTATTTTAAATAGAAATGGAAAGTTTCGCAAAATATTCATATTTAAATTGACTTGTCAGTGAGTTCAGACAATGTAATCTCAGCTCGATAAATATGCATCAATCCACCGTATACATTTTTATTATACTGGATGTGCCGCACAATTCCGCGTGCGTCATCTCTATAGCGCACACACACAAAATGCAATAACTCACCGTATTGACAGGCTAGAAACATCATAAATTTTCCGGCAAAAGAGGGTTGTGGGCTTTCGCTAGCCAACGGAGCTTTTGCCACGAAAGCCTCGGTCGTCTTCCGCCTTGATAGCGGGATAGTTTCCCTCTTTCATTTGCGGAAGGGATAGAAAAATGATTATCGTTGGAGACCTTCACTCACAATGGACACCCCGGCCGATAAAAATAATGGGGAACTTAAGCCGCCTAATTCTCTAGGGTCGAGTATACGACGGAAATATACGACCGACAATACTTACGAGCTAGCTCTAAAAATTTAATATCTATATTCTTGTTAACGAGAGCTTTCCGCTTTGAAAAACAAATACGTAAAAATATATGTAAGATTGTAAGTCCGATGTTTTTATACATAAGTGTGATAGATATATTTCAATAGACCCGTTAGCACGTGCTCACTACGTTAATAAATATGTTTGATTGTACATTTGTATTCTGGAGACATTGCAACAAAAGTAGTATTTCTTATTTGGATCGCTGAGCACGTTAACATAACTGTAAACAGATTTCTTAGCGTGATTTCTATAGTTTGCGCATGGAAAGCTTCAATATAGCGAAGCAATACGTCGATTTTCCGGATGCTGTTGAGCCATAGGTAACCTTTGAACTCGTATGCCTTATTTTATCTTAACCGAAGGGGGACCACTATTGTGTTGCAGTTATTTATTGGTCCCCGCATCTTCTCCTTTCCAAGCTTATATTTGGGGGTCTTCGAGCCGTGGTGGACCTAAGGCCTAACCTGACCCCCATACCAATACCTGACAAGGGTCAATGAACACATGTTTAATGGAATAAATTCATGTATTATTTATTGAATCGGGAGCGTGACTGCCGCGAAATTTTTCCACCTTCTCCTCGGTGGAATCTTCCTCCCCGTGCGATACAGTTGTTTGCAAAATTGAGCGGAAAATTGATAACGTGCCATACATCAATCAAATCGGGTATACGAAATAATAAATTACAATGCTCTCTCGCTTCGGAGAAGTTTATTTGTATTGAATTTTTCGCGAATACATTAAATGTCTATTTTCGCGACTGCCTAAATGAGCTTTTTGTGTTTTTTTTTCCCCTGTTCACTCTCACACCGTCACTCGCCCCATCGTGCTTTTCCAGAGGATCGATTATAGGCGGCAATAATAGGTGCGTTAACTTATTGAAAACTCGCGCAGGTTATTGAATTTTCAAATATATTTCCCGTGGAGGTACATATAACTCACCCTATAAGCCTCTTTTGTCGAGTGTGATAGCATTTTCGCTTATAATAAATTTTGATGGGAGGGGTGTAGAAAAACTATTATAACGTCGTAAAAGTGAGTGGTGATGATGTTTTGCTTTCAACTTAAAATAATAAATAACCGATAGGCGCCGTTAAAAGCTCGTGCAAAAGCTCCATCTATTGCTGGAATCGAATTTTCCACTTAAACTGTAAAAGTAAAGCAAATTTTTTTATTGAGAAAAAATTGAAATAATTCACTTTTGCTCCTTATAAATTCAAAGCTAAAGATTTCCACCCTTAAAAAGTTGTCATGACTCATTTCTCTTTTGAAGCGTTATACATAGTAAAATGGAAACGAGTTGTTTTCTGCATTTCCCGTCGCTCTTGTGTTTCATTTTTCCGAGTTATTTTGTTGAGGGAATAAAACAATAACCATTTTCCGGTGCCTGAAGCGTTTCCCGCCATTCGGAAACGAGGTCCGACCCTCTTTGGAGGGCCCTTGTAAAGTAAATGGAACGTTGCCCCAAATAGGACGAATAAAATAATATTAATTTATTGCAACTACGTCGAGTGTATGCAAGTATCATAATCACACGCTTCAATAATAATATTTTTACATTATTTATTTCGAAGTATGAAAGCAAAACACTTCAAAATAACTTTTCGCAATGTATCGCATACTGATTTAGAAAATTTTATCGTTATAATAACGCATGTATTAACTGAAGAATTAGATAATTAGATAGAATTAAATATTTAAATTTAAAATTACAAAAACAATATTATTTATACTTGGACATTTTGTGGAATTCTCCGTCTAAGTTCGCATTATGCATATTTATTAAAAATGTAATTACTTTGTTAATTTGGAAGACTTGATTGATGGCAAAACTTTGCCTGCCAAAGAATTTTGACATAATATTTCAAAGAAAATCTTTTGAAGCATGGAGATATTTTACTTTATCGTATTATTTTTACAATAATTTTAATGCCATCTATGATTTTAATGTCAAAGCTTTACAGCAATGTGCTTTAATTTTAAATTCAGAGCACATTTTCCTTTTATGTTTGAACATTTTTCAAAAGATGATTCTATATGGATTTATTTAAATAATATAAATATTTTAAAAGTATGTACATACATATTTTATAATAGGGCTATACGATCATTATATACTAAAATAAATTATGTTCTTACGAAACGAAAAATTCGATGTATGAATGCTGGTGTGAATTAGAAACTACCGATAAAATGTACATACATACATACATATGTATGTATTATCTTTGAACCGAGAAAGTTAAATTCGCATCATGGAAACTGAGCCATTGCCAATAGTTTAATTCTGCTTAAGTTAATTTCCAACCGAAGTACACGCGTGTGTGTGTGCATGTTATCCTGGCCACAAAAAGGAAAGAGATGGTGGAATATTTACTTCTTCTATCTTTCGGTTGATCGTTCGTAAATTAACTGTTTGGCTCAAATCCAAGCCCACGGTCCGCGTCTTCAATTTTCCACACGTTGTGCCAATGGCTCTTTTTCAAAACACGACTCCGCCTTTTGCACTCAAATTAGCTCCAAATTAGGCGATGTCCTTCAAGTATCCACGATGGTTGTTTCGAGCCATATAATATTATGATATTCAAATACATAGTGATAGTCAAATGGAAAAAAAATCGTTCCTTGATGTATTTGCAAAAAAAATATTTAACGCAATATATTTATAAACACAATGAAAAAATAAAGTTTACGTGCCTGAACCCAATATTCGACCCTTTTGAAACGCAAAAACCAATATCTGGGTATCGAAATAACGATTTGATTGTATAAGATAGACCAAGTGACCAGGCGATACACGCAAGAAGTAAATGGGCCGGAAAATTGATAAAAGGAAAATGCCTGCTTTTTTTACTTGAAAAAAAAAAAAGATTTGATCCGCTGTCGAATGATACGTATATAAACAGTTTCGATATTTTTTTACGATATATCATTTTAGATGATGTAGGTACCTACGCTTTTGATATTAATTTTTACTTTTTCCTATTACACAAGTGTACCTACGTAAGTAGCGTAAGATACAATACGACAGAAACGTACCGCTTTTTGATATCTGATTATAAATTAATCTGTGAGAATTTTATTACATTTTTTAAATTGTAAATGTGTCCTTTGTGAAGTATTACTTTTCTCGTTTGAAAATCCGGTAGGTACCTTCATCCACCTGCGTTAGCTTTCATCTCACCCTCAAAATCCCTTAATCAAGAAGCTCCTTTATTCAAATGAAGCGAAGCCTTCGACAAGATTACCAAACGAGCCCTTTTCGACGATAGCTGCAATTACGTTGAAATCGGTTGTTTATTGCTTAACCTAGTGACGACGTCAGTCCTATAGGGACTAAAGCTTTCGCGCTAGGGGGAAGGAAGGAAATTTCATTCCTTTTTTACTCCACAAAGTCCCTTCGGCCACATGGGCTTATTCCCATGGGGATTAAGGACGACATTTCACGGACTACCTTTTTGTTATTTCACAAAAGATCCGCATAATTTTAATGGCGTGCCTTCCTTTTTTATCTGGCGTTTGGTGGGGCGTGTCGCGGACCCTTTGTCGACTCGTCCTTGACATTTTATCGACAATGATCAATCACTCTTTGTCTAGAAATGATTAATTGAATGCCATTCTCCGAGTATGATTATTTATAAAAATGCCTTTCTTCCAACTCAATGCATAAAAGCAAAGCAGCCTAGGCTAGCTAGCATCCGAGGAGTTGGAATTTTTACACGATCCTTCATTGCAAATAATTGAACGATCAACGGCATTTTTAATTTAGCGAATACGGTGCTATGATCGCAATGCAACACAATACTAAAATACGATTCATATTGAAAAATGTAAACTATTATTATGTAGATATATATTTTATACATCGTTTCGATTAAATATTAGGAAACAATTACATAAACAATTAATAAACAATTAATAAACAAATTAATAAACAATTACATACATATATGTATTAGGAAATTTTTAGAGCGAGCTTATTTAAGAAATAGCTTAAGCTGATATTACAAAAAAATTAACCAGGAAGTTTTATCAAAACTACCAATAACCACGCTAACAAATTAGTAAAAGTCATTACCTTTCTGGTATAAACATAGGCTCCCGATACATAATCTGGTTTAAACCTCCGGTTACAGTGAGTTACTAGAAATAAGAATTAATTGTATCCGCATGCATACCGTATGTACAAACATATGTATTATGTAGCGTATTAAAAAAATAAATTGTAAATTGGATTTTTTTAGCTTAAACTTTCCTACTATACAAACAAACACTAACAATAAAGATAAGATTAAGTAAGATTATCTTCCTTATTATTATTAACACACATTTATTGTAAAATGAATAGTGGCTACTTGACCAGGAACCATTAGGATACGTTTTTATTGAATAAGAAGTATTATGAACATTACACATACTATGTATATATGCAAAATTTCAGCTTAATGTGTATCATATAGCTTTGCTGGAAAAAACTTTTTACACAAAAATTAGGTGACTTTCCAAGGGAAGTACTTTTTAGTAGTAAATTTAATAGTAAAAACTAATAAATTTTTCGTCAAAAAAAAATTTTGAAAGCCTTATGAATTGTATGCCGGCAAAAAATATGAAATTTCAGTGTAATAGGATAAACTGTTTTTGAGTTATTAGCGATTCTACGCATTCTATGTATTATGCGATTCTATTTACACAGACACACAGACTTACAGACACATAGACACACAGACGTTTTCCAGAAATCATGAAAACTTGATATAAAACTTGACAAAATATGATGATACTTGATACAAATCAAATCAGTCAAAATCTCAAGGTCGAATTTTTGTCCGATCACAATACTGGATCCGATTAGGATAAAGTAAAAAAAGACATACATACATAGCTTAGAATCGACAGTATGTATACCTTTTCGATAGTCAGCCTATTAATAACTTATTAGACATAAGATAAAAAAAATATGTATAAGTAGGAAAATTTTGTTGGCACTTTTGATTAATTTCCAAATAGTCGAACGCGATCGAGAAACGTGCAAAGTCAACCGAATTATGACGCGTTCCGAGAAAAGTCCCAACATCGCAATTAAGCTATAATTATTTTTCCGGTGGAAAACAACTCATTTCGCAACCAGTCTTTTGTTTGGCGTAACGTAATATCGTTTCATTGCCGTTTTTAGTGGGCCGCAGTGGGCCTCGCGAGCTCCCGTAATAAGTCGTAAAGTCGAAATAGTGCCTGGGGCGCGAAACTCAACCCCTACACAACCACCGACAAACCGACCCCTTCACCCCCATTTCACTCGAATAAAATACAAAACTTCCCCCCCCACCTACCCCCCTATTCCGTCGCGGATCCTATGACCCCCGACAACGGATGAATAATTCACGCGAGAGTTTTTCCTACTCTCTCGTACATTTTACAACCCGTTAAAAGTATTTTTCGCTTTTGTTTATGCGTTTGTGTGTGTGTGTGTGTGTGTGTGCGTCGCATCCGGAAAAGTTTGATTTTTACGCAACCGATTACATAAAAAGGGTTTTTCCTTTACGACGGCGAACGAGCGCGACAACGACACTATATACGAGCGTTAACCTTTAGAGCGCGCGCGACTTACGAACGAATCATCATTTTTACGGCCTGTTCGAATCTGCGATGCGTATTGATCGCGACGCAACAATATCACATTGTATTCCTCTTTTTTTTCGTTTTTTTTGTAGCACATGCATCATAAAATTTACGAGCCGTAAGACAAAATAATTCCATTTAATATAAAGGTCAGAATTGAACCGTTAAAAAATATCGTTTCTCCTTTTTTTATAGTGTGCGTAGTAAGTAAGGGAAGAGGACAAGGGAAGGCCAAGGAAGAAGTACATAAGCCAAATAGTGGAACGCTCTGATTTTCTCACTCTGCCAACTGTTATGAGGTGATGAAAAGTAAGGCGACTGACCTAAATACTATATAAAGGGTTCATAAACAACAATATACGTAATCAGTAAACAAGTGTGGTTCCAGTTTGGAATAGTCTTTCGGATTCAATAGTCACTTTAAAAAATGTTAATTTATATAAAAATCAACTAGATTTATTCTTAAAAAACAATGGGTATTTGTAACTCTTTTATATATGGACCATTATTCATTTTACATTCATTCTATTTCTATGTTAATTTTATTTTTGTTATTACTTTTTATCTTGGTTTTTAGTTTTATTTTAATTTTGTTCAATTTTGGCAATACTGTCCTCTCTTTCTTTTTCATTTACAATAATACTGTTTTCTTATTTTTATTTTTCTTCTTGTTAACTGATACCAAACCCCATGGGCCTATCGGCTATGCCGCCTCTCCATGTAATTATTAAATAAATAAATAAAAGTTATATAATATTTATGACATTTATATAAACATTATAATTTATCAAATCAATTTGGCTAAAATTTAATATTATGTAGATCTTCAAGAACGAATTCACAAATAGGTATTTTATTCGGAAATAGCAACATACAAATCTAAATTCAGAATTTTGCACGTACAGTCATAAACACAATTGAATTCGTGTAATATTAGGTGCACGCTAGTATGAAAGCTTTCATTACCCTCCGGCAACATATTTCACACAATGAGGAAAACATCGAAACGAGCTTTCCAGCCCCCCGCGACAGTAAAAGCACGCGACAAAGCTTCAACTTTGAGAAGACACACACACACACACAGACACGTTTACATATGTATATTCAAGCCGAAACTTTATCAATTCGTTTCCGGCAACTCTACTATTCGTGAAAATGTTAGTTTTGGGCGATTCGCGAATTATACGGCGATCGTTTCGGCGCATAAAGCCGCGAGTTTTCCCAAGGACCCATCTCATTTTTTCCCATCAAACTTTCGAGATTGTCCATTGGCGAGATTTGCGGCGCGATCAATCTCGCGCGCTCAATTGTAAGGGCCGCTTATACATTGTCGAAGACGAGAAAAAAAAATCATCCGACGATAATTGAAAACACAAATCTCATTCGCAAACTTTCGCCGCGGAAATATTTTTATTTGACGTCTCATCACAGCGCACGTACACAAAAGATTCGCCTTTGCAGCTTCGCGGTATACCCCACCGGGCGTGTTATTTATTTTCGCACGGAAAATTCTACCGAAGAAAATTCTCGGAAACGTCAATTTTAATTTTGATCGAACCGAGTTGACACATTCCTGGTGGAAAACTCGTAGTACGAGATAGTAGTACGCACGCTTGGCTATAACGAGCAGGGAACTTCTTGCCAAACCGGTGGCCACTGGCCAAAACCAATTAAGAAAACAGTGAGGAACGAAAATAAGCGAGTGGCCGAAGCTTAATATCAACCAGAGGACCTCGGAAACACGTCGATACTAATAAGCGTGCCGTTAAGTCAAAGTGAACTTTCCCCGATGTAAACAACAACGCGAGAAAAGGCATTTTGTATATAACTTACGAACATTCCTATGGAGTAACATTAGCCACGGTGGAGGCTTAATATTCGCACCATTAAGCTCAAACGCTTTGGCGGTAATTTTTTGCGACCGAAAAATTGTTTGAAGAATTCGCTCCACACAAAATAGGAAGGAATTTGAATAATAATTTGAGTGAAAATCGAGCAATTTTAAGCCGGCACCACTCTCGCTGTGGGTTTCATAATAATAACACACATATACCGACACGCGCACGGGAGTGAGGGCTTAAAGCTGTTTCCAGCAGGTATAAAATTAAAAGCTTTTCGCTAAGCTCACTTGCTTTAAGTAATTTCTTATGGGCAACGGCCAAGCTGCGGTATTTAATAAACTAAGTAACCCGCCCTCGTTGCACTTTGTATATAAAAGTAGTCGATTTAATAACACGCGGAAAATTGAAAAAAAAAAGTTGCACCACTTCAAATGTAAGAAGATTTATTTCCGGTTTCAAATTTGAACGTTTTTCATATAATTTTATTCAAAATAGTGTGGGGGAAAAATTTTTGAAGCTTCTCAAAGTAATGATAGGTCCCTTGAATTTGAATGCGCATACAAATGTTATACATTTCATAACGATCGTGCTCGAGTGTGTCCCGAAGAACAACACGCACACACAATGGGCTAAGTTTCGGCATTAATTTACAACTCTCGTATTACATGCAAATGTAGGGTAAACGTTACTTGTGCGAATAAACAACCACCCCCTCAGTGCGTGTGTCATAAGACAAAAGCCCCATCGGCCAACCGCCTAAGACAATAGTGTAATGATTGCCATCTCGAAGACAATTGGAAATGGATTAAAGGGATGTCAAACCTTAAGACTTTAGTGCGAGCGACACATTCGTGACCGAGAATTCGACTGTGGAGTTCACGCGTGCGGAAAATCTATCGTTAAAACCGTAGCCGGAACGAGCCTCGGTAAATTTAGACATAATCGTAACTTTTCAGTTTGACCTTTACTATTTTGATAGTGTGTGTGTGTGTTCGATGTTTGGTCGGTTCGCTGGCGACATGTCTCCAAAGAGTCGGGTTAAACTTATGTTCATTTGATTTGCTACGTCCGTTGGGAAATTTCCACGTCGATATCTCGAAAGGGAAAATAGCGCTAGACTTTTCATATTTACGAAAGAAAGAAAAATCAATATTTGATTTGTCGGATTTGTTTATTTTTAATTCAAAGCCAACCACAATTCAATCCAAAATCGTCGGCGAGTACGGGCATATTTTTTCTTGTACGCATTTACAATAGTATAATATGATATACAAAATGTTTTGTAATGGCCACGAATACGGCAGGAGGCACATACATTACCGGCATAATAGATGATACAAAACAGTATACGGTTAACTGAGCACGAATGTGGAGTTTAGATAGCTTTATAGGTTTTTAAGCTCAAAAGTAACGAATAGTCAGAATGTAGTAGGCGAACGAAACGTTCAACAATAAAGCTGCGCGATAACAAGGTGAAATACGAGTTTTTCTCACAATTTTCTTTTAGTCCCCCCCCCCCCTCCATCCCACCTAATAAGTAAATAAATAATAAAAATACGCCGAAGCTCGATAAAAGCTCTTTCCATAGGCTCACTTATTATACAGCTTATAAAAGAAATATAGTGTAGCTGAAACCAACGCGGAATATTGAGCATTTTCAACAAACTTTTCATTTGAACCTCAAATTTGTATTGTACTATTGTTGACGTACACAATTTGGTCAAATGATTTTCAAACGCTTTCATTTCGTGTACCAATTTGTTTTAATTTTATCATTTCTTATCAAATTTCATTGCTGGATGAAGGGCTTTCCAATTCTTATCCATCCTTGTCTGCTTGAGTAATCTGCATTCACTTGACTCTTCACATTCTTCTCAATTCATCAGCCCATCTTCCACTCGGTCCACCTTGCTTTCTTTCACATCCTCTCAGATACCATTCCAGTATTTCTCGTGTCCATCTGCCATCCATTCTTCTCGCTATGTGTCCAGCCCATTGCTACTTCAACTTTTTCATACGTTCCGCTATATTTGTCACTTTGGCCACGCTTCTTAGCCATGTATTCCTCTTACGATCTCTTCTTGTTATACCGAGCATACATCTTTTCATGCTTCTCTGTGTGCACTGTATCTTGTGTAACATTCTTGAATTTAGCACCCACGTTTCACATCCATACGTCATTCCTTGGACGTACCCAACTGCCATCCTACAGGGTGCCATGGGCTTCTACTCGTTGGAGTCTAGACGGCAACTATTTTTAGGAAAGCATATTCTACAAGTTGCTGATTGGTTTGGTGCACAATCCTCAGATCCTAAGAACAATTAAATTGTGGGTACCGAGCCAATTTCGTAATTCCAGGCAGCATATGCATCCACATTTACTTTTCCATCCACCTGAGGCACGAACCAATATGGTGTCATCTTCTCCGGTGGCCAGAGCAATCGATCTGCTGAATCGGGTAGCTGTCTCGTTTGATATTTTCTTTGGAAGATACAGTTGCTTGATTGAGCAAATACTAAGGGTCAAATGAGGTTTTATTATATTTAATTATGTTTTTTTTTACTATTTTTATGTTTATACCATGTTTTATCTTTGTAATTCACCCACCATGGCGATTTGGTTGAGCTGTTATGTCATGGTGGATGTTTTTGTAATTACAAATAGAATAAAAATAAAAATAACTGGCAGTACGCATTGGTATGTTGGGTTTAAAAACTATGTTCATTCTTCCGAAAGCGCTCTATCCTAGTTTCATTCTTCGTTTTCGTTGATGGTTGGTTTTATTTAATTACAATAACTCTTTGTGTATAATATGTACTCTCATATACCCCGACCGATGCATCATAAACTAGGATTTAAATTAAATTTATTTTCTTTGGTGAATTTTCAATTTTAAAGTAGTTACCTAGGCATCGTGAATCGTCGCAATTTATTAAGGGTCCAGTGTATCGGAGCGATGGCGGTCGAAGCGTAGTCGTCTACCGGATATTGGTTTAAATTTGAGGTTGTATAAGCATCTGTGTCACACGCCATAAAGCCCTCCCCGTCCTCAATCATTACAAAATGGCGTCGTTGTGTAAGCCAGCGTCGGTTTTTGCTGACGCCGCGTGCCCCAATATTTTCGCACGACAATAGAGCGTCACGTTAACGCGTACACTTGCGTAAGGATGCGAATATCTACACCCCCTGCCGGAATTTCTCCTCACCCACCCACCCCCTTCTCACTATCCCGGACACGCGTCATTGGTGGCGTTAAATTACAAGGGTCGTAGTCGGAAATCGCCTTTCCGGAAAAGTGTTCGTTGTCGTGGAAAACTCGACGCAAAAACAACGAATGTTCACAAAGAGATCGCGACTGACTCCCCGCTGTGCGCTTTTGTGCATACGATGCTCTCTATAAAATTCATTTAAAATATTAGCTTAATAGGGAGAGCTTTGATTTTTTTTATAAAAATAAATAGATGAATAGATAATCATCAGTATATAATCATATTGTAGAGATAGTTGATAGTTATTTATACCTAGGGCAATTGGTGAATATGACTGGATGTAAAGAAGAATAAATAAAACGAAGAATGAAACTAGGATGGAGTGCATTTGGAAGAATGAACATAGTTTTTAAATCCAACATTCCGCTATCCTTAAAAAAGATGGATAGACCAATGCGTACTGCCAGTTATTTTTATTTTTATTCTATTTTTAATTACAAAAACACCCATCATGACATAACAGCTCAACCAAATCGCCATGGTGGGTAAATTACAAAGATAAAACATAATAAAATATGGTATAAACATAAAAATAGTAAAACAACATAATTAAACATAATAAAAACTCACTTGACCTTTAGTATTTGCTCAATAGAGCAAATGTATCTTCCAAAGAAAATATCAAACGAGACAGCTACCCGATTCAGCAGAAGCATGAAAAGATGAATGCTTGGTATAACAAGAAGAGATCGTAAGAGGAATACATGGGTAAGAAGAAGTTTGACCAAAGTGGCAGATATAGCAGTACGTGTGAAAAAGTTGAAGTGGCAATGGGCTGAACACATAGCAAGAAGAATGGATGGCAGATGGACGCGAGAAATACTGGAATGGTATCCGAGAGGATGTGAAAGAAAGCAAGGTAGACCGAGTGGAAGATGGGCTGATGAATTGAGAAGAATGTGAAGAGTCAAGTGGATGCAGATTACTCAAGACAGACAGGAATGGAAGAGGATTGGAGAGGCCTTCATCCAGCAGTGGATGGTGAACGGCTGAAAATGACGATAATGATGAAATAGATGAATAGATACATAATTAAAATATATTTCATATAGTTGTGGTTTGGTAAATAGTATGATAGTATGAGGTGACGATTCTTGGAATACCCAGTACGTGATATATTACAAAATGTTTTAAATTGAATGTGTGATTTATGTGTGAATAGACGTTTTTGCAGTAGTATTTCAACTCTACGTACATATGTACATACGTATGTATGTAGGTACGACGACACTAAGAGCATTCTCGCAGTTTCAACAATTTTTCCACGCTCTTCGTGAATTTTCCCAGCGAAGTTGACTTCGTGAATTCGTTGGAGCGTCCGGGAAAACTTGATTATAAAGACAATTTTAAAATTGCTCCCGAGATATGTTTCCCACCGTGTCAGCACTCTTTCTGAACCCGTTAAAAAATAGTCTATTGTTCGAATATAATTTAACTTTCTCATTATACAAGTGTCGTAATCATTTATGAAGTTTCGACGAACCAACTAACGTTAACTAAATACTTTTTAACTCCAACCTTGTACTGGATCTTTTTCTCGCGTATTTCAAAGCTCTTTTTTTTTAAACAATTGTAAATTTAAATTTTGTGTATGGGTCGACCCACTCGCAAAGTAATCTTATTTACATGACTCAGTTTTGAACAGAACGTGCCAAGTAGAATTAAAAGCATAAAAGCTTTTTTTTGTTCAGTTTTGATTGATTTTTTCTTTGATAAGATAATATAAGACTCATTTACTATTTTTATTCAGTTTCAACATTTGAATTTGCAACACGATTTTGGACGTGTACAGTCGTTTGAATTTTAATTACCAGTTTTCATTTAAATTTATTCGTTTTTAGTTTAAATTTCATAAAAAAAAGATTTTTAAATGTACATACATAGATATCTATATTGAATTTAATTGTAAAATTGAAAAATAATTTATTGAATTGGAATTAGCTAAAAAATTTATTACAACAAAAGACTTTCAAACCATTTTGCAAGTAAAAAGAACAGGTAAAGGTAGACTTCGATAACAACGTTTTGAAGACGTTGGATTCAAGTATAAGGTTGTCGTGTAAAGTCTCCGCAAAAGCCAGGGTTAGACTGAGGTAAAAGCAATTTAATAAAAAGTAGCCATTATTTTTAGAGAGTTTATTTTTGTTCCCCTTTGGTCCATTTCCTTTCGAAACTTCGTCAAGTCTCCCCTTTGTCGTTTCTTGCATTGCTCTGTCGTTTACCACCTTCTTCAGCACATACAAATCTATATTGTATCCTAGAACTACAGTATACATATGTATGTATGTATGTATGTGTGTACTTGAAATGTGTTATGTATTGTACGTGGAATTGGAATTGTCAAGTTACTCTTATGTTATTATTGTATTTGATTTCATTTCATAAGATACAACGAGATCACAAAAAAAACTTTGCGATGCGAACGCTTATCTATAGCTTATTCTCAATAATTTTTGAGAAGTTGATAGGTATAGCTTGTATTTTTTTAACCAATGTAAAAACAAACTTCGATCGTTTGTTTCTAATATCCTATACCTTTTGTTATGATACGTCAAAATATTAATTTCCGTCTGCGAAGAAAAATAGCTCGTATTTCTTTGAATTAATATTCATCACTGTGCTTTCTTTTGAACATTTTCTGATAAGCATGTCAATTTCGAAACGAAAAAATAGCATTTAAGTATTTTACACCGGCTCATTTAAAACTTGCACGTACCTACCTTCTGCGCAATGTTTACATTTGTTAAACGAAAACGTCAAGGTTACCATTTGTATTCGTCGAATTTAGCGTATATTAATATAATACTGGTGTGAATCATACGATGGTTCTTAGCAAAATAAATATTTTGATATACGCGATGATGTATGAAACTTGTACTCTTACGAATGTTTGGGTTGTGGTATATCCACTTACACAGTATAAAATAATCAAATTGAAGGAGCACTCACCGGTGTGCGGTACGTAGAGGTTCAAGTACAAACAGTCTTCCGATTGGTTTTTCAGGAATGGAAGGAGCCTTTTGATGTAGTTGTACCTTCCTGCCGATAGGGAGTCCTTTTTCATATCCGGTAGCATTTGTGGACACACGGCTGCAAAGGACGTCGCCATTTTTAGACCGGACCATTGCGTTGCACTCACTGTCGACACAATAACAAATTTTATTTATGTCAAGTAGGTGTAAGTACGTGATAAATTAGTTCTTATAATATAGCTGGTGTGTGTGTGTTTTGGGTCAAAAGTGTCGAAACTATTCTCGATGACGACGCGTCAACGCCAGTTTGGCCGGAAAATATCGCGGTTACGTGAAAATTTTCATCAAGCGTTAAGTTATTTACGAGATAGCTCGAAATAGACTCGGTTACATTGCAAAATTTTCTCGCAGATCATTTTCAAGCCAATTTTCGATATGTCGATACGATACTTATAATTCTATATACTTCGAATATTCTTTTGTCTTATCTGATATCTACTGTGACGCTATAGCCGTGGTTGATTTCGTAGAACTCGTTTGGATAACTTCGCTCCTGTATAGCCTCTGGTATAACCCATCTTCAAAATCGTATAAATTATGTAAATATTTACGGCAAACTCTAGGCTAGCATCGATCGAAAAGTGTATGAAATTTATTGATTTTTCAGTAATATGTTTGTGTATAAACACACTTTCGGGTGCGCGTAAGTGTCTATTTCCGTAGTTTGTTTATTTCCACGGTTTGTGCATATAAATTACATTGATTTGTGAGGAAGCGTTCGACGATTTCAAGATTTTTGTCGTTCGTAAATGGCGCGTCAATCAGCCGTGGCATTTTGACAAGTTTTTCGGCTATCGTTTCCATATCCAATTTAAATAATAATCGAAACCATTTCACAATATTCAAATACGAAACGAATTTTCCTCGTTACTCTTGCATAATACATACATTTTTTTCATACACTTAATTATTGTATTACATATAAATCTTATTTCAGTTCGAATTGCGAAAGTATTCGACAAGTTAAGGATGATGTATTAGGCCGTTATTTTTCGATATCCACATTCGTTTTCTCCAGTGTATGATAGTCACTTACAGCTATGAAATATTGCCACGAAACAACACAGTTTCATAGTGACAGTAATAATACAACTATTGGATTCTAAGCCCAATTCAGAATTATTTATTGTGATACAAATAATAAAGTATTCATTATTCTGTGTAATGTGTTATTATATGATATTATGTACCATATTTTTGTTTAAGATTATGGTAATACATACCTGGTGGCATTAGCCGTAAACTTCCAATGGGGGGTGCGGCATAGGGGAGTCCCAGGAAAACCTCGACCGCTCCCAAACCACCACCACTGTCCCTTGGCTCCAAAATAAGGCCCATTACAGGCCCTTGCTTCAATTTATACTGTCTGGTAAGCCTTTTGCCCAGGTCGGCATCGCTCGGATCCGACGGAAATGACTCATCGTGCAACTGGGCGATTGTCGTCGATAGGCCGAAGCAAAACAGTACCAAAAGGCCCGAAACGCCCCTGGTTGGGAATGTGAAGCGAGCCATAGTAGACGCTGATTGAAATGCTTGACATGTATTTGAAAATCACTGGCGGAATAGTACGTAAATATTATTATATGAAATGCATTGGCATTCACTGTGAACGTCACTGTGCCGCTTCAACATATTTCCAAATCAAATCATTGCGCCGCTACATTTTACATCTACTATTTGATGTTCATACGCGCGGATTCTATAATGATATTGTGTTTTGTCAAAAAAATGCCATTTTTATATACATGCATGGAATCTATAATGAATTTGACTCAATAATACGGTCTACGAACGAAAATCTTTAACGCAAACTTCATTCATTAGAAATACTTCTCACTTCTCAGTAACGTTTCGTATGTATGTATGTATATGTACATATATTTGTATGTTTTGCTTTATACTTCTTCGGCAGGCGGCCTTTAAAGAGTAGAAGTCAAATTTGAGTCAAAACAGGATAAAGTACATATTTGGAATTAGCACAAGTCAATTCCACCTGGAACTTGTCGAAGAGAATTGATCAAAGTAATGGAAATTTTCTTTAGTTTTTTGACTCTGCTGAAAAGTTACCTTTTTTGACTTGTACTCTTAAGGCCGCCCATCAAAGATTTATCAATCTGTTTATTTTACAGAATTTTACAGTGTGTTTCTGAGACTAATTGACGAAATCCAGATGATGCAATACAACTTCCGGTTAATTGTAAGTGCCATTAATGAATGCGTAAATAAATATACATTCAGAGATATTATTTTTATAATTTATTTTTATTGAAAGTCAGTTTAAAAAAAGGAAAAATTCAATATTTCATATCATAATAAGAAGAAAACACTATCATAGACTGGTCCAAGGTCAAAGATTTACGAGCTTTTACATTTTATACAATTTATTTTATAATAATTGTAAACAATGCTTTAAAATATAGTCATAATTTATTGTCAATAATTATTATTATTGTTTGATACTATTGCAACTTACATATATGTATATGTATGTACATACATATATACCAATAGCCATTTTAAGCTCGTTGCTATTTCAATGGTTCAATGGTCGTTCAAAAAGCACAGCGCTTTCGCGCGAAATAAAATTGAAGCGTTTTCGCACACACATACACTTCACCATAGGTACATATGTACATATCTACACACTGGCCGGTACAAAAAGGAGCACTTTTTGTTATCGCGTTATAGAGTGATATAATAACGCGCGTTGAGCCGCTCGAGCCCAACAAACAGGCCCGCACGGATTTACATATAATAAGTGGGGAGAGGGGAAATAGGCGCTTCCCGTCTTCCAAAAAAAAAAAAAAAAAGAAGAAGAATAAAACGAAAAAATGTCATCGCTCCCGATCCTACCGTCCTACCGCCAAACGCGAGCTTATTCGAGAGAGCCGCACGTTTATTAATAGAAGACGAAGAAGAAGCGAACCGACCCGGCGTCCGCGTCTTCTTCTCATTATAATATCAAAAGAATGTCGAGTCTCTCGCGCGCACATACATAGATAGTAGGGACGCACTCGTGACGGTTTCGCCGAGCGGTTTCCTCGGCGGATCGACCCATTAGGAATGCGCATATCTGACGAGATAGTGTCACGTAAAAAACCGCTCATCAAAGCGCGACAAAACAGTCGAACGCATTAATTATGCGTGCGAGTTCTGTGTTTTGCTAAAAAAAAAAAACCCCTGTAGATACAACCCGTAGGTCGTGTATAATGCATCCTACGTACGTAGCGACGGAATACATTCGAAAGCTCGGCAAATAGCCAGGACTGTTTGTTCCCCGGCGGGCGCAAATCTCAAAACCGCTAGAATATGGATTATCGTTTATAAGCTCGGATCGTGCGGATTATGTTATTGCGCTTCAAAGTACAGTGTCGTCAACCGTAAAGGCCGCGAGTCTATTAACGCTTGAGGTGTAATGCTTTAGTGTAATGTAGTGTAGTGCTGTAGTGTAGTGCTGGGTGTAATGCCCTTCTCGGTATTCCGTTGCACTTGCACTGCTGTTGCACAATTATATATATATAATAGCCGAAATCCATCTGTCTGTCTGTTGATAACGCTCGCTGAGGTAAATAATTAAAAAACGAGAACGAGTGAGATTTGAACCCGAGATCACCAGGTTGGGAGGAATCGTGCTAACACTATCTTCCAAACCGAGGCGATGACGGACGTATTATAATTGGCCAATATATATTCTTGAAGGGTTCGCGACTTTGCTAAATTGTAGAATTATTGTTATTATAACGCGCCATAGATGCAGCTTCGTTGATATTCAACGGGCTTACACTAGTTATATACATATATATATATATATAATAGCCCAATTCCGTATGTCTGTCTGTCCGTCTTCTGATAACGCTTGAAATTAAATTAAAATTGAATTGAAAAAATACGAACGTCGCGATTGGGATTTGAACCTGTCATCACTAGGTTGGGTGAATTAGCGCTAACGCGTTCACACAACACCGGTGATGGGAGACCTCCTATAATTTGAAAATATTAATCCTATGTAGGTTCGCGACTTTGCTAAATTATTACGTAATCAATTACCTCAAACACGTCCGTTGATATTCAACGGGCTTACACTAGTAATATACATATGTATGTATATGGATATGAAATTTTCATAGTTTTCTAATAAAATAACAATATGAAAACCACAGTCGATGAAGTAAAGGAATTTATAATTTACGTCATATTTACAGTCACAAACATCGTATTTAAAACCCCTAGCCAAATAAAAAAGAAATATGTCGCGTGAAATTTTAAAATGGCAATACTCGATGAAAAAATTGTTATTTTTGTTTTCGATCTCTTAAATCAACGATTCGTAGATAATACTGTAAGTAAATCAATCTCACAAATGTAGTTAATTTTATTGAGTCGATCTACGAGAACATTTGCGGTTAACGTTCTTTAGCATGGAATCACTTCCGTTGTTTTCGAGGATGTCGGTTTCGGACGAATCGTAAAAGACATCTGTTTGCCAAATTCACTAATATATTTTTTCAATACTTGGAAAACATGCGTCTCGTATTATTTGAATGTACGAAAAAAATACATACTTTGTGTACCGGTTCCGTTTTAAACATTCCGTAATTTCGAAAGGTATGCAGTATTTCCATTGTCGTCTGACTCCTGTCAACGCGTCCTTTCAAAGATAAACTCGTTCGTTTGACCGACAGTGCTTCTTTATACGTATATAATCGCTTGTTTATCAATTTCATTGCTGTTTTCGTTTTTAAATCGATACATTATGATATGTGAGCTATTAGGCATTATTACCGGAAACAATATCATCTTTGGGCGATACAAATATAAGGAGGTTTACACGATGGGGTAATAAATTACGTCTAAGTTCTAAACAATGGATATACATATATATGTGTATTCGAGCAATATTTTTAACATCCACGAAAATGAAAAACGGTCGAAAAAATAATTTCGCGTTTGAAGATGACAGCTGAAGTAAACATTGTAGTATCGACCGGGGAAAATAAACATTTCCACTAGGAATGCTGACTGAAATGTGTTTCTATAGTAAAAAAAAAAGGAAAATTGAAACTGTACGAAAAAGTATATATGTACATACATATGTATGTATGTATGTATGTTCGTATATGCGTATCCATTTATGCGTCACCGCCAAATACTTTGAAGAATAAAACGTTGTATTGCTCATATTAAATTTCAAAGTTCGTTGAATAATATAAATGCATGAAAATTTTGCGGAGTGTTTCCCCGAAACTGATTTATTTATTTCCGAGCCGACATTTCCCAAGTGGTTTGTTATTGAAAAAAATATTTTGATGACAACAAGATTAGTGATATTATTCATTTCATTCATACTACATACATACATATTTTGTACACTTTACTATTGGAATAATTTCGTAGACTGTGAGTTTCCGTTTAAAATAAATTGCTTTCAAATGTCGTCACATTCTAATTTGCTTGCGAATCACCACTACAATCTTCACGTGCTACAAATGAAATCATCGTTCAGGATTAAAAGAATTTCAACTTAATTATAGAATGGCGAAAAGCTCTTAGATTTTATATATCCAAAAAGTAAAAATTAAATGATATAAAATATTCATAATAAAATTACTTTTGCACATAAAAAAATGTGCTTATTTTTTTACTAAAATAGAATACAAGAAAAAGGAATATAAATAAAGAACGTATTTTTAAATTTGTTACATGTACATTGTTTTTAAACGTACGGCGTAAACAGTACAATATAATGTATTTAATTTTCAATGGATTATTGTTTTGCGTTTCAGTATTATTTCATATAAAAATAGCATTCTTTTTAAAGGAATAAGACGTTTATAAACACCTTGAAATTATTTTAAGATTACGTACACTGTATTATTGTTGAAATTTTTCTTTTTCGAAAAATCTTATTTCACACTCCTTAGCACTCACTGTTGTTTTGATTGAACTTTCACTTTTATAATTAAATTTTCTTTATCCGATGAATTTTCCCAAAAAATACACATCCGTCGCGGAAAATATTTCAGAGGAGACGGTATGTATTGAGAAGACAAGAACGACAACAGAAATGCGACCAAAAGTGTACAAGCTCCGCGCGGCGCGGTTCTGATGTAAAATTAGAGACGCTCGGCTCGGTCGCACGAGAGGACTAAACTTTGGCTTCAAAACAAATATATGAACTAGATCCAAAGAATACACGTATACGAATACATTGAAGCGCACACACGTGGAAGCAACGGTTGCAAATAGATCTGTCACTTCTTTTCCATCACCAGGTGTGGCTAAGCCAAAAATCGACGACGGTTGTACTTACACTACTCCTGGAATAACATCGGAAGCAAAAACTATCGATTTTCGATATGTTTACAAACAAATTATATGAAAGGTATTGAACTCGTTGAAACCATTCAGTAAGCTACCTACATAAATTAAAAGTAAGTATTTTATGGTATTATATATACCTATGTATATAAAAAGTCGTGGGAAGGTCACATCTAAATTTTCTAGACTGAAAAAAAAATTGGCGAAAAATACCGTCAAAGGTTGCGTGCGCGATAGGAAAGAATAAATAACCAATTTCTGAGTGAGTGTAGTTTTTGGTTCAAAGAACCCGCTTTGTAATCTTGTCGAAAGCCCGCTTCATTTGAATAAGGGAGCTTTTTGATTAGAAGATGTAAGGGGGGGAGGAGAAGGTGGTTAGAACTTGTGGCAAGGTGGAAGGGGGGGTCGAAAGTTTCCAGGTGAAGAGCTTTAAGGCTTTCCCTTGCGAAAAAAAACACGAACCCTTCCCAGGTATTTTTAGCAATAGCAAATATACGGTTTCGTGACAGAAGAAGTTAGGAAATGTACGTTTAGCGTCACGCTGGAAGTATGTTCGTTCTTTTGCTGTGAAATAATTATTTTCAAATTGAAATCAAATCAGTCCAATTTGAGGCGAGAGCAATATTCAAATATATACATATGTACATATGTATATAAAATACCTGGTGCTTTTTTAAAACTTTTTTAAGGTTACTTACAAAGTTTGGTCTCAAATCAAATGTAAAATTTTACAACGATACGTTCAGATGGTAACACTTTTTAGTTTAGATAACATACATATAGACAGAGTTGAAATTATACATAATTGTTCGACATTTTGCGACGCAGTCGAATTAAACGAGCTCACTTCGCATAGGGGGTACAAACAGCAAATTTCGCGATTGGAAAGTTATGAAACACGAAATGAATGAGGGCAGCATTTGTTCTCGCGCTTTAATTTCCCATTTGCCCACTTTTCCCATATAAAGTTTTCGCGGATACACCTACCGACGTATAATTTTAATGTGTGTCATGCTAATGGTAGATTTAAACAAGCACTCAACTCGTGCTTTATTTATCACATAAATTTTTAACTTGTCCAATGTGTACGACAAACCCACACACATACACTAAGCGTCGCAAAAAATGACAATTTCACGTAATTATGCTAATGTATTGTGCTTTTCAAAGCCATCACTTCATTCTCAATGGTCTTATGCTTTTAAGATGTTTTTCCATTGTTTCTCCGATGCGTCCATTGCGTCCGCAGAAAGGCTTATCTCAGCTCTTTCGCTCTTTCAAGGCGTTTCCGTCATTTTCAGCTCCGAATTCAAAAAAGAGCAACATCCTCATATCTGAACAGTCCACAGTGAACAATGAAAAAGGTCGACGCACAAGTTGAACCCGGCGTGATCCCAGCTCATACAAAACACTTTGACACATGTCGAGTCTATTCTTGGGTCTCTCCCAATATAAACGCGTGCGACACGCGCGTTCAGCTCGTTGTGCCTACATTAACTTGTTAGCGCTAAATCGAGGATTTCAGAAGGCGAATGAAATTCTCCTTGTTATGTGCGAATAAAAGTTCCTTTCGATTCATGCCTGAGACCCTCCATTCATATGGGCCGTTTATCCGCGTGCGAAAGCGCGAGTACGTTAACGCCAAATTTGTCGAGGTCGCATTCACGCGTATGAATGAATGGGAAAAAAATTAGTCATACAAAAACTATATGACACGATCGTGCATATAAATTTAATTACTCGGCAATATTTAACTTTGTGTCATATCTACAATTTAAAGACGGTTCGAAATTATTGTGATTGTGAATTCATTAACAATTTTGTTACATCTAACAAATATAATACATCAAGCTATACGTAATAGGCCGCAAAGTTAATAATTGATCATCATCATTTTCAGCCGTTCACCATCCACTGCTGGATCAGCCCATCGTCCATTCGGTCTACCTTACTTTCTTTCACATCCTCTCGGATACCATTTCAGTATTTCTCGCGTCCATCTGCCATCCATTCTTCTCGATATGTGTCCACTCCAACTTTTTCACACGTTCCGCTATATCTGCCACTTTGGTCATGCTTCTTACCCATGTATTCCTCCATTCCTTCTATCATAATCGATATGGTTAAATAAAGTACTATTAGTTTATTGCTGAAACAAAGCTTATGGCATATTTTTTCAATGAGCTTTAAAACATTGTTTAAACAAATCAAAACTGAGAAGTCAACATAAACCATTGAAAAAACTATTGTAACCATTTTTTTGACAGAAATTCTTGTACAAAAATATACTAGCAAATAAAATATTTCTAAAAAAAAAATGATCAAAGCACATTTTCAAACGACATCTTTACGATTGTAATGAAAATTCATTCGACATTTTCAAACGAGTTTCGAGTGTTTATTGACAACGGCCTTTCTATATAGTACATTTTATTCTGTTTGATGAACACACTGCTTACTCCACTAAATTTTATTCTTCAAATAATTTTCAATTTTATTCAACTTATAGCAGTGGTCGGGAACCTTTTTCGAGCTAAGAGCCAAATTAGGGAAAACCTTGCAAAATTGGTAAGTTTGGAAGCCGCAACATATTATTTCCGAATTATACATATATGTATATTTAAAATTAAATTAAATGTCAAAAATCATCAATGAAATGTAAGAAATAAGTTATCCTCGTGATATTTCTCAACGTTCGACAGTTTATTAAAAAAAAGTAACAATACAGTTTATTACGAAAAAACGACATTAAAGCATTTTATAGCCATGTCGTTGTGTGGAAATGGGATTAATTTTGATCTTGTGTAATTATGTATCAACATTTCGTATTTCACAGAGCCGCAGGTTTACATACAAAGAGCCGCCGGTTCCCGACCACTGACTTATACATAGTAACGTTGTATGGAGATCTTAAAATTTAGGTGAATATAATCAATGCATGATCATTGCGATATTCCGCCAGACTGAGCCCTGATCTAATTAGGATTCGGCACATTGCTCCTATCGCGAAATTTACCAGCTTTTCAAAGCGACCACGTTTAAAATAGCTCGTGTGTGCGGATCTCAAAGTATTGTACGCTTGAACACCTACATCGCTATTTTGACCACCCATCCGACCACACCCTTTCTACCCACCCACCCACCACTTCATCCCCCACCCCCCCGAGAACTAGCAACAGCTAACTTTGAACTAACCGGCACCTGTAACTAACAAGCAATTTCAGTTGACACTTTGTTAACGCCTCAACTTTGCGAGCCGAGTGCGCTCCGGTGCGGTATTATTATCGAGCGTGTCACCGTTGAGCAGTATTTCTTTTGAACTTTGTACACGCTTATTTATTTAGCCAGGTTGCGAATCGTGGGTGTGTAGATATTTTTTAAACGATTATTATCTGCGTAGGAGTTTGCGTTTGTGATTAGTCGCACCGCACGGGGATATCCATCACGGTGGCCGGAATGTGGAATGGATTTAATGAGAATTTATACATCTCGACAAGAAATTGTTCGAGCGTTTTTCATATTTTGGCCTCCCACTCCGACAGTGGCATCGAGGCGGTCCGCAATAGTAATCCATCACGATGATTGATGCTCCATGGACATTTATGTATTTATATGGGCCTTGTGTAGCTAATTTGAGATGAAATCGTTCGACTTTTTAAGGAAAAGCGCTCGAGATTTACTAGAATCAGTAGGCTTCCGCGCGCTATATACTCGGTCAATCGACACCATATGTTGAAACACTCTCGCCGAATTATCATATCGATAGTGAAAGCTTTACTATGAAGTAATACTAAGCGCTCCTCGAAATCATTGTATGAAGCTAAATGATCCCCTTGTGTTTTGTAAATATTTTCACGTTAAAACTAAGGATTAAATCAAGTGCAAGCAACTGTTTGATATTGTTTTAAAAGCTTCGTTTCGTTGGCTCATTGTTTCTCAGGATTACCAATTATGTTTAATTTTACCCGCTCTTATGTAAATTAATATTAGTTTAACGCAGTTTAGGCCTAAAGTGCGTTTCAAATTAAAATTTAATTCAACTCGCAATAAAATTAATTCCCTTCCGACGATAATGGGATGATTCTAACGTGTTTTGAAATTGAAGTTACGCATTTTCAACGTCGAGCCTATTTTTATCACACTGAAACTTTCTTTTCTTCGCTTTTATACGAGCGTATTTATTTTTCGAACACATTAGGTTACTTAAATTCAAACAGATTCCTTTCAAACGAAAACATTCGCGGATAAACCTAGTATCATTACGGAAAAATACGTAAATTTAAGTGCTTTCATCTTTATTGCAATGTAATAGCGTCGTTCAAATCTTCGAAAGTTGGTTTATTTTATACACATATGTATGTATGTATTATAAAACCCTTTTACACATTCGATAGGGATTTTTAAGCTTAAACTATTTTTTTTCAATTATTTATTATATTATAAGAAAAACTGATTTTCTACAAAATCTTACGTCTAGACGTACGTATGTAGCTATGTACATACGTATCTAATTTCTTCAAATGCTAAAAAGGGTTCAATAACACGTGGAAAACGTTTTCATTTTTTGTGTGAATTTTTCCACCATAATAGAATTGCTTTACGGAAAAAAAAACAATAATTCTGAATACCGAGTAATAATAATATCAAATCGAAATTGGTTTACGCTACCGACGAACACACTCAGCAGCGTGATATCGAATTTTAATGATGAGCCATTATTCCTTAGAGGCAAATCGTCTAATATCCATAATTGGGACTAATTGAATCGAACATGTTGTTAATTAATTTATACGTCAGGTAATAAATAATAATATAGCGAGGGTACGGACAGGCGAACCGATGCGATGGCTCTCGTATCGGCTTCCACTTCGACACAAAATGGATTATATTATTATTTATTATTTATATTCGTATCGTTTTGCCACACGGAACACGTTAAACAACATTTTTTATCACGTAGATGGAAACGCACACACGCACACCCAAAAAATATTTAATGTATGCGAATTTATTTGAACAAAATGGCTAATATCCATGGTGAATGTGTAGCCCTGTAAAGTTAATAATATCTCTCGTTATGTGGGCATGAGTGGAGAACCCTCTTCCTAACTGATTTATCAATTGAATTACCAAAGGTCGATATATACATATAATATAAATTGTATAGTGGGTCAAGTTGTAAAAGTGAACTAAGTTCGATTTGGATTGAATGTCGAATTAGATTTAGATAAAATCAATTATTTTAAATACGATAGTCCCCGATAAGGTGCATGTAACTATTAATTAGACCAGTAGCGATGTGACATTAGCAGTTGCATCCAGGCCAGTGTTGTTTATTGCCGAGTGTCTGCAGCAGCCTGGACCAGGCCACCAGTCCTACTCCTATGTCGTGCTAATTGCATACATTCAGGTACCGACAGCATCGCAGACCTCAACACAGTTACAATTATCGAAGAACAATACCGATTTATATCATTCGTAGGACAGTAATTGATCGATACAGTCGAATTTCTACGAGTATTGTAGATATCATACTCAGAGGGTGGCGTATAAAATTGCTTTTCTAACAATGAACCATAGCACTCGTGAAAATAATTTGCTTTTCAATTACTCGAGACGTAGCTCTCGTACCCGTACATATGTACATACGTAGGTACTCGTAGTTCTGGAATTGCGAACCGGCGATATCAGCGTTTATCCAGGGAAATACACGGGACTACTGATTGCAAAAAACCCGGTCGGTCCGGTTTATTCGGTAGGTTGTTGCCGTTTCATTTTTTTTTCCTTCTTTTTTTTTTTCGCATCCCTCGCTCTTTCTCTCCCTCCGTATATCCGGCGAAGGAAGATTAGTTCGATGGATTTTCGTCGAATTGAAATCGAGGTGGAAAAATTGCTTGGAACGTTTAGTTGCTCGCACACCGGAACTAATGGCCGGTTCATTTGCCGCATCCACTGTATTAAAACGTGCAACAAAGTGCACACTAGTTGGGAATTAAAATTTTGCACTTCACCTCTCTGAACATGGCATGAAATTACATACAAAATATCTATGAGGTATGTGTATGTATGGTTATTCGAAAAATAATATAAGCAGTAAATTCATATCACAATGGAAATTGAAAATGAATTTTATTTGTTTCTTCATATACATATGTATGTAAGTATATAATTGAATTTGGGGGATTTTCTGTGTTTAATTTTCTTTTGCAGTATTCGAAGGATATTAATGAAATTTCGATGTTTTTATTACGGTTCATTGGATTTTCTTTTGAGACGTGTAGCATATCTTTTGACGTTTTTTTTTTAATATTGAAAATCAAATAAAATAAATATATCTACCGTTATTTATGAAAGATGAAGCTTTGTGGAGAGCTTTGTTTACAAAAAGTAATTTATAGACTCTTTCAACTGACTGGCAAGTAAATTGGATATCAAGTGCATATATATAGTACATAGGTATATTATTATGTATGTATGTATGTATAATGAAATCTCGACATTTGCACAATACAAATATGCTATTTCAAAAATGTTTGTTGTTATAAAATTCAGTATTTCCTTTTGATTAATATTTCAAATATATACAATTAGCGTGAGTGCTTTTTGTTAATAGCAAACAACTCATAGGTATATATTTAAATTGTTGAAACTCTTTGAATTTGAATTGAAAATTTAAATTTAAGCTCGAATTCCCCCGTGGCCGAGCTTTATTAAGCTTTAAGAACTTAACCACTAGTTCAGCAGTATGGAAACTTTTCAAACAACATCTCAACCCTTCTTTGCATAGCTTTTAATGAAAATAGCAACTTTACAATACGTTTTTTGGAATAAGCAAAGGCAAACCCGCTTGTGGAGAAAATCTTGCATCAGCTTCGCACCGCGTTGTAAATTGCATCCTACGAAGCGTTAAATAAAACGAATTCGCCTTTAAAGTTGCAATATACATACATACATATAACTATCACGAAATGAAATGCAAACACACTGGCATCTTATATTGTGGCATTGAAGGTTTGTTTTTCTTTCGACACAATCATAAATAGACTTCATGGGTAATTTTATTCGCGCCGAGGATATTTATGAAGACACATTTCCGGACCAATGAGCGGATGGCTTTATTGAGCCAAATCGGCATTGTTTTACGTTTATGACCACGACCCGATACCAATTAATACGCGGCCAGCGAATGTAAATTGGACAATAAAACATAATGTCTTCTATCAATCAGACCGAGGCGATCCCGTTTTACGACTTCTTCCGGACAAATTGCAAAATTTTTGATCCACGCATATATCCCACTAGGAAAAATTGACAAAACTGAACAACAAATACCCTTAAGGCAATAATTTCTGTTAATTTAATTATGATTAAAGTCGTAAAATTTAAACCTAATTGTAAATTTATCACACATTTCGAATATTGAATTGAAATTTGCTTGTTTCAAAATATAAATTACATTATAATAATTTGACCAAAGACAACTAATATGGTATCAATATACATACATACAATGTACATACATACATATATAGGTATAGGTTGAGGTAAATTGATCACGTTTGACACACTTTTTTTGACGTTCGTCTCGTAAACAAACCACGCACGTCCTCATTCACTCACACGCCCTTCAATACGCGATCAGAATTAAACTTCACAGTGCTAAGCTTTCGTTTTTAAAAAAAAAAAAAAGAAAAACGTAATAACTTTCGCCTTTTTTTATCCACTCTGTCGACGATGTCGCACATTGTAAAAGCGTTGTTCAGGAAGCGCTTTTCCGGGCCTCGCGATATTGCACTCACTCGAAGGAAAACTGAAATTGGAACCAGTGTCCTGGATAGGGAAATTCCTGAATCGTTTGTCGGTTGTGTCCGCAATAAAATGCACCCTTCCTGTTTATGCCACAGCCATCCTGTTCACGTTTAGGAAATGTTCACCATGGTATCGCCTTACATTTGTAAACTCGTTTAACTCGCATATTACCATACCCCACACCGTGAAAAACATTTTCCTTTCAAAATACCATTAAGCGTGTATTTTTTTTTAAATCATTCATATCACAACTCATACGTCTATGATTACTTTTGCACAATCACCCCTCGGATAAATACGACGTAAAATGACATTGTGCACTCGCGTCTGTCATACGTCATATTATATGACATTTACCAGCGAAGCGGGATTATTGGTGACGTTATACTACAAGTAAACGCTTTATGGTGGGTGATCCAATAAACGTCAACGATTTATCCTCTTATTCCCCGTCGAATGTGTGATATATTCAAATAGTTGCGATCAAAGCTTATGAAAAAAACCCAAATCGTCTAGTTTTGCACTTTAAAATATGTGAATATTTGAATCACCATCGTGTCAATTCTCAATCATCCGTTTATTTTAACGGCGTGGCAATAAATTTGAAATTCAGATGGATGTAGGTTTTATCTAAAAAGTAGCCAAATGTTCTCACGAAAGTGGTAGTAAATAGCAAACCAACTTTAAAATTGGAATTACAATGCAGTTTAATCTGTAAATGAAATATGGATAATGTATAATTCACGGTTTGAACTGAAAGTCACGCGATACCGCAGTGTTGTATTCCAAAGCTTTTCACGATTTTTTAAAATTGTTTTCAATGAAGAGAATTTTTGTTATTTATACAGTGTATCTCAGACATTTATATAATAACTAGCTTATTGCCCGTTGATAATCAACGCCCGCTGAATTTTTAATGGTTTTGATTTTTGGATCTGGGGGGGGGGTGGTAAGGGGCCGGCATAGCTTTTCGGGAGTAAAAAAAAAAAAGGTGCCGTAGGGGTAGGGGGGGTGGTCTGGGGGTGGTGAGGGGTCGGCATAGCTTTCGTGAGTGCAGAAAAGGTGCCGTAGGGGCAGGGGAGGGTTCTGTGGGGTGGTGAGGGGCCGGCATAGCTTTTCGGGAGTGCAGAAAAGGTGCCGTAGGGGCAGTGGAGGGGTCTGGGGGGTGGTGAGGGGCCGGCATAGCTTTTCGGGAGTGCTGAAAAAAAAAAGTGTCGTAGGGGGGGGGGGGTCTGTGGGGTAGTGAGGGGCCGGCATTGCTTTTCGGGAGTCCAAAAAAGAGGCCGCCGGGGTAGAAGGCGGCTCTGGGGTGGTGATGGGCCGGCATGGCTTTAAGTGAGTCAAAAAAAAAAGGGTGGTAAAGGGGCCGGCATAGCTTTTCGGGAGTGCTGAAAAAGGTGCCGTAGGGGTGGGGGGGGGGGTCTGTGGGGTGGTGAGGGGCCGGCATAGCTTTTCAGGAGTGCAGAAAAGGTTCCGTAGAGGCAGTGGAGCGGTCTGGGGGTGGTGAGGGGCCGGCATAGCTTTTCGGGAGTGCAGAAAAGGTGCCGTAGGGGCAGGGGAAGGGTTTGGGGGGTGGTGAGGGGCCGGCATAGCTTTTCGGGAGTGCAAAAAAAAGGTGCCGTAGGGGTAGAGGGGGTCTGTGGGGTGGTGAGGGGCCGGCATTGCTTTTCGGGAGTCCAAAAAAGGGGCCGCCGGGGTAGAAGGCGGCTCTGGGGTGGTGATGGGCCGGCATGGCCTTTAGTGAGTCAAAAAAAGGGGTGGTAAGGGGCCGGCATAGCTTTCCGGGAGTGCAAAAAAGGGTGCCGTAGGGGTAGGGGGGGGGTTTGTGGGGTGGTGAGGGGCCGGCATAGCTTTTCGGGAGTGCAGAAATGGTGCCTTAGGGGCAGGGGAGGGGTCTGGGGGGTGGTGAGGGGCCGGCATAGCTTTTCGGGAGTGCTGAAAAGGTGCCGTAGGGGGGGGGGGGGTCTGTGGGGTGGTGAGGGGCCGGCATTGCTTTTCGGGAGTCTAAAAAAGGGGCCGCCGGGGTAGAAGGCGGCTCTGGGGTGGTGATGGGATGGCATGGCTTTTAGTGAGTCAAAAAAAGGGGTGGTAAGGGGCCGGCATAGTTTTTCGGGAGTCCAAAAAGGGACCGCCGGGGTAGGGGGGGGGTCTGGCGGGGTGGTAAGGGCCCGGCATAGCTTTTCGGGAGTGCAAAAAAAGGGTCGCTGGGGCAGGAGGGGGGTCTGGGGGGTGGTAAGGGGCTGGCATAGCTTTTAGAGAGCCCAAAAAGGGGCCGCCGGGGTAGGAGGGACGTCTGGGGGTTGGTTAGAGGGCCGGCATGGCTTTAGGGGGTATCAAAAGTTGAAAAAATCAAAAAAAAAAAAATTCAAAAAAAAGTTCAAAAGTTCAAAAAGTTCAAAAAAGTTCAAAAAAAAAATCCAAAAAAAAAGTTGGAAAAATCCAAAAAAACCGAAAAAAAAAATTTCAAAAATATATTCATAGAAAAAAACTCGAAAAATCCTATAGTGACGTCATAGCGTTACCGGACACACACACACACAGACGGACACACATTAAGCTCTTTATTAATATAAAAGCTTATTGCCCGTTGATAATCAACGCCCGCTGAATTTTTAATGGTTTTGATTTTTGGATCTGGGGGGTGGTAAGGGGCCGGCATAGCTTTCGTGAGTGCAGAAAAGGTGCCGTAGGGGCAGGGGAGGGTTCTGTGGGGTGGTGAGGGGCCGGCATAGCTTTTCGGGAGTGCAGAAAAGGTGCCGTAGGGGCAGTGGAGGGTCTGGGGGGGTGGTGAGGGGCCGGCATAGCTTTCGGGAGTGCTGAAAAAAAAGTGCCGTAGGGGTAGGGGGGGGGTCTGTGGGGTGGTGAGGGGCCGGCATTGCTTTTCGGGAGTCCAAAAAAGAGGCCGCCGGGGTAGAAGGGGGCTCTGGGGTGGTGATGGGCCGGCATGGCCTTTAGTGAGTCAAAAAAAGAGGTGGAAAGGGGCCGGCATAGCTTTCCGGGAGTGCAAAAAAGGGTGCCGTAGGGGTAGGGGGGGGGGTTTGGGGGGTGGTGGGGCCGGCATAGCTTTTCGGGAGTGCAGAAATGGTGCCTTAGGGGCAGGGGGGGGTCTGGGGGTGGTGAGGGGCCGGCATAGCTTTTCGGGAGTGCTGAAAAGGTGCCGTAGGGGGTAGGGGGGGGGGGGTCTGTGGGGTGGTGAGGGGCCGGCATTGCTTTTCGGGAGTCCAAAAAAGGGGCCACTGGGGTAGAAGGCGGCTCTGGGGTGGTGATGGGCCGGCATGGCTTTTAGTAAAAAAAAAAAGGGGGGTGGTAAAGGGGCCGGCATAGCTTTTCAATCCAAAAAAAAAAAGGTGCCGTAGAAAAAGGGGGGGTGGTCTGGGGGTGGTGAGGGGCCGGCAGCTAGTTTTTCGGGAGTGCAAAAAAACGGGGCCGCTGGGGCAGGAGGGGGGGGGTCTGGGGGGTGGTGAGGGGCCGGCATAGCCTTTCGGGGAGTGCAGAAAAAAGTTGCCGTAGGGGTAGGGGAGGTCTGTGGGGGGGTGGTGATGGTCCGGCATGGCTTTTAGTGAGTCAAAAAAAGGGGGGGTGGTAAAAAAAAAAAATAGCTTTTTGCAAAAAAAGGTGCCGTAGGGGCAGGGGATGGGTCTGGGGGGGTGGTGAGTGGCCGGCAAAGCTTTTCGGGAGTGCTGAAAAGGTGCCGTAGGTTAAGGGGGGGGTCTGGGGGGTGGTAAGGGGCCGGAATGGCTTTAGGGGTATCAAAAGTTGAAAAAAACCAAAAAAAAAAAAATTCAAAAAAAAAAGTTCAAAAAGTTCAAAAAAAGTTCCAAAAAAATCAAAAAAAAAAAGTTGGAAAAATCCAAAAAAACCGAAAAAAAAAAATTTCAAAAATATATTCATAGAAAAAAGTTGAAAAAATCCAAAAAAAAAAAAAATTCAAAAAAAAAAGTTCAAAAGTTCAAAAAAAAAAAAGTTCAAAAAAATCCAAAAAAACCGAAAAAAAAAAATTTCAAAAAAATATATTCATAGAAAAAAAGTTGAAAAAATCCAAAAAAAAAATTCAAAAAAAAAGTTCAAAAAAAAAAAAAAAAAAAAATCAAAAAAAAAATCCAAAAAAAAAAATTCAAAAAAAAGTTCCAAAAAAAAAAAAAAAAAAAGTTGAAAAAAAAAAAAAAAAAAAAAATTCAAAAAAAGTTCAAAAAAAAATCCAAAAAAAAAAAAAAAAAGTTGAAAAATCCAAAAAAAAAAATTCAAAAAAAAAAAGTTCCAAAAAAAAATCCAAAAAAAAGTTGGAAATATCCAAAAAAAAACCGAAAAAAAAAATTTTCAAAAAATATATTCATAGAAAAAAACTCGAAAAATCCTATAGTGACGTCATAGCGTTACGGGACAGACACACAGACACACACACACAGACACACACAGACACACACACATTAAGCTCTTTATTAATATAATTCGGCTAAGAAAGGTAGGTTCTATTATAAACCACTTTTGAGCCATTTTTAAAAATTTCTTAATACGTACATATGTACATACATACATACATATGTACAAGCAAAGATTCTCTCGTATTAAAAAATATGCCAAAGAATGTTTTCAGAATGGAATTACTTATAAATTATTTAAGTCTAACGCGATATGATGTGAATACAAGTGAATTTTGTTTTAGATAAACTTTAATGCAGATCTATGACAGATATAAGAAATTCATAAAACATGTAATACTCTACTATAAATATATAAAAAAAACACTCACGAAGCATGTACATACATAGATCTGTGGTCGGGAACCTGCGGTTCCGGAGCCGCATGCAGCTCTTTGTATGTTAACCTGCGGCTCTCTCTGTCATCCAACGTTTTGCGTGAAATATAAAATGTTGATACACAATTTACACACGATCAAAATTAATCCCATTTCCAAAACGTCATGGCTATAAAATGCTCTAAAGTCGTTTTTCAGCTTAAACTTTATTATACTTTTTAGTAATAAACTGTCGAACGTTTAGAAATATCACGAGGATAATTTATTTCTTACATTTCATTAATAATTAATGAGTAACATTTAATTTAATTTTAAATATATATAATATGTTGCGGCTCCCAAACTTTCCAATTTTGCAAGGTTTTCCCTAATTTGGCTCTTAGCTCGAAAGAGGTTCCCGACCACTGATGGTAGATACATACATAAGTGACTTTGCATTGATAGAAATCTACGTAGAATCATTTCACTCAACTCTATCGCCTGTCTTCGATATATTTTTTATCGACATTGAGAAACGGCTTTCTTCGTAAATAAGTTTTTCTCATAAATGGTTAACTCGCCGAATTTATATTTATATATATATATTTGATTTATTTAACCGCTTCGGTTTGTTTGTGTTTACCGTGTGGCGTGGCGTCGCCTTTGCGGCGCTGCTAACCCAATTTGCCGCGCGCTAAGGGTCAAAAGGCCCTCTCGAAAGGTTCCAATCCGCCAGCGACCTTTTCTAGCTATATTCTTTTTCTACCAAACCCCTCTCCTCCTCTTCTGTCACTCCATGTCCTCTCACCCCACCCAGTACCAGTTCTTTTTGTTTCTTTGGCCAATTTTTCGTCGCGATATTTTAAGGAGTCTCCGTTAACCCCGTAGGTGCGGCGGGGGTAGATAACATCGTTTCGTCGCAGCCTCGCGTTATAAAACGAGACGCTTAATAACGCGGCTACGGCTACGACTCTTGCTGAAATATCGCCTGAAGGCGGACGACGCCTATTTACGCTTCATAAAACACAGATGGGTCGTGCCGGATGCTGAGGGAGAATGGTTTGTACCTAAGGTATTGAAAGAGCGATACAATAAACGGGAATCAAACACTCCCACGGGAAACCACAGCTTGGATCCCTTTACGACCGATACTATTTTTTCCGCATTCAAAATCATACCAATATATTTCAATATGCGATGAAGTTCCCGCGGTCTATACGTACCTAAATAATATGTATTAGATCAGTAGAGGAGATTCACCGAGGCGTTAATGCGTAAAAGCTAAGTAGCTTAGATTGAATGCGGCAGAGTTCCGACTATTCAAATCGGTATGCGTACCGTATCGTCCTCTCAAAAGTAATATTCAAGCTGAAGCATGGCTTAGTATTTAATACCAATGCTGAAAATTATTATTCGAATGTTCTTTCTGAATAATATCTATTTTAAGGTTTTGCAAATGGCATACTAATTGAACTAGCGTATAGTTCAGAAATGACGAGTGTAATACAGCGATCACTCGATCAATTCTACAAATAATTAAAATTATCGAAACGTAATTATCACATTGTAATAATGAATACGTATTTCATGGCAACGTTGCTGGAATTACGCACCCTATTTATGAACGCGCATTATTTGCGGTTTCATGGTGAATGTGTTTAGTTAGATTTTGGCATATGTTTGGTATCGATTTCACCGCATGTATATATTTGTAAATCTGCTCTGATTTGTATTGTTGTCAGTAGAAGCCAAACCGTATTAGTTTTTTTTCACATGTATTATGTATGTATATGCAAATTAATAAATGAATGAAATACAATTGTGATATTTTAAGCAACGTTTTCTATCGGTTCGAGCTAACGAGGCAACGTTTCGCGAACGATTTCCATTTTTCTTCTGATTTTCCATGTGACGCTTTTCCCAGTGGTCCTCGTCTGCGCATCAAATTCTCTTCTAGCAGCCGAAACGTTAATGTTTTTTCGCTATCAAAACTGCAAACGCTTACGGGTGCATTTCTTGTGATCGCTTAAGAGAAACATTTTTCAAATGGGATATAATACTAAGCCGGTGAAGTTTGCTGCAGCGTTTTAGTAAACGGGCTTCGTGTGCACTAAGCCGGTTTGAGTACCTTCCATTACACATCGCCGATGGCAGTTTCACAGTTATAATCTGCACAGGATCGCGGCGAATCAGGCATTTCGAATGAGGATTATCTTCGAGTATTGCCGCCGTATGTATGTATGTATAACGTGGCCGATAATGTTTCCGTGGTAGATAAAGCGTGTCGATATTGTATGCACTATTGTGCCTGCGGTATTGCAATTTATCTGAAGAGTCTACTGCCCCGTGGCAAATTGGTTTTCTGTCCTCTCTGATTGCCGTTCTATCCAGTTATTTCACCAGAGATAATACTCGTATTGTACAGAGATAATATTCGTTGTGTAACTGATGCCAAAGTTGTAATTGATGATGCAATATTTGTAGTTTTCTATTTAGACGTCCCCGTGTTTAATATGTAATAAAAAGTATTGCGCCTAAGTCGTTTCAATCCAGCGAGAATGCCTCGCCCTTTCCGTACCAAGATGGATGATCCTTGTATATTCATTTTTGGGGCGAAATTTATCAAAGCTTTCAAATATCCAAATGTACGGCCGTTTACCCATGTTCATAAGGTGTGTAACTTACGAATGTGGCGCTCCCCGCTGGAAGGTTTAACTTATCTTGGTTACTTGTCAGCCACTTGACGTTTTGGAGACAATTTGCGACCCTGCTCAGAAAATGAGTGATGGTCTTAAAGAAGATAACTTTAATGCACGATCTCGCGGAAATAAACACGCGAACTACCCCGGGATATGATTCCAATTTTCCGTAGGAAAATAGATGTTATTTTTTTCTTTCGCGGTTCGGAATTGACGGCGAAAACGGGTTGAAACCCATCCGACGAAAATTGGCCCCTGATCGATCAAGCTCGAGTCAATTCTCGAAACGTCGTGTTTTTCTTCATTTTATTTTTTTGCGTGTGTATACTTATACATTATCGCTGTTTTCACTTGAAAATAAATGAAGACGTCACTCAAAATTGAAAATGGCACAATTTATAAATGTGAAATTCGTTAAAGAAGTTTCAATTTACTTCACAAAAATTAAAATTCCATCACGATTACATTAGAAAAGTGCTGGTGTTCATCTATAAACAATAATGAATTACAAAAAATATATCAAGTTCATTTGAAAACAATTATTCTTTAATTATAACGTTTATTTTTGCTGATATGATAAGTTGATTACGCTGCTTTTACTTTACAAGCTACGAGCTGTAAGTATAGACGATTTGTCGTAGTGGTGGCCATTCACGATCCATTTTACCCGGGGTGCGGTACGGATGTCTCATTAAAACGGACCGTGAATGTGCTAACCGACAGAAATCTGGCACTTCTTGAGTTCCATATAGTGCTCGAATTCAGCGGAAGCGGCAGGGAGCGGACGTTCCCTTTCGTTAAATTTGAAAACGTAGCGTACCCTTTCGTGAAATCTGTAAATTTAGCGTTCCCTTTCGTAAAAAACCAAAATTTCCGTGCTCTTTCAATAATTATTGCCGAAAAAATGTTAAGTGAATTTTTTTTACATTTATGACTCCTAAATCACAATCTTTGACTGAAAGTTAAATTCTTTACATTTCAATTCCGATAAAGGCATCTTATCTGTAGCCAAAAGCCATTTAAAATGTTATTTTGTTTTGAAAAAGCTGGATGCACGTGTGTTACTTGAAGATAACATTTAGAATTCGAGGGTTTTTATGCGTAAAAAGTTTTATTGCTTTATGGTCGGCACTGTCTGTCACACTATGGTCGAACTGCAACGGGTCTCTTTCGGGGCATCGGTCATTTCGATAATTTACAATATATTTCTTTGAATTGTCGGCTTTCTTTTGTTAACAAAATTTCTAAAGCAGCTGTACCGATACTATTATACCAAAGGAACCAAAATTTCAAAATACTTCAGTCTTGCCTGGCCCTCTGATGAGAGAACTTGAATTTAGCGAACGTATTTGCAATTTCAATCTATCATCGGGAATCGCTTGATTATTTTTTTTATTTATATTTTATTACTGCACTTCATCACTAACAAACACTTTTCTAGCAACTTGCAAGTTGTCTGAATTATAATTACTGCTCGCGACTAACTAAATAGTGATATTAACAATTATTCAAATTTAAAAAAATTAACCGTGTAAATTCTGCATGTAATACAGTTTCTATAATAATAATACTAATAACCTAATATATACAACCATAAATTCATTTATATTGGTGTACATATGTATGTTACGTAAGTGTTTTGGTGTTATAATATATGTATGTATATAAATGTACGTACATTTTCTATACATATAGTTAAAAAAAAAGGTCGTTTTCCCATTCGTGAAAATTTCCATTTCGAGCACTGGTTCCATACGAACGTTTTATGGATACTGAGTACCGACCGTGAGTGGGCACCAGTCGTTTTTCGACCTGTGTTTGTTGTGAATTTGTGGTGAAAACTAGTGAAAATACATATCATCATTCCAATTCCAACGCTCGCAACTCGCACTAGAGAATACATTCCAATTCATACAACTCCAGCATCTCAATACATTTGCTCGTAGCTTTGAGAACAATTACATATTATAAACAAACACTTGTGCCTGTGAAGATAAATAAACCGAATATATAAAAGAAGATTTTATATTATTATCCTGCTTCCTGCTCGTCTCCCCGTAACAAGAGGACAGGTTAATGTTGTAAATATAGACTTTCAAAAGGCCTTTGATCTTGTAAGTCATGTTATCTTGTTGAGGAAATTAAACCGTTTCGGTTTATCCAGTAATACGATGAAACTGTTTAAAAACTACTTTGTAAATCGTAGACAATTTGTATATTACTGCTCCAAGATTTCCAATGAATATTTAACTTATGGCTATGCTTAAAAAAGAAGGCGTACGACCAATGCGTACTGCCAGTTATGACGTATGGATGTGAAACTTGGACGCTAAATTCAAGAATGCTACGAAAGATCCAGTGCACACAGAGAAGCATGGAAAGATGTATGCTTGGCATATAACAAGAAGAGATCGCAAAAGAAATACATGGGTAAGAAGTATGACCAAAGTGGACGATATAGCAGTACAGGTGAAAAAGTTGAAGTGGCAATGGGCTGGACACATAGCGAGAAGAATGGATGGCAGATGGACGCGAGAAGTACTGAAATGGTATCCGAGAGGATGCGAAAGAAAGCAAGGTAGACCGAGTGGAAGATGGGCTGATGAATTGAGAAGAATGTGTGGAGTCAAGTGTATGCAGATTGCTCAAGACAGACAGGAATGGAAGAGGATTGGAGAAGCCTTCATCCAGCAGTGGATGGTGAACGGCTGAAAATGATGATGATTTAACTTATGCGGGAGTACCCAAAGGATCCAATTTGGGTCCTTTACTTTTTTAAATTTATATGAATGATATTGTTGAAGTTATGAACCATTCTGAAATTCTTTTGTTTGCCGATGATCTTAAACTGTTCAGAGTAGTTGAATCGGATAATGATTTAGCTCTTCTACAGTTGAACCTACATACATACATACGTATGTAGATGGAGTTTTTAACTGGTCTATACATATGTACATAGATAACTCATAGCCTCTCAACATTCAAAAATGTTCGCTGAGTTTTAGTAGATCACATAATCGTTATGTATCTCATTATAATCTTAGTGGCACTGATTTTAACTCGGTGGATAGCTTCAATGATCTGGGAGTCATTTTTTCAAGTAAATTTGATTTTAGTCAGCACATTGAGTGTGTGTCTGTCTGCTTAAGAGCAACTAAAATACTGGGATTTATCCTAAGAGTTATTAAGCCGTTTCGGAGTGCCTTTTTTCAGAGGAAACTGTTAAGCCGCGTATTCATTAGTGAACCGTGCGTGTAATGCAAAGTTTGTAAATGTGTACGCGTTCCCACGCGCTCTACAACGTTCGTGGCGATCCAAAGAGGCGAACATAAAGAGGCGCGCAGTGGTTGCGCGGCACGTTTGTACATGGCGTCCACATTAGCGTGCATCAAACGCGCATTACATTACACGCGCTTTTCGCTAATGAGTACGCGGCTTTAGGTTACTGTGGTAAAATTTTGTAAATTAATAAATAAATAAATAAACTTCCCTGGGACTCCATATTATGGAACCAGATTCCAGGAATAGATTCGTTCTGCGACATTGTAATCATTTTTGGGTTAATTCAATTCAATTATTGTACTTTAAGGAATTTTGAATCGAAACAAACTCTCAAGCCTTTAGCTCTAATGCGTCTTCAGAGACGTTTCCAAGTGACTCTATCGATTAGCGAGCGGCGATTACCAAATTAATCGAACCCGTGTGTCCCAAAGACACCGGCTTACTGGTGAACTTTATAGGCCCGTGAATTTATGGATTAATCCTAGGCAAAAAGTTGGCCCGGATTCGACGGTTTGGGGGTGGGTATAGGCGGTTGCCCCAGGGCGCGCACTCGAAGGGGGGCCGGGGGCGACAACAGCCGGCCGGCCGAGACGTGGCCAGTCATAAATTGAAGCTGAATATTTAATCAAGCATCCAGGGACGTGCAGGGTTACTTACTTGTTCCCCTCTCGCATAATCGAGTCCCGCGGGCGATCCAACCCGGGCGAAAAGTCAAGATCAATAGGCCGCCTGATGAGCAATCCGATCGATCCTTTCAAAGTTGGACATCTCAAGTCAATATAATATTATATTCATTGAATGTTTGCGATATTGTTTGAAAATGTGTACAAATACGTGATACATTTTTACGTTGAGCAAACGACACACTCGTGCTACGTGTACGGTCGCATTACTTTAATTTGAGGAAATTGTTTGACTTTCTATAAATAGTGTGGCAACCCTATGTGTGTAAGGATCGCGCTTAATGTACTCCGGGGAATAATCTTAGATATCGATATGGAATCGTTAATATGAAATAGAGTTTGCCCAATGTATATACATACATATATAACAGCTATGTATATTCAAATTTAACGTCTCTTTACACTTCTACATAATAATCACGTGTTTTTTTATAAAATTATATTTCCTGACGTATAAAAAGCCGTGTGTTTTTATTTATTTTGTTTTTTTGTAAAAGAAGACGATTGAAATCGACGATTACACAGGTTTCGGATACTTATGTAAATTGTAAAACGAGATATGTACATCGTTCGAATGTTGAATATATTCCAATGCGATATGACAGACACATAATCCCTCCTTACCTCGAAGCTATGATGACAGATTGAATCAATATTAGGACGACAACGATCGCTATACTCTCATATCGAAATGGTTTTTATTTCTACGAATCGGCGATTTCTCTGTCTAATACTAGTAAGTCGCATTTTCTTTTTTTTTTGTTACGTCATTCGTTTTTGTTTCGACCGTATATAATGTGAAATTATCTCGCGCTAGTATTTCATTGTAAATTATTAAACATTGCAAAGTATCTAAATATCTTTTATTGTTATTGTACGCACATTTTTATTTTGTAAACGTGCGACGCGTTAAACTAACGAGCTCTCTCTCTCTCTGTGATAAATCCTACTTTTGTACACGATAAAATGTGCACAACAAATATGTTCATACAAGTTAATACCGAGAATAACAATGTGTTTAATTTCTTGAATTATTTGCTCGAATTACTTTTGTCCGCTTGGTGGAATTTTGAAAATATTACAAATTGTTGATTTTATTTGTAAACCTTTAGAGATTCACGATTCTTACTTTATTTTTTCACACATCAATAAAAATCACAACACACATGTACACATCAATTGTACATTAATTTCGTATATATCCATATGTAGACTTGAAGCATATTCAAAATATATCCGTCTAAATAACAAATATTCAAGAATCTATTTGTGTTTTCAAGGTGAAAGCGCTGTATATATGTACATATGTATGTAATCGTAATAGTGACATTCGTAGAGATAAGGAAGCAAGCGAAAAAACACCAAAATAGACTTCATCAGCACATCAGCACACAACTACTTCACAATACTGAGTTAGTGTGGAGATTAAAAAGGGTTAAACCATTCGAACTAACAAATTAAGAAAGATGTGTACTGTTACATTCGAGGGTGTGGTGATGTTTTGTGTGTCGATGTTATGTTTTATTATAATTATCTGCTGCCACCAGGTGAGTGTGGATCACCACTCCGTAATGAAAGTCGATTTACATTTTTATTTATATTTAATTAAACACTTGTTAATACAATGTTGTATGTAGTTTAGGGCCATAACCCTAACCTAACCTAACCTAAGGCCCTAACTCTACGACTGATAGTGAGATCTCTGGCGTTAAAAAGAGGTCCATTTTATATTTATAGACTTGATAGTTTTTGGAATTTGGAGGGGGACCCTTTGTTCATAATTCTGAACATTTTTAGCAGTCGAGACATTCCACACAAAATATTTGTGACTGTAATTGTAACAGACCTTGTAATTGTCTAGCGACGAAGGGTCTTATTTTATACCTGGGTTTGTAACAAAATATGTATCGATTGCATTTGGACAGAGCTTAGACATAACAGTACCTATGCATGTACGTAAAACATTGATAGTGAAAATTGTATAGTGTCAAAGGTAAATGACACGACAGTTAATAATAAAATGAAGAAAAATAAACTGATTGTTAGCTGCTTTAGTGAAAAATAATAATCACAACGAATGGAAATAATAACCTATCTAAATATGTAGCTATACTTATGTTCAATTATTTATCATTAAATTAAACGTTATCATTATAGTTTCAACAATTCAGAGCTCGTGATGGAAAACTAAATTATTGAGAATCACTTTAAAAATATACAAATTTTTTACGAGTTTCAGCCTTTGAGCCCATTTTCAGGCCTATTTAAGCTTTTGTATATTTTATTCAATAACGCTAATAATAATGTAAAAAAAAAAAAATAAAATGAATTGCGAGCTGATATTTTCCCATCCCATTTCACATTGTGCAAAGGAACAAAGGAGTGGTGCTTTTTTTATGTCTACAGATAGATTGTGAAATAGGTATCTGTAGACGTTGGCTTGGCTCGAAGTAAATTTAAGGGTCCGAAGCAATCGGGCCTCGGCAATTTTTCCAATGCTCAACGGGCATTATTGTGCAGGGCCGTGCGGTCCCCAGCGAGTTTAGGATGAGCGATCGCAACCACAATCTTGCGGGAGGGGTCTCCTATCTACGACCCGACAGGGATCCACAAATAAGGGCCGCGGACGACCGGCCTTTTGGCCCAACACTGTGCACACTAATGGTCTAAACTCAACTCGCAGACCTCTTGGTAATCTAGTATAATTCACATGGACGTTTAAGCCTCAGCTCAAGGCATAATAATCGCCTAGGATTACTCCTACTGCTGTACTGATTATACCTATATACAAATATGTATAGTATATAGACATTCTCCAAACTCAATACAAAAGTACACACTCCCATTTGAATATTCCAGTTTTCAATCATCGATAGACTTGTATAGGATATGAAAGTCCTTTGTATCCAATGGGCGTGTTTACGTTTATTTGTTGTTATTTATAACTAGGAAAATTGATGAATCGTTTGTTCCGGTGATGTATAGTAATAATAAAGCAAGATAATTGGATTATTTAAGGCGGAAAATCGTAGTATTATTCCAATAACGTAATGGAGCGCTAGTGTACTGTATAGCTATTGCATAGGTAGTTTCCATTGTTTATTTCAATTTACAACAATCACATTTAACTAATTGAATGTGTAGCCCTTAAGAGAGACTGCTTTGGGGATGGAACATCGACGTTGTTCTTTCGACGGTAAAAAAAAAAGAAACCTTGTCGATCTCGCGAGAGCTTTTATCTGACGTAAAAGTATCGACTTTCTGTTTGCTTTCGTTTTTTTTTTTTTTTTTTGTTAGTTTTCCCGTTTTACTAAATGCGCTTAATAAAGATGGGAAAGTAAATAGCAGTTTATCATTCATTCTCATGGAAACTACGGAGAGTAATGTTCATCTAACAAAACTTTGTCGTAACATTGCTAGCGTGACTTTTTTTTTTAAGTTGCGAGGGTTGCAGCGTGAGAGCTTTAAAAGTATAGAGCGAATTCAAATGTTATACTAAGTTACCATTATTATTTTCTCTATATATGTATGCATAAATATACAGTAGGATTTATGTCGTGTATCAATGCCTATTATAATTTTGTAGTCTTATGAATTCCTAAAATTTTCATAAACGATCCACGTTAAATGTGTGTCGTTAAATAAAACAATGGATGATTGCATTCAATAGTGTGTTCAAGCCATATTTTACTCGTCCCCTTTCCTTTTTTTGAGCGCTTATTTGTCGAGCTTTAATTAGCGAGAGAACTTTTAGAGCGGCCTAGTCGCTCTCTCACCGCTATGGCTTACGTGGTGTACACGTGTTTTCTCATGGCAATGCTTAGTTTAATTACATCGGGTGCTTTTCTGAAGAGAAAGAGAGAGAGAAAGGGGTGGGTCGGGACAACATGGCGGCAAGGACCGGCATGATAAATAGCGGAAGATTATGCATAATAAAATGAAGTGAAAAGTCGACTGTGAGGTTTTCATCCTTTGTCCCCGTGGAGCTTTCAACCCCACAGTGATTAAGGACGGCCAAAGGGCTGGAATCTTTGCACATTTCATGCTTCAGTGTCATTCGAAATTCGCTCTCAAATATAAACATAAAACATTCATCTTGAGCATTTTACTGTCATTTTCGATACGAAAATTTTCAGGCCAACTTGTCACGTTGTGAATACGGTACGATAGCATTGCCATGTCACATGACGCCATGAAAGATCGAGGCTAGATTTTTCAATGTGATTTCCACTTTGATATCATGGATACCTCCGGGAGTATCGATTGAAAATAATTGTTTTACGATCGTTTTTATCGATTGTTCTAAGATCATTTTCCTGTTGAATCTTATCGTGCGTTTGATAGCGTTTGACGGATGGTTAAACCATCATTGCTATCACTACGTATATTAATATTATTAACAATGAATTTTCCAAAAAAGCTAACTTACGTTACATATATGTATATGTAAAATACTTCAGAGCTTAATTAAATATTGAATGTGCAATTTTTACAACATAAATGTACCCCAAGCAACGTATTTTCAAGCCTGAAGTACCCAAGCACCTGGCGCTCCTAACATACTTCACTTGCTTTCTCCCATTTTACATTGCTTTCGTTCTCTTTTTCCTCGACAGCAAAGTGTTCAATAAGTTTTCCTCAAAAAGTTTCTCCCAAAAGCACAAAATAATAATTTCAAAGAAAAATAAACATCATTTGACATTGAAATGAAAAAAATCTTCCATTTACTGTTCAACATTTGCAACGTAGAAAAATTTAATAAAGGCTTTATTAGCTTACTTGACCGTTCTCGGAAAAAATATTATCAAATCTGAATATTACTGTAAATATTTTCAAAAGTTTAACATTCAATTTTCATATTGTATATACATATCTGTGTATATAAAATAAAAATGTTCATGTATTGTATGTATAATATTGGTATAAAAGGGGAAACTTCACCTTTTGCGTTCAATCATGAAAGGAAGAGAAACGATTTCCCTCGATATTATACGGAAAATTTTCTCGACGGCAAACTACTTTTAGGTTTGTCAACGCTCCGCGCTATTTTAGGGTGTATCCGGAAAATCCACCCACAATTTTCCATTTTCCGTAAGGCTACGAAACTCGCTCATACCGCACGCATAGTTTTCCCCGCGTGTAATAATGGCCTATATAAACAGAACACAATGAAGGCGTGGCGTGAAAATCCGTACAATTGTACGGCTTACGAAACAAAGGGCATTTTTAAAACACATTGAAATCATGTTATAAACCCACCCCTTTTCAACTCCTCCCAACCCCTAACGTCCACATTTAATACAACCTATATTTTAGGGAAAGAATGTTATTTCACGTGGACCTGACATATAAAGCGAGTCTATTATTACGTGTGGGGTATTTATAACAATATTTGATATTGTATCAAGCGTGAGCGCGCGACGCAAATATTTGGATACATTTTCCATTTTTTCGAAATAAACAAAATGCGAGTATGTTTTTCCAAAGGCGACATTAGTGAATTCATGTGAGAAGCGTTGAGGGAAAAAATGCCCGAATAAGACGCGGAAATAGAGGGGAATGTATTTTATCGTTGAAAGTAGGCGAAAGCTCTCAACGTCATTATGGGGAAAACTTGAAAATATTATTCGCGGTCTGCGAATAATCTACATTTATAAGCCCGCTTTTATTATGACGAATATTCTTTAAAGTATCATTTAATGTCGTGATCACAAAGTGTGAGAAATGAAAAATATGTTCGATCCGTGGTCTGTAATTTTTAATAATGATATACTTTCACATCGTATTTCTCACTTTTACGCTGTCGTAAAAGTTTGCTTTATATTTTTAACTTGAAAATAAATTGAATTTATGAAGTAATTTGTCTTTGCAAAAACAAATCATATCGAAAGCAAATATTATTTATATAGTTAACTAATGTATAAAGCTTATCTAAATTCATTCTTCCATAAGCAGTATAAAATAATTTCAAAATACAAGTTTAAATGAAAGCGTGTACTCATTTTTAATGAAATTTTGAATTTTTGAATCGGTTTTTACTTCATCCATTTACGTAGGATACAAAAAGTATTGTTTTAATATTTTTAAGAATTAGAAAATTGAATTAAATGTAGAAAAAGTTGTGCGTTTAACTACCAAGGTTTTTTTTTCCTTTTAACGAGACTTTATCAATATTACATTTTCGCCGTTCAAAAGTTTGATTTGAATTTCCTTTTCACCATGCGAAAATATTGACTTTGTAATTTTTAATTTTCATCTGTGCTTAATTTGAATGCAGAGACGTTTCAGATTTAAATTAAAATTTATACGGAAACTTCTTTTCACTTCGTGATGCGTAATATCAAGTTTGCATTCGTTAAATATTTATCTGGTGAATTTATTTTAATGTGATTTTAAAACGTTTTCGCAGGAGCTTTGACGACGAAGAAATTATCACGTTATTGCGGACGATGTCAAAGCTTTTCTCAACGTCTTCGGCGAGATCAGTCTCTTCTAGAAGCATTAATATTTCATATGACCAAGGTGTGCTTGGTGGCTGAAGCTTGTGTAGACCTGTCACGTGCCGCAACTGAAAGGGGAAATATTTCGGTATCGGAAAGACTTTATCCTTACATACTTCATCTAGCGTTATTGGCAGTACGACTGACAGAGCTTTTATCCTTAAAAATATACGAGCTACCTCATTGTTTCTGTTTTCGAACCCACTTATGGCGTTCTTTCACGGGAAACAACCATTTCCTTTTCCCACTCTATTGAGATAGACCTCGCTCTGCACTTAATGTCGCACAAGAATTCTACTAGCCTATATTTCACATATGAATCAATCAAGTTTGACGTACGAATAACTTTACATATCATAGTTTAAATTTGATATACATACATGTACATTATACATACACACAGGCAGACTTGCGATTTATATAAGTGAAGAGCTGTACAATAATAATTTATCGCTCGAGAAAAGACGAGCGCTTTCCGGTGATTTGGCATGCGCACCGTGTTTCTGCATTTGCACGCATGAAAACGCATCTAAACGTTTTACCCGAACACACACATATGCACGGTACGTTGATATTATAACGGTAATTATTATTATTGTTCGCTTGTTAGAGTGCGGTTCAAAAAGTGGTCTCAACATTTGCCAAGTCATACTTTATATATACAAAGTTAATCCGCGTTCTAGTGAGTCGTTAATCTGTTTTTGGTTTAACGACGCACTTAATTTTCTTTTGACATTATAAATATTTTAAAGGGTGCGTAAATTGTGCCCTCGGAAACTGGAAACGGGGAGATAAAACACTCCTTAATATCGTCACGGGTTGACACCCAGATTGGTTATCGTTTCAATATTCATCCTCATCGACTGCTTAATGCCAATTTTATTTTTTTTGGCAATCTAAATTGCCTTACATCGATTGGATTCTCATTATAAATTTACTTACGTACTATACTTTAGATTAGTTTTCACATCAACTATTGCAGTTTATACGTTAAAAAAACGCAGTGTGTAGCCGCTACTCATTATAGAAGTAAAACTTCTTTGCAATTTAAAGCAAGTGCAATGTACAAGAAGGAATACAGATGTGAATGTGAATGTGAAAGAGTTGTGTACACAAATGTGGTTTTAAACGCTCACCTAATGACTCACTGTTTTCACTGCTACCTGACGTCTAGCCAGGGAGTGGGGGTATCCGCTGACCACTTCTCGTGTCGTGCCACGCTTCGATGACACGTTTTTTACTAAGCTGAGGGGCGGTGCGGGGCGCAGAGGGGACGCTCGAATTTTCGGGGCATATCTCTCTCTCGCACGAACGCGAAAGAGCAAGAGAGAGGGCAATAGCCTACCTCCAAACTGAAGGAGCGGGGATATGCATGACCACTTATCGCTCGCTCCGTTTGTATGGAACGTTGGATGAACCGTTTTTACTCTACCGAGTGAAAAAAAAATTTACTTCAAAAAATAACAAAGAAAGTGTGCACGTCTAAGCTATCAATTAGACATTTACATATATACGAGTATAACTCAATATTGTCATCCTAGTATGTATTGGCATACTGTCCTTGCTTAGTAGCGAAGTCTAGCTTGCACTTCCTGTTAAAGCCTCCATATACACACACACACACACAAACCGCAAACATTGGTGGTATTATTAATAGCACAGGCATACTTCCAACACATTTCTTCGCCATATAACATGTTTGCCGGCCGGACCGTAACACGAACCGGAAACCGACGAAGGCTTGTACGCTGGCCACGGGCCAAACTGCGCACTGTTCGAGCCGCTGTTTACCATTCAAATGGCCCAGTGGCCGATACCAGCATCCATCCCAAATGCCCACATAATTACACGTCTTAAATCCCACCGAACGATCCTTATTTTCCGATCATCCCGACGCAATCGCCGAGCTCTCTCCATAATAACGGCCGTCTTTGAATAGCATCGGTCACGTCCATTTTCACCGTATCATCCCCATAGTGGTTGCTGCATTCTTTTTGCGAGTTAACTTTTATTTTTTTGGGAGTTGTCCTATCCTCGTTTCGTTAGAGCACGTGTTAGCGTGGGGGTGGTCGTGCAATTAAACATTTGTCATGCCGTTATCGCGAGCTACCAGGTTATTTGCTGTGTGCCCTGTATATATATGTATGTATATATTTTTTTTCCTCTGTACCACCTAAATTACGGTTCTAATCCCCACTGAGTGAACTGTTCTCCACAAAAGAGTCCTCTTACCCCATGGCGGCACGAGCACGTTGCCCAATTTTTCTATTTTATTATTGTTTTATGTGAAAATGTGACGTTTATTCCCGAAAATGGGATCTTGGCGAATCCAAACATTCCGTTATGTTTTTTATTTTTATTTTTATTATACCTATACCTACCAGATATTTCACGGTTCTTAGTTCATATTATAAAGGGTAATAGGGGAGGATATACGGTAAAAATAAGCTTTAAGAGGTATTTTGGTTGATTGTGCTTTGGATTAATCAAGTGGTTTTCAGGATTTTATAAATCGGATGTTAACTCTCGCATGTTTCTAATTAGTGATTATTTAGTGCGCATAATTCATAATTTAATGCAAATTACTGTTGTGCTCTGGAGCATTTCCCTCGAAAGGCGTTGACCGATCGTAGATAGGACAGATATTGAACATGTTTTATCTATATCGCCAACCAGTTTAATGTGTTTTTAAGACGTTGGCGCATTTTTTTTTCATCCGCGCCGTCGTCATCTTAATAATTTTTTTAACAAAAAACGAAATTAAAACCTGTTGCTTGAACGTGACGTTACATAAACAGCTTTCGAGGAATAATTACATATTTTTTATCTCGAAATCTCGCCAAAGGAAAATAAATTAAGCGCTTTCGATCTTAAACCATGCTTGTATATTCCCTTTGTAAACACCGGCTAAATTTTTTTTTTTTTTCGAGATTTAAATTGCTAGTCTAGACTCGCAGAGAACACGCGACGCATTCGAATTCTCTTTGTTGACATTTTTTACAATTTTCACCCTACATTTCATTCACAAGGCGCTGCTGCGCTAGCGACGTTTGAAAAAAAATTCTTCTAGGTCCCACATCTGTCTCGTTTACTGCGAGTAGGCAATAATAATTAAATTTCTATAAGAATTTTTTTGCCGCTATGAACTATGAAAATTATTCTGCGGCTTTGAACTATGTGGAATCTCTTTCCATTCTTAAAACGGAGCTTCACCTCATTCCCAGATCCACATTTTGTGATTTTTTCACGTACCATCTGCAGTGCTGTATATTTTCGTTTCGTGTGACTTTTCAACAGTTTCAAATTAATTAGTAAATACAAATTTAACAATGAATTTTAAATTTATTAGATCAAAGCTCTTCATCATACGAAATCGTCACAAATCGGAGATTGTAATACGTTTCATAGCCGTTGCATTAGATTAGATCATGTGACACATAATTCGGTTTGTACGCCACTGTCGCAATCGTTACACATCCAATTAAGCCCCTTGTTACATACATACACGTAACATTGCAACCCTTCAACCGCTTCGCATATACACGTTTCGCGTGTTTTGGTGAAAGATACGGTGCTGTCAAGTTGTTCGTCAACATCAACCTGTCAGGTTCAAATTAGGAGTCAGTGGCGCAAGCGCACATCCCCTTCCGGCTAGGGGGCGCCTGTCTCGTTTATTAATTCGGCCCTGATTTAATTTCGAATAATGAATATGCAAATTGTTCTCGTGTATTTTGTACGGGGATGAGATGGGGAGGGATGGGTGGTTGTCGCGGGATGTGACCTAACAGGTAGGCGGTAAATAATTAGGCTTTCGCGCGATTGTTTTATAATCGCGTTTTAAAACGCGCCGATTGAAAATCGCAGATCGAAAGCGATAACAATACTATTTACAGTGCAATTATCGCTGGTTTAAAATCGTACCAAATCCACTATGAATAATCTGGACGGTCTTTTTTATTAGTTCAATTGAATTTTGTTTTGTATGTCGTGTACGGTAACATTTATTTTTTAAAGCAATTTTATAGCGAAGAGAGAAAAAAATGTTTCGGTAACCAAAGTTTAACGAATACTAGACCGCGGCGTTTATTTTTTGCAGTTTTTTTTGCAGTTTTAATACTGTTGTTGTGGTTACGACTGCATTCCGAGCAATAGCACAGGCATCGAATAAAAAAAATAAATCTCATTGAAACGTATTCGTTTGAATGCAACATTTTATTTTTAAAGCGATTAAAAATTCATTCCATTGAATATCACTGTATGTATGTATGTACATATATAAGTATGTACATATCATGATTTTTTTTTAAATAACGTACACGCTAAATTAAATATAAACGAACAATCAGTATTCCATGTGTTATAGACAGCTTACGGAAACAGTTACGTTTGTTATTTTTAGATTGACAGATTATAAAATGTTTCATTTGAGTATTTGTTGCGTCAAAAAGCACTTCAGTGAAACGAATGTTCAATGTATTGATTTGAAAATAATTCCGTTCGATGCACAGCACGTATCCAATAACAATTTCCAATAACAGTTGTGCTTAAAATTGATAGAGAAATTATCCAATAAGCCGTAAAAATCGTTAATTTTTAAATAAAGCCAAACAGTATTTCCCAACGTGAAATCTTTTCCTTCATTATCGCGCATGTGCGCATATTCATGATGCAAAAGTGTGTACGACACAAGTGCACTGTAAATTTTATCCAGTTTTCCTCGCAGTGACGTCACATTTTTGCCGATATACGTAAGCACCGTGAAGGTAAAATGTTCACGTATATATATAAATGTATATAGGATTGTTCAAGTACTTCCTCTTTTCGAGGCGTTTTAGTGATGCGAAAAGTTGGGTTGCGAATTCATATTGGAATATTATTATCTTCGGTCGCTCTGCTCTGCTCTCCTCTTCTTTGTACGGCCATGTTGAAATTGCCACACAGATAAGAAGACACTTGTTTCGATATGGTTGCAATATAGCCGTCCGATGTTTCCTATTCTCCACCCTTTATATCTACAAATAAACATAGCACTTTGTTTCCGGTTACAGGAAGCTGCAAAAGTTTCGTTTTATACGGACCATTTGATTTTAACACAATATCGTATGTATGTATTGTACAATGGATTGCCCATGGACAACGTCACAATTACTCATCGATTTTATCGGCGATTGTTATGATTTCATGAGCGGTTTGTACTACAAACTGATATTATTGCATTTTATGAATAACGGTATAATTTTTTTTACCGTCAAGTTATATATACATACATACATATGTATATGTATAGGTACTTCCTCGAAAAGTATTTAAAAATTGAATAACAGAACTTTCATTAATTTAATAAATAAATTGAATTGCTTCAACAATGCTGTGGTGTTAATTTGGCGAGCGCATTCAATAGATTTTTTTTATGCATAGTTTTGTTGATTATTTTAGATAAATCACGACGGAGCGACTCTAAAAAATAGAATAAATAAATCAAAAACCCAACTGCACACGATTCGCATGCAAGTTGTGCATGCATGTGCACGGACAAAATTTTACTTCGCAAATAGGTTTTGAATACAAAAGTTTATTTACGATCCCACAAATCATGTGACAAAAACGATGTCGTTTCTGTTTTTTGCCGAAAAATTCGACCTCGATTCGAATGTACGTGTAAATGAAATTAATTTTTTTTTGTACAATGCATTGTTTAGTTTGATCATTTTCGAGTCTCAATGTCTCTAAACACATTTGAGATTTAACTTTAATTCTTTAAGCACGTTTGCTTTGCATGAAAAATATACAGCCAAAAGGATTCAAACTGGTGAAAAAAGTATAGTCGAGGATGGAAAGGTCGAAATCCGTAACGGAATAGCGTGCAGCCGGAATACGATATGAGCTTTCAACGAAAATCTTATTCAAATACATCAATGACAAGTAGCTTTAAGGGTTTTTTTGTTCCCAGATTTATTGCAGAGCGTCAAGTATGATTTATAGCCGGGATAAATCCTGTGATATACGATGATGGCAAAAGAGAAACAATCATAACCGAACGCGAAGCATAGGCTCGCGGACGAATCTGAATCAACGATTCCGGGTTTGCGGTAGGACTTTTCCGTTTTATTTTTTTTACAATTTCACTGAATCCCATTTTTAAATATAAAATTTTAAATTACAGTCCAAATGTACAGTTGTCCGACACATTTTTCATATTTGAATTCGATAATCCACCGCGTAATTTCTTTTAGCGGACCCGCATTCCACGCCACCGATGGGCTAATATTTTAGTGGGATTACGACGTGTCCGAAGTTGGCGACCCCTTGTCGACTCGTCGCAAAGCCACCGGTTATATTTTATACAGGAAAACTAGCGGCATAAGCGTTTTTCTATTACTGAGCTTTCGCGGATGGAGAAAAAGGAAAGCGCCCGTATAAACAAGCGGGGGCTTCTATGCAAAAGGGGAATTTTCACGGGCCTATGCGCTAACGCGTACAAAATGTATGCGAACTCATAATACCCACCAAATTATGCAAATACGATCTCAACTGCGTTCCGGAAACGAATTACTACTTTTGCCATAAACAGCCTCTCCTTACACCACCCCTGAAAACATCTTCTGTATAACAGTGATTCTGAAATGAAAATTTCACTACAATGGATCATATACCGTAAAATGTGTATTATGAGTAGAGATACGGGATTATCGCGTTTTGCGATAAGTGCGATATATATGCGATAAAACCGATAATCGCGATATAGATGCGAAAACAGTAAAATATGCGAATAGATGCGAAAAATGAAAAATATCTCGCACAAATATCACTTCTCATCTTCAATGTATGTTTTTTAGCTACTTTTTTTAATTAAAAATTGACCGTGTAATTTAAAATCTAACTTATCATCCAATATTATAACTTTAAATTATACTTTATAAAATATTAAATTATATTTAATAAAATATTATACAATTTAATAAAAAAAAATATATGTTATGAATAAATTTTACTCACTTGCAGGCTGTAGAGATATTACTTAACGTTACACAATTCAGCCCTAAAAATAAATATTTTGTCTGAAAACGGATTTTAATGTTATTTTTAAAAGCTAATGCGTGTTTTGAACTTGTACATTTTCGGAAAATTTACATAAATTCGGAACGTATTTAGTGTTCTTCAATTGCATCAGTGCATAAAAACTTGATTGATTACGGTACGAATTTTTCACAAATTTCATCGAATAAAAAAATTGTTCACAATAAATTGTATGTGGAACCAAAAAGCATCAAGACAGCAAATGCAAGCTTCCTGACGTTCGAATAATTAGCTGGAAATGATTGTCAACATTTGAATATAATACCACTTGCCGTGCTCTCTTTGGTGGTTAAATTTATTTCCACTTGTCTAAACATTTCCGTTAGTTTTTCAGTTCAAATACTTCTATTTTTAATTTCTATAAAAGTAAGTTTAGTAAATTTAGGGTAAAAAAAAACTAATTTACATGCCGCATGCAAGTGTTGGACGCGGCTCCGGAGCCGCTGGTTCCCGACCACTGTACTAGATTAAAACAGTCATCTATAGAAACATGTTCTATGCTGAGTTTTAATAAATTTTAATCATATTTTATTTTTGTATCCATGTTTTGTTTTGTTTCTCTATTAATTGTATTTAAATTGGACTTGTTAACTTCAAATTTGTGAAAAATAAATAAACGCTAAATATATGCGAAAATTTGTTATTTTATTTGCTCCAAAACGTGAAATTGAAGAGTCAAAACGCGAAATTTTATAAAAATAGATGCGAAAATCACGTATCTCTAATTATGAGGCAGGCCCATCATGCCTAAAATCCCAATACCTGTCATATGCTACGGATTTTCGTATAAGAATATATTCAAAATCGTAACATTTCACGAATTGTACGAAACGATAATTTCAATAACCAATACGCATAAAGGGATAAGAGTTACTTATAGGCCCTTCGCCGTTTGTACCGTGTCGTTCATTTTTTTTTTGTAACCATTAGGGTGCGCGTGCGGGGCGATAACCTTCTTTTATTTATTGTAATTCGAACACTTTGTATTGGGTAAATGGTACAAGAGTGAATTATATAACGGTTACTGCTGTAGGAGAAGCGAAGAAGACGAAAGGAATAAGAAAAAAAAAAGACGAGGGGACGGGGTGGGAATATTTCCAACACCGAGAAATATCCTGGCGGCCATATTTCTATATACTGCTGATTACTTCCAAAAGATTAGGCAAATTTTATTACGCTCTATCCGACGCTATTATAAACCCTAAAGTGACGCCCGACTTCGGGTAAATTCGCATGTTTCGGTATGTGTTCTGTTTGAATAGGGCCAAGGTGACACGTATGCATTTCGAAAATAAATCTGCGCTAAGGGTGGGCTTTGTCCCGCTCTGGGGGTGAAGTATCACACCTTTTTTCGGATTATTAACGGTTAGCGGATTTTCCGCGACTTACCGCGAGATCCAACGTTTATTATATTTCTATATGTGCACGCACTTCAGTTTGTGTGCGAGTATAAATATTTATAGGTCGAAGGGAGCACCACTAACGCGCGAAAGGTTGAACCCTAGAGGGAAAATAATATTTCGCGAAAGGCTTCAAGTTTCGTATAGGATATTTAATAAGTCGAGCGCACCGTTTGATTCGGTTTTATTGGCGTTTGTGAGAAAAATTACGCTAAAATAACGGTTCACGTCCGCATCCAGCTTAAAGTGTAATACGTGACAATGTTTAAATGAATAATTCTGTATTAGGTATGCGTCTTTCTTCTAAATCGCTTATTCTTTTTTTTATGCCACCGTTTGTTTCTTTCGCGTGAGATACAGCCTCGACACGCAGCCGAAAATTGTTTTTCTTATATTGGAGAAAAAAATCGAGTGCGAAGTGGAAATGAACGCAAAAAAAACGAAATAGATATAGAATATACATAAGTATAATAATAAACAGTGTTGCATAAAAAAAGTAACGCTAAAATTTTCCCCGCGACCCTTTTCGCATCGCTTAAGTAACTTGATAATTTATTCATATCTCCCTTTAAAGTTTTTATTAAACCCTTTTCTCTCCGGGGCTTCGGTAAATAAATTTTTCTTGGTTTTTCGTCGTAATACAATATAAAAAAAAAACCCCGGCACAGACTCGAATTCGTAAGGGAAGAGGCGAAAAAGCGAAAATTATTTTGTTATAACCGACTACGTAAATAAAATTTTCAAATTGGATGACATTGTTGCGAGGAGAAAATTATGATATAATTATGACCGTAAACGGATATAAAATTTGGCACCGCGATAAAATTCATTCCTCTGTAAAACAACCCCCATTTCTGAACTTTGAAAGCTATCACTTCAAAGCGGTGGTTGTATCGCTTTATCCAAAGCATGTAACAAGTTATGTGTCACTTGAACGAACTTGAAAGTCCAATCAGTAATGCCTGTTTATCCATCGTCTCCTTTTAAGTTCGGCATAGGTCGAGAATAACATTTTCTCGTCTATAATTTCCCGGTTCGAGAGCGTTTTCCGCGAACAAGTGAAAATTTGAATCGCCCAATGATGAGGGGGCGGTTTCCTCCTAGTTGCCATAGCGATGACGCGAGCCATAAATTAAACCGACGGCGATAAAAAAAAGCTTTATGAATAATGGATCTGGCGAATAAATGCCTTCCCTTGCCCCGCTCACCCCTCTACCCTTCCCCTTCGATGGTCCCTTTTGCACACCCCAGAAATCGGTTCCGAATCCGCGAAAATGTATTCACGATTCGACGCCTCATTCGATATGATTGAATTTAGGCCCGAGAATTTGAACACACAAATTCCTTGTCCATTTTCTAAGTATACACTTTAATATTTTATTTATACATGTAAAATTTTTGCATAGATAATACGAGTGTAACTTCATTAGAAACAATCCCCCATACTGTTGTGCATACATTTAATATATTTGATTTTTATTACGTTAGTAGCCGAATTGCCCGGCGTTGATCGGGCGGGTGAATTCAAATAATAAATCAAATGAATATCGAAATAAACATTTATTCTCCAGTACAAACAAAAATTGATTAAAAATTTTGTATGGGTGCCCCTTGACCCCGGGCTCCGACCCCATCCAAAAACCGTCTACGGTCTAAGTTAAATCTGTTCCGTCAAATTTGGTGGTTCAAAGTTGGAAACTGTAGATTTGCATAGCGGACAAAACAAACAAACATTTAATTTTATATAACAGATACGTTAGAATACTTGGTTTTATGTGGAAATTTTAACTATGAATAAGATATAACATATATAACGTAATGGTATAAATATATAGTGATGCTGCCAAGGACGTTGGATAGGTGTGTCGGTGATTTATTATGCTTTAAAGTTGTACCTCGAAGCCCACTAAGGAACATCGAACGGCCGCCGAAAGGAGAAAAGGATACGGCATCGTCGATAAATAATAAGGACAATGTATTCAAATAAAAGTAAACTCAAATATTAACTCTTCGTAGGCGTTCGAGCTCGGCGTAGGCGTTCATATAAAAAATACTACCCTTAAAAAAAAAAAATTGTTTGAAATATAAATATTTGCAATACTTTCTCGACTTAGTTCGTCTTGATTAAAATTTCATACAATACGGCCATAAATATAAACACTTGATTCATTGAAAATGTATGATGCATATCTATTACAGAAATAACACAATTAAAGCTACGCAAGTATGAAAGAAGGTTTAAGAATTATTTTAATATAACCAAAATTATGTTTAGTTAATTTTGCACGCAAAACGTAGTCACATTAGATAACCATATTGTAGAGATATTTGATAATTATTTATACCTAGGACAATCGGTGAACAAAAAAGAAGAGATAAAACGAAGAATGAAACTAGGATGAAGCGCTTTTGGAAGAATGAACATAGTTTTTAAATCCAACATCCCGCTATGCTTAAAAAATAAGGCGTACGACCTATTCGCACTGCCACTTATGACGTGTGGATGTGAAACGTGGTATAACGAGAAGATATCGTAAGAGGAATACGTGAATAAGAAGTGTAACCAATGTGGCAAATATAGCAGAACGTGTGAAAAAGTTGAAGTGGCAATGGGCTGGACACATGGCGAGAAGAATGGATGGCAGATGGACGCGAGAAATACTGGAATGTAATGCCAGTTATGACGTATGAATGTGAAACGTGGATGCTAAATCCAAGAATGTTAGGTAAGATCCAATGCATACAGAGAAGCATGGAAAGATGTATGCTTGGTATAATAATCAGATAGCGGAACGTGTGAAAAAGTCGGAGTGGACACATAAAGAAAATAATGGATGACAGAAATACTAGAATGGTATCCGAGAGGATGTAAAAGAAAGCAAGGTAGGCCAAGTGGTCGATGGGCTGATGAATTGAGAAGAATGTGTGGAGTCAAGTGGATGAAGATTGCTCAAGACAGGAATTGAAGAGGATTGGAGAGGCCTTCATCCAACAGTGAACGGCTGAAAATGATCATGATCTATTATAAAACATCATATTGAGTACACGATGTCCCCAAATAAACTTAATAGCTATACTTGTAAGAATATGTATGTGCCCACTTAAAACATCACAAAGACCGCGATGAAACTTGAACTCACGAGAGTTTTATCTGCGATATTTTCATTTCGCTGTTATAAAAGCTACGTTTCCATAATTGCATATTGCGTTGCATTGTACCGTTTGTGTTCTTCGAACGTCTGCTACGTTTCACTCGACTAATTTTATTTGGCCCGTGGTAAAGTTTATGGCGAGCACAACCAGAGATTGTCGCTTTTCAATTGTCATCTCTCATTTCGTTCGACTGTTGAGGAACGGTTAAAGTTGTCCGTGGCGCGTTTCCGCCTCGAAACTAATTTCGGCTATGCCTGTTTCGGTTCGTAGCTCTGAACCCTCGCAAGTAACAGTTCCATCCAACTCCACATCTCTCCTTCTAACCCTCAACCCACCCCTATTCACACCCCACCTCGGTTACACCGTGTGCCCATATTATTCGTGCGAAAGTTTCCCGTTTTAGTGAAAATGGCGTGTCGTTGAGATATTTTCGGTTCGCCGGAACCGAAGCCGCGATATTACAATCTCGTTACAGAAATACCGTCGACTTATAATTCAATTACTGTCACTTTGAATTTTATTTTTCATTTTTTTGTCGTTTTATTCTTCCTTCTTTTGAAAAAAAAAAAAAAGAGAACGCAGAGTAGGGGTTTTGAGTAATTATGGTAATATCGTAAATGACCTCTGATATTATCACTTACCTATGTACATCTCGCGATGGATGTTTCACAACTCACAAAATAAAATTAAAATTGTATCACTTAAAGTATTAAGACTTTCAAATGTCAAAAGCTGATCTATTCAGTTGTTATAAATTTCCATGTCATCGTATGGAATGTGGTATAATCACAAATAAAGCATTATTGAGCTAACGAAATTCAACAGCATATTTATTTACACACTAGCCGATTTGTCCGTCATATGACGGTGGATTTTTACACCAACCCATGCGTGCTGGATTAGACAATAAAACAGTATAGTCCGTTTAGCAGTGCGTGAAACAATTATTTATCATTATAAGCCTGCTAGGTCTATTACAAAAATACAAAAACAATTCATGACATTAGAAAATACATAATACGGGTAACACGTACCCGTACTTTTCGAGTCGATGAATAAGAATGGCACTATCTACATACATTACATACATATGTATGTATTAGAGAGTTTAATATTTTATATAAAAAAATTCGGGTGTAGCCAACCCATGACTTTATCCATATATTTGAGGAATACAAAGAGTAACGAAATTAATTTTTTAAGTACGTAAGTAAATAAAACGCATACACCACCACCACACCAATCAAAATACATACATATGTATGTACATATCATGAAATTACTGTGTTGAGTGCGCGCGCGTATATAAAATACGATCTTCGGCATATATTCAAATAAGAAAAACTACCACTTCCGGTCGGCGGATTTTAATCAAAACCTTATCAACTCTTAAATTTTATATGATAATTATAAATATAAATTTTCGACTTGATCAATAGGGCAGTTTCTGAAATATTCTGTGGTAAACTTTTCGAAAAAAAAAAAAACCCTACTTCCGGTTGACTGATTTTAATGATTATTTTTTTTCGTAACTAGCAATTTTACTCAGGAGTACAACATTATAATATTGTGACGATAATACATATTTAAAAGGCCGAAAAAAAAAAAAACAAAAAAATCGTTCAAGAGTAAACTGCCATTTCCGGTAGTCAGATGTTGACCAAAATCACAGTATCTCTTAAAGCTAACGTAAAAACTATAGATATGAAATTTCGAGGAAATCGCCGGTGCAGTTTCGGAAATATTCTGCGGTAAACTTTTCGACAAAAAAAAAACCTACTTCCGGTTGACTAATTTTAATAATTTTTTTTTTTTTTTTAAATAGAAATTTTTTTGAGAATTACAATATTACAATATGGTGACGATACTACATATTTAAAAGGCCGAAAAAAAAAAAAACAAAAAAATCGTTCAAGAGTAAACTGCCACTTCTGTCAGACGGATTTTGACCAAAATCACAGTATATTTTAAGGCTAACGTGAAAACAATAGATATGAAATTTCAACTTGATCGATGGGGCAGATTCGGAAATATTTTGCGGTAAACTTTTCAACAAAAAAAAAAAACCTACTTCCGGTTGACTAATTTTATTAATTTATTTTTTTTTAAATATAAATTTCTCTCAAAATTACAACATTACAATATTGTGACGATACCACATATTTAAAAGGTCGAAAAAAATAAAAAACAAAAAATCGTTCGAGAGTAAACTGCCATTTCCGGTAGTCAGAAGTTGACTAAAATCACAGTATCTCTTAAGGCTAATGTGAAAACTATAGATATGAAATTTGGAGAAAATTCCCGATGCAGTTTCGGAAATATGATTTTTTACCGGATTTTTGAATTTTCTGCACGAAAAAAACCCTACTTCCGGTTGACTGATGTTGACCAAATTCCTTATGGCTTTTAAACTTTATAGTTGATAGATAGTAGACTTGATAGTTTCGGAGAAAACACACAGACATACACACACACACATAGTACACAGACATACAGACATTTTTTACAAATCAGACATACAGATGATTTTTTAGAAATCATCAAAAACGTGATCACGGGATGATACTTTATCCGATTAGGATAAAGTAAAAAGTCAAAATATCGAGGTCGATTTTTTAATTTTATCATTTTAATATTTATCGAAGAGAATCATAACGATTAGTATATAGTGTAAATTGAATGGCCATAAAATCGCGTTGTCGAATATGATTGTTTCTTTTATTAGTTAATTTTATCATCGTCATTTTTTATTTAATTTATCGAAGAGAATCATAACATTCTTCTACTCATAATCGTCCACTCGGTTATCGGATACCATTCTAGTGTTTATAGTGTCCAGCGTTGATTGAATGGCCTTTAACTTTTTAAAATCGCCACTTTGTCGAATCGAACCAGCTTTTGACAGATAGCGGCTTTTTGCCAACATTCCGCTATGCTTTGATTGTCATGTTGGAAATGTAAGCGTAACCTGAACGACCCAGGCTGGCATTCAGGAAGGCAGACGCATACGCCAAAAGCACTCCATCCATGTTTCATTCTTCGTTTACATGGGTAAGTATCATGACCAAAGTGGCAGATATAGCGAAATGTGTCAAAAAGTTAAAGTGGACACATAGCGAGAAGAATGGATGGCAGATGGACGCGAGAAACACTAGAATGGTATCCGAGAGAATGTGAAAGTGAGCAAGGTAGACCGAGTGGACGATGGGCTGATGAGTTGAGAAGAATGTGTAGTTAAGTGGACGCCGATTGCTCAAGACAGACAGGAATGGAAGAGGATTAGAGAGGGCTCCATCCAGCATTAAATGGTGAACCGCTGAAAATGATGATGACTTACCCATGTATTATTTTTACGATCTTTCCCAATATATGTACATATGTATATATACATACTTAAATATTTACAACATTTCTACATTTCTACAGAAACTTTTCACATATGGAAATGATAAATTGACGAATTTTCGATTATGCATGACTGCATATTTACACTTTGAGCAATATTCACAATGTAGTCGTGTAGTTTCGTGTAGGTATACTTTGTCGATTTTTCATCCGTGCAGATCCTTTGACGTCGTACAACGCACACGTACAAGTTGAATTTTCCATGGCACTAATGGCGTTGTCGAACTCGAAAGCCTTAGTTTTCGAGTAGGCCATTTGATATTTGGTCGGACCGCTATCCAGTGCCTAGGCGTTAAAATCGATTATTTAATTAACCATTACGGATAGAAAGCGGGGGTGGGAGAGGAGTCACCTTTCACCTTTGGCTGATCACGCCCCGACACTGCCACCCTTAACGTAATAGATTAATAAATCGTAAAACGGACAATTGGTAGGGCGTAGCAGGTGCTGTGGACCCTAGTTCGGCGAGGGTTAAAACGGACAATATTCTAGAGGCCCGAGACACGCGTGTGAAATCGATACACCCGGCATATGTATACAACTAATTAAATTAGTGGACAAGCCCTCAATTTATTGACCTTAGGTCACCGCCACCTGACTTGGGTGAGTATCTACAGGGTGTTCGATTTTTGTCACGGCGATAAATTTCCTCGAACCACATCGTAATTGACTCCATCGCTTAAACGCATACTTAACTATCCTACTTGCACACGCTCGCAAGTATAAACGATGCGACCCATTATCCGATATTAGACTGAAATAATGGGATGTGGACCGTCTAGTCACCCACTGATTTATGTGTCTATCCCAAATAATTCAAGTCTAACCGAATTCATAAAAACAATATTTACGGGTCTCTCAAAGTGTCTGCGGCGTAAGTGTTGCCAATATTTCATCTGGCTTTCACGTTCAAAAAGTGCGCGTGAATGTGCTTTATATATTTTTTCATACGAATTAATTCCGTGAACGTACATATATGCGGTCGTTTATATTTTTAAAGCAGTCCTAATGCGACTATTAGTCACGGTGAGAAATTAGGTTAATTATATTGTTACACTAGGACGCCATTGTAATTCAAGCGCTTTTTGTGTGTACGTACGTAGGTATTTGATACGTGTCACTTTCATACCGCGGTGAGTTAAATGCGACAGTTAAACATTCACACGCAATTAATTCGTTGTAACTTAAAAAAATTGACCGTTAGTAGGTACACCGCGGCAACGTTGAGGTTTCGCAGCGCAGTTTTCGCGTGCGCCCTGAAAAGTTACGATAGTCTTTGGGAACGACATTGCGATAGTTTTCCATTGTAAGTTTGAATGTTATGCTCGGGTATGATCGTCGTCATATTCGTCTTTCAAGTATTTGAATGATCGTAACAAAGCTTGCAATAATCGTTTCGAGCTTTTAAACCCGACCGTTAAACTGAAGTTATAGAGGTTCGAATAGCCCTCGTACGTACGAATCATTTAGGTCTTCATCGCTTTAGGTTTTTTTTCGTCAGTTTGTTGAATTTATATGTATAATACTATCCTGAAAAAATGTAATTTTCTGAAACAATTCCGCAAAAACGGTGTGACATTGTATTAAATAATGTATCAGTCAAAATCCATTTGTGTCTTTTAGGAACCGTCAACCGACATTGTTACCGTGTAAAATGTAAATCAATTCAAAAATCTGTTATATACGAGCTCTTTTTTATTACTAATAATTTGATTTATCACTCTTTAAATTGAATTGGAATACTTTCCATCTAAAAGGAGACAAAAAATTTAATTGTCGAATTTCACTTGAATTGAATCAAACGATTTCAAATAATTGATTTAATTTTATATAATATACAGACATGGGGAAAGATTGTAAATATTATCAAAGAATCAAATTATTCAAAAAAATCGCATAAAAATAAACATGTCGCGTAGATTGAATTAAATATAAAATGCTTTTAAGGAAATTTGAATTGTGCCAAAAATTTCGAGTATCATATTAGATCTCCTTATTTTTATCGTGTAAATATGATTACATTTTCAATTTATAAATTTGTATACAGGTACATAATATTATAATTTGACCTTCAATAAATTCGTCAGTAAATAGTCCTTCACATGTTATTGAGCTTTTTTAGTACATTTTATTATAAATCTTTGATGTATGTAATTCTATTAAAATTTTATTTAATATTAATAGCGGTTAAGCGGCTTTGAGGCACAGAAACATTGAAAATAATAAAAATATAAAAAATGTCAGATTGTTCACAGTAGCATAATCGAGCATTAATAGATTGAATAATTGAAAATGAGAATTTTTAATGAAAATAAACGTTCAGGTCATCTGCGAAAAGTTTTGAAATTACATTATTTGAAGATATTGTGCATTTTTATATGAAAAGTTTATGGTTGTAGAATAGTTTTGCGCCGGGGACCCCATTTAAGTGTAGAATGCGAAGATTGCCGAGCTTCCCGCCTCCTTGCCTCTCTCCTACCATCCCCTGCAACCGTATATCAATTTGCAAGGGGCTTGATATATACCGGAAAGTTGACACGCCCGCGAACAAGATTACTTCGGTCTGATAGAAAACTGCCTCCGGCGAATAGCTACGACTGCCGGCGTAGCTGCAATCTACCAGTAATCTACCATCCACCCTCCCAACCACCCCTTGCCAAAGAACGAATCATAAAATAGCTAGGATAAGCCACGGTATACTGTTGGGGAGGAGCACACCAGCTCGTTGATTAAAAACGACTGTTAATTATTGAAATTTCGCTATCGTTTTCAATCAAATTATCGCCACAACGAAGAACACTCTATCAGACTGAAAATGTTGTTCTTGCGTCGCTCGTCGAGTTTTCAATTAAATCGACCACAATTTAAAGTTTAGGTCTAATGAAATGAACCGCCGGTTATATAGAAGTGTCGCCGGAAATTTATATACCGATTCGTACAGTGACTCCGTCTGCCCCGGAAAACTTTATCCAAACTCAATTTAACATATGTAATTAATTTGCCAAGACGGTCGGCAGAAGCGGACCTCGAGCGAATTCTTGAGGCTTTGCACGTGTCACACTCGAAAAGCTCATCTTTCACCGAGCCACCGAGCTTTTAACGTTTAGTCGTCAAAATTTTATTAAACTGCGTGCCCCCTTCCCCTATTTCGTCTCCTTCTTACCCATCAACCTATCCCCATCTTAATAAACTTTTTAATGAAATAAGTTTCAGGTTAAATTATACTCGAATCGGTGATAATTTCTTCTTTTGCAGTTGACCGCCCCGGGCCGATTAAAGCGCTCGGGTACGATTATCGCTTGTACTTAACGTTGTAATATTTTCCTAAAAAACGGAATTATTTCGCTACATTCGTGGCGCGATCGCGTCGAAGATTAATCACAATGTATCATTTGCAACTGTCTCGCACAAACCGATAGTGCAGTATGTCGACTTTATTGCCCTTCTCCCGAGGAAGTGGCGTGGCCTTAAAGAGCTTCTGCACTAAAGGCACTTCGCCATTTAAAACGTGCTTTTTGCGATGCAACTCGCTGGATTCCGTCCAAATGCACACATTTTATACAGATTAAAATGTTACAAGAAAGTAGACACTTTTATCAATTCGTGCTCAGATAAATCATGCTCTAATTATGTGTTTATCTTATTAATAATTTAATTAAAAATTTGTTTCATTTATATTATGCACAAAGTTATTACGACACAATTTCATAAGTGACGGTAAAAAACAGATAAGTTTATTTTTATATTCATAGGTAGTACCTTTAATCAGAAGAAATCAACATTTACATACGGACTTCAAGTGAAAATGTTGATAAATTGAAATAGACAAGATGACTATTGTACAATAGTATTATTGTGCCGCATGTTTCATGACTACTTAAAGGTTGTACTTGTCTTTACTCCAATCCGTTACTTATCAAACCGTCACCGTCAACGTTAAATATATTCTGAAAACTAGCATTATGAAAATCTTTCACAATACCACTCTAATTGAAATTGCAATAACGAGAAAAACACGCTTCTCCACTTCTCACATTACGAACGCGTATCATATTATTAAAGACAGACACTATTTACCGCTCGCTTCTATCCATTACTGCTGACTGCGTCCTTTTTATCTATGATATTTTTTACCCTTACAGTACCGTCTGCCCTTCGCACGTCTTATACCCCTATTTAGGGTAGTCTAGGCGCGTGCGCTCTAACACGCCCTACGCTCAAAATTCATTGCCTTGCGCTTAATGAACCGATCATAAACACCTGTTCTGAAGCGTGTCGACTTGATTTATATACGGAGCATAAATGTGTGTATGTATGTACATATGTGTGTTTTGCGTGTATGCGCTTACAGTTAAACCCACAAGTTGATTAAGATGTCGTCCTACTAAATCGATTCCGATCGAGCTTTGCATTAAAGCGGATGAATTAAATGAGGTGCATTCGTGAAAATTTCCACCCCCCCCCCTCCCCCCTCTTATCCTTTTCCTTTTTCCCGTCTGCAATGCGAGCTTTCGCTCCAGCTATGGGTAATTGCCTTATAAAACGATAATATCGTTCATCGAACCGAATTTACCGTCTGCGAACACGATACGAAACTTGCACATTTATGATTCGTCACATAAAACGAAACGGTACATATCTATCGAAATAGTATCGATCTATAACTGTATCATGATTTTATATAATAGAAGTTTAAAAGTGTCGACTGCATTTGACTTTTGACTCTATATGTAGGTACGTATCGTCTTCCTTCCGCATCGTTTACATTTATGAAAAGCTGTAGGTACAAACTGTCAAAGAAATGTGAAATTTCAGTTTTCGTTTCCTGCCGTAAGAATATTGAATGAAAATTCATTTTTAGAGACGAAGCGACGCGTGTTTCGTTTGATATTGAGTTTTTCAGCAGATTAATTTGTAAATTAAATTAATTTTCATTCTTTATATTCAACGTAATGCATAGATATATAATACATAGATGTACCCCTTCATACTTTTCGGTCGACAAAAATCGTCGTAAGAGTAGGGATGAATGAACAGAACCCGAGACTTGAATAACAAAGAAGTGACCTTTTTTTTGCAACACTTCGACTCCCACAACTAGGGTTTTTATACCAAAGTTTCTTAGTTAAAGTCGGAACATTTTTAGAGCGTTGGGGCATATCTAGACTATTTTACATCTGACACAATGATTTTCAGTTCTGCCTTAGATATAAAAATTTCAAAAACAATTTCATTATTACTTAAAAGAAACAAAACAGCCATAGTATGGTTTTAATACAATTTTTTTCGAAATATTTTCAGAATTTCCTGGAATTCCGCAAACGCACAATATAGTCATCAATTTTCCAAAAAAAAGCTCTCTTTTATGGTTATTTTGATGAAGCACGTCCACCGTTAACGTGCGCCCTTTCACCACCGTTTTCCGTTCACACGATTCGATACCGACTCCAGGTCCGTTCAATCGTTATTTTTAACAATCTCGATTGGCTAGCGTGTTTAGTAGTTGCTTTTAGTATTTGGTAGTTAAATTTCCTTCCGAGCGATAAATCGGCAAAAAGGTAACGTCCATCCACGCTTGTTGACTTCCAAGCAATTTGCGTTGCGCAGTCGACTGTTAACAAACTTGGAGGGACGTCGAGGGACCGGAGGAGGACCGAAATCGATCAAAAAACCTCCCCTTTACAATGCGGAGTCATTAAAAATATACGTGTGTGGTGGACACGTGTGAACAGTGAACGAACGGGCTAAATCGCTTATCGATCCACCCTTAAGGTACGCCCGGTTTTAACGGTTTGATTTTTTTTTTTTTTTTCGAGGACACCTTTAATTGATCGATTTTTTTTTGTTATTTAACGGCGCAGCAATAAAAAGTCGTTACGTACAAACGCGCTGTATAGATAACGAGAATTGGTAGAAACTCAGCAACCTTATGGCAAGTCAAATCTTAAGGTAATCCGCAAACCATTAAAAGGATAACGCAAACGTTATATGCGCGACCTCTTAATTAAGCGATTTCGCTAAGTATTCAAAGTCGTTTGTTTAATGTATGCGAGAGTGGCTTTTGAAACGACGATTTAACGTTTATGTGAATTCGTTCGAATTCGCATGCATACATAGATCAAAATCATTAAATTTAGGTTGAATGTGCGTATTATTTATTTAAATTACACGGGCAGGCGGCATAGCGGATGGAGCCCAGGGTCTGTATAATTTGTACATACAATTTATATTTGAAGGATAACAAAAATCCATTTATGTATGTTAGAAAACTTATCGAGGTGATTTTTAAAGAGATTTGTATTTTCAGAAGTTACTAGCTGATTTGGCAGACGGTTCCAAACTTCGACCACTCTATTTGAAAAGAAAGAGTCTGTGACAATTTTGTTCGATTTGTCTCTTAGTAGTTTCAGTATATCACCTCTAAGATGTGCGTTTTTATTGAAAGTTATGAGGTTTTTATATTTATTATTTATTATTTTGTAGACTGTCTATTAGATCGCCACTTAATCTTCTCGTCTCCAAAGGTGTGAGACTCATTTTTTTCAACCTTTTATTATAGGATAGGATAGTAGACAAGTTAGGGTTCCGAACAATTACATCAAATTCTAATTTAGGTCTAATATACGATTTATTTATTTTTGACAGCAACTGAATACTAAATGTCTTAAATACACGTTTGATAATATATATATATATGTATAAATGAATAACACTTATTTACTAAGGAGTTAATATGAGTAGACCATTTAAGGTCTTTTGAGATAACAACACGCAGGTACATTTGAGATGCAACTTTTGGGACACTATGGCCCGTAACGCACTTGGCTGCCTGCCTGTGGCAGCCATAGTTTCCTGGCTGCATAGTGCGTTATCAAACAGGCAGCCACATACATTTTCTAACATCGTTCTGGCTGCGCAGCCAGGCAGCCAAGTGCGTTACGGGCCTTACATCATCAATTAAATAACGGATTTGGGGGTTAGTTCGACCTATATATGTAAAACAGAGCACTTATTAATATTTAAAGACAATATTATATATATTGTAAAAATTTTCCAGCTTATTTTTTCAAGAAAGCTTGATTTGCTCCCGCGCTAGATAATGTTTGTTTGAACAGTCGTAAGTAAATTTATCTTTGAGTGTATACGATATGCAAATATTCTCTCAAAGGGTCGCCGACTTCACACTATCCTCGTCACGTCCGCACATCCAATTACACATATATTTTTTTCCGACACACCTCCCATCCCCACCCACCCTCCGTTCCGGACTCGCTTCGTTCTTTTTTTTTTTTTTTTTTTTCACCGTTGCTTTCTAGCTTTTACAAATGCCTGAACCCTCCGTTGGGGACAGGGCCGGCTCACATAATATGGCAAATTTAGTGGGACAAATATAGCGGCCGGGTACATACCGCCCTCGGATATTAATCAAACGTCCACCTTTCGCACGAGCTAGGGGTGGTAGGGTTGGGAGAAACAGGGATGCCTCCTCCCAGTGGAATATCCCTTCATAACTCCCCTGTGAAAACTACACCCACACCACCAATTAGTCCGTGGATGAAATGGGTCACTTCCGCCGTATAGCTGTTACCAATTTTTCAACGAGGGAAAAAAATTCAATTACACCCAACGTACCCCTTCGAATATTATAATACTAGCGGGTTTGCCCGTCATTTTACGTTAAATTCTCATTCCATTCCATCACCATCTCCCAACCTCGTGCCGGCCGGTCTGTACAATAATAGTACAGCCTCAGGCCTATTTGACATTAAATGAAACACTCGTATAGTGTACCGTCGATTGATTGGATGTATGGCCATAAATTGCGTTGTCGACTCAAACCAGCGTTGCTAAAAAGCGGTTTGTTGCCAGCACAATGCAACGCACAATGCACAACGACCCAGGCAGGCAGATTTTACGCTAATACGTACATATGTATACATACGTAGTATGTAAAATTTCGTTAAATATTCCATTGTTCAATTCAATTTAGATTTAAAAAAATGAAGCTCAAGCAAAATTAAAGCTTAAAAAAATATTGTTCAAACGGAAAAAATGACATAATTATGTACGTACAATATGTGTGTGTTAACACATATGTACGTACATACATAATTATGTATGTCATTTTTTCCATTTGAACAATATTTTTTTATCAAATTAAAATGCTATTTCTTATATAATGTGGAACAATCTAAATAAGTATCGTTATAAATTTTACACCATTGGTTTTACACATATGTATGTATGTATAACTGTAGGCAATATATTTTGAAAATTCCCATGTTTTATCAATAATTTAACGAAATAGCTTCTTGGATTTGTAAGTGCTTACATACCAAAATATTATTTACCCTTCTTCGGTTCATGATATGTTTTAACGCTATGCTTTGCGGACCAAATGCGCTTTTGCCGTTATTTACAAATCAAAGTTTAATTGAAATCAGAAAGTATTGCTTTCTGTATTTATGTATTTAAAAAAAAAACCAAGGATACTTATGTACATAAATTTGATCACAGACATCCTTAAGGCCCTCACAAACCTGAGCGGTATCGCTGCGTCAAGTTGACGTCCTCTATCGTCGTTGATTCGCACCGATGCGAATTATATCGGTGCGAATGGGACGACGTCTGTTTGACGCAGCGATACCGCTCAGGTTTGTAAGGGCCTTTAGTGTTGAAAGCGTGAAAAAAATCGCCTTTGGGATTTTTACAGTATTTTATATGATTGGTATTTAAAATAATTTATTCAGGGCCGTACAGAAACACGTGTACATTTTCAGCGTTCTATAAATATAAATCGTCTTTCGCGGGCTTGCCGCAATTAACGCGTACCGCAATAAAATAGGCAGTAAGACACACAGGCCAGGCCTTGTAAATCCGCGGGCCCGACGTAAAAATTCGTTGAGCCCGCTGTCCGTCGGTTACATGTAAAAATACTCCTCTACGCAACGCTAATTAATCACCCAAGATAAATTGTTGGCCATAAAAGGCGGCCTTTTTATTGCCCGAGCCGGTTTTACGCCCCTGGCTCGTAAACGCCGACGACTTGATCGAACGCGATGGGGAAATCAGGCCCAGCACGTGATGCCTTCGGAAAAACCCTTTTTTCCACCCTTCCTCTCCTCCGGTCACATTTTCCGATGGCCACGGCAGTGATGTTAACCGCTACCGGTTCAAAAACTGCCCGATAAAAGGTTTGTACGATTCGCGTAGTACCTACTATGTATATATGTATAGATAGATTCGGATAAAGAAGGATAATTAAACTATACGAATGGCGTCATTCACGGACACATTGAATCGATGAGTTTATCTTTCTAACTCGATAAACGCCGCTTCGATATATTCAATATCGTGAAGATTATACGTTAATGTGGAAACCCCTTTCGAGTCCTTTGACGTCTATACTAGTTCAATATGCGGCTTATTCTAGCGATTAATCATTTCGAAGGGCTCACGTACATACATACATACGTATATAAACCAATACTATAATATTTAAATTTCAGCAGTCAATAGAAAACTTTCCAGTCAAAATAATGAATATATGAGTATTTTTGTTTATTTAATATACCTATAGATTGAAAATCCATACGAGTGCGAACCTTGTTGGTTTAACGGTATGATTGTTGTCGATCAAAGTTTATATCGATTCGGCTGGCATATACATATGTATGTGAAAGTTGTTTTTCTTTCATCCATATATTTACAGTGGATTCGTTTTTTTTTTTTTTTACTTTATTTCGTGGGGGTTAGCGAGAAGCACCGAGCGCTTTTCCATTTCCCGCTTTTTCTCCGTTAGATTTTCCGGGCGCACGCAACACCATAAATTTGTATATCAGCAGTCCGCGTGTTCGGCGTAAAGAATAAGCCTTCATCTCTCACCGCTAAGATGGAAAATTCACCAGCTAGAATATAACTCGAAAACTAGATGAGACAGTGTGAATAATATTTTTTTTGTAAATTAAAATTACAGCACTTAAAAACCACTTTTCAGGCAGCTTAAATGTTAAAATTGGCTGCAATCCATTCGTCATAAGCACCCCCACATTTTGCGGTCGCATTGAGGTGGGCAGTTTGCTCGGGACACGGGCCATTAGTGAGTAGAGATGTGGTCGCGGATTTATCACGGAAACTGTTCCAATTTATATCCGAACGTGGAAAGAGTTCGCACAATATCGTATCGTGCTTTGCGAACCGATGCAGAGAAGATGTTCCAAAGGAAACTCGCACAAATTCAAGCGAGTTTATTTAGTAGCTGAACTCCAATGTAGTTTCAGACTAGTGAACAAAATTCACTACACTATACTAGGTCGATTCATACTTTGAAAAACTTCATTATGACTTTTGACACGTGCAGAGAAAATTTCTCATTTGAACATATGTATGTATGTATGTATATCAAACTTGCCAAAGTGCATATGTAAATAAATAAGAAATTAAATAATATACATATAGTGTCGGAACGTACATACATACATACATCACCTCCAATACAATTTTTGCAATGTCAGAAAAGAAAAGCGCTATACGTCGGTGTTATAAAATTGCTTGTCATAATGTCGGAGGCAGTCGAGAACCATCTTCATCACGTGGCTGTCATTCTTAAAAATTCTATTCCTTCACACGGCGTGGCGTACCTATTCGAGTTCGAAAGAAAAATATAAATTTTTCGTAGTGCACGTTTCAACAGCACAATCGCAAAACGTTTACGTTTGTACGATTTTTACACACAATTACGACCTGAAAGTGATTGCGTTAAACTGATGAAAGGGTTTCAGCATTTCGGGGAAAATTGCTCTAAAACAATCCTAGGCTTTTCCGAGCGATATCGACACTTCGCCGCACGAAACGCACGAAATATACGCTGTTATGAATTAGCGAGTCATTTAATTCAGCAAAATTCAAACTTTTCCAACACCAAAGCTTCCGTAGCTGTATGTTAACATTTTTACTATCCATTTGAAAAGTAATATTTGTACCGTTAAAGGAATGCTTTATGGTTTGAATACTAAACGTTTAATGAATGGCACTTTGGTTCGAAATTTTCTCATAGCTGCGTGATTGTTCACATGTTTTTAGAATGGGGTCCTCCCTTAGCACAGAGGGGGTTTAAGACCCCATTCCCTCCCACCTGTGACTTACTGCATGTAACCCGTAGTGGCGTTTTCACGCAAAAGCCTAAACCTAGCTATTGTGGTGTCAATCATCGGTCACGGAAATACGCGTTTCGACTTTATCGCGATATACTCTAGTCGCGAATGCACGCTGTGAAAGAGGAATGAAACCGGCGACTGTTTCCTGTAAAGTCATAAAATACCCCTACACGTATTCACACTATTGTTTGTGTGTATATATGTGTGGTGTAGATAACTTGAGCAACATGAACAAGGCGCGGTCGTTAAATACGCCAAGCCTAATGTGGCGGTTGATTTTGAATGAAAATTCACAGTCTGTTTCTCTACAACCACTGGGGAAGAATCGCAAACATTTGCGTGCACGCAATATAAATGTTTGCCCAACGCATAATCATTATCTAAGTCGTTGAAAAGGGGAAAACCCTGTACTGAGCAAAGGCTGCCTAATTAGCTCCAAGCGTACGAGTTACCAAAATCGCTTTTAATTGTATCACAATAACATTTATTTTATTTTACATGTAAATTTTAAATCATATTCCATTAATTCAAGTGAATGTTAAGCTAGGTCTACGATTATGATGTAACTGCTTTCAGTAGTATTTATTTGTCTGGGAAATAATTTCGTACCAAACATTTGATATGAGAATTTCCCGGAACGTGTCTTCGTTCGGAATAGTGCAGAGTGGTGTTTGCGCGAGGTCGGAATCTTTCCTCCGGAAAATATTATCTTTATTATTAATGGCAAATATTAGGCAAAACCGCAGGGAACATGTGTTACGATTAAGTCCCCAGTCCCCCGAGGCATTCCGTTCGCGTAAACTTACTGATATTTCTTACCGAATCAGTATTTGATTAATGGTTGTTGTACATGAAAAATCGTATCGGAAGCCGAAAATACAACGCGTTCACCTTTATGCTACGCATATGTGTGTATTCAACATATGTACATACATAGCTTATTTAACAAATTAAATTTTCTCATTTACCTCAACACAAGGCACGTTTCTTTTCATACGAGCTTGTATTTAATTTTATCCCCATTCGCTCGGTGATATTACGCACATAAAATTGGAACGTTTCGGTATTAATTACCGCAGTCGAAGTTTCGACAATGAGCGATGTATATAATATAACATGTACCTGGCTTAATTTAGCTTAGCTTGTCTTAGGTCACTAGAGCGCACTCAAACTTGAATTAGACAGGAACGTGCTGGATTATAATCAAACATATGGAATATAATAATCTAATGATATGTAAATAAATTAAGGTTTACTGTGAATATTCACATTCTAACGAGCGGTGTTTATCCGTTGTGTTTCGACCAAAGAGATTTAAATGGCTAACAATTGAAGCGTGAAGTAAACGATGAAAGTGCACACACGGTGACGAAAATAGTCGGCTACTAAGATAAAACAAAAGGAAAAGGTCGCCATTTTGAACTGGAACAGTTAACAACCAGATAGCGTGGCGGCTGAGAAAATAGAGAACAGTTGACGAGCGTGTAGATTAACTTGAAGAAAAGGAGCCTCGGGTTGTGTGATGTCACATTAAGGAAGACCTGGAGCTGCTGGGACGCGGTTGGTTGTTGACCTGGAAGTCTCGTCTGGGAAGACCTGGAGCTGTTGGGTTTACGGTTGGCCACGTGCCTTGTGGATTGGCCTGAACTATTCTTGTATGTAATTGCTAATTGTATGTATAAATAATCTCCAATAAAGTATATTAGTCAACTATGTATGTATATATCTGCCTTTTCCCCTAATACCAAACATAACCCCCCCCCCCCCCCCCTCTCCCCTCATTTCAGTTGATAATCGAACTATTTTTCATTTACAGAAATTGATTCGAGTTTATTTCATTTACAGAAATTGATTCGATTGATACAACTTCACGCACAAGTTTGATCCATTAGAACTTTCATCGGAATTTTCATCGGGTAAGTTATTAAATAATGAATATTCAAAATAGAGCTATTGACAGTCAAATCCTGAAATTTCAATACCCACATTTCGGATTTGCCGCATTGTAAATCCATCACCGAATAAGACCCGGTCCCCCTATCTAGCCCTTCATCGACGGTGCGTGACAGTTTCAATCGCCCGGCCGCCGGCCAAATATCTCCCATCTGATCGCTCCTCTCTCGGAGATTTCGCCCCATAGATATCGTTCCGAAACTGGTTCGACGTATTCGGTTCGTTTCTGTGGCACGAGAAGAAAAGAGCCACGACAAACACTATCTCCATGATGAATGGAGGTGTCAAGGCGCGGCGGTAGGGAAACGTACATACATAAGCCGCACGACTCCACGTCAAATGACGTTATCGGACCGCGGACTCGTGACGGACAAACTTTGAGAACACCCTGAATAATGGAGTTTGTTTTAGAGTCAAAGCAATTTGCGAAGGTAATCTGTGCGGCCGTGTCGATAGTGTGTGTGTGTGTGCGGCAGCCCTTAGCCGGACAAACTTCGCAATAGACGGCGCTGAAAGAAACACTCCTATAGGACAATTCTTTTCAACAGCGCTGAAAGTGTTAAAAGTGTGTCTTCAGCAAAATTAGATTTTCATTCTCTTTCTTCTTCGGTGGAATTTGAATTATATATTCATTCTGGAAACCTGCATTGTAGTTTAAGAAGCATTGTCTTATAAAGTTCATTAGATCTATGTACTAGGCATCATTGTATATAGACGTCTTTATACTGTTGATTATTTATGATAAATAGTGAAAGCTGCAAATACCAATAAATTTCCTATTAAAATTATACTATTTATTTATTTTATTTGAGAAAGAAACATACAGATTGTAATAAAAGAAATACAAAATGTGAAAAAAAAATGGCTATAAATTAAATTTGATAAATGGTATTAGGGGACAGGAAATTTTAGGTGAGAGTGGAATTAGGGATTTGAAAGATGTTTATATACGGAGATTTTAAATTTTCACAAGGTTGGAAGAGAATGTATTGATAGAGCTTGATATATATATATATATATATATATATATATATATATAGTTAAAAGCGTTACATGTTGTATAAATTTTTAAATTTACTATATAGGGTGCCAAAATTGCAAAATAGGGCTGTGCGTAGTATTTTAAATGTAAATAGATTAACTTGTATAAGAAATATGGTGAATGAATTGAATTGGATGAATGTAAAGGAAACCATAAAAATGTGCATGTTAGTATTTATTTTTAAGTTAGATAAGAAACATTTCAATACGTATGTATTTAATAAGGGTATATATAATATATCATAATGCTAGAGGTAAGAATAATTTAATAGTAGGGAATTTAAAATTAAGTAGATCTAGGAAAAGTATCTTGTACAGGGCTGTTGTTGAATACCTATACAATGAACTGCCAGAAGATCTCAGAAATATGAACAAAATTGATAGATTCCTGACAGCCTTAAAGCAGAATTTCTGTATAAGTGCTAATAGGTAATTAAGTTTATTTTGTAATTTTAACTTTTCGTTACTTTTTGTTTGTAATTAGCTTCTAAAGCTATTTTAATAAAATAAATAAATGAATGAATATTGTGAGAGAAATTCGAAATCGAGAACTTTCTGCTACGACTATTTTTTATATATTGATTTCAATCAATAATCACATATTTTAAGCTTTTACATATGTATGTATATACAATAGCGACTACCTTTATGTTTCATATACGAAAAGAATTTTACAAAAATACTTTCCTTTGTACACAATAATGTAGATATCTTGAAATTCTTTAAAAGTGCTATTGTTTTATATGTCAGATTAAATCCATTCCAAGTATATTGAATAGTTTTTTTTTTTCATGTCGTAATTCAATGTTTTGAAATCGTCGATCGTGTTTTCGCAGTAATTGTGCGCAAAGTTGGAATCGGCTGCCAATCAAGGGAGTCCCGTTGATAAGCCGACAATGGCGAAGTTCAGGGCCGAATCGGGCGATTTATGCCCTCGGCATAGGACTACTTAGTTGCTTTCGTCTTATCAGATTACCAAATTGGGTCGAAACAGTACAATAACCGTCGACCGTAATTCATTCAACTCTCAAAAGCCCATATCTAATGACGCAAATAACGCGACGTACCCTACGCGCGCATGTTGAAACATTGTGATTTCTGCGAATGCCATTTGACTTATCGCGTTTTATTTACATTCATACTCGATCAGTTTTACGTACACGTCAAAACACGTTACAATGCCTAATGTGACAAAACGACAACATTTGCAGTTTTGTACGTAGTAGCCGCGAGTTACTAGAATACACCCGCGATAACCTCGGGCGACACGTTCGTTCGTTTTTAACCGCATAAAAATTAGTTATGTGTTTCCATTTTCATGCAAATCAGCCTCATAAATAATATGCAACCCCTCCCCACCTCACATCGCATACACGAACTGACATAACTGCATCACTCTGGCAAATATCGCGTGCGAATTGAAACGAGACCAACGCTCTAGGAGTGTCTAATGCTGAGTAATTCCCATTTATACGGACGAATATGTCGGAAAAGGAGGAACAAAACAAAAACTCGTCATTATAATATGTAAACTAATGTAACTAATGTGGTTTGTATCCGTTTTGTATAGGTGCGAATATGTATTTTTGTTATTTTATTTCATTTCAATTATGCACTATTCATCGCTCCGATACGCAATTGATAGCGATAAATCGACGAGTACCAATTAGCAATAAAATTCTACGAAAATGTATATTTGAAAATGTAAATGCGTTGAATAATCAATGGTAGTGTTGATTTTAAATGTATTTGGGAATTACATAAACAGATGTTACAACATTGTGTGTATTTACTTACACGCTGTTGTTTTAATCAAACGTATGTACATATGTATGTACATATCTATATATATAAAATGAATGTCTGTCTGTTTGTTTGTTTGTTTGTCTGTCTGTCTGTTTGTCTCTTATAGGCTCCTAAACCACTCAACCGATCGCGATGAAACTTTCAGGACTTATTTTGATCATTCCGGGGATGGTTCCTGTGGAAAAAAATCGGAAAAAAACGGGAACAAGAACGGGCCTGCTCACGCGTCAGATAACGTACTAGGAACGGGAACGCGATCGGGGAACGGATCGGGACTGGGATCGGGTTCGGGAACGGGAACGGGATCTGGAACGGGAACGGAACGGGATCGGGAACGGCCTGCTCACGCGTCAGGTAACGTACTTGGAACGGGAACGGGATCGGGATCGGGATCGGGAACGGGAATGGGAACGGGAACGGGAACGGGAACGGGAACAGGATCGGGATCTGGAACGGGAACGGTATCGGGCATTGCAAAGCATGCCGGGTCAGCTAGTCTATAATAAATACAATTTTTTTCGCAATATTACCTCCACGTCGCGCGTCGTGTACGTAAATTGAAACTTTATAATCAATATTTTTCAATCATTTATCAGTTTATACGAAATCATCGTTCAATTTCTTATACTAAATGTAATATCTTTCTACATACATACATATGTAGCTTTAATCTTTCGTTGCAAGATGCGTATATGAACGCTTTATCGCCACTACCACAGTATAATGGTTGTATTGTACAATATCATAATTGCTACAAAGCTTAAAGGACATTGTTGGAAATCAGTCAAAGGATATAACTGCGTGTGGCAGGTACGATGAAAAGGATTCCACTCGAGTTAACCTCTCTCGTACACAATAATAAAATGGAATTATTACCAGTAGTTCCCGTTGATTCCTCCTAGAATCCTTTTAAACGCAATTCTCGTTCGCATCCTGTTCAGTCGATCAAACATCACAAACTCCAACTGTACAATTTCAAAATATATCAGAATTCTCGAATAATATATTCTCGACATTTCAACGGTAAATATTATATAAGGTAGGGCATAAATCGAATCAGCACAATCAAGCATGACGCATCAGTTTTAATACATCTACATATGTAGATGCTGGCATATCGTTGGTTATGTAAAGAACACGTGGGTGTTTCAGTTTAATAATTTATGCATTAATAGCGGTAGCGTAGAGTTCGACTGGGAATAACAATAGGTCAATATTGAATCAAATTAAATTGGCGCGTGTGTGTGTGGCAATGCAATGAAATCGAGCTTGGCAAGGAATCCATTATGAAATGATATACACACTCATCGGGTGGCTCAGCAAAACGAGCTGTAAACGACCTTAATTACAGCCCGTAATAGGCCGCAGCCTGTAATTAACAAGCGGAGCACTGGAAGTTGAGGTTCCGTCGCCAGATCTACCCACGATGCGAAAATTAATTCAGCCTATTGATTGCGACTGACCTCTACAATTCAATTAACTCAAACACAGTACGCAATCTAGCATGACGAAATTAATTTTTGACAATTCAATTCATATACATATGTATGTATACAAAACAAAGCTTATGCCAAAGCAATGTCGGTTCACGTCTCCGTCACAGTTGGCGCAAAGCTAAGTGAAATCGTAAAATGACCCATCCCATAAAACTTTTAACCAGTTTCATTGAGAAGTGCAATTAAATTGTCACAATCCTAGCTAACGATTTGAACGCGTGTGTGCATTGCGGTAAAATATCGCACGATCTCTCTGTAAATCACAATGTCCTATATGCAAATGCAAGCGGTGGAGAAAATCCCGACCGTCAGGTGCAATTAATATTGCAAAGGTGCGAAATAAATTTATGTGTCGCAGTTGGAATTATAATAACGTTGCCGGCGCACGTTAGAAATCGTCGTGTCAATAATTTTGTATCCGAAAAAATTCCAAATAAACGTGTACGATAGCAGAGATGCGAATGGAAAGATGCGGACAAAGCAACGAGAATCACATTCGACGTTATTTACGGCGAATTGGATTTTCTTAATTGAAGTCATCCAATTCCACTGATTGCGCAGTCAAAAAAGGGACCGTCGATACGTTGCAAACAAATAAGATCACTTTTGTTTCAATTCCAGATCTTCGATGGGAATCAATAGATTAACGAATCACTCCAGCATTGCCTTGAGAAATTACTTTCATTTTCATTAAAAGCTTTGCTGTATGTATGTATGATCTTGGTAATCCTTATCTCTCGTTGCAATATAATGTTTTAACTTTTTTGAAGTAAAACTTCTTTTCGCTCGGTAGAGTAAAGGCTCTCACACACCTTGGCGAAATCGCTCCGTCAAACTTTTGCGCTCTATCGTCGTTGATTCGCACCAATACGAATTATATCGGTGTGAATGGGACGACGATAGAGCGCGATAGACGATTTCGCTAAGGTGTGTGAGCGCCTTAAAAACGGTTTATCCAACGTTCCATACAAACAATTAGCAGTGAGAACAGTGAGTCATTGGGTGAGCGTTTAAAACCACATTTGTGTACACAATTCTTTCACATTCACATATGTATTCTTCGTTTTACATTGCACTTGCTTTAAATTGCAAAGAAGTTTTACTTCTATAGTGAGTAGCGGCTACACACTGCAATTATTATTTTTTTCACTGTTTGTATAATAAATCACACTCGTAGGAATTCGTTGATGTATCATTGACGTTCCGTCCTATTTAAGTAGAGCCGTTTGGCGTCGTCAACGGGAAGTATTCAAATGTTCAGCGTATTTACGAGATATTAGCACGTGAGGACGATTCTCACGGCTCACATGTCGGCATTCGCCTATTTTCAGGATAACTAATGCCTTAATTGCCTGGAGCACGCGAGCTCATCTAGGGTGGGTAGTCTGGAGGGTGGTGATGCCCTAGGGGGACACCCATTTACCTTGGCGCCTTGACTCTAACCGCGAATCGCGTGCGAATTGCAAGCCCTCTCCCCGCCTTTCACCCTGTCTAACCCCAAACCTCTCATACCGATGTATGTACATACATATTTAATCAAGATATATGGGCTTAATCAGTGCCTATTAGCAAACATTCACATGTTAACGAGGACAGGTTCGGAAAAAGAATGACAGCGAACGGACATACTAACACTAACGACTTTGTAATTCAAAATTTAATCTAACACTTGAGTAATAATTATCGAGTGTGTTTACTTTTCGTTTCATGCTAGTTAGCTTTGTCTTTTCCGGTCTTTTATACGAATATTACATCATGTTTTTAATTATAGTAGTCGTATACTAGTTTGGTAAAACAAAGAATTAAACTAGGATGGAGTGCTTTTGGAAGAGTGAACATAGTTTTTTAATCCAACATTCCACTATGCTTAAAAAAGAAGAATGCGTACTGCCAGTTATGACGTAATTAATCTAATTTTAATAAAACTAAAATTATGTTACGCAAAACGTAGTCACATTAGATAACCATATTGTAGAGATAGTTGATAATGATAATTATTCATACCTAGGACAATTGGTGAACATGACTGGAAGAAGAAGAAGAAGAAGAGATAAAACGAAGAATGAAACTTATGGAAGAATGAACATAGTTTTTAAATCCAATATTCCGCTATGCTTAAAATATGAGGCATACGACCAATGCGTGTACTAGCGGTTATGGCGTATGGATGTGAAACGTGGATGCTAAATTTAAGAATGCTACGTAAGATCCTGTGCACACAGAGAAGTGTGAAAAGCATTCGTTAGGCTAACAAATTAATGTGTGGAGTCAAATCGATGCAGATTGCTCAAGACAGACAGGAATGAAATAATTTTGGAGAGGTCTTGGTACAGCAATGGATTGTAAACAGCTGAAAATGATGATGATGATATAAGAATATGGATGTGAAACTTAGACGCTAAATTCAAGAATGCTACGAACGATCCATTACAGACAGAGAAGCATGGAAATGTGTATGCTTGGTATAACAATAAGAGATCGTAAGAGGAATACATGGGTAAGAAGTATGACCAAAGTGGCAGACGCGAGAAATACTGGAATGGTATCCGAGAGGATGTGAAAGAGAGCAAGGTAGACCGAGTGGAAGATGGGCTGATGAATTGAGCAGAATGTGTGGAGTCAACCGGATGCAGATTGCTCAATACAGACAGGAATGGAGAGGTCTTCATCCAGCAGTGGATGGTAGACGGCTGAAAATGATGATGATGATGATTATTTGTTTAGTATGAATACTAGCTTAGTATCCATAGCATTACATTTTTTTAATTTGTAGGAGTTTACAATTGAACTTCAAGGTTCATACGTGAATGGAAATATATGTATGTATGTATGTGTGAAATGGTTCGGTTTGAAACTGTTCCGACGAAAAATTACTTAATTATTTTCGTAAAATTTCCATCAATTTGAATATCGTTGTCAACGAAACAATTACTTGGATTTTTTTATTGCAAATCGAAATTAATAAATATTGTTAAAATCATATTGGGCAAAAATTTAATGTTTTTATAACCTGGTTATTTTTTCTTTTTTGGAGTCAGTCGTGTAATCAAATATGGAAAATATTTTTCATTTCGTTGGGAAAAGGTAATGAAATGAACGAACTCTACTGGGAATCTGAACGAAGAATATGGAAAAAAGTGTGCATGTGTATGTATAGGTACATATATAGGAAGTGGTAGGTAGGATTTAACGTACATATTCGTTTCATATGCGAAAGAAATTTTTTTTTTTTATTTCACTATGGATGTGACTTATAAACTAACCATTTCAGAAAATGCATTTGAAAAAGATTCAAACCCAATTTAAAAAATTGCAATAATCAAAAATCTTGTATTATCGTTACTCGCGTGTTAAGTTACATGTACATATCACATAAATAAAATTAGCTTTGAAATGTAAATTATATACATATGTATTCCGTTATTGCAAAAATAAGACTTACTTTCGCGTATTATAATTTTTTTTATATTATGTAAGTACCTACATACATATACACATTTATTGTAGTTAAGGTTTTTGATGACGTAGCAAGCAGTATCTAACAATTGTTTGTCTACGTCTATCTAAAGAAATACGATAGTCTCTTGCAAAAGATTTTTGATCAGTGAACAAACAGAGACTGAGTCGTGAACCAACAAATCAAAACAGGAATTCGCTATCCGGTTACGTTGCACACTGTTGCGAATCGGGGAAAACTCATTTATAAAAACCTCAAAAAAAAAAGACAGCGTTTTTCACTACACTTCCACACACCACTGAGAAGTTCATAATTAAATTTTTTCTCGCTTGCATTTACATTACGATAGACACTATTTGCTGAACGCGAGTAGATACTATAATTATGAACGCATACCAAATTGGTTGAATGCACTGTGTGCTTCTGTTGCAGTGGTTTCTATTTTATGCGGCCAGATATAAATTATAATTATGCGTTTTCGGTAATTAATAACCAGATTCGGCAACGCATAAATAATCGGATATTGCGGTTGTGACTATTTATTTTCGGTTGCATTTGGCCGCTTAATCTCGCAGTTTGGCACTATCGCACAATAATTTCTGTTCAAACATTCGACAATGCTATACGAACGTGTTTGTTATACCCAAATCACTAAAACAAAATACCAATTGATAATTACCACTATTGAATGACTGTGTGTCAAACATGCACGAGTAATTGATTTTTACTTTATCCTAATCGGATAAAGTATTGTGATAGTGCGAAAATTCGACCTTTAGATTTTGACTGATTTGTATCAGGTATCATCCCCTGATCACGTTTTCATGATTTCTGGAAAATGGCTGTATGGCTGTGTCCTTGAACCTGTATGTAGAATCGCTAATAACTCAAAAACCGTTTATCCTATTACACTGAAACTTCTTATTTTTATGTTTTTTACCGGCCATTATAATCCATAAGGTTTTCAAGCGGAAGTTGTACTTCCCTTGAAAAGTCATCTAATATTTGTATAATCTTTGGAATGTTTTTCCAGCAAAACTATGATACACATTAAGCTGAAATTTTGCACATGTAGTACGTGTAACGATCTTCAAAATAATATATTTTTTTTTACATTTTTTATCCAACCGGAAGTAGTACTCTTGGTTTTTTTGAGTTTTTAACTTTTTCTCCGAAACTGTCAAGTTTATCAAGTTAAAATTTCATATCTATTATTTTCACGTAGGGTGTAAGAGATATTATGATTTTGGTCAACATCCGCCAACCGGAACCAGTTTACTGTTGAACGATTTTTTTATTTTTTTACGACCTTTTAGACATTAAGTATTGTCATAATATTCTAATATTATAATTCTGAGGTAAATACCTCGTTATGAAAAAATAAATCATTAAAATCAGTCAATCGTAAGTAGGGTTTTTTTCTTGTAGAAAAGTCAAAAATCAAGCTGAAAATTTATATTTATAATTTCCACATAAAATTTAAGAGTTGATAAGGTTTTGATTAAAATCCGCCGACCGGAAGTGGTAGTTTTTCCTATTTGAATATATGCCGAAGATCGTATTTTACATACGCGCGCGCACTTAACACGGTGATTTCATGATATGTAATGTATGTACATATGTTGGTTGGTGTGGTGGTGCGCATGCGTATTACTTACTTACGTACTTAAAAAAATAATTTCGTTACTCTTTGTATTCCTCAAAGATTTTTGTATATAACGTAAATATGTAGGTAGACTCGTTTTTTGATACACTAAAAGTGGTTGTACGCATCGACTGTACAAACAAACGACAAAGACACTTGTCGTTCGTATATTTTTGTTTTTTTTTTTTTTTGTTTTCATAAGTTCGATCAGATATTCAGTATGCGTCACCGCAGCCGGAATCAATTTTCGATATTTTTTCCATACGTACGAGCTATTAGGTGGGGGGGGAGTGCCGCTTACAACAAAGGGAGTGGCCCAAAGCGGGGAAAAGGGCCCTTTCTCTAGAATGAAATTGAAGCATTTCCGCGGTAAAATGAAACAGCACTAAATGGCATATTGAGGCAAGCGGTAATGGCCGCGAGCGCGCGCTCCCTAGCCCAGATATATAATCCACTCGCCGCGCTCGTAAAGAAAGGTTTTACGGGCCCCCGAAAAAAGCTCGCGACGATCGACGAAAGCTCCCCGTCTGAGCTTCGCGCCAAGCTTCGCAGGGGACTCGGGGGATACAGCCAGTCGAGCTTTTTACGGGCGAATGAATAATGCGATAAAAATTGAAAGGAAATTTTAAACGCGCAACCGTGAAATATCCGCACTGAATTTTCCTCGGCCGGCGAAGTTTTTAAATTTCACTCAAAATATTTATGGAGAGAGCGGTGTGCAATTCGTAACTTTACTCGTCGACTTGCGATTATAATGAAATCACGACTAGATTAGAACACACGGTCTCCCACTCCGTAATTGTCGTATACTAATTAAATAACAAACTTTGATAGCAATACTCATCTTAATTTATCAACATATCACCTATTCACCAAACCATTTTAATGAGGCTTATTATAATCCTCAAAATCCTGTCAACTCTTACTATGTGTTTAATGACATTAACTATATCGTTAATGCTAATTAAGAAAAGTAAAGGGCCAAAGCTGGAACCCTGAGGTACTTCTGAGTAAGCATTATATTGAGGTGAAGATTTAAAGCAATGGAAAACATACTGTCTACAATTCTCAAAGTAATTTCTGAAGAGCAACATAAGAACATTGGAGATACCAAAACGATCTAATTTTTCCAATAGGATCTCATGATTTACAACATCAAAATCCGTATAGACAATTTTAACCTGTTTATTAGCAACTAATGATTTTGTAACAAAATTAGAGAGACACAACAGATTTGTTACAGTAGACTTAAGCCATGTTGTTGATCAATCAAGAACGGTTCACAGTGACTATAGAGATATTTGTGTACTATTAATTCATACAACTTTGCTGGAGCAGAGAGAAGCGCTTTTTATTTTCATCTATCTACATATGTACATATAGCAGAAGATGAATGACATTATTTTTTTCGTTACCTAGTTTCGAGTGAACTGTTGCGTTCGCTGATGTAAATGTCCCACTAGATATGTAGTTCGCATAGACAACAGCAAAAATCGAATACTGTACAAGCACGTACCATCACATTGATTCATAGCTTCAAATTCATACAAATGAAGGCAGTGATGTTAAATACGCATACGTGTACAATTTTTTAAACCGCATTGATATATGTATGTACGTACTTTTGGAACACTTTTCAATGGTTGAAAATCGTTCACAGTGTGCCTGTGCACAAGACGTCCACATAATATACCTATGTATGTAGTTCAAAATCTCTGTTGTACAACACTACATACATACATATTGTTGCTGAAAATAAACGCATATTCCATTCCTGTTTGCGCGGTGCCGCCAGTTAATAATTAATAATATAAAAGCCTGCTTTCTAAACATACGCGAACGCAAACGGGGAATGTAGTCATTGTTTAAATTATTATGCTATACATATATATGCATTCATGCGTGGGTTGTAGAGGAGAGAAAGAGAGGGGAGGATGGGGTAGAGTTGTACAAGGCAAACATTAGTGAAATTGTCGGACGGAAATGCATTCTGTCTATGGTCAAACTAACCGCGCACCATAAACCCGGTTCCGCCGTTTACGGACACATTAGTGCGCATATTAAATTCACCATGAAATTTATTCATGGTCTTTGTGGCGCGACTAAATCACCTTTCGTATTTTTCCCAATTCTATAATGTCTATTTTCTTATTTTTCCAATCGTCTAATTGTATGTATACGACAATAAAACCTGCCGGATGATGGTTATTAATATTCACTGAAGTGCACGTGAGCTACTCAAATTATGTACATGGCTATTATATAAAACAGTAAATGCAAACAATGGTTTAAATATAACTTTAGTTCAGATATAGAAAAAACATGTAATAGTCTATTTTCAATATACATACATGTGTACATATGTATAGGTATATGAACTTTTTTAATGATATTGTAAGCATAATAAATTGTATTGTATTGTAAGCAAAATATTTAAATCTCATTAACATAATTTTAAATGTGTTATATCGTTGTTGCTATGCTTAAAAAAGAAGGCATACGACCAATGCGTACTGCCAGTTGTGACGTATGGAGGTAAAACGTGGATGCTGAATTCAATAATGTTACATAAGATTCAGTGCACACGGATACGCATGGAAAGATGTATGCTTGGTATAACAAGAAGAGATCGTAAGATGAATACATGGGTAAGAAGCGTGGCCAAAGTGGCAGATACAGCGGAACGTGTGAAAAAGTTGAAATGGACACAGCCTGAATACTGGATGGCAGATCGACGCGAGAAAATTGGATTTGAAAGAAAGCAAGGTGGACGATGGGCTGATGAATTGAGAAGAATGTGTGGAGTCGAATGGCAGATTGCTTAAGGCAGACAGGAATGGAAGATGATTAGAGAGGTCTTCATCCAGCAGTGGATGGTGAAACAGCTGAAAATGATGATGAAGATTTCATTGCTAAATATTTAAATTACGAGCATTCAATGTTCGATTTTAGTTTAAATATAAAATTGATTTAATTTAATTCACTTACATTTCATTCACAACAATAGCCATTATGTGGTATTAATTTTGAATCAACAATATATTATTTAGTACAATTTACTATTGAGCTATAAGTAATCAATACAATATACATCACCAAAACCGAAGCCTTTAATCGCCGAAATTGAATCGGTCTCGAAGACAAGTCAAAGTTTTTCCCGATGAAAAATTTCCACGAAGTGCGTTCTTCTTGTCATAAATTTTACTTTGATTTGGGCCATTTTCACATTTGAAAGTCTAACGACTTTGACGCGGCAATTTCACGGCACTTTTGTATGTTTACGTCCGTACACGCTAATGTTTCTCTATAACAATCAAGGCGTCAACTTGATTGATCAATTTGCATGTGAGTCAGCGTTAAATTTTAACGATAATTGATCGATGGCTCACCACGCGCGTCCACATTTCACATAAAAATTTGCAAACGGTCGATATAACAACACGCGTCACAATTAATTCAATTTCATTATAAGGTATCTACATACATATATGTATGTATGTATATATATGTATGTATGTATGTACCTACATACATAGGTTAGATATTACATTCTCGTATTCGAGTACTCGATATTCGAATACATTTGGGTATTTTTTAAGCCATTTGTTATTATACGAAAAGTATTCACAAATACTTTGCATATTTCAGATTTTAAAATTTAACAAAGAAGACAAATATAAGCCTGCACGTGAACAGTATTTATCTACCTGATAGGGTTGCGGTGACTAGGCGGTAAAAACGATTCATTCGGCTTTACTTTACAACTGCAATTAGTTATATTTTGAATACTATTTCACCACCGTCTTCATTACACAAAATTTACATTATGTGCTATTTGTTTTAAGAACTGCTAAACAACAAAAATTACATTATGTGCTATTTGTTCTAAGAACTGTATTATTGTAAGAAATCTCCATCGTACAAATTACGGTTATTTATGAATTTATCTGTATGTACTTTTATAATATGTAACTACATACACATACATATATGAAATGTAAAATGATTATTTTTTAATTTTAGTGATGTCAAAACAATCAGAAGTTTGGACCCGTTTAATCATCAAAGAATGTAATGAATGTGCTAAAATGATTGGATGCAATTTTATTAAGCTATTAATTATTTAACGCACTGCTATTTTTTAAACTAAAATAAATTTTGTTGCTGTTGAATGTTCGTTTTCAACTGTTTATATCTTTTTTTCAAAATATTTTATTTTTGTTTTTTTCTACTTAGTTTACTTTTCGAATAAATTCGAAGATTTTTTAATCGATATTCGAATACTTGATGATGACGAGTTATTGGAAGCCCTAGCCAATGTACATACATATGTAGGTTGATTGTATTCTCTAAACGTTACAATTCGATCGAACAATCGTAGCTGCAAACTTTGGTTTCCTTCTCGTGTTTGTATAGGTGCACGGTACACCCATCTCTTGAGGATAGAACGAGAAGCTTTGTGTTCAAACTTGTACTTCTGTTCCGACCCTGAAGCGATTGGTTCAACTCCGCAATGATGTGTAATTTCTCTCAAACCGAGCGATTTCCATGCGCATTGTCGTTTGTATTGCTCATGGTCTCATACCTACGCATCGAACATTCGCTTCAATAGTTAGGGCTAATGCTTTGTCTATTCTACCGTATGCAAATTATACATACAGACAGATTAGGGCAAAGTGCACCAAGTTCAATCTATGACGATTTATTTTTCCATTTGCTTGTTATTTTAGTGTATATATGTACATATGTAGTACGCAGTGGGGGCTCGTGGTTGAAATTTTTGGGGGTGCTGCTATGGAAGACAAAAAAATCATACTTTTATAAAACCTGATTAAAACAATAATGTCAACTTACAGGATAAAAATATCTGAAAATTTAGTAGAAAAGTACTGATAATAAAATAAAATTAGCGAAAAATGAGATTTTTGTGACCGTCATGGACATTTTTGATTCCTAGAAAACAAATGCACCCGATTCTCTTTTTTCACGGTTTTGAAATAACACGGTCCTGGAAAACGGACCAATTACTTTTTTTTACACTGATTTTTTGCTTTAATACGGTGACATAAAATTAAAAAAAAAAACAGCAGTAAGCGGGCACGTTTATTGTCAAGTAGCTGTCAAGTGATCACTGAATGAATATACATATATATATATAAATTGAATTTAAATCAAAAACCAGATCAATTTACTACATCATTACGTACGTAACTTATGAAAATATTTTTATGTATAAATAAAAAAAAAATCTATTTATTTTTGATTTCGAGAATTCTTTTTTGTCGATGTACATATCTTTTTTTACACTGTTTTTTTTTGCACGGTAGTCCCTGGAACGTATCTCCCGTGCAAAAAGAGAATCGGGTGTGGAAGGAATTAAATAAAAGTTTAATCAATTTAGTAGAAAATAAGTGATAAAAAATAATCCTATGTTTAAATTCCCTTCAAGTATAATTTGTACCCTGCTTAATTGATTTTACAACTGTAATCAACAGTTATCGTAAAATGTAAAAATATTAAAAAAAAACAATTCATTCATTGTTTACCAAATCTCAAAACAGCTCGTTTCTAGATAAAATTTGAACTGGAAAAGGTAAATTGATTGTTCATTTAAAATTATTATTTGAAATTATGCTTTTTAGCACTCAAATTATTTTTATTTACTATGCATACATGTAAAATAGTCTAGATATGCCCTCACGCTCTAAAAATGTTCACGACTCAGGTATAAAAATCCTAGTTGAAAACAAAAAAGTCACTTCTTTGTTATTCGAGTCTCGGGTTCTGTCCATTCATCCCTACTCTTGTGACGATTTTTGTCAACCGAAAAGTAGGAAAAGGGCATATCTATGGTACTATGCTAATTTTACTTAGGGGTACAGCAGCGCCGCAGCGCTACTACCAGTGGCAGAGCCGACACTGGTAGTATTTATGTATAGGTAGAGAAAAATATATTTCAACAAAGACTAAACCTTTCATGTCTTACAAAATGTACATTGAATCTGTTTTTGTACTTGTACATACATACATACATATACATATATATATATAGCTTCAAATTCAGCCTCGATAAGTTTATAGGTTAGTTTTTTGAGTCTATTTTTAGTTCATTCAAAACGTTGACTCAAGTTGGGTCAGTATTGTAAGCTTGTTGTGCATATACGTATACGTAATAATAAAATATGAGATATTTAGGGTATCTGCGGTGAGTGGGGTTAGCGCGACCGCGACGGGTCGGTCTAGGGTTGACTCGGCCCATATATCACTGGTAGCAATTCATCGGTTTCCGGCTACAATAACACGCAGATGACTGGAGCCGCAGCCTCGAGCGGTCGTTAGCGACCCCGCAGAGCCGGAAGCTCAAACAATTTGCGGAGCAGAGGCGGCTCAGCCGCTGCTGGCCCTTCGAAAAAGGGTCCTCTTCAATTTCTTGCTGGGCGTCGATTTTCCGAAATCGCGACGCCCACTTTTCCTCGGAAAATACGGCGCCGCCGCCGCCGCCAACGCGCCCGTTTGATTTACTCGACCCGCGTCAAAACGCCAACCAAATTTGCCGGTTTTTGCCCGGCACTACCGACCTCGTAAATTGTTTCGCTGTCAAACATTTCACGAATAGTTGATAATTTAAAATTTACACCCGGCTACTAAAGTACTAACTGACGTCGTTCACTGTTACTAGCAGGATTACGCTCTTTAACTAATCTATTCGCTTTGTCCAATCAGACATTATTCAGACGATTCGGTGGGCAATTTTCTTTTGATTGTTTATTTTATCATCCGTATAATGCCTTGTGATATATGTATATAGGCTAGTATTCGTTTGGTCGCTTAAACAGCGGTTTCCTAACTTTTGATCCCTCCCTATGATTTATTAGACCTTTCAAATGTAGTGTTCCTCCTATATTTTATTTTATTTACCTATGGTGGGTCAAAATATTTATCATTTTATGCTAAAAATCCTTTTATATGTTGTTATATGTATATGTATGTACATATGTTGGCTCCATCGGCTATGCCGCCGCCTGCATTTTTAAATAAATAAATGTATGTATGTATGTACATATGTACGCAAAACGTAGTCACAGTAGATAAGCATATGGTAGAGATATGTAGTTGATAGTTATTTATAGGTATACTTAGGACAATTGGTGAATATGACTGGATGTAAAGAAGAAGAGATAAAACGACATTCCACTATGCTTAAAAAATAAGAATGCGTACTGCCAGTTGTGACGTAGGGATGTGAAACGTGGATGCTAAATTTAAGAATGTTATGTAAGATCCAGTGCACACAGAAAAGCATCGAAAGATGTATGCTCGGTAATACATGGGTAAGAAGTACGACAAAAGTGGCAGATATAGCAGAAGTGTGAAAAAGTTGAAGTGGCAATGGGCTGGATACATAGCGAAAATAATGGATGGCAGATGGACGCGAGAAATACTGGAATGGTATCCGAGAGGATGTGAAAGAAAGCGACGTAGACCGAGTGGACGATGAGCTGATGAATTGAGAAGAATGTGTGGAGTCATCTGGATGCATATTGCTTAGCACAGACAAGAATGGAAGAGGATTGGAGAGAACTTCATCCAGCGGTGGATGGTAAACGGCTGAAAATTATGATGTATACATATGTATAACAATAGACTGTCTTATTAATAAAAATCATACACTACATTATGTATGTAGACCCTCAACAGTAGATTCTTTCGCCTTTAGTTTTAATTTAAAAATCGCTGCACTAAAGTAAATATGCTTTGTATGCAGTGAGTATTTCGATTGCCTTCGATTGCACTGCGAGCATTTTGATCTCGCTACAATAGTAATTCCTTATTGAATTATTTGTTGTGTAATTTCAGATGTTGTGCTTTGTAAGTATCGTTTCAAAGCTTGAATAATTTGCTCGATTCGAAAGCACTTCTTTTAAAACGTTGCTGGAAATTCACGGAAGAGTTTATAAGGAGATTTAGATACAATTGGAAGGCGAGGTAGAAGCTAATTTCAGCGAGAAAGAAAGAGAGAGAGTTGCAGGGTTTCTTTCAACCTTTTCAACTCATACAAAACGCCTGAAAGGGACGTTCCCCCTTTCATCGTGCAATAGTTTGCAGCAAACGTTATAATGTGATTTAAAGAAATTTCCATCCATTCAAAAAAACCTCCATTCAACGCTAACGCAATAAAGTTCTTTCGAAGAAAGTGAAATTTTCACGTCTATTCATACTTTACATACTCGAAATAATATTGCGTTTTAAAAATCATTTCGCATGTGTGCGATGCATTTTACTATGGTAGCTTTTCTTCTATTTTTATTTTGTAGCGTTAAAGTTCGCCGGCTACCATTTACGAAGCTTTCCGATGGAGCTTTATTTCCGGGTTGTTAGCGTCTCTTCGGCCACGGATCGAGTCGTAAATTATTGGCTTGACACTGTTTAATGGCCACCGTGAACACGTCGACTTTGAAACATTGGCACGGTGTTTTCTGCACTGAAATGCACTGAAAAATGGCACCGCAATACGCTCGATTCCAAAAAGGAGTCATTAGCTCATGAATAATAATCAACAAGCGACCGTATAATTCAGCGGCGTCCACGAAACTTCCATCTGATATAGAAATAGCCTGTTCCCGTCGCACTGTTTTCACTTTCGCATAAATTTACATTCGTTTAAAACGTAGACATATCGATTCGTCTTATAAACAAATATTATGTATATTAATCGAGATTTATTCATTAGTATACCGAAAAGAATTAATAAATTAAGTGAATTGTTACCCGAGGCACATTTTATTTTTACATTTTAGCTTTGCGAGTTTTATAATATCTGAATTGATAAAATGGTGCTTATGTTCCAATAACTCATTTTATATTATAATTAATTGAAATGAAAAAACAATTCTTGTAAAATCGTTACATGAAATTTAAAAGTAGATATTAAATTACTGCTTATCATGATTTAGTGTCTATATTATAGAATATACAAAATACATACATACATACATATATGTAGACATAATTTGTTGAATCAGCCTTTGGGAATATTTATATATGTATTACCATTACTACATAACGAACTCTCAACAACCAATTATTATGAGTCCAACCAATCGTTCAAGAGCTTTCTACATGCTTATTGCTATTAGCTAGAATCGAAACGGTAGGTATTGTCGAGCGTCAAACAGAGCAGTTTCCGGGAAACGGGTTTGAATCGAATAGAGCGTGAATTAAATTAAATCACTCTCCCGCCCCCAACCGTTTCACCTCGAAATATGGCGGGTATTATATAAACGACGTCATTTTTAATTAACATATCGTGAATAAGCGATAAAGCGGAATTCGATAACTCCACGCCCTTATTATAATCCCCTATCGGGGGAGTCAGACTGGGGGGGAGGAAAGGGGAAACCCGGTGTACGAGCAATTCCAACAGTGCTGTGCCGAACGGGTTTAATTCCACATTAGTTTATTTTCGCAGGGATTTGTATCCAAGAGCTTAACAACTCGATTGCCATTTCAATTTTGCTTTTCACTACGAATATTTCAAGTATTTGCTGAAAAATAAAAAAAATTAAAACTGTTTTACTGACTTCCAAAGTCTATCAATATTTGACCGGAAGATAACTTCTCTTAAAATATCAATTTTAGTGAAAATTTTTAGAAGCGAACGCGTGCATAAATATGTAATATTTTCCCAGCAGCCGCACCGCGCCAAAACAACGCGTAATAATGTAAGCGTTAAGCAACAGAAAAAAAACATATAAAAATAAAAATATATTTTTTTAACACTCGGTCTTATGGTGAGCTTAAGTGATGTCATTACATCTTGACGTTGACGCATCATCGTCATTATGGAAAAACTTTTTTCTTATCAAATAGAAGGTTGGCCACTCGAAAAGGACGTCGTGAAGAACAAGCAGACCCTTGCTCCTCGCTCACTAGCGCCCCATTTTCATTTGTCCCGCGAGTGCGAGCTTCCGGCTGTGGAAGCTTTTCCCACCAATAGTTAAGAGTGGACTGATATCAATGTTTAATTTAACAGTGGACCAATTCTAGTTGATAAAAACGATTTAAGAGCTAGCTAGATGAAGGGCGTAATTGCAAATTTTTGTTTACTTAAATAGCTTTTAAGACATTGAAACTTTTTTTGACAATGTTTATTTTATTTATTACAGAAAATCGACGTACATACATATATAGTGTGAAACTTGGATGCTAAATTCAAGAATGCTATGTAAGATCCAGTGCACACAGAGAAGCATGGAAAGATATATGCTTCGTATAACAAGAAGAGGATAATCATATTGTAGAGATAGTTGATAGGACAATTGGTGAATATGAAACTAGGATGAAGTGCTTTTCGAAGAATGAACATAGTTTTTAAATACAACATTTCGCTGTGCTTAAAAAATAAGGCATACGACCAATGCGTACTGCCAGTTATGACGTATGGATGTGGACGCGAGAAATACTGAAATGTTATCCGTGACGCCAGCTCTTCATATTGGCCGAGCGCTGACGAGCGGTGCCGAGCGCCAAGTAAACATTCGCGCGAAGGCCAATGTACTTTATAAACATTCGCGCGGTATCCGCTTTTTATCGCGAGCGACGGCGAAAAAAGCAAGGTGACGAACCATTGTACATCAATGTGACGAATCCTCCCCCCTCCACATTCAGTGTTATCTGTGAGTTTACTGCGCAATCATGTGGACAAATTCAGTAACCGTTTTTTTACCTTCCAGGCATTGCACACTACCAGATAGTAATTGTATGTGCTTATTGCACACAAGGTGGTCGCATAGATTAGTGCGATGTCTTTTCGCTTGACATTTCTGTAGGCAATGACGCGACACTTCGTTCGCTGCCGCTTGCCATTCGACACTAAAGTGTCGCCACTGGCGCTATGATCGTAGCGCACGGGACGGGCGAGCAGCGGCAGCTGACCACAACGCTAAGGCCAATTTTTCACGAACATTCGCGCGATGGTGAAGTGGCGGCATGAAGATGTGAAAGAAAGTGAGGTAGACCGAGTGGACGATGGGCTGATGAATTGAGAAGAATGTGTGGAGTCAACTGGATGCCGATTGCTCAAGACAGACAGGAATGGCAGAGGATTTGAGAGGTCTTCATCTAGCAGTGGATGGTGAACGCCCGAAAATGATGATGACAGGAAATCAACTTGTTTGTGTTTGTTATCACAAACATGCGCAACGACACTAAAAGTAAGTACTCAAAAGTAAGCTTGCTAGTATTTGCAATAAAAGTTAATTATTTAACTCGTTAAAAGTCAACGATTCTAAATTGAGTCAATTTGAAAACGTGGAAACACTCGAACTTGCCGATATTGCACCGTGTGCAAGCTCGTCGATAAGCTCATCCGGCGAAAAATGCGCTCCATTGCGCGCGCGAGCGAAATCTCCGCACGTTCGCAGAGCTTTCGCCCCGGGGAGTTCACTTCTAAAATTACCCGCAAAAGCTTTTGCTCATACGCATTGCGACCCACCCTCCATTGCTTTACTCGGGCCTAGTTAGCTCTGGCGTTATCTGGCCGTTATCTCGACATGTGGATTAACAACAATAAGATGTTTGTCATGCGCTGGTTGTGACGTCATGCGGGCACGTGCTATCTTAGATGAGCACGTGTGCCTCATCCCGAAAGTAAGTTTCTCTTTTTCACTCAACTATATACATATTTTTACACATTGTAAATTCATGTGCATTTATTGTGCATAATAGATGCTTATAGTAGGTAACCTTCGTGTTTCCTGCTGTAAAAATGTAAAATTTATCGGATAGCGTGTCCTACTTAACTCCCAATAAGTGTATAGATAAAGCTTTATGATGTCATAAAAGTTTTATTGAACCTACACGTCCGTATATTTTCATCGAGTATTCTTTATTATTGAGCGGTTCCATTTTAATAGAATGAACAAGTTCCATCATTTGACAATTAGAAATAGTCGAGTTCTGCGAGTATATTATTAGGTATTTTCACGTGTATGTTAAAACACATATCAGCGGTATGAATCTTAGGTTTCGCGTCAAAATTGGAAAATGTACACACCGATTCCGGCAACGTTTACGACATTCACTATCGTCGGGTGATTTTCCTCGCGAAAATTGTCGTTACTCTCCGGTTGTTACGTCGGGGGCATTTCGCAGGTTTTACGAGTATTTCGTAGGAGAATTACATCGGTTGCCGTGGGAGTTTTCGCGCATTTTTCACAATGCATATTTCATTTTTGATGCGAGCGAAACGTGATACAAAATAACGTTCGTTCGTTTTGTTTTTCACGGGCGACATCAGCCGGTTGAAAGGATTGTCCGCAAATAGCGACGAGTACTTACACCCTCTGCGAGTACACGATAGTGATATTAAATTAACAAATTACTACTTTTCTATTGTACCTGCATATATACATATGTATGTATACTCTCTGCAATAAACGTGCTCACATTCTTGATATAGGCACTAAAGCTTCGAGGTGAAATTTAACGGTTCGAATCCCACTATGATCGTAAAATTTATCCTGCTAACTAAAAGCCGCTAATAAGACAATGCTATTTAATCAGCCGGCATTTAACATCCTACTAAATTAAACTTTCGTATTGCTCGAAACCTGTACAGTTCAAACCATTTTAATTATTACGCATATTGAGTGGTTCTTGTACGGAAATTAAACGACACTTTATCTAAATTTTAAGTAGAACTACATATTTTTAACATTTATAAGCGCATTTTTTTTTACTAAATTGCATGCGTTGATAGCATTAGTGTTAAGGTGGATTTTGATCTGGCAAGCATGAACATGATAGCGAACGAGTGAGCATTCTATAGAATTGGGCAGATGTAAAAAAAAACTAAAGCCAATGTTTAAACCAGCGACTCTTGCTGTCATCCAACGTTTTGCGCGAAACACAATTCTTCGACATGATTTAAACAAAATCAAAATAAATCCATTTTTCACAACTTCATGGCTATAAAAAGCTTTCAGATTGTTTTTCAGATAAAATACTTTTTAGTAATAAACTGTCTAACATTAAGAAATATCACGAAGATAACTTATTTCTTACATACATAAATCCTTTTTATAACGGAGTCACGATTAATTTTATTTTGAATATGTACCTAGTCTAAAAATAGAATGCTGCGGCTCCATAACTTCAGGGTTTTGCCTGATTTGGCTCTTACCTCGAAAAAGGTTCCCGACCACTGGTTTAAACCCCCGAATTAATTATATCTTAGCTCATTTCATTTATAGGCAGTATATTATCCGTTTATTTATTTTTTTTGTACAAATACCTTTATTAATTCATTCGTTGAATATGTTATAAGAAATAAAAGTTGTCGGAGCGGCTGAGGGCGTCGGACGCGAAGGTGAACCTAATTTAATAAGACGTGTGATTTAATATTGGACAGGTAAATATTTCCATTCAATAAAATCAGATAACCTTATGAAATATTCAAATAAAAACCTTCCAGTCCGCGGGGAATCGTAACGTACGAAAGCAACGATGCGAATGCGCCGCGATTCGATGCGCAAACGTTGAATATTGCTGACCTGCTCTCGTTCTCCTTTTCAATTTTTCACAACATATTCGGAGATGGAAATTAATTAAAATATTCGCTAAGAAATTGATTAAAATTGATCGCAATTCTTATGATATCACAACGCCCGCCCCCGTATATGGTTATACGTGGAAAATTTTCATGATACATACACTCTATCTCTCTAATGCATTTCAGGAAAGTAATTAAAATGGAGTCGATGGGAACAAAAATGCATCTGGATGCATCCACTTGCATGCACTGAACTTTCAAGTGGCTGTGGATGGTGGTTCAAATAAGGACCCTGATCGGTGGAGACGGATGATTTTCCGGCGCAATGGAGATTTTTCCGCGGGCGAGCGCGCACTACTTTTGTCCTCGCCGTTGGCTGTATACGCCGTTGTGTGCGTCTATGTATGTTGCGGTCCCTCCCCGAGGAAATTAACTAGAGTGCTCTCTAAATCGTTAGTTTACAAATAAATTATATATGTTGTGTTACTGCGGTGCGCCACGGCCACCTCACTTCGACTCACTTCATGCACGTTGCGCCCATTCTGGTAATGAACTCTATCGAGCTTACCGACCGGTGCAATCGCTGAAAATATCCCACGTTTCGTCGCTTTTCAGCGTGTTGAAATTAATCGAAAAATTCCCAGGACCACCCCCCTCTCCCCTCCTCCCCATTCTCCCGTCTTGTCGGTATTGGATCGTTTGTATTGTTTAAAATCTTAGTCGCGTGCGAAACGTTCAAGTTACGCTATGGGGATGCTATAGTTGTAAAATTGAGAACTTCGGTATGGGGGTTGATTCACGGCTCAGACTCTGATCAAATACAATTAAGTACTAAATCGAAACACTTCTAGTACTGTAAAATCAAGAAACCGACTTTATTCGGATGTTTTTTTTCGTGTGTAATTGAGTACACATTTAATGTGGATACATTTTGATTAAAAGTATCGGTACGTGTTACCCGTTGTCGATTTTTATAAGATTGTGATAGTATTTCACGTAATAATTATTACCTTCATTATTCCATCCCAGAATGATGAGATATGTCAATAAATATTCCCAATTTATTGATTTTTTTCACATTAATCTGTCGTCCGTAAGGCAACGACTTATTATTTCTTTTATTAATTCAACGTAATTTATTTATTTGTTTTTTTTTTATTTAATATATAATGTACTTTATATGTAAAATCCATAACAGGCGTTTAATAAATAAATAAATTAATTAAGGTTTACAGATTTTTTTTTTGTTATCTGTTTTTGTTTTTTTGCCAATTCTAATTTGCCTAACGATATATCAAACATTTGATTCTCGGTTTGTGTATGAATAATTTAATTGATTAGTCTGAATATTCGTTTATAAGCTTTCCTGAATATTATAGACTTCTCTTTCAGTGAAAATCTGTTTTTCGTAACAATTTTGTTTGATATTATATCAAAAATTCGCTTTCATGCCGTTTCATTAACTTAAAATAAACTCAGAAAGTTGATTAATAAACTTCTTCTCGAGCGTTTTAAAATATTATGAGAGTCAGACTCTATACTATAGAGTCTATAGTCGAAAAAAAAAAGTTATACTCTGTAGATGAATATGAGAAAAAATAAATTGTATTAAAGTTTTAGTGGATCGAAATTCATCGCTTCATAGCGAGCAAAATGTAAACTTTAAATTACTATAGTATTCATTTAAAATCAAAGGCAAAAGCCGCAACTTAATTGTGAACATTTCTGTTCGGAAATACCAAATGTTTCACGAAGACTTTATATACAAAGTGAATAGGAGTATTAATTGTTGCGAACATTTACTTCTCGTTGGGGTTGAATAATATGATATAGAGTGGCAATAACAGGAAACGTCAATTAACCTGCGCTTCCGACGTTACTTGTAGCTTAACCACAATAATACGCTACAGAGTGCACTATAATCATCATCCGCATGTGTTATATTGCATACAATACGAGTATACGTCATACTATATATGTATGTACATACATTAGTGTGGTTAAATTCGTATGTTCTATCTGCTCGAGTATTTGACAATTATTATCAATTCGTTCACATATAAATTAACGGCGAATACGGTAGTCGATGAAATTATCCGGAAAGAACGAAGTGGCTTTTCGTGAAAAGCAATTCCTTTTTGCGGCAGGCAATAACTGTCAGTCGAGACCCTCCTGTATCTTTTATGTCCTCACTTATTAAATCCTCTCCCACAATTTAATTATGAAGTATTCCTTATCCCGTTTCAGCCTACCGTGTTTACCGAGTTTTCCGCTAGCCGGTTAAGTGTCCACCTACCCCTCCCGACTCGAGGGTGTCATAAAAGGAAGGATGGGTGCTTTTTTTTCTTAATTTTTCAAAGCCTCTAATAAAATTTCCTCGCAGAAGTGGAATTGTGCCATATTTTGACAAGAGCTAAAGCGATCACCTTTGAACGCAACACTTGGGAGGGATAACGCGAGATTTTTTATAAGCGCTGCGAACTTATTAATAATATCCTTTCAACCGTAAAAAAATAATGAAAAGAAAATGAATATCTACGCTGCGTGAAAATACACCTTTTCATCGTGATGAAGTGATGGTCGCTTGAACCTCTTTGTTGTTCTTATGGACGTCTGTGTGCCACTTTTAATTTCACGACGCACCCAGTTTAATTAATTGGCCTCTCTTGATTCCACGAGAGGTACGGTAAAGTATCACGTCACTTGTTGGTCTGGCTTTACAAATTTTCCCTTTTCAGTTTTCTGCTAATGCAAGTGACAGGACAGTTATATTCGTTTGGACCTATCACGCTTTACGGAAACGTTAACTTGAATGTAGCGCTCAGGGCAAAAGTTGAAAAATCGTTTTCAGCTTAATCCACTATTACAACTAGTTAATTTAGTAGTAGTTAGGGGGCAAAGGCACATTTTATATGGACCATTTTTTTCCGAAATCATTTTTCATATTGAGCCTGTATGCTATTTTGAGTTCACGAAAAGCTTACAAGTCGGATATCGCATTTTATCGATGACGTCTTTTGGTCTCCTGCCAACCGGAAGTGACGCTTTTCCTCGTACGCTAACGTGAATTTATCTTGAGCTTTATTGTTATAAGGTCAATTTGAGCTTATTGGAAAATCGAATTAGCACACAATATTAAAATCGACGATTACTGCAAGTTTGAAAGAAATATTTTGACGACTGAGGGAAATTCTTATGTAGAAAGGCATCGAAAAGACGCGGAGGAACAGGATAACGTCTAAATCGGGCATGCCATACATACTACATTTTTTAAAAGTTTGGTACATATAGGCATTTAGGAACTGTATAGAGCAGTGATTCCCAAACTTTTCAGTAACGCGACCCAATTTTTTAGAACGACAATTTATATTAATTAACGAAAACAAGCAGCTGGGATAAACCTTGTACATACATCCGTGGACTCGTCGAGTTGCAATAAGAAAAATGTACTCCCATCAACTCTTTGGATCAGCTCATCTTCTGCCCATTGGGCATTGTCATCGATTCTGCGTGCGATCGTGTTATTTGAAAGCGAAATCGTTTCGACTTCTTAACTTCTCGCTTGGTCATCAAACATAACTCCAATCGCGTATTTTATTACTGGGAGCACTAAAGACTTGTCAATTGCGTGCAGCTTACCAGCTTGCACGATCCGCAAACTAATCGGATACGAAGCGTGGAGAGATTTTCCATTAATGCTGGTGCAATGCGAAAACTTTGTTTTCGACGACAAGCCGTTCTATGTATTGGCTTGTTTTTCAAATCCGGACGCTTCGTCCAAATTTGCTGACGCAATTTGTTCGGTCGCATGCTCTCGTTCGCGAGTACATCGCAGCAAACAACGCACTGCGACCGTGGATCATCTTCGTTTCTCCGATTTTTAAATAGTTTTTGAAGTAAAACTCCCTTTCGCTCGGTAGAGTGAAAACGGTTCATCTAACGTTCCATACAAACGGAGCGAGCGATATAAATGGTCACGCATATCCCCCCGCACGCCCCTCGCCCACTCCCGCACGCCCCGCACCGCCTCTCAGTTTAGTAAAAACGTATCATCGAAGCGTGGCACGGCACGAAAACCAGTCAGAGGGTACCCCCACTCCTCGACTAGTTATTTTTAATTATATTTCATTTTCTCTATACTTAGAGAATGCTTAACGTCCATCGATGACATCCTACGTCGCGTATATTTGAGAAGTGTGACGTGACGCGTCGGCGCGCGCGTCCGCGGCGTCCACGGTTCGCAGCCTCCCGCGAGAGGTTAGAGGCTCGCTTCGGGATGGAAAAGGGGGTTGCGGGGTGAGGGGGGAATAGGAGTATAGGGGGGAATCCATGGGGTGAATTCAATGGGATGGGAAGAACCACTCGATGGTGGCAGGAGTTCTGCGCCGCCAACTGCGCAGTGCGTGGTTTTTGCGAGACGCGCGCGGCCAGTCTGGTGGCGGACGCCCGCGCGACCCGGCGCCACCCCATGACACATGGGACTTTTCGAAAAACCGTCATATACACACCCCTCTAACACCATACCCCCTCGTCTATGGGGCGTGTGCCCCCTGCCGTACACCATGGATCGGTCGCGACGCGAGTAAATACCAGAACTAGTGCGTAACCGTACACACACATACACACTTTCCTATACACGCGCGCATAATCTCGTACACAACCTACATACATACATACATATATCTCTATTATATATATATATATATATATATATATATATATATATATATATATATGTATATGTAGATATAGCAAAAAAAAAACCATGTGAGTGATGATATAATAATATATCGCATGTTGATTATTTTAATGTGTGATCAGTGAAACGTTGACGGATTCGCTCAATTGATAGTAAGATTTTATGTCAATTTTATTTTATTTTTTTCTATAATCGCAATGTGACTTGTATACGAGTTCATTTTTGTCGATTTGTACATGTGAAGTTTTATTTTATATAATAAGTATGTATGTACATATATGTGTACAATTTTAAAGTATGCGACGTTGGCTATGGATTCGCGCACACTTCAAGGCTCATGTGAAAAATTCTCAGCTGATCTCGTCTGTGTTGTTTGTATTTTGTATTTTTAGCTTCTCAGATAGATTGATGCGTAGTATTATGAGTTTATTGCATAGTGTGGCGTTTATGTCTTATTTTTAAGTATTATTTACATTTTATAATGCGTGAAAATGTGTTACAAGATCGTTTTCTCGACATATTATATGTACATAGATTAGAATTTTAAATACATATATGTATGTACATACATACATACATTAAAATTTTATTGGGCAATTTTTAATTTATTTATTTAAGATAGCTTAAAAAGCTAATTACCAACAAATTACTTAAAGCTAAAATTACAAAATAAACTTATTATCTAATAGTACTTGTACAGAGGTAATGTTTAAAGGCTGCCAGGAATCTATCAATTTTATTTAAATTTCTGAGAACTTCTGGCAGGCTATTATATTCAACAAGACCCTTGTACAAGATACTTCTCCGGGATCTACTTAATTGTAAATTCTTAACTATTGCCTTATTATTACCCCTATTATTACATATATGTATATTATACCCTCTTATTAAATATTTTGGTAATAAATTCTCATCTAATTTAAAAATACATACTAACATTCACACCTTTAAGGTTTCATTTACATTCAACCAATTCAATTCATTCAACATATAACATAACATAATCTGCAAAATACTCCGCATAGCTCTATTTTGCAGATTTCACAATACAATATTAATAGCGATGTTCGTCGACTGTTTACGTAATAGTTGCAAAATACTCTTCGTTTACATACATATATTTATAGTATAATTTGTATTGGTAATTCATCAATTTATATAATTATATAGATTCGATCAATTAGTCGTATTTAATGTGCTATGAGTTAAAGATTATTAACGTTCAATCTAAAGTATTTTGATGTTGATGTATTGCAAGAGCTTATGAAAAATAGTTTAATTTCGTATTTTATAGCGTACGCTCTAATATTTACTAGATGAATTGTGTGCGATAGCATCTGGTTAGCTGTCAGTTGTTTCGCCCCGTGATACACTTACTCGAATTTTACACGAATATAATTTTACACACACCCTTTGGGCTTTAGCACCCTATCTACATACTAATTTATTGCTATAGTGAATACGATTTAATAAAGTCGGGTTAAGTCTTCGCGGCGCGTATACCGCAATTTCTATTTTATGTGCGTCATAATAATACTTGCGTCGTGGGTGATGTTACATATAATATAGTACATACGCATTATGTATGTATGTATGTACGTAGATATCTACGTGAGCGAAAGCTCAGTTTTTTTCCCCGTGTGCCGCTTAAGATTTTAAACTGAATGAATAATGCTCCTCGTCGACGAATTGTAATTATTATTTATTTTGCTCCGACGCGACGACGGTGAAAAAAATTGCGCTCTTTCCTAAATATATATATATATATATATTTTTTTTTTTTGCTTCGTTTGAATTTAGATTGAAAATGAATATAGATGAATACTGGGTTTCGCTCTTGGGTTGGATTTGACCGCGGAATTAATTACTCGCCCTACGGAACGAGGATTTTTGGACTAAAAAGTAAGATGGATGATTTTTTCGAACAGTGCAAATTTGATTGAATTTTAATTAGATTGAAACGAATTTTTCGTTTATATAAAAGCGTGTATTTCGATTTATTTGAATGAAATTTTTTCGATTTCAAATACATATACATATATACATATGTATGTACATACATACATAGTTTCCAACTGGGTATTTAATTTATTTAATGTTCATAGTTATACTATACATACATACATACATATGTAGATACAAATTCGTATTCAAATAAACTATTTTTCCATCACACTCAACCCATATTGAACATGAGAAAACTTTTCCTTCCCTTTATTTGTCTTAAAATATGAAAGTTTCTTTCGTTCACCTTGAAAATTTCACTAATGTATACAATACGCAAATTTAATAGTTTTGAGTCATGTCTTTTAAATTTCTAATTCAAATTTGAATCACATTTTCAACGATAGTATATGTATGTAGTTATACGTACCTCTATTTTTGTATTGCTTAATGTTACATATAAATTAGAAGTAATGGGATCGAATAATGCGATACTGTCGAATAATTGGAAGACGCAGCGGTAGGGTAGGGGTTGAATTACGTTGCACAATCTAAGTTCGGTAGGATATCCTGGCAAAGTTCTCATAACCCACACGGGGGTAAACTATCAGTTATAATTTGAGGTTTGCGCGACCCTGCCGCACATCCCCCTATGTAATATTCATGCAGGATCAAATTTATTCTTAACCTCGTGTGCGATCTTTGGCTGTGAGGCACACGCGCACAAACGCCTCTCGCCAGAATTAAGCGGAATAATTTAAGCCGCTTTTATGGCCCCTCTAAGGATATCCTGAGACTAATTCATTATTTTCTTGCAGGGCACACGGACCCATCCAGTGTGACGTTGTACGTAGAAGTACCTTTGCGAGCGCCCATTTAACATGTCTACGATGCTCTATGTTTCTGGTGTACCTTACTACCTAAAGCTTCGGTTCTACGTTATCTCGGTATACCGAACTGCCGGTTACGATAACTCAATTCTGACGCGTCTATGTTGTTACTTTTCTTCTTATTTTTTGGTTCTCCTTGCGTTCCTTACTTATGGTGTAGCTGGGTTTTTCTGCCGCGGATTTCCCGTGACCATATTCTCTACTTCCGCTTTTGGCACACTACCAAATATCATACTCTTTTGTACTATCCATCTATCTCTTTCACGATTTTTTTCTTCTTTTGCGTGTGCACGCACGGATACACATATTCATATTGTAATGTCGATGTGCTGCGACGGATTCAAAGGGATTGTGATAGCGCAGCACTTTGTCGAAAGTTTTTCATCTTGGATTTGGACAGTAAATTTAAACTACTGACGCTCTTCGCTAGCTTTCCGCTTTTAGCTGCCTTTCAAAAAGTAAATGCGTATATTTTTGGTGAATCAGTACGTAGATACTTATTCCATTTTTGATGATAAAGTTCATCATCTTGGTATAAGTATGTAAAAACGTTATTCAAAGAAAAAAAAAAGCTTTTGAGATGTCATTTATATTTGATTTATTCCAAGAAAAATGTTTTATTTTATTTCAAATCTTCTTTTGCTGAAGTATCACTGATAATTCGATACGCGAACCGAGCCACTTTTCTGTCGAGGAAAATTGGTTTTCAAATGTCGTATGTGCTTTTTCAGGTCATTCACTGTATAGGAAAAAAGCCCACGTTGAATAATACTTTATAAAGCATAGCTTTGGGGTCGCTATAAATAAATGTATGTATTAAAAATAAATGTATTTTGTGTGGTTTTTTTTCAATTAAATATTAAAATAATAATTTTCATTTCGAATGATGTTTTTGAATTTCGTGTGATTTGTTTTAACCTAACTGAAATTTGGTAGACGCCTGTCAAATCAGCCATCTTCAATTAGTGTTTGCCTCATCTCGCTGACGGTTCATTTAAAATTAAGTCCTTTGAAACAGACTCTCTCCTTAATTTTTACCTTGACCCCCCCCCCCCCCCTCATAATCCTTTCATATCTGCACATTAAGCTAACGACTTCCTTTTTCTTTGACAGCTCTCTCCCTCTCAAAAAAGAGATCTTTCAATATTTTATATTGAAATTGGTATGGGTATATTTTTGTTTTCGTTTATATAGAAATTTTGACCAGTTGAACGAAAACTCATCAAATTTGATTTCGTATTTTGCCACGTTGCTAAAAAGCTCGCAGTGTAAATTTAATTTCGAATCGTTTGCATACAGTTTACGAGGACAGGCATTTTCAATGTGATTAAATTAAATTTCTGTTTTCAGTTATGTAGGTGTGGTCAACATAGTCAATATGGGTGCGCGTCGAACGAAACCTCATTTATTACAAATTCACACTGACTAGCGATAAAAAAAAAACCAAAAAAATCATAATAATAACGTATAGGGCTTTGCGATACTGAAAAATTGCTTATGACGGTCTTCATTAATTGTGTCCGGTTCAAACGATCACATCGGCCGTAGTAGTTTACGAGTGCACTGAAAACGTAATGACGGCCATATATAACCGGCAGATTAATTAGCTCAGTTCGGTATGCGCAAATTTTATTTTTTCGCCGGCCAAACTCATCATATGAATTTCATAAAGCTCTAAAATCATTAATCATGTCGACCAGTTTATCGTTGAACATTGTGCTTTTAAATATGTATACAACAATTTGTTAAAAAAAATTTAACGCGAATTCTTACAAAGTTTAATAAAAGTCATTACCGAAAGGTATTCGGTATAACCCGTCTGAAAAATTACTCGTCTTACTCGCCTTGAAGTATTAAAGTTGAGTCTATTAATCATTTCTCGTTGAAAATACTCGTAGTTAAGTTAAACATTTGCTACTTGTATTTCGCTCGGAAATCCTTTATTATTATTTTTTTTATTTTCAAAAGTATCGATCGCATCGTTATTTACTGTGATTAATTATATCTGCTACGTTGAATATTCATATTTGTAAATAATTAATAGACCTCGGGTTGAATATTAATTCATTTCAACTCGTCAGATATATGTATGTACTGTCGGTCGATGGGTTCTCTCACTAATGATTTCAAAATATTGAATCAGTTTAAGAGTCTTAAATTGCGGTTACGGATTTGATACAAAGTAAACTTTGATGCGGTTTCAAATTATTTAATTATTACACTCGAATACGTGGCTGTTTGTGGATCCGTGTTTTGACTATATCTATATGTTTTTCAGTTAATTATTTTGAATTTAATTAATGTGTATGAAACATTTACATTCAAGAATACGATAAATGAGAGGAATTAGTGTAAGGAAGTGTTTTGAAATGTTCAAAATTTATTGTTTTGCCGAGTATCTCAGACAAATTTTTGGATTTCCGTGACGGAATGCGCCTTCGAGAATGAATCTCATTATACAATACAATTTTCTTTAGAGACCGTCTTCATTAAATCGAGCGAATTTTCATGTTATGATTACTAATTAAGGCCCACGAAGCCCGAAACGATCTTTTACTGAATTTCTTTTCGATGTATTTCAATAATTTCAATCTTTCAGTGTTTCGTGTGTGAATATTTATAAAAAAAATATATATATATGTACATACATAGAATATAGTGTGACAAAGACATTACTTTTTATGAACGTGTTGAAATATCATCTGAAAAATAAATCTGATTTATGATTTTTTCTATGACTCTCCGTAAATGTCACCGAAAATAAAATTTCATAAACACACACATGGACACATGTGTGTACCGACATTCGCACTCAATTGGTTTTTTTGTGTGCGCGTGTATGTGTGTAAAACCAGTCTCAAGTTAAAATTTAAAAAAATGCGTATGGACCTCACTTAATGACCCAAGGGTGCCGTAAGTAAAATTTACGAGTGGTGTGCGTGCCGGAAAAATCCCAACTTTTCAAAAGCCCACACTTTGGCTGGCTTTTTTTTTATTATCTGATTTAAACGGCGGTTAATAATATTTTTCCGTTTCGAATAAAAAACAAAGTTTTTGTTGGAATCCGGTAATATGTGAATGCAAAAAAATTTAAAAGTGTACACGCCTCGTAGTAATAATTTGAGATTAAATTTACCGGCCTTTAAAAGCGCACATAATGTGCGAGGATAATTTGTTGGTAATGTAATTACATATTTAAGATTTTTATTTTTCATATTGTATTGTACATTGAGAACTGTAAGAGTGAAAATATTTTTTTGATACGTATCAAGTATTTCTGTATGTACATACAAATGTTGGTCATTTTATTGTGCTAATTTTGCTGAAGCTTTGAATATTTGTAATTTTATCACTAGCAGCTTATCTTCGCTTAGCTTTCACAAATTTTCCGCCAATCGTAAATGGTATGTATTTTACGCTATGTTAAATAAAGTTTTATCTCCAAATCCGTCGAACGGATTTACTTTTGTATGAAAACTAATCAAATACTCTATGCCAGCGGTCGCCAACCGGTGGTCCACTAGAGAATTTTGATGGTCCGCAGAGTAATTTTAATATATACGCAATTTTCGTGTTTATTAAAATGTTTCAGTATATTCGGATTCTACTTTTTTTGTAATTTTTGCCTTATTACATGAACTGTAGACGTATTTATTATAATTTTTTTTATCATTGTAACATTAATGATGTCCATTTTCTTGCAAATAACTTGGAGTGCAAAAACAAGTTTAATTACCATTTCATATTTAGAATGTTACTTTTTTAAAAACAATCATGGTAGTGGTCCGCAGGATTCAAGATTTTGAGTTTAGTGTTCCGTGAGGTCCGAAAGGTTGGCATCCGCTGCTCTATGCTAATAAATGCAGTTGATATTTTATTTGATATGACAGTTACTAATGTGATTAAATGCTTAAAACTTAATGCAAACATAAAAAGCATTTAAAATTGCTATTTTTACATTGGCGAATAAAAATGCCATTGTTGAAATAAAAAGATCCACATAGCTGTTGGGGGATAACGACAGCAATTGTTTGCGAATCCTCCACTCACGGTTCGCTTTGAGCATCTCGAAAGGGTGGCATCTCGAGCACCTCATCATATATTCGTATCGATTTCATCCCTTCGTTAGGCGAGGCTTCCGCCCACCGCGTCGCGTGCCCTCCGCCCTTCGCGGATTTACGTATTCTTTTCGAGTCGATTGTACATCATTTGTTTCCGATACGTGACTCGGGTAATTTAAAGTTTCGAGACCATACCCTTAGAAAGAACCTTTCCATCGCCATCCCCTTTCCCCCCCCCGCCCTTCTACCTCCCCTCGCCCTCGTGCGTTGAAGTGAAGATATCGACGACATCTTCACCTCGTCGCGGACATCTTCACTTTGGAGTTTTCTTTACCCCGCGGGTGCGGTTCCACGTAATTTATGTCGCCATAACAACGTGCGTATGGTGTAGTTTCAAAACTTGCAAAGTTTTCGACCTTTTTTCTTCTCGCCTTCCCCAAACATAATAACTAGCTATAAATTAAGTTTTCCGCAGTTCGAAAAGTTGGACGGGAAATTTACAAATGGTTCGTAGAAGCGACAATGTAATATACAGGTGGGCGAAAAGTTTTCGTGAAATTTAATTACTTCAATAAACATGACAGAATTAATGATATACTTTCGTTTTTTGATGACAAAAGAAATACTGTATTATTATATACATATACATATAATAGCCGAAATCCGTCTGTGTGTGTGTGTCTGTCTGCTGATAACGCCCGCTGAGGTAAATAATTAAAAAAAAACGAGAACGTCGCACGAGTGGGATTTGAACCCAGTACCACCAGGTTAGGAGGAATCGTGCTTACACTATCTTCCAAACGGAGGCGATGACGTACCTGCTATAATTGGCCAATATTAAATCTTAAAGTGTTCGCGACTTTGCCAAATTGTTACGTTGTTGTATTTATAAAAACTATTAAATTTAATATTATTTTTCAGTACGGGTGATTAGAACGCTCCGTTGATATTCAACGGGCTTACACTAGTATAGGTATAGTATATAATACAGCCTATGACACACCAGGAAGGATTTCAGTGGCACGGCCTAGAGAATGATGCTCCATTCATAGATGAAAAGTTCTTAAAAGAAACCTTTTTACTGATGTCTAAAGGTCTTTTTTGCAAATTTTCAAATAAAAATGTCCATAAGAGTGTCCAATACCTACTCAAAAATAACAATTATGTGGCACTTTAGTGTATGTAGGTTGCCAACCGCTATATAATATATACATACTAAATACTATTTTCTATTCAAATACAGTATAATTCGTGATTCAACTTCTATAGTTGTTTTACTTTTTCAGTTATAATCTGTTTGGGGGGTATTTCGTTACGAAAATTGAGCTCGCGACTAACTTAATGCTATCTGTCGGTTATTGCAGTATTCGTGTTATGCGGGTGCATAGTGCAGCAAACTGCGCCGTCACGGCAAACTGTCATTTATTTTAGAGCAATTTTAATGTCAACCGTCGTTAGTTTGACTGCTTATAAAGTCATTTCAAATACGTCGACTGCCGTGAACGTTCTCGGTACGATTCCATTGCCGGTTCAATCTTGTGTTGACATTTCTAACCCCCTCGCCCTCGGTCGTACGAGGTGAAATGTTTCCTTGTCACGGAACGTTTTCCGTTTAAATGCGAAATTGTCGAATGTGTTATTATACGCTATAAAACCTATGTTGAGAATAAAAAAAAAAATAAAATACTTGATGTAAATTTACTTGAAATAAGCAGCCGTGTGGCGATCGTCGTCCAGTGCCAATGGCGTAGACGAAAATTCGCCTAATTCACAAGTCACACATAAATTTCGACCCAGCAGTCCGTGAATTTATTACGAGCCGCCTCTGTATTTTAATGGCGGCTGCGACTGTGGGATGGAGGCTGGAGACGAAAAAGGGTGGGTCGGCAAACCTTCCCCTACTCTCCGTGAACTGTGCGGCCCTGTCTTGAGGCTAACGGATACAACGGCCTGGGGATTGTGCTCGAACGCGATATTAAGGCCTCAAAGAAGCCTTAAACGGTTTCTCGAGTGCACTTGGTCGGATCGAAAAAGTTTCCCGTACGATTCTAAATAAATTTGATCTGGCCCGTTTCGAGTGCGGGGAGCCGCCGCGCCGCGCCGTGCAAATAAAAACTTTCCACACATTCACCTTGAAAGTTGCGCGAATTCGCCCAAAGAAGGCGAAAAAAATCACTAAGTTGCCGGTGAAGCCTGTTTTTTCCAACGAAAGTGTACGAAAACCGATTTAATCGGTTTTCGCGAATATTCTCACATATAACAACACATTTCTGTTCACTACGAACGATAAATAAATTAAACTTGTAAAAGATTGTGCAAAAACAAAGCAATCAAATTTGAAAGTTAATACGAATTGTATTATTTTTATGATGAACACTTTAACTATATATGTATGTAGGTTGGAGTGGCGACCCTTTTTTATAAAAGCCAAGTGACCCACGACCCCGATTTATTTAAAAAAAAAAGGAAAAAAATATTATTCAAACATCAAAACACCAAAATTGCATTATGGTCAATATATTTTTTTAGTTTACTGTGGCGACCCCACAGAAAACCATTCGCGACCCCATTTGGGGTCGCGACTTATAGGTTGGGACGGTTAACACGTCCAATGAAATAAAAAAATATGCAATTTCATAATCAAGATTTTTATTATAATTTGTTTAAAGTTTTTATGTAAATAGATTTATTGAATGATTTACAATTCAAAATTAATAATATACGTACATATGTATGTAGTTACATAGTAATAAGGAATGTTTTTAAGTAATATTAATACATTGAATGCCTTTATGTATTCAAGCGATGAACTTTCGAAAAGGTCTTTAGTTTGCATTTAAAACCACATAAATCCTTTGGAAATGATGAAAAGACTGTTAAATTAATAAAATTTGTATAAAGTGCAATTAATTGGTTATAAAATTCTTTGGAATTCTTTCTCAGTAATTGGTTACAGTATTTCAATGTGCATACTTGATCACGGCTATTTTCCAAATATATAATGTTCACATAACTGTTTTCCTCTGTCTATCCACTTCTTATGATATTTTCCGAAAACCGCGAATCAACCTGTATACATACATATTATTTGTGTCACTGTGTTTCGAGCTTTCATTATATTTCGGTCGTTATAGTTTTAATATACATACATACATACTATAAATATGAGATCATGAAACGTTAAAAACACAAGCTTCATATTTTATAAAGCTTCCGTTTGGCCGACTTGCGGCAACAGAGCGGATCATGGCAAATAACAACAGAATGCTTAATTTCGAACAAACAAAGAAATAGATTTCGCGTGAATTCCACCCCGAAAGCTGGTATAAATTAAAAATATTACTCGTGATACAAAATCGTTCACTTTTAATGCTCCTAATGAACGCTGTGCGCAGACGGGGCGATTCGAACCGAGAGGGAAAAAAAGCGTGTAACGAAAACAAAAATGAAAATTTATCGAAGCGAAAGCCTACGCGAATGCGCGACCGGGCAGTTACGTACCGGCGTCGAACAATTACGCTAAATTTGCCCAGTGAAAACGTAACGGTCCATTTTACTCCGACGAACGATCCATAAATACGACCGAAATTAAAACGGGGAGAAGAACCGAAAAAAAAAGACTATACGCGTATAACAATAATAACTAGACGGTTCGAATTATGACCATGGGAACCCTTCGCATATGCCGTATAATATAAGTAAGTGTATACGTATGTGCATACATACATACGTTCTTATATATTTTAATTAAAGTAACATTATCTGAACGAACGTGGTTCTGGACGGGGTTCGGTTGGGGAAAAACAACCCTTTTGAACTCTTTTTTCATTCGTAACGAGTTCGCATCTCGCGTTACAGCCCCGTATTAATTGCGGGAAATACGTCAAGTGTTGGACGGCGGACCGCGGTGATTAACGCAACATCCTGTGTATATGATAATGATCGTTTGCGAAGAGGGATTCGCGGTCTGTAAAGTAATATGTAGGAAAGGCTCTTCCGCGGAAGCTGGCCGATTGAAACTGAACACTCACCCTGTTGATGGACCGTATACCTATGCCATTTATACCGTATACAAAATATGATCTGTCCGTTTTATCTTAATTTTCCAAATATGTATTCATTGAAATGCGGATAATGTTTTGTCGGTGACCCTAATCGCAGCGGTTCTCAACCGGTGTGTCGCCTGTGTACTCGAAAACTAAAATACATAAAAATATCGTCTGGTGTGCTGAGCTAGCCTACCTCGCTGATACCTTTAATACGCTTAATTTGTTAAACTCTAGCATGCAACTCGGAAAATAAACAATATTACATATCAGCCAGTGACAAATTGAATAGTTTTTCCAAACAAATTGATTTGTGAATATCGGCTGTACAGAAAGATCATTTGTCAATATTTCCATTCACAATGAAGTTCTCAACTGAGTTGAACATAAATCAAAAGATGATTTTGAAGAAAAGTATAATTGAACACTTGCAGTGTCTTCATGAAGGTTTGCAGAAGTACTTTCCATCCATTTCAACTATTATGATTGAATGGGTTATTTCACCATTTGGAGTATTTGGTGGACATAATTTAAACATGGCATCAGACTTGACTTATGCATAAAAGTAATAATTAATCGGGATTTCTTCTGATTCTTTGCTTAAGTCAAAATTTCATGACATTTGGATAGATACCTTCTGAATTTCTCGCAAAAAATGATTATTCTGCAATTACATATAAGGCCTTGAACATTTTACTTTCGTTTTTTACATAATGCTTGTGTGAATCAACCTTTTCACCCTTAAAGGCAACGAAGTCAAAATATCGGTCGAGACTTATTTACATACATATGTATGTACATACATATGTACATATATTGATAGTGAGATGCGCGTGAGTTTGTTTACCATTCGCCCTAGCTATGATAAATTATGTGAACTTTATCAGACTTAGGTTTCCCATTAATGACAGATATATGTATGTACAAGAACATGGACGGAGAATTATGTAAAGAAAACGATTACTGTAAAAATGATTGTTACTCAATGTCATAATATTTTTCAAAACTCTCAATTTTTATCAATAAAATTCGTCATATCTTCGTTGTTTTATGTTTTTAATGTTAAGAAGCTTATGTAAGTGTGTCGCCATGGTGGACATCGTGTCTGTGTATTAGAAAAAGGTTGAGATCCCCTGCCCTAATGTATGATATGTGTTTTGTGCGATATGGATCAATAGCATGTGTATCATAAAATAATTTCTGCTATTGTTGTGGGTGGTAGGTATGTACGTGGATTAGATAACGTAAACGTGAATATGTATGTTGACGATCGGTGGAAATTTCGATGTTGCGAGCCTTGACCCTTTCACGCACACGCGTCGTACCAAATTGAATTCGATTTGACTAATTCGCTGGATGGCCTAACGCGGCGAAGCGTTGACGGCAAAGCAAACAAAAGGTTACAAAAATGACTTCCTTATCGCTATTTGTGGAACGTGGCGTACATTATGTGGCTCGCAGTTGATTAACAATCGGGTCGTGGCGGTCAGATCGTAGCGTGAGTTAACCGCTATCGCATCGACAACATCGTGCGACCAAATTGAATCGGAATTTTCGCCGACAATTAGCGCCCCGATGAATATAAATCTGATTTTACAACTTGGCTACTGTCTGTCGGTGAAAAAATTGATTTTCCGGTCGAAATTTATCGGACCCGGAAAAAACATTTTCCGACTAAGACGAGATTTAAGTCGAAAAATAAATACTCAACGACACATCATTAAAATAACAAAATAAAAGCACTGGAGTAAGGCGAACAAGCTGTTTTTCAATTTTCGCAGATTTTATCGGGCCGCGTTTCGGTTAGCATAATATTAATTGTCGTTCAGGCGAATTTACGAGTAGCTCGGCAAAAGGCAACAATGTCGCACGGTGGCCGATTATTAATTTCAACTAGGAATTAGGTACTCTCGCCGTATACAAGTGATTGATATTTTTAATTTGCTGTCAAAATTCGGCAACATTTTTCAAAAGCCCATTATACGGCAACAAAGCGCGAGAGCCACGCGGGGTGGAAAAAGCTCCCGAACTCGTACGGGTGAAAAATCGTTTTCCTCACAATGTGTTGCACACAAAAAAGCACTTCTGTTATATTGAAAAACTTGCCCTGCGCGACTACGTACTTTTGCCCGGTGAAGCTTTTTTCCTGTCCATAATTGTGACTCATCACGCCATTTCCCAATTTCTTCGCTTCGTACGTTGTGCACGTCGATATTACGTTTCTATCTGTTCGCTTGCTATGAAGCACTCGTTTATCGCTTCGACGAACAAATCAATTTTATATTTTTTTTTTGTATTTTTTGCCGAAAGCCATTCCAACTATACATATAATTCACCAACTACAAAGCTTGAAATTGAACTCGAAAAATAATATCTGATTGTAACAAACTTTTATAACATTTCTGTATAAATCACAGATAGCAGCATTCAAGTAAAAGATATCGAATTTTTTTATAAATTCCAGTGGGTAGAGCGTTAGTCTCTCGAGCGAAGGATAGAATCATCATTGGCAAGAGCTGGATATTACCAAATCCAGATCGGCCGTCTCCTGCTAGAATTGACCAATTTATCTAACTTAGTTGTGAGACGGTTCCACCAAAAATTGGCCTGCTAAAAGTTTCCTCCCAAGCAAACAAACAAATGTAATAACAATTATCATATTATAGCTGTGATAAGTTAACTCCGATTTCGACAAGATCTTATAAGTAAGTCTTTTATATGATTGTTTACGACAGTTCGAAAACGATATGATTAAACGATCAAATATCAATATGCTTTGAAGTGAAGTTCCATAGGAGATCGACGCTGCTGAATAATTTATGAAGTCGGTAAAGCTTATCTGAACCATTCGCTTCGCTTTTTTTCCCCACTTTTTCATATTTTTTCTCCTCGCGCAATCTCTACCCCAGTGCTTTTCGCGTCGCGAACGGATTTCCCAATGGCGCGCGTGCGAGAGCGTTAGAACTAACTCGACAACTTGAACTTCGACTTTTGATGTTTCCATCCGCTTGCAAGGAGTCGGCCAGATGTCGTCGTCTGTATATCCGGACGTTTTCCTTCGTGTAATCCAATTTGCCGTTATCAGGAGAGATACTCGGGAAAACTTAGGGGACAGGTTTACGGGCATTCGGGCTCTGTGCTTATTGCACGCCGTCCGATACTCCCCGTTGTCATCAGTTCCACAAAAGCTCGGGAAAACACCTCGTTTCCTTGTCGAAAGTCTACATCTCGAGCCGTAATCAAATGTGCGTTTAAACCACCCCCGTCGTGTTTTCTGTTAGACTTCAGTCTCGCTCGATTCGAGAAATCTGGCGAGCAATCAACGTGGGGGTTGGTCTTAACGACTGTTTTGCGATTCGCGATAAAATTCATTAACCATTAAGTAAATTGTACAAATTTGATATAAGTACATTTGTTATGATCTCTGGAAGGAAATTTAATTTCAAAATTTAAGCAATCTACAATAAAAGCTAATCACGGCTTTTGCTTTTCAATATTCGGAAAAACTTCCGCGCGAAAGCGGTTTTACGATATGACGCTTCTATGAAGGATCATTACGCTACTTTATAACTCGCCGATCGATATATGATTACCAATAAAAAAGGAAGTTATCACCGTAAAAATCACTCGAAAACGATGTGTGTGCCATTGATGTGTGTGTGTGTGTGTGTGTGTGTGTGTGTGTGTGTGTGTGTGTGTGCCTGCGAAAATAGGCTAGGAGTCTCCAACTTTTTACGACGTTATTAAGTGCTTTCGCGCTGATATATGATTCGGGATCATATTTCTGAACTTGGCCAAATTGATTCTGTTCTTCGCCGCCGTAAATAAAAATATGGATGCGACGCCGCGGAAATAAAAGGCTTTCGCGGACCGTTTTGATGGGGCATTTTTTTTATGTCGCCGACGTGTTTATGTCAAATGAGAACGTCGCACCGGCGAATTGTTAAGTGGCCAGTATACCCGCGTTACAAAGGGTCGTTTTTCCGGTGCAAAACTGAACGCAGTAACGTTTCGTGACGCCGTATTTCTAGCGCAGAGATAAAGTGGCCGATGCTGCTCGAGACGTGTTCGCAATATCGCGCCAGATTTCAAGCAGTTTACTTTCAAACGTAGCGACGCTCGGGAAAATTTAAAAATTTTGAAAATATCTTCACCCGCAATTGCGATAAATATTGTATACAATACAAGCACGCAAAGCAAATTTGATTTTGGTCAGCTAAATTAAAATTCTGGGATAAGGAGTTAGTAAGCCGTTTCAGAGTGCCTTGGTGCTTAGGATTCTTTACGAATCATTAGTACAGAGCATTCTGGAATTTTCGTCAATTATTTGGAGTCCTAGTAATAGAGCACACTGTTTAAAATTGGAAAGGGTGCAGAAAAAGTTTCTCAGATCTCTTTACGCAAGGCTGTATATGAGAAATCCGTAGCTCTACTCTAGTGCATTTTACTTGGGGCGTTAGGGTTTAATTCCCTAAAGTCACGTCAACAGCTTTATCTGGGAAAACATTTTCACAAACTATTGATTGGCATAACTATTATTTGCATAATCCGCAAATTCTTGATGAATTGGGTTTTGACGTACCAAGTCAGTTTAAGTTCCTCAGATAATATAATTTGTTTTCCATCCTGATGGCTCGTACTGACATGCTAGCCATGTGTCCCATTGTAAGAGCCATTAAATTACTCAACCAGGCTACCACACACATTGACTTATTTAGTTAGTTATGGGAGGTTGGTTGTTTTTAAATATGAGATTTTAATTTTCTAAATTCTGTTTCTAAATTTTGTTTTTGTTTACAGATTGTGTTTGTGATGTACTTGCTTGGCCACAGTAACGATTTGGGAAACTTCAAGGTTACTGTGGTAAAATGTTGTAAATAAAATTTGAGGAGAATACGCTGAATTTATCCGTTTAATAAGTTTTTCTTCTCCAAATACATAATCTTATATTAATTGGGAATTGCTTAAACAAGAGGTATTTTTGCCTTTCTATGTTTGTATGCCCAATGAAGTACACCGTATATCAAATTGAACCAAAGATTTTATTATACATATTGAATGTTATTGTGTACCTCAATGAAACATTTCAACAGTAACAACAACAACCATTCAATTTATACCTTACACGGGCTCTTCATAGGCGTAGCAGTACCAATGAGAAAACTCGCTTGCGTAATTATCAAAGCGGAATGAAAATCCTTTGAGGACGTGAAGCCTCCTTTTGGGGAAGATTTCCTCGCGAGGCGTAGCCCGAGGCCCCGGAGACACATGTGTTATGTTGATTGGGCCCCGTCGGAGCCCTAGAGCACGTGGGGCTAAAAATCCCCTTCACCCTTCCCTATCTACAGATTTTACATCCCCCTTCGTATAATGTGTTCGCGGTAGGTAGGCAACGGGGCTAAAACACGCCGTAACAATTTAGCATCTCCTCCGTGCGCGCTTAACCCGCTCGCACTTAATTCCGCGCAAATAAAACTCTGTTTGCATTTAGCACGATTGCTCAAAAGACCCCAATTTACGAATACTTAAAGTTTACCGCGATATTTGCCGCGCGAAAATAAGCGAAAGACAAAGTATTCAAAGTGACGCTCTAAGACGCGCCGATTCGACACGCAAATCGCGCGCGTTGACTTTCACCCATCCGCTTGTTCAATATAAACAAAACGATATTTCCAGAATACGTATGTATGTATGTACATACATAAGTGCTCGTAAAGTTTGATCTATTTATTTATTCGAGGCACGTTTACTCACCGTTCGACAAAGTTATTTTCTCACGTTTGCAATGAAATTCCTATTAAAGGATATAATATAATGTAATTTTTGCAATTCACTGGTCACTCGATAGGCTGTTGCATAATATCTGTTCATTTTCAAAGTTTAAATTTTAAAATGCAATGAGTTAAACTAACTTTTCATATCACATAAATCAAATGTATTGTATTAATGTACCTATACATATGTACATATGTACATATATATGTAGGTAATATGTAACATTACAAAAGTGTCGTCTGAACTTCGATCACTACTCTATAATGAAAGGTTAAAAAGAATGAATCTCACCTCTTTGGAGACGAGAAGATTAAGAGGCGATCTAATTAATAAATATAAAATTCCCGATAAAAAACCTCCTCACGTTCAATAAAAACGCACATTTCAGCGGTCATACTCTGAGACTCTTACAGGTGGGACCGCACTAGGCGGAACTGCACTGCGCGTCAGAGACTCATTTTTTTCAAATACCTACATAGAGTGATCGAAGTTTGGAACCGCCTACCAAATCAGCTAGTAACTTCTGAAAATATAAATCTGTTTAATAATCATCGCGACAAGTTTTTGAATATAAATGGATTTTATTATAATCCTTCAAATATAAAATATAAATAACTAAAAAATTTAAAGACCCCTGGCCTCCATCGGCTATTCCACCTGCCCATGTTTTTTAAATAAATAAATAAATAAAATACGCCAAGGGGGTAGAGGGGCAAAAGGGACAATTTATGACGTATTTCTACTTGACCTTTCGCATATTAAATCGAACAGACTTTTATGCAACAATCTTTTAATATATGTCATTTGATTTATTTTAGCAATGTTATTTATTTAATTTTCTTTATTTTATTGCAGGGTCGGGAGAATCCGAAGACATTGTCGTATACTCGAATAATATTGAAAATGAATAAAACTCAAATAATAAAGTATCTAGCCGTAAAGCCATGCAAACGAAGAAAACAAAATCACAATTGAACGCTGTCAGCTCGACGATACGCTCGAATTTTTTTCCTTTTATTTTCACTCGGCTGCCATTAAACAAAATTGTGTTCAGTGAATCCCACCACCATGAAGTAAATTAACATAATAATTGGGCGTGTAGTGATCGTCGTACCCCGATGGGATGTTCGACACATTCGTCAACCAAATGCGTGGATCTGTCGCCGTACATCATGCTCCTGTTTCACATAGTGTTCATACTGACGCTGCCGCCGTTCACCACGCGATATTTTACGGTGAGGTGCGAGGCAGCTTCCGGTTCAAGCGACCAGCGCTCGGCCACTTCCGGAAACGAGCGCACTTCGTCGTCATCGACTTCCGGAACGGGCACGCTGAGCTCGAGGGTCGTCCGCACAAAGTACGGCGATCTCAGAGGCGTCATCGTCACTCTGGAGTCGAGATATCTGGATCCGGTCGAAATCTTCGGGGGTATTCCGTACGCATCGCCGCCGCTCGCGTCCCTCCGGTTTATGCCACCCGTTTCCGGTGCGTTGTGGTCCGGAATCAAAGTCGCCGATCGTTTCAGTCCGGTGTGCCCGCAGGTGCTTCCGGATATCCGGAACGAGACGGCCGTATTGAAGAGAGTGTCTAAAGGTCGACTCGAGTACCTCAAGAGGATACTGCCGTTCCTGGTCAACCAGTCCGAGGATTGTCTCTATTTGAACATCTACGCACCAGCTCAAGGTTTGTTCCTGTGAATTTTTATATGATTCTTTCTAGAGTGCAGACTGTCCCATAAGTCATTATAACCGATAATAATGAAGTCAAATATTTCTTTGAAAGGGGGAATGTATGTAAGTCCCAAGAGTCCTTACATCTGTAGTATGTATATTATGCTGTGCAACAAAAAATCACGTTTTTGAGTTACCCGAGCGGAGACCCAAAAATTATTACTATTTCTGGCCCACTGAATCCGAATATGATAATGAAATTTGTTGATTGGGTTAGATTAGACGATTACTTATAAGTAATTTAAAGCTTTTAAATATCACAATTAATAGCAAAAACATCTGACTATTGCTTCCAATACTCATTTTGAACACGGGAGTACTAAATTTTGAGTTACAGATCGCAAAAGTCAAAAAAATGGGAAAAATTAACAATTTTTTTTAAATGCTCATCTATGTACTCTATAAAATTCAATGTTTGTTTGTTTGTCGTTCCGCTATGCAAATCTACTTCAACTTTTATATTTCAATATTACATAAACGAGAGCTAACCAACAAATTTCATTATCGTATTCGAATTTAGTGGGTCAAACTTAGTAAAGATTTACTATGTAGTCTCCGCTCCGGTAGTATTTTTTTGTTGCACAGTGTTATTAGTCTGGATTCTATTTTGACTCAATTTTAAATGAAAATAGTTTAACTAAATTTGAATACCAAAATTTTTATTTTGAAATACATATGGGGGGCTATTGAATCAAAAACTCCACTTTTGGCGTTTGCCACTTTTGATACATATTGAGTAAGGAGTTGCCCGTTTTTGATACTAACTACGATGCCTTAAAATAAATGCCTTTTTATCCTGTTTAGAGATATCTTTCATAACTGATTGAAATGGCCGATAAAGCAAGTGTAATAATAGCAGAATCGAACCATCATTATATCAATTTTCACCAAAGTGGAAGTTAATCTTTTTGATTCTACGTACATATGTACATACATATATCCCTCATATATGTATAGATAATCCGAAAATGATTGAATGATTGTGTAGCGACTTGTATTCAATAGTTCAAATTTCAAATTGTATTCAATAGTTCGTTACTATCGTTGAAAATTGTGCAATCCCTCTATTGAATTTATCGCGTCGTGTTTATTTTCATTTGTTCGTTGATGAATGTGTTATAATATTTTATTAATATGGAAAATTATAATCGAATTTTCCGTTGTTTGGTTTTTCACAAACGTTTTTCGATTGTTAAACTTCCCATTCACACGTATGTACATATATCCTAAAAATCATATGATCAGATTTTTTTTTTACCACTACATTTGAAATTGTATCGATCGTATAAAAACATTATATGTATGTGCGCATACAAAGTTTCCCATAAAGAGGGCAATGTGCGCCACGTGTACATACACGGTGTTTTACATAAATAAAGCTCGCGTCGCGGGTATCTCTTATTTTCAGCATTCACTTTCCAATCTGATCAGCCTTTTGTGGGCTTAAGTCGGTACCCTTACGCTGCCTGGGGATTTTACGGTATTTATAGTATACGGTGCCCATGAGCAGGGGTCAACAACAAACGGCTCACGCGTGTCACTGAAATAAAGCCCGAACGCCATATCAAACGCGCAGTCCACTCCATTATTAAAATAATTTCGAATGAAATATGACCACACTTGCGATACAATAGGTTTAAGCAAACGTTACGAGATATTTCTCGGTTTCGCCGACGCTCGCCGAATAAAATGGAAAATTCGCATGTCGACATCAAACATATGAGTCGCGAGGAGAGCGCTCCCATAACAATACTCGACTTGAATAATAAATTCGGTTTGATCTTCGGTAAAAATAGCTCGGGCGACATTCGTCGACAGTTGACTATTTCTGTTTCGCCAAATAGCTTTGTTTGTACATATCGAAATCCCCAGTTTACGACGTCTCCAGCTTCAGTTTTCGCAGTCGTGGGTTAACATCGGCTATCCAAACGGGTTGTGCGGGGATATCACGGGTTAAGCGCCACCGCGAAGACAATCCTTCGATTCCAATCCGCGCTTGTTTCCATTTGCTTTTTGCCTTCTCACCGACGGACGTTACGAAAATGAGAAATGATAAATCGATGCTTGACAAAACTGTATTCGTGTAAAAATGTACGATAGCTCTCGATGGTCGTACTAAAGTACATTGGTATAGTTCGATGTCGTCTCATCATATTTGTCGATCAATAACCTGGCAAATACTATAAATGTATACATATATGTATGTATGTATGGATAATCATATTGCAGAGATAGTTGATAGTTATGTATTTATACCTTGGACAATTGGTGAATATGACCGGATGTAAAGAAGAAGAGATAAAACGAAGAATGAAAATAGGATGGAGTGCTTTTGGAAGAATAAACATAAACGAAACGCAATGCTAAAAAAAGAAGGCATACGACCAATGCGTACTGCCAGTTATGACGTATGGATGTGAAACTTGGATGCTTGGATCCAGTGAATAAGTACGAGGAATACATGGGTAAGAAGTATGACCAAAGTGGCAGTTTAAGCAGAACGTGTGAAAAAGTTGAAGTGGCAATGGACTGAACACATAGCGAGAAGAATGGATGGCAGATGGACGCGAAAAATACTGGAATGGTATCTGAGAGGATGTGAAAGAAAGCAAGGTAGACCGAGTGGAAGATGGGCTGATGAATTGAGAAGAATTTGTGAAGTCGAGTGGATGCAGATTGCTCAAGACAGACAAGAATGGAAGAGGATTGGAGGCCTTCATCCAGCAGTGGATGGTGAGCGGCTGAAAATGATGAATGATGATGATACATACATACATATGTATGTATGTATTGTAGGTATATGTTGAAAATTTTTTACAATCTTTACATTTTTTTTGAATTTCAAAGTTGAGGACTTTTCCCGATTTTTTTTATAATTTATTTTTAAAATTGTTTGCAGTAACTTTTACGCATTCATTTGATATTAATATATAATTAAAGTCTTGAAAAGATACAAAGACAGAGTACGACGTCAAAAAATACATATTTTCGTTTAATTTATATTTAATTTTGCCTCCTTTTCATTGCGTGAGATTCTTTTCATATTCAACGATGAAAAGGGAAAAAAGTGCCAAAGTGGGTGAGGGTCCACCGTGTGTACCGTCATTTTATCCGCAAATGTTTTTCCATGAAAAAAGGAAAACTGCCTACTACCCACAGCCACATCATCTGCTAAAACAAATTATCTACCTTTTGTTTGTTTACTTTTAGCCACCGACGCTCGACTACCCTAATAAACCAAACCTATATCTTCATCCCTCTCGCCTTAATTTGCGCCATCTTGTAACGTGAGACTTCGGTTTCCCTTTCTTTACGCGTTGCTAGTGAGTAGCACTTGCTGAAATGTATTTGAGCGTCGTAAGTACATGTTTAAAATGAAAATGTCCTTTTCTTTTACGGAGAAGAATTTAGTTTATTTCAAGATATTACATCTGTAAAACGGTCGCGAAGCCGCCTTTTATTCGGTGACACTTTTTTAGTATAATACCGTAAAACGCGCTATGGTAAAACCATCAATTTTGCGGAGCTTCGTCGAAATCCTGCCAAAAGGTCATTTGAAAGCCTTTTTCCGCAAAGGGGCACGTTGTTTTCTAGAATCGATATTCTCCACCGTCGCAGCGGGGAGCCTTCGAAGAGTAATCATAAAAAGCTCACCCTCTCCTCTCGGTAAGCCAGGACGAGCTTTTTTATTGCACAGAGCTTGAGTGACAGTTGTGTGCTCGCCAACGTTCGGGAGCAATTCTCCGTTTTTCGTTTTTATCGCCATTTCGCGAAACCTTCCTTGATATTCCTCGTCTGAAAATCATATTCGAAAAAAAAACGAAAAGTCTCGCATATGTTGTGCACATAACGGACGATCATTTTAAATGGAAATCCTCGAAATATACATACATACATACAATAAATTTTTATTTCAATACAAATAAATTTTAAAAAGCATTGTTTTTAAACAATATTCACTTGGTGTTATTATCAACACGTCGTTATTTACCTATAATTTATAATGTGTAATAGAATGTTGCGAAACGCGCGACGCACAGTCTCCTGAGATATTTGATGAATGTTGACTTTGATGTTGCATTTCAAATCATTGAATACTCGAGTAAATCCATAATGTCGCCAATTTAACACATAAGTGCTCATTTTCTGTAAATATAGGTATACCGCAATTAATTTTCTATCATAAGATCACCGTTCTATTAATAATTTTATCTTATTCTCGGAGGAGTAAATTGTTGATTACACAACATGATAGTTATATTATATTATATTGTATGTACATACATACATATGTACATATACGTTTCAATTAAAAAATATGTACATACATACGTACGTGCTGTGCTATTCAGTCATCCCAAAATCGTTGAATGCAAATCGAATATTAAAGTTTTCAATTTTTGTCTATCGCCCACCGTAGTATTGCTCGTCGGCGTGGTATATATAGGATTGTACATACATATATCTGAATAAACATTTTTCCTCCATTTTTGAGCACTGCCAGGTAGACCGGTGTTCCAATTTGCACTTGGTGCACTTCGGTTGTCGGTCACGAAAGTTATACGGACTTGGAGCGACGGATTCCCGCGGGGATGACACGACCCGTTTCCTTCCGCTAAAAAGGGTCAAAACGACCCGACTAAATAACGCTTGTCACGTGTTGTTGGATCACTCTCTTGCCAAAATAAAACACGGCCAGACCCCCACGCTTTGTCCCCGGGGGTGGGGCTGGGCTCCATGTCCTAAAACCACCCACTCCAAACGACCCAACCAGAAGAAGACTTTGTTTGCTCTTTCTACTCTCATCCCATCCACCCCCTGCGCGGTCGGGTCGATCACCTGGAAAGACGTTTTCCCGTTGATGAACATCAAAAATAGATCACACCGACTCTCCATCCGGTCTTGGGTTTCATTAGTGATAGACATGATTTTATTCTAGTTTTTTTTTTATTTATTTAATAATTACATGGAGAGGCGGCATAGCCGATAGGCCCATGGGGTTTGGTACAAAAATAAAAATAAGATTAAAACAAAAATAAAAATAAAATGAATAATGGTCCATTTATTAAAGAATTACAAATACCCATTGTTTGTTTAAGAATATATCCAGTTGATTTTTTATATAAATTAACATTTTTTTTAAAGTGACTATTGAATCCAGAAGACTATTCCAAACTTCAACCACTCTATTTGAAAAGAATGAATCTCTAACATTCTTATTTGATTTTTCTTTACGGAGTCTAAGAGTATGACCTCTTAGATGAGGGTTCTCATTGAACATAATGAGGATTGTCATTTCACATGAATAATGCTTGTTTATTATTTCGAATACTTCAATTAAATCACCTCTTAATCTCCTCGTCTTCAGTGTGGAGAGATTCAGTCTTTTCAATCTTTCATGATAAGGTAGTGACCGAATTTCGGATAGCATTTTTGTAATTCTTCTTTGGACCCTCTCGAGACATAGAATTAATAGGAAATTGGAAGGTATTCGCAAAATTGTTTTTATTGTTTGCTTTCTCATGTTTGATTATAGGAAACAAACCACCTACACGTGAATAGGACTGTGCAAAAGTTTTCTAACCCACTATTATGTTGTTTTGTAATATTTCAACTCAAATTGACAACTCTGAGAAGATTGAGAGGCGATTTAATAAAAAATAATAAATATAAATGCCCAATAAAAAAACCACCTCACGTTCAATAAAAACGCACATCTCAGAGGTCATACTCTGAAACTCCTAAAAGACAAATCTAACAAAATTGTCATTTTTGTAATCCTTCAAATATAAAATATAAATAACTAAAAAATTAAAATATACTTACATATACATATATGTATGTAAAATTTATATCTGACCGCCTGTCCATGTATTTTAAATAAATAAACAAAATTAATGAATCCGGGAAGATTTTCTGTATAAAAAAAACAGCATCGTGATGATAGCAGTAATGTTGAGTGTAATGATGATTGGGCCCCGACGAAGAATGTTAGCCAATGGGGAACATTTCTCATTATATTTTTATTTTTGTAACACTCCAATGACTGAAGGTGGTGATGAGATACTTCACATATACTTAATCAGAAATTGATGAAAGTCGACATTCACTCCATATATTTTCAGTATAGAAGATATATGACGTAGGAGCTCAATTCTTACGCACAGTTTTTATAGTTTCCGTGGCAATAATAGTACGAAAAACATGAAAGATAAGCCGAAATAAGAAAATTGGCAAAAACAAATCCAATCGTTTATCAGGAATATACGATATATATTTACCATTATTTTGTACGATACAAAGTATTTTTTTGCGTCTCAACGGATACAATATTTTCACGTCAAACTCTTCTATAGGGATAAATTGCGACCTTTTTTCCCTGAATGAAACGCAATTTGTCAATAATGGACTAAAAACACACACGCCGGAGGACTCGAATAGGCCACGTGCACCACATTCGCGGCTTGTGCTTATTTGCGAGGACTTTCGTGTAATCCTTGTCAGTCATATACCGCGTTGGCGAAATCCACTCGGTTGAACGTGCGACTTTTTCTTTATCCAAAGCCGTTTTCAAATCGCGGGCGTAAAACTTTCGAATCCAATAAAACGGTTTTGTAGTGTCCCGTAGTCCCTACGCGCGTGTGCACGAACTATTCGATATTGGAGAAGTTTTAAACTTTCGGCGGCAATTTCCTGATCGCGGCAGATGTGGCCGTTGCTGGGGGTTTCGAAACTCCTTATACCACCCCTGACCTGTGTCCTTTTTTTACCCCCCGCTAATGTCCGTCGTGTACGGGAGCTTTTTGTCGAGCTTTCTTGGCTCTCCGCTTCCTGACTGATGACGGCAAAAAAGGCCGGAGACGCCTTCAAGGCACGCAAAAAAGTCGAGGCCCTTTTCGACAACAGGCCTTGTTCCGCAAAGACCTTTTTGAATGCGACGATTTATAAGAACGCTCAATATTCCCACAGGCACAATTATTATACGTATAAATATCAACGTGCTCTGAAATTTTATTTTTATATGCATACTAGCTGACCCGGCATGCGTTGCAATGCCAGATACCGTTCCCGTTTCCGTTCCAGATCCCGTTCCCGTTCCCGATCCCGATCCCGGTCCCGATCCCGTTCCCGTTCCCAGTATGTTATCTGACGCATGAGTAGGCCCGTTCCTGTTCCCGTTCCCGTTTTTTCCCGATTCCAGATCCCGGTCCCGTTCCCGATCCTGATCCCGTTCCCGATCCCGTTCCCTTTCCCGTTCCTAGTACGTTATCTGACGCGTGAGCAGGCCCGTTCCCGTTCCCGTTCCCGTTTTATCCCGATTTTTTTTCACAGGAACCATCCCCGGCATGATCACAACAAGTCCTGAAAGTTTCATCGCGATCGGTTGAGTGGTTTAGGAGCCTATAAGAGACAGACAAACAAACAAACAAACAGACAGACAGACAGACATTCATTTTTATATATATAGATGTACTGTGAAAAATACAAATATGTTTACATATATGTATTAATACATACTATACTGTAGTTACATACATGGTACCTAATTAAATTCACCCCAAAAATGGACATTGCTTTATGTATAATACAATATGAATGTTCTGTGTTTAAGCATAAAATATAACACGCATTTATATCGATACTTGAATCGAGAGTCAATCGAGCGCACTCGAAAATAAATCGGAAAAACCAATTCATCGCTATATATGTATGTATAATACAATGTACTTTGTCATATGTATGTATGTATGTTTATAGGAAAAATATTTTTACTGTATCCTAATCGGATAAAAAATTGTGGTCGTGCGATAATTCGACCTTGAGATTTTGACTGATTTGTATCGGGTATCGGGTTAATAACTCAAAAACCGTCAATTTCTTATAGTATCGTTGTTGAACGTAAAATGAACATTTGTTTTCGTGTTAAATAACATTTTTTACGATTTCGTTATATTCCTAAATCATATTTTAATAATGATATAAAATCAACGTACATAGAGATCATGTACATATGTACATATGTATGTACACAGTATCATCGTTGATCGTGTAGTATAAAATATACATAGTATATCTTTACATTCGAAACGTACAGCGTACATCCGAACAAAGTAATCCAATGATAATAATTTTACTAATGGTAATAATTATGCTCACTCGTGTATTCGAGTATAATTGATTTATTGTGCTTTTGATATGAATATAATATTTCGTCGAGTGATTCCATTTCAAATACAAGCAAAAAGTATCAAAAAGCTTTCCTAGAAATGCGAGAATAAAATAGCGAATAATACCTACATATATTTGAATAGATTGCTGCTCATGCGAAGCAATTTCAAAGTAGAATATAATAATATTCTGCAATATTTCATGCAAAACGATATACGTAATATTACTTTATTACATTTGATGTAAACTTTCCATTATTAGTCCAATTGATTTTTAAGTATATAAGTTAGCGTCGTTTAATTTAATATCATTGTGAGGTTTTCGGTACTCGAGTTTAAAAGCCGTACTAGCGATAGTACCTGAAAGTCGCCTTCATTTCAAAGTTTAGCGGGACTTTTAAACTCGAAAACAAAGTGTTTTAGCGATCGTGTTGGCATTGAAAACCCCAAAGCCCCCCACTTGATTCGAGTGTCTTTTCCGCTAATTGCGCATCGCTTTCTCACACCTAAGTTCCAAGTTTCTCTTTAGACGAACATCGTTCGAGTGAGATAATTAAAATAATACCTTTGTACGACAGAAGTTCCAATTTTTATTTCCGTAAATAATTGTTACTGTTATATGTATGTACGTACATATAACTCATTTCGATAGTAACTGTTGGGTATGCATTATAAATAAATTAATTAGAAAATGTTGAATATAAATGAAAATTGTATATGTAGTTGAGTTGCGAGCACTCACTTGATGAAAATAACGTTTCACTGCCTTAGCGTGCTATCAGGGTAATTTTAGAAGCAAACATGGCATTTCCTGTCAGTGTCGGAGCTTTCTTGTTTCGTTTTTTGAACTTGCCGTAACGACTGTCTGGAACACTTAAGCTTTCGGTAACGTGTTTCCGTTCGCTTCGAGTGAAAAGCGTTGAATTTTCTAAACAGCGCTTTTATTCTCTCCGCGAATAAATATTGCATTCGATTCGAATGCTTACAAAAATTAAATACGCAAAATCTTTCGTTTGCTTTGAAAGTCAATAGACAAGATTCGCATTGCGTTGATATTTAAGTCGGTCGCGCTCATTCTATCACTTATGAGAAAAGTTTCGCTGCGGAATTTTCCGATTAAATATTTTCCTTTCATTATTGCTCTCATCCGGCGAAGTTTCCGCATTTAATGAAATATATATATATATATATATATACAGAGGGATATATTGGTATATGTATGTATATAAGTACATACACATGGGAAAAACGAGAGCGGGAAAAAACATATTTTTACTCTTGAGAGAGAATTTCGAGGGGTGTGAGAGAGTCACTAACGAGACAGGATTCCATCATCCGTCCCGAAAGTTGGCCAAGTCGATAAAATAAAATATTCAATGGTTGTAGGGGGTGCGACCTTAGCGCCCTTGCTCCTAAGTGCCCGCGGCCCTAACGATCCCTTATTCACAACTCTATTGGCTCATGCTAGGGGAGAGTTTTAAACGAATTTAATTATGAATAACTTCACGTACACACTCGTAGTTGCACCTCTACACGTACGCAATGTTCACTGCCTCAAACGTCAACTTTCATAGTAGATGCCTCGAAAGTTGTGTAAAACGCGAGAGACTGTACCTACATATGTACATACGTATGTAGCGAGAGGCTAAAAGCAGATGTGGAGTTGCATAAACACGCTCGGTTGCAGGTTAATTCCTAAAACTAAATTTGCTCAATGTAAAAGTTTAATTTACAGTTGAGAGCCCATGTTAACATATGCCAGCTACCTGTTATTGACCTATAAAATATGCAGCTCTTTTTTTGGAGTAAAACTTATTTTCGCTCGGTAGAGTAAAAACGGTTCATCCAACGTTCCATACAAACGGAGCTAGCGATAAGTGGTCACGCATATCCCCACTCCTCCAGTTTGGAGGTAGGCTATTGCCCTCTCTCTTACTTTTTCGCGTTCGTGCGAGAGAGAGATCCATCCCGAAAATTCGAGCGTCCTCTCTGCGCCCCGCACCGCCCCTCAGTTTAGTAAAAACGTGTCATCGAAGCGTGGTACGACACGAAAACCAGTCACGGTCAGCAGTCAGCGGGTACCCCCACTACTTGGCTAGACATCAGGTAGGAGTGAGAATAGTGAGTCATTGGGTGAGCTTTTAAAACCACATTTGTGTACACAATTCTTTCACATTCACATTCACATCTGTATTCCTTCTTGTACATTGCGCTTGCTTTAAATTGCAATGAAGTTTTACTTCTATAGTGAGTAGCGGCTACACACTGCGATTTTTTATTTATACTTTATTTAAATATTAATAAGAATAGCATGTGATTGATTATTCAACCAAAAATACTTTCAAAGTTTTCTAAGCAAAAAAAAAGTCACTCCTTTTGAAATTTCCAACTACAAATGGGCACTAAAGAGGTTGGTTATATAAATCACGCTGCTACGCCATTGAGAAAATTTAGTAAACGTAGTGTGCAGAGTTTCTGTAAAGCATATTTTAAATCTTGAATTCGGGTCAAACTTTTAATTTATCACCCGACTATCTGTTTTCTTCGCGCGATGACCTCACAAAGGAAAATCCTCTCCCACTCATTTTGTTCGGTTTCAAGGAAGAGATCGTAAATCACACGATTAGAGAGAGAGTGAGCTAACCGGCAGTTTTGTCAAAAATTTGTCTGGCTGCAAATGACGCACAGACCGCAAAACGAGATGCGCAGCCCCCTTTAATTACATTAAAAGGTCACTACAGGACCGGACTCCGGGACGCTAATGGCCAAGTACCGCCTTTTTGCCCTCTTATTTTCCATTTTTTTTTTTTTTCTACCACTGACCGAGTGAAAATTAGTTTTTTTTGGGGCAAGTGCGCGCGCACGCGAAACCGTCGAAAAGAAAAATTTAATGGAGAGATAAAAGCCTTTCAGAAGTTTAATTGCCCGAAAACCATTTTACACCCGGTCACTAAACATTATCGATTCGACTTCGTGCAGCTGGAGAACACTCGCTTTTGGAGAGCTTTGAGATCCATATTAATTTGTCGGTCAGAGGCCGAACGGAATTATCTGAAGCCAGGGAAAGCTTCGGTGGATAACTTCGAGTGAGTTCCGGCCGTCCTTAGGGAAATCCTTTCTTTCATTTTCGTTGAATTCCTAATGGGAGACAAAAGTTAGGCGGACCTCTGTCGGTTCCCGACATGAACGTCAGAAGCAGATAATTAAATTGATCACTGTAATATTCAAATAACTGAGAAATAACTTTTAACACCATAAAAATGGAATATATTCAAGCTATGAGTAATAAAATTGACATTATAATACAAATTTTCTATCGGCCACACGCAGTTGCATTTACTAATTACCGTTTTTTGGAATACTAAAGAGTTTTTGAATCCCATTGTCGCCGTAAATCTCAGGATTATTAGTGCGTTGCATTATTAACTGTGTAACACAATGTACACGTTTATTTCTGCGTGTATTGCAATGAGAGAGGAGCCGGTTGTATCTACATACATATGTACATACATACATATAGCGCGCTGGTAGAGTTTCATACCGTTTTCAACCCGTGTTTCAGCACCCTCCCAAATGCTAATATCATTTGAAAGTTTCGGCTCGAGTCTGACAACCGGTTTTATAATTCATAATAGACACGCGAAGTTGTCAGAACCGGTCGTCGAGGTAAGTCCTCGGGGGATTTCACTTTACATCCCCGTGATTAAGTGACGGATTTATGGGTAGCGGACCGATACATTTCTGGCTGGTTCTATTGTGTACTATCTCAACGCGGCTAAGCTCTCGTCTCTCTTGATATTTAAAGTTATCCGTATTCCATTGCAACGCGAATGCTCCATTAGGGCGTAGCCCCGATTTCAAAGCTCCGCGCGGATTTGCGGACTTAGCGAGTTTGCATTGTTTTTCGCGCTCATCACGGAGGGGTTGTGTGCGTTGGTTTTTTTTTTTAAAGCAACACTCGTATTTTCTTCTTTTGCCTAAATGCTCTCTCTGGTTAAGAGTCAGAATGCACTCTGAACCAGCACGTCGACTACAAGTGGACACTCAGTGACAAAGTGAGGGTGTCAGGTACCCGTCTAGACCAGTGCACTCGTCATACGTTCCTGAGTTCAAACAGACAACAACAAACGTTGTCCTAATTACAGAATGCTTCAAATTCATCCTTTAATAAACGTGACTATAATACATATTTTCTACCGCTTTTCCTTTCAAACGTCGGAATATTAAATATTCAATAAATAAACATTTATAAATTTCAACTGTCGAATAGCAGTTTTGATTCAATCGGTGCGCTATTGTATAAACGTACACAATGTAATATCTATAATAAGCGTTTTCCAACGGAAGTGCATCGGAAAATCAGTATTCAACTCGATAGCCCTGTGCGGTCGGTTCAACGAAGAAACCCACCAAATGCACTGCTGCACTATCGAGTGTGGCTGACTGCAATCATAAATGTCATCCAGCAGTTGCGGTTATCGCAATATATGTACATATACCATAGATAGACAATCAATTGTCATCATCGTTTTACCTATACCCAGTTGTGTTAGGCATATTTCAACAATATATGTATGTACATATATCGCTGCTGTGAAATAAATTTGAGTTAAATGTAAAATGACTCAAAAGTGTCTCCACAATTTGCGGTCTCGATCGGTGGCGTGCAACCCATCTCTGGCTGACAGTTTCTGGAGAGGTCATAAAGATGAGTTACGACCTGCCGATAGAACCTAAAAGTGATGAATGGCTAGGTGTCAGCCCCCACAAATGGCCCTTGTGTTACTTGCACGGGCAAAGTCGCGATAAAAATGACCACAGGCTCTTCTTCATACGTGACCGACTAACATTTGTCAAGTAATCTTATCCTTAATTCATCACTGGTGAACGAGTGTTCGATCTCGACCAATTTTTTTTTTCAAAATGACATACATACATACATATATTTATTTACTTCCAAATTGCCGTTGAATTACAACTGAATGTCACATATGTATATGACGTACATAATTGTCACATATGTACATATATGTATGACGTACATAATTGTCACATATGTACATATATGTATGACGTACATAATTGTCACATACATATATGTATGACGTACATAAAATTAAATATTGATAATTCAAAAGCTATGATAATTGATTATAAAAAGTTTAATAATGGTAATTTAAATATAAATATACATGATAGAAGTTTAGAAATAGTTAATAGTTTTAAATATTTAAATATTTAACACTTGATAATAAGATTTTAAATTACACGGAGAGATAATTATTAAAAAAGTAGCGAAGAAAGTAGGATTATTGTGTAGATGAAGAAATATACTATCTATAAATATAAAATAGTTTATAATGCAATCGTTTTTTTCTAATTTTATATATTGTGGTTCGTTTTTAAATTTAGAAGATTTTAAAGATAGGTTGCAAAAATTGCAATTACGGAGTGTTTTAAATGTCAATAGATTAACTAGTATAAGATATACATATGTATGTTGAATGAATTGAATTAGATGAATGTAAAGGAAACCATAAAAATGTACATGTTAGTATTTATTTTTAAGTTAGATAAGAATGTATTACCAAAATATTTCAATATTTAATAATATATAATATACATAATCATAATACTAGAGGTAAGAATAATTTAATAGTAGGGAATTTAAAATTAGGTAGATTTATGGGAAGTATCTTGTACAGGGATGTTGTTGAATACAATGGCCTGCCAGAAAATGCCAGAAATATAAGCAAAACTGATTCCTGGCACATCCCTGTATAAGTGCTAATAGATAATTAAGTTTATTTTGTAATTTTAGCGTTAAGTTACTGTTTGTTTGTAATTAGCTTCTTAAACTATCTTAAATAAATAAATAAAGCTATAAAATCGAAATTCAGGCATACTATTATATGAATAGATAATTTACAACAACTTTTTGAACAAACGTTTAATTCAACTATTATTTAAATACATATTCGAGGTACATATGTATATTGTAGGTATAATCCAACTTATCTATCTGATTTAACTAACAAAACATATTGCGGCTTTCGCTATTTCACATTCATTACAAATAATCCCAAGTAAGCCGATTTAGGATTCAAAACTAATTAGTTAATTTATAAAATTATTAAATTTAAGTATCGTTAAACTTATTCCATTCAAAATTTAAATTAAATTAAATGAAATGTTGATGAATTGAATTTTGATCGTCTATTCGGGTTCGTTTCAAATCCTACAGTTGAATTTATTTACTCGGAAAAAAGCAGGATGTTTATTTTTTCCGCGCTGAAAAAAAAAAACAGGATTGTCAAAATGGCGAAATCGGGGAATGAACCTGCAACAGAGAACCGGACGGATAAATCAGCACAGTTCGAAATGAGATATGTCGTATAGCGAATGTTTTATACTACTCCGTATGATCGTATCGAGCAAATCGGTTTCCGAAATAATAAACAATTTTTATTTGTCCCGTGTCATCAGAAATGCGAAATAAACATGGAAAATATATGGAAATGGAAAGCTGTAAACACGATCCCCAGATGAAAAAAAAGTACCCATCTTTTTAGATTTGTACCCCAAAACTTGTAGTTGACCAAAAAACACGTTTTTTTTTCAAAATTCGTATGAAGTACATATATTATATTATACCTGTAATAAATATTATCTATATCTATATATATAAAAATGAATGTCTGTCTGTCTGTTTGTTTGTTTGTTTGTTTGTCTGTCTCTTATAGGCTCCTAAACCACTCGACCGATCGCGATGAAACTTTCAGCGACTTATTGTGATCACGCCGGGGATGGTTCCTGTAAAAAAAAATCGGGATAAAATGGGAACGGGAACGGGAACGGGCCTGCTCACGCGTCAGATAACGTACTAGGAACGGGAACGGGAACGGGATCGGGACCGGGATCGGGAACAGGATCTGGAATCGGGAAAAAACGGGAACGGGAACAGGAACGGGCCTGCTCACGCGTCAGATAACGTACTAGGAACGGGAACGGATCGGGATCGGGAACAGGACCGGGATCTGGATCGGGAACGGATCTGGAACAGGAACGGCCTGCTCACGCGTCAGATAACGTACTAGGAACGGGATCGTGATCGGGATCGGGAACGGGACGGGATCTGGAACGGGATCTGGAACGGGATCGGGAACGGCCTGCTCACGCGTCAGAAAACGTACAAAGGTCTCGCACCCAGAGTTGAAGTGAACCAACACACACAAATTGCGTGTCTGTGAATAGTGAATAATAAGAATTTTCACTAAATGTAACAATAAAAACGCTTTGTCGCTTTCGCGCGCGTAAACGTTACGAATGTATTATATGTACTATGTAGGAACGGGAACGGGAACGGCATCGGGCATTGCAACGCATGCCGGGTCAGCTAGTATGTACATATATAAAATCAATGTCTGTCTGTTTGTTTGTCTCTTATAGGCTCCCAAACCACTCAACCAAACGCGATGAAACTTTCAGGACTTATTGTGATCATGCCGGGGATGGGTCCTGTGAAAATCCTGAAAAAATCTGGAAAAAACGGGAACGGGCCTGCTCACGCGTCAGATAACGTACTAAGAACGGGAACGGGAACGGGATCGGGAATGCGTCAGAAAACGTACTAGGAACGGGAACGGTATCGGGCATTGCGAAGCATGCCTGGTCAGCTAGTTCGTATATAAATAACATATAATGTTTGAATATGATATTTCTGTATTAGGCGGGCCCTAGACGTAACTGAATTACGATGCGTTTGAAAACGTTAGCGATTTTGCCTACGCCGCAGGTTTTTGGACGCTCGCACCTACACGTATGGACGAATGCACCGTATAGCTCAAGGCTACGCGTGCGCCGTAACAGCTGTTTGCGCGCGCCATACAGCTCAGTAGGCGTGCCACGGCCGCGGCGCGAACTATACCAGCGCTAAAACGCTTAAAAATGAGATATTTCAACGCTAACGCTAAAGCGGTGTCTAAATCGAAAACGTTGCGTTGTTTTCCCCTACACGCTTCGTTTTTACGGCAACTTACTACAAACGCACCGTAATTCAGTTAGGTCTAGGGCCCGCCTTATATAGAATAACGTAACGTTTAAGATTTTTTTTAATAAAAGTAATATCAATAATATCTATAGATATATATTTAGAATTGTTACAAATTACACTATTTTTCATCATATTTCATATATGTATAATAGGTAGTATATTCTCCTGGGGAGAAGTATGTACGTGATAACAGAAATCCACAATGAGTAATTGTCGAACTTGCATTCAAACATCATTTATTATTATTTTACCGTGATAGAACGTGAAATAACACTGTCCGTGTATATTTTGATTTTATGGAGAAAATTTTTTTAATGCAAGCTCGTAAAATCTTGGAAAAATCGTAAAATTCTGATAGGATTTTCACCATTTTTCCAAATAAATTTGAAGTGCATATATATGTATAAAAATTCAGTCAGTTTTTTCCATTGTTTACGTAGCTACTACAGATCAATTTATGTAGATTGGTTTGATCTAAAATTTCTCTTGGGGTGAAGGAAATATATTTTTATGATCTTCAATGTACCGAAGAGTAAATTGTATACATTTCCTGGCACATCAATCCATAACCTTACAGCTAAATTTATTAAAATTAGTAAGCAAAAAATAGTTTTAGAATGATTAATGTTATACAATTGACTAACTTATTTCACATTTCCAAACAAAAAATAGCCATTAAGCTTATTTAAATCGAATCTTTATTTAGATAAAGTAGTTTTTTCTATCGACCTTATCATAAATTGTATCTTCTACTAGTACCATTTATGCCATAGGCAATACGTAGGCCTTGAATGGAAACCGAAAGCAAATTGTATAGTAGCATTCCGAGTTCAATACACCGGCACGGAGAAAAGTAAACATATTAATTCTTCTAAGCGGAAATCGAATCGGATTTTTGCAGCTATCGTTCATTAGTTTGCGGGTGGAGTTAACGGCCAACTGAGCCGCAGTAATCCATCCATTGTTCAATGTTTGAACTTTTGCACAAAAGATATCGTGGCCACTTCTTCCAGGTTATTTCTCTTTTGTCGGCGGATTCGCGTCCAATGATATACGACGCAAGTTTTCTTTGTAAAATAAACCAGGTTCCGCTTCGCCTTTGTGAAGTGCAAATATCTCCACGCAGCTGGAAAAAAAATCAAACAAAGAGGAGAACGCGCGACGGTTCATTTGACGAGATAAAAAAGGGAACGGAAAAGGGTTCCTCTTCGGTCGCTGGAACACAAAACGTATCAATCATCGCATGCAGATTGTCGTTATCGACCATTCACGCATGGAAATCCTTTAATATCAATATTTTTCTTTTTTATTGCTTATTTTAAATGCTTTCGTAAATATATCACATGGAACCATCGTACATATTTATGGTAAGCTTGTGATTTTAGATGCTACTAGCCGAATTGCCCCGCGTTGCTCGGGCGGGTGAATTATAAATATGAATATTATTATATTCTCCAGTACATAAGTGTTATTCATTTTTATTATTAAACGTGTATTTAAGAATTTTAGTATCCAGTTGCTGTCAAAAATTTATAAATCCTTTATTAAACCTAAATTAGAATTTGCTATAAATGTTTGGAACCCTAACTTTATAAGATACATTGGTTTAAAAAGGATTCAAAGAAGGATTACAAAAATGCCATCTGATCTTCGATCATTATATCTTATAACGAAAGGTTGAAAAAAATGATTCTTACCTCTTTGGAGACGAGAAGATTGAGAGACACATCCTCTCGGATACCATTCCAGTATTTCTCGCGTCCATCTACCATCCATTCTCCTCGCTACGTGTCCAGCCCATTGCCACTTCAACTTTTTCACATGTTCTGCTACGAGTATATCTGCCACTTTGGTCATACTTCTTGTACACTGGATCTTGAATTTAGCATCCAAGTTTCACATTCACACGTCATAACTGGCAGTTTTCATAATTAATAATGAGTATATCGTTTATTTATTATAATTTTTCTATCATTATAAGGTGATATCCAACTTTTTGCAAATAAAAATAGAAATTAGTACAATCTTATCAACGTTGATTGTATATGACAATTATTACTATATATGTATATATATATGACAATGCTTAAATTAAGGGACTTGTTTTGGTTTACATGAATCATCATTCAGTTCCTATTTAGTACAATTCAATCAATCGGTCACCCGAGTCACCCGAACAGCTCAGATACATACATATATTAAATTAAATAATTTGGAGTGCAAATACAAATGTAATTACCATTTCATATTTTGAATGTTATTTTTAGGGAAAAAATTATGGTAGTGGTCCGCGGTATTCGGGATTTTGAGTTTAGTGGTCCGTGAGGTCCCAAGGGTTGGCAACCGCTGTTCTAAATGGAAAACTGTAGATTTGCACAGCGGAAAACAAACAAACATTCAATTTTATATATAGGTAGTAGATTGCCGTTCACTTTCATTTGACATTTCTAATGGAGAATGTCTGTAAGAATATCAAACGTAATGAATTACGGAGTATAATCAATACCCGCGCGTTTTTGCGTGCGCGTGGCGTGGGTGATTTACTTTTCCGAAGCAAAATAAGACACGAATCTAATTTCCGCGTTCGACGGCGACGACGCCAGAAGGAAAATAGGAAGATGGACGTGAAATGACATCTTGGGGAAAAAAAATCCACTTAAAATCACGTCACAGTGAATTGTTTACGTTCGTAATGTCGCTTCGGGGCATGGGGAGAGGTGACTGCGCGCAAAACCGGCACTTTTACTCGCCACACGCTTTCACCTTCCCCGCGGCATTTCGTCCGATTTGCCGTCAACGAGCACCCCCTTGCCTGCCTTCTGCCTTGCTCATTTTTCAAAACAAACGGCACACTGGCAGAATGACAAATGACGAGTCCGCGAAAGTGGAAAAAAGACCTCGCGAAAAATCCCATCGTGCAAAATTGCGGGATAACGCGCGAGCGCGCCGCGTGACGCTCTCTTCGTCCATTTAATTCCGACCCATTGTTGATTCACATTCCAGTTTGATTAACGCTATATACTTTTCGCTGTCTTCTGTGAATTAAACATCACATATTAACCCGTGTACTCGTGGTGACTGCTCCAATGATACTGTTAAAACATTGCTGAAATAACATTTCCCATTAACTACATAGAATATTATACATAGACAGACACCCACTTACATACCATACGCCGCGCCACACACGTCTTCTAACAAAATCGTAAACGTATAAATTTCTATGGTTTTGTATGGCGTAGATACACACTTGCAACACCCCACCCCACATCACAACGTCACTGGCTGTGTGGTAAGTGTATGTGTGAGCCCAAATCCAGTCGCACTATCTCAGTATATGTAATCTGATTCAGCTGTCTAGACAGTTTTTTAAAAAGTCAGCATCCTTCTCACTCGCGTATCCATGTATAAAATTAATTTCTTCCTTCTCTTGATTCGAAAATATAACTAGCTAGAGCAGATTTTTTAGTTTGTCAAAGTATGAAGTATAGTTTGAATTCAAATACGCCACTTTTTGTTTGAACAGTACTGCAAATACTTAGCTTAGCTAATATCCAACTTGCGTACCTAAACCTGGGATAAATTATGCGCTTTCTGTACAGTTAATTCTTTGATTTCGCTTCTCGCATTTGTCTTCAAGCGCGACACAATTTCACGGAAGGCTGAAGTCGGAATTAAGAAATTGTGACCCGTTTAAAACGGCGAGCCCAACATCCATCTTCATCGCTTATGCAAATAGGATGGAAATAAACAAACGACTTAGTTGCCCTTCGCTAAGGATACTCAGTGTCATTCTATGCCACAACCTATGTATGTACATACATATATTGTTACTCACAGTGTGAAATATTCATTATTGTATTACTACATTGAATGTTCTGTGTAAGTTTTTGATTTGTTTGAAATTTTTGTATGCGTACATTAAATTGTTGCTAGTACCGATACTTTACATATGACATAGTTGTGACGTGAACGTGGTGAAATTTATCGGATTGTCCAACGATCCGTGGACAAAGTCCTTACAGAGTGGCACTTGTCGTGCAACCAAACGAGTCGAAATATTTTCCCGGAGATTCCTGAAATTCTGGAGCGGCTTACGATTGTTAAGTGCTCTCTGTTCAACGATGGCTTTGTCCGCACCTTCGTATCAAACGACCGATCGAAAAAGCCGAATCTCTCGCGCCTCATGTCTTCTGCAGCGGCCCTTTTCCCTTCGCTGGAAAGTGGCCGTATTAAATTTCAGCAAATGGATCCGACGACGCCAAAAAGAAAACAAAACGTGAAAGATTGAACCTTCGGACGACAGTCAGCAGTTCCTGTTACGGTCGCCACTCAATCTCCACTAAAGTGAGTCATGAGCGGGGAAAAAAAATGTGACGACACGAAAACAAAGAATAATCTTTCCTTCTCGAATGTGCTCTGATTCTTGATTACATTGATAGACTCAATATTTTCTTTCTTACTATTTTAATTTTTTTCTCATACAAAACTTGAGAAAATGGCAATACTATTAGAATTCCCTCGATTAATTTTGCCGATGCTATATGGACCGTATCTCAAAGAAGCACGCTGTTAATAAATCGTACTTCAATTATATCGTGCACTGTCTTATTTATTTTGTTGTTTCATCATTCGCATCAATAATTCACGCCGTTGTAACGGAAGAGAGCCGGATCGTTCTCTCGGAAAATTGTTTATCTTTTGTTCGACAAAACACTACACGCAGTTTCCGGAAATTATCTGAAAGGGTGCAAGTTTGTTAATAATAAATGTCTAGGTGGAAAAGTTTCTTTTGTTTTCCTGCCGTAAGTGCGTAATTCATTCTCATAGATTTTCCACTTAAGCGTTGTTCACGTACGTATATTAGTAATCAATATTTTGTTGAATGAAAACGTGCTTTGTGAATTTTTTCGTCGGCACTTTGAGAGGTATTGTCTTTGAATTTATACGACTATCTGAAAATCAGAGTCGACTTAGCGCCAACAAGCAGATGGAGTCGCTTAAATCGTTTTGTGCCACCAATAAATCACCGGTATCTTTGACGGGCACAGATAGCCATTTTCTTTGTCTCCCAACTACACGTTTCGACGCCCTCTTCCTGTATTGTGTTTTCACATCTCCATTTAGACTACACTTTAGACAGAGAGAAAGAAAGTGCGCGAACTACATAAAATTTTGCTGTGCAGAAAAATACCACATCTCGATTAAATTTTCACGGCGGTTTTATTGCCGTCACATGATAAAAGCGTCGTAAATATTATGCCGAAGTCAGCAATAAAGATCAAAGGATGAAAAATGGCAAGTTCTCTATATGGTCCTAGTCACAGCTGATCCACCATTAGATGGTGGTAAAGTAGTAACCACCATACGTATAATCAATTCGTCGTATGCATTATTCATTTCTTGACTATTGTACTGTTTATTAGTGGTGTTTAAATATTTATGAATTAAATTTTTAAAACTGTTTCAAATTAATCGTTAGCCTCATTTTGAACCTGTAAAACCCAATACTACACACACACAGTAATATGTATGTATGATTGACATGTACTGATAACACTGTGCAACAAAAAAAAACTACCGGAGGTCAATCTTTACTAAGTTTGACCCACTGAATCTGTATATGATAATAAAATTTGTTGGTTAGCTCTTGTTTACCAGATATGAGCGTTTAAAAAAATGGACAATTTTACCATTTTTTTTTACTTTTGCGGTCTGTAACTCAAAATTTAGTGCTTTTGTGTTCAAAATCAATATTGGAAGCAATATTCAGATGTTTTTTTTATATTAATTGTGATATTTAACAGCCTAAAAATACTGACATTGAGAACCAATCCTTATAAATGCATTAAAATAATAATAAAAAAACTGGCCAATGTAACGCATAATAACACAGGGAAAAAAATCCGAAAGAAAAACAATATTTTTGACGTTTAAAATTTGCGATTACGTATAAGTATTTTAAAACTTTCAAATATTACAATTAACATCAAAAACATCTGACTATTGCTTTCAATACTCATTTTAAACACAAAAGTACTACATTTTATGTTACAGACTGTATAGTTAAAAAAAATGTAAAAATTTTCCATTTATTTTAATGCTCATATCTCATAAACAAGAGCTAATCAACAAATTTCATTGTCATATTCGGATTTAGTGGGTTAGGATTAATAATAATTTTTGGGTCTCCGCTCCGGTAACTGTAAAACGTGGTTTTTTTTTTTGCTCAGATTAATTATTCTAAAAAGACTCAGATGTACATTTATTCGTCTTCGTACATATTTAGAATTTGGTATTATATTAAAATCAAAATAAAATTTGCGTATGAAAATTTTCATTGCTTAATTGTGGGATGTCGGCTGCGAGTGGCGTGAAACGGGGCCACCCAGTACAAAAGGTGCGTTCTCGACTCAGCTCGGTATTTCTATTAAAGATGGGGCATCCGGCTCGGAATGTCGACTCACCACACCGTGGAGGTAGGAAGCTGGGGGTCAACTTGTTCTTTTATTCATGACCGTTCATCTGTGGATTTATACCAGCTGAAAAAATACCTGAAATCGCACGTACATACATACATGCAGTGGGGCCCGTTTCGTTTGTGCGGTACATGTATCGCCTTATATAGTCCTGCATACGTTTTCCTTTTCCCTTTGATCTCGGTCTCGTCCTATTCGTGTATTTCGAATGGGGTTAACCCGTGTTCAACTCGTGTCATTTCAATGTGTACGTATCTGCGTTCTTGGCCGCAGATATAAAATCGAAAAAGGCGTTACAGAAACCGTTCAATACTTGGATATCAACTTGTATGAGTTTCTCGTATCAACCTCTGCAATCAAAACTCTTCCATTTGAATTACACTTTTGCAAACGCTTCTCGTCTTGTTTTTCTTCTTCTTCTTATTCCTCCACAGTTTCCATGTCGGCGGTCGCTTACGCTGATTTTTGTTTGAGAATTTTAACAAGAAAAACTTGAAACAAACGAATTAAATTTCCACGTAGTACATAGTATCAAGGCACGGTTGCGGTACACCCGCCGCGGTAACTCGCGAAAGATAACAATATTTATGAGCTTTGGTTTGAATATTTTATGTCTTAACCCATTAACACCCCTACCCCACCCCGAACGGTGAAAATGGGCCCATTTAAAATGTTCACAACATTGTTTTTCTCGGCGCTTTCCCTTCACTCGCTTACGTTTCCCTTTCAAACGATAAGACTTTCATTGTTTTTTCCTCGCCGTTTTGAATGCACTTAGCTTTTTAACCTTGTGATTTATTATACATATTTTAAATTCCTCCAGTTTAATATAACAGTATTAATTAAAATTTCACCCCGAGAAATGTAACAAAAATGATATACATACACACGCGTAAACTTACGCAATGCAACGTCATTGATATAATAAAACGAATGTAAGGATTCAAACATTCGAACTCGATTCGTGTTGTTTATTCATGTTGGAAACAAAAGGCATCTACGGGAAATTTTCTCGGAAAAAGCTCTCAGCATAAAATTTTGGTATGCTTTCTCTTTTACGACGCAAACACATATGTTTAACGTCAGCGCCAAGTGTGAATCAGGAAAAAAAAGGATTTCGTTTTAAAACTTTACTAGAACAAAGCAATTGTATAACAAGATTGTACCTACTACAAACAGATGATTGTTTGTCGGTTGTTTTAATTTGCATCAAACAAAAAATAAAATAAAGCTTTCTCGCGAGGCAAAAAATGCGTTTAATTAAAAAGGAACTGAAAATATAAAGCGATACAAAATTTTTTCGAAGAATCTTAATTACCCTAATTAATCAAAATAACAAAAGGTGTGTAGGTAGGGCGCGTCAAAAAATTCTTGTTAAACATTATTTATACAATGCATACACACATCTATGTACATAGTATTCCTAGCTCGAGGGTATCATTTTTATGACGAAAGGGTTAACGAACAACATAATAACAACGGCCACGCGGGACATATACAACCTTGTTCTGGTTTATTAAAATTTTAATTCCAAACTATACAGTTTTTGACACATTTATAATAACTTTCGTAGATCATTTTCACATGTCAAATATTCATATCAAAGTATGAATATTATGGTTATATTTTGTAAATTTCAGTATAGATGCGTCTGCATAAATTTTAAAGCTTATATGACGGTTTTGCACTATCTACAGTAAACTTGCGAACTAGACGTGTGCATAACCCGAGGGTTGATATGATTGAATGTCCCGTAAAATTGATGTGCAGGTAACGAGACGCTGGTGAGGCATTAGCCACAAAAACCCGTTACCCGTCGGCTATAAAATTTTACGGCCGTAATGAGGCTTGAAAATCAATTTCTTCCTGCGAAGCCTCACATATTTTCATTTGCCGGTGCGTCGCCTGGTAATCGCTTATTGATTTCCCATCAGCATCGCCTGGAAAACATGTTTCAATAACTCTCGCCCCTGAAAAATCTCCCCCACTCACACGCGTGATTTCCTCGTGGCAAATTTTACTCCCAAATCCAATTTTGATGAATATTCCTCAATTTTTTCTCCTCAAAATCCTTTGCACTAACTCCTTTATAGGTCACTGAAATTATTCACTAGCTATTATTTTGCATCAATCTCAAAAATGTAGTCAATCATTCGCCTACAATAGCTTTACATTCGCATTTTATGAAGCTTTTTTATGTGACGTCACATAAAAGTAATATAATTCTGATCCTGTCATTTTAAAATACGTTAAAAACATTGTTTTGGTAAGCTTATTTAAAATTTAATTCAATAAGATGTGCAATAGTGTACAATTGGTTATTGAAAACTTTAAACGAAACAATCGATTAGTAGTTATAAATTTGTAGTATGGTGTAAGATTAATTCCGCGCCTCAATTGTGTCTAAAATAGGTCTCATAATATATAAAATTGCTAATAATCTGATAATGTCAGTAATAAGAACGGAAAATGCATTATTTTTCAATTTTTTGTGATCGTAAGAAATGAAAATAAATCACAAATGTCATATTAAATCGTGTTTCCAATTTATATGACGTTCCGAATGAATAAATAAATGAAAAAATCCAGTCACGAAACGCAACGCGAGAATCATTTATTTTTACACACTCCGTACCACCTGGAAAGAGAGAAAGAGAAAGCGAAGGGAAAAAAAATCGCATTACGTGTATGAATGGTAAAATGCGATTCGCGGCCGTGTTTTTCCGTCAAAAATGACATATGGACGAGAGAGTGAATAATAAAAGAAGAAGTGGAATGCCACAAAAATGTGGCGGTTTTCCCCGGAAAATGGACGGGCGAGAGTAATCTTATCTGCACGCGAGAAACCTTCGCCTCAACCAGAGTTCCACATTTGAAACTGGCTAAATTTCGTTTCATATGAAGTCGAAACAATTCACAAGACTGTTATTTTTTATCACATTCACCCATGGACGATCGTTAGGCAAGCTGCCACTGATCTTAAATGAACCGTAAAATCGGGAGGGGGTCCCGTGCTGACCATAACGATGGTTTTCCTTTTTTTATTATTTACAATTGTTAACCATCTGATAGTGAGTGAACGTCAAAACATTGATTCGAGAGCTTTGCCCTTAAAACGACGGGTCTAAAAAAGATTAATGGCCGAACCCGACTATCTATGAACATATACATACAATCTATACATGTACATATGTATGTACAAATAATATGTATAGGTAGGTGTATATAATGTCACCCTGTATCCGGTTAACGCTTTAGTGATCAATGTGCTTAATCGTCGTTTACCCATCCGCCCTTAGTCGTAATCAAAATTAATAATTTACGATGATGTAACGGAATCGGGCTTTTCATTAGAATTTCGCGCCGTTTTATGACAATGTGTTTGCGCGAAGCCGGCGCTTTTAAACGCCGTTATTTATTGCACAATAAAAGAAAATTCCGCTAATGAGACGACCGTGTTGTTTTGAGTGTCGTAAATCGCTACGGGCGCGATTAACTGCCCAAATTTTACGTGTAAATCTTTTATTTTACATTTTAATCGCGCAATACGACCTTCCCAGTAATAAGACTCTCATCGCTGAAGTATGATTTTACGTTGTATAATATTAATTTATTTCATCGTAGCTTTAATTGAGACAAATTCGGTCAGCTCTTTTTCATTGTTGTAATGAAAATTCGTTTCGTTCGTTCGTTCGTTTTTTTTTTTTAACAAACTGCATGAAAATTTTCCCGTAACAGCTTCCATTTTAATCGCTTGTCCATCCATCCGTCTGTCAGTTAAACACGCCACCTGTTTGTCCATACATTTTAACTTGACGCTTATTGGAACGGTTCTGTGTACTTCGCAAACTACATATTAGTGAACATGATGGTAATTCTCTTAAAATTATTCAAGTATAATATAAAATGTTTAAAAAAAATTGAATTTGTTTATTGGTACATTAACTTCATTAACCATCCTTTAATTGAATAGTATTACAAGTGTTTTCTGTGAAATATTTGTATTTAATCAACAATAGAACACAATATGTATTGAATTTGTTATAATTATATTTTCAGTCTGCTTTTATATTTGAAAATTTAATTCGAAATTTACTAATAATGACAAATTTTACCACACATTCAAATTGACAACGACCACAGTTTTTATTGACAAAAATATTAAAGAGCTATCTAGTATATCAGTGATATTAATGACTTTTATTTTACGCGCACGTGAATAATTTGTATGCCATATTCATATATGTATGTATGTACAACGAGAACTTGCTTCCATTGTCGAACGCACTGTTTTGCACCGAATTAACAATGAAAGCTTTTTCAATACCACTCGTAATTGAATATTGGCACGCGCAAAATGCATCGCACTAAAATAATGCACAATGGAAATTACTGTATTGTATGTATATATTTTTTGATTCGTCCGTCATATGATCTCGATAAAACTACCCTCGCAGATTGACTGCGCTCATTGAAACGACTGTTTTATCTGTTCGACTCCAGCGTCTGTCCATTGGCGCTCATTAATCTCTCGATTCTATATCTAAATGGATAGATTCGCGTTTTGCACACTACTGCTCACTCCAAAAGCAGGGCGTTTCAAGGGGGGCGGCACGTCAGAAAAAAAACCATCCCCTTGTGTTATACGATCCAAACGTGCTGCGAGAAAAAAAGTATATCTCTCAGCAAACACCAGACGTGGGTTAACGTATTTTCTCTTGGTAACGACTGACTGATGAACCATCTATCTTTGTTACGTTTTTTTTTTTTTCGCTCCTCTCGCAGAGCTTTCGCTCTTTCGGATTGCTACAAAATCCTGCCGCGCATTTTTGTTTTCGGCGAATGAATACAAAAGACGTGAGCTTTCGATAGAAGTGGAAAAAAATTCACACACACCTCAAAAATCGAAGAAAATACATATTACACATGTGTAAGCGTTGGCTAAAGCTTTGCGGAGATAAGTAAGCGTGACGATTTCTTTATGCTCCTGCAAAGGAAACCCGTTTTTTATAATAAATGAACAGTGAGGAAAACGTTCGTTTCGATATTTGTGATTATCGTGTCTATTTTTGAATTAAAGTATATCTTCGTTGGTAACACTTCTATTGTCCATTTTCTTGCGGCTTCCGTTCGAAAAAATCAAAGAAATCCTACGAATCTTTTTCAGCGCTACTTTATTTACAATAAATTGTCGACTTTGAATGTCAAAAGCTCTTAACTGAGAAAGTATAAAATTGAAAATTACTCATTGTTCCTGTAAATCACATTCAAAAAGGTTGAAAACTCAAAATTTTAAGATATACAGTAATTGTTAACACTCGACATTTAACTCATCCCTAATAACGACATGCACAATCGTACATTCTGCTAATTATGTAGCTAAACCTTAGAAATATATGAAGGGTTGCGGATACGAAAGGCGAACTCGACAAACTTCGATTTAGAGAAAAACACGTTTTAAGTTTGCTCGTCCAGTACGATGGCGATGATTTCCTATGTTTCAAGCTTTATTTTGATACGTTTATGATGAACGAACTCAAAAAAAAAAACTCCACCAGTATATTTTAAGAAGGCAGGAAAACGGAATGGTAATACAAAAAAAAGATTCGATCTCGAGTTCGCCTTTCGTATCCGCAAGGCCTCATATTCTTCGGTGTGGTGCCTTAAAATTATACAAGTAACTTTATGTAGTATAATACAATGAAATACTTGGTGATATTTCAATGTTCCCGAAATATGATTGGTATTCGAAGTGGCTCTTCGACTAGATAAGTTTCAGGCTTCCTTTATTAAATCGGTACCTCCTTAACAGTGCTGTGGGGTGTGTACGATGGGCCACGCCAAGAATCTAGATTAACGCGGTGAAAGCCCTTTGTAGGCCACCTTATAAATGGATGAAAACTTTCGTGTTATGAGCAGATTACTGGCTACGTGTTGCGATTCGTAAACAATTTTGACCTCGCACGTCAAACTGCTCCTTGCCCTTATCGACGAACCGATCGAAACTTGGAGTTTTTTTTATACTCTCCAGCACACACTCGCACTTATTAGCAGACACTCGTTTGATATTTTTATACTTGAAGTCTTACTTTATAACATTGATGCTATTCGGTTAATATCAACTCATATTTTTTATCATAATTATAGTATCTACATATGTACATACAATGTCGAATTTATATCTACATACATACATATGTATGTATGTATATAGAGTATATTTCATAATCATCGTAATTTTCAGCCGTTCATCATCCACTACTAGAAGGCCTATCCAATCCTCTTCCATTCCTAACTGTCTTAAGCAGTGGTTGGGAGCCGGCGGCTTCGGAGCCGCATGCGGCTCTCGCTATCATCCAACTTTTTGCATGAAACACAATTTACACAAAATCTAAATTATTCTATTTCCATAACTTAGTGGTTATAAAAAGCTTTGAGATCGTTTTTCAGATTAAACTTCATAATACTTTTTAGTAATAAACTATCGACCGTTAAGAAATATCACAAGGAAAACTTATTTCTCACATTTCATTAACGATTAATGAGCAACATTTAATTTAATTTTAAATATATAATTTAAAAATAATAGGTTGCGGCTCCCAAGCTTACAAATTTTGTAAGGCTATCCTTAATTTGTCTCTTAGCTTGAAAAAGATTCCCGACCACTGGTCTTGACTCTTGAGCAACCTCCATCCAATTGACTCCACACATTCTTCTCAATTCATCAGCCCATCGTCCACTCGGTCTACCTTGCTCTCTTTCACATCCTCTCGGATACCATTCCAGTATTTCTCGCGTCCATCTGGCATTCCATTCTTCTCGCTATGCGTCCACTTCAACTTTTTCACACGTTCCGCTGTATCTGCCACTTTGGTCATGTTTCCTTTCAATGTATTCCTCTTACGATTTCTTCTTGTATTACCCAGCATACATCTTTCCATGCTTCTTTGTATGAACTGGATCTTGCGTAACATTCTTGAATTTAGCATCTAAGTTTCACATCTATACGTCATAACTGGCAGTACACATTGGTCGTATAACTACGTTTTTAAGCATAGCGGAATGTTGAATTTAAAAACTATGTTAGCACCCCATCCTAGTTTAATTCTTCTTCTTTACATCCTGTCGTATTCACCAATTGTCTTAGGTATAAATATCTAGCAAATCGAGTATATCTATTATATATGTATAGTAAATACAAATGCTCATATTAAATTTTTGTAATAATGTACAGTCTTGTAGATCTCGATTAAAAAACGCAATCAATGCAAATGAGGGTTCGTTGAGAGCGGCTGGCTGTCTGTATGGAAAAAAAATCGCCATTTTTCGTTCAAAAGTCGTGCCAACTTCCGCCAAATCTCGTCGGCCAAGTTGGCGGACGATACAACGAAAGAGGTCGCAGTAAATATTTTCCGGGCAAAGATTCGAGATATGAATGCGAAAGTGGAGATATTCGTATATAAAAAAAAAAAAAAAAAACACCAACCGGAGGCAAAAAAGGAGCACGAATGAAAATAAAAAAAAAATATTGTATTGAAAAGTTTCAGCCGCTGTGTAAGCACGCAAATAAAGCATTATTCTTAAAGTTTGCGAGTTTTTCGCTTACCGACCGAACAATACCCGACGGCCCATAAACACCGGCGATTTTCCTACCGGTTTCATTTAACCGCCAACTATCAACTGAATAAAATAGGCGATTCGAAAAAATTAAAAGTTTTTCCCGTACACAGTTGAAACTGGTTCAAGCCTAAACTATTTTCGCTCTTTTTTTATTTTCAGATTTCGTTTAAATCCTTTGTAGATTTACTCCTGGTGTGCATTCGATTTGATTGCTTATCGTTATAAACTATTTCATACGGTGGTTTTTAATCATTTTTTATGAAGATAAATGCTGATCGATGATTTAAAAAACACTATCCACCGAGTCTGATCCTGTTTATGCGGATTAAACGGTCGACATTCCAAACGAAAAGGAAAAATTTATTAGGCAAGAACACCCATATCTCTTTGTTGTGAATCACTCGCGCGAATTTTCGCCATTTTCCCCGTGCGCATTGTTTCACGCATTTAACAATCTTAGTCGTATATCATATTTGAGGTTTTCGCACAATGTATAATATAATTTCTGTTTTTTTTTTTTTTTTTTTTTATTTCAAATTAATGCGTCGTATAATATATTACGTATAAATTTTATATTATATTTTCGTCTCGATATGAAAACACATTTTTTTGGTCGTTGTCGTTTACACTTCGAGCGGTTTTGATGGATGACTGAATCGTTATCTCACAAAAAGTTTTGTTATTTACAATCTTCGAGAAAGCGTTTTTAGCACTCAAAGAAAAAGCTACATAAATAATATTGAATGTTCGAAAAGTCAAATAAAGGAAGTAATCAAGCTATTACCAAATCGTTGATTTGTTGGAATATAAAAACATTATAATATATTATTTTGAATGAAAATTATTATAATATTTTATTATTTGAATTGTATAATGCCTACTATTAGCCATCTATTGATAGTTAGGTGTACAAAAAAACGTTTATTTATGTATAATACATACATAAATATATTCTTCACATTTATTTTAATGTCTTCAATGAAACTTTGACTGTAATGAACTTATAGCTGAGGTATATATGTACATATATATAGGGTTAGGTTCGACGATGATGCATCAATGCCTATATGGTTCATAAATTCAATTAAGCTCGTAATGGAATTACGGCCTTTCCGCTTTATTGCATTGGGAAGAAACGATAAAATTTATTAGTAATTACCCTAATGTCCTTAAAGTTCTTAACACCTTCGCATGCGAACCTAACACGCGTTTTACGAGAGAACCTATAAATTAAACACCTTTGCACATCAACTGCCTTGGTTCACACTCAATGTAGCGTATCGATTTTATTTTCTTACTCTGCCGATAGATAGTGGATTTAACGAAAATTGCGAGTGCAGATTTGATGGCTTCGCTTCAAACCGTCATATATTTTTCCCGACCCATTTCTTGAAACAGTGGCAAGTACGGAAGGTCTAAAGGGTGGAGGGGCACCCTCCCGTAAGCCTCTTAATCTGACTCGAGTTGGGGACCGGATAAGCCAGAAGGATCAGGAACATTCGAATCTTGGGACCCCGGGATTTTATCTTTGTTCGCCGTGCGTCTGCGACGAATCCATTTTTATCTTAAATCCTGAATCCTATATTGAATACGGCGGGGTAAGGCGTAGGGGAAAACTCTTACGCGTGAAATATTAATACATTGAAAAGCTGAAAACACTAATACATGTCGCCAATCTATAAATCTTTTGATTTATCGCCATTGTAGCATATAAAGTTATATTATATAAAATATTACGTTTTAAAATTTGTCGGTAAGCTTAAATTAAATTAATATATTTAATGTAGATATTGTGTTGAAAAAATTTTATTCTTCTTTAAAACATTACATTATAATGAGAGATAACATCGTAAAATTTTAATGAACAACAAAATGCTACAATAATCGTAAATATTGCATAAATGCTTAGTTATAAGGAACAAAGGGCGTAAGCGTGCCTTGTTTTTTTTTTAAAACAAGGGATATTATTCCAATTTCCACTTTATTCTTCGAAATTTATTGCGTGTACTCTTTTGTTTGTCGAGAAAACCTTTATAATTACGTATTGTTGAAGATTTTTATAATGAAATTATCTGACTTTTTTCCGGTCTTAGTCAGCGCGTATCTGACCCATTTTTTTGTTACTGTCAAAACTTTTTTTTTTCTCCATCGGCTTCAAACAACGGCAATGCTTTCGCTTTTATCCGTAAAATCATTCACCCGTTCAGCTCCTCTTACTTTCCACTACAGATAAACGGATCGGTATCAATTTTCTATATTAAAAAAAAAATAGGCAGGCACTGAAATTTTTATGGATGTTGTTTTTAGTGTGTTTTCTCAGATTATCTTCTCGCTAATACAAGACGTATTGAAACAATAAATAAGCACACATACACAAAAACTCACCTTACCGTGAAATAAAAAATGGAACCGTCCCTTTGATTGCACCCGATACATTTTATTTCTATTGGCAGCCGTAATCTATCACAACATTTTCATTAATTTTCCGTAGCACAATCTGGGACCTCCAGAAGAACTGTCTAGGGGAAAATCAATCTTAATTTTCTTCCCTGTATTCACTCGATACTTTGTGTGGGGAAAAACCGATACATATGCACGTCTCTGACACGAACAGCAAGACCGATAAAGTGCCTTATTCGACCTGTCCAACATTTTCCGATACAATTATTGATGAGGAATTAAGTGAAGATGACGCAAGAAATTTCACCAACTCACCTGAATTGTCTTTCTTGCGACGAACCTCACACCTTGTAAAAATCACATCAAACGATTATTTTACGTTACATTTTAATACTCCTCCGCATTTCCACTCTACAAGCGGAAATAAAATATTCGTTTAGGCGAATTTACAAACATGGCAATCATAAGCCAATTATATTTCATAATTGCTGTTTTAAATTTAACGCATGAAAATGTTTTAAGAAATACATTTTTTATACATAGTATTCATCGTCAATATAAAATTACAACTAATGAGATTTGAGAAAATTTGGTCTTGCTTTTTCCTATTAACAACTACGCCCACGTGAACTGTACTGCCTAAAGTGTATTAAAAAATTCTGTATATTTTAATATCAGTAAAAGCCCTCGATCTGATATGTTAAGTCTGCAAAGCGATGGGTATGAGAGGCAATATAGTAAATTCCATTCCCTTAAAAGAGGGACCGTTTCGCGGCGAAATTAAAATGTGTGTTTCGTGCGTTCGTCCGAAGATAGACCGCGGTATAAAAAGGTCGGTTATTTATCGTCGGGGCGCCCTTATCCGCCCTAATAAACTTTCCCTTATACCCACACCACGCTCGAAACCTTCCATTTCCCACCCTCATAAGCAAAGATCATTCTGGCAAACATTCGTCATGTAACACGTGTGCCCTGCCTGGACTCCGATTCCGTGATTTTACGCCCCTGCCTCTCAAGACGTGACACTGCTACGTCCTTCCCGCTTGTGACATCATCGGAAAATTACAAACGAAAAGGAAGACTCGAGATTATACGGCAGACAGCGACGATTTTCCGCGTCTATTAATTTTCCGGAAGCGGCCTCTCTCTCTCTCAAGTGACGCATTTTTAATTCGATGCGCGTCTGTTTGTTTTTAATCTTTGACCGACCTTTTATGACAGAAATGCGTCAGTTATGACTGAAATTAAACTTTTATATGAAAGCATATCGATATTATCATTCTATTTTTATATCGACTATATATCGCGTCCTCGGAGCACAAAGGTGATATGTCCAAACTGTTCAGGACAGCAGCTTTCAAGTTTGATATGGTCATCATAAATTTGGGGAAAATGATAATTCATTGTTATTGAATTTACACAAATAAAATTTTCAAATTGCATGCAAAAGTCTGGACTTGTGTGCTCCAAGAATATCAGTAGAACTTTACTTTGTGAAGCCAAACAAAATTGTGACGTCATTCAGATAGATGTACCTTAAGAATAAAGAGGAACAAAGTTGTATGTACATATGTATACCTTTGTGCTCTGAGGACACGATATGTAAGTTTGTTCAAAATTTCGTAAATATCCATTATACATACATATAATAGCTCTATTCCGTCTGTCTGTCTGTGTCTGTCTGTTGATAACGCTCACCTCGGTAAATAATTCAAATACCGGAACGTCGCCCGAGTGGTATTTGAACCCGGTACCACTGATTCAGAATAGAGCGCTTACGCGGTGAGCCAAACCAGATGATATAGGGCTAGCTTCAACATGACTATTTATAATAAAAAATAGGTTCGCGACTTTGCTAAATTGTAACGTTGTTGTATTATAATGCGCCATATATGGCACAATGTTGCATAGATGCAACAACTATAAAAATATTAAATTTAATATTATTTTTCAGTACGGGTGATGAGGAGCCGCTCCGTTGATATTCAACGGGCTTACACTAGTAATCAATAAACGGCAATTTTCTTATCAAATTTTATACATTATTTTTGTATCACAATTAATTCAAACACTTGTGTAAATATATGTATGTATGTTAAAGCTTTTATAATAAACAATATTTACAGTACTATCGATAAAATACAGATAGATCATCTAAATTTGGTATTCACGTGCCCTCTGAGAATTCATTGACGATCCAATGATGATATAACGGTTTTCCGCGAAAAGCCATTTGGTAAAACTCTCTACGTATACAAAAAAAAAAAAACAAAACGTGTATACACACGTGAGTTTTTCGTAATATAAGTTAGAAAATTTCGAAAAATACGTGTCGATTTACGAAAACTAATTCTTTAATTTAGATATCCATCATTGTCAAGTTTTTATTACTTAATTGAATCACTTTATTAAATGAGTAAACATAAAGTGTTAAACTTTTGAGATTAGTTATTTTTTACAAATTACTTTGAGGTTATTTCGTTATATCATCTTTTGTACTGTATATTTTCTATCGCAGAAAAATATTGTTGACGTTTCTTGGAAAGTTATCTCGAATATATGTATGTACTACAAGTGCGAAAATATTTACATTCATTTTTCTCTTTTGGCATGAGCCAGTATGGTACAAAAATAGCGCGTCTCAGTCAAAAAGCCAAGCTTGGAAATAAAACGTTATGTAATCCATAGATTCTGCATTTATACGGAAAAATACAGTGATAGTTGATCCGTTTATAGATACGGAAAGGGGGGGGAAACTCCGTGTTTGGCGAAAAACAAAAAAAACGTGCTGAAGTCGAATTACGTAAGATCAGTAAAATATATAGCCATATAATATATGTATGTACGTACAGTAGTATTTAGATAGAGGATCGTTCGAATAACGTATACTGCGTATGTTAAACTATTTCACGGCCCAATCTCACTGCTGCTTTTATGTCCACAATAAAAATATAAGTAACGTTGGCCGATAATCGAACACTACTAAGACAAAAATATTATATGTATAACGCTAGACTTTAGGGTTTTCCGGAGTTCGTATGTGAAAACAATGGGACAGATATGTGTGTTTGGTGGATTTTCCATTATATGTAAATGGTAAATTTCCCGGTAACTGTTGCCGCCCACAAGACACATTGCCACATTCCTCCGCAGATCCGCAAAAGCACACTCACTCCATAATTGGACAAGTCGCACTTAAATTTATAGGACAAATGTGGGTTTACACCACTGTAGGGTTGAGGCTTTGCCTAGAATTTTGCACGTGATTTATATACATTTCAATCTACCGCATTAAAATGTGTGGTAATATTTAAATGTTTGTAATCATATTCGCACTAGTCCGTGGTTGTATTTTTTTTTATTTTCGATAGTCGAAGAAAAATTGATTTATTTATCACTTACCGAACGGTTTGAAATATTAGTGGTGTCGAATATGGAACGTGAACCCTTTGTTCCCAATAAGTTTTTCCATCAGTCATTATTTCAGTTGATTGGCGAACATTTCGCCAACAACCCTTCGTCTTCAATCATCAAACTTCCTTGTCTTATTTGCGCAGTCGTTTACTTTCACGATCAATATTCCCCGAATATGAACAAGAGCCTATTTTTTCGTTCATTTTATTATTTTTTTATTTTTTTAAATGTAGATAGTTTGCAATAATCATTTAAGATGCTGGCTCTTGCGAAAAAGCACATAAAATCCAAATCTTGAAACTTGAAAATCCTTTTTCCGAAAGGATCGACTTCTCATGGGATGCTGCATAAAAATCCTTATCGGCCGGCGACGATAAGAACTTTCAATGTTGGAAAGCGTAACATTCGAACTCTCCTTACGACTCAATCCCTTTATTCAAGGCAAAGCGACATTTGACCCGCTTGAATAATTGTCCAGTAAAATCTTTTCAGCGTTGCCAAAGAGAGGACAAAGGGGTAATGATTTAAGTATATTTATACATAGACATATAGGAGTTCAGTTCGGGATTGGTAATGTTTGCCTGCTGCAAAGTGGTCGGCACTGCTCGAATTCCCGTCACGTTATCCCTCCTCCGACCATTATCTTTTGATAAACTCTTCGGGGTGGGTCCCAAACGGGAAATTGTGGAAATAACAGGTTTTATTGATTGCGTGGCCGAACGCTGGAGACAGGACATCTTCGATCTTGATAGCGCTGTTGTTAACGTAGATTAGCCGCGAAGGAGGGATGATGAGGAACTTGGGGGAGGAAGGATGATTTCGCCTTCGACGAGAGAAAGCACCTTAATGTATCCCAAATTCGAACGAATATTTTCCCCGTCTTATCGAACGAAATAAATGATCAAAGTTATATACCCGGAATTTTGGAGGAATTCACTAAATGTAATTACGGTACACCTTATGTACCCATTAATATACGATTAATAACGAATACATATACCTACACATATTTACACCTATATACATAAATACAAAAACTTTTACATTGTATGTTGATCGATCAATATTTAAATTATTTTGACCATTTACGTACATTTAGGTTTCATGTCACATCAAAATATTGCATAGTGTTGACCTCACTTTAATTTTAATTATTTCATTCAGATAACTGGATATTACTTTACTGAATGCAAATTGTGGCCGTGGGCTATGCTCGCTAACTATTCCTGACAATCACTTAATTTCTCACCCCAAGGCGAGGCGGTTTTCCATTAAGACAATCTTCGGAAAAACTTTAACTGGGAAAACTCAGCCCAAACACGGAAGCCACTAGTTTCACCGGATATCCTCTATAGTGCACCATAACCTGGGTAACCTTTTCCACCTTTTACCATTACCCAACATGCACATAATTACTTAGGTATTTTTCATTTACATAGTATAAATTTCACGGCTGTGTAGGAAAAACAACAATATCTTCTTTTAAAGCTATCAACTCTGCGAGAGCTCTTATTATTTCAAAACTTTCTTGGAATAATTTTCAATAAAAATAAAAGTACGACGCATGCTTATATTTATAGGTGCCTGACAGCTTTGCTAAAGTTTTGTGAGTTTACCGTAAAATTTTCCACGATTGGCGTACGCTACCTAGCGTGTGGGAGCTCCTTAATTATGAAAAACAGGAAACATTTTAATCAGAGCGGAAAAGCAGTGATTAAAAGATTATCTTGCAATTTATGTATATTTAGTTTAAAAGCACGTGCTCGTAACATTTACGCCTTGCTCAATTGTTGGAAGCCTGCTCAACTCGTAGAAATTATTTTGTGTGTTAATGGGGTTCCTTTTACTTTTTTCTGCTTTATGCGTTATCGAATTTAACGGGTATAAAATTTAAAAATATATATTCTGTTGGTAATTTACGGGTCGTTGAATAATAAATTTCGAATCTATAAATATTGATGAATAGCTGGCTAGCTGTGCACTTCGAGAGCATACATTCTTTATATACTCGCGTGAAATATTCGAATATTATGCACTTACATACATAATGAAGTTCTTGCAGTGGAGAGCGCAGTCGCCTGTTATTCAACCTCGGTAAAATGGTTAAATTTAACGTAAAACCACCTCTTGTACTTGTATTACCCGAGGCCACGTAAAAGTTGATGATCTAAGCTCGCGTAATAGAAGGTATAAACGTAAAAAAGCACTTTGCTTCCTGAAAGCTCCTCCAAAATATAATATTTACAATACGTAAGTCAGTGTAGTCTCATACAAATTTTCTTGTGTAATTTTATACAGTCTGTGATAGAAATAATGGGATTTATGCAAATGTAGCAGAACAGTTGCTTCTTTTAGCGATTTTTTTTTGTTTGAGACATAAATCTTTAGATTTTATTATTGTACATAATTAACACTTTATAAAAATGAATTTAATCAAAATTAGGCACTCGGCTCGGGGAAAAAACGGAGCTAACAAAGAAAATTGAGTCGGTATCGTACCGAATAATCGAGCTTTGAACGGGGCATTACTTTTGTACACGCACAGCCTAATTTCATGATATATGTCGCCTTTTAAAGTACAATTAAAAAATTGAACATGTGAACGTAGTATATATAGTACGCTCGATTTGACCCGATCGTAAAATTTATTCCGAGCCGCCGATTTTTTCATTATTTTTATTTGGCGAGTTTAATTTCTTTTCGGTGGCGACTTTAGTAATTAATTACCGCCTGCGGTTATAAACGCGCGTACGTGGAATTTTTCCGAGGGAAAATAATAATTCGCTTTGTTTTCAAAAACGCCTATAGGTAGGTGTATAGTATAATAAGCAAGGGCGCGTTCACACCGGACGACCGACCGGGGAAAAAAAAATCCACCGGGCTTTGATTAATGACCGTAATCCAATGACGTCTGAAATTACCGCGTGAATGCCAGTCTGAAAAAAGTGGATACGGACACAACGCCTTTTCGGAAAAGTGTATTGTTTATTTTGGATATAAAGCAGGCGGGGTGAATGATCAATGGGGGGTCGCTGAAGGCTGGCGTGTGCTAATTTGGAAGGAAGTGATATGTGAAAAGATTAATTGGTCGAAGCCGCATTGTTAAACCGTATCCTTTATTAGTGTGAAAGCAAATTTGTATAGGGGCTGGAAGGCGTTTATTTGTTAGTTTATTTATTCGAGCGGCTTTCGCGAAGAAATGCGCATTGCGATGCCTCGCAACGTTCACAGTTAAACAATTAAAACCGCTAATTTACAACCCTCTCAACCGACGATAAATACACAGCTCTATATGTACATACATACAGGATGCTTTAAAATTTTAACTGTAATTTCTTTCTCAGAAAAGTTAAAATAAAAAAAATCGCAGTGTGTAGCCGCTACTCACTATAGACGTAAAACTTCTTTGCAATTTAAAGCGAGTGCAATGTACAAGAAGGAATACAGATGTGAATGTGAAAGAATTGTGTACACAAATGTGGTTTTAAACGCCCACCCAATGACTCACTGTTCTCACTGCTACCTGATGTCTAGCCGAGGAGTGGGGGTACCCGCTGACCGCTGGCCGTGACTGGTTTTCGTGTCGTGCCACGCTTCGATGACTCGTTTTTACTAAACTGAGGGGCGGTGCGGGGCGGGGGGATATGCGTGACCACGTTTGTATGGAACGTTGGATGGACCGTTTTCACTCTACCGAACGAAAAGAAGTTTTACTTAAAAAAAATAATGCCATTTGAGAATTAAATTAAATTCGTATACATATTGCATCTCAATTCCAAAATGGTCGGCTACAGTGAAACGTTACTTTTTGTGCAGCCTGTATACTTATTCAATTATCCAACTCGCAGGCATATTAACGACTGGGAGGCCACGGTGAAAATTAATTATTTCAACACATTCATCTAGCCCCCACATATCGTACGAGACTGTTGAATACCATATTGTGCTACGCTTCCGCTGGGGATATTCTTTGTTCTTTTTCCCAATGTGCACATGCGTCAATATTGAAAATTTAAGGACACGGCTGATGTGCAAAATCGAAAATGGAAAAAATAAATTGATACGTGTCGCCTGTCAAGGGTGAATGTGCGTCACAGCCTCGGTGTACGCCCTCTATGTGTCGCCATAGGGTTATTTTACATACAGTTCATTTGTTCGGTCGTCCGAAAAAGTCCAAAGACCAAAATTTCTACTAATTCTTTATTTGAATATTGATTTTATTAATATTATTTTTTTATTTGAATTATCAAATATTGTTCACAAAAACTTGAAATTTAATGAAACATTGTGGCATCGAGTCACGTTTACACTATGGCAAACACAAATTAGCATTACTCGGTGGCTCCGACCATAAATTGAAACATTTGTCTTTGAATTAATCCCGCTAATGTTTGCGCTAATGAACACTTTCACTGCCGGAACGTAGTGCAAAATTTTGTATTTAAAAAATACAATTTGAAAAAAACATTCCTTTTGTGTATTTGCGTCGTTCTTCGGAACCCTTAAAAAACGACAATAGCAAAATTCGTACACGCCACGCTGAACAAACTGTAAATAGCGTCAAATAAATTCATCAGAACCTCTCTATTCAATACAGAAAGTACGGCTCTCCATAGGGCTACATTTAAATATAAATCAGAGCAAAATTTATCTGATTGCAAATGTTTTAAAGTGACTTTTTATTCACCCTATAAAATATAAATATATAATTTTCAACCGTTCACCATCCACTGCTGGGGATGAAGGCTTCTCTAATCATCTTCCATTCCTGTCTGTCTTGAGCAATCTGCATCCAATTGACTCCACACATTTTTCTCAATTCATCAGCTCATCCTCCACTCGGTCTACCTTGATTTCTTTCACATCCTCTCGAATACCATTCCAGTATTTCTCGCATCCATCTTCCATCCATTATTTTCGCTGTGTCCACTTCAACTTTTTCACACGTTCCGCTATATCTGCCACTTTGATCATGCTTCTTACCCATGTATTCCTCTTACAATCTCTTCTCATTATACCGAGCATACATCTTTCCATGTTTCTCTGTGTGCATTGGATCTTGCGTAGCATTTTTGAATTTAGCTTCCACGTTTCACATCCATACGTCATAACTGGCAGTACGCATTGGTCATATGCCTTATTTTTTTAGCATAACGGAATGTTGGATTTAAGAATATTTCTTCTTCTTTAAACCAATCATATTCACCAATTATCCGAGGTTTAAATAACTATCAACCATCTCTACAATATGATTATCTACAGTGACTACGTTTTAGCTATAAATATACATATATGTATGTATGTAACTACCTAAAAAAAATATTTTCGAATGATACACATTAAATATACACGTCGTATAATTAAAAATTCTTCGTGAATTATTTACGTAGTACGAGCTGTCAATTCGTATTTCGTTTTACGAGTTCGGTTGACGGGCTGTGAAAGCACGCTCGATGTTTGCAATTAGGCAAGATAATGTCGAGATTTGCGAGTGTGTCTTTGGGGCGGTTTTGATGAAACCACACCCCGGGTACTGTCGACCCCTGCGACAGTTATTACGCAGTAACCGGATTTCGGTTACGGCAACGACAACATAATTTTGTTGCCGGCAACGTTCTGATTAAAACTCCGAATTTATTTAACGTCTGGGGGGGTGGCAGGATTGCGCGCAAATAACGCCGTTAGCCGAAACGGTGCGTTTCCTTATTACGACGTGAAATTTCCACGATACGTATGTACGTACACTCGTTGAATTTCCTAACGACGCTTTTACACGTGGAAATGCCAAATTTAGCATATTTACCTTATCCTGCTCGACTTTGCCTTGTTGAGACCTATGTATTTATAGGTATACATATCTGAACCGTTTTGTCACAGTGTAAACAGTAAAAATTCTCCTCGGAGAGTATCCTACACCCATAATAAAATAAACATATAATAATGTCATATTTGCTTTCTCAATTCATTGCTGAATTGACTTGTCAAAAATTGTTCTCAAGCAGTTTAATTTATAAACCTACGTTTTGAGCGCCTAGTAAATATATTTTTAGTAACCGTGCACACACTTAAATTACATCATTCAAGTGAGGTTATATATTTTATGATGCTTCATAAAAAAAATCAACATAAACTTTCTTTTGAAAGAATATAAATAGTGTACTCAAAATATTATACTGAACCATTGAATTTTTTATAGGTATTATGATATTAAGTTCCAAGGTCATTTATAACACATACGAGTATAATAATGCCCATGTTTTCCACAACGATAGCTCAAATTTTAACTGTAATGGCGAAACTTTTGTTATGTATGTAAATTTCTTTACTCATTTCTAGGTTCGCGTAATTTTTGCACGAATCCTGAAAGGTTCACACACACCTTCCTACCGGCAATTGAGAATTATAAGTGTCGTTTGTAATTAAAGGCAATTGTAATTAAAGGCAGATAGAGATGCGTTTTCAAAATTAATCGGTCGTATGTATGCAAGCGCGCGCGCGCGTAAAAATAAAACCCGAATGCCCGTTTCGGCCGACGTAAAGACAAACTGACCATGATTTTAACCCTCTAACGTGCAGTATGGGGTAACACAGCGCCGAAAAACCGCCGACCCATTAAATTAATGTGCAGCATTAAAGAGTCTACCCCACATCGGACCGGAACCGATGGTGGAGGACCCCAAACCTCCCCACGATCCATTTTGACTGTGAAATCCTCGAACAAAGTGAACGTTCGCTCCATCAAACGGAACACAGCATCGCATTATTGTGGATAAGACCCAGCTTAGTTTACATTTTACATATACCACTTTTTTTTCCATATACCACTCACACTTTTAAATATGATAGATATGTCGGATTTTATTGATGAAAATTGCGAGTTTACAAAAATATTATAACATTGAGTAACAATCATTTTTACAGAAATCGTTTCATAATTTTAACATAATTCTCCTTCCACGTTGTTGTACATATAATGATATAATATTAAAGTTCTATCTACATATATAATAAGTTCACATAATTGTATGGTAGACAAACTCACGCGCATCTCACTATCAATATACATATGTATGCATGTATGTAAATAAGTCTCGACTGATATTTTGACTTCATTGCCTTTAAGGATGAAAAGGCTAATTCACATTATGTGGAAAACGGAAGAAAAATGTTCAACTGCAATTACATATGTAATTGCAGGTTAATCATTTTTGCAAGAAATTCAGAAAGTAGGTATCTATCGGAATGTCTTAAAATTTTGACTTGCAAAGAATCAGTAGAAATCCTGATTAATTATTATTTTTCTGCATAAGTCTGATGCCATGTTTAAATTATGTCCACCAGATACTCCAAATGGTGAAATAACCAATTCAATCCTAATAGTTTAAATAGATTGAAAGTACTTCTCAAAACCATCATGAAGACACTGCAAGTGCTCAATTATACTTTTCTTCAAATTCATCTTTTGATTTATGTCCAAATCAGTTGAGAACTTCATTGTAAATGGAAATATTGACAAATCATCTTTCTGTATAGCTGATATTCACAAGACAATTTTTTTTTTTGAAAAACTATTCAATTTGTCGCTGACTGATATGTTAGTTTAACAAATTAAGCCAATTAAAGATAGCGAGGTAGGCTAGCTCGGAACACCAGACGATATCTTTATGTACATATTTTAGTTTTCGAGTACATCATCATCATCATCATTTTCAGCCGTTCACCATCCACTGCTGGATGAAGGCCTCTCCAATCCTCTGCCATTCCTGTCTGTCTTGAGCAATCTGCATCCAGTTTACTCCACCCATTCTTCGCAATTCATCAGCTGACCGTCCACTCGGTCTACTTTGCTTTCTTTCACATCCTCTCGGATACCATTCCAGTATTTCTCGCGTCCATCTGCCATCCATTCTACTCGCTATGTGTCCACTTCAACTTTTTCACACGTTCCACTATATCTGCCATCCCGGTCATGCTTCTTACCCATGTATTCCTCTTACAATCTCTTCTCATTATACCGAGCATACATCTTTGCATGCTTCTTTGCTTGCACTGGATGCGAGTACATACTAGGATTAAATATTTCGCGACACACCGGTTGATAACCGCTGCAGTTTAAATAATAAATTGAGTGATTTTATTTTCGAGTTTTAGACCGTCGCGTTACTTATACAGAACAGTGTAAATGTTCTCACTCTGCGTAATCCACGAAACGGCTCCGGTAACTTTAAAGTCCCACCTCGCACTTAACAAGTTCAAAAGGGGGGGGCGCCTTTTCATTTTAACACCGACTTTACAAGGTTGGTTTTTTTTTACGACGCTTATGCGTGTATTTACTCGCGTTATCAAAAATCCCCAGGGGTGGCGTATGCGCGGCCCGATATAATTTTCCGGCGTCGGCTTAAGGGTTAATTACCGCCGCTGCGGCTCGACGAGACCCCGACGACGCCGTTTTTTTTATTATTATTGTATTAATTTGAGCGTGTTGAACACCGGCCGCCATTAGCCGGTTAACAGCGTCTATATCCGCGCGTTGCGGTCTTGTCGAAAATCGCTTAACACGACCGAGCCGCCCCTAATGGCCGGACGCTCGGCCAAGTTTTATATGGCCAGGGGTCTTTCCGAAAGGCGCCTCCGGTCACAGTATCTCGTCGTCGATTCCCTTTGTTTTGCAAAGTTACTGCGCCAATTGAAACGGCGCTTTTCCAATTAGCACGCGACACTGCGACCGTGTGGACGGTCGTGAAAATAAAAATGGGATCGGTCATGTGTGAGTTGATGAAAAAATTTTGTAAACAACGTCTGTTTACATGTTTACGTAATCGCACGTTTTTTTTTTTTGTTTGTATAAAGTACTAGCTGACCCGGCATGCGTTGCAATGCCCGATCCCGTTCCCGTTGCTATTACGTTTTCTGAGGCGTGAACATGTTCCCGATCCCATTTCAGATCCCGTTCCCGTTCTTAGTACGTTATCTGACGCGTGAGCAGGCCCGTTCCCGTTTTTTCCCGATTTTTTTTCACAGGAACCATCCCCGGCATAATCACAATAAGTCCTGAAAGTTTCATCGCGATCGGTTGAGTGATTTAGGAGCCTATAAGAGACAAACAGACAGACATTGATTTTTATATATATAGAATATTCCCGTTCCAGATCCCGTTCCCGTTCCCGATACCGTTCCCGTTCCCGTTCCTAGTACGTTATCTGACGCGTGAGCAGGCCCGTTCCCGATCCCGTTTCCGTTCCCGATCCCGATCCCGTTCCCAATCACGTTCCCGTTCCCGTTCCTAGTACGTTATCTGACGCGTGAGCAGGCCCGTTCCCGTTCCCGTTCCCGTTTATTCCAGATTTTTTTTCACAGGATCCATCCTCGGCATGATCACAATAAGTCCTGAAAGTTTCATCGAGATCAGTTGAGTGGTTTAGGAGCCTATAAGAGACAAACAGACAGACAGACATTGATTTTTATATATATAGATTATATTTACGTGTATATATATCCATATCTCAATTTGTTTACGTTTTGCGATATGTCTTGGAAATTTTTATTAGGTTTTTGAGAAATGTGTTTAAAACGTGTAAAAAAGTTGAAGTGGCAATGGGCTGGATACATAGCGAAAATAATGGATGGTAGATGGACGCGGGAAATACTGGAATGGTATCCGAGAGGATGTGAAAGAAAGCAAGGTAGACCGAATGGAAGATGGGCTGATGAATTGAGAAGAATGTGTGGAGTCAACTGGATGCAAATTGCTCAAGACAGACAGGAATGGAATAGGGATTGAGATGCCTTCATCCAGCAGTGGATGGTGAAAGGCTGAATATAATGATGATGATAATTTATTGACAAAGTAATACCACAGTAACTTTAAACATAGTTTCCCAAATCGTTACCCTGGCCGAGCAAAAACACAAATGTAGAACAAAACAAAAAAAATGTTGAAATATAGATCACCCATAAAATAATACGCTATAATCTTATATTTAAAAACACCTCAACCAACCTCCCACAACTAACATTAAATAAGTAAATGTGTATGGTAGCCTGGTAATTTAATGTAAGTAATTTAATGGCTTTTACAACGGGAGACATGCCAGTGCGAGCCATCTGGATGGATTACAAATTATGTTCTCTGATGAACCTAAGCTGACCTGGTACGTCAAAACCCAATTCATCAAGAATTTGCCGATTACGCACCAGGCCAATCAATAATTTGTGAGAATGTCGTACATATTTAAATATTCTCTTCCATAACTAGCCCGCTTGCGCGTCATACGACAGTGGGTTATATCCCAGACCCTCATCCGTGCGTGCTGGTTTGTAGAATACCAGTACAGCCCATAACCCGTTTAAAAGTGCCTGAAACAATTTTACAGTGTATCGTTGATTGAATGGGTGTATGGTCATAAAATTGCGTTGTCGACTTGAACCAGCTTTGAGAGATAACGGCTGGTTTAAATACATAGCAACACTGATTTGTTTGTTATTTTGGTAATGCTAGTGTGATCGCAATGACCCAGGCAGGTAGGCAGACAGGCTTACGCTAATAATATACATACATATATAGTAAAGAAAGCTGTTTGTTAAGTTTATCATCTGGGTGTGCAAATATGCATAGCATAGACATTGAAATAAAAAAAAATTACAAATGATCATTTCGTAGTTGGTTTTATGTGTGAATAGCATGAGCCAAAAATTATATCTTAATTACATATGTATGTACATAAACCTTTTTGCATATAGAATAATTTTTTATTCATTTTGTTTCAGGTAAGAGCAACGTTAATCAGCAATTATATGGTATGTTTATCATTCATTTCATTTAAAGACCAATGTTTTTTCATAATTAAATTGAATTCATCGTATTTGTACAGAATAATTACTTAAGTATCACGACATCTACACAGTTTGAGTAATTTAAGATAAGCGAACCGAGCGACTAATAAACCGTTCTACTGACCGACTGTTTTCCCGTTTACGGCATATAGCAACACTATCAACGTAGTATATTGGTACATATACATATATATATCTATATAATATACTACGGTATAAAGACTATCAACCCCATAAGACTGACGTTAGAGAAGCCTTTACCCGAGACCTACAGAGTTAAGTTATGTGGCTTTCGCTGGACATATTTACCCTATATAAAATACACGTATAAAAGCATAAAGAACTATAACTATTTTATAATATGAAATACGGTTTTTGAAATACGGTTTTTCACGGAGTTCACAGGCGTCCGGATTTCGGTGGAAATGTCCCGATTTAGAAACTGTAATCCCGACTCCCGATACACAGATTTGCACAGAAAATTTTAAAATCGAACTAAAGAAAGACATTATTATTGTAATTGTAGTTTTTAAACGCTTAGTAAGTGGGCAGCTGGGCAGAGATTTGGAGAACAAAAATGCACAACGTGCAATAGGCAACGCGAGAGGCTCTGATCTTACAAAGCCGGGAATTTCCACATTCCCGAACTCGCAAGCCTGCGTACGCCACGCCCGCAATATTTTAATCGCCTCATACTTGTTCGGCTTATTGTTTTATCTAATGTTATGAATAATTTCTTTTATTTAAAAATAAGTCCTTCGTTGATTCTAGAACGTATATTCAAAATATCTGATTGTGACTCGGAAAACTATCAAACAGAAATTAATGAAAGTAAGTCTTTTTACTTTATCCTAATCGGATAAAGTATTGTGATCGTGCGAAAATTCGACTGATTTAACTGATTTGTATCGAGTATCATCCCCTGATCACGTTTTCACGATTTCTAAAAAATGTCTGTATGTCTGTGTGTCTGTGTGTCTGTACTTATGCGTGTGTGTGTCTGTATGTGTGTTTTCTCTAAAACTATCAAGTCTATCAAGCTGAAATTTCATATCTATTATTTGCACGTAAGTTGTAAGAGCCATAAGGAATTTGGTTAACATCAGTCAACCGGAAGTAGGGTTTTTTTCTTGTAGAAAATTCTAAAGTTCTTTTACCACAAAATATTTCCGAAACGGCTCCGGGAATTTTATCGAAATTTCATATCTATAGTTTTCACGTTAGCCGTAAGAGATACTGTTATTTTCGTCAACTTCTGACTAGCGAAAATGGCAGTTTACTCTTGAACGATTTTTTTTTTTTTATTTTTTTCGACCTTTTAAATATGTAGTATCGTCACAATATTGTAATGTTGTAATTCTGAGAGAAATTTATATTTAAAAAAAAATTAGTCAACCGGAAGTAGGTTTTTTTTTTTCGTCGAAAAGTTTACCACAGAATATTTCCGAAACGGCTTCGGGAATTTTGTCGAAATTTCATATCTATAGTTTTCACGTTAGCCGTAAGAGATACTGTGATTTTGGTTAACATCTGACTACCGGAAATGGCAGTTTACTCTTGAACGATTTTTGTTTTTTTATTTTTTCGGCCTTTTAAATATGTATTATCGTCACAATATTATAATGTTGTAATCCTGAGTAAAATTGCTATTTACGAAAAAATAAATTATTAAAATCAGTCAACCGGAAGTAGGGTTTTTTTTTGTCGAAAAGTTTACCACAGAATATTTCAAAACTGCCCTATTGATCAAGTCGAAAATTTATATTTATAATTTTCATATAAAATTTAAGAGTTGATAAGGTTTTGATTAAAATCCGCCGACCGGAAGTGGTAGTTTTTCTTATTTGAATATATGCCGAAGAATATATGCCGCACTCAAAGTAATTTCATGATATGTATGTATGTATTTTGATTGGTGTGGTGGTGGTGTATGCGTTTTAACACGTACTTAAAAAATTAATTTCGTTACTCTTTGTATTCCTCAAATATATGGATAAAGTCATGGGTTGGCTACACCCGAATTTTTTAATATAAAATCCCGATATGGTGTTTTGAAAATCTAGCAACACTGATTCCAAATGAACTTCAGCGACGAGCTTTGCCGTTGCAAATATCTCTCATCGATTTCGACGCAACGACAGCCTTTTGCGCTCAACACTTTGACGACCGGCGGAGCGTAAACGATACATCACCGAAAACCCGTTAGCGCTTCCCTTCGAAAACGTAATAATTAACATACATACCTCCCCTCCATACACCCTCGGCCGTAATTCGTAATTAAATATAACTCGATGGGGTGTATTCATTTACTTTCGTTTTCTCGGATGCCTGCTTCTGTTTACTCGAGTGCTTTCAATATTAACGTAGACGCAAATGTATGCGTGAATGTTTGCGATGAACTTTATTAACACGTCACTTTTAGTGCGTATATCTGGTGATAAATCACGATGACACTTAAACTCCAGTTCGTAAAAAAGTTTTCCAGATTATATTTTCGTACCGTTCTGTTTTCAAAATGACAGTCGTAAAAGTCAATTATGAGATTATGTAGGAGGAAACTTTCTCGAGTTAAATTTTTAAGTGTAAGGCAATGACTGGCAACAAGCGTGATTGATAGAGGTTGGTCGCAGACCGCGACAACCGTAGCACCACTAATTAAGCAAGAATGACTCGACAACCGTTGGGCAATGAGGAGTCTACCTACTTAATTAGATATTCGGTATGAATCCGACCCTGAGATGTAAAAGTCTTAATCCGCCCCTTTGAAAACTTTTCGGCGGCGGGAAAACTTATTTCCTTTTGGTACGGCGTGGCGTCGATTTTTTCGCGCCCTTTTTTCCTTTTCTCTTTTTTTAAACAGGATTGAAGTCGTCGTCGACGCGACGTTAAAAATCTAGGAAAGGGGGGCTGGGGTCGTTTTGACCCGGCGCGCACGAAATGTGCCAAAGATAAATGCCCTACGAGACAAAGGAGATAAAATTTTAATCCACTTTCACTCTCGTCCGCCTATTCTTCTCCGCATCGGGATTGATGCGAAAATTTGAAAGTGCTTGCCGGTGACGCTTATATTTTTCTTTCGAGGGGCGGTTGTCAAATATTTTAAAACTTTTTACTCGGCGAAAACTGCCTCGACTCCCCGCAGACCGCTTTGTGAAATTCAATCTAAAAATATAATATAAAGCTCCCGTTGAAAATTCATATCAGTATGAATTTAATTATTGTTGTTTTGCCGATCGGCGCTAATCGCAGTGTTAGCGCATTACAAAGTACACGCTTTACGTCTCGTTTATATATATTAATATTATTAATGGAAAAACCCGTTAATAGGACTACGTCGGATTTATTTGCTTCGATAATGTCTTTAGTGCTAATTAACACGAGGGTTTAAGTATTCGCGCAGTAATGTTCGCAAAATACAATAGCGCAGAAACATAATACTCTCTAATGAGATATAAGCAAAGCCCAATATAAGCAGTAGTATTATTCTTGGTAATAATGTAAAATTCCGATACTCGAATCAGTTATAATCATAATATTATTAAAATTTCATACTTGAACCCAAATATTTTGAGTTTAAATATCCTTACTATATAATATATATAGTAAGTAATAATAATATATTTCTTAGAAATAATACGTTATAAGTAGCTAAAATACGATACTCGTACTAAATTCGTGTTTCGTCTGATAAATACTGTATTGTAATTTGTACAATTCACTAGAATTACATTTTCTTACATACCAAAAATTATGGGATTTCTGAACTGAATTTTAGAAACCTTCCAGTATGATTTGTGTAACTTAAGTGTATAATATATATTTTTAATTTTATAATATAGGTATTATAATACGATATTGTAGTTTTCCATCAAAATGCTACGACCTATTTATGCAGCAATTTCCATGCAATTTCACCGAGTTTGGAACTGAAATCAAAGAATAGTTTTAAAACTGCATTCGCGGACCGGTTCTCCATAAACAAAATAAGTTTTCAGACAACTTTTATTGTTTAACTTTACACGTTAAGAGATAAGCCGCGCAACTGGCTTTTAAAATACGTTTTTAAAACTCTCTAGCCCCGTACGAATTAACGTTTTGATAACTTAAATTACTCTCGCGTCACGCCAGGATAGTCAACTAAATAAATTTCGAAGACAATAACATACATAATTTCGTTTTGACAATAACTCAATGATTTTAAAACGTGAAACATTGTGAATATAATATGCGGTAATAAAGAAATCGTAAATTATATTCTCAAATTAACTTACTTTTTCGGAGTCAATCTGCATTTTAAATATAGCGACCATTTTTCGTTTAATTTCTTCACTTTTCTTTTTTTTGAGGGCGGGTGGGCCTCAAGTCGACTTTGAAACCCGTTTTTTTCTTTTCTTTAGACGTTGATTCTCTTTATGGCATTCGTTATTAAGACCGTTCGTGAAAATCTCAACGCTTATTAATAAAGCTTTTTCAGCCCTCACCCCTAGCACACCATACTTCGTGTACTTACTACTCGGGTTACCTCTTAACGTTACTTCCTGTTGTGATTTTATTTTTTACATTCTTTCATACTAAAACAGGACTATATTCGTGTACTCCGAGCTTCGCGTATTTAAAGACTTCCCCTATGAACGTTCTGTGTGCTGAGGGTTGGCTCATATTGCAGGCACTCACGCCATGGCAAGATTAGTGCTTATCTTAATTGCATTCTAAATACCCTCAGGCCTTGTTTTACAAGTCACCTTTCGAATCAGTTATGACATTTATTGCGCATTAGCGTACGGGTAGCGCGTAATGGAGTGATGAACATTTATGTCTGAATCGCTTCGCCGAAATTCAGACTTTCCTTACGACCGTTTCCGGTCGAGATTTGCGATAGTGGAACAAATGTCACGGCTTTTATTTCGACCGAGATAAAATTATCAAATTAGCTCAATACATTTGTTTACCTCGGTTTAATTATGTTAAGCGTGCGTTTCTAACGAAAAAACTGTACATAAAATTAATTTTTTACAGTAGCTTTTACTTCAAATTATATTATAACTCAAATGTGTATAATTTTCAAATGTACGTAGAATTGAATTTCTTTATCACCCGTTAAAATTCGTATTTCCAACCGGGATTCACTATGTATATACAAGTGTTGAATATCATATTTCAATTTTTGAATGAGCAAGTAGCCTTTTAATATTATTCACCGCTTTGGGGAAATTTTCTTGAATACATTTTGAGTGTGTTAATTTTGGCATGAACGCGGTAAAATTACCCGTTCAAGGCTTGTGCTGCTTGTTACATTTTTCGTTGTTGATTTTTTCGTCTATCCCGTATTTGAAAAACATGGTTATTAAGACTTAAAGGCGAACGGCGAGTTCATACCTTTAATACCCGCCTTTGGAGCGCAAGCTGGGCTGATCGCAGTCTGCGCCAGGTGAGCCTATCCTGCGGTATGTTTTAAAAAGGATTTCTTCACTACGAAGCCAGGGGCTGAAGATTTATTCCCTTCATCTTAGTCATCTGGAGAGGGGAAAATTTTTTTTTTCACCCCCGGAGGCTGCCGCCCTCTCGTAATGTTAACAAGAGGCGAGATACCATCTGCCGATATCTGCCGTAAAGTTTCGCCACGGATCCTGAATGTTTCTATGAAATATGGCAATGCTATCTGTCGGTCCCATCGCTTCACCTCGGAAATCTTACAATTTAAGAGCCCCCCCGAGAAAAGTCCATATTTTGCTGCTTCCAACCTTGCACTCCCCACTCCAGTTTAAATCAAAGAAATAATCTCTTTTTTCAACTAGATAAATCCACAGTCATTAACCTTCACGTTAATAAAGCTCAATGAAAGCGCTCGGCTATTCCAGTATGCAAAAAGTGAAAGAGATTGTTCGCTCTTGCGAAATATGCATATTATGATTACATCATGTAAATTTGTCCATGGCAAATCCTATGATTGTAAATTCCATAAATTACATTTTGAAATACATATTTGATTGTTGTAATTTATCAACTCTAAAATGTCCATTGCTACTCGCAGACACCAGTGAAACGTAGATATTAATTTAAAATGTGACATTTGAATTTATTTCTTTTAGTTTTCACCTTTTATTTAATGCGTTCTCTTCTCATTTTTCGGTTTTACTTTAGTAAGAAATGCCCAACTTACAGCCTTTGTGTACATTTTTGTTTCAAAAGCGGCGTTTTCGCGCGTCGTGGCCATTACGAGTGTACGCAGAGGTGTACGAGGACCGAGCATTTTTCATTCTGCGTTATTATGGGGTTTTATTAAACGTTCGCGGAATGTGGATAGAGTAATTTCATGCTTTACATACCTCCCGGGTTAAATTACCGTTTTATGTTAATGCTTAAACGGGATGCTGTAATTTTGCCGTGATGAATAGTCGTCAAAGGACACGTTAGAGCCGCGTGCCCGTCCCACATAATCTTACCGATCACACCTTGTCACTTATGTTAATATTTTATATGTACGTAAATACACATACGAAAATATCCACATGTACAACAACTATCTATGTATATCAAAATAAACGAATTTATTTATAGGGGCACAGCTTTCGCATGCTGCGGGATAAACATCGTTTTTCATTTATTTCGCATGGGATCACGACAATATTAATATTGAGTATATTGAAGAGAGCTAAATTTATTACATGGGAAGTATTAAGTTTACCCCGCAATCGTGAAATGAATGGCTATTGACCGTCATGTTTTTTTTCGTTCGCTTTTCCCTTTACATAGGGTCTCAACATGAAAATCCTAAGGAATAAGACATAACAATACGTTTTATGCTTGGATTATGGATTTTCCGAATTATGTTTGTGTGATGGAAAATACTGTACACTGACATACTACATAGATATATTTACGTTCAACTCTAATGAAATATTTGTTCACTATTTACTTACGACTGAAATAGAAAATGTAGATATTAATAGATAATTAATTAACCATATAATGTAGAAGCTTTTTCGTGGAATTTCCATACTACATTGTAGTAGGAAGTCTCACGCGTGTGGAGTGAGTGCTCGGAGGACTTATCGATTTGACCTGAGAGTCGTACAGTAAGACCAAACTTATATACATCCGTTTCTCTCGCACTCAAATAGACTACATCACTTTATCTCGTACTATTTCTCTCTTTCTTCCGTCACGCAGAATCGCCTGAGAAATATCTACGCTTTCTCGTATTCGTATCGGAGATACTCATTCTAAAACCGCATATAGAACAAAGATTAAATTAAAAATCAACATTGTACGAACGACGATTCAATTTGGTATTTTTTTACAATTTCACTTTATATTACACGCTACGCAACATTATACGCTAAAATTAAATTGGATTAATTAGCATAACATAGATATGTGCTTTCTGCATATCCAAAATGCACAACAATGAGTATCAGTTTTTTCACTTATTCGTTCAAAGCCTCTTTTGTAAACATAACATATACATTGGCGAGCAGCACTAATAAAAAGCAGCAATCGAGACGTTATGAAAATTGATGGATGAAACATTGGACCTTTTTATTGTATTTCGAATGAAAAAGAACAGACATTTCGTGGGAAAACTTTTCTCGGAGCTCTTACGTATAAATTTAAAATGCTTGTCAAACTTCTGCGAACGGTTTTTTTTTTACTCTTTTTATAAAATCAATATGGTATTATGTGTATTATGTATTGAAAAGCTTATGTATGTGTGTATGTATGTACCGATCTAACAATCAAAATTTCAAACAACGCTAGATAGCTTGCTGTTGATATATTCTATCGGCAATAAGCATAAGAAAGCTTTGATATTGCGTCTCCGTAATTTGATTACATTGTTATGGTGATTTGTACGATTTCAAATAGACTTAGTACAAATCTTGATTACAAGCAGATTATCAGCACGCTAGCGTGCCTTAATTAAGAAACCTCCTTGCCTTACACACTACACGCCATTTCTCTAATTTTCTACTGAATCACTTTGATAAATACGTGATAACAATATAAATCACCATTCCACAAAATAATTTAAAAAGAAAATTATTTCCTGAATACACGTGTACGTAATGAATACAAGTGTGCGAAAATTCGTATGTGTAGAAAATTGAACTTCTGCTCGTAACATACTTTTTCGTATACATTTTTCGGCACAGTTCTTTAATTTTATACTGAGAAATACGAGTATACCGTCTTCAGATATTTTTCCTACCTCAGATATCTTCCTTGTCCTCTCAACATATCAATAATGATCAGTTTTTATCAGTATAGATTCGAGGACATTTCTACAATAGTCAAATATAAACTATAACTTTGAGTTTACGCTCAAATTCATTCTTATTTCGTACATAAAAAAATACCTTACATGAAAAGATGTAACAATAGAGGTTTCGAGTTTATTGAAAAGAATGTGCTTCTGTGGAAAAAAATGCTGTAGAAAAAAACATATTTCGGTGAATTGTTGAATTCAATGGCGTTAAGTAATTGAATTTTTTGATAATCAAATAGCCTACACTCTTAAAAACTGACGACAACGCCAACGTGATAAATCTTTGACGAAAATGTTCAAATTATATTTCTTTATAAAAATTGTTGTTGCCGTTCAGAAAGATAATCAAAATTAAAAATTATAACCGAAAATGAGTAAAAGGAAATCTCTCGTATAATTTTTAGAAAATTAGTGAATCATCTTGCGGCGTTTGATCCATTAATTTCGCTTGACGTAGAAATAATTGTAGTGTGAAATTGACAAACTCGATAAACCGTCTAGGCCTTTTGCTAACCCACTTTTTCGGTCGGTCTTAATCAGCAGATACCAACACGCAAAAAAAAAAGTAAAAATCTTTCTGAAGATAAAGAAAGTGCGGTCCCACCTTGCGCCCCGGGAAATGTCGGAAAAACGGCGGATTTTTCACACAATCGCAATCGCGCTGTTTTTTCCCCCCTCTATGTTTCAACGTTTTCCTCTTCACCAACAGCCTTCTTTCCTATTTCCGTGGCAGGTGCGTCGTCAAAAAATAGCTGAATAGAATCTCTGGTTTTCAATTGGGTGTTAATAGACGATTTCTATCGTAACGATGGACGTTATTCAATTGGACGTTGCACATTTTGAAGAAAAATTCTGACTGTTTCTTACACCTATAATATGTATTTATGTATATTATCTATATTCATATTTACGTTAAAAGTTATTCCAAACAAAAGATATTCTTCATATTTAGGTTCGAGGATATATTTCGTCGCTTAATATTAATGAGGAGAAGGTTTACGCCCCATGAATTAATTTACCGCTTTATGCTTAGTGATAGCTTGTCGCATTAAATTATCCCAAGGCGGAAATCAATAAGATATATACAATATAATAGACATTTTGTAATTAAAATATCATTTTTTTAGCTGCTTGAGTAAAAATTCAATTTGTAATTAAACTTTCAAATTGATTTCGAACGATAATATATATTTTTTTGTGATAATTGAAGCGAACTTGTTCAATCAAAAGTATTTTAAAATAAATCAATTAAAATTTGCAATTCCATTTGTAACGTAAAAATTTCTGAGCGAAAAACGCACAGGGAATAAAAACATTCGAGAAAAATTTCTTTCTTTTTTTTTATTCTTTCCAAGTTGTATTAGAAAACTTTATTAAAAGGTTCTTAATTAACATTAAAAGGAAAGTTACCAATAGAACTCGAAAAGCGTCTAGCTTACCATTAAACAGAGTTCGTATCATCGGAAAAAAAAGTTGTATACTCCCTCCAAATACATTGTTATCGTCAAATCTTTTTTTTAGATACCGGAAACATTAATTTGGGAAAAATAAAACGCATTATGAAAAAATAAAAAGTACACTACAGTACAGTACATTTATAAATAAAAAGTACATACAGACATTTTCCAAAAATCATGAAAACGTAATCAGGGGATAAGGTCGAATTTTTGCACGATCACAATAATTTATCCGATAAGGATAAAGAATAAATATTTTTTACCGTGGGATTTTATCTTATATGTACGTGTGAATATCTTCTACGTTAGTCTAAAAATGTAAACGGAATATTGTCAGTGCTGGACACTAGGATTAGTACGAACGCCCCTCTGTCAGGATTGGCAGGATGTTATCTTAATGGATCCACACAATTAGTAAACGGACATAAGTCCGGCCCTGGATTTGGAGCTTTGACCACACGAAGGCGAATCGAGGACATTTGTCGCGATAACGCAACGCACAAAACACAAACGAATACACGTGTCACATAGTAGCTACCCTATTGCCGCATACATACATATGTATGTAGGTACCCCCATGGACACGTGTAGTGTCTATCCATCCGGTAAAGATTATTAAATCTGAGCGGGCATTGACAAAACTTTCCTTTTACCGTTTTCTTATAATTTATCATCGTCGTAACCAATTATATTATCGCGGCAACACCACAAAAGGATACAAGCGAGTGCGCCAGGACAACCTGCGATAGAGCACGGATCATTACTCAACCTGCTCGGCATCGCACAATGGAGGGGAGCTTTATAATTGTTATGCCAGTAGGTACACATCCACTCCATGTACCCGCGAAAATGTTTTACCGCTTCGAAAGTGATTGAATTTCGTTTCGAATCCGATTTCGATAACTAATCCGATGAGCGAAACTAAAGTGCTCGAAATTTCTAGTAAGAGTAAGACATAAGTATGTTAGATGAATTGGGATGGATGAGTATTAGAAATTGATTAAAGTTAAGCACATTGTCTTTTGTTTATAATTTAGATCATAAGTTATTGCCAAATCATTAGAAATAGTTATATCCACAGTTATTGTACTAAAAATAAGAACCATTTAGTTGTAGGTAGAGTAAGGAAAACGAAGACAGCTGGTGGTGTTTTTTATATGGGTGTGCTAATGTATAATGCCCTCCCCGAGTGCGTAAGATCTTCTAAGACCATGGATGCATTCTTGCAAAGTGTGAGGAGACACCTCTGTGAGAGATAGTACATATGTAGATATGTATAAGTATAGTGAATAAATGTGTACTACTACATAGATTTATGAAGTTGTTATAAATATATAATAGATGTAAGTTAAATTAGCTAATTAGCTAATATTATATAAAACAAATAAAAATAAATATTAAATTACATATCTATGTACATATGTATGTATATTACACATTATGTAGAGTGGAGCGGTCTTGTATGAATACAAATTTTTTCCGTAATATCAAAAAGTTTGGATGCGGGATTAGTGCTCTATCACATACTGCAAAATATCTTCGAAAAATATTAATGTTTAGTACTGCCCCAAGCTGCTTGAATATTGGGAAAAAATATAAAATCTACCTATAGTTTGTAGGTGGAGAAAAATAATTTTTTTTTGAAAATCGAAAGGCTTGGGCCTGGAAAAGTTGCTCTATGGGTATACAAAACAAACGGTGTAATTATTTTTTTGATTTAAGACAATGCAAACAACTTATAAATATGTTTCAGTTACTAATTAAAAACGAAAAACAAAGGAAATATTATACCAGCATCCCACAAGAAAAACTTAAAAATAACCTAAATACTAGGGGTAATAATATTTTTTTGTGTTGAAAATAGGCATTATTTTTCGTTATTTGAATCTCGTTTTTATAAAACCATCCTGCCCTAAGAATCCACAAACAGTGGCAGAGGCTTCTGTCACTATTGTTACTGTGTTACTGTGTGGCTTGAATGTGACAAGGAAAAATCTTATTTGAGGTAAAATGACTATTTATTACTTTTCGATCGGCAATAGCTTGTAAAATAGTCTCTTCATCTATGAATTTGTTGTGAGGAGACTCTGTTACATCTTTCCAATTTATAATATTGCCACAATATGCTTCGTTTTTTTTTTTCACGAATTTCGTGTATTTTGTATAGGAATACATATGTTTGTACATATATCTCGTTTCGTTATTCAAGAATTTTCCATCTATTACTGGGCAAATTCTTATTTAAATTTTCTAAAATAATCTTTTTCCACTGTCGAGCTATTGAATGAAGAATTCGTATAGTGCAGGTAATAGCAGCACGTAGCAGCTTTTAGCGAAGAAAGTCATTAAAAATTAATTACTCTTCTTCGCTTAAACATGATATATTTCCGCGTTGCGCTTTTGCTATATAATAATAAGACGTTAATAACACCGGTATTAAAAAAATTGTAAAAGTTGTCGGTGCTGGGGCGCATTGTTCGGCCGTTGCCGAGGAGGACGTCTTTTATTTCTTTGCCGCTTTTCACAAAGAATGCTTTCACCTTCTTCCGCAATGCGGCGATCCTGAAAAACTGCATTTTAATGTATTTTCACTCATTCCACCGTCAATCGTAGACGAGAGACTTCAGATGCTGCACTTGCATTTCTCGCACATTTCCATAATAATCCAATTCTCTTATCTAGCCGAGGGAACAAAGTGAGATTCTGTGTTTCCGATGTGGAACTTTTATTTCAGACAATTTAACCAATGGATTTTACTCCCTCGTTGTCGGCCGGTAGAATTTTATCGAATTTGCTAACGTGTGCAGGCTGCACTATAAACACCTGTTCGGTATCAAAAAAATAATGGGTTTTGGAGAGAAATCCGCAGGAGAAACATGTGACCAACGAGGTGGCCACTTTCTCGCTCGGTCTAAGCCCACTGAAAAGTCCTCAAAGCCCCTCTCAGTTTTTTCTCAGGGAAATCTTTAGAGCATTTTCCAGTAGCGCGACGGAAAGCGTAATATTCCTTGTAGTAAGGAGACGACTAAAACTCACTGCGCCCGGAATATGTTGAATACGAAATGTATGAAAGGACCTTTTGTGCCCATAGAAAACGACTTATTTTTATAACTACGTGCACTTCATTTCTCGACTGCGGCGATGGTCGCTCATAAATCAACTTTCAAAATAATTACTAATATCTATTGCATTTTACCCTAAATAGAATAAAATATTACCATTTAAATCAGGCATAATTTTTAACAATAAAATATCATATAAAAATGATTAAATAGATACAAAGATTTGAATGCTCTGTAATGTATATTACAATGTTAATTAAAAGCGTACATTGCAAACGGGAATTTTCATGCAAACAACAACTGTTCATTATAAAGCGTGTGTTGAACTTTAATATACAAATGTAAACTAGTACATTTGAAAGCCGTATTATAATTTAAATTTAATTAAAAATACTTATGTGTTTGAAAGTAAGTATAAGGTTACTTAGGTGTTGTTTGCGCGAATTTTATTTTTATTTATATAAAATGATCGTACATTTTATATAAATAAAACACTCTTGAATTTTATATAAGTAAAACGCTCGTGAATTTTTTATAAATAAAACGCTCGTGCAAAAATATACAATGTATACAATTCGAAAATAGATATATTTTTCTGTTATGTTCTCTCGCGAGTTTCACGTATAAACAAAACAACAAAAACTACTACGTAACACAATCGTGAAAAGTTTTGCAACTGCGGGACGAACACACAGCAAAGCGTGTTTCCACAACTCCTAACCTTCTTCCAATTTCACCTCTTGTTCTAGAAGTTTTCGCATTTTCACTGTGGAATCGATTATTCACCTTTTTTTATTGGAAAATCTATTTAAAATGTATATTACTCTCACAGCCTCGTATCGGTGTGATGAAGACGCGTTCGGTTTCCCTTTGATTCACCGGTTTCAGTCTTTGGGATAATGAAAGGGTTGATGGTCGCCCTTGTAAGGTTGCCTTTTTGCGGGGAGGCCCTTGTTTCACTGAATTTTCTACGGATTTGGTTAAGAGGGTTATGAATGAGGACACTTTAGATCCGTTGAATTGCCGTTTTCGATGTGACGAGCTCCATTTTGGAATCGTTTTTTTTTTTCTCTCCACATTTCAATTTCTCCGTATTACAATATATCCGAAATAAAGCTTATACAGTCTGATTAGTAGAGTATTAGCTTCATTTATAGTATCGAGGATTACATTTTTGTGCGATTTTATTGACGTAGGTACTTTAGTTTACTTTCACATATTTCCTTTATTTAATGATTTGAACTAAAAAAGGGCTTATTATCCGTATTATATGGTAGAATAATTGTACAAAACTAATGGGTGTGGATATTAAGGTCGGATACGTATTTAACGGTTCGACCTTTAAATTTATTGCACGTTTATATGTATGTGTGTGTGTATTTGCAAAGGCGGTGGCCATATTTTTTTTATGTTCTGCAAGAATATATGACACGAGACATACATTTTTCTCGTTTAATAGTTGTGCGTATAAACGCATTTGCGACCCAAAATGGTTTTATCCTATATTTATGAAAAATAAACCATTTTTTCATTCCGACATTTTTATTAAAAATACAAACTCAATTTTTTTTTTACTTACATTTTCCAGAATGTATGTACATATTATGAACTTCGAAACTTAGATTAATCATATATTCGGTAGATTATATTTTGTCGATGAAACATTTTCAAATTTATCCATACGCAAGTGTAGAAAATGCCTATTTTTCTTTGATAAATTAAGTTAAGATGGGTAAACTCGGTTGCTTTTTTGACGTGAAAAGAAAAGTGTGCGCGTCAGCCGTCGAAAGATCCGCGAGCGATTTTCCCCGCAATCGTTTTTCGCGCAACGCGTCTCAGGGCCGATTTTCCCCGGCGTCTGCAAGTTTTCCACGACTACGGGTGGCCGGGCCACTTTTCACAATTTTCGCGCACATTTACGGGACAGATATGATCCGTAAATTTTAACGAAACACGTGAAAATAAATTGGGCCGGGTCGCCTCAAATGCTCCCCAGACGAATTTTGCGCGGGGTATCTTTTGAGCCGACGAAATAAATTTATGGCCGGCCATATTTATAATAAAGTGCCCGCGGTGAGAAAATGATAAACAATGTTATATGTGGCGTGAAACCGGCCAACAGCCTCTGGGATCCATTGCGGCAAACGGCCCTGCATGCCCAACGAACTTCAACACTTAATTACTTACTGAGTGAGAATTGTCGTATAGGACATTCCGAAGAATAACAATAAATTGTAATAATACGCAAAATTGACCTAGCCACTTTGGTCACACATTTTTTTCGAGATATACAAAATTTTTCGTGTCTAGTACTATTTATAATCTCAATCGGTCAAATAAAATCAGAACTTTTGGACTACATTTATCATTTTCTGATGCCGCCACTTCACATTCGCGCGAATGTTCGCCAACCGTTGGCCTTAGATAACGTCGTTGAATGCTGACGAGCATTCGCATGTAAGTGACACGTGTGACCAGAGCGCTGCTATCGTATTGTCAACTAAACGCATAAACAACACTGAATGTGGGGGGGGGGAAGGGTCCGCCATTTTGCTTTCTTCGCGGTTCGCTCGACTTCACTCGACTTCGAGCGATGCACCGAGAGTGCTCATACAGTACGTTGGCCTTAACGCGAAAATGTTCGAGTGACATACCCACACGTGGGCGCTCGGTACTGTTCGTCAGCGCTCGGTCAATGTGAAGTGGCGGCATGAAACAATTTTCCAAAACAAAGGTTTAAAATGTTTAACGGCATATGAAATTTTATGCTTATTTCCAAATTTAAACATTATTTCTGTATTAATGGATTTTACTTATATACTATATTGTATATTTGAACCAAAAAAAGGCTCAAAATGGATGATAACTACATAGAATCGTTGAACGAAAAAGATAACGTCGGTTAATTAATGAATTGGCTCCGAGATTGATGACGGTTTTCCGGATTAGGGAACGGTCGGAAAAGCGCGCTCGGCTCCGGTTCATAATCCCCGAAGCCGACGTCAATAAATACGTCATCGCTTTTCCAATAAATATTTTCCGGCGCGTTATATATTTTAGAGAATGACCCCATCTTCACAATTTATTAGCAATAAAAGGGTCACCGTTATTTTCGGGGTCCCAATTTCCCGGGGCCCTTCCCCGGGAAAAAAAAAAGCTCACCTCGGGGCGGTTAATAGATCTGCGGCAGCTATTTCTCTCTCCCCCGGTAATCCCGCAGATAGAAGTTTTCCACGTCCAAAAAGCAGATGAAACCGTTTTTGAAGGCTTTTCCACCTCCTGTGCCCCGAGAGTCGCTACTTCCCGCATACACACGCGAAAACGAAAATAAACAACATCGGATAATGCGATTAACTTCCGAGCCCGACATTTTATTCTTTTTTTCCGCGAGCGACGCAGGTTAACGACAAACATGTGTATCAATTTGTGTTTTCGCTACGTATAAATAATAATTTTATAATTTATACAGAGCGCACGTCTCCGTCGCATTTTCGTTATTCCACATCGACGTTTGTGTTTGTTTCCACGACAATACGGAATACTTTATATCTTGGCAAACAATACGAACGTCGAAATTAAAGTGTACGCTGTTTTTATATTCAATGATAAACGCTATGACGTTACGTCAAAAATATACGCATTCGCAAATAAATGATTTAAAAAGAAACAAATGCATATACATACATACATACATATGTATGTATGTACAATAGGGTGGAGCGACATCGCATTGGCATTAAAAATCGGCATTGTAATACCTACCAAAAGTTTTGTTGTATCATCCGTATTCTCGTATAAATACTGAAAAAAGTCTGTGAATATGTCTTCAGGCCTCTATCTGAAGGCGAAAAATGAAAATTTGCCTATTAATTTCGAAATCTGAACACAGAATACAAAATTTTAGATAACATGCTCATACAATTACCCTAACTTTATTGAATATTATAAGTACTTTTTGTAAAAATCTAATTTATTTATGTATTCCTTGAATTATTCAAACAAGTGTGAATTTGTGAGCACGGTGGAAGGAGGCATACGAGCAAATTTAATTATATACGAGTAAACTATGTAAGTATGTATAGTAAAAATAAATACTAATTTTCCAATTAAAATTGCTATTTATAAAGATTGGAGTAAAAGTATTAAGATAAAAGTGCTAGTAGAGACCAGTGAAACTTTTTTAATTAAGCGATTTTTTTTGGACAGAAGAGGTATGATGTAGAGGCAACTTTTTATAACTATTTCAAAACGAATATCCCAAAAAAAAAAAACAGTTCCAAACATCGACGCTCCACTCTAATATACAATATATTGAATTATTGTTAAATATGTATTCAAATTTGGGAGTTCATATAAATTGCTTACGGTCGCACACACAATCAAGATGGTTTTGATATATCTTCTACCGATGTTCAAAGACAAAGGTTGGGCAAGCACGTCGATTGGCGATGTTCAAAATCGATGGGAACCGCTGCCCGATATTTCGTCCAATTGTTTTCTGTCAGAGTCGAAGGCTTTAAAGGATTTCCCGGACTTCGGACAATGAAATCCCCGTTCCCTCTCATTACGCAGAGTTACTCAATTAATTCGAAGCTCTAACCGGACCGGTGGGTGGACGGTGCGCTTTCGCGAAACAAAACCACAAAGGGATGTTTTCACAGAGCGAACGGAAATTCAGATTCTCGACGGGGTATCCACTCCCTACCCTCTCTCCCCCCCCGTAGTCATCCTCTGCACTCCTTTGTGATTCTTTGATCCTTTTCGCCCCCTCGTCGCGACCGTTTCTCTCCTCTCTCTTTTTTTTTATTTACTCGCAGCCATTTCTTATTCTGCAGAGACAGTGGGATGTTGAGATCGAGATAGGAAAAATTAATAGCGTAACAATGTTCCATTCTTCCGCCGTCTCAGCGTCGTCCATTCTTCAAGAAAGACAATTTTCGCCGAATGGAAATGTTATCTGTTGTCTGTCGGCCATATTGTATATATGCGATATTATTATACGATTGCTTCCTTTCATTTTTTGTTGTATTTTTTTGCGTGTGCACGTTAACTCTAAAGCAATTTTGAAAAAAAATTCACAAGACCCTTTGAAATGACAGTTCGCAAGCACAATGGTATCTCGTATTGTTAACGACGATGCCCTCTTTCGAGGTAAGCGCGCGTTTTATACCCTTAATAGCGACTCGAAAAACTTACAATTTGCAAGCCATAGATATACTGGTAATTCCGATGTGAAAGAAAGCAAGGTAGACCGAGTGGAAGATGGGTTGATGAATTGAGAAGAATGTGTGGAGTCAAGTGGATGCAGATTGCTCAAAACAGACAGGACCGGAAGAAGCCTTCATCCAGCAGTAGATAGTGAACGGCTGAAAATGATGATATGTATGTACATACAACCCACCAAATCAAAAATTTAATATTGTGATGTTATTTTCATATTTGTTGAGGGTTTCGCACTTCAATATAATTCATCCACTATTCTACTTGTATTGAATCGTGTTTACATGGTAAACTACAATAAGCCGCAAAAAGGTCAAGAAATCCTTCATATTACCTTAGCAAATTTCAATATGTCAAGTTGACTGATGGAAAACATTTCTGTGTACACGTACACATATATTTTGTATAGGTGTATGCGTATAATTTAGCAAATATTATTTTCGCAACTTTCTAATATATTTGTACAGGTTCACTCGAAAGCCCACTCAAAGCTCGCTGTCAGTTCCTGGAACGCTTTTAATCCAAAACCTGTGCTCGCTCACTTACACGAGTGTCTCCTCTTGAAGGACGGCGAAAGCACTCTTCCGCAAAAGCTTTCGTCAATGATGTCTGAAGTTTGCACAACATTTTTGCGATCGAGCCTGTAAAAAATCCACACTTGCTTTGTTCAAATTTAACGTTTAATATGCTATGACGTAAATTGAATCATTAGAAAACCGATTCGAAGAGGGTGAAATGGGTTAAGGTGATCAACGCGCAGACACATTAGGCGAACGGGCAAGAATGCGCTACGCAACATTAATAAGGTAACCGACCGTGAGGGTTGGACCATTTCCTCCTGTCTTGTACCGGCTTGTCACAAGGGTCTAGACCGTGAAAAACTCTTTTCCGAAAGTGAAACTTCACTTGGAAAACCCCCGAGCCGACTTGTGCAAACTGCGTGCGAATCCTGCCACCCAATTTACACACTTCTATCCATTTTCACGTATTCAAATTTAAATTTTTAAGGTAGAATTGAATATTTTAAACTTTACATGACATTTTCAAAATAAAATTCTGGGAATGAAACGCTAACAAAAATGCTACCCAAGAGCAAACCACCATTTCCGGCTGATACAAGCTATTTTAATCCTAAAAGCTTTTGTAAAAAAAATGATAATCGAATTTTCATGGTGGTTTTTTGGCGCAAATCGTGAACGTACACGAACGGACGTCATCCGGTTAAATTAATCCATCAAACAAAACCGGTGCGTGTCTTTGTGCTCTAGCCCACAACCAGTTCTATACACACTGCGGTATTCTGATGCAAATTTCATTGACGACAATAAACGGTTTGATTTATGTTACAATCCATCAATTCGACGTGCAAACATTTCATGGTAAAACTACTGACGTTCAATTAATACATAACCACTGCGATGCAATGGTAGTGGTTAGCTTGGGCTTTACGATTTTATAATTATGACGTAATGCCATATAATTGCAATTGTTCTCATTATAAAATAATGGTTTAACAATAATATTTCACAAACAGAGTTTAATAACCGAATATTGTATATAATATAATGTTGTAAAATTTGAAACGGTTGACGTTGAAGCGCACTTCGTAGATTAAATCACATATTCAAACATATGAAGGGTCTGAGAGTTCTGACAATTTCACATCCGTGTGAAAATTTCTTTGGAAAAATCTTCCATTGAAAATTCTCATACAATAAATGTAAATAATTTAATATTGTACGCGTAAAACTTAGCAATGTGCCGTAATATTTAATCTAATACTAATACTAATCAAAGTCTTATTATTTAACAAGTTTCAAAATGTCATACAGCTTCTCTAACATTGTGAATCACTTGTATTGCATGCGCCAAAGTGCACTATCGATCCTAATATATTGTATTTTGTAAACGTGCCGCAAAAGACGATTTTCTTCGTATCATGTACATACATACATACATATGTACATATGTATCACATCTTCACCTGCACTTGGCCTCTACTATTTGATCGGTTTAATTTCACCTTTGCTGGCTCACTAAACTTTGCGCTACCAGTGTATTTCCGATATGAAATTTCGCTAAGCGTAATTACATCAATTCGCGTCGCCCCGTACACTTGAATATTAATTCTGACGGAAAATTCTCAGCCCGTCACAAGCTTTCGAGGAAGTGCTAATGTCTAATTTATCTTTATACGTTCAAAGGCTTCGGTAGGATGGGGAAATGGGTGTAGGGGGAAAAGGGTGAGAGGTATGCCGGATGAGAGGAGGGGTGGAAAAGCTGAAATAACGCGAGCTGCATGTATGAAAACTGTAAAACATGTATGTCCTTTGAAGTTATTTAGCCCCGGGGTGAGAGCGGACATAAAGCCTCTTTTCATGAAACTGACCCCTTTAGCCTGTGCCAGGAGATACCCTTATCCTTTATTTATAACTTTCTTGCTGTTCGTTGTAACCGGTATCCGGAAACAAAGCCTAGTTATAAATGAAAAATTAACGGTTTTTGTGTTTACGTGCTGTTTGTGTACACACACATGGCAGAAAGTTTGCTTGCTCGACAAAAGCGAAATTAATTAACTTTTAAAAGTTAACGCACTCGTTAGAGCACGTGCGCGCACATATGTAACACACGTTTTTTCTTCTAAATTATGATTTTCTCGAAAATGTTGTAATAAAGTTACAGTTTTATTATTTAAATACAAACATGCGCATTCCATGATTAAAATTTACATAATATATACATTTTCAAACAAAATTTTCTGTTTCCACCATATGTATGTATGTATTTGCACAAAATAGGAATCATTGGTGATTTTCTTAAGAGTCACTGTTTCAATCGTATTCATTGCATTTCAATTTCAGTTTATCTTTTTTGGTATTTGGATACCGTTTTACATTTTCGCTCGATTGAGCTTATTTTTCCGCGACCGACAGTACGGTGGAGCTCAAACTAATGCCGTCGCCCATATATCCTGCATTTCAGGATATTCTTAATCCTTTACGGGCTCGCAGTCTGCACCAACTGTAACTTCAGCTGTACCAGTCAGGCTGTGAGTTGACAACTCAAACACAAATCCGCAACAATCGCACTGTGCTCTCTGCGCACCATTGTACAAGTCGGGTGCCGCCGAAAGCTCCGTTGTCATCTGCATAAACAGATTAGTTCAAACACACAACTTCAAATAAAACGAAAAATAAACATACAATTTCCGTATTTTCCCGCGTGGAATTTTATCCTCTTTTATTACACAATTTATTTAAAAGTTACGCGATCCGTCCGAAAGGAAGAAAGTTCATTAAGAAAATTTATCGGGTCTACGCAACATCGAAACACTTTCAAAAGCACAACTACTGAGCTTTTTATGAATACGCTCCGAATGAGGTGAGGGTTTTATTTTTGTTCTTTTGCTCTTCTTTTTTCCTTCTCTCTCTTTCTTTTCTTAAGCACCGTATGCGTTAAGGTTTGTTTACGTGTACTAATGTCGCTACCGCCTCGGTGGCATACATAATTTACAAGACTCGGAAAGTTGGCCGCCGTCTGCTGTAAAAAGTAACACAGTTTACCTTTCAGACCTGAAACCGGTGCGACGATTTCTCCCCGTTTTTTTTTTTTTTTTCCTCTGAAAATCTCTGAAGCGGTCGCGAGAGCACGCCCAGTAACAAGGATTCCTACTTAGTCAAATGGTTTCTTTATAGTTCTACAAGAGTCAAAAGAACTGCTCTATCCGACAGTGCTCACGAGGACGCACCGTGGAGACAATGCTTTATTTGCATTTACGTTGCTAACCTAAATCCAGTGTTAAACCGACTTCAAAGCGCGCACTTAAGTACACATAGTATACATACATCCTTCTATATAAATACATTTAATATTTGAATAAAAAATTAAATATTACTCTCACTTATTTTTTTCAATGTGCATTAAATCCGTCGGGTGATTTAATTATGTGAATTAATTTAATGTTTCTATTGGGCGTATGTTACACGAGGAAAAGCTGTTTGAGACGTCAAGGGTTAATCTTATTATTTTTTTTTTTTTTTTTTTTCCTCCTTTTTTTTGGTGCGCTCGAACAAACCTGTCAGTGTTTTCCCTTCCTTTTTTTGTCTTTTCTTCGTTTCCGCAACAAAACGACGACGAGGCTACCCACCGGAGGCTAAAAGCCACGATTTCTCTTCTCGCAAAGCGACGTCTCACCAAGGAAACTTCTATTTTTATTTTTTCGTCCTTCGAATCCTCCGTATCCATCCCGGGGAGTGGGGCCTTGTGTCCTGCAATTTTAAATCACGCCTGGGCTCGATGTTCGCGTTTACGGCTTGCGGGAGTCGAACCCCGACCCCCAAAACCGTACAACCGATTGCTCTAATAAACTGGAGCCAAACTATAGGGACTGGCATTAACGGCTCAATAAATCGCCCCACCGACTTTGTTCCTATGTAGGTATATCGAGATTTTTGTATTATTCAATGGAAAATTTTCGGAAAATTCACAGTCGTATCGCGCTGCTCTTATAAGCGTGTGCGTAATGTCATCATGTGAGGAAACCTCCGTCAATCAACGCCCTCCGGCAAACAGTCGTCACTAATTAGCATAGTGGGGCAAACAGCCATTTCTCACGTGGTACAAAAGGGGTGGTTGGATGGCTGGTAGGGGTACTTTGCGAGCAAACAAACTGTTTTTCCGCGAGTGGCGTCTCCACACCCCCTTCCCTAGGGGCGCGCTCACCACTAACCGAATTTACACCGTGCGGCAATTCATCTCCCCAGGCGAGAGTTTTCCTCCAACGTCGGCTCGCAATCCACCGATATTTTCTCCATTTTCCTCCCCCTACCCTTCCAACGCCTCTGGTGAAGGGCGTCCGTCTTCAACGTAGTCGTCTCAGGACGACGCCCAAGTGTGCCCTAGTAAAATGATGCTTCCCTTTGAGCGATTAGATATGGAGCCCGTCATACTTCTCATTTTTCAAATTTATTTCAAACGTGAATATCTCTACACTACAAACTTCACCTTCCAAAAAAAAAAAAGTTTGAAATAATTTTCACAGCGAACGTTTATTGTGTAAGAATCAGTTTTTACTATACATTATTCCTTTATATATATCATTAGATGTGTTTTCAAATCATTGAATGAAAATTTGTTGTTAAAAATATATGTCATATATCAGACCGAAACTGGAATATGCATATAATGTTTGGAATCCCCATTTTAAAAAAGATGTTCTATGTCTCGAGAGGGTCCAAAGAAGAGATGACAAAAATGCCATCCGAACTTCGGTCACTACCTTATCATGAAAGAATGAAAAGACTGAATCTCTCCACACTGGAGACGAGGAGATTAAGAGGTGATTTAATTGAGGTATTCAAAATAATAAACAATCATTATTCATGCGAAATGACCAACCTCATTATGTTCAATGAGAACCCTCATCTACATAAGAGGTCATACTCTTAGACTCCGTAAAGAAAAATCAAATAGGATTGTTAGAGATTCATTATTTTCAAATAGAGTGGTTGAAGTTTGGAATAGTCTTCTGGATTCAATAGTCACTTTAAAAAATGTTAATTTATATAAAAATCAACTTGATTTATTCTTAAAAAACAATGGATATTTGTAATTCTTTAATAAATGGATCATTATTCATTTTACATTTTATTTTTATGTTAATTTATTTTTTTTGTTTTTATCTTATTTTTATTTTTGTACCAAACCCCCGACCATGCCGACTCAATCTAATGTAATTATTAAATAAATAAATTATATATCCACGTTTTGGCCATAAAAGACAAACTTAAAGCGTATTCGACAGTTTATGATTGTACACTGTACAGTAACTCAAAAATGGTGTACAATATTACATACACTAGTGTAAGCCCGTTGAATATCAACGCAGCGGTTTCTCATCACCCGTACTGAAAAATAATACGCGCCATCTATGGCGCGTTTATAATACAACAACGCAACAATTTACCAAAGTCGCGAACACTTAAATAATCAATATTGTCCGATTAGAACACGTACGTCATCGCCTCAAAGATAGTGTAAGCGCGATTCCTCGCAACCTAGTGGTACCGGGTTCAAATCTCACTCGCGCGACGCTCTAGTTTTTTAATTATTTACGTCGGTGAGCGTTATCAGCAGACAGACAGACGGACAGACGAATTTCGGCTATTATATATATATATGTAATTCGAGGGAGTATTTTAATTTTTGATCTGAAATTGGTCATAAATTCTTAAAGCAGTGTGTAATAAGCATGCCTAATTAAATTTGAGCGTAATGGCAATGACAATAGGGGCTCATTACTATGTTTCATTCACACAAGCAAGGGTTCGTTTATAAAATTGAAATATACATACGTATGTACGTATATGTATGTGAAAAGTATTCAGAAATGATTTTTATTTTATCGAGAAAATTATTTCAAATAAATATTGAAATCAGCACTTAAATAAAAATCATCGTCGTATGAAAATGTGTTCATGCGCGCATTTATAACCGCGAAAGTTCCATAAAGTATAACGGAATAGGTGTAAAACCCGCCTGTAGGTAACGACGGAATGGTACAACGACTACTTTACATATATATCGACTTTGTCACTTCGTTTCGCCACCCCCCTGTATATACGTAGGTGCATACATACGTATATGTATATTCGCATACATCTAACCCCGGCCTTACCTTGCTTAACGTTCGCCACTAGGGAGAGAGAGAACGTAAAAAAAATTCGTATCAAGAGTCGGAAAATGGCCGATTTTTCGGCATCTCTCTTTGGGTTAGCCTCACTCAGACTTTGTCCGGATTAATAGTCTGTTATCTGCAAATTTATTTGGCGAGCGCTTCCTTCTCGTCAAAGTGAGTGTAAATACTATCGACTTCCGTCTCCGGTGCGCCCGTAATCTTTGAAATTACGTTCGGAAGCACCGGTTCATATCGTTACATTATGAACGCCATTGTCTTATGTAAATTTTACCGAATGGCATTACGCGCCCCGCTCGTGTCACCGGAGGACGACACCTCGAGATATTAAAGTGGAGGCTGTATTTTTTAGCATATCGTTCGTAACCGGTGGTTACACGCCACTAGATTAAATTTTCCGCTCGTTGTGTGCTTGCTAGTACATCGCGACGTGTGCCTTCAAATAAAATTTGTTACCCGCATATTGTTATTTTATATCCATCACGTAACTCCTATGGGGATTTTCATAGCCACTTTAGTCTGCGGTGTCAGCTGCGACCGCGACCAAAAAGCCGTACTGCGTCTCAATTTATAAGCAATAAAATGAAATCTCGACTACTGTGACACTACTGAACGTATCTGCTTTTATCACTTGCATAAAATTTAAGTGATAATTTCAAGCAATAGAACACATGCGTGAATATGTGCGTGCTCTGTGCTTGAAATAGCTGTTTGACAATGTCACGTATATATAACACCTTTTGGTTTGGTTTTTAAATGATATGTACAATATATGTATGTATGTACATACAGTCCCACGACAAGAAATTAGTACATACATACATGCGTATAGATATAAAAATGAATTCTTGTCTTGTTGCGTTTAATACGTTATGCGTTGTAAGAAATTTATTTAGAAAACAATAAATATTACTGACTTTTTTATTTCATATAAATCCAAAAAAAAGAAATAATTTAACAAATTCATTAGTTATGTATAATTAGTTAAACTAAAGTGACCAACCTCCTTTAGGGGGACAGTCTTTCTATTTTGAGTTCTGTCCTCCCTTGAAAAGTGTCCTCCTTTTCGATATTTGAAGACTAATCTGTAAATCTCCAGATTGCAAATCTCTAAGGTACCAGTTGAAAAAGTTTTTTTCAATTGCTAATAATTTTTGAACAAGCGAGAAATCTAGATTGAATGTTGATACTCCAGCTGCAGCACTTGTTGTAAAATTCAATATGTGAGATAATTCTTGTTCAGATATTTCCAACATATTGTTAGAAAATGATACATTGACAAAAAGTATTCATTCAGTGGAAAAGTACTCATTTAAATAATAACACTGTGCAACAAAAAAAACTACCTGAGCGCAGACTAGTCAATCTTTACTAAGTTTGACCCAGTGAATCTGAATATGATAATGAAATTTATTGGTTAGCTCTTGTTTATGAAATATTAGCGTTTAAAAAAATTGACTATTTTACCATTTTTTTTACTTTTTTCGGTCTGTAATTCAAAATTTAGTACTTTTGTGTTCAAAATGAGTATTGAAAGCAATATTTAGATGTTTTTTCTATTAATTGTGATATTTAAAAGCATTAAAATACTTATAAGTATTCGTCTAGCGAATCTTAAAAGTCAAAAATATTTTTTTTCTTTCGGATTTTTTCCAGATGTTATTATATCTTAGATTGTATATATTTTCTACTTCTATGTCAGTATTTTTTTTTTTTGTCTAAACGTACAAATTTGGGCTGTAGATGATTTGAAGTCGCGTTTAGAGGTGGTTGTGGCGTCAGGCGTTTGGGGATAAACGAGAGCTAACCAACAAATTTCATTATCATATTCGAATTCAGTGATTCAGAATTAGCAATAATTTTCGGGTTTCCGCTCCGGTAACTCAAAAACGTGATTTTTTTGTTGCCTAGTGTAATTAATAGGGATGAAAGCATAATTGCAATATAAAATGTTACAAATGTTTTAATTACGCATTTTTCATATTATAGTGTATCGCAATGAATAAAATGTTTATTTTATTTACGATTTCATTTGTGTCCTCCTTTTCATTGTAAAAAAGTTGGTCACCTTAGTTAAACCAAACCCGGAAACACTTTTTGTACACAGTATTTATACTTATGTAGTGACGCAATAGCGCGTTGGACGAGAATCGCGTTATATTAAAATAAATCACCCCAATAACTTGAGCGCGTTGTATGTATGTGGAAACTCGCGTTATACGGGAGTCTACTGTATTCCGTCACAATTTGATTAAGCAGTACCACACTTTGCAAAGATATGTACATCTTATGACAGTTGATATTTTGATATCATAGCTAGTTTTGTATAAAATGTATATACATACATACGTATTATGAATATGTAAGCAACGTCGCAACAGAACAGTTCACTAAATTCATCGTATTACCATAATCAAGTCACTGTAGATTGATTCGTGTCAGTGTCTAATTTACCGTGACAAGTGTAAAATCAAACGAATAATGATAATCGTCAAATTTTTTTTTAATTTTTTGCTAAGCACATTTTTTCCTATTATTTCCTCCCCGTTTTCGTCGAAAAATTCGGCACTCACTCGAGGGGCTTAACGTCTCCTCTTCCCTTGCTTGTCACGTACAAATTAATCATTTCACAAATTTACATAATACGCCTCCGGCTGCTAAATTTGCAAATTTCGTATCCCTGCAAAGCGTCTGAACGTCACCCTTCGTGGTGAGGGGAGACCCCCGTGTCAACCGGACCGAACTCCATAGGATCTGCGCGCTAAGAGCTAAATCGACACATTAACCCGTCGCTATTTATGTATATTATATTTCAATTCAAAAATAATATTCAATGCGACGAATAAAAAATGTGTGTGAATGTCAAAAATCGACAGATGAATATTTGATAATGACAAACGTGAAATTCCTTTATGCGCGAGGAACAGCTGCAATATCTCGGCATCCCTTTTCGTCGCTGTCACTTTTACATCACACTTATATCAAACTGTGCCCTCCCCGGAGGGTGTTCGCCGATATTTCAATATTAATATTTTCTTCGCATATAGCCCGTTTTTCCTTTTGCGTGCCCTCAAGCTCAAGAGCGTCCCACAGACCGGGCGTCACTTTTCCGAGAAAATTCACATTTGGCACGGGAGCCGTCCCCCGAATATTGTGCTTGGTTAGTAAAATATTTGAGAAAGATACACAACAATTTCATATACAAGATTAGAAGTTACGATAAAAGCACTATGTATGTAGAAAGATTTTGCCATAGCTAAAACATTCTCAAACCCGATATTTGAAAAGTATAGTCAATATATTACATACATAAATACATACTCAATAGAAAATGTCTACATATGTATGTAGTATTCGCGATGAAATTTATATTGAATAAAACAACGTCGTTGTTTGGAATATTAGACGCTTTTCGTCGGTGCAGATTGAGAAGCGAACACTATTCAAATATAAATCACAAACGGGAAGGATATATTTCCCGTGTTTTATGGTCGGATACGACGGAGGGGTATTTTTGGTAGGGCGAGCTTTTCAGTACATTAGCGAGGCAGTAACAAAAGTACACGAGGCCAGGTATAGCGATTTGTCGCGAGGGCACAGGTGCTTTAAACTGGTTTCGAAATTGGGCACGGGTGATGAATATGACAGATTATATTATGGATGTTTGTGTAAGACGAGGGAAAATCCTCAAGATACAAATACAAGGTTTGGTAGGGGTGGGGGGGTCAAAAATTTACTCTTTTGCATACAATTTCCAACTACGCGTGTACATACCTTCGTACACTTTCGTATTTACTTTTTCCCAATTTCTGTTCGGTGAAATGACAGCCAATATTCGGATATCGAATAAATATAGGCAAAGAACGCTTCGGGGGGTGGAAGTGGTGGGGTGTTTCTTTGAAGAACCGATACGAGTGACATATTATACATATTTGTGTTTTTAGACTGCACAAATTTGACTTTACTTATAATAAGTTTACGACTAAGCCTCAATTCGTTCATTATATAGGTAACATCGGAACTATGTAAGTAGTAACTGATCGTTGACGGTGTCATTAGGTGATTATCATTTCGCACTTTCCGTGTCGTGTGTGTGTGTGAGTGGGCGTATGTGTACGTGCCGTGCCAGGTATGCGAGCGTTGCGCGCCTAGGCTACCCAGCCAGTCTGTCAGTCGGTTATAAGGTCGATCGGTCAGCCAGATTCCTGCGCTACTATATATTATGTATATATCGATATACATACATAGGTACATATGTATACCTATAATGTGTAATATATTGGGTCGTAGTACTTCATACTTCAAGTTTTACATATTTAAGAAACAATTTATCAGTTTGAAACATAATATTCTTGTTTTTAAGTTGAACAAAGTTACTTGGATTATTATCAGCGAGATTTTATTATTTAAATGGCTTAGTTTGAAAATTGTATAGCTTTTTAAAAGAAATGTGTACATTTTTATTTTGATTTTCATACAAAAATGTTTATTCTTTTTTTTCATAATTTAAAATTATAATATCCAACACAAATGAAATGAAATTTTCATTGAAGTTCGTGACTTGGCATTTTGCATTGTTGCAGCCTTTATACCACCGATGGCGCATGCATTATAATATGTATTAAATATTCTGAAACGGTGTACATACATATGTATGTATGTACATACATATATACGAAATATGCATTTTAAATTTATTTTTTACTATCACAGGACGTTTTAGTATATTTTAAATTTCTCGCTAACGTTATTTTCACAGAAAAAATCTGGATACTTTTGCTTTGTATATTTGTTTGGTGTTGTTCGCCAAGTTTCGTTATTTTTATGGAAGGTCCAACCGATAAACTTTTGCAATAAAACACTTTAATTATTTTTTGTGTCCCACCCCCTCCCACTTTCTACGCCCCTCATAAATGACGTTTATTTCGTGATTTTTATTATTATATTATGGCGGTGCCCTTCTGCAAAACTTTCGGCGTTTATTGAATAGTGATGAAAACAAAAGAAGTACGTGTCCAGCAGCCCGAGGGTCAAGACCCTTCCGAAAAGCGACTGGGTTGCAAAAAAAAATCAGGGGGAGAGGCAAAAACAAAAAAAAGACGAAACAAAATTCGTGGAAAACTTTTCGTAAGACGGTGTTGCTTTCGTCGCTCGTCGACGTAATTACTTTCGAAGTTGAAGAGTGCTCTCGTCATAATTTGAGAGTGATTTTTTACTTTATTTTTAATAAATATACGTATATTTCGACATCATCGTCAAGTTTGGCCCAGTTTGCTAGGCACGCACAAACTGCAAAGTGGTCCTCGGATTATTCACTCGCTGTAATACCTCGAAATGTATTCCATTTCAGTCCATCGCTAATAGTTCATAATATATAATTTAATTTCAGTTGGCGCTCGAGACACTCACACTCGGTATCCAGTGATGGTGTTCATCCATGGGGAAAGCTACGAGTGGAGCTCTGGTAATCCCTACGATGGTTCTGTGCTTGCCAGCTACGGAGGACTTGTCGTAGTCACGGTCAACTACAGACTAGGAATACTAGGTAAATAAAATTATTTATACTGTATACATTTAAATACCCATATATACCATTACGTAATCACTGTATATTGTAGAGATAGTTAATAGTTATATATACCAAGGAAAATTGGTGAATATGACTGATCTTAAAGAAGAATAAATAAAACGAAGAATAAAACTAAGATGGAGTGCTTTTGAAAGAATGAACATTTTTTTTAAATCCAACATTCCTCTATGCTAAAAACGTAGGCATACGACCAATGCGTACTGCCAGTTATGACGTATGAATGTGAAACGTGGATGCTAAATTAAAAAATGCTACGTAAGATCAAATAAGCATGGACAGATGTATGCTCGGTATAACGAGAAGAGATCGCAAGAGGAATATATGGGTAAGAAGCATGACCAAGGTGGCAGATATAGCGGAACGTGTGAAAAAGTTGAAGCGGACACATAGCGAGAAGAATGGATGGCAGATGGACGCAAGAAATACTAGAATGGTATCCGAGAGGATGTGAAAGAAAGCAAAGTAGACCGAGTAGACGATGGGCTGATGAATTGAGAAGAATGGGTGGAGTTTATTGAATGCAGATTGCTCAAGACAGACAGGAATGGATGAGGATTGGAGAAGCCTTCATCCAGCAGTGGATGGTGAATGGCTGAAAATGATGATGATATACCATTATTCATTACACATATATACAAATCAGCAAACACCATCATACACCTGAATCTACCTTTATAAAAAATAAATCCCTGCGACGATAAATTCATCAGGAAAAAATCTGAGCCCCGAAAAGCGACCCTCGTCACGCATTGACCTAACTGGCGTTCGTCGCACCTGCAAGAAGTGTTAAGTGTTGAAGATGGTCTATATGGCTACAGGCCACGTAGGATAGTACTAATCCATCAGGGTTGTTAAACCGGCGTTACGTATTTGAATATTCAAACGGGGTGGCACTAAAGTTGCAAGTTTACGATCGCCTCAAGACCGCTCCGCAGCCAGATTGGGAGACCGCTGGCTGGGAATCGGCCATAAAATTGTTTTCACAACCTGGAGAATGTGAATTTGTACCTGTATAGAGATGTAGCATGGTGGATAAAACTCTGAAATTTTAATATTTTTAGCGTTGAATTATTGAGAAGGGTATGAGGCTTCCAGAGATTAAGCTCAACCTCGCTACCTATTCAAACAACGAGTTATTATTTAATCGTACGTAAACACTTGAAAGTAACGTTGGTAATTGCGAGCAGACGTTAAGTGAATTACCGCTTGAAAAAATTAAAATAAAACCATTTTGTTGTTAACTACATATATGGATAAGTGTTAATGAAAGAAGTTTCAATTAGTAGTATGTTTCAGTTAAACGAGTCGGAATGGCTCTTACATTAGCGCTGATGCGTTTTCTTGAGTGCTTTAAAATTTACACGGAAACTTTAAACGAGCTAAAATTTTCACATAAAGAAAACTATCGAAACTGACGTATAAGACACGTACAATTTCGTACTACTACTATTAAAACTTAGCAGACCGGCAGCTTTTGCGAAATTGTCGCTCACAAAGGGGTGAGTATCCAAACGAAACGCGTCGCGTGCACGTCTTCTCGTGTTTCAAACAATTATATACGAATAAACAAAACTTAATTAAAGTGGCATTTTAATTGGACAAAACGAAAAGACGTTCTGACAAAATAATTGTATGTAATTTAAAGCGTTTTCATTCATTCTGTTAGATTTTTAACGTAGTTTATACATAAAAACGGTTAAATGTACATATATATATAGGTTCATACTAATAAAATCAATATGGTGGAACCAATTTCAACATTTTATTGTTGTATTTTAGAAAATTTAATTAAATTCGAGAAAGTCGCGTGTTGACCACATCAGTTTTTAGCACTGGGGTGAATGCCGTCGTTCCTTCGGCAATACAACCGGAAGCAGATGGCGCCACTTTCGCCGAGCCTCGTCTAGTTATGTATGAATCGAAGCGATTGCGACCTTTTTCGCGCGAAAATCTCCGTCATTTCATTTTTTTCTGGTCCAGCCGCGCTGCGCCTGGAAAACCTTTGAATTTTCAATCACGGCCCATCCCCAACACCAGGTGTTGCCTCACCTGCCAGCGATAATTCTGCTTCGCTGATCCTTCCATCGTTTTGCACCGAATATATCGCCCACTCCCTCAGAAATAATCCCACCTCCATACATACAGACGCTGCAGTATACTGATATAATATGAAATGTTATATTCCTTTGAAGCATGCTCCATAGTCGATTGATTTTGTTGAAGCTATGATACTCTTTTTCAATTAAATCGTTCTGATTAAATTATTATCAAATTCAATAAGAAGGGTTGTTCCGTTTCGATCTATGTATCATAAAGGCTAGCTAAAGCAAGTAGTGCCTAGCTACAAGAATCGATAGATGAGGTCATTCGAGTATGGAATATGTATGTACGTACATACATATGTACATACATTAGGGTGGAGCGACATTGTAAAATTTAAAAATCGGCATTGTAATACCTACCAAAAGTTTCGTTTTATCATCCGTATTCTCGTTAAAATATTGAAAAAAATCTGTGAATATGTCTTCAGGCCTCTACCTGAAGGCGAAAAATGAAAATTTGCCTATTAATTTCGTAATCTGAACACAGAATATAAAATTTTATATAACATGCTCATAAAATTACCCGAACTTTATTGAATATTATAAGTACTTTTTGTTGTAAAAATCTAATTTATTTACGTATTCCTTGAATTATTCAAATAAGTGTGAATTTGTGAGCGCGGTGGATGTAGGCATACGAGTAAATATAAGTATTATATATACGAAGTAGTATGAATAGTAAAAATAAATACTAATTTTCAATTAAAATTGCTATTTATAGAGTAAAAGTGTGCATACAAGTAAAAGTGTTAAGATAAAAGTGCTAGAGTAGAGACCAGAAAAACTTTTTTAATTAAGCGGGTTTTGGTGGACAGAAGAGGTATGATGTAGAGGCAACTTTTTATTACTATTTCAAAACGAATATTCCAAAAAAAAAACATTTCCTTACATCGACGCTCCACCCTATTGTACATACTCGTACATACATACTTCAGAATATATATTGTACACATTCTGTTAACCTACTCTTCGTATACAAATCCTCGAAGAAAAATTTTCGCAATATATATTCAAAGGTTTTAAAAAAAGACCCGTAAAACAAATATATGTTTATAACGCTTGTTTAGCATCGCGTATTTGCCGTGGGAAAAAAAAGTTATGACGAATGATACACGAAAAACCAGTTGGGGTCGGTAAAAAACTTTCCACCGACGCGCTCTGTTTTATTTCGCGCGCGTTTTTCCCGCGGAAAAATTATATAGACGTCGAGGAAAAACCCCCTCGCAATGCTTTTCCGGATAAAAACTCGAAACTCGCCGCGTCGAATCGTTTCAACCAAAGAAAAGTTTACTCTTACGCGATTTACCCTCAATTCTATGTATTCGTCAACCCCTCGCCCCAGTTAGCATTTACCATCCGTTTTGATATAAAATTCAGCATGCGTCCAAGCCAATAAACAATCCCATAAAACGCATCCACAATCGCGCGGCCGTTACGCTTTATACGAAATTGTCCACTTTTATCTGACGTCAAATCGTCGTTCATCCCGGATAAATAAACGAGATCGCCCGTCGAATTCAACTATCGGATTATACGGTTTGAATAAACGAAAGGTATCGCTTTGCGTCGAAATAATTGGTTGAGCACACACAATGGGTGGTACAATATTGCGAAAACTCGATCGTGACTTATTTGAACAGTGAGGAATCGCGATTCGGTGTTGAATTTACGTCGATTTCCCAGTGTCGCTTTTGTATTTTTTTTCCCTTCTTTGTGGCACGGTAGAAATAAAGTTAAAATTTAATAATACAAAATGTACAATATATGCGGAAGATAAAAAATAAATAGTGTAATATTTTCTCCTTTGGGAAAAATATTTATAAATGAAATGTCGCCGAAAGTAAAAGAATTCTTAACCATTTTTGAGCGTTAACGCGAATTTAATTGTGTTTTTGCTGGCGCCTCTCTTTACGCTACGGTGGAATGGTTAATATCCGGGGGTTTTCAATCTGCATAAATCTCTGTGTTGCGAGAAATTTCCCAGAAAATGAAAAAAAAAAGAGGAAAAATCTTCCACACTGCATCGGTCGCATTTATCGTTGAAATGTCACATTTAACGTCTCTGTCTGCCTTATTTAAAAAAAAAAAAAAAAAAAACCTATATATTCATAGGTATATTGCATGAGTCGACTTTGTAAGATATTTTCTCCTACAAAAAAAAAATTTGACTTAACCTTTCTGCTTAAAATTTCATTTCATATTCAAATACATATATTTTTTTTGTCTATATTGTGTCTTATTTTTGTATTTTTATCTTTTTTGTTCTATATCTTCTATTTCAAACGTTTTAAATTTTGTTTTACTGTAAATATATATTGTTTTCTCTGCATGACGATCTGGACGAATATCTGTAATCTCATGCAGGATGATTATGTAAATAAATAAATAATAACTTTAAAATTTGCTCCAGACGTATATACATATGTACATATGTATGTACATGTATGTATATGTAATATTTTTTATACTAATTGAACTTAGAGCTAAAATTAACTAAATTAATGTGTAGCTTAACCAAAAATTTGTTCTATTCAAAAAAATCTTATCATCCACCTCAATTTAAGAGTTTTAATCGATCCTGTTGTAACTGCAATCGGACTTGGGGTATAAAAGAATCCCAAGCGGGCCATTAAAATACGAGCTTCATTTTTCCTTTTTCGTTTCATTACGCTCTCGCTAGCGTAATGTGCCGTACATTACGACTCACGAGACGTATTAAATTTTTTCACTATACTTCGTATACGACCTGCAAAAGTAAAGTGTGCTCAAAGAGAGTAGGCAGTCATTAAAAACCTTGAGTATGCGTGTTTCGCATGATTAGGACCGAAATGTGCTTCGTTGCTTACGGGGACGCAAACTGATGCTGGCGGAGCTGTCTATTTTTAACACCTTTGTCGAGGAAAGCTATAGCACACTGAAATGACTGAACTTAAATTTTCTTCTTGGTAGAATTCGCAATCGCGAATATTGACTCTAGATACTGAAGTGCCCCAAACTCCCAATCGCGCTTATTTATCGAGCCAACTCTCGACTCGCCCTGATTTATAATAGATAAACAACTAAAATAGCTATTTGTACAATTCCACCCCCACTTGACCTAGCCGGTAACGGCTCTCCTCCTCGGTACCCGAATTAAGCTCGAGGATAATTTTACATATTATCCACAGATGTGGATTTGGTGAACGCGCTATCCAAACAACGGGGATAATCTATCGAGTAAACACGGGCCCATCTTTACCAAAAACCCCACCCCCAAAGTATACATTATAGTTGCGTAAGATATAACTATTTATCGCTCGTGTATATATCGAGCCATTATCTATGATATCGATCTGATGCCTAACCCATATCTTACCTTCAAATCTGATGCTGCTTTGTAAATGTACATGCTAAATTACAAATCAGATTTTTAGCATGATTTTGAGCATTTTTTGTCACTAATACACAGCACTAGAATCCCAGCAGAGATGATAAATTTTATTTGCATAATTGATAAGACCAAAAGTGGATTAAAACGCGCGATACGCATACGTGCTCCGTTCTCTCTACAAACAACACTATTGTCGTGGTTCAGGGCTGTTAAATTAAGTGCCATTTCACAATTCTCCGGCTCGGCGGCTTATAAAATATTAACTATCTTGCGCCGATCTAAATTAAAGTGTAATTTTATCTGGTAGTATTGTTTTCGGTCGCGGCTAAGGGATCCGTTTAATATGTCTGCTGGGAGACGTTAAAAGCTGGGTGGTCGCGGTCCCCGAGAACAATGGTCAATTTCGGGGGACCGCGATTTAATATCCCTGTTACTCGCTTTACACATTTTTCACTTAGGTACGTACATACATATGTAGGTATGTATATATGTCCGACATGTGTACGCTCGCTCACGCACGAACACCTATTGTTCGCGTCTGATAGTCAAAATTTTGTTTTTGATTAAAGTATGATTGTATAAGGTATGTAGTTTAACGTCAGAACCCGGGAAAGATCATTATTATTAATTTTGCTCTAAAATAATATGAACAATTAATTTTCCTTTTCAAAAACAAATTTGTTATTAATCAATAGCATAAAACGTTTAATTAAAAATTTCTAGGAAAAGTAAACAGAAAAAAACGAATACAACCTTCACGCTGTTAAAAATCAAATTATTTTATACGTTATACATACATATATGTATGTATGTATGTACACTTTTGCATAATTAATTTTAAGAATCTTGGTAAAATTGTCGTTCCTTTTATTATTAATTTATATTAAGATTCACCCGTAAATAGACTACCATTCAATTTAATTTTCATATAAATTGATGTATTCTAATCACTTTTATGTTTTCTTAAAGTTTTATGGTTGCCCTATTTCGAATTGAAAATAAATCTCCTATAATTTAGATTATGGTGTATCTACTTATCTTTTCATGATGAAAAAGTTTTCATACAGCTACTTAATTTTTTATAGATATAAATATTTTGCGAACATCTATTATTTTATTTTAAATGATTTTTCTTTATCGAGTTTAGCCGCAAAAGTATTTAGCGCCAGTTTCTGAAATCTTGCATCCCTTGGGTTTTGACCTCTCACAATTGACTTGCACGACCGACGCTGATCACTGCTCATCCTCAGAAAAAACTGTATTATACTGCTTTTTTTCAAACCCGTAATTGAATTTCCGAGTTCTTTCATATCATCACATATAATGTAAATTTTCATTCTGAAATTTCACTTGATATTTTGTTGTAGTCGTTTTGTAAAGTGGCTTAACAAAAGTCTATGCGCTAATTTTTCCCTTTCAATTATTTTTGTTCAAAGAAATCTTGCATCTTTTCAAAATTTATAATACTACCTGAAAAGAGGTAATATTACCTGGAAAAGATCTTAAAAAGCGCAAAGTTAAAAATAAGAACAACATCAGCTATTTCAAATTCTACTCTCACAGAGGTAGGATTTAGTATCCAAAGCACTTTCATCGTCATGAATTTTAATGATTTTCCTCTGTAATTTAGTTTCATGCCTTTACGAGTATATATTGTCGTACAACCTTCTGGAAAGCCTTGCGATACATAAGCCTCGAAAATTGCACGTCAAAAGCAATGTGAAATGTTAAATTCACATTTTTTCCAATACTATATTAGCACCCTCAACTTAATGTACTCAAAAATTTGTAGTTTTTATATATGTATGTATATTCTAGTTTTCCTTCTTTTTTCGATGTACACAAATGCAATTTCCCTGTCGCAGAGATCTAATAAAAATTCATCGCATCATATCTTTTCCGACCTCTCCCCGGTGACCTTTTGCGGAAACTGACCCTAGCTGTTACGATCCTTCGTCCACCCTTTTGAGTCAAGCTATATATTTCTTTTACGTCTGCGTGCGTGAACTCCTCGATACTCAACCGGTCAGTTTGGACAGGCCGTATTGACGACGAAAGGTGAGACGACCATTCCATTCTTCTTATTGAAACCCCTTGTATTCCTCTCGCACACAGTTGTTCCATTCCATATGCAAGTCGAAATGAAAAATAAAAGAAAAGTGTTAAGGGGTTTCTCGGTTGAACGACGCAAAAAGTTACGGCGACAACCTTAGTTATACGTTTCCTACCAAAACTCCCCTAACTTTTACTTATAAATCACAATATCGAATTTTTTGCCTTAGTCCTTAAAATACAGTATTTTTCAATTTTCATTCGAAAATATTCATACTATTGAAAATATATATTTTTTAGCTTGTTCAATTGAATAAATTTTATTTAACGATGTATATCTGAAACTAAATATTCACGAAAAGTTTAACGATAACAGAAAACTCCGAGTTTTGTAATTAAGATTCTTGTCACTTTCGCCCGCCATTTAAAAATCCGCTAGCTTACGGGATTAAAATATAAAAATATATATCTCGTACGAACGGTAAACAAATTATCGCAAGTGAAGCTTCTACTACATATTAATAGATTAGAGCAACGGTCGCCAACCTATCGGACCTCAAGGACCTCTAAACTCAAAATCTCGAATATCGCAGACTACTACCATGATTTTATCCCTAAAAATAACATTCTAAATATGAAATCGTAATTACACATGTATTTGCACTCCAAGTTATTTGCAAAAAGTTGGATATCGCCTTATAATGATAATAAATAAACGATATATTCATTATTCATTATGAAAACTGCCAGTTATGACGTATTGATGTGAAACGTGGATGCTAAATTCAAGAATGCTACATAAGATCCAGTGCACCAAGAGAAGCATTGAAATATGTATGCTTGGTATAACAAGAAGAGATCGTAAGAGGAATACATGGGTAAGAAGTATGACCCAAAGTGGCAGATATAGCAGAACGTGTGAAAAAGTTTAAGTGGACACAGCGAGAAGAATGGATGGCAGATGGACGCGAGAAATACTGGAATGGTATCCGAGAGGATGTGAAAGAAAGCAAGGTAGACCGAGTGGAAGATGGGTTGATGAATTGAGAAGAATGTGTGGAGTCAAGTGGATGCAGATTGCTCAATACAGACAGGAATGGAAGAGGATTGGAGAGGCCTTCATCCAGCAGTTGATATTGAACGGTTGAATTTGATGATGATTATGAAAAATGTGGACCACCAAATTTCTCTCACGGACCACCGGTTGGCGACCACTGGATTAGAGAATTAAATTTTACAATTTGAATATTTTCGAATACGCCATGCATGTGTGTGTCAGTGAGTTGATGTCGAGCAATATCGGAAATTAAGTCCATTACGCGTGCAAAACCGAGCTCGATTAGCTCAGCCCTTCGCACCCAAAATAAAATCGAATTTCTCTCGTTAAAAAAAAAGAAAACACATTCGCAATTTTTTTAAACCGCGGCGCAAAAACAACGCTTATTTACACAGGGTTTGCATTGGGGAGAGAAGCAGGGGATTGGTTTCGAACCGCAAGGGCCCCGGGTCGAGGATAATCGTATTCATTGTAGGAGGGGGCCAGATGTCGCCTGGACCAGCTAACAATGTTTGCTCAGAAATGGCAAAAGCTTAAACTAATCGGCTCACAGCGTCTGCCATACTACTTACTTACTGTGAGACCCACGGTTTTGCAGGACAATCGACCCCCGGTTCGATGCGGTGAAAAATCCCTAATGCATTGCTACCTTTAGTAGGATTTCAACGCGAAATAAAACAAGGCCAATATGCCCACATGTGTGCCCATAGTAAAAATCTAGTGATCGATAAGTTTATTTTCTTATTTATTTTCGTTTAAACAAATCTTAGTAAAGCCCTCGGTAGAATTCCTAAGGAGATGGAAATAATTATATATTTCGCATGTGGACAAAGTAAAAATCAATATCTCCAGTATATTTTACCATAATTCTAACGAGTTTCATTACTATTCCATTTTGTGTTTCTCATTTCGCTCCAGGGTTTCGTATTACCAATTCATCCAAATAAAGTCAATCCTCTCCGTACACTGTGTATAATGAAGGTACATATGTATGTATCTACTCGTGTACATGCACGGTAAAATCGAATTCAGCACAGAAACGAGAAAAAGAATTAGGCGCGCACGACTTCATATAAAATGTAAGCGTACGAAAAAAAAAACCTTTTCATTCGCATAATATTGGAAGTATGTAATTTTCCGAAATATAATAATAACGTTATCAGAGTCGATTTGCTGAAAAATTGCAATTTTTATGGCATGTTTCATGTAAAAAAGAATAAAATAAGGAAAGCATGGAAACGAATTATTCTCGTTTAATGACGTATTACGATACTTTTTCGTCGACTCGTCGCTATTTGTTATATCGTCTCTCGTCCAATTATTTTCAAGGGGAAAAAACAGTGGTAAAAGCATCGGTGCGCTCTCTTAAAGATATTTCGATGGATTGAAAAACGAATAAAAAATTACATTTGCCTTCATCTTTCCAAGTCAAATTCAACTGGTAAATTTTTAAATTCGAAATAAACTAATAACGATATAACGATATAAACTAATAAACCTGGAAATATATACCACAGTTTTTTACACGATCAATGAAATTTTATATTATATTTTGTACTTAGTGTGCTAGACATGTCTTTAAAAATATGTATTGTACGTGAGCGCATTTCAAAAATACTTCCATTGAAATGTTGCCAAAACTCTGTAGAAATATATTTTTTAATAATTATTAAGCTATACTATATATGTACATTATACTAGTTATATTATAGCTACTATTTATCTAAATCAAAAACTTTGAGTTAAAATTTTGAAATATTGTGTCACTTATAGAAATTCATAATACATATGTGTATGTGCTTCACGTGATATTATTAAGATTGTAAATATTAATTGAAGTATATCAAGGCAGTATAAAAGAGAAAGGATCTCCTTTGTAAACAGTTTGCCAAGTCCGCTTAGGAGTACCAAATAAAGGCTATCGTTTGCCCAAACTCTATAGAGACATAACAGTGTTTGGCCGCACACACACGTGAGGTTCTGGAGTTCTTGCCAAACAAAAAACTAATTAAAGTTCCTTCGGATCATCCCCAAATCCCGCCACGCAAGGGTAAATTTCCCATAAGGATAACGTTAGACTTAAATTAGTTCATATTTCCTGAAGAAAAAATAAACGGATATTTTTATCTTTGCAATAATGCATTCAATAAATAATCATCGCTATCCGATTAAACCGAGTTCTTTGGAAAGTGCGTTGTCAGTATAAAAATATTTATTAGCTCAATTGTATTTCAAATAATATTGATTTTTACAAAATTATTACTGAATATATCAGTCGATTAATGTGCTCTAAAATAAATTATTTTTAAAAATCAAGATTCTCGTGTTAAATGTTCTCACGTGTCTCAAGGGTGATGCGGAAATTTTCTCAAAACGAAATTTCAGTCTTATTTTCTAAAACGAGCTGAAGTGCTTCGAGCTCTCCTTTTATGTATTCAGTTGGTGTTTGCTGTTCACCGACTTGAACTTTTGTTTAGAAAATAATCACTTCAAAGATCGTCCGAAGAACACTCACTAAAAATTTACTTTTGACTCACTTGAGTATAATTCCCCCGCATTTTCGTTGAAAGCAAATATTGTACATACACATAATTTTATTTTAATCCTCGCCAAATATTTAGATGTTACTCATAAATAGAAACAATTTTTTGTGTGCATAATATATTTTTACTTCGAAATATGTAGTCAAATAATAAATTTCCTTTTATATGAGAATACTGCGTAGACAAATAAAATAAATGTAGTATACTTGTGTAACTATATATATATGTATATGTATACATTCAGCGGAAGGAAGTTGGGTGGGGACAAAAAAGACGGTGAAGAAGTGGGACACTAGTATTAAGGCCGATTTATTTCGCATTTCCTCTGTGCGTGAAAAACCGATTTTTCACGAGTCCTGCGTTTCCGTGCCATAATTTTTAATAGACCAATAATTTCCCAAAACGGCTGCACTTTTTCTTTATGGCAATTTTATCCCGATACGAAACGGAGGGGAACGAACAGTCCGTTCGGGATTTTCTTTATCTTGCTCAGTTTTTCCAATTTTTCCCGCAGAACGATCGAATCCGTCATAGTCATCTCGAAGAAAACGCCAACCAAACAAACTACACAAATACGCATACATCAAACCACATACAAACTTCAACAACATTCTTCTGATAGACTGGTACTTTAATTAGATTTTTTTTTATTTTGTTTCAGGTTTCTTAAATCCAAGATCAGACGAGTATCCAAGGTCTCCGGCGAATTATGGTCTGATGGACCAAATAGCAGCTCTGCATTGGATCCAAGAGAACATAGCTGTATTCGGAGGGGATCCAACTAACGTTACTCTCGTAGGCCATGGCACTGGTGCAGCATGTGTCCATTTTCTGTTGACCTCACTAGCAGTGCCTGAAGGTAAATTACCTATCCGAAGACTTGCTCCACACTCGCTTTAGTTTCGTATCTTTCGCTATGGCGGAATGGATGGTGTGTTCTAATTAGATTATCCGGACTTATCGTGGCCGCGCACGCGAAAGTGCCGAAAAGGGGGATTAGAATTGGTGAAATTCGTTTGAGACGTGACCGCAAGCCGCTCAACACCGCCGAAATCTCTTTATGGGACAGGACAAGCTTTCATGTCCAATTAATATTGAATGCTCACCCCAAACACTAATGAACCTCTCTGCTTATTTATACCGTAGACGTAGCCATGACGACACGTTCTGGTTTTCGCATATACGCGAATTATTACTGTATAAGTGTATATACCACAATCTCCTACCTCAAACCTGTCATATGATGCCTAGAAGAAAAATGTAATGTACATATTTTTGTACATACATTATTTTAAACATATGGACTTTTTAGATTCTAAAAAATGCATTGGGTTTTTCAAACCCATTGGTGGGTCTCAAAATAAATAAAAATGGGTCGCGACAAACGGAAAAAATCCCAAATAATTGGTTTCGTCAAACGTTGCAAATATTAAGAATGACACCGGAATGGTTCATTCCTCTATCATTATTTAATATATGTCAATGGAGATATTTTAAAATAATTAAAACTCGTGATATTGTCACATCTAACTTCTCTATCCCAAAGCCTTTGGAAGCCCTGAATCAATAATTGAGTTAAACTTTGATCCTGGAGAGGAGGTTGAATTTCTGTACCTCATTAGTTCATTTATGTATGTACATTGAAAAATGATTTTCAGTAATTTAACGAGTCTTATTTTGGATTAAGGTTAAAGGAGAATTTCTACTTTTAAGTAAAATCATGAAACTATTACCCTTTACTTCAACTTATTTGTGTGAACTAGGATTTTCCACTGTATCTCAATTAAAAACAAAATACAAAAACAGGCTCAACACTTATGCGTGTAGCATTATTTAAAAGCAAAAATATACGCTTCTTTTTCAATTAATATCTAAAGAAAAACGATATAATATTAAACAGTAAATTCCCATTTTTTCAATTTTTCCGGGTTTTCCCTGTCATTTTAAATTTCCCGGGTTTTTAGCAACCGTAGTTTCATCCATAAATATGCATATATAATGTGTCAATAGTAAATAAAGAAAAATCATGGCTGTACAAAGTTTTGGTTTACATATATTATTATACATATGTATAGGCATACTGAGTTGCAATACAACTACGACCCACGCAGTTCTTGCAGTGGGTCGTAGTAAAAAACGTTTGAAAAACGCTGTTTTAGAAGATAGGCATACATAAATTTTTGTTTTAAATTAATTTCTTATAGCCCAACAACAGTATCAGAGAAAATTATTCATAAATTCAATCTTGAATAAATACACTTAAATAATAAAACCAAAGAAATACTTCAACAGTTAATTAAAACAACATCTTTAGTTAACTTTCGAAAGTTGTTCTTTCAACTCCTCAATTTCATTTGGCATTTATACCAGATTCAACTTGAATATTTTACATTAGCGATGATTATACTTACGATAGCGGTCGCGGATAGCATGAGCTCATCACCATTTTCTATTATTTTGAACGAGCTGGACGCCACGCCGCGAGACTCCACTTTTTCGTCACACTCGTGTTGATGATTGATAGTCGATTCTTCACACAATGGCATCCAAAACAATAGCGGCGGGCTCTGCATCCCCGTCATAAAGACCCAAAGGGCTCAACTCACTCCTCGATTGAATAATATACATAGGTAATACCCCCGGGACGTATACCAATCCCTCGTCAATACTTGGAACTGCATCGTTTTTGGAAAATTTTCACGTGTATCGTATTGCATACAATTGTATGTTCGTCTATGTGCAATTTTGCTATGCATGAACCGATCTCTAACACTGTCTACTTTGTATGCAGTGCTTGTAAATTGTTTACACGTATGATTTGCATCGAACGATAAATTTCGAAATTAATAATCAAGTTAAAAGCGCTGTGTTTGGATTATGTTCGTATTTTCCCTACCCTTGCGGTATCTACTACATATAAAGATTGACTAATTTTCCATCGTGTTATATGTATATGAATCAAGCTTATAATTATCGACGAGAGTTACAAAAGCACACAATAGCTATTGCGCATGGATTGGCTCTTTCTCTTCAACCAATTTCAACTGAGCTGAAATATGCACGGTTCAATACACGTTTCAATATTTTCATACATGTCGAACTATGCACCAGTGACGCTTGGTTATTTTTACGAACAGGCGATGGGTAATGTTTAAGTGATGCCGAGGAGTGGTTCGTTACTGCGAACAATGGGTGCAAAACAAAAGCTCCGGTGCAATCTGCAATCGGGCCTCGTTCCGATCACAATGGCATTAGGAATTTCTCGTTTATTGCGAACACCGTACAGATAGTATCTAATAGAGTTATTATTATCAACAGTGGCGAGCAACAATGGCCGTGGGCAATTTTAACCCCGGTGGAAATCTCTGTTCCGTACATTGGAAGCTGCGATTTATCAATTCTTTTCGAAGCAGACATTGAAGCCATTAAAACTATCCGTGGGGGTTACAAAGGGGATTTGGGGATATGAAAGTGGGTGAAGTCAAGCGATTTGTTGAATCACACGTCATGAGTCGGAAAAGGGGGAAATGGTACAATTCATAGACGTTACGATGTCACGCCAATGGCAATGGTGAGTGGGAGAAAACGACAAATAGTCGGCAGTTAAGCCTCGGCACACCCGCCAAAAAAGAAAGTTCGAATTCGTTCAATCGTTGGATAAATTTCCCGGAAAGGGTTCAGAAGCCGGGTAATTTTGCGCTAGTGCCTCTTAAAAGGTGACATTTTAATTTAACCGACGAGTGACGTAAGCGACGTTGAAATTGATACGGTTTGCTTAGCTGGAAACGATCGGTCTTTGTGCCTCTGAGTAATGGCAAGTCTTTAGATTTTTTCCCTCCCCGTATGCATTTGAGTATAATTTGAAACTTATACAGACTTGTATAGTTTGCATACAGACTTGTATAGTCACTATCCTTTCGATTTAAATTGAAACTGATTAAAAAGTTGCATGTAATCCAATTTTCTCGTGTAATGTTAACGGGTGTTCGAATCCAATTCCCGGAAAAACCGTTTTCCACAATCAGCACCGGAAAGAAGAACACGTCATAAGCTCGCGTAGAAAAGACGCGCCAACGCATTCGAATGTATAGTTTTCTTTGGCTTATTTTCTCCGACAAAACAATCGATTTACTCTCGCTTTGTCTTTCCGCCAGTGCACTCTTATCGTATCCGTCTGCAATTTCAATATATGCATGCCTTGCATTGCAGGGTTTTATTGTTTGTCAATGGTGCAGTGATTTCGTACTTGGCATTACGTATAATAGGTTTGTTATGCTGCGGGATTACGTTCCTCCTATTATACGATATTGTATTATTATTGTTTCAGGACTATTGTTTCATAGAGCGGTGCTTATGTCAGGATCCGGCCTGAGTCCTTGGGCCATCGTCCCAGATCCTGCCAAATATGCTGCCGTTGTAGCCAGACATGTAAATTGTTCACCAGGTAAATATTATCCTTTTAGCTTTACATTTTATTGGTATACACTTTTGATTCAAATTAAAAACATTCGATAGAACCGCATGCGAAGTAAAATAAATAACTAACAGAAATTCACTCACTCCGTATGATTTATGTTTCTTTTATTCATTCAATTAATTCTTGGATAATTGCTTTTTCATATTATAATTCAGAAAAGTTCGGTAATAAACGAGAGGGCCAGATCTGAATATTACAAAAAGAGTCAATAGCAGCAGCAGCAGCAGCCATGGCAGCAGCAGTACGAACCACTCGGCTCAAAGCCGAACGTCCCCTCTGTATAATTTTCATCTCATTTTCAAAAGTCATTTAGCCTTAATGTGCCGATATCGTTGAATATACATACATATAATAACCGGCCGTATAGTCCTTTTCGCTTTTCCGCGCGACATGCGAAAAACAAGATATTTTCGACAATATTTCTGATTCTAATTACGCCGACTGATAACGCCCGAGTGACCTCAACAGTATTACATTACATACATACATATACACATTGAAAGTAAATACGTCATAAAAATTCTCATATTCTACTTGATTCAAGTTTCATAGTAGGTACCTACATATGTATGTATAGATAGAAAAAAAATCATTTGAAAGAAAAAATACTACAATTTATTTCATATTTGCCACGAAATTTATTCAAAATTTCATTACACGAGTATAACATTAAATTTTAAATGTAATGTAATTTGACTTTTTTCCATGGCAAAGCCTACTGTGAATTATGAATCAATAACATTTTCAAGGACGAATTAAATATTTAAGCGCACTACATATATACATATAGTCACTGTAGATAATCATATTGTAGGGATAGTTGATAGTTATTTATACCTAGGAAAATTTGTGAATATGACTTGTTGTAAAGAAGAAGAAATAAAACGTAGAATGAAATTAAGATGGAGTGCTTTTGAAAGAATGAACATTGTTTCGCTGTGCTTAAAAAATAAGGCATACGACCAATGCGTACTGCTGGTTATGACCTTATGGATGTGAAACGTGGATGCTAAATTCAAGAATGCTACGTAAAATCCAGTGCACACAGAGAAGCATGGAAAGATGTATGCTCGGTATAACAAGAAGAGATCGTAAGAGGAATACATGGGTAAGAAGTATGACCAAGGTGGCAGATATAGCGGAACGTGTGAAAAAGTAAACACAAAGCGAGAATAATGGATGGCAGATGGACACCAGAAATACTGGAATGATATCCGAGAGGTTGTAAAAGAAAGCAAGGTAGACCGAGTGGATGAAGGGCTGATGAATTTAGAAGAATGTGTGAAGTTAAATGGATGCAGATCGCTCAAGACAGCAGTGGATGGTGAACGGCTGAAAATGATGATGACAATGATCAAGCGCACTATACATATGTATGTACATTGCATGTACATACATAGATAAAAATTAAAATCCAATAGGAAATAATTTTTCGAAAGGTCACGTTTTCGAGTTAGGATTTTGGCTATTCGGGTATACGTGTAAATATGCGCGTATTTCGTATCGGATGTTGGACGGTCATCAGTAATTGCCCAATAAATTTCAATTAATAGCGCAACATATTTTCTTGTTCGCGTGCCGTAAATTTTCACACAAAGCGCGGGAAAATGAAACAAATTCGCCGACGAAACATCGATAAATCCGCGCGCGGTGGACTCCACCGCCCCCTAAACCTCATCCCCCAATTTCCAGGACTTTTCAGAGGAAGAACGCGAACGAGAGGAGGTCTACCCACCACCCCCAACATCCACACCCTCTCACCCCATCATCATCCGCATGGTGGCAGAAGTGGGATGGGTAATGGGGGGATAGCGGCGTCAGCGTCTCGCATCCAGGGGGATGCAAGGGCGTAGCAGGGATTCAATTTATGGCAAATACCCCCGCCGATCCAATTATTACACAATTAAGTCGAACATAACCCCACCGTGTTTTAATTCAGCCCCTTCCCTGCTCGGACAGCGTTGCACGGATGTGACTTTTTCCGATTATTCGTATACGTGACGCTGGGCATTTATTGATTTTTTTTTTGTTTATTTCATCAATCCCCCCCCCCCTACTTATAACCTTACTGTAAGCTTACTCATTGATTTTTTACATTGTTTAATATTCGTTTCAGAGCTTCCCCCTCCACATTTGGTGAAGTGCTTGCGGGACAGGCCTCTGGAGGCTTTGCTGTCGGCCCCAGTGCAAGCGCCAGATTTCGCGTACGCCTTTGGCCCCAGCGTCGACGGGGTCGTTATAGGTAAACAGCCGAATTAATTATACACCTCTCGATATTTACATTTAAAGCCTGTCCGAGCCCACGTTTATTTTCACAATATAAATAAAGGTCTAATTTAATCCACGATCCGACCAAATTCACTATAGACATTTTCAAAAATTTGCATCTACGTATATACATACTGTCATAATATACGGTACATTTTAATATGGGTACGAAATGACGTTCAATCAAAAATTCAATTGAATCACCTTTAAATCAAATATATATTATATATTTTTCATATTTAGTCAATATTTCAAATACATACAACAGCCGTTTAAAATTCAATATTTTATTTTGCGCCAAACTGTAAGTATTTTCGACCATCGTGAACATTTCTTAAGCTTCACTGCTATATGTACATTGTACATAGATATCTGTTTACATTTTAAATACCCTCTCAAGTTACCGAAACGAAAACAAATATTTTCGCTTACCCGTAGAATTACATATTAACAAAAGTTCGCTTATTGAAAATTTGACAAATTTCACATAAAATCGATTACATATACATATTTATGCGTATTTGCAATGTGTAATACTTCCACACACGTTAAGGTTTAATAAAATTTCGTTTAATTTTGCCCGCTACGACGTTTCCCATTATTTTTATCGCTAATGAGTGAAGGGTCAAGTACCCCTTTCGTAGCTCGACCGAAAGTTCGAAGGGTTTTTCCCGCTAACAGTATAACGCCTTTTATATCAAACATTGGAAGAGGGTTTATGGAATAATTAACGCAATATTTAAATAATATTAAAATTAAATTAAAAAGTTACTCGATGAAAGTTATTTCATAGCCGAAAACGTGTTCACCAATCCAACGCACGTTTCGAACAATATTTCCTCTCATCAATCAATCACTTAATCCTATTCGTTGAAAATTTTTTTTTTTTTTTGCGATTCGCCGTTTGTTCTCTTTATTTTGCCCATACAGAATACACTCCGTTTTGCAGATTTACGTCGAATCTCACTAAAACACCCATCCACTTATCGGCTCCCGTGTCGGATACAATATTTGCGTGCTCGAACAAATTCGAATCTTTCACATTTATCTTCAACAAGAATATATAAGAATAAAATAAAATAATACACAATAGATCCTAAGTGTGTTTTCATTCTTGAGAATGCCTCCGTTCTTGCCTTTACCTCTGTCAACCTTCTCTCGTGTCACAGAATGATAATATACAATACATTACACTGTTTATAATATTATTTTTTTTGCAGATACTGGAGATTTGTTATCACAGGATTCCAACGCGTATGACTATAATGGAATGGGAAGTCCCAATGGACAGTCTCATCCACGTTTCAAGCCTCCTCAAAACGCAATCAACATCCTCAACCACGTGCTGCTGAGGAAGAGTGCCGTTGCTCAACTTACAAAGTGAGTATTATGCTTAAAAATCGGATAGTTATAATACGAAACGCTTATTATACGTTTGAACGCGTTCATATAGACCGGAGTTGATCCGCAGGTCTTTTATTATTGCTCTCTAGGCTATACTTAGCATGAAACGACATTCCCTAATAGTACTTCTACTCTATTTCAGTAATAAAACGGCACACTAAAGGACTTTTGGTACCACTTTGGGGTCAAAAATTGCAACTTGTATCATTATGTATCCCACATTGAACGCTTGTCGACTTTCTTTTCTTATATACTTTGTACATATACATTCGCAGATACGATTTGATGCTGGGTGTGACGAGAGCGGAGGCTTACTTCGCATTCAGCGGTGACGATGTGCAGTACGGAATAGAAGCCGATAGAAGATCGAAAATTTTAAGGACTTTTGTGAAGAACACCTACAGCTTTCATCTATCGGAGATTTTGGCTACGATAGTCAACGAATACACCGATTGGGAAAGACCCGTCCAACATCCCATTAATATTCGGTAAATTTTCACATTTTTATTTTTGACAGAACATAGTCAAGTATGAGACTATGTACATTTAGATATAATATAACAAACATACGGTTACAAAATTAGAGGTTTGATTGATGTGTGAGATACGTTATGAAAGGTGATGCTTTCAAAATTGTATTGAATATTGTTGTCGGTATAAAAAAATCAGGTATTTTTCGCACGCTTGTGTACCGTTGAAAATTGTATTTTTTTTTTATCAGAGGTGGCCTCACGCATTTTGCCCACGCTGTTGTTTGCGATTTTCGACAAAAACTGAGGTTATTGATCGGAAGCGGCGCATAATGGCAGCCGCCGCTAAGCTCCGTCAAAATGTTCAATTAATTTTTAATAAATAAAAGATAAATGAGGATGCGGTGGTGAGTGGATGGGAGAGGTGGTTGAAAGCTCACAATGGGTCCTCTCAGTGGGTGGTTTCGCAGGCAAACATTGTAGCACCACTGGAAAGCTATTTTAATTTTCTGTAACGCAAATATTTCAGTCTGTGGAAATCTTCCCAAAAGTGTCTCCGCGTTTCAATAGAACCAAGAAATTGATTTTCAGTAATGTTTACCGCTGGGCGCGCTCGTTGTTTGACAAACATCAACAGTTATACATTCACAAACATATGTATGTATGTACATATAGCCCCATGTGACCAACATGCGATTCGTCTCATCTCCGTATTTAATATTGAAGTCGACTCATAAAAATTCTTAATATGTATATGTGTCCCAGACGTTATTGAAAAAGTTTTTATCAAAGCGTGAATTTTCAGCTCGAACGGCAAATACTTATCTCTATTATACTTTCTCCGTATACGGACGTGACAAGTATTCGCGTGTGAATATTTTATTTCTTGATCAGAAAACTTTCAGTAGGTTTACCTACGTACCTGCTCGGGGATCTTCCTTCAGTTTTTGCGCGACGACTCGCCCCCGGGCTAAAACTTATTCACCTGATGTATACTTGCTGGCTGGACACTTTTATGTCCCGTTTCATACGTTCCGGTCAAAATATGTTATTATAGTTTGCAGTTTCTCCCAATAATAACGCCGCTGGGTACACATAAAACTTTCCTCCGGAATATATGGTATGGTTACGCGTCGTCTTTCTCGGGGCTGATGACTTATACTCGCAAAACTGTGCCACTTACGTGGGACGCAAAAACCATTTCTAATATTTCCAAAAAAAAAAAAAGTAGAAGAAAGTTTCCTTTGTCCTGAATGATATATAATTCATTGCGGTGGCTGTGCCATAAGTAATAAGTTTTCCGAACGGTGCAAATGTCACCTTTTTTTTAAAAATAACTCTGAATAATGCAAAGAAGAGACACACAGTGTTTCCGCGGAGTCCGTTAATGTATTTGCGCACAATGGCGATGGGGAAAATTCACAGAGGACTATTGTGAAACTTGCGGAAAATTCCGTTGCACATTTTCCGAGCAATAAAATCTTTACGCCCCCAAACATGCATGTGAAATTTCACGTCGGCCTGATACACTGTAGTCACTGCATCTGAGCCACATTGTTCGCAACTTTATCCTTTTCATATACTATCTTATAATTAAGTGATTTGATCATATGTCGCAACATAGCGTAACGTACGTAGTAAAAAGTCATTTAATTTCAAGAAGCCAAAACACCAACACTTTTATGTAATCAAAAAGTCGATTATACGAAAGTGTAAATGTGTTGTCCTTTGGAATGGAAAATTCCGCAAATTCTTAACAAAATAAAACTGTAGTTCAATTTGATATTCAGCGTACAGACTTACATTTGCGAATATTTATTGTAAAGTGGAATATTTTGCGGGCGACATTCCCATAACACATTTGAGAGTTGAGAATGGCTTTTCCGCACAGAGGAAGCTCGGGATGAGCGCATGAAACGAGATGATGCCCGCTCACAACGAAGCTCGTAATATAAACGACGATTTTCGAGCTTACATCTGGGCGAAATTTTCATTTTCAAATCGTCATAAACATATTTTTGCATTCAACGCCTGAATATAATTCGCGTTTCAATATTGCGAAGCGACGAAAAATCGAAATTTTACATTACACACACTAGCATGACGTATAACGTAACATACATATTTGAAATTCAGATGAGAGTTGTGTGTTTGATATTAAAATGAGCTGGGCTCGGTATCGCAAGAATGATTACACCATATTTTCAGAGCGCATTCACACAGAGTGTGCATTCAAAAGCCATGTGCAACTTTGTTGCATCGGGCTCCTTTCAACTGTAAAGTTGGCCGTTGAGCTTATCGCTGAAGAACAAACAGTTGCCCTCAAACGCTGTTCACAATCAATATGCCGTCTTGCTTTTGTATTTTATTGTCTAATATGATTAAGACGCGATTGGTCGTTATATTTTTATGTTACATGGTATAAATATAATCATTTAAAGCTCAAAATTTTATATTAAAAAAAGTGTGCTAAGCTCATTTACTCCCGTGCCACCTTGCTCTTAGAGTGTGAGCTTATCAAGTAATTTCAAGTCTTAGCGTCTGCTGCCGCAGTTCAAAAATAAAAACGTGAACAATCTCGCCCATACTACATAGCCCATCTGCGAGGACTTCATTAGGATTCCTCGTGCGTCCCGTCGCGTTGTTCTTCTTGCAAAATCGTCGCAGACAATGTTCAGAGAACGGAGAGCGTTGCAGTCGCCATTCGAAGCTGCGTCACGTGCAAAACTGGCCAAGCAGTTGACAGCTTCTCGTTCCGGTTTAAACTCGGCCACGAATCTGAGCTCTGTATCTGCGGTTTCCGTCGAAGCCTCGCAGATAGATACGACACCGGTAATGAAGTTCGGTCCGTCAGCCAGGCACGTCCCCATGACAATTCATATCCTTTTCGCATGGGGAACTTTGTCCGTGTAAGTCGCGAGCTTTGCACAGGGCTCGCACAAACGCGCGAGCTTCGCATGGATAACGAGGCAGAAACGCCGCGAGCTTTTCACACTCAAGTAACCCATTCGAAAGTTCAGCCAAATGAGACTTTTACTTATTTCACGCTCGCGTTTAGTGTGCGCTCTTCAGTGTATAGATAGATAGCTTCGGTTTAATTATGCTGAAATTAAAATAACATATCTATAGTTTGTGTGATGTTGCCGCTACACATGACAAATAATATCGTTGTTACACTTTTGTATTCATCAAATGATAAAAGATTTATTTATTTAATAATTACATGGAGAGGCGGCATAGCCGATAGGCCCATGGGGTTTAGTACAAAAATAAAAATAAGATTAAAACAAAAATTAAATTAACATAAAAATAAAATGAATAATGGTCCATTTATTAAAGAATTACAAATACCCATTGTTTTTTTAAGAATATATCTCGTTGATTTTAATATAAATTAACATTTTTTAAAATGACTATTGAATCCGGAAGACTATTCCAAACTTCAACCACTCTATTTGAAAAGAATGAATCTCTAACATTCTTATTTGATTTTTCTTTACGGAGTCTAAGAGTATGACCGCTTAGATGAGGGTTCTCATTGAACAATATGAGGTTTGTCATTTCACATGAATAATGATTGTTTATTATTTTGAATACTTCAATTAAATCACCTCTTAATCTCCTCATCTCCAGTGTGGAGAGATTCAGTATTTTCAATCTTTCATGATAAGGTAGTGACCGAAGTTCGGATGGCATTTTTGTAATTCTTCTTTGGACCCTCTTGAGACATAGAATTAATAGGAAATTGGAAGTTATTCGCAAAATTGTTTTTATTATTGCGTTCTCATGTTTGATTATAGTTTGATATATTTTTTACATTTTTTAAATCGCGAATATCTCATAAACGAGAGCATATCAACAAAAATCATTACCGGATTCAAATTTAGTGTGTCAAACTTAGTAAAAATTGATCAATCTCCGCTCTGGTTTTTTGTTGCTCAGTGAATTAGCAATGTGTTGGCAACGAGCCGTTATCTGTCAAAGTTGATTTGAGCCATACACCCATTCAATCAACGGTACAGTGTACAATTTTTTGACCTACTGACAAACAGGCTAAGGATTGTGCTGTTATTGTACAAACCGATGCACATGGGTGGGATTTGGATTGGAATCCACCGTCATATGTATGACGTGTAAAATTTTTGATTGGACAAAAGGCACTTTTTATTTTATACCTACATATAGATACGTTTAAAGAAGATAAACTCTGTATCTACAATGTACATAGGAGTATAAAATATAAATTGCGACTGTTTTTGCAGATATGTTATAATGATTTATTATGAATTGATGGAAAAGTAATGGTCTTGGTTAGGCTATTCGCCGCAGGCTACTACTGTCATGTATGGCCATATTCTTTTCGCGAACTTTTTTTTTGTTTGGCTGTAACATTACCATATGTAAATCTTGTTTTTCTCGTTGGAAGCGCTTTTCCGGGGTAAATTCTTGTGCATGCTTAATTCTCGCAATATATCCGAGGCCGGAAAATGAAAAGCTCGCGTGGGAAACTCCACTGCAGCGGACGCCCGCGTCTACTCCTCTCATTTCAACGGACTTTTCTTCGTACCAACCCCATCCCAGCCAACCCTCATTTTCTCGACATAATGAAAGAGGGAGGCTCTTGCATAAGAAACCGGGAAAAAACGACATCCATACTCGTGCGCTTAAGAAATAGTTACGTGGCCGACGAAAAGGAGGTGGGGCCGTCTTGTCCGCAATTACACGGAAGTGCATTTCACAGCGGCGACACAACCATCAAGAATGTTTTTAAATAAAACACCATATGCATATTATAGTTTAAAAAATCCATTTGTGTCATATCTGATTTGGATAAATTATTTTTATATCCATATAACGTGGAGAAATTCATGCTTACGAAGAAGCTATTTTGTTTTCTTGAGGACCTCTTTCACTTGCAATACGTACCATTCATGAATGGAAAAGCATGCTCGAGAAACGTTAGCTTTGCCACTGATACTCAGTTGTATATAGTATCTGCTAACAGTGTTCACATGTACGGCCTCAATTTATTTTGATATTGTCTGCGTCATCCCGGGCACTCGTCTAGCTCTAGACAACAATGCCTCCACTCCCTGTTTTATTCAGAGTCCTATTTCACCAGAAAACACCGTGTTTTATGTGTGACATCTCAATGGTAAAAATAAAAGACCCGCGTGACAGCGAACACAAGATTTACATTCATTTATATATGTGTGCGTCAGTTTCGTGTAAACTTTTATCAAATATATGTATATATTTTTTTATATATATATTTGACCACATAAATGAAACACTAATCGAACAAAGCATTTTTCGACATGCACACTCGTACAATTTAATTATATAAATATTGTTTGAACGTGCATTTCAAGTTAATTTGTAACTTCGTTAATTTAGCGCAGCGGTTTGTTAAAATAATTTGTTGTTTGATATGATCCGTTATGTTCGCTTATATTTTGTACATTCCAATGTTTATATTTCGAAACACTTTTATACCATATTCGCAATTTATTTGCAACTGGGGTTGGCTTTAATTCCACACGCCTATCTGATATTTTTATGTGATTTTTAAAAGCGTTATATTACGCTACGTATTTTGTGTAATGCTGCGTTCGCTCTTTAATAACCATTTATGCCGCATTTCTAGAATCACGTTTTTATTCAATATTGCATAGTTTTGTAGCGTTATATTGAAATGATTCCCGTTCAAATATGGAGCACGAATTTCTCGTCACGTACGAAATTCCCCACCCCTCGTTCGAACCCTGTATTCTCCGTTTATTTCCAGCGCGACTTTCCCTTTATATTTAGGCGTTGGCGAAAAAACAAAGTTCAAAACACAACTCGCGTACATGTGGGGTGTACGTTCCTGTAATATCCGAGCTGAAAAGTGGTAAAATAAAGCGAAAAAGAAACCACTCCAGTCGAAGCTCTCCCATCACACTCGACTTGCTCGCCCTCGCGCCACCGAATGGTTTACGACCAAATGGCCCAATAACTGCGAAGAGTTTTCCACTGCTTGTCCCTGTTTTTATCAGGTTCCAATGGCGCTATGTGCTACAAAATGGAAAATAATTTTCGAGCCAACGTCGACAAAAATACACAATTACACCTCAATGGCAATGTCCCTGCACAGATTGAATTCGGTTGTACACAACACGATTGAAATCAATTTTCGTATCGGGCGATACCGTCGCAGATACATTTTTGTGTGCCACTACTTTGAATTTCAATTCGAACTTTATTTATGGTCACTTTTTGTGCGGGTTGAAAATTGACGTACACGAGAGAGTACCCTATTGACCAATTGCACCTACGTTTGTACGAATTAATTCCAATACATTTAATCTAAATTCAAATAGAAAAAATATCTGAACTCGGTCTAAAATTAGATCAAAAACACATTTATAACATGAAATGGAGATATAATTCTGTTCAACGTTCATACAATGTCATAATGGATATCAAATAGACAATTTAATGTATTTTTTTCATATAAAATATTAAACTCTCTAATAAGTCCTATTCTTGTTCTCTTTTCGTTTAAATACCCCCAGAATGATTGAAGGTATGGTAATAATTAAATCCCATCCCCAGAATGATTAGGTATGGCAATAAATACTCAAATACTCAAAAAATATTTTTTTTAATACTAATCTTTCATCCCTAAGACAACAATTTATTTAATATAATCACATTTATTATATAGGGTATGTATATACTCAATATAATTTATTTTCCCTTTGATTTTTTTCAAATTTAAAATATTATGTATTTCATTTGTAAAAGCCCTAATAGGCGTTTAATAAATAAATAAATATATCAAAATGTACCTAACATTTTGATATTTTGTTTAACTTTAAATATGAATTACTATTTAAATTCAATAATACATTTTTGAGTATCAAAATGGTATTCAATAAAGAAATTAATTAAATTCCTTGTGAATGCTAGTGATAAAAGCTTCGTTTTACGAAAAACGAAGCTTCTTATTGATGAAATGTGTATGTAGTTTTTTAAATGATTCTGATATATTTGGTGAATAGTACAAGTGGTGTATATATTCCAACTTTCCAATAGCAGTATGATAAATATATTTCTTACTCATGCAAATACGGAAAAGTGGAAAAATGCGAAAAGTAATATGTTTCGTCAGTCTGCGTTTTCTCACAGTTCGCAGGGGGGGAGAGGTGGATAAGGGGATTCACCAAATAAATTCTAAAATTATACGTTGCTTTTTTTCTCTTTATTTTATTTCACAAAACGACAAGCGGAGGGACACCGCATCGTTATTCATTGTTTAGGAAAATCTAAACGTCCAAAATGTGCATAATATATTAATATATGTATATATTAATATAATATACAGGTTTGTCCAAACTAGGTTATATTCAAAGGAATTTCGATATAATGTAGTTAGACGTACGAGTATGTGGCATGCTTATGCTGATTCTGCAGTAATTGAATCTATGCGTTTTCGATTACAGGGACGAGACCCTGGAAGCGCTCAGCGATGCTCAAGTTGTGGCTCCTGTGGTCCACACGGCAGACCTACACTCGGCCCTTCGCAGAAACTCATACCTCTACGTCTTCGACTATCAGACCAAGTTCGGAGACTACCCACAGGTGAGGACTATTTTAATATTAATTATAACTTAGACGTTGGCGAGCTAAAGTGCTGTCGATACTGAAATTTGTCGATACATCACATAGTATGTAATTTGTAGACGAGGTTGTATATACTAGGTATACGGAGCGAAAGCTTGCATTTTAATATATTCATAAAATTTGCCATGAATTTTAAAATTTATATGAGCGTGTTTTTTTTTTTTAAATATTATACATATGTACTTCCACGTGTTAAACGCGGCTAAATATAATCAGCGAAATGCGCTGCATAAATGTGTTGACTGGCGTACGGCCATACTTAAAAGCCAGCTTATAAATATGACTGGTTCAATGAGTCTGCCCCATTTTGCTCATTAATATTTAATGAAGTCTGCCAACTTCCCGTTGGCTGGGGGGGGTTCCCGCTTCATTCAGCGCATCGCTCCGCTGAAAAGCCTTTGGTTTTAGCAGTTTGTGTTTTCAGCACTCTCCGTGCTTTTACGTACACTGCACGGTTGCGATTAAACAGTACAATATTTTATGTGAAATGTGTGCGAAAATTTCTCACCTATGTATGTCTCGATCGTTCTCGAATCGGTCGGACGACGCAAATCAACTAAAGTCATAAATATTCCGGTCAAGTTTTCGACTTGTCGACTTCTCGACTCCTCGCAGAACGGATTCGTATTTATGTTTTGGGTTTTGCCTTTGAAGTTCTGCGAAAACCCATTAATTTTATTTTCTGTCGGGTCGGCTAGAACAATTCTATTTGTTTTCGCGCTTTGGAGCTTTTGAATAATGGTCTCGGCTCTTTTATGTACCTGAAGCCTTGGGTACTTTCGCATTAATCCAATTAGCGCAATCTGTCAAACTCTCTGCTTACCACTCTTACATAAACTGACATCAAACAATCGTGAGTATTATTATATCAATACTAGATTACAGGTAAATTGGCTCTTACGGATACAAATGGAATTTTTACTTTTATTTTTAATATTAACTAGTCAAAACTATAAAAACAAATTGAAATAAATGTAATCATCAGTATACAAAACTGTCGATAATACATATTCACAACTTCATATATCTTTGGTAACATAAGAAACTCTCAAATGTGTTTCCATTCGTCCACGTCTTCCTATAGGATAGCCTTTTTAAGCCTATCCATTAATCTGGCTCGTAATCTTTTCCATGGTCTCCCTCTATAAGTCTTTAGCTCAACATCTATTCTTATAGCCCCAATCCTGGATTAGGTCGAATTTATCGCTTTTTTTATGTTTGTATAGTTAATATATTTATGGTTTTTCTTCCATTTTCATATGTTAAAACATTTCATAAATAAAATTTTATTTAATCGGCCTTTTTCTATTATTTTTCACAAACATTTAAGAGATTTTTGGATAATGTATGCTTTCAATTCATTTTGTATATGTATGTTTAAGTTTTTGTTACACGATATCGTTATTTTCTGACATAATACTGAACTAAAAATTAAATTTTAAATTTTAGTCTTAAATTGAAACACTCCATTCGAGAGAATTCATAATATGGTATTAATAAATGAACAGCATTGCCAAAACTCCTTTCAAACTCAGTAAAGTCGCCTCAGGTCATTGTGACGAGCACTGTGCTAGCTCGTCACACCTGAATTATTTAACAAGTCAAAGATGTTCAGATATAGTTCCCCGGGGACTCTACTCCATAATGGACCGTTCAATTATTAATAATCAACAGTTTCAGCATTTCTTTGACCTACTGCGGCTGTACCTTTACATAATAAATCCACACTCGAATAAGTATGCTACCACCCATTCAACATAAAAAAACTACACACATGTATTGATATTGAGAGCGTGTTGACGACCCTTACTTGCGATACTGGACGTTAAAATATGAAATTGGTATGAATATCTATTTGACGAATCACACTTGCTAAGCTGCAGTTAGCAAACGTGCTTTCCAGAATTTCAGCGTAATTTGTCTGGGGGACTCCGCGGCCAAAACTTTAGTCATTAGGGAGAGATCAGGATTCTGTGAAGTTGTGATTGCTCCCCGATACCGCACCCAATTTATATTGTCACACCGAAACGTTGATATTTTTATGAACGTTAGCTGACTTGCAAACTTTCGGGCGAACGTTAATACTTGCACGACGGAAAAATCGATTTTTATTACGAACCCATAAATAATCAATCGACACTTAACTTAGATACTTTACATTGTATTATAAAACGTTACAAAATCTCGTCGACAACTTATCGAAACTCTTGATGATAAATTTACCATATTTATAAAATACATAAATTTTATTGAACCTTTGAACCGAATGATTGAAATCTTAATTTAGTTCACGGAATGTACATACATATGTAGGTACTTATTGTATTTATTGTACATAAATATTAATTATAATATTCACTGAGGTACTTTTTATAGATTCTGGAAAAACAACAGTAAAACTAGGGTCTAAATTCAATTTATAAACGTAGTAATTTTCCATACGTATAGTATCTGTTTTTGTATTTTGTTTCACAATTGAAATAAATTACAAATATTTATGTAAAAATTTTGTTTCGTGAAATTTTCGCCCCCTGAAAATAATGACATGATAATTTCTGGGAAAAATACATCGTTCTGCTACAGACTTTAATTGCTGAAAACTTTTGTTAAACGTTTTCATAAAAACTTTTCTAATTAGCGACGTGTGACGCGCTTACAATATTACAATAATGCCCATTTAGACCGCTGCGCACGTACATACATACATACATACATACATTTATTTTGTTAGTCAACTTTTATTTTCGCAAATAATCTCTTATATACCTACATATATTACCATAACCGTTTCGCTTTAATCGATGACGCTTTCAGCCGACCATCAAAAATCTACATTCGAGTGCTAGTCTTTCGATGCGTAAGTTTCATACGAGTCCAGGACTTAGGAGAACCCGCTAAGGGTAGCTCTAAGTTTCCGAAGAGTTGCCTGTCGGTTACTAACGGGCACCGGAAGGAAGTGGAAGGAAACCGGAACGATTCCGGGTTTATGATTTATACCACCAATTTCTCCGAATGGTGAAACCAACCCCTCCCCCCCTCAACCGACACCCACTTCTCGAAGATTCCTCGCCCCTCTCTGATATATATGGCAATCGTTTTATTGGAATTGCTCGAAGAACACCTTAGAACACTCGCCGCGAATTGTAATATCGAAATTGCTCCAACAAGATAGTTTTATAGACGATGGACCGCGCTGAGAAGGTGACAAATTCACGGTAAGACTTTTTCGATGCGCACCTCTGAACCATCTTCCACATTTGTATGGAGGACGACGAAAAAAAAGCAGAAAAAAAAACAGACGTGTCTCTCCTTTACGTCCACGTGCTTTACTGTATATGCGATCGTAAATTTGAGTTACGAAAACGAACCTCCCCCAACCCCAATACATATAAAGATTTCGTTTATTGCTGTCAATTTTTTATTTCGATTGAAATATAGATACGATTGTAAATCGTGAAAGTCATTTCGACGTTTGCCGTTTTTACAACCACTAAAACGAGATTTGTTTTACGCATCGGCATCGTCTCTGATTCGAACGTCAAATTTGAAATATTATAAAAATTTAACAACACCAATACGACTATCAAACATTGTGCATTGTTTTTAACCAGTTTATTTTTTCAGCGTCAGGGCTGCGTTCATGGTGAAGAGTTACCTTACCTCTTTGGAGCACCATTGGCAGCAGGGCCTTTAGCACACTTTCCCAGAAACTACACCAAAGGTGAAGCACTTCTATCCGAAGCCGCCATATTGTACTGGAGCAACTTCGCACGAACCGGGTAAGTTTTAACAAGATTCCCCGTAATCAATCTCACGTGCGACTTTCAACTTTTCGCCCTTTCCTCGACATAATCACAATTTTTCCCTGCCAATTTTCAATTTAAACTCCTTCGCCACGTCTTCCGCCGTTTTGCGTTGGGGTTTGTTTATGTTTGAATTTCCAACTATACAGATGTATAGTTGACTAGCGCAGATGAAGACCTCGGGACTGTAGGATCGATACTTGTGTGTTTGTTGTGACCAATGTAACCTTTGTGACAGCCTCTTCCGCAAACATTTACCCTGTCAAACAATGAACAAGGCAATCCTCTCTCTCTCGCTCGTGATGTTAATTGTTTTTGCTTTCGGGATCCATTTACCCTAAAACTAAAGCGCTTGACCGTCCGTTTTGTATATGGTTCCAAGTACCCCAGAACCTCCTTACAACATTAATTCAAAATACGTGCGAGCGTTGTGTGCCGGTCACGTTATCGTTTTGTTTTAAAAGAGAAGGGTTTCGTCAAACAAACAAAAAATACGCGCTGACGGTTAATTTCCCGGGGCTTAGTCTTAGAATCAAGCTGGAAAACTCTTACAGCAAATGAGCTTTTTCGGTGCGTATAATGTGTTGTCGATAATTAAAATTAAACAATAGTACGTTAGCGGGTAAACGAATTTCGATTTTTAATGGATATTGAATTTCGACGCGCGCCGCAACCGCCGCCGTTAAGCGATTTTTGATTTTGCAACGTCGAATAATTGCACACTCTTTGTGCAAAACGTTCGAACTTTCTCCTCGCATCTGGCTAGTATTGGACTAAATTTAATTTTACTTTCGCGAGTGCCACCCATGCATTCTGTTAAATTTACATAGTTCAAACGCTGATTTTAATATTTTGAGATTAAAACTCCGCTCACCATGCTAATTCTTCGCTGAAGTCTCCGAACGGATTCGCGTCCTCCAAATACAATATGCATTTAATGCAATTTTCCGTCAGTCGAATAAATTTGCAACTTTTGTTACAGGAACCCGAACGAACCCCAAGACGCCGAACTCGTTCATGGACCGCGCGGTGAAAGAAATCGTTTCAAAAACATAGAATGGACAGCTTACGAAGCGGTTCACAAGAAATATTTAAATCTAGATACAAAACCGAAATTGAAAAATCACTACAGAGCTCATAGGTGAATATTACCGATATGCAATACTATGTATTTATGTATGTTTATTTCATAATTGGATGTCAAATAAATCACGTTTTTTTCAGGTTATCTTTCTGGTTGAATTTGGTACCTGATCTTCATAGACCTGGTGGGGCTGACGTCCCTCAGGGTCACCATCAGCTTGACGATGATGATAGTCCACCTCAATCCAAACCACCCAGTTCGCAACCGGGTCGCACAATTCCAACGGAAGCCACTCAATTAGCGCCTCCGATAGTAGCGCCTAAAGTACCCCCGATGACGTTTCCGAACGTGAGCTATCCAAATCAGCAGAATCCCTTCGGAACCAGATCTGGCGTCACTCAAATACCATCCAAAGAAATATCTTCGGACAACAGCGGAAGGGATGAGTACAACCAAGGCTCAACATCGGCAACGCCGGAAGACGGATTCGCAGCATACTCGACCGCTCTCAGCGTCACGATAGCCATAGGTTGTTCTTTGTTGATTTTGAACGTGCTCATCTTCGCCGGAGTGTATTATCAGAGAGATAAGACCAGACTGAACGGGCACGACCACGTGAACGGGTCACACGTGACGAAGAAACGCTCGGAGAACGGTCAAATGCCGAACAACATATGCGGTGACATAGAGAGTGCTTTGAATTTTCAGACCAGTTTAAAAAACGATCCTGCTACTATTCTGGCGCACCACCATACCCACTCCCACCATCAATTGCCACCGCCAGAGTTCGCCGATCTTCCTCAGAACAATGTGGGTACCCTGCCGAGAGCACCGCCACCGCCGAAATCTGGTAAGGGTAACATTAACACATTAACAGCCAATCAAATGCCTGAAAATCAACCTTTATTAGCAGCGCATAGTATCCAGCTGATCAACACGGGTACACTGACGAAGAAGAACACTCAACTAAACGCCAAATCCAATGTAACCATGGAAGAATTGAGGGTGTGACGCCAGAGTGGGTGATTACGGCGCAGTACAAGTCACAGCAGCGTCTCACTGTCGGGTTGTGACGAAAATCTCGTCTGACGACATGAGGACATCCTCCTTTAACGCGCTGGCAAAACTGGACAAGATTGCCCGCGCGTTAGGGGTCATCATCATCATCATCATAGCGGTGAAATCGAACGAATGTTGTGTAGTGGTCGTAGGAACGCGCGGCTCTGTCGTATCGTTCTGCTTCCGACGTAAAAATTCAAATTCGATACGATGCAATAAATAATAACCTATCGCGTATTGATTTCACGGCGAATGTATGCTACATGTTACTTTGAGTGAAATTCGTGCAAAACAGCCCGTTAATTTTGATTCCGAGATGTTCGCTGTGATAATGCTGCTCCGTAAGGCACACAAAAAGACTTTTTTAACGAAATTTATATAGATTTTTCGGATTATAAAAAAAAAAGTTAGATATGTAAAATGAATCGTGATTATTAAAAAATGGACAACTAATAACCTTTAGATTTACAAATCTATACCAACAAAAAAAAATGACTAATATTTTATACCACTGTATAGTAAATAAATAAATATTGAATATATTTAATCGTTGATGTCGTGCTGTGAATAAAACCACGTTGCGTATACTATGTGCGTATATAATACGCACATTAAATACGTATTGTATTTGTAAATAGTTATCCAAATCTCTTATTCTATATATACATACATAATATTTATTCCAACAAATTCACAAAACGCTCAATCAATTCACTACTTATAATAAGTAGGTTTTTTCTCAATGAATGTGTTTAATTACTTTATGCATACGTTTTTTTTTCATTTGGTAATTCACAACAATATAAATGTATATCACTCTTCCTATACAAAGCTATTTTTTTACTATTTATATTATTTTTATGATTTTATGAACTTTAAAACACTGTTTGATTTGAATTTCTTAGTATTTAAGTCACGTTAAATCACGTAAGCACTACATCGTTACACTTATTTTTACTTTTTAGCAAACACTTTGCTAAATATTCACGTCTAGCAAACACACATTCACAGGGTAGAACTGTCGATTGTACGCCCTATTGATATTCAAATTCGATTTTCATCAAGCATTATGTAAATATTTATGGACCAACATACATAAAATGTATAATATTACGCAATAAACTAATACTTAAAAAAAATATGTACTTTACAAATTCGGTCGTCAGTGAGAAAGACTTTTTTGTATAGAAAAAACTATTGTAAAAAGAAATTTCACCATCTGTCGCGAACACATTACACGTTTGGTTATATTGATTTTTCGACTACAAAGAAAAAAGAATTTCCTGCCGAATTTAATATGATAAAATTACAGGAAAAAAATTTTCTCTCGCGATTTAACGTACGTTTGTTCTAATTAAATATAAACCGAATAACGAAATGTAAGAACATGATAGCAACAATTTAACTGAAACAGTGTGTTTAAATGTCCTTGATAATATGAAAGTGAGCGTAGAATAAAATATGTTGCAGACTTTTATCAAAATTATTTTAAGAGTTTATATAAATATAAATATTTTAGACAGAAATTGTCTCGAATGTTGAGAATGACTGGCGTTAAGTATTAATACATATATATATATATATATATATATATATATATATATATATATATATATATACATATATATGTACATATGTACATATATATATTGATATACTGTTATGAAAAATTGTCAAGGTTTAAGTACACATTTTTGTTAATACTAGCCATTTTTATTTTAATTCAGATATTTTCGATATTATCATATTTGTGATTTTACTTTCGAAATTTAAAATAACAAATACTCAACTGTGTAATTATTTTATTTCAATGTCCACCATTAGTTTTGTTGTTGCAGAAAAATGAAAGATAACATAAATAAATCATTATTGAAAAAAAAATAACACTGCGTTTTAATTAACATTTCACCGTTCACACACCAATTATGAATGCTAAATTAATTATATGGCTTAATAAAGTATTGAAATAATGGAACAGCTCAAAACTTGTTGTTTAACATGTAACGTCACATAACCTTTAGTAGAAACAGTTTGAAGAAAGTTACGAGATTTGCATTTATAAGACGAATCTCGTTTTGCTTCTCCTCTTTGAAATTCTGTTTTAGTGCTTTTGTATTTTGCCTTCGAGTTCCCTAATTATTTTCATGGTGCTTTGAGCACACGTCAGGTAGCTACTATCATAATCACTTACAAAAGTAATGGTATTTCCAATTATTACACAGCTTTAGTTCTGAAATATATTTACGTATATTTGGAATATTATATTTTGCTGACATATTTTTGAGTAAAAATTAATATTCCAAATCAATATACCGTTTTCGTACGGCGAATAATAAACGAGTTGTCTCCGTGCATACGAAAGATGTTTGAAAATTTAAATTTCCATTTTGGTCCCATGAAATATAAATTAAGCGAGACCCACACTAAATTACCAATTAACAGACTTATCTTTTCGGCACAGAGCGTATCTTTTTTTCCTCTACATTATAAAAGAATACGTAGGTTCAAAAATACTTCACCGTTCCATTTTCACATTCATATGAATGTACCTACAGGTAAATGTACAGAAGGTACCTACAGGAAAAGTGCAATTCCACCATAGATTTTTCCTCTCATCACAATTAAAATTCAATATTTGTCTCACATCAAAATCGATGTGTAAGAAACTAAATAATGTAAAAATTTGAATATTGACATCATAATTATGAGGATGACATAATTATGAAGCTGCCAACTGTGAAATATTAAAATTTGGAAGTCATTAAGCGGGAAAACGAGGAGTGGAGGCTCTGTGGTGGTTTTCCCACACTCGCCTTCCTCACCTCCCCTTCCCCTCCCATCAAAGAGGGTTCATTCAGGACTAAAGTGAACCTGAATATATAAACACCGAGCTTGCATGACGATAAGAGCGATGGATATGAGAGGAACCACCACATTACATATTATATATGCATGCATAACAAAAATGATTGAACCCACATATTTTATACGAATATCAAAAATACTTATAGTTTTTATAAAGAAATACATTTCAACTGAACGGGATACGAGAGCCAAATCATTTAAGTTATCGATGTAATAAATCAACTCAAATTCTAAAATTTAAAAAAAATGGCGTTTCGTCAAATTGAATAAAAATGTCAATCATCAAAAGTAGCCAAAAAAAAATTAACGAAAAAAATCAATTCCTTTGAAAAGTTCATTCAAATATGTTAAAATACTTGAACTATGTATGTACATACATATATTTAAAACTGCAATAAAAATATAAAGTTTTAATGGCCCATTTCTGAAAAGACAATGTATTACAATGTTTTTAAAATACTGTATACGGTTTTATATACATATAACGAGCTGTGAAATCTAGCTGTGCTAGGGTGCATTTTAAAATCCAAATAATTTTCAATAATAAATATTTTTTCAAACATACATGTAAAAAAAGTTCAATTATAGTAATCTTTCGAGTCTGTGGAGTAAAGTGGATATCGTCCGAGTGGATTTGACTTTCTACCTTTCTTGGACAGTGGAGCCTCATGCGGCTCTTTGTATGAAAACCTGCGGCTCTCGCTGTCATCCAACGTTTTGCGCGAAACACAAAATGTTGAACAACATTTTACACAAAATTAAAATTCTTTTTTTAATTTAAAAAAGATTTTTATTGTTCATATACATACATACAATGTTCACAATACATCTTAAATCTATTTTAATAGCTACTGATCCAGTGACCATTATCTATTTTATACATTGTTCATTTTGTTTGTATTTATAAAGATTTTTTTTATTTTAATGTTAGTGTTTAAAGCATAATAGGAGAAAGAGCTCAATAACCTACATATTTACAATTCTTACAAAATCAAAATGAATCCACGTATAACTTCGTGGCATTACATCGTTTTGCAATAATACTTTTTAGTAATAACTGTCGAACATTAACAAATATCACGAAGATGGCTTATTTCTTACTGCTATCCATTTCATAAACGAGTAACATTTAATTTAATTTATATATACGTAGGTAGATTACATATATATGTATGTACTTAGTGCCTTAGTGGTATACTACACCTTACTTCGATCGCCAATTCGCCAAATCAGATGGCGCACGTGGACGAAAATCCATGTCACAGACACGAGAGAGCGGCCGTCATATTTCACGGGCACCCGGTACCCGGAGCCGCTACAGGGTGGCCCGCCCGTGAATAAATTACATCCTTAAGGCTTCGCTGCTTGTGATTTATAGGGTAGACTAGAATAATTAGGGACGACTGCGGCGGCATGCTGCCCCATCGCCAGCTTATATGGCCCGACACTCCGAATGGCCATATTTACTTATGCTAATTTTACGCAAATGTGTTGCCACCATCCATTCTTTGCGTTCGGTACTGTTTTACTCTTTTTCACACGTCCTTGCCCTCCCCTTTATTCTGCTTAAAATAAAAATACACACCGCCGTATACCTTTTTCTCGTACCGATTGGTATTTTCCCAGTACATACACTACAACGTAAACTAAACCGTTACTCGCTTTGTACACCGACGATTGTTAAATTGTATATTTTTATTTCAAACTTAAATTACGTCTCTTTTTTACTTAAATGTCATCCTTATTCATTTTCAAAAGCAATCCATCATTGTCAAATCGATTAATTAAAAGCTTGATCCCATCGTTACTTGCGCATTTAATTAATACAACAAATTACTCTCAATCAATAAACTTCTGACGATCTGAAATACAAAAGAATAAACATTATTATCATAATAATTCAATACGTATCAATGTTAGTTATTTGTCAACTCTAATAAAATTAATATTGTCAATATAACATTTTAACAATATATTAAATTTCATGGAGTAATTCAAGTTAAAAATGTAATATTAAATTTAACTCGAAAAATTATGTTTGTATCTACTTATCACGGATAAAATTGTATGTAAAGTAGCAAAAAACATTAAATTCCAATTTAAAATTCCTACCATTTGCCTCAATTCTTTATTATTAAGTATTATGTGATCAATATTTGATATAGTTATTAAACGTGTTTGAAAGTTATTAAATGAAAAATTTAAATCGTTTTTCCAACAAAACTTAATCTCATTAACTCACTGTGCCGCCATATAAAACACAGCTACCAGTAATGGAAAATTCGTTTCCGTCAGGCGAGCGAAAGTAAAAAAAAAAGAAACGCCCTAGACTTTAAATGCTTTAGCACAATTTCCTTAGATTTTTACCTTAGTTTTTTTTTTCCTTCGTTAAATTTTCACCTTTTTCGCATATCGCGACACCGCGTCGTCGTCGACGCAAAATTATAGGTTTTACTTGTAGACAAAAAGTTTTGTAAGATTTTGCCCTTCACGCGGGGACAAAGACGCGCAGCGATTCTTAAGGGCTGAAAGTTGAAAAGACAATTAAAGTCAAACACGTGCCTTCGAATTTTTTTCCGTGAAAGTCTAAAGATTCAATTTCAACAATCGGGAAAACGGGGGCGGGGGCTCTTATTTCACGAAACGTGACAACGATTTCTATGTGGAAGTCACAAAATCATTTTCTCATTTTCCCGTATAAGTACTCGGAGACGATAAAGGCGAGCATAATTTGACGGATAGCATGAAGTTAACTTGCATAAAAAAATTGTCATTTTTGGAAAGGGTGAATAAAATACTACTTCAACGACTGCATTGTGCATACCCTTTTAAAAGTCGAAGTTCGTTAGGGAAATTTCAAAGCATGTGAACGTACAGTTTGGAAGTTTACTACGACTACGTTTTGCCGAACGGGAAAATTTGTCACAGAGAATAGAGAACTGTAAGCATCGAGCTAGATAAGTACCGTCTCCTGCCACTGTGTCTGAATAGCCGGAGGACTACGGCTCTGGACTAGAACGACTTCTAATGCCAGCCCCAGGGTGAACATGCTATAATACTATTCCGTTAGCCTGGCACCAGTTCGAATATAAAATATTTAAAATTGTAAATAAATTTCCTATTTGGAAAAATACGACCATCATACGTACATACACGTCAATAGTTTCCAGCCTCGAATTTTGAATAACTGATTGTCAATCAGCTGAATGATCATATGTACATATACGAACCATCATCCGTATAGATAAATAGCAGCTTTGTAAATTCTACCTATAAAATAGAACAATCAAATAAAATGTGTACGTAATACTTAAATTTTTCGACTAGGCAAAGGTGGATTTCCCCGTACTGTTCGAGGTTAATACCGCGCTATATTATAAAGAAATGAAATAGTAACAACGTAATCCTCAAATTTTTCAAGTGAAAAAATGAGCGCCGCGGCATTCTAAGTAATTACAAATATTTATCCACTCTAAAAAGTGAGGGTAGGTTGGGTAGATAGGTATCTACTCGTTATAATTTTTAATTTATTTTGTGCGCGATGGGTTTTGATTGATGGTTCGTTTTAGACGCTAGCATTTTTAATATAAGAACGAATTTTAAATATTTGTTCGGGGCGGCAGGGGAGTGGTAACGCGGGCTGGCGAGCGAGACTCTGATATATTGCACTAAATTTGTCTGGCTTTCTATCCGCATAACGTCTACGGTTTTTCTTACCATCCGACTAAACTGTTCACTCTCCTTTTGTAAAGGATCAAAAATTACCACACACTTTTACTGCTTATTACGCGCGGAAATAACATCAAAACGCTCCCACGCACACTTTACGCCACTTTTTCTACAGAGGTCGGCGACGTTAAATTTGACATTTTCAAATCAAAGTAATTATTCGAAACACTGTCGATCGATCGAGTATAAATTTTCAATAAACCAACAGCCATTAGGCAGACTTACCAATTTACGAAAAAGCATCGGGAAATATCTAACTTCTAATACGAATTTATTGCAACATACAATTTACCTTAATACGTTTTGAGTGTAAATTTTCCATTTTATAAGCATATAAATACGTACATACGTCGTTATTTTAGTAGGACAATATAATAACATAAACGTTTTCTGCAAAATCATCATGTGTAAGTTACAAGTGAATTTTAAACCTCAACAGCATTACTCGAAATTCCTGAAAGCTAATTCTAAAAAGTATGTATTGGATATAGCTAATGAGAGTATATCTTGATCAGTATCATCATGTTCAGCCGTTCACCATCCACTGCTAGATGAAGGCCTCTCCAATCCTCTTCAATTCCTGTATTTCTCGCGTCCATCTACCATCCATTCTTTTCGCTGTGTGTCCACTTCAACTTTTTCACACGTTGCGCTATATCTGCCATCTTGGTAATGCTTCTTACCCGTGTATTCCTCTTACGATCTCTTCTCGTTATATATCTCTTCTCATCTTTCCATGCTTCTCTGTATGCACTGGATCTTACGTAGCATTTTTGAATTTAGCATCCAAGTTTCACATTCATACGTCATAACTGTCGAATGGCTTATTTTTTAAGCACAGCGGAATGTTGGATTTAAAAACAATGTTCATTCTTCCAAAAGCACTTCATCCTAATTTTATTTCTTCTTCTTTACAACCAGTCATATTCACCAACTGTCCTAGATACAAATAACTACCAACTATCAGTACAATAAGATTATATATCTATACAGTGACGTTTTGCGTGCATAATTCATTAAACATAATTTTAATTTTATTAAAATTAATTTTTAAGCCTATGTACTTTCATACTTTCGTTGCTTAATTGTGTTAATCTATTTGGTAAATCTACCGAGTCGCATGCAACTATGACTATGTAGTCAGCAAATCTTAGATGGCTCAAGTGCTTTCCGTTAATCTAGACCCCTGTTTTGTGCCATTCCAGCGATCTAAATATCAAGTACCGCATTGAATTTATATTTTATATTATAAGGTAAATATGATACAGCTCGATACACACATATTCATATAAATGAGAAAACTATTCTGATTGTTTCGGCGTACCTACGCGATACGTTGGAAAAATAATTCACCTTGTCGCCGAAGACTTTTCCTCGTACATGTGTATATATAGAGAGAAACCCGACGGATACTCCATCACAATCAGTGCGTTTCCACCATCACCCCCACGCAAGTAGAGTTTCTTACTCCGTGATCCAGGGGTAGCTCAGACTCTGATCCAGCTCCTGTCCCTGCGGAAGAGCACGCGTGACACTTAATAGAGTCTAGCCCTGCCTGGGCTCATTTCCTCCCTGTGAGAGGTGACGAGCAGGTGATACGAGCTTCGAACCACCCACTACCACCCCCTTGAACCACCCCCTTTTCAACCCACTCTTCCCCTACAACGACCGGTTCGACTTTTTGCCTTTACTTCGTGGCGCACGTACGTGTTGCACGTGAATTATATACGCGCCCCGCGACGTTTACGAGGGTCGGATTATTTTTCCCGGAGAGTGGGTGAAGGTGGTTGGATAGAGGGAAGATGGAGGTAAAGAAGGAGGTTCTCTTTTTCTCTTTTTTTTTCGCATTTTCGCGTGAAAATCCCCGCTGTTAACCCGTCCTCTAAACTCTTCCTCTATTTGTCGGCCGAAATGCGCACTTTAAATAAAAGAACGGGAACAGATCCGTTCTCGTTGTTGTCGCCGTCGACGTAGCTGTTTAGTTGCGAGCTTTCTTTCCGAAAGATAAAATCATCTTTTATTCTGTCGAATTCTTACCGGAGACCTACATACATACATACATTCGGGTGAAACCCCCTCTTAACGAGAGGCTTTCGGTATCGGAAAATGCGTCAGTTTGGCAAAGTATTACTTTTGATTTAAGTACACGAAAATACATAGATTCGTTCGTATACGATAATATTCCCTGTAACATTTTAAATGGTTCGGTTGCGGATTCGATAATGTGATACGATAATAATTTTGCCCGACTCATAGTTTATTGCTATCGTTGAACTGTGATCTTAGCAATTTTATTGCGTCTATAAATATTATCTGAAATTGCAATCTGCGTATGCGTGATAAATGAACATTATTTTGATATTAAAATATATTTCAATAACGAATTTTCGCTCGTAAATGTGGGTATATTCCTATTTTTGAGCTCCCATATTTTATTATTAATCAATGCCAAAACTTACAAATTTAAAATTAGAAAAATTAAGTGAAACTATTAAGTATTTACGCCAAACAGTGTATTCCTTTATTTCTACAACAGAGCAAAATATTTTGAATTAGACTTGGTTCACTTAAGCTAAAAGAAAATTTTACAATCAGCTGCTCCTTTCTATGTAAAAAATTTGCATAAGCCGTCAGAAAAATGTCATAAACCTAAAGCGTCGTAACTTAATTGCCTAATAACTACAGTAATCATCGTAAAAAGAAATACTTCACGAATTGTATCTTTTGGAACAAGAGAAAAAGGTCGTCTTTCAAAGGACACCGGTCCCACTTTCATCCCGATAAAAAGCTGCCGCTGCCTACTTAAAAATTTCGAACTCGGAAAGAAAAGACCGGTATCGTCCATTGCTCGCTCGGATATAAACTTGTTCCGGGAGATTAGGCGAAACTTACATTACTTTTAAACTTTGTTGTGCGCGAAAGTTGCGAGTGAAAATTAATTTTTCCCGCCGAACAAAAAAATCGTAATAAGCCAGGAGAGCAAAGAAAGCCCACCGATGAAAATCCACGATGGATTTGGAGAAAGAGAGAGATGTGGCACCTGAAGCTTTCCGGTTTGAAACTTTGAATGGAAAGTTGGCGGCGTGTCGTCATTAAACACGAGCTTAACCTGGAATTGTGACAATACACTCGAGTGAGAAAAAGAGATTTATTCATAAAGAGGAAATAAGCCATAGTGAAGCTAAATCGTTAAATTTACCAATTTAAAGTTCATGATTTGAAATGGTTGAAAGATTTATTCATTAACTAGCTGAATCCGGCATGCGTTGCAATGCCACATGTTGTTCACACATTGCAACGCGTTCGAACTAAAACATCATACGCACTCAGTGGAAAGTCACAAAGTGAAAAGTCACACAATACGAATTTGGTTTCTTCAGTTGGCGGACTTGTACGTCGCATTTCAACTGATGGTTGGGGCTCAACTAACGTCGTGGTAATGTAGTAATGTACATATTATGTAGATTCCTGTTATACGATATTTTTCGCGACGCCGCCTAACATAGCGGAGAGAAAGCTAAACAAAAAATTCGGGTGTAGCCAACCCATGACTTTATCCATATATTTGAGGAATACAAAGAGTAACGAAATTAATTTTTTATTTACGTAAGTAAATAAAACGCATGCACACCACAAGACCAACCAACATACATACATACATATCATGAAATCACTGTGTGGAGTGCGCGCGCGTATGTAAAATACGATCTTCGGCATACATATGTACATACATATATTCAAATTGGAAAATCGTCAAATAGGAAGGTCGTCAGATGTTGACCAAAATCACAGTATCTCTTACGGCTAACGTGAAAACTATAGATATGAAATTTCGACTTGATCGCTGAAGTAGTTTCGGAAATATTCTGTGGTAAACTTTTCGACAAAAAAAAAACCTACTTCCGGTTGACTGATTTTAATGATTTATTTTTTCCTAAATATCAATTTCTCTCAGGATTACAACATTACAATGTTGTGACGATACTACATATTTAAAAGGCCGAAAAAAATAAAAAAAACAACAAATCGTTCAAGAGTAAACTGCCATTTCCGGTCGACAGATTTTGACCAAAATCACAATATCTCTTACGGCTAACGTGAAAATTATACATATGAAATTTGAACTTGATCAATGGGACAGTTTCGGAAATATGATTTTTAACAGGATTTTTGAATTTTCTGCACGAAAAAAACCCTACTTCCGGTTGACTGATGTTGACAAAATTCCTTATGGCTCTTACATCTTACGTGAAAATAATAGATATGAAATTTCAGCTTGATAGACTTGACAGTTTCGGAGAAAACACACACACACACAGTACACAGCCATACAGACATTTTCCAGAAATCATGAAAACGCGATCGGGGGATGATACTTGATCCAAATCAGTCAAAATCTCGAGGTTGAATTTTCGCACGATCACAATACTTTATCCGATTAGGATAAAGTAAAAAAAATTTTCAACACGTTTTAGTTGTACACGTCTATTGGTCTTAAAAGTAACTGGTAAAGTAGATACCTGTTTTACTTATCAACAAACTTTACGTGACAACAAACATCGCGGTTCGTTTCATCGTGGGTGGGTAAGGTCGTTTTTTCGAAATCGATTATTGGACGATTTTTTTCACAGTTGTGTTGTTTTACTCATGTGTTGTTCGATATTTTGCTAATCGGCAGCGAAAGGGTTGATAATCCCCGGGACAAATATGACGGTGCGTGACATTTGTCACTGGCGCACGCACACAATGGGGCTCGCGGTCGCGAACCGCAACAATGGCGGAGACAATGGGAGTGGCGTCCAGCACCGAAATATCGTCTCGGGTGAGCTACCCCAACCAACCGGAAGATTGATGCATAAAAAGAGCTTAATTGCCGGTTCCGGGCGGGCGGCCGGACCGGATTAAGCTCCGGTCAAAGCACCAATCCGCCCGAAACCGGATTACCGGCCAGAGTCAACTGTCGCATGCTGCGCCGCAATAGTGCGCGCACACTCTAAATTCCCGAGTGAAGCACATTAATCGAAGCAATCGAATATAATGATCGCCATCGATCACTCCGAATACTCTGTTATCATCGCTAATAGCCATCGATAGCAAATCGCTCACATAACTGTTTGAACATACTCGAGCCAACGTCTGGAGTTTTCGTCAATTATTTGGAGTGCTTACCGACAACGGATAGAGTGGCTACTGCGACCTTTGCTGACGACACAGTGGTGATGGCCTCACACGAAGATCCGGAAATAGCCTCATCCTACTTACAGGAAAACCTCAACAGAATCCAAGAGTGGCTGTAAATCTGGAGAGTGCGGGCAAACGAACAAAAGTCCGTCCATGTGACCTTCACAATGAGAAGAAAAACCTGTCCTCCCGTAAAATTGAACAATACGGTAATCCCACAAGCCGAATAAGCTAAATATCTAAATATCCGGTAGCACTACTGGTTAATTGGGAAGAACATTGACCACGGAGAACAAACTCCTAGTATATAAGACCATCTTGAAACCGATATGGATGTATGGGATACAACTATGGCGCTCAGCCAGCAACACAAACGTGGAAATTATACATACCAAAACAAAATCCTGCGAGTCATATTGGACGCCCCCTGGTTCGTCCTAAACAGCATAAGTTACCGGGATACGAGGATGTCAACGGTCAAATAAAAAGCCAAAACACATCAAAATCACATCTGCAACGTTGTAAAAAGCTACTCGCCAAGAAAATACAGTTGACTGTATTTTTGGTCGAGGTGCCTCGCCGGCGTCGAAATTTAGTTGACTGTTGTCGCAAAGACAAATTAAGTGGCCTAAAGACGCACGGAAAGCGTAGTAGGGGATGGTGGGGGAAGGCTACTCGCTCAAATCCTGCGTCCGGATTGGTCGGGGTTCGACTACCCATGCTACTCTCCTAAATACTAGCCTCGTCTAAATCACCCTTAAGAGCCATAAAAATACTCAACCCGGCTGCTATACAAAATTGACTTATTTAATGTCAGTTATGGGAGCAGTTATTGAGGTGTTTAAATATAAGAATTCAATGTATTATTTTATGGATGTTCAATATTTCTAAATTTTGTTTTTTGTTTGTTTTACATTTGTGTTTTTTATAATGTATTTTGCTTGGCCACAGTAACGCTGTAAAGTTACTGTGGTAAAATTTTGTAAATAAATAAATAAATAAGTTTCACACGAGACGAGAACTCATACCAGCAAACTTATGTAAATGAATTGACGATTAAATGTTGGTCAAGACCCTCTTTTGTCCGTTACCAAACATTATAATACTTGACGTGGGTTCAAATAATTGTCACAACTTGCGACATGGTGGTATCTTCGATGCAAACCTCATAAGTTGGTATAACGTCGAATTCTTCAAATGATGATTTTTGGTTCAATTCCAAATATAGTTTAATATTTTTGAATTTGATTTGGGTTTGCAAGTTGACTCAATTGTTCAGACGATTCCATATAAAATCGGCAATCACACGTATGTAAGCTGGATGTACCTCATCAACGTTGATAAATTTCGTATGTAGTATTTATGTATGTAATATGTACATATGTATATGCATTCGATCTGATCTGTCCAATGCAATATCCTATTCATGGGCAAAAACAATAGCTGGCTTTGATCTGCTAATTATTTCAACGTGCCGACTTAATAGGAAGCCGACGCAGGCTCATCATCATTACTCGTCAGTGTCCATCAATCAGCTGCAGGACTATTAATCAGCCAGGATCGTAACTGAGCTATCATTTCTTTGTCTCTAACGAAAACGTCATCAATCGGCCGTTCGGGGTGGAGTTCGAAATTGAAACGTGAAAGTGCATGTCTTTTTTATTCCGCCGTTCGAGATGTAGTAGTTGCACGCAAGCGATGCTACGAAGAAGTTTCCTCCGAAAAGGATTGAATTAAATTGTTATTTTGATTGTGCAAAACAAAGAGCGAAACTTTAATCCACTCTATTCCGACGAAGCGTTCCGTGTTTTTACGTCTTGTGCACTTTTTTGCGGTCGAGCTTTTTATCTTTATCTGCGGCGAAATTGAAAACTCGAGAAAATATAATCTTTCATGCTGCTTTTCACATGGTCTGCTTTTATTGTATATGCTGTGAAAATTGCTTTCAATGTTTAGATTTTTTTATTATTATTATCAATTTTTCGAACCGTCCGTCGATCAAACTGTTCAAAGTTTTTACCTTGAAAGAAACTCGAGTATATTTTTAGTTAAAATTTTGTGCTCTACAGAACAGATAAAAGCTTATTTAATACATATCGAATACTTAGTTTACTTTTAGAACGCTAAATATTGTATACTGTTTTTGAAAGAGTCATCCATACAGAAACAATTTATGTAATTTATTTTTAATATAAAATAAATACAGGCATCTAATAGATTATATTAATTGATCTGGGGACTTGCGAGTTTGCAATTTAACTATTTAATTTAATATTCTGTAACAAAATACATATTTTGAAAATTAAGCTATGTATTTTGCGCTAAGCTTGACTTAATTTGATTGTTTATAATTAAAATTATTTTGTAATTTATATGGAGGGTCCCTTTTTAGAAATTTTAAATTAATCATTTTGGGTATATGATGGTTAAAGTGAATAATATTTCAAATTCCACACTACATACATACATACATACATATGTATGTACATATGTACATACATATTATCATCATCATCATTTTAGCCGTTCACCATCCACTGCTGCATAGATGAAGGCCTCTCCAATCCTCTTCCATTCTTGTCTATCTTGAGCAATCTATGTACATACATCCACTTGACTCCACACATTCTTCTCAATTCACTCGGTCGAAATTCTACTGTAATCTTAATCCAAAATGATGAAAAATTTTATTGCTTCGGTGTAAATGAACTAATACGGTGCAGAAATTCAGCCTCCTCTTCAGGATCAAAATTTAACTCAACTATTGATTCAGGCCTTCCAAAGGCTTTTCTTTACTGTTTCAAATTTCTGCACTTTGGAAAATAGTTATCAAAGCTTCGGGATAGAGAAGTGAAATGTGACAATATCTCGAGTTTTATTTATTTTAAAATATCTTCATTGACAATGTTAAACAATGATAGAGGAACTGACCATTCCGGTGTCATGATTTTTACCGTTTGTCGCGACCCATTTATTTTGCGACCAACCAATGGGTCGGGACCCACAGTTTGCAAAACCCTACTATAGAGCATAGATAATGCATTTTATTAATAGATGTTTGCTTAAGACAGGGCGATAGTTTGACGTAGACTTGAAAGGTTAAACATCTCCAACTCAACAGGCCTGTCGGCAACTCTTCACTCTCGACCCCTAGAAAGGTCAACCCCAATGCAAAGCAGGGTCGACGGGGGAGTGCTTTGATTTTTAATAGGTGCACCACGCCTAGTCTTCCCTTACCCATCACGGGCAGTTAGCAAGTGTTCGCTTCAGACAACGAGAGAAGGGGCTTTCGCAGAAAGTGGAGCGATAGAGATAGGTCGGAGCATTTAGGTCTTGCGGTCTCCGGTCGCATTACCCCCATTTAACTTAGTCGATTTGTGGCCGTGTAATTTGTACGGCACACTCCCGGGTATATATATATACACGAGAACTTTCGATAAAGCTTCGACAAAGGCCCCACACGCCGATCAATCGGTTGATTGATTCGAAAGCACGCTAAACATAGTCCAATCCCTGTTGCAACTTTACCAATGTCTACCTGCCTGTGTTTACGTATGCGCGAGTGTAATTTTCCCCGTGCGCCTTTTTACTTTATCCTAATCGGATAAAGTATTGTGATCGTGCGAAAATTCGACCTCGAGATTTTGACTGATTTGTATCAGGTATCATCCCCCGATCACGTTTTCATGATTTCTAAAAAATGTCTGTATGTCTGTATGTCTGTGTACTTATGTGTGTGTGTGTCTGTATGCGTGTTTTCTCCGGAATTGTCAAGTCTATCAAGCTGAAATTTCATATCTATTATTTCCACGTAAGGTGTAAGAGCCATAACGTATTTGGTCAACATCAGTAAACCGGAAGTAGGTTATTTTTCTTGTAGAAAATACTAAAATTCTTTTACCACAGAATATTTCCGAAACGGCTCCGGGAATTTTGTCCAAATTTCATATCTATAGTTTTCACGTTAGCCGTAAGCGATTCTGTGATTTTAGTCAACTTCTGACTAGCGGAAATGGCAGTTTACTCTTGAACGATTTTTTGTTTTTTATTTTTTTCGACCTTTTAAATATGTAGTATCGTCACAATATTATAATGTTGTAATTTTGAGAGAAATTGGTATTTAAAAAAAAATAAATCATTAAAATCAGTCAACCGGAAGTAGGTTTTTTTTTTTGTCGAAAAGTTTACCGCAGAATATTTCCGAAACTGCACCGGCGATTTCGTCGAAATTTCATATCTATAGTTTTCACGTTAGCCTTAAGAGATACTGTGATTTTGGTCAACATCTGACTACCGGAAATAGCAGTTTACTCTTGAACGATTTTTTTTTTTTTTTTTTCGGCCTTTTAAATATGTACTATCGTCACAATATTATAATGTTGTACTCCTGAGTAAAATTGCTAGTTACGAAAAAATAAATCATTAAAATCAGTCAACCGGAAGTAGGGTTTTTTTTTTGTCGAAAAGTTTACCACAGAATATTTCGAAACTGCCCTATTGATCAAGTCGAAAATTTATATTTATAATTATCATATAAAATTTAAGAGTTGATAAGGTTTTGATTAAAATCCGCCGACCGGAAGTGGTAGTTTTTCTTATTTGAATATATGCCGAAGATCGTATTTTATATACGCGCGCGCACTCAACACAGTAATTTCATGATATGTACATACACATGTACATATGTATTTTGATTGGTGTGGTGGTGGTGTATGCGTTTTATTTTACTTTATCCTAATCGGATAAAGTATTGTGATCGTGCGAAATTTCGACCTCGAGATTTTGACTGATTTGTATCAGGTATCATCCCCTGATCATGTTTTCATGATTTCTAAAAAATGTCTGTATGTCTGTATGTCTGTGTACTTATATGTCTGTATTTGTGTTTTCTCCGAAACTATCAAGTCTATCAAGCTAAAATTTCATATCTATTATTTTCCCATAAGAGCCATATGGAATTTGGTCAACATCAGTGAACCGGTTAGGGTTTTTTTCTTGTAGAAAATTCTAAAATTCATTTACCACAGAATATTTCCGAAACAGCTCCGGAAATTTTGATAAAATTTCATATCTATAGTTTTCACGTTAGCCGTAAGCGATTCTGTGATTTTAGTCAACTTCTGACTAGCGAAAATGGCAGTTTACTCTTGAACGATTTTTTTTTTTTTTTTTTTTTCGACCTTTTAAATATGTATTATCGTCACAATATTATAATGTTGTAATTTTGAGAGAAATTGGTATTTAAAAAAAATAAATCATTAAAATCAGTCAACCGGAAGTAGGTTTTTTTTTTTTTGATGAAAAGTTTAACACAGAATATTTCCAAAACGGCACCGGCGATTTCGTCGAAATTTCATATCTATAGTTTTCACGTTAGCCGTAAGAGATACCGTGATTTTGTTTAAAATCCCTCTTGCAGAAATGACAGTTTACTCTTGAACGATTTGTTGTTTTTTTTTTTTTTTCCGGCCTTTTAAATATGTAGTATCGTCACAATATTGTTGGTTTGTGTGGTGGTGTGCATGCGTTTTATTTACTTACGTACTTAAAAAATTATTTCGTTACTCTTTGTATTCCTCAAATATATGGATAAAGTCATGGGTTGGCTACACCCGAATTTTTTTTTTTCCTCCACGTGTGTAAATTTTAATTCGCTTCCGACTCACGTCAAACCCTTTTTAATCGTGTTGGTTTTTTTTTGTTTTTAACAATTTATTTTTTTATTATTCCATTTTAACACGAGCGTGCGAATCGAGGCTCAACTAATGAACGGTCGACACCGGTGCCTTTTACACATGCGCGCTCGGCAATTATTCAATTTCTGGCAACTTCAAAACCCCGACGCCATTAGGCCAATTTAACTTTCGACGTTTGTTTTCAGCGCCGGGGTCGTTCGCGTCGTAATGACGTCAATTCATCAGTTACACTGTTGATACGTTCAAATTTGCACTTTGTTTTACGGCACGCTCCAAATTTCATTTTTACTTCGCACCCAATTACACGCGTAGTACATACAGGCATGCCATTAAACGCGACAATAAAGCCTCTATTTAATATACGGAATGAGTCGTGGCTGGTGGTGCATTTTGTATCGAGCGATTGGGGGTCATTTGGGGGGAAAAATGTGATATGAACGTTCGGTTGATTCGTGTACGGATATTGACAGTTATTAAACTGTACAAATTGAAATATGTCGGATCATTTTTCTAGTTTAATAGTTTGTGACTTTGTGACGAACGGAAAAATCGCACAATTTAATATTAACGTTATTACTCTTGATACTGCCATTTATTTATTTATTATATACAGATACGGTATTTAAAAAATACCATTTTATATTACACTTGATAATACATAAAGTAGTAAAAAAATACAAATTTATTTATAGAAATAGAAAATAGAAATACAAATAACATACGGGTAGATATTTAAGAATTAAAAAAATGTGTAAAAAAATATTTTTCGATAGGATAGCTTAGAGTTATTGAAAAAATCAATTTCGCCAAATTGGTTACCCAGATTTTGAATTCTGGGTATTGTAGAATAATTAATATAGTTTGTTGCTGCCTTAGGTTTAGCGAACAGATAGTTGCTTGTGATAAATCTACTTGATACATGGTGTGTACATGAAGTCCAACTAATTCACTGCAATCCATAACGCCACTGAGAATATTAAACAGACAAATCAGATCGTCGATTTTCCTCCTGAGTTTTAACAAATTTAATTCCCCATAGATTGAAAGTGTTAGTATATGCATAACTAGTCAATGCACGTTGACAGTGTCATCGAGTGGTTATCGTTTATTGATACACCTATGTATAGTGTATTTTGCAGTTCAAAATGTAGTAGGTAGTTGAAAAATTAGAGCGCAGCGTGATACCCGTCCCGTGAGTGTATGCGAGCGTTCCGCGGCTACCCAGCCAGGCAGACATTTGCTCTACTACATATAGTAACAGTAATATTAATTTGATAACATTCAATTTCAGGATTGTACAATTTATTAATAAAAAAAAACTTTTTTTTCGCCTCGCTTACAATATACATATGTATGTACATATGTACATACATATGAGCGGTGAATCATCGTATGTAAAAATATAGTTTCAAAAAGTATCATTACTTGAATGAGAGGTCAATATGTAAATTGAAAACCTACGCTGTGCTTGAATTATAACATATAGACCAGGCTTAAACTAAAACACTAACTTAATCATATCGCTGTTGACCTTATTACAGTTCGTTGAAGCAATTGTTTGAATCGATTGTACGTACATGAAAGGAAACAAATAACGTATTTATATTTATGCCTACGATACAGTTCTGTACAAACTAGCAATCAGTTTAGCAAACAAGCACTGACTACGGCCGTACTGAATAAAACCAATTCTAACTAACGACTGTGCATTGAATCGAGCCTCAGTTCACGCGGAAAAGCCTGCAAATTTCAATATGTACGTGGATTTAGGAAGTGCGTCATACTTTTATCGATATTAATATTTAAAGCCATCCATCACAAACGCATCCATCGAGCACGTGGGCAATATTCGAACACGCACGTACACACGTACCAAACGACACTAAGCTTATTGCTGCCGAAGCCGTTAACGTATCTCCGTCAATTTTCATCGTGAATTTTCATTGTGAAGACAATTGAAATTGCGGTAGATGACGTTCAATATTTGAATATCTCCTGTATCGAGAATGCAGCGATGCCAATGCACTTCGTGATGCCAATCCGTAAACGGGGATGCAGTAAGACTTGCGTAACAGATGCCTAATTAGTCTCGAGCTTCGAGACATTGCATTGTCTCCGGAGATTGACATTCAGATGTAAATTGTAGATAGTGAAAATGTCGCAAATTCTGACACTCTGAGGGCTTTGTCAGTGGCGAAATGCATTACACGAAGCGCTAGACACATACTTGCGTTGATTTTCATTTGTGTGAAATGTTAAACGTGAGGGAAAATTATCAAAAAGTATCATTTTATATGATGTGACTACAAATCTTCCTATGCAATTTGTGAACAAAGGATTCATGTCTATTGAAATACTACGTGTACTTCAATTATTTTATCAAATGAGTGACTTGATTCAATACCTATATGAAATTTTCATTTGATCTTTTGCAAATGAGATGTGCAACATTGCAATATTGAGATGTGCAACATTGCAACATTGAGATGTGCAATCAACTTGACCGAACCTTTGAATCCATACTGCATTTACATATGTCACCAGTAAAGCAGAAAGCTTCGCAGTAATGATATTTCAATTCATACATATTTGTTAAATAGCTTGTGGGTGCATATTATGCACTATTTTGTATTGTATCTTTGGTGCGATAAGTCCATCCAAAAATAAAGTAACAGTGCAGAACACAATACGGTCGGTTATAAATTTTATCCGAGGGGAAAAAGTTGAAACCAAATTAAAAGTTTGCCTGCAATTTGCTCCCGGAGCAAGAATGCTCTTATTTTTCGTTCTTGGTTACCATTTTTCAGGATGCATACAAAACAGTTTCGGCTAGACGAACATTAATAATTTATGTTATGCGCACACTGCGTGTCCCAATGGAAAATGTTTCCAGTTACAAAAGTGAAACATACTTTTTTTTCGTTTTAGAGTAACTCTAGACACATTCATTTAAATTTTAGTACTATCGAAGCATTCTTTTCGCCTGCTAATTTCTCCCCCTTTGATTGTAAAGTTCTAGTCGATCGCGCACAGATCTTGTTTGCGAATAGTATCAGATACTGACGTGTACATTTATTATATCATCTACATATGTATGTATGTATAATACATGTGTGGTGAAACAGTGGTAGTGAACCACAGGAGCCGGAGCCGTATATTTGAAGTAAAGTTCTCCCCGGATAGTAAGTGTTGCGCTAGTTTGAAGCTCGCAGCGGCGCCCCATACAAAGTATCAATGGATAAAGCTTTGTTTGCGTATTCCACGATAACACTGGAGCTTTATTAATATGGGCCTTAATACCGAAAAGCTCTGAGCAAACTTGGCCTAACCACGTGTAACCGGGCACCGCGTTGTATACTTTCCCGTACTATGAAGACGCCAGCTATACACTTATACCGCGACACTGTTTGCCTTCAGCGCAATTCCCTCGCATATACAGTACATACATACTACTCGAACTATACAATAATAATTTAGTATATCCATTTTATTGTATGTACTTGTAGCAAAGTTCACATGGATTATACATAGTACCGGACATCGACCTTAATAATGCCATAACCTACTTATTGATTGTATAACATTATTAAGTTCATAATGTTGTTTTGTGTATCATCACAAAACTACATTAGCACTATCTCTCATTTTTAGATGGAGCTTTTTCCAAATACAAATTTTAGTATGTCTTTGGGTCAAAGGTCATTGTGTAAATTTTTATCATTAAATGTATGTATTCCCATATTATACTTACAATTTCGCTGTGTTATTAAGTTCATAATGTTGTTTTGTGAATCATCACAAAACAACATTAGACAACTTTAGCGCTACATATTTCTCATTTTTAGATGGAGCTTTTTCCAAATACGAATTTTAGTATGTCTGTGGGTCAAAGGTAATTGTGTAACTTTTGTATCATTAAATGTATTCCCATATTATAATTACAATTTCACTTTGTTATACTACAGTTTGATATTATACAAATAACTTATGAAATGATTTAGAAGAGAATGTACGTTTAATTATATTTCTAGCCCTATGCGGTTAACCCTTGTTCTGCGGTGCATTTGATTAAATTCCATCAAACTGTCAAATGCAGAATCGAAATGAGAAATTCAATATAATCGTGATAATATTAAATGTATCATCTATACCTATAGACTTTATGATATGACGTAAGATGCAATATAACGTCACTAGTGGCGGGATAGAAAGTCAATTAAATGTAACGAGCTCGCAAACACACAGTACAATCATTCAACAAATGTCCAAATTTAGACAGCATTCACTGTGTACATATACAGATTGTACAACTAAAACGCTCGATGATGAATTGTTGCGATGTTCCCGTCTCATCCTTTGCACCTTCTTCCCTGCTACGACATTGTCGCAACACATCCGAACCGGGATTAGGTTCCCGGGAGACGAATCCACCAGTCTGTATGTTCAATGTTTGGATTTAATATTATCTTGGGTGTAAAGTTCGCGCGAATAACGTAAAGATTACCCCACTGATATTGACAAGGTTAAATTTAACTCGAACAACACACAAAACACAAGTTGGCGCTCCACACTCCGGTCTACGCCATAATTGTTATCTCGCGCTCTCGCCTCTGCGGTTGAACCAAACGAACTTTACTCGCTAAATAATTGCTATTTCGACAATTAGCGCATTATAAATTCATGTGAAAATTGCCGTAGTATTCTAAAAATAGTTTACAAACTAACTTGTCGAACAATGTCGACCACTATATTGCAACGTACTCGGGTAACGAGAATTTTTACCCGTTCCGTTCGCCGTTATCAAATGCAAATTAGATCTACAGCAGTTTATGGGTTCATCATAATCACGATTACATTCCGGCTCTTTCGGTTATCTGGGCACAATCGTAAAACGGGGACGCCGTAAAACGTAAAACGCATATTTTAACCGTAATATGCGTATTTATACGTGCGAGCGCAATAAAATTACAACTTTATATGTTTATTTTTTTGAAATACTTAACTCATTTGTATGACACGTGGAGCGTATCCTTATTGCCGCAATGAAACGTCTTGGATTTTCTCAACCCCACCTACTCTTTCATTGCTTTATTTATTAGTAATTAAAAGCTTTATAGCCTATTATGTATTTCTTGAATACTTCCAGGCAAAATTATAAGCATCATTGTTGTATTATATATGTATATTTTTTTTTTTTATTTAAAAAAAGCTTTTTATTGTTCTTATACTATGTTCACAATACATCTTAAATCTATTTTAATAGCTACTGGTCCAGTGACCATTATCTATTTTACACATTGTTCATTTTGTTAGTATTTATAAGGATTCTTTTATTTTAATGTTAGTGTTTAAAGAATAATAGGAGAAAGAGCTCAAAAACCTATTTACAATTCTTATCAAATGTTTATAATATATTTTACATAATTAAATTAAATACTTACTTTTTAGAGTCGGCGATCTAAAGAAAATTATGTTTAGGTAATTTGTGTTTATACCTAAAGGGTAAAGACATCTTGCTATAATCACCGAGACCTTTCACTAATTTGTTAGTGTGGTTATTGGTAATTCTATCATAGAATCTACTGGTTAATCTGTTAGTGACATCTACGACTAATGGGATGTTATACTGGGAATGTAGTATTTTTAGGTTAGTATATATGGGCGTGATATATGTATATAAAAGTATGCTCCTACGTATGTATGTACATATATTATTCTAATTAAATGATGCTCAATTTCAGAAAAAAAAAACCTCCATAATATCCCATTCCCGTTTCCCAAAATACGCCTAAAATAAATTATAATTTCTTCCTTAATAAATTCTTACCAAAATAATACGCATTTGCCGTTGCTTTACAAAAATTTCGCAGAAACCAATCATTTCATTTAATTTCGTGTTTGATTTTTTAAATACATTTATTATCAAAAATTCTATGAGAGATGAATTAATTAATTTAAAAACTCAATTTTGACCTTTTACGAGTACGCTCTTAGCTTCAACGTCATTTACATGATATTCTACCTACATATGTATGTACAAACATACATATATATTGTGACTTATGAAAAAATGTACATATGTATGTATGTATATATTGCAATGGAAAGAAACTAAATATATTTTTATACATAATAAATATCAATTTTATTAATGATAGTATAAGTTTATATCGGTATATGTAGGTATCACAGATCGCAACACTTAACTCATTCGCAAACTTTGTCCAGTTAACACCTTCGAGTATCCCTGGCTTTATGGTGCAGAGACTTGCATTAGAACCAGCACGTAGCAAACGCTTCATCAGTCTGACACTCAGGCCAAATTGGATAAGCACTAGCACATATTATACCTTAACGCATACTAAGCCAGTGTGTACATACACGTCTTGCATTATAGCTGGGTAGTAAGCGCAGATGCCTTCGCAGACTGTTTGCACAGCTTACCGAGCACTTTAATAATTATGCATATTCTCGGATTTGCAGGCTAGTCTCGAGCTTTGGAGACTTTGTCGTCGGAGATATCGCACAGATTTTACGGCCTCCTTGAGGATTCGATGTCTCGCATGCTCCGGGGGAAAGAATCGACTCTATGTAATATCATTTCTTATTGAAGGCATTCAGACAATGGTTCGAATTGGAAAGGTCACATAGGTGATGCATTATTAAACTGCATCAACTCCAAGGTACATAGTTGGTAAATTGAATATTCAGGAATCGATCTTGTCCGCCTGTTTAAAATTGAATGCTTAATTTCAAGGGATACCGATAGGATATAAAGGATACCGAGCCAATGTAAAATGTTCAATGAATTTAATTTTGTATATGCTTTCTATACATGTACACTTTCATTTGTTGAAGTGCTTATATTTTATATGTTTATTCTTGCGAATGCGAATTCTAAATTAGAAAAACTTTCGTATCATATCTGAAAAGTAAGACGTTATTTTCTCAGTCGAGTCGAGGTAGTGCTTTCAAAATAAAAGCTTGCATACATACGTGTGATAGAGTTGACGCGAGATAAAACTTTCAGCTCAAGTTAAATCAGGTCGGAAAGAGCTTTCTCCTCTCTGCTCTGCTGAAGTTTCCATTCGCACAACCAGATCTCGTATCAAATAACTCATAATACCACTGCGGGTGCAAAATCAAACTTCACACGTTGACGTGACGAGCGAGATTCAGATTCACACCTAGAAATTCAAAACGTATCACACGCTTCGAAGCAAGCTGCACTACAATAGATCAAAACTAATACATTACTACTGAATTTAAAATATTTGAACCCGCGAGCCAGACTCACTCTAATGGGTCATAAAAGTTCAACTTAATACTGCCATCCGGTTGATATATGAGTTTGCAAGTTGAATTTATACGTCCGCTTGATTTATAGGGGAAGGTTATGGTTTCATTTCCTGTTTCGTCATATTTGCACACGTTGTACACATGCGCGCACTCGAGAGTGCAAAAGCTCTCGCTTTACACGTGCCAAATACGCGGTACCACATTTGTTTGCTTTCAATTAATACTTCGTTATTTTTATTACGTGCAGTTCTGAAACCGTCGATATTTGAACGCGGAACGTGGTTTAATATTAATAAAATCCGTCACTCTAAATATTGATTTTAGTATATGTACATACATACATATGTATGTACATACATATGTATGTATTTATTCCACACTAAAATTATCGTTTTAATCATACCTTTTGATAAAATATAATCCGCATTTCGCCTTGCATAAATGCATACTCTTTAGACAACTCTCAATGGAATCTTCATAGCTCGCTAGGTATTCAAATAGTTTCTGCAGTAAATGTTAATCATGTTTCTTCCAATGCAGCTCACTTTATTTAAACTATTGAAAAAACATTATGAACGTGTTGCGATAAAAAAATAAGTATTTCAATCAAACGAATCCAATATTTTGATTGCATGTTTCATTCATTGCATGCTACCCAGAACAAATATTGACTGAATCGCTTGTTTTCATATGCAAATATCCATTTATATATAAATATTTTTTTTTCTATAAATAATACAATCACATACAATGTATTCAACGAAATCTTTATGAAGATTAAGCTTAATAGTTCTGGCGTAATTACCATCTTACAAAATGCTATTTACCCGGCGTCATTTAATCCGATATAGTACGGCAAGGGGTTTAACACCACCGTGAAAGTGGATTATTTTTCTAGTATATTTGCATTCATTCTGAACTTACAAGAGGATAATAACGTCGTTCATTTTTATTATTCTAGTATACTTTGAACATTACTAGCGCAACTTGAAATTAATGCAAATTTTACTTGTGTTCATTTGTATACGTGTGATAATTGTTTTCGATAAGAGTGTTGACCTAAAATTGTACAGCTTGCAATTTTATACTAATGTTTAAAAAAAAGTTCTTAGTATTCTTTGTCTAGTTTATGTTCAATCATTCTGTTGAAATATAATATATTTAAATGCATTGGAATATTAAATGTTACATACATATACATATGTATGTATGTCTCAGATTGCATTAACTTGAAAACACTGCATCGTGTATGACTGATTATCTCGGCTTATACTTTTTGAATTCCGAACGTGTATTTAATCCAATTTCTAAAGTTTTCCCAGCTAGTTTCATTGCTCAGAGCGACTCACTCTCCCAAATAAAATAAAAAAAGGACTACAAGAAATGTATTTAATCCCGAGCTAGGTTAATCAAAAGAGAAAACTTCACAGAGAAGACAAAGCACGTGCTCGACAAAACTCTCGCGATAATTCACTCTAACAATGAGAATTACACAGAGCAGCTGAGTGCTGGGTAACAACTTACTTGATCGCCTTTACAATGTGTCATAAAATCAATGGATATCCGTTTTCACCGATAAATATATATGTTTATATATATAGATACCTATGTAGATACTGCGTGCTGGTTTTTAATGTACTTTTAAAATTTTACAGGTCGCGTTTCACGTAAAACGTAAATATTAATAAAGGCTAATGAAAATATGCTAGAGTCGAGGCTATAACTGTAACTTTTAAATGGCAAACCACAAAGTGGGCACCTCGCACTTTTTTTTGCAATTTCCACTTAGGCATCGCTGGAACATTTTGCGGCTAATGCGCCTAAACGGTTAACGATGGAAACTTTCGGTTGTTTCCAAAGTAAAACTCAGAACAAATAGGTCGGTTCCTGTAATAATATCACTATATCTTCTTTATGTCATAATACATCCACTTACCATTTTTCAGTATCGCAACAAAGAAAACCTTAACTTGAAATATTGCTTATATATATTTTTTTTTTCAGTAAGTACTAACTAGTACTAAGAGACTTTCTAATCTCCATTTATTTAACGAAATGCATTGGATATTGTGGATTATTTTAAATTTATTCAGATAAAATTCAAATTAACGAATACGAATCGGTTTTGTAATTACTTCCGTTGGGAATGGGCTAAATAAGTCGATCCGAGCAAAATGGAAGCAATTCGAACTTTTTCCTGTTCGCTGATATTCAATAATTAAATACTCGTAGCTGGATGCTGAACCATCCACTTTTAAACTTTCTTTCCGCTCTGAGCTTCTTCTTTATAATCTTGAACGATGAATTAAGTAGGTAAAATATGTATTTTCATTGCATTAATACTATAAAAACTATCGATAGTAAAATATTTAATTTTTCTGTTTAAGTAATGTTTTCAATTAAATATTATAGTTTCGTCTTCATCACTCATTATAATATAAAAGAGTGTAATATGTTTCGGGCATTTATTTTTTGTTGTTTATTTGAATGTAAATTTTACATTTATTCTAATATTGATTTTGAAATAAAGCAAATTTTATATTTATCGGAAGTGACTATTAACTTCAGGATTATTCTGATCTAATCGTTTTTATCATTTTTCCAATATTCGATAAAGATTAGTCACAAACGAATTCGTACATATAGTAAATTAAGACTGGATAATTGACAGAACATTAAAGACCCATTTCCAGTAGCATGAAATCGTGGAAACGGAACACAGTCAATTTAAAATGCAAATCTCTGAATTCACTGAGCTCGTATATTTCGTCGATTTAGAATTTACATAAAAATTGCAACCCCTTTCCTATTCAGAACACTCCTTGCACGATTAACCGAAAAGTTGAAAGAGCATTTGGTATGCGTCAAGTGCGAATTTATTTATTATTCGCAGCGTGCTCGATTCATTGCCTAATATTTTCAGTTTTATACACCGTTTAATTAAATTTAAATGGTAATAAAACTCTTCATTGTATATTTTTAATATTCCATTGTCTTTTTTTCTATTTTTATAATGAACCACCGGGGACAAAGCGAAGAGAGCCATAATTAGCCATTTTCTCCCGTCAGCTCGTTTAACTATCTAGTTCACGTTTTTATGTTTGAAGCCGTCATTCTCTGAAAAATCTTTCAACAAAGAAATCTCATTTTCTTATCCAATAATATACCTTGCTTAGTATACATATATATATATACATATATATGTATATATACATATATATATATATATATATATACATTTAGTCAAAAATTTAATGATATCGTGTTTATAAATAAATATCATAGTATTAATTAAGTATTAATTTTTATGAAAAGCAAAATTCTATTTTAACCTAACGTTATCTATCGTCTTCAGTAAGAATTACAATTTGATCCTTTTGTCAGATACTTAAATTGAATTTTGCTGTGACGAAAGTCAGCTATTTCTAGCAGGAGTTGAAAAGGGACTTGAATGCCGGAATAGGATGATGTAATCTCATTTCCGAAAAACTGTCTCAAATACATTTCTGGCAAAAACAACAAAGCTTTAACGAAAATCCGTTTTAAGCAATATCAAACCTCATCATATGAGTTTTCTGAATTCCAGATAACAATTTTACACATAAAACTACAGTTTCGATATCACGAAACTAGAAAATTCGACCGCCAAATATTAATATTCCATTCCATTATGTAAGTATGTATGTATGAACATATGAAAAATATACATATTATGTCGATATTTAATATATGTGAAATAATAATAATATAAATAAAATCTATAATACATATATGTAAAAATAATTTTCCATTTTTTTTAATTTATTCAATACATAGCATAATAAATACTGAGATAACTTTCTAGTCTCTAGTCACTAGAGTCTAGTGTATAACTTTGCCATTAAGTAAAGGTAATAATCAAACTTACACTTCGACTTAAAACCACGTGATGTGGTTAAACTTTAAGGCTGTATATAAACTTAGCAGAACTTACGCTCACAGTTTAATGTCTATGCTGTGGTATTCTTCTGAATCTTGATAATAATCATTTCGTTTTAGATTAAAAAAAACTCCTGCTAAATTGGAAATGAAAACTTTCACAATAGTGAAAGTTTTCATTTCCAATTTAGTAACAAGTATAGATTTTTCAATTAACAGAAGATTGTTTTCTCCATTAGGAAAATTTTACGATCGAATCTATTATATTGTAAAGATTTGCGTTTACGTTTTAGCTCTAAAGTTGAAGTTTATATAAGTTTTAATTGTAGTGCGACACCCTGCTGGCTTTTTCTTTCATTTGCTTTTTGTCGCGTTCTTTCTGCACGGTCATTTGAAATTAGATTTCATCGCCATTCTGGACCGGTTCCATTGGCATTGTAAGAAGGACCCTTCACTTCGGTTTGTTGAAACGGGACGATACAGTTGCTGACTGCACCTCTCCCCGTTTTCGTCGACCGCTTTGGAATTTAAGTGTTGTCTTTATCCGGCTAATTAGAGAGAGTTCTCCGCAGTTTTTCTGCCGTTTTTGCACATCCACCCCTCCCACGCTCCTGAAGAGAGTACAAAAGACAAACAGTCCTTTCTATTAAACGAGTAGACTCAATTGTTTTACTTAATCCTTACAGATGTTTCGACGCCCCCGGGACATATTTCCATAATATTTCAACACGCAGAAAATTTTAATTCGTATACAAACGGAACGCAAACTTTTTTCCTTGTCCATTTCATATTTAAAATTCATACAATTTTGATTTTCAAGGTTACTTTGTTACTAACTTCATAATAATTTATCGAACTCCATTATACATATATGTTGAATATCAACGGAGAGGTTTCTCGTCACCCGTACTGAAAAGTAATATTAAATTTAATAGTTTTCATAGTTGTGTAACAACAATGCGTCATCTATGGCGCGTTATAATACAACAACGTAACGATTTAGCAAAGTCGTGAGCCTATTTTTTATTATATAAATAGTCAAGTTGAAGCCTGCCCATTATCATCTGGCTTGGCTCACCGCGTAAGCGCTTTGTTCCGAATCACTGATACCGGCTTCAAGTCCCGCTCGTGTGAAATTCTGGTTTTTTTAATTATTTATGCCGGCGACGCTATCAGCAGACAGACAGAAGGATTTCGGCTATTATATATATGTACATATTATAGTCAACTAGACTTTTAAACTGAAATTTACACTACTCTTAAATGCGTCATCTAGTTATGAATCATATTTTTGATATGTGCCATATTAAATTCGGATGCAATTTTCCTAACAAATAAAAATGGCTTAATGTTGCTTTTTTGAGGATGAATTTATTTATTTTAATTATATAATATTAGCTAATAAGCTAATTTAACTTACATCTATTATGTACATATTTACAACAACTACATAAATCTATGTAGTAGTACACTATACTTATACATATCTATGTACTATCCCTCACAGAGGTGTTTCCTCACACTTTTCAAGAATTCATCTATGGTCTGACGCACTCAGGGAGGGCATTATATGTACATACATGTGAAAAACGCCACCAGCTATCTTCATTTTCCTTACTCTACCTACAACTAAATGGTTCTTATTTCTAGTACAATAATTGTGAATATCACTATTTCTAATGATATAATTCTTAAAATAATTTGCCAATAACTTATGATCTAACTTATAAACAAAATACAATGTGCTTAACTTTAAACAATTTCTAATACTCACCCATCCCAATTCATCTAATACTTTTTTAGCCTACCAACATTCAAAATACCTCTCATAGCTCTATTTTGTAACCTTTGCATTTTATCTAAATCAACATTAATTAAACAATATTCCGAGAACCACTCACCAAAATGTGATGTCGCACGTGTACCATTGATCAGTTTTCCATCACCTGCCAAACGCCGAAGACATTTCAACGGCAAAAATAAACTTTAGACCGGAACCGCAAATCCGGCTCTGCGGCAACCCTTCACCGTCCATATTGTTCGTTTATTTCGCGCGCAGAATTTCCGCAAAACTCGCGGGAAGGTCGCCAAAGTCGCGATCGCAACTTGCGAAACGCGGCCGTAGTAACAAAGCGACGGGCATTACGTCTGACTTATTTCTCATTTTTCCCCGTCTGGGGAGGAGATGGGGAGAAAACTTTTCCGGGTAGGAAAAAGGGGGCGGGATCTGAAACACAAATACGCTACTTAAACGCGACGACTTAATTTAACAGAAAACGAAGATAAATAACGGCTACCTCGCCGGGGAGCTTTCTTTCGCTCGGATGTTTTGAACGAAAGCTCGAACGGCCACGGTCCGCGGAACAACAATAACGGCAATAATAAGGCTAGACTAGACACACACACACCACATTCTAATTGTAAAATCACAGCTGAGTACTTGAATAATAATTGTATATAAAACTCAAAACTGTAACGCAAAGATAGTATAACTTACGCATAATATGTACATGCATACGACGCGTAATTAATTGTTGTGTGCATGACAAATACTTGACACGCAAATACATACGTCCGAAACAATAAATGAATTACTTAATATATATATATATCGTTAAGTACAGTAAGGGTGTGTGCAGCCCTCCTAACACCAGCATAGACGTATCATATTCAAAGTTGCTCTTCGTATCATGTGAATTATACACACACGAATTTATGCGAGCGCGTGACCGAATTGTTATTCCGATGGTGGCGCTTTTGCCCCTTTGAGCTACGATTGTTTTTTAACCTGGACGTACGATAACTAATTATTTTTACGTGTGATTTCTACATTAAATGCTTTACATTTAAACACATTTCATTTTCCTATAAAATTTATTCAATATTTAATTTAAAAACTGTATAAATCGTCGTGTATTTCTTTTAAAATGTTCTAAGCTCTCATTGTGAATACAAGTTCATTGTTTGCATAAGTGAATGTATTGAACCGAAAGTGTGTACTGTACATACATACATACACACAATGCTACCTTTAAAGGATCAGCCGATTTCAGCACAATCTCAAATAGCACAAATTTCGAATCTATTGTGCTGACGCCGTTTAAATAAAACTGTACAACTTATAACAAAATTTAAATAAATTGAAAATGTCACAGTAAAAACTCACATCTCAGTTATACAATGTTAATGTTAAAAAAAATGCCATACATACATAGTCAAAGAGACATAAATACGTGAATTACGATGTATGCGAATACACGTTCGCCAGAAATTACTTTATACAACGTTTTTCGCGTAATAGCCGCACATTACGAAACGAAAATGGATATAAATTATGGTTAATTCGTTGCCGTTGTGAATTGTACGGTCTTATATTATATTATGTGTGTCGAGTTATTTATTTTCAACGGAGATCGGAAAAAAATTAGGTTACATCATAATAATACAAGTCCGCATAGTATTGCTTTCACATGCACGATTCGTGTATTTTATTATAACGAGCCCCTTGGCATGGTTAGGGTACGTTTCGCCAATATAGTAGAGGTCAGCTTTAATAATTTAACCCTCTCGGTGTCCGGGTCGATTGTGCTAAGTTCAGGTGCGCTCAACGATTTATATTAATATTCGCGCTTACAAAATGTGCATGAAAAGGCTGAATTTCAAAATGCATTTGGGCATATGTTCGTAGTTGAAAAGGGACGCATACACCGTTCATATTTAAAGCAGCAACGAAAGGTGAGTTTGGGTGAAACTCTTATTGTTGCAATTATACGGCGAGCAGAGTAGATTCAAACAGGACGTGAGTTGGGTCAGTTGAGACCCTTTGGTCAAATTAGGGTCACAACCGGCTAATACGTGGGTCGGTGTGCGAGCAATCAACACTGAAATCGACACTTTCGCCACGCCAACCGCTTGTATACAAGTTTCAGCTGCTGAAAACGCTCTCACGCACATGCCAAATACGCTCTGAAACATCAACAAGAGTTTAGAATATTAAAATATTAAAAAAAAGAGAAAAAGACACCTCACTCGACTACAAAACTATTAGGTTACTGTAGTTCAGATATAATACTCAATTCCTGTAAATATTTCTATTGTTAATGCGTCTGCTAGTTCGTGAGTTACGTTTACCTCATTGAATACAATTTCGCAAATGGGCGCGAACTTTGTAACGATTTTCAGGGCCGAGCGTATAAAATTTACGGGTCAGATCTTCCCCGCGCCAACTTACGTAACGTAATCAAACAGTCCACATTCGCTGATAGATAACAAAGAAAGTGGAATAAATAATTCAGGACACGGTAACCCTCGCCAACTTGTAGCTGCCGAAAGATTTTCGTCCCTATAATTAAATTCGGATCTTGTGTACCTGTACAAGTGTACAGGTATGTATCGGTGTTTTTTTTTTTACTACCCAACTCATTACGATCAACCCTCGCGAAAATAAATAAGAAAAAACAGACACACACTCGCACACTACGGAAATCTTACGCAACTGGAAAGCTTTTACGGGCGTTTGCATGCGAGCTTTGTATACGCGGTGTATTCGAATTTATTATTTATTTCGGTGGGTATGCGCGGCTTGCGGGTAATATTAAAACGAAATCGTGACAAAGTTTTGCGTAATTTGGCATCCTTCGTTTTAATAAAATATTACACGACCCGATTGGGTTAGTTTAATATTCGTCTTCGTCCCCAAAAGATACGGATATAGGATTTCCTTTTTGTGTATGTGTGTGTGTAAGAAAGCTAAGGCGTCAAACTGACTGATTTGCCTCAAACAATTTTAACGTTATTTATGATATTGTATATCCGATTCTCTTTTTGCATGGAGGATACGTACCAAGGACAACCGTGCAAACAAAAAATTTCTTTTACATACAAATATTTTCATAAGTTACGTACATACATAATGAAGTAATAAATTGACATACATACATATGTACATACATATGTATGTAGTTTTCGATTTAAGTTTAATTTAATATAAAAAAAACATTCATTCAGTGTCGCTAATTTACAATAAACGTGCCCGTTTACTGCTGTTTTTTTTTTTAATTGTTTGTAACCGTGTTAAAACAAAAAAAATCATTGTAAAAAAAATAATTGGTCCGTTTCCCTGGACCGTGGTATAAAAGAGAATCGGGTGTATACATTATTGATTTGACTTTGGAAATTCGTTTTGAATATTAAGCAGTTTTTTTTTTTGCATGCTTTTAAAATTCATTTAATTTAGGAAACTCCTCGCTCTGAACTACCCTTGTCAGATACTCGTAAATTAGAAAAGTGTTACAATCGAGATATGATCAGTATTACATGAAACACAAATATTTGACGAAAATTAAGCAATATACATACCGCATATTCATTCAGAAGAACAGCACGCCATTAATCCATTTATAATTGACGACCGCGCGGAAACGTTAATATAAACCGAACGTAACGATACGAGTATCGAACAAACTCACTCGATCCGCACAAAATATACCGCAAGAGTTATTTACGACCATAATGTATACGACGGCGGGGAATATTTCACGTGAAAAAAAATATAAAATGAAATATAAAAAAAAAAATGGAGCGAATTCGCAAATTAGAAATTGACTTGAATTATCGTTTCTGAATATTTGAAAAGTTGCCGCGATACGTCGATAAATTTTCGTCCGCGGAAAAATATTCTCTTTTCTCCGCGTGATGATCGGAAGGAAGAGGCGAAAAAAAAACCGATGAAAGAAGTTGGGAGAAATGCACCCCGTCGATATATATCGGCGGCATCTTTCGCGTTTTCTTTCAAAAACTTCCTTTCAGTTTCTTTGACTTATCGCCTCCATTTTCCTCGAACACCTCAGCAGCACACTTCCGCCTTAGTACTGCAGAATTATTATAAATGTGAGAGTATATTTTTATTTTTATTTATTTATTTAAGGTAGCTTAAAAAGCTAATTACAAACAAACATGACTTAAAGGTAAAATTACAAAATAAACTTATTATATACTAGCACTTGTACAGAGGTTCTATTTAAAGGCTGGCTGGAATCTATCAATTTTATTTATATTTCTGAGAACTTCTGGCAGGCCATTATATTCAACAAGACCCCTGTACAAAATACTTCTCCTGGATCTACTTAATTTTAAATTCTTAACTACTAACTTGTTCTTACCCCTAGTATTATGACTATAGTATCTATATGTATGTATATTATACCCTCTTATTAAATATTTTGGTGATAATTTCTTATCTAATTTAAAAATATACCTATGTACATATATACCTACGTACATATATATACTAATATGCACACTTTTAAGGTTTCATTTACATTCATCCAATTCAACTCATTCAACATACATCTTATTCTAGTTAATCTGTTGACATTTAAAATTCGCAGCATAGATCTAATTTGTAGTTTTTGCAACCTTTCTTTAATTACCCTATTAACTAAATTTAAAAATGAACCACAATATATAAAATGAGGACGAACAATTGCATTATAAACTAATACTTTTGTATTTCTAGATAGTATATTTCTTAATCTACACAATAATCCAACTTTCTTCGCTACTTTTTTAATAATCATCTCACCGTGTAATTTTAAATCTAACTTACATATTATATCAAGTATTACTCCTAAATATTTAAAACAATTCTAATCTTCTCTCATGTATACATACTTATATTTAAATTAACATTAATAAAGTTTTTATAATTAATATATAAAAACAATACAATATATCATTTATATAAAAACATAGTAAAAACACAATAAAATCATAATGCATACATAATAAAGTAACATAGTACATGTATGTAACTAAAAATATATAGGTATATAGTAACATACATTGTGCAAAAGATAAAAATGATAAAAAAACAATGTGCCAGATTTTCTCCTAAAAATATGCTTCCATATTAAATACACAAACCTTTCTAGCAACATCTTCCAGAGTAATGACTTTGAGGTATATAATAAACCTGTCCAAAGAGCATTCACCGTTGTATTTCAATTCAGCGTATTCTTCAAACAACGTTATATACCTTGATCGATAGAAAATGAGATTTTACATAAAGCCAAATTGAAATTTGTGGTGACTGTTGCTTCTGTTAGCTTTTGTTATTGTTTAACCCTTTGATTCTAACAGTAAACATTCCCAACTTACTACGGAATTTTATTACACATTAACACGTCTTACCTTGGAGCGCGTAAACCTGTGGGATACCTTTGCGAGCGTATGCCGAGCACAAAATCGCATTTTCCACATTACACGAACCCCGGTTGTCGTACCTCATAGTCGTCGTGCTAAAGTTTCGTTAATTCGGCACATCTCACTTCGTGCTCACGTCCCTGAAACGATGTCCGGGACCCTTAATCTGCCCGGCAATACAGCCCTTTTTTGTTTCTTGCGGCCCCGAATTTACTGCTAGGCCTTAATGAGAGTTTTTTTCTTCTTCTCTTAGCAAGGCGCACACAAAAGCCAGGCCCGCCGTTTTTGCCACCCCCGCAAGTGGGTTCGGTTCCTCAAGACCGAGAGGGTCGGATGGCCAAAATCTACCTGTTCGTGTAAAATAAGACTGTATTCGGAGCACGTAGTGCGCGAGTGCGCAGTAAACCATTTGCAAAGGGCTTATCTTGCATGTTAAGCGGCTCGCCCAACACCAAAAACAACAACTTAGGACCATGGACCCTCTCTGGGTCCAAACTCTAAAAAAAAACCCGTTACTGGACCTTTAACTGCGTCGATTCCGATCTTTCTCACATAACTCATATACAGTAAACGTACGATAGTATGAACCGTTTAATGCGCTCGCATTAAACTACAATTCGATCGTTTTCTTTCTATTGAGACATACGCGGTGCGCATTTATTTAACGTGTCGGTTAAATTTAAATCAATGTATGTATATTGTCATTGATGTATGTGGCTATTTACAACGATCAAAGATGATTCGTTTCCTATAAGCTTCGCTTTGAACGCGCTCGTTAATTATGTAGCAATCAATCACATACCGCAAAATTACATACAATTACACGTATGTACAAACATATATAGAAGTAGCCAATGACACGTAAATCAATAGCAAAATTTCTGATTTGTAATTACATTACATTTACTATTTACGCGTGTGCTTTTATCATTCATAATTGATTCAATGTCTACGTTTAAATATATCTGCAATAGTTACGGAATAACTGATATAAAATAGAAACAACTAGCTGGTTTACTTTATTCAAATACATTTTCCAAAAATGTAAAGTTTAATTTCCGCTATGAAATAGACAACCTAGCCCTTGTGTATAATACACTGTGGATATATTATAGTAGGCGCTTAGGCATCTTCGATATTTCGCTTTAATATTGAACAACGTGCTATTCCCAACGTGCTGTATTATACATTCTGCTACTGCAGATAATGTACACAAAGACTCGTTGTTTGCACTCGGTATTAATATACGATATTAGCGAAAATCGCAAGAAACTTGAATAAACATTTAATAACGACGCTCAATAAATCGAACACGCACAGTGAAAATTCCACACGTAATAACATACCGAACATGGGGGAACGTTTGACAAATCGATATTTGTTTATTTCTTTTATTGGTGTTTTTATACTACATTTATTTCTTTGATATTTCATTTGAGATTTTTTCCTTACCGAAACCTCAAAACTTAATTCTCTTTATTGCCGGAAAAACCGCGATCTCGCAATTTATCATATTTTCTAAGGCTTTCATTTCCGTAATGATATTAATAAAAAAAAAATTACTGAAGAAGGACGCATGCCATTGGCAAATTAGAAACATATTATTCTTCATCGTAACATTCTCCTCGTGTATTATATGTACACATGCGTTAATAATTTGACATTTGATCATTTTAATCAATGACATACCATTACAATGCACAATGATTAACAGTATACGCTCTTGGGGCCAATGACACTTCAATTCAAACACCATCATTAATTTTAGTTATAGCATAAGAATATCTACAAATATAAATATATCATCCTGTTAAACCTTCAATCTAATTAAATACATTCATGATTCATTTTAATTTAATAAAATAAACTCATATATGTACATACATATGTATATCATTTTAATTGAATCGCAATATTGTTTCGAAAACATGTATTCTATTTTTTCAATCTTTTTCTACTGAAAAAACTCTACACCTGTCATTAGAAATTAGAAGCACCTTTATAGCCCTACTCAAGTACTCTTAAAACCCGCAGGATCGTGGAAAGTAACTATGCAAAGCATGTTTCCGATCATTTGAACACTGTGGGAATGTAAACTAATAAACAGATATACAAAACACCGCTACAATTTTTTGTTTTGTTTAGTTGACAATGCTAGTGTAACCGTAGCGACCCAGGCAGTCAAACAGATAGACGCTTATACTTATTTATATATATATGTACTAGTGTAAGCCTGTTGAATATCAACTAACGTGTTTTTTATAAGTGATTTTAACTATAGAAAAATGTTTTCAACGTGCTAACTAAATAAATCGAACAAATGTTTTCGTTATTAATTACGTAACAATTTAGCAAAGTCGGGAACCTGCTGAGGATTAATATTTTCAAATTATAGGAGGCCTCCCATCACCGGTGTTGGGTGAACGCGTTAACCCTAACTCACCCAACCTGGTAATCACGGGTCCAAATCCCACTCGCGACTTTCGTGTTTTTCCTTTACCGAGGCGAGCGTTATCAGCAGATGGACAGACATACAGGGCATAATTGGGCTATTATATATGCACTAGTGTTAGACCGTTGAATATCAACGGATGTTTGTGTTGGTGAGTATACATATGTATGTGTATTTAATAGTTTTTATAGTTTTTGCATGGAGAGAATTAATATTGTCAAATTGTATTACGCTCGTCATCGCCTCCGTTGAATGATAGTGTTAGCACGACCTCACTCCAACCTGGTGATCTTGGGTTCAAATCCCACTCGCGCGCAGACGGTTCGTGTCTTTTAATCATTTACCTCAGCGAGCGTTATCAGCAGACAGACAGACAGACGGATTTGGACTATAATATGTATATATATAATATAGTAATTCTATAATATAAAATATACATACATACATAGATAAAATATAATAAAGAAATTTGTCTGTAGCAAAATTTTTCGTTCTATTCACAAGCGTTTCCACCATTTGCATAGAATTATTTATAACCTTAGCCTCACAACTTCGCCCGCACTAGCGAACTATTCTGGAGTTGGTCGAAATAAAATCTAGAATGAATTGAAATTTTCAAAACGCATTATTGCCATATAAAAAGGCACACTTTACAGCATTTTCCCGGGGCATGGAATAAAATGAAAGTCGTCGACGACTGAAAAATCGGTGATTCACAATCGACGTCTATCGGTTCTGGTATGCGGTCTAGCCGGCGTCCCACTGAAATCAGTACCGTGCAAAACAGTATCATCCAGCTACATTACCGCCTCATATATTTGAACTTCAATTGACCATAAATGTCAAATAAAACGTTGCGTGGACGCCAACATTCGAACAAGGGTGGGATTGTGCACACAGCACACACATACACACCCTCGACCAAACACCACACGAGCTTTTATCATCACTCATTTTCAATATAGTCGTTAACAGATTCCATCAATAACCGGAACCGCTCGCTTTACATTATCACCGTCGGGTACCTAAAAATAAATGTATGTAAATATACACGACAGAAGATTGGAAATAGTTAATAGTTTAAGTATTTAGGAGTAAATACTTGACAATAAGTTAGATTTTAAATTGCACGGAGAGATGATTATTAAAAAAGAAGAATTATTATATACATATAGATTAAGAAATATACTATCTACAGAGATATTAGTTTATAATGAAATTATTGTCCGGCCTCATTTTATATATTGTGATTCATTTTTAAATTTAGTAAATATGTTAATTAAAGATGGATTAAAGAAATGGCAAAATAGAGGTATGTATGGGGAGTGTTTAAATGTCAATAGATTAATTAGTATAAGAAATATGTTGAATGAATTAAATTGGATGAATGTAAAGGAAACCCTAAAAATGTGCATGTTAGTACATATTTTTAAGTTAGATAAGAATTTATTACCTAAGTATTTAATAAGGGATATTTATTAAACGGTTATTAGAAAATACATAATTAGAAAAAATACTAATAAATAAATTTTAATAATATACATAATACTAGAGGTAAGAGTGAGTTAATAATTAAGAATTTAAAATTAAGTAAATTTAGGAGAAGTATCTTGTACAGGGGTGTTGTTGAATACAATGGACTGCCAGAAGCTCTCAGAAATATAAACAAAATTGACAGATTCCTGGCAGGCTTAAAACAGCACCTCCGTATATGTGCTAATAGATAATTTTATTTTAAGTTTATTTTGCAATTTTAGCTTAAAGTTTTTTTTTTTTTTTTTTTTTTTGATTCTTAAGCTATTTTAATTAAATAAATAAATAAATAATGAAATAAGTCCATATACTTTACCCATTCGTATTTTACCGATGCAATTTTATCACGATGTTATGACTGACTCGTGGCTTTTAGATCTAAGCAAATGCTTAGAATTTCATTCGGTTTTTTTAGAAGCCTCATTGCATTATTAAATTGAACCTGGCAAAAGGTGGGTGCGCGATTCGAGCTATTGGAATTACAATACCGTTCGCTTCGTATGTGGAATATGTGTGGTAAAACTTCGAATTTACGTTTCAAATCGTGCAATTTTCATACGATCAATGAAATTGAACGAACGGACAGTTTCTTCGAACTATTCGGATACGTGAAATTCCACCCAATTGAGGAGCAAATCGACTTCAATTCATTCCAGTTCAAATTTCAATAATTTTATCACGTATGCTATTTTTTATGACGACGAACTAGAAAATACATAGATGAATATCTTATGTCGAATTGAATCATATTCCAGGATTTTAAATTTTTTTTCTACCTTTATATACGTACATAGAACAATCTGCAATTGAGTTCAGACTTACATAAGTTGATTTTTATTATAAAATCAAAGATAAAATTGAAAAATTGTGGATGAATAGAACTAAGCCATATCGATCCAAGCAGTTAAAGCTAACGATTTCGATCGGTTAGTACAAAGCGTACTATTGAGGCTATTGGCACGAATAGTATCAATTACCACGTCAGAGCCATTTCTAAACCCTTCGCGGTTTCGACTTTGAACAGAAGCCATTACAGATGTTTTCCATTACATTGTAACAATTGTAAATTGCTGCAATCCCATTCTAAAATCGCTCTATACACCCTTTCGCATACTTTAATCTTCGTTTAGGTGCAAAATTTATTCCAAAGTATCCGGCAGATAAGAAAATCAATTTTTAAGTCATCATTACTTATTATATTATGTGACTATCTCGACTTACGTCGTTGTCAATTTACTCTGCAGCCCAATCTCGAAATGTAACACTACCTACATGTATAACATCTTGGGTATCTATCTACACTTAGCGCATGTGAATTTGTGCGTTTTTAGGTCTCATCGCCATTCCGGTCACGTCTGTTCGCATTTAAGATACGTCTAACATTCATAAAGGGCTCTTCCGAGCGAATATTATATTTAAATGCTCCCCTTGCACCCTTTTTTCCATATATAATACGCTTCCCTTGCTTTACCTTCCAATCTACATACATGTTTTACGACCGCCACACAATTTTTTATTAGATTTATTCGTACGATTCGATAATATGGTTACATATCTAATATTATGTAATATTAATATTATGTAATATTAATATTATGTAATATTAATATTATGCATTCAAATACGGATCCTTAAAAATAGCATAACTATTGGTATTCCTTTTGTATAAAATATATGCCATCTATATTTATATAATTTTCAACAAACGTTCAACGTCTGAACGTAATCGTCGAAAACTTTCAAGTTTATACTAAATTTATCGAAACGACTATTGAAAATCGTTTCAGAATTAATCAAAAACATCAGACGTTTCACGTTCTCGATCATTGAGCTACAGCTGTTGCTTTAACTTAAACTTTGTACAAGTTTCACAGCACAAAATGTTAGTACTGTAAATAAAGATCATGGTCGATTTATAAGCTTAACATTATTAAAATTAACTTTGATGTATTCTTACTGTAATGCGTGTTTCCTTACCATGATGAAATTAAATTTTTTTCTTAATCATAGTTTGAAAAAGATTTGTCTTCGTTCAAGTTTAACTCTTTTTTACTTTATCCACATAGGATTAGATTTATTATTATAAGTGCATATTATTGTCGATTACGTTTTCATAGTTTTTGGAAAATGTCTGTCCGTGCGTCTGTATATCTGTAAGCTGTGCGTGACGTGACGTGTGTGAAATCGCTGTATGTATCTCAAAAATCATTAATCATATCATTCCGAAACTTTACATTTATAATTTTTTTACCGATTTTTACAATTTATAAGGTTTTCAAAATTGTTCATCAGCCAGTATTATGAACATTATATGGATAAATAAAAGTTTAATAAAAAAAAAAAAAATCAGCCAGAAGTGGTAAGTCACCTCATTTTAAGTTTTCTTTGTGACTTTCTTCCTCCAAAACCGTCGATTGGATTAAGGTGAAAATTTTTACATCAATGAATATATTATTTACATATATGTACATATGTATGTATGTACATATTATTTGAATAATCTTCAAAATAATATAATTATTTTTTTTTTTATATATTTTGTTTCATATGTATTTAATTAATAAATAGATACGACATATCGAGGTACGAAAAAAAAAAAATTATTTTTCAACTGTTTGTCATCGTTATGTTATACATATTGTATATTAAATTTATATATTTTTATAATATTTATAATATATTCTTTTATATGTATGTAATTAATAAATAGATACGACAAAAATAAATATTTTATTTTTCCACTGTTCTGTTTTGTCATGTTCTCTTTTGTCACGGAACCATAATTTTCATGTTAGACGTAAGAAATAATATGATTTTGGTCGAGATTTCATTTTATTTATTTTTCGGCCTTTTAAATATTTTGTATCTTTATAAGATTGTAATATTATTAATCTTTATTGCAATATTTTGTTATGAAAAAAATATCATCAAAATCGGTCAACCGAAAGTGGACCTTTTTTTCTTGTAGAAAAGTCAAAAATCCTGTTATCACGCCATATTTCCGAAACTACAAAACCAATCGAGCTGAAAATTCATATTTATAGTTTTCGTGTAAAATGTAAGAATTTATAAGGTGTTGGTTAAAATACGCCAACCGGAAGTGGTGTTTACTCGAAGGAAATTTCGTTTTCTATTTTTATCGGTCCTTTAAATATTTAAAATCTTCACGATATAGCTAAATTACAATCCTTACAACATTGTTGAGTTACAAAAAACAATCATCAAAATTACTAGAAGTGATAGATAACCGTATTTGAATACACGCCGAAAATCGAAAAAAAACACGCCCACACAGTGATTTCATATTGATATGTGTCCATATGATGATATGTTCACAAAAGAAAATTTGCTATTTGACTTTTGCAACATAAAAAATTATTTACGTTACTCTTTATATTCCTCAAATAAAGTCATGGGTTGACCCCACCCGATTTTTACTTTATCCTAATCGGATAAAGTATTGTGATCGTGCGAAAATTCGACCTCGAGATTTTGAAGTCTATGAAGCTGAAATTTCATATCTATTATTTTCACGTAAGGTGTGAGAGCCGTAAGGAATTTGGACAACATCAGTCAACCAAAAGTAGGGTTTTTTTCGTGTAGAAAATTCAAAAATTCTGTTACCACAGAATATTTCCGAAACTGCCTCATCGATCAGGTTGAAATTTCATATCTATAGTTTTCACATTAGCCGTAAGAGATACTGTGATTTTGGTCAAAATCCCTCTGACAGAAGTGGCAGCTTACTCTTGAACGATTTGTTGTTTTTTTTATTTTTATTGGCCTTTTAAATATGTGGTATCGTTACAATATTGAAATGTTGTACTCCTGAGCAAAATTGTTAGTTACGAAAAAATAAATCAGTCAACCGGAAGTAAGTTTTTTTTTTTTTGTCGAAAAGTTTACCACAGAATATTTCCGAAACTGCCGCATCGATCAAGTTGAAATTTCATATCTATAGTTTACACGTTAGCCGTAAGAGATACTGTGATTTTGGTCAAAATCCCTCTGACAGAAAAGGCAGTTTTTTCCTATTTGAATATATGCCGAAGATCGTATTTAACATACTCAACATAGTGATTTCATGATATGTACATATGTACATATGTATGTTTTTTAGTTGGTGTGATGGTGTGCATGCGTTTTATTTACTTACGTTCTTAAAAAATTAATTTTGTAACTCATTGTATTCTTCAAATATATGGATAAAGTCATGGTCACACCCGAATTTTTTTATTAAGATTTGCATAAACTTAAATTTAAAATGACTTCCATTAAAGACTGCGACAAAGAAAATTCTGCCATCGACACTGCACAATGACGCGGTAAAAAATTACGATTCCATTTTTTTTCTGTATTTTTCCTGTGAAAAGCTTTCGCGGGAATTTCCCGGTTGTATTTTTCCCGAAGTTCGCGAGCCGCCGGCACAAAGGATTATTTTGCATTTTTTTTTTTTGACTTTTCCATCACGTTTTGCGTCCACTCTGATTTTTTTTATATTATTTCATCGGAAAATATAATGCCGCTCTCTTCTGTACTGCTTTCGCAATTGTAAAGGCGACACTTCACGAAACAATGAGCTCGTTTCCAATATTGGTAGCGAAATAAACAAATGACGTGCACAAACGTATCATTGAAAATAATTGGGATTATGAGAAAAATATTTTTTAGTGAAATTAATGAGATATGTTCATTCGACTGAAGAAGCTCTACATTTATTATTTGTGGCAAAATTTTGCTTTATTTAAAATTTCTGTAAAATACATATGTATTAATCATTAAAGCAACATACAAAGTGAATTAATGATATTATATCTTAATCTTAAGCAAAATCTATAAATGTTATTTCAAAAGACTGTTAACAATGGCTCCAACCATAAAATGAGTAAGTTGGTATTTCACTGCGTACCTTTTGCGAATTCTGAAGTAAGTGATTTTTAATTTTTCTGCCCTTCTTCGTGGCCTTGCAGCCGCAATTTTGAGGATTTTGGTATTTTTTTTTTAAAGAATCCCACCTTGAACGAGCGGCAATCAATCTTGATGATCGCACCTGTCCAAAAGTGAAAATCTCCCCGTGAAGGTGAAGCCAACATAACCGGGCAATCTCGGCAACTTTTCCGCGAGTTTTCCGCCGGCCGGAAAAAAAATGTCACGCATTTTCCGTGCCGTAATTTTGACATCAATCTACGCCGAACGCGCGAAGGAGAGAAAAAAAAACCCGTGTCAGCCAAATTCACTGACAAAATGAAAATTGATGAAATGTCGCTAGTATGCAAAGTGTTCCCAGCTCTCGAAAAACTGCTTACCGACTTAATTTCCCTGTCGAATAATTAAGCTCTCACTTTAAAAATCATTCCAGAATTGATAAAAAATTAAATCGACTTTCAACACTGTCACTACCGTTGAAATGAAAGATTAAATTATAGGCTTCGACGATAACGAGCCTATAAAAACTTAGCTATATTTTTTTGTATATGTGCCGTTATAAATGAGTGGTTTCAGTCCATTTCTTTGTGTTTTAAAATATTGATTAAAAATAAATAGATCACATATTTTGTAGCCAAAACTATCATTAACTAATTTTTTTTTTCAAAATTAGCCTTTAACCACTATCATATATTGATTTATATATATATTTCAATATTAATACATTTCATAAAATTAATAGATATTTTCATCCTAATGTACATATAAGTCAATTTGGATTGAAATGTTTATTTAACCCATACATGACTGAAAGTCCTCAGCGCTCCTCAAGCCAACCTCATTCAATTTCCTCTTTATCCTCTTACGAAGAGTGCTTTCATACTTGTGTGTAGAGCTTAATTGAAACACTTAATCGTGGAAAAATATTCCTACTGATGGCTCAAATTCAGCAAACTTCAACGGGAAATATTAGAATTACTGATACATTGAAATTAACAAACCTGTAATGATTTTAAATCGCTTTAGCTTTTTATGGTTGTGTTCTATTGTTTGATTTTACCGTATCTGATAATAAGAGCTGACCCAGTTCTTACATTAGTCAATAGTTTATTTACATTTCATTGTTACGGCCACTCGTCAGGGAGGCAAATGAGCTTTTAATACGTTTCCTTTATTTGAGAAAGGGCTCCCGTGCACTAATTAAACTGTCAGACCCACATACGGAACGGGAGGGGGGATAAAACTCTTTACAAAAAGCTAAACCGAAAAAAGATTTTTTTGACTAAAGAATTGGGCACTGAAAGTTTTTTACATGCGTACTAAAACCTATATTATTTTCTTTTCGTTGCGTAAAATCTTTTTGTACGAGATTTCGCCTTTACAAACCTATACCTTTACACGTGTTTTTATGTGTGCAAGTGTGTGTGTGTGTGTGTGTGAATAAAAGCCGTGTTACACTGTCGAAACCATTACCGAGTGAACGTGAAAGCTCGGTATCATCTCTAGAGGACTTCCACACGTTTGACTGGAAAGCGATTCAGGCTGGAAAATGCGTGTGGAAAACGGCCGCAGTACTTCGTGCACGTACGTTCCGCATAAATGACGGAAAATTTCATTTCAAAATAGGGTTGTGTCAAATAACAAGACAACGAAATACACAAATATACAATATATTGCTAACATATATATGTATTAACTAATATATTAAATACTTCAAAACGAGGCTCTATATGTACATACATATGTATGTATTGTTACACTAGTGATCGTGTTGGTGTTTTGTGTCGATATATGTTTTATATTTTATTATAATTATATTCGCTGCCACCATGTGGATTTGTGGATTACTACTCCGTAATGAAAGTCGATTTACATTTTTATTTATATTTAATTAAACACTTGTTTATTACAATGTTGTAGTTTACTCTACGACTGATACTGAGATAAAGCTTAACAAAGAGGTCCATGACTTATATTTATAGACTACTAATTTTTAAGGGGTGGGGTTCATTTTTATTGACACGACAAATGCGTGTCAAATCCTTCGTCTGGGAGAAGGTATTTGACCTGAGTCGTAAAACATACATATGTATGTACATAGTTCATTGTACATCAAACTTGAGTGGATTATGTTCACCTAATCAGTATACGTACTTGTATTTCATACAATATGCGATCAAGATCAATTCTCATGATATTAGCAAACAGGAGTATGCACGCAAATTGAAAATCAATCGGTTGCAAATTTAATACCACATTTTTTAAGTGTTAGTGTGGATAAATTGATAAAATGTTATATATTTCGACAGTTCGTGTTCAACAGCATCATGTACTCGTTAAAATTATGTGTTCAAAATGTTAGCAATTAACAGAAACAAAAAATTAAACGTTTTGTCCAAGTTGGATAGGGAGGAGAAGGTTGGGGTGTGACTGACTGTAAACTTCGCTTTCCGGGAAAAACGGCAAGGAGAAAAAAATCTCGACCCACGGAGCAAAGCTCGGAAAAGTCTCGCTTAATTATAACGTCAAACTATTCTTTGAAGCCTTCCGTTCAGAACTCGAGTCGCTTATTACCCGGTCCCGAGACTTTATCCGGGGTGGTAGGGGTAAACAAAACAGAAGCCTCCCTCAAGAAAAAGCTAAGTTCATTAACTTTGAGCAATATTCGTTTGCCTGTTAATCCGCCATCCCCTTCGCCCCTACCCCTGCTAGAGGGTGAACTATTTGCCGGCTTGAATATGCTCGCACAGGGCTAAAGCTTTCTTCTCGGCCGGAGCTTTCGGTCGCTTGCTGTAATTGGTCCGCATTTTAATTTATGGTGCTCTCCATCAACTTTGATTATTCACGGTGACTAACTACGAACAATTTATATGATAATTTCGTACATATCGATCTCGACAATGCTCGAGGATACGCGCTAAATGAATATATATAGGTCCTATATTTTTTTCGCCATGCAAATTGAGCAAAGTTGCCCAGTTTCAGTATTGTCGAAGAATTAATTAAATATTAAAAGCAACATGTCATATAGTATTAAAATATAGCTTGTAACCCTTAATATTTCTGTTTACGTTTCACATTTCAGGCGACAGTTGAAACATTTGCCGCGCGATACGCGATTACATCGTACTTTAGGGCGCGGACGTGATTTTTGAATAAAAATTTTCCCCGGAAAAGCCCATCGAGATTTAAACGCGCATACATTTTCTTTTATTTGTGTTTGACATTTTAACCGTCGCCGTTCTAATGAAAATATATATGTCTTTGTCCAATTGAAATTGTCGATTGCGATTACGTCGCTTTTATTTTTTCCGTTATACATTGTACATACATACATACATAATTTATTTATTAAGCAACGAAACACAATTAAGCAACAGAAGTAGGAAAATAGGCTTTAAAATTAATTTAAATAAAACTAAAATTATGTTAAATGAATTTTGCGCGCAAAACGATAATCATATTATAGGGATAGTTGATAGTTATTTATACCTATGACAATTGGTGAATATGACTGGTTGTAAATAAGAAGAAATACATAAAACGAAGAATGATACTAGGATGCTTTTTATTTATTTATTTATTTTATATAATAATAGCTAATTAGCTAATTTAACTTACATCTATTACATATTTATAACAACTACATAAATCTATGTAGTAGTACACTATACTTATACATATCTATGTACTATCCCTCACAGAGGTGTTTCCTCACACTTTTCAAGAATGCATCTATGGTCTGACGCACTCAGGGAGGGCATTATACATACATGTGAAAAACGCCACCAGCTATCTTCATTTTCCTTACTCTACCTACAACCAATTGGTTCTTATTTCTAGTACAATAACTATGGATATCACTATTTCTAATGATATAATTCTTAAAATAATTTGGCAATAACTTATAATCTAACTTATAAACAAAAGACAATGTGCTTAACTTTAAACAATTTCTAATACTCACCCATCCCAATTCTAATACTTTTTAAAAGTAAGACTAAAACCTTACTTTTTCTACTTAAAATATTTCTTAACCTATAAAAAACACCAACTTTTCTAGCCATTTTTTTAATTATTTAATCAGCATGTATGTACCTTAAAGTTCAGTTTAGAGTCTATATGAATTCCCAAATATTTTAATTTATCAACTATTTCAATAATTGTATCATCAATCCTAACTTTATTCAACACATTTTTACTATTCAACCACATCATTTTTGTTTTATTAACATTTGGTTTTAATTTATTTTCACACAACCAATCTACTCTATAAAATTCAATGTTTGTTTGTTTGTCCGCTATACAAATCTACAGTTTTCAACTTAGAACCACCAAATTTGGTATAGCAATTCACGGTACTCTAACTTAGACCGAAGGTGGGTTTTGGAAGGGGTCGGAGTCCGGGGTCAAGGGGCCCCCATACAAATTTTTTAATCAATTTTTGTTTGTACTGGAAAATAAATGTTTTTATTTGTTTCAATTTTTCATTCAATTTTTGTTTGTACTGGAGAATAAATGTCACCCGCACGAGCAACGCAGGGCAATTCAGATAGTCACGTATATAATTTAATTCTATATTTAAAATATTTTGGAAGAATGAACATTGTTTTTAAATCCAACATTCCGCTATGCTTAAAAAAGGAGGCATACGACCAATGCGTACTGCCAGTTATGACGTATGGATGTGAAACGTGGATGCTAAATTCAAGAATGTTACGCAAGATCCAGTGCACACAGAGAAGCATGGAAAAATGCATGCTCGGTATAACGAGAAGAGATCGTAAGAGGAATACGTGGGTAAGAAGCGTGACCAAATTGGCGGATATAGTGGAACGCGTGAAAAAGTTCGAGTGGACACATAGCGAGAAGAATGGATGGCAGATGGACGCGAAAAATACTGGAATGGTATCCGAGAATATGTGAAAGAAAGCAAAGTGGACCGAGTGGACGTTCGGCTGACGAATTAAGAATGTGTGGAGTCAAGTGGATGCAGATCGCTCAAGACAGACAGAAATGGAAGTGGATTGGAGAGGCCTTCATCCAGCAATGGATGGAGAACGGCTGAAAATGATTATGATGTTACTGCGTAATTAAATTTCAAGCGCATAACGGAATAGTTTGATATTAAATTTAAAATAATTCATTGAAGTATCTCACTGAATTAAACGAACTTCTTTCATTCAAACTCGCGCAAATTTCAAATTGAATTATGCGATGTAAAAAAATGCTATAATTTAAATGAATATCTTTTCTTTTAGACTTCAATGACTAATCCAATTTACAAGTTTGCCGGAAGTGTTCATTATTTTCTCCAATGGATACGAATACGGAATATTTCCCCCTTGAAAACCAGTACTTAAACATATGTACATCCTCATAGCGGTGTTTATTTATTTCAGGAATTAAATTAGATACTTTTATATAATATATAAATGCGGTTTACTTATTGATAAAGTTTCATACTTGGCAATGTACATTTCAGCACCGTCTCCCAAGGAGTTCAGCCGCAAAATTTCCAACAGACGCTTGAATTTTCAACTCACATTGCAGCTGTGATAAAAAGGTATTATTTACAGATGGATATTTTGCGAAGCGTTCACGTGTTTTAAAATATGTTTGACTTATCGGTCTCGCGGCTCGGTTGAAAATCCGCGCGATCTTTTCGGCGATGAATTTTTCGATATGTAAATCGAGTTTGGCCGTATTGAATAATACATGTGCATACTTGCACCAATGAATAAAACATGCACATACACGCGGGGAGTGAGATAGGCGGGTTGTAGGTTATAGCAAACAATCAAACTGTCTGACTGCGAGCCCGTTTGTTTTGCCATTGACTACTACGCTCAAGTTCTGATCAAAGGATCCTCAAGAATGAAGCAGGATACTGCCATAAACGCAAAGTGTTAGCGCGAGAATGTATCAAAAGACGTCACCCACAGACTCAACCACTAACGACTGGATTATGAACGACAAGACCTAATTGGATTGCGAGAATTCGCAACATGATCATGATAAGAGCTCACATACTAACTTACATACATATGTATATACGAGTGGCTACGTTCAAAGTATGTACTTACTAAAGCAACTGTTGTACATAAATTTATAAATTATTTAGTGCGAGTGAGGATAAATACGTAAGCGTTTATGCAAAACAAAACAAATTTGATCCCTTTTGAGACGAAAATACTTCGCGCTAACTTGAGAGGCTCCGCACGGCCGTCAAACGAACATCAATGAATCAACACTTGATTAAAAATTCTTGGTGTTAACGTTGTTTATTGTGCACTTTTTTTCCCTCCTCGTTGCGAATACTTTCAAAATAGGGCCTTTAATCTTCGAATTCTCATTATTTAATCATCAGTTCAGCCAGATTTCACAGGCGGTCGAGCCTCGTCTTCCTCCCGATTCATTATTATAATGAGTTCTTTCTCTCGGGACGTTTTAATTACAATTTGATGGTATCAGAGACCCTCTTGAACTGGCTTTGCTGAATAATTAAAACATTGAAAACGAAACTCAAAGGTCAAATACTGTATTCGACCCGCAATGGCTTCGACATCGGCACACCTTTGAGAAAAGTCCCTAATCCCGGCCGCAAGTACGCTAGAATTTTAAAAGAGAGAAATTCTAAAGAGATCCAACGTGAAAGAATTTCACTGCTGTAGGTAAAGGAGCCTGCTTGATCGGAGATTAAGATTGCATTAAATTAAGTCGTCTTTATAATTTATTGTGTTTTTTTTTTTTATTCTTCAACGGTGATGCTCTAACAAATTACGACGATTCCCTAAACAGTCCTAATACAGATAACAAAAATGTATAATTATTTCAAAATGGATTACCTATCCTTATATTTTGTGTTGAAATTATAATTTACATATTTGAAACATTATATTATTAAATATTCCTTGCACAATTTTTTTGTTTCAAAATATCATCATTTTATTATATTCGTAGTAGAATGACAATAATTGTCCTTCTGAGGAATACGTTGTCAAAATTTTTTCATAATATTTTATTATTATTTTGTATTTACTGACAGCATAAAATATATAGAAAATATTGGTTCATGGAAACACAATGTTGTCATATTTTATCTACATCCTAATTGGATAAAGTATTGTGATCGTGCGAAAATTCGATCTCGAGATTTTGACTGATTTGTATCAGGTATCCTCCCCTGATCACGTTTTCATGATTTCTGGAAAATGACTTTATGTCTGTGCACTTGTGTGTGTGTCTGTATGTGTGTTTTCTCAGAAACTATCAAGCTGAAATTTGATATCTATTATTTTCACGTAAGGTGTAAGAGACATAAGGAATTTGGTCAACATCAGTCAACCGGAAGTAGGGTTTTTTTCTTGTAGAAAAGTCAAAAATCCTGTTACCACAGAATATTTCTAAAACTTCCCCACCGATCAAGTCAAAATTTCATATCTACAGTTTTCACGTTATTTTTAATTAAGATATATTTGTATAAAGAAAATCTTTCTTTTGAATTTCCAAATAGCCAGTAATCTTTCATTCGAGCTAAAATGCAATTATTAATATCAACGTCGGTTGGTCAGCGTGTATCCCGGCTCCGACTGCTAAATAAAACGGCAAAGCGCGAAACTACGGTTCACCGATGCGGAAATCGGACGCGAGTAGTTAAGCGGGCAAATTTTCGCTCGCAAATTCCGCTTTTCCAGTAGCTACCCTGCACAGGCCTCGGACTGGTAATAAAGGCTTTCACGCGCCACGCTTAATATGGAAAACATAATGCGACGGAAGCGCCGGAAGCGGATGCGAGGAATCCGACGCGAAAAATGCTCAAATTTCACTTTGGCGAAACGCGCTCGCGTTCGCAGAGTCGAATTTGTCATTTTTATTGCAAGACGTAAACGTAACGCGTTAATTTTTCAACTAGACGCCGTTTTTCACAATTCGCACTATTTCACGGGCGTGTGCCATCTGTACTAATACTTTTTTTAATACCACATAACCCTTACGGTTATTTCGTACGAAGCTGACTATTCAATTGAATCGTTTGATCAAAATAGAGCGTTATCGCAAAAACTAATTTAGACTAGTGTTTCATATAAATCCTCGATTGTATCTTTTGGATTCAGGATTAATTTAATTAATTATTTTTTTAAATATTTCTATAAAAAACTTAAAATTACAATATATCGTCTAAATTCATTGACTAACATTTTCGAGAAAGTGAGTTATGGTGGTTTTAATATTCTTCTCTTTATTAAAAATCTAATATTTAAAAATTAAAAAACATTCGTTTGTGATAAGTTGTTAAATTGCTTTGGCTTACCGTTTCTTAAACAGTTTTGTGTCAAATATTTATATTTCAAGAAGAAAATTCATAATAATAATAGTTGTTACTTTATCCTAATCGGATAAAGTATTGTGATCGTGCGATAATTCGACCTCGAGATTTTGACTGATTTGGATCAACTATCATCCCTTGATTTTTCATATATTTAGAAAAATTATCACACGGAAAATGAGTAAAATAATTTTGCACAAAGTGATTTTTAAATAACTCCAGTTTTGTTTCAAACGATTTAACATGATACTAAAAGTCGTTAACAAGATTAGCTCTTAAATTAGACTTTTTTCAGAAATATCGACGAAAAAATGCGTCAAACGAAAACTAAATTTAAGCCATGATGTACCTAACCTAACTTCGCGAAAAGTAGACTTTTTCACAAATATCGACGAAAAAATGCGTCAATCGAAAACTGAATTCAAGCCACCCTATACCTAACTAAACTTCGTGAAAAGTAGACTTTTTTCAGAAATATCGACGAAAAAATGCGTCAATCGAGAACTGAATTCAAGCCACCATGATGTACCCAAACTAACTTCGCAAAAAGTAGACTTTTTTCACAAATATCGACGAAAAAATGCGTCAATCGGAAACTGAATTCAAACCACCCTATACCTAACCAAACTTCGGGAAAAGTAGACTTTTTTCACAAATATCGACGAAAAAATGCGTCAATCGGAAACTGAATTCAAACCACCCTATACCTAACCAAACTTCGGGAAAAGTAGATTTTTTTTCAGAAATATCGACGAAAAAATGCGTCAATCGAGAACTGAATTCAAACCATCCTGTACCCAACCTAACTTCGCGAAAAGTAGACTTTTTTCACAAATATCGACGAAAAATCAATCGACGAAAAAATATACGTCAAACTTCGAAAAAACTAAATATCGACGAAAAAAATGCGTCAATCGAGAACTGAATTCAAACCATCCTGTACCCAACCTAACTTCGCGAAAAGTAGACTTTTTCACAAATATCGACGAAAAAATGCGTCAATCGAAAACTGAATTCAAAGCCATCCTGTACCTAACCAAAATTCGGGAAAAGTAGACTTTTTTCAGAAATATCGACGAAAAAATGCGTCAATCGAAAACTGAATTCAAGCCATCATGTACCCAAACTAAATTCGCGAAAAGTAGACTTTTTTCACAAATATCGACGAAAAAATGCGTCAATCGGAAACTGAATTCAAACCATCCTATACCTAACCAAACTTCGGGAAAAGTAGATTTTTTTTAGAAATATCGACGAAAAAAAATGCGTCAATCGAAAACTGAATTCAAGCCATCCTGTACCCAAACTAAATTCGCGAAAAGTAGACTTTTTTTCACAAATATCGACGAAAAAATGCGTCAAAAACTGAATTCAAGCCAACCTGTACCGCGGGGAAAAACTAAATTCGCGAAAAATCATGTACCCAAACTAAATTTTTTTTCAAATATCGACGAAAAATGCGTCAATCGGAAACTGAATTCAAACCATCCTATACCTAACCAAACTTCGGGAAAAGTAGACTTTTTTTCAGAAATATCGACGAAAAAATGCGTCAATCGAAAACTGAATTCAAGCCATCATGTACCTAACCTAACTTCGCGAAAAGTAGACTTTTTTTCACAAATATCGACGAAAAATGCGTCAATCGAAAACTGAATTCAAACCCATCATGTACCTAAACTTTTTTAAATTCGACGAAAAGTAGATTTTTTTTACAAATATCGACGAAAAAATGCGTCAATCGAGAACTGAATTCAAACCATCCTGTACCCAACCTAACTTCGCGAAAAGTAGACTTTTTTCACAAATATCGACGAAAAAATGCGTCAAACGAAAACTAAATTTAAGCCATGATGTACCTAACCTAACTTCGCTAAAAAAGACTTTTTTCAGAAATATCGACGAAAAAATGCGTCAATCGAGAACTGAATTCAAGCCATCCTGTACCTAACCAAACATCGGGAAAAGTAGACTTTTTTCAGAAATATCGACGAAAAAATGCGTCAATCGAAAACTGAATTCAAACCATCATGTACCCAAACTAAATTCGCGAAAAGTAGACTTTTTTCACAAATATCGACGAAATAATGCGTCAATCGGAAACTGAATTCAAACCACCCTATACCTAACCAAACTTCGGGAAAAGTAGACTTTTTTCAGAAATATCGACGAAAAAATGCGTCAATCGAGAACTGAATTCAAGCCATCTGTACCTAACCAAACTAAATTCGCGAAAAGTAGACTTTTTTCACAAATATCGACGAAAAAATGCGTCAATCGAAAACTGAATTCAAGCCATCATGTACCCAAACTAAATTCGCGAAAAGTAGATTTTTTTCACAAATATCGACGAAAAATGCGTCAATCGAAAACTGAATTCAAGCCATCATGTACCCAAACTAACTTCGCGAAAAGCAGACTTTTTTCACAAATATCGACGAAAAAATTCGTCAAACGAAAACTAAATTTAAGCCACCCTATACCTAACCTAACTTAGGGAAAAGTCGACTTTATTCAGAAATATCGACAAAAAAATGCGTCAATCGAGAACTGAACTCAAACCATCCTGTACCCAACCTAACTTCGCGAAAAGTAGACTTTTTCACAAATATCGACGAAAAAATGCGTCAATCGGAAACTGAATTCAAGCCACCCTATACCTAACCTAACTTCGCGAAAAGTAGATTTTTTTCACAAATATCGACGAAAAAATGCGTCAAACGGAAACTGAATTCAAACCACCCTATACCTAACCAAACTTCGGGAAAAGTCGACTTTTTTCAGAAATATCGACGAAAAAATGCGTCAATTGAAAACTTTAAATTTTAAATTAATTTTTAAAAATCAAGTCAATTTTTTCCTTGGGCCGGATGAAAATCTCTCGTGGGCCGGATCTGGCTCGCGGGCCGTAGGTTGGTGACCGCTGTATTAAGACATACAATTAGACACGTTCTGCTTCTACATATTTACAATTTTTTTATGAAAAAATAAAAACCCAGACAGTATTAAGCCAAAAAAGTCGTTTTAATTTAATTAGAATGTCTAATTTATGAATTATTTATTCAAGCGCAAAATATCATAATTTTACGTTCATGCACAAAATGAACGGTTGTTTATATCTTTCGTCCCTAAGACAAAGACATTATTTATTTTATTAACTCAACATAATTTATTTATTAATATTTTTTCTCTTTGTTTTTTTTTTTTCTAATTTAATGTACATATAATGTATTTCATATGTAAAAGCCCTAATAGGCGTTTAATAAATACATAAATATATTTACCTGTTTTAATCTTCAATGACTAGCGATTAGTTAATTAGGGGACAAACTGATCGAAAATTTGTTATTATCCCCCAATCACTGTCCACTAATATACTTTTGAAAACGTAGCAACAAAAAAGTGACTTTTGACTATTGACACACAGAAAAATTTGCAAACTTTTCGATATTTTTAATAAACACGCCTTGTTTAATTATCGTCGCCGTCCTCGCTTTGCCGCTTTTTGTTGGAATAAATTAGTCATCAATCGCGATAAATATTCATGAAACCGCTTTCAGTGCCGAGGCTCTGATTTTTCAGTAGCCAAAAAAAAATTGATCAAGATATCCATCTCTACCGAGTCCAGATAGCAAACATTTCCATGTGTCTCTTTGCGTAACGACCAGTCCTACCCGTCAACCAAACAAAAACGTGCGCGATATTACTTACCGGTGGGGAATACGGATGGTGAGTTAGTACTGGATGGGAGGATAGGGGGAGAGGGGGGGCAAATGGCAAAGGGGCAAAATGAAAAGGTAACTTTCCTCCGCTCGTTTTTGCCGGAAAACTCCGAAATCCGGAATAAAGCACCATCGCCGTGAAATATTCGGCTCGCGTAGCGATTTACGCGTTTGCGGCCGATAGATCGATTCGACGTCCGTTTCCGACTCTCCTTTCCGGATATTTTTTTAAACGGACTCACCTGAAAAACACTGTGACCGTATCTCCGTCGATGTTCGACTCTAAATCGACAAGGTAGTCCACATAGTGGTGGTGTGTCTAAGCGTTTCCGTAATGAGTGTGTGTTTCGGTCGAGCTTCGGTAATTACCGAACCGTAACCGAAAGTTTGACTAATGACTCACGGAAATATCCCTCTCGAAATGAAAGCGTGTCAGCTTCCGGTTAACCCGAATGGCGTCGCTAGTTTTGCTAAGTTTCAATTAAAAATTAATTTCAAAACATTGCAGACAAATTCGATTTTGATGCCATTCTAAAAACGTTCCACTTTACGCGACTATAAATAATAGCTTTCCGAACACTGGCAGATTATTCTATTATTATCACAGCAATGACTCGTCTTAGCTTATTTTAATAACAGTTTCTGCAGATATTTAGATTTGTAATTAATTCATAGAACGTTCTCGAGAGTTAAGCAGCAATTCATTTGGTAATTACTTTACAAACTATTATATCAGCATTGCAAGAGCTTTGCCGGACATCCTATCAAACTTGTCAAACAATATCAATTAAATGCGGACATCTGAAATACGTATACGAGGGTAAGTCAAAAATTCAAGGAACCTTATAAATTTAATTTTATATATGTACATATAATAAGTCTTAAGATATTTAGATTCCGAATTGATTTATGAAAAAAATTTCATAGTTTTGAATTTTACTTACTATGTATATATATATAAGGCCTCGCCAATCCTCTTCCATTGCTGTCTGTCTTGAGAAATCTGCATCCACTTGACTCCACATGACATGACGGACAACAGTCTTTGACCCATTGGAGTTTTGCGTCTCCACCTCTTTCCCACCTTCGTATATAGCGACGCCTAAGGGACTACGCTCTGCCGAAGGGTTCCACTTGGTCTACCTTGCTTTCTTTCACATCCTCTCGGATACCATTCCAGTATTTCTCGCGTCCATCTGCCATCTATTCTTCTCGCTATGTGTCCAGCCCATTGCCAACTTTTTCACGCGTACTGCTATATCTGCCACTTTGGTCATACTTCTTAACCATGTATTTCTTTTGCGATCTCTTCTTGTTATACCAAGCATCCATCTTTCCATGCTTCTCTGTGTGCACTGGATCTTTCGTAGCATTCTTGAATTAAGCGTCCAAGTTTCACATCCATACGTCATAACTGGCAGTACGCATTGGTCGTATGCCTTTTTTTAGGCATAGCGGAATGTTGGATTTAAAAACTATGTTCATTCTTCCAAAAGCACTCCATCCTAGTTTCATTCTTCGTTTTATTTCTTCTTCTTTACATCCAGTCATATTTACTAACATATGTATGTAGATAACTATCAAATATATGTACATACATATGTATATATGTATATGTATATACACTCATTCAATCAACGGTAAACAATATAGAATTGTTTCACGTACTATCATACGAGCTATTGGCTGTATTGTTATTGTACAAAAACCAGCGCACACGAGTGAGGGTTGGGGGTGAAGGGTCATATGACGGGCGAAGCGGCTAGTTACATTACAGTCAGTGCACTGTAAAGTATGAAATCCAATATACACGTATAACCTCCGATTTCGTAACTACATAACTACAGTTATTATCGTGGAAGTAATTGAACTTTAATTCGAAGTAGTTTCGTGGAAGCACGGTTTCATCTAGTGTACACGATTTATACATATGTACATACATAAATCCTTAGATAAAATTCTACTTGAAAGTTGTTTTAACCCGAATTTTTTTTTAATTACCAAGTTCAAGATTTATCACACGGTAATTATAGCATTCGCGAACAATTACGTCGTGTAACATCAAACATTATAAAACAATGCTCAACGACTCTGCAAACAATCTCACCCTAGCGGAGATAGGATCTGCGCGATTCGGAGCCTTGCGTCGAAATTTCGAGACCGTCTCACCCTCGGTTGTTATTTCTGAAATAAACACCTGAACGTTCACTTTGTGGACGCTCCTTTGTGGGACCGCGGAAAACATCCGCGGGATTTTCCGGCGTCGCCATTGTCGCAGAGCCGCGAGCCCCAGAGTATAGAGGGGTGCCGAGGGGCGGGGGAAAAGCGGTGCGTAAAAACGCGAAAATCCCCGCGAAATTATTTCCCGAGTGCGTCCCGCGCGAACAGGGCCGAACAAACGGAATGATATATTCGCCGCCCCCTTTTTTAAAATGCTTTGTCGTTTTGGGACCCGTGAGAGGGTGAAACTCTTTGACAATAGACAAATACTCGTGCATACAATATAAATGCCTGAAAAAAAAAAAAAAAAAAAAAAAAAACACGTGTATCTCCTTAATAACAACTTTGAGAAACAAATTTTGATACAACAAAAGGGGCGCAGTTTGAGCTTAAAACTTCCGTTAGCTACTACAATGTTGTCTCCTCTATTCATTTCGTTTTTTTATTTAAAAAAACGTTTCACGCTTTGACAATATTTCAATTCTTGCTATATTTATAAATAGGTATAATACTTGTAACATCACATAACAGAGTAATGGTTCCGAGAAATAATTTTATAAGCACGTGAATAAGTTGTTATTGTAAAATTTCCGAAAATAAAAAAAAAGTTCAAACGATCTGACATTTCGAATACAGGAATATTCATCACGTTACTAAGCTCAATATACCTACATATGTACATACAAATTACACACTTAGTAATGTTCAATATCAATAGTATATTGTTGATTCAAAATTAATATCACATAATTGCTTATTCTTGTGAATTAAATTAAATCAATTTTATATTTAAACCAAAATCGAACATTAAATGCAGATTCATACTCGGAATTAAAATATTTAACAATGATATCTTCATCATCATTTTCAGCCGTTCACCATCCACTGCTGGGTGAAGGCCTCTCCAATCCTCTTCCATTCCTGTCTGTCTTGAGCAATCTGCATCCACTTGACTCAACACATTCTTTTCAATTCAGTCCACTCGGTCTACCTTGCTTTCTTTCCCATCCTATCGGATACAAAATTATTATAAGGTATTCATCATTTTCAGCCGTTCACTATCCACTGCTGGATGAAGGCCTCTTCAATCTTCTTCAAATCCTGTCTACATCCAGTTGACTCCACTCATTCTTCTCAATTCATCAGCCCATCGTTCACCCGGTCATGAGTGTTTTTGTGAGTTAGTGAGGTTAACTTCGCGCCCCACTTTGCACGACCCGTAAGTGAGTGTATGTGATCGTTTCGCGGCTATCCGTGCCGATAGTGAGGTTATGTAGCGTGACCTCTCCGCTCAACCTGTGTCGTATGAGTGAGTGAGCGTATGTGTACGTGCCGTGCTGGGTATGGAAACGTTCCACGACTCGGCTACCCATCCAGCTAGGCATATGCCTGCGCTACTATGCATATACATATAGTAATTAATATTTTTAAAACAGTTAATTAATGTGATTTGAGTTTCAATATCCAAAGCTTGAACCTCTAGTGGTTTAATATTAATAATACACATCATTGATATCCTCGGGGCTTCTTCTTTGTTTCTCATTACGTCTGTTCGTCGTACACCACATCCGTGTTTATAGGCACCATATCCGTTCCACAGAGAGGATTCGCTTATTAAAAAAGCTTATTGTAGAAGCCGAAAGAGAGAGTCAACCAGCTCCTGGGTGCTGTCAGATTTTAATAAATCGTTTTCTCGACTAAAGCCTTCCCTGGAGCATACATACGCGCAGGACGATTCGTTTAAATAAGCCTCGTTATTTTCTTTTGTTCCTCGAATAGCGCATCGGTGCCGTGTCGCTTTGGTGAATCCGTGTGCATTTTCTTTTGATGTGAAAAAAAATAAAAATTGAAACGAAATGTAGGGGAGGGGGGGGGGGTTGGTCTCATATGGGATTACCTACACACTTCTACCCTCGATCTGAGGAAACGGTTGTGCGTTTAAGCTGATTACGGTAAAATATTCACATTTTTTTTTGTGATCCACTTAATCTGCACGTGAAGCTTTTCAGATTACCGAAATGATATATAAATAAAGTTATTGAAATCGTCGCTTTTCATACGCGCTAAAAATACACTCCTGCTTCCGTGCTTGCACGTGAAACGTCGTTTTTTCCCAAATTGACAATTTGTCAAGTTGTCTGTATGTATCACGAAACAAGTTTTTCAATCCGTTGAGTATTTTGTAGATAAAAATTTATTTATTTATTTAATAAAATGTTTCAATCAACTGTTGAAAACATTTTTTTTTTTTTTCGGTAAAATAATCTTCCTTAATAATTTTACTTTTCGTGACTTCACCCTGTAATAAAATACCTACGATGTATTTAATTCCGCCGTGTTGTTTTTGTTTAATTAAGACAGAATTAAAGGGCGACTCACTCAGACAATGGTGTCACGACAAAGCAGGTGAAATCAATTAAGGATAATCTAATTCATTTGACCCTATCTCATAGTTCTTTTTCCACGTAAAAGTTCGTACTATACATATGTATGTACATATATGTATATACCTACCATCAGTTTCATTCGGAATATATGTACATGTCTTTCATTTACATATAGGTGTTCTTCATCTTCAGTATTTGTACATATCCAATTTGTTTTGATATTATTATTAAACGGCAGCATAAATATGACAAACAAAAATAAAGTACGACCGTGTGCGAAGGGAATTCGCAATCACACGCTAGAGCGAAGAAGTGGGTTAACTACTTCCGACTTGAAAATCTTATAAATCTTTAACTAATTACATTTCCTCTTCGGTCGTAATCTTCCCTCGGTAGCATTTGCAAATGCGGTCTCTATGTATGTATAAATGCAGTTGCAACGGCTCAGATAAGCTCAAAACTTGTATGAAACTGAGATAATTCATTTTAATCGCGCTAATCAAGTGCGAATACGCTGTTAAATCAAAAATCGTTAACGCTACTCGCTGCGCTGCAGTACATTGCGAATGCAAGCGTTTGGAAACACGGTATGTGTACAATATTCATAGAAAGGCATTCCGTGCCACCATAGTTGAAATTGTAATATATTTGAAGTGATAGTTCAAGGGTGTGATCGCGTTGTTTTCGTTTGTAGTGGAAACGAGCTCCAATTTGCGAACCACTGACCGTAAGCCTCAAAGCCTTATTTGGAGACACTTTGTATGCAATGGAACACCATAGGGGAGGTTCACATTACGCGAAACTATGTCGAAGATAATTTAATTACACTCGACTGGATAGGTCACATTGTTACGGCTAACAAATATCCACTGAATCTGCACATTTTCTTAAAATTCGATTCGGGTATGGTAAAACGAACGTTTCGCATACTTTAAACTTGGTTTAAAACGACTCTATATTCTACGACACTATCATCATTAGAATATATAAATTTCAAAATCCTATGCATAATATATTAAAGGGAATCTACAATCTTTTATATTTTGTTGAAAACGGCACTTTTTTTTCTCCTTTTTCTTATTCCAAGATATTCTAGGTAGACAACGTTCATCAAAAACATATTCCATCTCCAGCATTATCTTTCTCTCTATCCCCGAGACAATTGTAGCTGGAAATGAACTAGTTTTTCCGCATCGCGATAGTCGCGGAAAAACCGCACAAGGGGCTTTCAATCCCCTTCGGGAAACTGTTATATACAAATAAAAGAGATCTACATGAAAGATTACCATAAATTGGTCTATATCAACGTATGATTTGCATGATACATCTTAATATGAACCAAACATAGCGAATGATGTTTATAAAATATACCGACGATTTTTTTTTCCATTTCCTTCCTGTTATATTAAACTCGCTTAAATTTATTCACGTGGAATAGAATCAGAATGTTTCTTACGCGATTTATCAATTTCGACTGTATGTATGTATGTATGTGTATACATAATTGCATGCTATTATTCGGAAAGCGTATTCGGGACCATTATTGGTAAACTTGTCGAATTAGCGATAATAACAGACTTTGAGCCCATTCAACAATCAATGGCTTTGATGTTGCGCAATATAATATATCCAATTATGCCAAATAACACTTGTGAAATTCAGTTAAGCACCACAGTGAATGAACGATTATCACACCCATTGAATAGCTATAATAAATACTTGTACAATGCCTAATTCCTCCAGAGACCCAATTCAAATACTCACATACACACACACAACTACATCCTATAGCCGTACAATTTGAATCGAGATAATGTAGCACTCTACAAATTAATCTTTTTGTTAGATTTACTCGTATATATGTACATACTTAATGCAGTATCAACCCTGTTGACTCTTGCATCATAGAACATATGTACCTACATACATACCGTTGCCTCATCCGGCTATAAACAGTTTTAGTTTTTTCTTGTATATGTATTGCTTTTTTGAGTAATACGTCATAGGCTGGAATCATTGAAACAAAAATCTATGTGGAAGCTTTTGCTGCAGTGTCTTTGGCTTGCCAACAAGTTAGCAAAGTTGAAATAATCTATCAAATAGCCATCGCACTCAAGTACTCTAAATACCCGCAGCGTCATAAGTAGTCATTATTTTTAGAGACTACCAATTATTTATTTTTAATTTTTAATTCATTGTCTTTGGGTTTGTATTGCGATTATACGGTCAGATCACTTGGTTTTTTTTTTTTTTTTAGTCTTCTAAAACCTCTTGTCTAATAGCACTTTAACTTCCTTATTGACATGTGTGTGAAGCCTCACTTTGTGCTTCTTCGCGAAGCGTTTTATCTCTCCGACAACAGTCTCCATTGCTCCGAGCCTACCAGTGCGCATTAACGATGCTCTTTAAGACTTTGTTCTGTATTTTTTTAATCATTTCAATATTGGTTTTTTTGGTACATGCCAACAGCTGAATTCCAATTTGGTTTTATGAGTTGTTTATATAAACTTAACTCGCTATTTATTGATGCTCGAAATTTCTTCTGCTCCCGATTTGTACGGTGTACGAATGAATAGCAACAACAAAGCAGATAGCGAGATACACAGACACACGGCACATATCAACAAACATATGTATGTATGTACAGCACAAGAGTTATTTATTTATTTATTTATTTTATATAATATTACCTAATTAGCTAATTTAACTTACATCTATTACATATTTATAACAACTACATAAATCTATTATTACACATTATACACTATACTTATACATAACTACTATCTCTCACAGAGGTGTCTCCTCACACTTTGCAAGAATGCATCTATGGTCTTAGAAGACTTGACGCACTCGGGGAGGGCATTATACATTAATACACCCCTGTGAAAAACAAATTGTTGTATCATCTTTAGATCAAACTTCAAGTTTCAACTGAGTCTTCGTGAATAACGTATTTTCTAACTACATACATACATACAATGAATTGTTTATGCTTTTATCTACCTATATATATGTACATACATGGAAGCGATTGAGGCAAGGTCGACTCAAGTTTTGCCTAATGACGGTGATGTGCCCCAAGTTTGGCCCACTTTATGTTAACAAGCCACGGACGGGTCCCGATTCCACCGTCAGCTCCATCACCATCACCATCACCCGTAGCCGACCACCTCTTCCACCGAAACAACAACAAGAACAAGAACAACAGTAATTTGATAACTTTCACTAAAAGCTCCGCATGATTAGATCCGTCGCCTCGATTCGCCACCCAGACCCCGCTAAGAGCAGAGGAGCACACGCGCCGTTTAACGCCTCGATTCGTTAGTCGTTAACTTTAAACGGGGATTCGTTGGACGCGCATGAGCGAGCCGTTCAAATCGCACGTACATGTATGACGTCACACGGAAAGCGCGCTTCCTCGTGAAATATGCACTTTGATCGGAAGCGATCAGATCATCGACCACATTCTCGAATGCATGTTCAATTGTCTGGCAAACAAATCGAGCTATTCGCTGTACAGTGTATGTACATGGTGATCCATAGCTAATAGTGCGGAATGGGGAACGTAATTGGCTAACAAGTCGAACGCGTTTAATTTTCATAGCTGTGTTCGAGTAATGAACTATTGAAAAAAACATAAGCTTGCTTTGTCTGTACATTCATCATCATTATTTCCAGCAAATCCTCTTCCATTCCTGTCTGTCTTGAGCAATCTGCATCCTTTTGACTCCGTGCATTATTTTTTATTCATGTCTTTGGTCTTCCTTGTTTTCTTCCACATCCTCTCGGGTCCCATTCAAGTACTCGTCGCGTCCACCTGCCATCTACTTGTAATTTTAGAAAAAATGAATTTGTTTTTATTTTCTGAATGATAATTTATACGAGCATTGTGGGCCACATTGAATAAAAAAAATTCGGGTGTAGCCAACCCATGACTTTATCCATATATTTGAGGAATACAAAGAGTAACGAAATTAATTTTTTTAAGTACGTAAGTAAATAAAACGCATACACCACCACCACACCAATCAAAATACATACATATGTATGTACATATCATGAAATTACTGTGTTTGCGCGCGCGTATATAAAATACGATCTTCGGCATATATTCAAATAAGAAAAACTTTCCGATCGGCGGATTTTAATCAAAACCTTATCAACTCTTAAATTTTATATGATAATTATAAATATAAATTTTCGACTTGATCAATAGGGCAGTTTCTAAAATATTCTGTGGTAAACTTTTCGACAAAAAAAAAAACTTCCGGTTGACTGATTTTTGATTTATTAGCAATTTTACTTACAACATTATAATATTGTGACGATAGTACATATTTAAAAGGCCGAAAAAAAAAAAAAAAAAAAATCGTTCAGGAGTAAACTGCCATTTCCGGTAGTCAGAAGTTGACTAAAATCACAGTATCTCTTAAGGCTAATGTGAAAACTAGATATGAAATTTGGAGAAAATTCCCGGTGCAGTTTCGGAAATATTCTGCGGTAAACTTTTCGACAAAAAAAAAAAACCTACTTCCGGTTGACTAATTTTAATCATTTATTTTTTTTTAAATAGCAATTTCTATGAGAATTACAATATTACAATATTGTGACGCATTTAAAAGGCCGAAAAAAAAAAAACAAAAAAATCGTTCAAGAGTAAACTGCCACTTCTGTCAGACGGATTTTGACCAAAATCACAGTATCTCTTAAGGCTAACGTGAAAACTATAGATATGAAATTTCAACTTGATCGATGGGGCAGTTTCGGAAATATTTTGCGGTAAACTTTTCAACAAAAAAAAAAAAACCTACTTCCGGTTGACTAATTTTATTAATTTATTTTTTTTTAAAATATAAATTGCTCTCAAAATTACAACATTACAATATTGTGACGATACCACATATTTAAAAGGTCGAAAAAAATAAAAAACAAAAAATCGTTCAAGAGTAAACTGCCATTTCCGGTAGTCAGAAGTTGACTAAAATCACAGTTCTTAAGGCTAATGTGAAAACTATAGATATGAAATTTGGAGAAAATTCCCGGTGCAGTTTCGAAATATGATTTTTTTACCGGATTTTTGAATTTTCTGCACGAAAAAAAAACCCTACTTCCGGTTGACTGATGTTGACCAAATTCCTTATGGCTTTTAAACTTTACGTGAAAATAATATGTAGATATGAAATTTCAGCTTGATAGACTTGATAGTTTCGGAGAAAACACACAGACATACACACACACACATAGTACACAGACATACAGACATTTTTTAGAAATCATGAAAACGTGATCTGGGGATGATACTCGATACAAATCAGTCAAAATCTCGAGGTCGAATTTTCGCACGATCACAATACTTTATCCGATTAGGATAAAGTAAAAAATATCACGGGCCAAGGTTCGAATGGGTATTTCGAAAAATAAAACATCTTTTGTGCAAACCTATTAATAATTTGGTTTAATTAATTTCTTGGGATGATGCCACATTTATTATTGGGCATACATATGTATGTATGTATGTACATACATATTTGGTTAATCAAATCAGAGCGTTCAGGATAGTTTTTTTGCCACAACACTGCCTTCTATTTTGGAAATTGACGTGGGCCGCCAATAATAATCGTTTGACGGGCCGCATGCGGCCCGCGAGCCGCCAGTTTGACACGCCTGGTATAGTGCTACTATACTACAGTTTATAGTATATGTGCATATTATAAATACAACAAGTAACATTTCACTTCCAATTTCACTTGATTCGAATAATTTGAAATACGTCACTTAAGTAAATTTATATCCCTTTCCTTTGTTGCAAAAGAATGTCACTTTTATGTCGCACTTAAACGACGTTTGCACACTCCCTTTATGACACTTCTTTGTCTCCAGGAAAGACACTTATTGAAAACGCATCAAAAAGTTTACGCGCACGTTAAATGCAATTACGACCTGGAGGCAATCATTTGGCAAAAATGTACAAATTTCAACTTATCTCATAAAGTCATAACCATCCACCCAACACTCAAAAGTTGTTCAATAGTTGTTTGCAATTTAATACTTGATAGTATTCTCTATGATTATGTTCATCTCGCATTCGTGCATCAATAACATATATGTATATACATATGTATACCTGCGAGTGGATACGTACATTTTGCGTGTGTATGTGTATTCGGATGTTATTCAACCGGTAGAGATTAATAATGAAACTTGCGTTCCCGATTGCATACCCGTGAATTGTGATAGAAACATAATTAGCAACATTCATCGCAGACAACCGGCACGGCGGTATGCGAACGATGAAATATTTAAATAAATAAACAAACAAAAGTTCTTCCGTAATGTAAATTATTCATGCGAGAGGCTTCGCCGCGCACCGTAGCCTGAATGTAGCGTTTCCGAAACTGTGAGATCAAAACACGTGTGTGCCATTCCAGTAGCGAATACGGTTTTATAAGCAGAGGGCCCATGGACATGGAAACAAGTTGAGTGAATTTTTCTTTGATTCAACGAAATTTACGTATGTATGTATGTATGATGTCAGTGCACAGGTAAACATGCCTCGAGAACTGTGCGTCAGTGTTTTTGTTGCATATCATATGTATGTATGTATGTATGGTTTCTCCACATTATTAAATTACCCTTGCTCTACCTATTAATTCCAAATTCTGCGAAATAAATTGCGTATCAAAACATTTACCTATCATATAATATTATCGTTCGTATATATAAAAAAACACAAATAAGAAAACAATTCCTTATACACTCAATTTGGAGTTACGTTCAAACTTTCAATTGCTTAAAGCTATTGATTTTCAGATCAAATTATTTTTTAATAGATCATATTATAAAATAGCTTTAATTATAAATTTATTGTAGGTGGATGGTAATTATTTTTTAATCAAAACCGGCATCGATTAAGCGCCTGAAACTTCTTATTAAATTAAATTGGAAACTTTTTATTTAATTAAATTCTCAACGTTGAATAAACGTAAAAAAAAATCGTACAAAAGCTTTCAAAAATATTTTCAATTTTAAATCAATTACGAGTAGGTACATTGTATCCGTGCAACTATTATACATTTTTCATTTTTAATTAATAAATCTTAATTGAAACGAGATTTTGTATAACTAATGCTCACAATTTTCATTCACCCTTACATATGTACATGTATTACTAGTCACTGCCCATTGAGGGTGTCATCGGGTCAGTGTACATGTCATATGTACATCATTTATATATGTATGTACATAGTACATATATATATGTATACCTATAGTGTACATAAATACATATGTACCGTGAGCGCTTCCCGCTAGCCGTGCCGTGAATATATTTATGAGTCAGTGTGAGTGTACGTGCCGTTAGTGTATGCGAGCGTTCCCAGCCAGGCAGATCCTTGCGCTACTATTTAAAGTATAATAATACCTTATACGAAGAATAAAACCAGGATGAAGCACTTTTGTAAGAATGAACAGTTTTTAAATCCAACATTTCGCTATGGTTAAAAAATAAGGCATGCGACCAATGCGTACTGCCAGTTATGACGTATGGATGTGAAACGTGAATGCTAAATTCAAGAATGTTACGTAAGATCCAGTGCACACAGAGAAGCATGGAAAGCTCGGTACATGGGTAAGAAGCGTGACTAAAGTGGCAGATAAAGTGACATGGGCGAAAAGAATGGATGACAGATGAATGCGAGAAAAACTGGAATGGTATCCGAGAGGGTGTGAAAGAAAGCAAGGTAGTTCGAGTGAACCATGAGCTGATGAATTGAGAAGAATGGTGGAGTCAACTGGATGCAGATTGCTAAAGACAGACAAGAATGTAAGAAGATTGGAGAGGCCTTCATCCAGCATGGGATGGTGAACGGTTGAAAATGATGAATCTATATATATAAAAATAAATGTCTGTCTGTTTGTCTGTCTGTTTGTCTGTCTGTTTGTCTGTCTGTCTGTCTCTTATAGGCTCCTAAACCACTCAACCGATCGCGATGAAACTTTCGGGACTTATTGTAATTATGCCGGGGATGGTTCCTGTGAAAAAAAATCGGGATAAAACAGGAACGGAAACAGGAACGGGCCTGCTCACGCGTCAGATAACGTACTAGGAACGGGATCAGGAACGGGATCAGGATCGGGAACGGGACCGGGATCTGGAATCGGGAAAAACCGGGAACAGGAACAGGAACGGGCCTGCTCACGCGTCAGATAACGTACTAGAAACGGGAACGGAAACGGGATCAGGAACGGGATCAGGATCGGGAACGGGACCGGGATCTGGAATCGGAAAAAAACGGGAACGGGAACAGGAACGGGCCTGCTCACGCGTCAGATAACGTACTAGGAACTGGAACGGGATCGGGAACGGGAACAGGAACGGAAAGGGAACGGGAACGGTATCGGGCATTGCAACGCATGCCGGGTCAGCTAGTACCTTATAATAATTTCATTCGTCTATCCACTATGACTTTCGTCGACTGCAGTAGAAATACACACGCACACAAAACAATTCAACATTGATCGCTATTGCACTGTATTCGTAAAAATTCCATAGATACTGTACAATATTCGTATGTGATCAAAGCGCGTTCCATTCGCATACAAAATTTTCAGTACACACACGCATACCTATGTACATACATACATACATAAATACGTATCGATCCATTAACTTGCGGAGGTTAGATCCGTTGGTGGCTGTTGCTATTATTATAAATACGATAATAGATTACATATATCACTTTACATATTGGGTGTGCGGTGCGACATGTTCAATATACCATCTTCCTAGTTTGGAGCTCAAGTCTTTCGCCATGGGAGCATAACATGGGGTCTCTCGTGTCCGCAGGTGCGTTTCATTACCGTAACGGGCGTTAATATACAACAACGGCGAGATTAAATGCCTGGCATGACATGGGTTGGCACGTCTATCCCGTCTCGTCATCCGTTTAGTCCAATCACGTCACGTTACAACTTCGACGAAGCGAACCGACGACCTGGGGCAGAGCAGGGGGAAGAGGACTAGGGGAAGAAATATTATAGGAAAAGCTTCGACATTTTCCAGTGCGCTTGCGACGTGGAAAAATCGTCGTTGCATCTCACCGAATGATCAAATAAAATTACTTTCTAAAAAAAACCATTCGACGCACACGTCTAGGCGTTTTCTTTTGTCTTCTGCACGTCTGTTGGTAAAGACTGTAACGCCGCATGCACGGAATTGAATTCCGGGTCAAATTGACACGTACAAATATTCTGATATGAAATACGTAAATTTCTCAAAAGTGAATACTACATATAGTTTCTAAACATGACTCATTCTGGGCGCACTTACCTGCTTCAAGTATTCGGCGGTGTATTTTCACACTCAAACCTTTGCTAAATATAGAAATACTAGTGTAAGCCCGTTGAATATCAACGGAGCGCTTTCTCATCACCCGTACTGAAAAATAATATTAAATTTAATAGTTTTTACAGTTGTTGCATCTATGCAACAATGCGCTATCTATTTATTTATATAATACAGTAGCTAAAGCTAATTATATAATCCTTAATTAAGCACCTGTACAGAGATGTTTTTTTAAGACTGCTAGGAATTTATTAATAGTTTTGGAACTTCTAATTCCATCCGGCAGTCTATTATATTCCAAAACACCTCTGTACAAGATGCTTCTCCTATTTCTATTTATTCTAACATTTTTTATAATTAAATTATTTTTATTCCTTAAATTATATTCACATATGTATGTACATACATACATCCATTCCTCTCACAATAAATTTACTAAAATATGATGGTAACATATTATCTAACTTGAATATAAATACGAACATACAAATCCTCAAAGTATCATTCACATTCAACCAATCTAATTCAATCATCATTTTTTTTATACTATATTTATATATATATAGGTATCGAGCCTATTTTTTTATTATATAAGTAGTCAAGTTGAAGCCAGCCCATTATCATCTGGTTTGGCTCACTGCGTAAGCGCTCTATTCTGAATCAGTGATACCGGGTTCAAATCTCACTCGCGCGACGTTCTGGTTTTTTTAATTATTTACGTCAGCGAGCGTTATCAGCAGACAGACAGACACACACACGCACAGACGGAATAGGACTATTATATATTATATATAATTATAATACATATGACAAAATAGCGACATCCACTGTGATGGATCGCCGCACGTTCGCGTCCGCGTGCACTATTTAAAATAAGTAATAGTTTTTAATAAACACTCTTTCGCAAATCTGTCTTTGATTTATCATTTAATCAAAACCGAGTCGTTTCTCTTTTACGAGTGGCAGATTTTACTGTTGTGCTCGGCCGTGTGTGTGATATTTCTTTATTGCACGACGTATATTTCGCGTGTTCACCCGTCCTTATACACACTTAAGTGTAATTTCATGACCTCTTTCGTTTCTCTGTCCACTGTCCATTTTCCTTTATTCAATTTGGTGATAGTGCAGCAGTTCAATTCTTACCATGGAGAGCGCTATAAACCTTTTTTATCTATTATTGCACTCTCCCAAGGTACAAAAGCAAGTTGAGCATGACGATTCATCTCGCAGAGTTTTATCGCCACTAATGTTGCATTTTATATTACTTCGTCATTTCCTCTTCTGAGATCGTAATTCCTTTTCCTTTGTCGAGTGCGAATAATTGCTAAGGGAAATTCTTTTATTATTAATAAAGAAACCGCTCGCTAGAAAGCTCACTCTTCGCGCACAATGGCTCACAGACCCACACTTAAAATACAATTGTCAATATTTCATGAGACACTTCACTTTCTAAGCAAAATATTAGGTTTCTGAATAATTTTTTCCCGCTCTTATATTCTCCATATAAATATAATATTCTAAATATAAATAGTATTCAACCTCAACGAAATATTCAAAAATAACGTTTTATTGAGAGATTTTGTTTGACAGTATCTTATTTACATACTATCATTTCAGTTTATTATAAGTTGATGAAAATAAAATAAAACCATTTCTCGTGTAAAGTAATAAATTTGAGTGTTATAAAATGTAAAAATATCTGTTTTTTATTTATTTAAGATAGTTTAAAAAGCTAATTACAAACAAACATTACTTAAAGCTAAAATTACAAAATAAACTTATCTACTAGCACTTGTACAGAGGTGCTGTTTTAAGGCTGCCAGGAATCAATCAATTTTATTTATATTTCTGAGAACTTCTGGCAGGTCATTGTGTATATTCAACAACACCCCTTTACAAGATACTTCTCCTGGATCTAATTAATTATAAATTCTTAACTATTAACTTATTCTTAACCCTAGTATTATGACTATGTATATTATTATACCCTCTTATTAAATATATATTTATCAAAATATTTTGGTAATAAATTCTTATCAATTCAATTCATTCAACATACGTATATCTTATACTAGTTAATCTATTGACATTTAAAATACTCCGCATAGCTTTATTTTGCAGTTTTTGTAACCTATCTTTAATTACCCTATTTATTAAATTTAAAAATGAACCACAATATATAAAATTTGTTTATACCTATTCGATGTTAGTTCTACTTCGTATAAAATGAACATAGTTAGACGATCCGTAGCACGGTAAGTACTCTGCATTCAAAGCTATCGCAAAGAATATCAAGTCAATCGAAAGAAGAGAAGACGATTGTTCCACAATTATTTGAACATGAAAATTTTCTCTCTCGACGAAGTGAGCACACACTGTCAAAGCGAAGTACGCTTTTAACCTTTTGAGCGCATTTCTATACACACGCAAAGATTCCACCTTTTATCTGCCAGTAGGACGACACAGAGCAGCCGCTCGGTGTAGTAAAAATATTGTTTACTAGAAAAACCTCGCTCAGCTTTGAATTCAAAATTACACTAAAAAATCACATTTCAAGATGATGGCGCTGCTCTTTGGTACTTTCACTTGTGTTTATTCAGCCTGGCTAATTTCTCCGTTTACTCTGCACCCCCGAGATGCACTGTGTTGTTGTTTGATTGAGCATTCGACTATGTGGAGTACTCAGGGGGATGTCGTTTCTGGGTAAACAAGACCCCAGACTTGCCATCACAACACAACGTCTTCCGCAATGTTGTTGATACTCTGTCTGACGACAACTGCAATATCATATATAGGCTCACAATTACATAGGTATAATACCGTAACAGCATCTTCGTTAAATTCAAATATTTGTATATTGTACCTGCACACACGATCTGAATAGACGTGCAACCGTTGGAGAGACGATCGCCCTCATCTGTCACTCTCTGACGCACCTGTTCGTTACCACACCTCACTATACAAAATACTATACACTATACAATACAAGGATACTGAATAGTTCTTATGATGGGTACATACATAGTAGTAGCTCTACTTAAATGATGTACTACTCTGTGTGTCCGTTGGTCCGTTAAATTCAATAGTGCACACTTTATGATAACCTTTATGAATTTACATCGTGTGAAATTGAATTCTCTATTGATTGAATTTTTGAATTGATAAATGAACAAAAACAAGCGCATATCGGTTTCTATACCGGGTGGCGCGTCATTTCCGCGAAAATAAGCAAAATTTAGCGGAAAACACGCACACCTCCCCGGGAAAACCGGTTGCGTTCACCATCGTACATGTTTGAAACGTACGAATTTTATCAAATAAGAAAAAAGAAAAAATACGAAACAATACAATAAGTTTTCCTCGCCTTTCCATCGCATTCGCGTCTGCAAAAGCGATTTCGTATGAATCACGAACGCTTTGATAGATTGCTGTTTATTATAGAAAATAAATGTCTGTATCTGTTTATATTTCGATATACATAAAGTTTAAAAAATTTAAATTAACGTTTTTTTCGAAATTCTTTTCAACATATTTTAATAAGATTTTGTAACCATCTTTATTGAACTTTCGTTGAAAAATATTTATAATCAAAACATTAATAAATTCAAAACTGTATTTTACATAATATGTATGTACACCCAAATATTTGCATAGCCTTTCACGGTTCTACAGTATGTACATATGTACATATGTAGATGCGTCTCGTAATATTTTGATACGTTGTTTGTACATGTATTCTAACTAACATATTTTACTACACGCAACAATAATTCACTATAAAATTTTGGCATGCATAAACATTGGGATTTATTCGACAGCGTTAACGCTGTTTAACTTTTTGGTCGAATGCCGAAAATTATTCAAAGTACATCGGCTCATTGAACTTTCTACATATCGAAAAGCTTTTACTGTTCTGAAAGTCTTCCTAAACTTTTACTGCAAGCGTCCATGAGTCGAAAGCTTTGTTTACTTTTTATGGCACATTCCAACAGTTTCAATACTAAATTTTTTACTGAATTTGAATATTTGTTTTGAACATTTTATTCATTTATATTGTTGACTTACACGACATACCAAATTCTTATCGTCCGTACCTTCGCGTGAAGAAGGTCATATATTGAAATTTTTTGAGGATGAATATAAAAGAGGGGTAGGGCTTCAATGGATCAGTTACTTCGTCGAAAATGTGTCACCTTTCAGATATTTTTTGCGCAAGATTCAAAACCACTGTCGGCACTCGAGAAGACGGCTAAAATCAAACGCACATACGTTACATCGGTACTAGAGCGCGAAAGTTATTAGTATTTCAATATATTTCACTTTGCCTTTTGAATAAAAGATAAAGCCCCCCCCCCTTCCTCCCTTCTGTACAGGACTGCACTTAACCGCGACATTTTTTTATTTTATTTTATTTCTCTTTTCGCGTTTGGAGCACTTGTTGAAAGCGATTCTTCCAACGGTGAGGGCGGATGTAATTTATTGTATGCGTATGACACTGGCACGCTTTCAATGATAAGTTTGCACGAGCGTACGTGGATTTTTTTTTTTCAGGAGTGTCTTGTAAAGAATCGTCCTGTAATGGCCGCTATAAATAAACTGAAATATGAATAAAATTCAGGTGAATGTGACGCGCGCGCTTTTCTACGAGCCAAACAAGTTAATGATGTATTTAAGAAAAATCAATTTCGTGTTAATGAAAATTGTTTCAAATACTATTAAATATCAAATAAGTTTTAAATGTGTAGGAAAAATTACAATTTTCAACTGTCTAGACGTCAAGTTTTGAAAGTTTGTCGATTCGCCGACAGCGTGTCTCGAAACTTTCAATGGGTCCTTTCACACTAAACACTGTTGTATTTGGCGTAATTCACTTTTGAAATTAAAATAATACCATGCCGACAGCGTGTAGCTTTATATTTCTGCGTTTTCATCACAAACTAATGTTTTGATATATATAATTAAATTGAGTTTACACGGACAATACATGTATGACACACACATAACAGAAAATTTCTGGTTGCCAAAAAGTAACTGCCATTTCTTAATTAATGTGGTTGTAAATATCACAGCACTAATCAAATATTTGAATTAAATGTAAAATCAAACACACTATAATCTATTATTTGAATTAAATAAAAAATCTTTAAACATATAAAAGTATGTAAGTAGAAAAATATTTTATTCGACACGCGTACTTCGCCATTGTCTTGATCACAAAGAGAATCTCGCGCCCAACGTTCGCTGATTTTTCTCCGGAGGAAACTTTCATTTCGAGATAATTAAAAAGTACTCTTTTTTTTTTCTTCTTTTAGGCAATAATTTCATTATTTTCTCAAAATAATTTCATAACAATGAAAGCTTCTTCTGCGCAAACTTTTCGCATGGCCGCAATTAAAGGACGCTTTTTTCGCGAGCGCGCCCGCCAAACTTTCCCCGTAATGATCCGATAATTTTACCCAATATTTTCGCAGCCGCCTCGTGTACAGGGGCGGGGAGCGGACGAATTATTTAATCTTTGTCAGTCAGTTTCGGGGATGTCCTCCCTTGGTCCTCGGCTGAATGAAAAGAAAAAAAGTCGTTTAAAAGCCATAAAATGCAGACGAGAAATATCAACATCTCATATATTTGGCGCACCCCCTCATTCAACAGAGCCTGCAGCCCTCAAATATACGCAAATTCCTTTGCTCTTCATCAGAATGTGATATTTATAATGAATTCCTTCATAAAATCCTATTGCGCACTTTGACCAATCAGAAAACAGAATATTTTCATATGAAATTCCGACTCGCATTTAGAATTTAATCAAACGTTCAATACACAATATTTTTTGAAATACTTATTTTCAACTGTTTAATTACATTATATTAAATGCAAAGTAAAATAATCAAAGATCATAGTCGAAGTCCTCTTCGACTTTTTATACATACGTATATATGTACATAGGTACGTTGTTTTGAACTTTCTTTGTTCCTATGAAGATAAAACCAGGTGAGAAAATAATCGCTTACGCACCTGACTTTCAATAGGGGTGACGTATAGCGCTCCCTTCGAGCGACAATCAAATTTATGCCACCAGTACTTAGAGCGTTTATATTTAACTAGAAAACTTTTTCAGCAGTGAAACTCTTCTTCTTTAAAATTTGTTTGTGTATTCAACAAAGAGTCCAATTTACATTTTAATCGGCTTTTTGCGCCACTGGAAACGTATACGTTTCTCTGTCTAACGCCTACAGTCTAAACGAGACGAACACGCACACACCCCCTCATTGTTTTGTCTTATTCTTGAAGGGGCGAAAGGAGAAACGTTGTGATTTCAAGTTCGAAAACTCGTCGAGAACGTTTTCGAAATTTAATCGTCAAATTATAAAGTCTCCTAATCTAGTGGAGAACTTTGGAAAAATGTCTTATACGCTTACCAAGAGAGTGCTGCTCATTTCCTTCACGAGACCGTTGATTAGAAAAGGTAAAATAGAAATCTTTATTCCGTCACTATTTAAATCCACACTTGAAGCTTTTATCAAAGATTGAATTATTAAGTATAATGTATATTTTAAGTAAAATTTAACGGTTTTGAGACAAGTTTTTCCGACTTTTCATCAATGTAAAATGTGCCCCATTAACTAAATACCTACATAGGTACATATATATCGCGTGCTAAGTTCGCGACACGTAAAAGTGAATTAATGAATAGAGCAGTAACAAAAATAACAGTGTGCCGTACACGTAATCACAAGACATTCTATGTAGCACCAAAATGTATGTGATTTATTATTTTCCTTTTGATTATAATTTGGTGTGTCGTATGGTCGTATCTTGTAACAAAAATAAATTCGTGGAAAAATTTTCGTAACAGTTAATCGATAACCCTTTGATGTATAATAGGTGCGATTTTGACGATTTATCTGAGTAAGAATATTTTCGATGATTGGGCGCAGGCTGTTGTAATTCGATGCCTTTCGATAATCAAAAGTAACGAGTCCAATTAAAACTCTACCCTAATTGCTGTTTTGAAAATTCAATTATTCCATATCGCTCTTTCGTGTTTGAATCGTGAAATATTGCATCTTCGTATCGAATTGTCAAATTACAGGCTTTTGCGTAAACTGTGCCTATTTTGGATTCAGATAAAAACTTTCGATTGGTACTTTTTTTTTTTCAGCATTATTATAGCCAGTTTATCGGTTGCTTTATAAGTCAAAAATTGTTTAAATCTCACTATTATCAGAAAATGCCTAGCTTTTTCATTCCATAACTGATGTTCGGATAAGATGATTTATTGGCATTTTTTTTTCTTTCATATTAAGTCAGCATTTGTACGATTATATCGAATGTTTACTATAGCAATAAATCACTTACTAAATTGGATTTTCGACTATAATTTCGGCAAACTCGTGTGCGAACATATGTTCGAAATATACGACACTATATATATGTATGTATGTACTTTACTAAAATTGACTGAACGGATATATTAAATTATTAATTTTTCTGTCTAAAAAGCAGATAAGATAGATTTTTCGACAGCTTCTTAAAATATCCACTGTGTGATCTAATAATTGTCATAAACATTAGTTAGTGAACCAAGATAGACTTACGTAACAATTACACTCTTAGTTGAATTCGTGTGTTATATTTAATTATTTTCAGTTGATTGAAATATCGGTATCGAAGCTTTCGAAAGACTATTCGAGTGTGGAAAAGGCACAGCTTCACTTCCGGGCATGAACGAGCTCCGGGGCAAAGCTTCCGCTCGGTTAGTCGAACAGAGGAAGTGAGGCGAAAATCTGCAGCGATTTTCGGAGGATTTTTCAGCAATTTCCGCGAAATTCACCTTATTTTCATACGAAGTCTGCGGCGCATGTGGGTCAAGTGTTCGCGAATGCATAAATCTCTCCGGGACCGACTAAAAACTCTCGCAACTAAAACCGTCACTCCTTTTCGCGAATTTATATAAATAAAACTACTGTCGCCGATTAATATAGTTTAATTTGGCAAAATTTTAATTAAAAAGAATGCCCTATCGCATTTTTGAAACCATAAAAGTGATATACATAAAATAGTTTCATGGCGTCCATTAAAATGACGGTGCGCGACATTCATCGTCATTAAAAACACTCCATCCATTTTGATATCCGCTTTTATTACATATTTTATAATTTCATTTAATTACTTTGCAGAATTGTTCATATTTATAACAAAATGAATTACAAACTTTTAAATTATTCCATTCGACTAGTGGTGCATTTTCGAATACACCGACTCAAGGAATCCAGCTTTGGGGAAAAGTTTCGCATAACACAGCTGAAAATTTATTGTATTGCAGTTGGAATTGTAGTTACTTACCTACTATACCTACTTTTATTTTTCACGTAAAACCTTTCTAGTTTTTTTACGCTCGAAAAGTCTATTGAATTTCAAAGGCACCTTAAGTAAATATTAAATATACGTACATACAATATTTAATTTTTATATTGTACTTTATTTACTTAGAGTCTAGACTCACCATTTAACAGTACATTATATTTATTTATTTGAACGTACGAAAAGTTTTCAATCAGAGGCCTCCTGAAATTGAATATAAAGGCCATAAATCTTAATCTAACATTAGCAACGTAACTTGACCAAGCTTACAAGACAAAATTAATCCTGAAGCAATCTCGTAGTGCACAACACCCACTTGACCCAAATTCGCCTACAGTCGACTTTATCTGATAAGTCTCTATATGTATGTATGTATGTATAATATTATACATTCAAATACTCATATATGTACAATAGAATATAGCACCAGTTTTAATTTAAATTATGTACTCAAATAACAATAATATAAAAATGTAGAATGCTACAATTTTTCTGTGAATTTGTGAAAGATCGATAATTCTGAAAAGCTGTACTTTGAAATGTCACCCTTTAATTACACAATTCATACTTATATATACTGGAATCATTTATTGAATTTTTTGACGTGAATACGTCCATACACGGACCAGTATGGGGTACCAGTACTGAAACGGCGGTTACGTTTGGATGGGCATACATTCCGACACTATAACTTCGTTATTAATAACACGATTCACACGAATTTTATTTTATTCGCTCGAGTATACTTCTACAATACATTTATGACCTTAAGTTGGCACCGTGCATTCGCGAGGCGCGGAGCAGGGGGCGTATCTTCTAACGGCTATTTTGGACGTTTTTGAAAATTTCGACTCTGATCTGCTAGCGCAATGATTTTGCTACTAAAAGAAATATATTTTTAAGATCTACCGATTTAAATTATAAAAAGTGATATGTGTAAATTATTTGTTGGTGAAAATCAAAAAACGAGTCGAAAAAAAATCTTAAATTTTACTATGTCGGCCCATACTCGCCGAAAATCCTATATGAAATACAAAAAACGCATATCCTAAAAAAGAGGGTCTAATCATCTATTGATCAGTATCAAAATGTCTGTGACAGAGCGAGTGAGACGGTATCGGGAACATCAGAAAGTCGACTCGGCGCGCAGGGAAAACAACGCCGCGAGCACCTCGACGGCCACTGTTTACCACAGGCCAATGATAAATAAAATTGTAATCGATTACTAGTAAAAAATATTAATGTATCCATGTCGATGCTTTCATTTCATTTTTATATTCCAAATAAAATATTAGCCGCTAACGCAGACGTATTCGCGGAAAACCCACGGCCGTGTTCGACGCAGCCACACTCCAAATTTTTCAATTTGTTATTCCACTTATCAATATTGAAAAATTAAAATGCAACATTTTCATTTGAAAGTCTTCGATACCTAACTAGCAATGTTTTCAATTTGACATTTTACTAAGCGCGATCGTTTGTTCTGAATTTATACATGAAGTCATCGCTGTCTCTGGTAAATATTCTAGGGGATGACAGGCTGAAATCTATCAAGGGGGTGGGCGGTGGGTGGTAATGTGGCACGAAAGAGAATATCACGCGTGTCGATTAATTTGTGTGTCGCTCGTGCTCCATTAGCGTATGAACGAGTACGTTGCTGATATTTGTAATTTATTCAAATCGCCCTCTCCTGGATGTGTCCCAGGGGTGCTCCTCTGACAAATGACCGCAGAATCCCGGATCCCGGATCCTGGCTCGGGATTCGGGAGGCTGAGGGGGTGGATAGGGTGGATTTGAGTTTCAGCTGGCATTTGTCAGGGTCGGCGGTCGCTGTTTAGGTCGCCAATTCGCACATTCGCCACTGAGCCAGGAAATTGCCGATGTGACTTTGTAACAATCCGGCCATTTTACAGATTGAACTCGGATGTTTCTTAATAAATATGATATGAGACGACCTAGCGTGCTGGGCGATAAAACAACCCTGACACTTAACTCCAATACGGATACACTGCTCTTAGTGAACAATATTTTATATCGATAAAATATATTTTCACTGGCGTTTCGGTGAAATCATATTCAAGCACATTTTCACTAGTAGATATATATTTCTACAAGTGAAAATATATTTTAACTGATACTCACTGGTGAAATTATATTCGTTTCCGAACTGTCATTGAGTCTAAATTTGACAGTTGTGATATGACCAATCGAATCATACCTATATAATCTGCTGAAATATTCAATCCTAGTTATTCTGTCGCTTCTTCTTCTTATCGTGCCGTGCCCGTGTTCAGGCGTAGACTTACAATGGTCGGTTTAAGAAGAAAAGAGCACGTGTTGCTACCCTTATCCTCAGAATCCTCAGATATAACAACGCCACCGTTTCGTTAAAAACACACTTGTGTATCATCGACTTCAACATCAACTAGTCACAAACACATGCGCTTACTTTGATATACTTTCACCGATACTGAGCAGTGAAACTGTATATTCATTGTTTGATACATTTTCACTGCCTGATTTTGTAAAAATATATTTTCAGTTGAAATATGCTTTCACTGTAACATATACATATATGTACATACATACAGTTATAGTGAAATTGAGAATTAAAAATTTCGTTATAAAGGGGTGGTGCTCGGGCATGTAAAAATGTCGTCCGGGGTAATTTCTTATTTGGCGCAGCCTCTGGCAGCGACAGGGTGAATTACACGGTGCCCAGTAATTGCTTGCTATCTGTCCTATGACTCTTTATATAGGTATTATACTTCTACCGCAGTGCGCTCTATGTATATCTACCATATTCCCTTTATATACGTATGTATGTATGTATGTACATAGTATGAGTAAGTAATTCGATTGTTTGATTACTGAGGCAAATGTATAAATTTCTTCGTGGACGGCTTTTAAAAACTTTTCAACGTGATTGAATTTAAAATTCGCTAAGAATAATAGATAGCACTGTTGATCAATGGCGAGTTTCTACGTTTCAAACTGTAACATGGTGGAAAAACTTCTAAATAATTCGTATTAGCTTAAAACCTGTTCCACACATTTTCAGTGGTCTTTAGTGAAATTAACAATGATGTTTTTAGCAGAGCGTGTTAACGGGGCGAAAACTGTCCGAATACTGATTATTTGTTTTGTTCATCCCCACGCATAAATTTTTGATTTTTTTTCACCACTATTACTATGTGGGATACATTGGCTTCAAAATCACCACGTGTAGCCCTTTTTTTGAGTCCTATTTGCATAAATTTCGCAAAATACGCTAGTGATTCAAACTTTTTGTCATGGGACTGTACATGTACGCAAAGTTAACAGACATATCGCGTCCTCGGAGCGCAAAGGTAACATGTTCAAGATTTTGCGAAAATGAGTTATTAATGCAACTCTTTTCCTTTAATCATTCAGGCAGTCGAGTGGCATATCCGAATGACGTCACTTTTTTTTGGCATCACAAAGTACAAAAGTTTTTTGCATGCAATTTGAAAAATTTTCTTGTGTAAATTGTGCAATAACAATGAGTATAATATGTACAATTATTATTTTTATATAAAATTCCCCCGATCTATGATGACCAATTCAAACTTTAAAACAGCTGCCCTGAACATTTTACTATTTTGGACGCGTCACCTTTGTGCTATTCATTTTCATATTTACACCAAATTGAAATCACTGGTAGATCCATGCATCTAATCCAAAATGAAATATTTTATTGAAATACTTTTAATAGGTATTGTATTCGATATGCTCATATTTCAAATTATTTGTTACATTTTGTAAAATTTTGCTGGTATTCTTTTCTTGGAATACATTCAATGCCATATTTTGAAATGTACAAAATATAATATTTCCTTTATTCGCAGGGGAAAAAGTTTATTATTCCACACAAATATGCGTATTATGTACGTGTATATGTATATTTCAGATAAATACTGAGATCGTTGTTGTTTTATCAATTGATCTCTTCTACATCAGCAGCATAAACTATTTTTACATTTCGTCTAGACACAAAATAAATACACACAAATTTTCCACATAAATGAGTATACAATATTCTAAAACATACATAATGTATGTACATACATATATATTTAAATTTAAAAAAAAATTAAACAATTGACTTTTAAAATTTAAAATTTTAATCCGTTTATAGTTAACGATACCGCGTTTTAGAAACCAGTTACATTTTTTTTCAAAATCATAAAATATGCGTTCGAAGAAAGGCTGTTTTGGAGGTGGCCAATTGCAGTGGTAAATACAAGTCAATCTAAATTACATTAGTTACTAGTATGTACTTTCATTTAAACCAACAACTTTTATTCGCTTCAGATTGAAAACAATACTTAGATACATTTCTTTGATAGATAGCAGTATGTTTTCTGTAACAATCACAAGCAAATGCTTATAAAGCGCTATTTTTTCAAAATCTATATACGCTAGTTGGACGTACATACATACATACATACAATATAACCGTTTTACGAGCCACTTTGTCAGATCAAACTTTTCCTTGCGCCTTTTTACTATCGGTTTTATTATCAGCAGCACTGGCAGTAGCTGGCGAAAATAAGCGTAAAAGTTTACTTTTCCGCAAGAGGTGTTGACGAAATCGCAAATTTCGTGGTTCAAAAATAAATTTATAGTTTAATTTCAACAGAGAACTATCGTGGCGTACACTGAGAGAGGACCGAGGCCGTGTATTGTCAATTTTTGATGTGGATATTAGAGGTGTGTCGGCTCGTTTTGGGACAAGCCTGAGGGACTGTGCAGAATTAACGCCCCTCTACCTTAATAACTTCGTGTTGGACATGAAATGGTCTTGTTAGTAATAATTTGTGCCAAATTCCCGCGAGAATTCACCGACGTACACGTACACGCATACAATTGTTCGTGTTTTGTACCATTTAATTGATACGATCGTGAAGTCGATGTTCTAAACGCATTCGATCCCCCATTTATTCATAGAGTCATAATAGACACGTGAAGCACTCTTTCCGCTTCTATTTATATATTTTCGGGATCTATCCATGTCCATTAAATATGTATGTATGTATGTACATATGTACGTATGTAGATGTTGATGTATATTTCAACCGTTCATCCAAACACACGCCACGAAACTTGTTTAGATTCCTCGGTTAGCTTCTTTCTGCCCCCGAATGCAAACTACCAATCAATCCATCCACGTCGACACATCTCGAGTGTTGGAAAAAAAGCCTTTTTCACCTTCGTCAACGTTTGCGAAAGCTTTTAGACACGTTCAAATATGTATGTGTACACAAAACGCAAATGAAACACGTCACGGTTAGATACTGCCCATCTTCGCCGAAACCATTCTCCACTTGTAAACGCGTCTGTGTAAAATACACAAAATATTATCAACATATTAAAGCGTCCTTCAAAAAGTCAATGTTATTTTTAACTGTTAGATTGAAAAGTTTTAACTTTTTAGTGGAATATGAAAATTCTTAATATGTTTCCAACGTGCTTTCACGACAGCCGAACTTTTCAACTCTTGGAAGTAAAATTACTACATGGTCGAAGTATTTTCGTGGCGAAAATTCATTGAAAAAATATCATACATAAAATTTGTATAACAATGTTGTATTAAGTACGACATAGTGCTCGTTATATCCGCTATGGAATTGTGTCGTTTTATCTTCGCATATATGATTAGTAAGGCGTTCTTTTCAAAACGATCGACTGACCATTACGTGGACCAGAAGGCTTTCATCCAGACAGCGAACGGAGGACGAAGAGGGGTCGTAAACCTTTTGTTGGACGCGCATTATTATAACGTATGACGCGACAATGCCGTGCAGATAATAAAACTACGCGATCGTAAACTATAATAAAAGGTGGTAGGGTGGTAGAAATAAGTTAGTGGTGGGGACAAGTATGACACGAACCGTAGTTGCGAACCGCTGTCGTAAAAAAAACACCATACAATTTAGCCATTTTCAAACGAACACTTTAAGATAAATATTTACGCGACAATGTAAAAACAAAAAAAAATGAAAATAAACTTTTCAATTTACGGTTCAAATTTTACATATCGCCGTCGAATACGATAAAAATGCACAGTGGCTCAAACGTGCGAAATTTTCCGCATTGTTGTATCGTGAATTCGTGTCGCTTACAGTGTTGTCGGTGGCGCACGAAACGGGAGAGGTTGAACGGGTTAAATGAAAATTGCTTTTTGCTCATTAAAATTATGAAAGTTTAAGTGTAAACAACGGACGTAAAGCGTCCGACAAAACACGCCGGAAAAGCACACGGGAAAACGCGGAATTTTCCGGAAGTCGCCGACGCCGAACTTCAACGTTTTGTTTGCGCTAAGGCCGTTTAACAATATATGTATGTACATTTATGTAGATACATACATACGTTTTCGTACTTTGAATCGTTTTTTTTTTTGTACGTCTAGCTGAATTTTATACACTCGCACATATTCATTTTCGCAATTTATCTTTTGATCTAAAGCAATTCGAGAGATTTAAACAACGTTTATATATTTTAAGACCTATGTGAAATACTAAGAAAAGCATTCAAAATCTTACCGCGACATTCAGCTTGACTTTCAAAGCCAGAAACTATGTTCCTCGGTGGCAATGGCAGACCGTGAAAACCCCAAAACCTATGTCAAGCTTAACTTAATGTTAAAAGCATTTACCGGCGTAATCGCTGCGAGTGTACAAATACATAAATTCAAATAATGGCTTACAGCAATTTTCGCATTCTCTGCAATGTATGGTCGTTATTTTTCGCGGCGCACATTAAACTTCTAGACATTTGTAAAATCTTTGGAAAGTCGGGTGTAGTAACCTAATAACGGACTGCGAATGTTTTCTCAAAAATGCACAAACGAGCGGAAAAATGCAATATCGCGCATCGCGCGACGATTCCTATATAAATCAATCTTGGAAACATAAGTTTTCCGCTAACTCTACACATTTGAAATTGAAACCATTTTATAGAGCAAAAGTAGATATTACACGATCATATAGCGCATACATATATGCATGTATAAACTTCGCCTGCTATAAATCTCGCGGAACATTAATGACTTCGAAATCGCAAATTTTCCATTACGCGGAAGTCTATTGCAGTATGATAATGGACGTTTTTAGTGCACTATACGTTCAGTGAGACGACGCAGCATAATTATTTCGGTAGTCGAGTCACCGGGGTCTAGGAAGTCACCTTCCCAGAGGGTAATTGCACCTAATGTTGTTAATCTAGCGAGAGGGTGAACTCTCGTGCAACTGAGAGGAGGATGGGGTGTATTTATGGGTGGGGTAGGAGGTGCACTTAACAGGAGGTCCTCCTCAGGAGAAGGAGAAGGAAGAGCATAGCCAAAACGAAACGGTCAAAGTGGTCTCTGACGGGACGAGCCGTATTATTTCACCGTTAATAGCCTACCCTGCCTTCCCTCTCACCCATCCTCGGTACATCCTCTGAACACTTTCTGGAGGCTCACTTTAATTTCCCACTACCGTGGAAATCGACGCTGTTTAGATAATGGCCGTACACTTGTTTCCGTTAATGGCACGTCCGATCGAACGAGGCGCGTAAAATTCTTCGCCAATACACGGAATGGTCGAAAAAGTCAAGTAAAAGATATGTAAGTCTGATTCAAAATTTTATAATATTTAGTTAAAATAGTTAAGACGTAGTCATAGTTGCATGCGACTTAGTAGATTTACAAAATAGATTAACACAATTAAGCAACGAAAGTATGAAAGTAGGTTTAAAAATTAATTTTAATAAAACGAAAATTATGTTTAATGAATTTTGCACGCAAAACGTTGTCACTGTAGATAATCATATTGTAGAGATAGTTGATAGTTTGTATTTATACCTAGGACAATTGGTGAATATGACTGGTTGTAAAGAAGAAGAAATAAAACGAAGAATAAAACTAGGATGGAGTGCTTTTGGAAGGATGAACATTGTTTTTAAATCCAACATTCGGCACATTCGTGGTGATTTTTTTTGCAATGAATCAAACGTTTGAAGTAATTAGCCAATGGGAATACATCATTTATAAAAACATAAACATAAATCTCGTTTAATTTATACGTAAATACAAAATCTCTTCGGTGGTAATCGAATGGAAATTTTGTATGGAGTTACGTGGAGTAAAACATAGCCAATTAAAAATTTAAAAAAAAACTGGATGTAAAGAAGAAGCAATAAAACGAAGAATGAAACTAGGATGGATTGCTTTTGGAAGAATGAACATAGTTTTTTAATTCAACATTCCGCTATGCTTAAAAAAGAAGGCATGCATACTGCCAGTCATGACGTATGGATGTGAAACGTGGATGCTAAATTCAAAAATGTTACGTAAGATTCGGTGCACACAGAGAAGCATGGAAAGATGTATGCTCACTATAACTATAATATCGTAAGAGGAATACACGGGTAAGAAGCATGACCAAGGTGGCAGATATAGCGGAACGTGTGAAAAAGTTGAAGTGGCAATGGGCTGGCAGATGGACGCGAGAAATACTGGAATGGTATCCGAGTGGATGTGAAATAAAGCAAGGTAAACCGAGTGAACGATGGGCTGGTGAATTGAGAAGAATGTGTGGAGTCAACTGGATGCAGATTGCTCAAGACAGACAGGAATGGAAGAGGATTGATGAGGGCTTCATCCAGCAGTGGATGGTGAACGGCTGAAAATGATGATGAATAAATTGGGTCACTTACGCCTTACTTTCAATCCGCTCTTCAATTTCCTGTCAGCGATTATCGATATGCTGTCTAAATTTTATACATATCTGACATGATCGCACCCTGAATGTGACACGTATTGGCCTTTTTAGATAATTCTGTGTATGTCGTGTACATGCATAGTAGGCACTTCGTCCCAGTTATCCGGTGTTCGATCAATATTCAATCGCCGAAGTAGCTTCCGAGATGTGCAGCAAAATCGTATGCAGACGCCATCAAAAGTATTTGCAGCGAAAGGACATCCGGTAGACGTCGGGCAATCGACCGAAAGGATGGGTAAATGGAAAGGGGTGTGCATTAAAATTCATCTCACGGGGCTGCAACGCCAGGAAGTGGCCAGGGCGTAGCGCTAGGGCTGCGCCCCTCTTCTCCCCTCAGTTTTGAATTCGCAAATGGCAATTTTCCTGGGTACCGTTGACGAAACCGGACCGGTAGTCGAAGTAATTGGTCATTCGATCCGAAGGATGTCTTTGCTCTGGTAGAAAATTTAAATAATTTATAATAAATTAGGTGTAGTATACCAGGCATTGCTCGTGTTCCTTGAGTGTTCAAGTTTAGATATATTTTGTAATTTAATGTGCTTAATCGAGGTTTCGAGTTCGCTCATCGTTCGAAGTTTCACCGCGCCTTCTGTCCTTTGTCGAAACTTTTCAGCACTTCTTTTTTCTTCATTTTTTTTTCAATTTTAATGAAAACAGTCATCCGAGAATAAGTTGTAGATGCTGAAACTTCTCGTTCACGTCCCCTAAATTTACATACAAAAGAATGATTTAAAAATAAATCAAACAAAACGTTGACGAGTACAGAGGAAAAATAATTCCTTCGTCTTTGCAAATATACCGAAATACCGAAATATACCGAATACTTAGCAAATATAACGAAATAAAATAAGAATGGCTGTTTTTTTTTTTTTAATCAATATCTCAGACTTGGCAAAATCGGAAATACATAAGCAGTTTTACTCTCGATTATTTTTATTTGTTTAAATGTCACGATCAAAAGTTGTCGACACTATTATTATACAAAACTTGTTTAAAATTTCATATAAAGTAGTTAAAATAAAAATTCAAAAAGTTTTCCGAGAGAAAACTTTGCTTCAGACTATGTACAATTCCGTGAAGTTAGTATACCGAAAAATTTTACTGCATTATGACATTTTCCAGTTGTCCGTACCATCGTGTGTGTGTGTTTTTTTATAACATCGCATTAATATACTACTAAACGATACTTTCATGAACATAATTTCACTTTATCGTACGTAATAAACATGCTCAAAGTATTAAAAAGGGGCATTTGACCACAAACGAATTTTAACAGCGCACTCTACCTTCTTTTAATTGTATCCAAGTGAATTTTCATTTACTTCACTCGCAGTACGCTACGTACGCCGTATACGTGTGTATTGTAGTTTATTTACGGTTTTGTTGCTTCGTTTTGATGTGTCTCACGTTTTACGTTTACCTACCAACGCTACAGTGCGCTATTTGATCTTCTCCTTTTCCAATTGGACGAGTGCACCTCGTCAATTCTCCCAAGACTTCTAAATCTCGCAGACACTTTACGACCGGCACAAACTCCGAGCAGATATAAACTTCAATTCTTACCCCCGTCCATCGCTAATCAGACTGTTCCCTTTCTTCGCCAGCCACCCTTCAAAACCCGGTCCTCTTTTCGCAAACGACCTTTCGGGTGAGATCGTCATCAGTCACGGTCTCGCCAATTAGAGGGAAGAAAGTGCAGTCTCCCTTTTCTCGTAATATTGATTGAGATGCTCCAATTAGGGCGACCGTGCCCTAAACTGTTTGCGCCTGGACGACAGCCAACTTTTTGGTGATTTACATTCGAGTCGGTGCCGACAAACTTCCGTTCGCTCATGTACACCCTATTGCAGCCAACTAAATATATAAACAGATGTGCTGAAAGCCGCTCGCGAATAATTCATAAAAGCATTTTCAAATGGATGTCAAATGACGACATTGTACTTAAATTAAAATTAAGTACAATTACATATTTGATATGCATGTGGATATTTGATATGCATTGGGGTGGAGCGACGATGTATGGAACTTTTTTTTTTTTGGGATATTCGTTTTGAAATAGTTGCCTCTACATCATGCCTCATCTGTCTGCTTAAAAAATCTGCTTAAATAAAAAAGTTTTTCTGGTCTCTACCAGCACTTTTATCTTAATACTTTTCCTTGTATGAAAATTTTCAATTGATTGTTTCCAATATCTATAAATAGCAATTTTAATTGGAAAATTAGTATTTATTTTCACTGTACATACTTACTTTACTCGTATATACTTATATTTACTCGTATGTCTCCCTCCACCGCTCTCACAAATTCATACTTATTTGAATAATTCAAGGAATACGTAAATAAATTAGATTTTTAAAAAAAGTACTTATAATATTCAATAAAGTTGGGGCAATTTTATGAGCATGTTATCTAAAATTTTGTATTCTGTGTTCAGATTTCCAAATTAATAGGCAAATTTTCATTTTTCGCCTCCAGGTAGAGGCCTGAAGACATATTCACAGATTTTTTTCAGTATTTTTACGAGAATTCGGATGATGCAACGAAACTTTTGGTAGGTATTACAATGCCGATTTTTAATTTTTGCAATTTTCAATTTGTCTGTAGCTTAGTTGATACGGTATCAGATTAAAAAACCGTAGACTCATAATTTCATTCCCGATATTGAAAACGGTTGATAAAAAAAGCAATGCATATGGTTAACTTGAACCTACGGTACACTTTTTGATCGAAAAAAATAACTTTAACACCCTCACATCTGATATTTTATGATTACATGAATACGGCGGTATATGAAAAAATATGTTTTTCCCCTCGCGCGCACACGTGCGGTGAAATCACGTACTGCGTGCTGCTAAATTTGAATACAATTTCAAATTTATAAAGTGCCAGGTCAAGTTTTGTCAGTGGCTCGAGCAACTTGATAAACATGCGCGAAAACACACACACACACACGCGGAAAGTTTTCGCAGTGAAAATATAATTTTCCGCGACTCGATTTTGGTGCGCGAAACTCAAACAGGAAGATTTTCCCGCGGCAACGCGAATCCGCCATTCATTGAGGGGGTGCACCGAGGGTAAGTGGGGTAACAGGGGGTGTATTAAGAGGGCATAGAGCCCACTGCAGAGGCTAAACGCCTTAATAGGGGCGTAGCGGAGACTCCCAGTTAAACGGTAGACGCCCATACCCCCAGACTTCCTGACCCTCCGTATAATTCAACCGGGTATTGCCACACAAATACAACGAAAAGGACATACACAATCCTCTGTCAAAATAGCATATTGTATGTAGCTATAGACGAAAGACCAAAAGATTTTATTTTAATTCGGTTAAATAAGGGTTCCGGGCGAAGCTGTGGCGAGTAACTTAATATGTGCAAAATAAGACGAAGACCTTTGAATTGTTTGCACAGGTCAAGTGGACCCTATTCTATTTCCAAGGTAATTCTTGAATGCCCATCTGTGCAGGTAGTGTTGTAAGTCGAGAATATTCTCGGAGAACGAGAATATTCTGAGAATATTCTCCAAAAGATTATTCTCCGAGAATATTGGAGAATTTTCTTTTTTCTTGGTTATAAAACATCTCTAGATAGTTTAATAGCTTTTTAGAGAATTCAAGGATATTTTCAGAGCCTAATAGGAGTAATAGGACTTTCTAGAGTGTCTGAGAGCATTTTGAATGACATTTTTTCATTCTGACGACACTGAATGTGTCATTTCGTCATTTTAACATACGCACTACTAGCATGAACGTTTTCCGCGAAATTCTCACCGGAATACCATGCTTATTAACTCTGGAAGCAATAAATTATGTATACATATTTTTATTGCTTTGGTTATGATATTCCAGTGAAATTGTTCCAACTTATGATATAATAATTCATTTAAACATAGCACAAAAGATCGTAAAAATTTTGTCATATTCATATTCATCATCAAATTTAGTTTTTGTCAAGGATATTATTACTAATATTATTCGTGTAATCCGTATCACCTCTCCCAAGTATTAGAGGGAGTTTACTCTATATTTAAGCAAATACAGTAAGTGTTAGTATTTATTTATTTAAAATACATGGGGGCCGATGGAGCCCAGGATACATTTCATTATATACATACAATTTTTGCCCCTCAGATGCTCTAAAACAGAAAATTCTCAGTTCAGAGAATATTTTCCAAAAGATTATTCCCGAGAATTTTAAACTATGTGCAGGCTTACTGTTAAGAATCTTGAATTGTTTTTATTTTGACCAATAGTTCTAATATCGACTAGTTTCCTTAGATCTAGTTCGCTTTACAATAATTGGGTTTCGAAAGAATTTCATAATTTTCAAGTTTGTGTCGAGACCCGTTCCGCTCGCGTCGGTTTGCCTAGGAAAAATAGCACGGAGCTATTCAACTCGAAATGGATGCATTTTCCTCCCATTGGCTTGAATGGGAAAGCGTGAGATTTCCTATCCTTTATTGCTTTTCCTCTACGAGGAGAAATGGGATGAATTGATTGGTACAGACGTGAGAAATATTAAAAGGTGAAAACATTCCCTTTTCGCGGCGTTTTTCCCCGGTGCGGAGCTGCTGTTGCGGTCGGATGAAAATCTTGGTAGACGCGAACAGCTTTTACGGAAATTGGTTTCCAACGTCATATTAGTTTTTTCCCAAGGGTACGCGGTTGGTTATTTTTTTTTCTATTTCAATACATGCGAATTACTCTATTGCTGTGTACCTTGTTTTCATGAAAGGATACGGCTAATTGACATAAACTGTCAAATTTATAAAATAGCTGGGTAGCACATTTTAAGCAAAATTCAAATAATTTTGTTTTCATAAAGATTTATTTGTGAATAAGTTAATTTATTTCATGTATGTATGTACATATTCAATACACACTAATATGTAATTCTAATTTGATTATGATAGAGACATCTCTTAATGAAAATTTAAAGTTTATGTTTATTACAATGTGGTTTAAAAACGGGATAATAGCTTAACAGAATTGTGCCAATAGATGTCACTATATAAAATAAAATTTGATTATTTTGCCCAGTCATTCAAATTAAACTACATATCGTACCTATCGTAATTGCTTTAATTTATTAACTCAGCAATTTTAAATGATATTGAACTTTCATGATAATAGTAACTCTAATGATTATTATTAGTGATCGTTGACGTCATATAGTATTTTTATATTCCAAGAAATTGCGAAAGAAATATTTTGAACAATGAAATACATATGTACGTACTGCGGTAATATTATTTTAGTTGAAGTGGTCAAAAATTGAAAAAAATACTATAAGCGACCATTCGCCTTTTTTATAACGTCCGTTTTTTGTGCAACTTTTCATTACGGATAATTGGTTATCTTGCAATACGAATCCCACGTTAAAATTGCATAATATCGCAATATGAGTCACAAGGGAAAGTAACATTCATTCAAAAGGTGAATGATTTGTCTCATCTCGGTACGTATTTACTGCAAATATTTCCATTTGTGAATATGTTGGAGCATATTTTCAAACGCGGTTGAAATGTTTTTACTTAAATGTATTTCGATTGCAACAGAACGAATGATGCAATTCGTGGTAAGAAAATTAAGTTATCAAGTCAGTGTTTCGCAATATTGACCCGACTATCATCTGACAAACCGATAATTTTGTCTGGCAAGTATTGTCAGTGCCATAAATTTTAAATTCCTTATTTTTTCGATATTGAAATTGATTCCACTTATACACGTACGCCAGTCATTATATGTTATATAAGCTATCGTTTTCATTCGATAGCCTTTTTTTAAAAAAACGACCTTAATTGCCTCGCCTATAAAGAATTTATTTTAAATACATTTCAGCCGTTTATTTCAAGGCTAATTGAATATAATTCAACAGCCAGCAGGATATTTGAATTTCATAGATACACACATGGTTGCATTTCTCGCAAAAATGTAAAAAAATAACTTAATTATTTTGTTTCATTCTGGAAATCTAGCAGTTTTTACAAAAAAATTACTCAACCTCAATATTGAACTGAATTGTGCAATTAAATGATTTAATCAAAAATATAAATTCATTCGATTTATGTAGTTCAGTAATGATTTTGTCTCGACTTGTCATTTTTATCCTGGTTTGCCATTTTTTACGCGTATCTAAAATTGACAGATGGCGTCACGAGTACTATCCACTAATTTATGCTTATGGCGGAGAGGGTAGATTGCTGACAATTGATCAGGTAGTGCATAACAGTCAACAGATCCTATCGAGAGTTTCTTGTCTTGTTTGTGACAAATTAGAAATGCCCAAAAGAAACTGCATTTGTGGATGTCTAATCTTTACACGCTCGTGCTTGGTTCGAGGGTAGCGTGTACAAACTTGGTTTGTGTTTTATAAAAAAAATCTCGCCTGCGGCACATTGTGATCGTGCGAAAATTCGACTGATTTGTATCGGGTATTGTCTCCTGATTACGTTTTCATGATTTTTGGAAAATGTCTGTATATGTGTCTGTGTATTGGGCGGATGTACATAATATGTGAAATCGCTATAGCTCAAAAGCCGTTTATTCCATCCCACTAAAACTTCATATTTGTAAGTTTTTTGGCGACCATTACAATCCATAAGGTTTTCACGTCACTATAGTCACGTAATTTTTTTAACAAAATCTAGTGATTTCCATATGAAATTCAAACAATTTACATGCAAAATGTTCTCCTGGAAGAAAATATTTCACCTGCGGTACACTTTTGCACAGAAAGCGATATTATAGTAATTTTTTTAAATTGTACACAATGAACATATTCTTCTGAAATTAATTTTTTCTCGAGTAAAATTCTGAAGCGTCCCGGTTCGAGGGAAACATAATATGGTAACCCTATGAATAATGGACAATTTTTAATTAATTTTGGGCAAATATACTGTACAAATCATCGATCGAAGTATTTATAGCAAGAAAAAGTTTCACCCTCGAAGGGGAATTAAATAATAATCATTTCTGGAAGTTTCCGCGCGAACGCGCATGCCGACACTTTCCAATTTTATTGTCATACTTCTCAAGGTACAAACAGTCACGTTTCCAAACAACCTGACTCGGCGAAAATAGCCCCAATCGCGATCGTTCACAAGGGCCAAAATCGGTTGGCAACGTCCGCGAGTAGAGTTTGCGTCAAACGCGATCATTTCAATTGAGGGGACGTCAGTTCCTCAGTTCAGTTGTGCCCTGGCGTTTGCTGTGAACACTCGTTCATACGGTAATATAATCGTATAATACAATCCCAAGCTAATTGCATACTTTGAATTGCATCCGAGTGCATGTGCAGCTGTTTGGTTGCATTTCGACCGGTCTATATGGTTCCTATTGCGTAATAGCCGGCGTTTTTGGCGCGCGCACGTGCTTTTTGTCATATACTGGCGGCTAACCTTGAGCTGCACCGGTTTCTAACCCCCTGGTTCAGGTGTTGCCAACCGGCCCTATTGATTTTCCAATTAGGCCGTGTAACCAAAAGAAAACTCAACATTTTCCACATCGTACATCGTACGTATATCATTGCACAACGATACTCCACAAGTGTCAGTATTGTTAAGGTTGCCAACCTCAGAATATTTTAAACGACAGGATAGCCAACTGTAAATATAATTTCCCTTTTCCCTTTTTTTTTTTACTCATCATCGTCATTTACAGCTATTCACCATCCACTGCTGGATGAAGGCCTCTCCAATCCTTTTCCATTCCTGTCTGTCTTGAGAAATCTGCATCCAGTTGACTCCACACATTCTTCTCAATTCATCAACCCATCGTCCACTCGGTCGACCGTGCTTTCTTTCACATCTTCTCCTCTCCTTATCCTCTCGGATACCATTCGGGTATTTCTCGCGTCCATCTGCCATCCATTCTTCTGGCTATGTGTCCCAGCCACGTTTTTCACACGCTTCGCTATATCTGCCACTTTGATCATGCTTCTTACCCATGTATTCCTCTTACGATCTCTTCTCATTATACCGAGCATACATCTTTCCATGCTTCTCTGTGTGCACTGGGTCTTACGTAGCATTCTTAAATTTAGCTTCCACGTTTCACATCCATACATCATAAACTGGCAGTATGCATGCCTTTTTTTTTTAGCATAGCGGAATGTTGAATTAAAAAAACTATGTTCATTCTTCCAAAAGCAATCCATCCTAGTTTCATTCTTCGTTATATTTCTTCTTCTTTACATCCAGTTTTTTTTAAATTTTTAATTGGCTATGTTTTACTCCATATAACTCCATACAAAATTTCCATTCGATTACCCCCGAAGACATTATGTATTGACTTATAAATTAAACGACATTTATGTTTATGTTTTTATAAATGATGTATTCCCATTGGCTAATTAATTCAAACGTTTGATTCATTGCATAAAAGAAAAATTCACCATGAATGTGCGAGTATTTGTGTGATAAAATTCAACTGTAGAACTACACCATATGTTTTCTTCCGTATGAGCTTGAATTTGTGAATTGTAACAATTTTTTTGTATTGTCCACGAATTTGAATATGATTCAGCGGTCGTCTGCCGTGAAAATGTTGAAATTGTAAGCGTTTGCAATTCAAGCAATTCCAATTTCAAGCGTTTGCAAATGTTAGAAATTTTTACTGCGAAATTGGTTGTATGCAAATTTGTATTTTTATCAGTATAATAAGAATAATATTGTTGTATCGCAAAATCACAATTAAGTCACATTTCACGATAAGCGTAATATTATACACGTGTTATCCTCATTTCTTATCACATTGGTGTGGTACAGTTCATCAATCGATGCATTAAAATCATTTCAAACATTTCCGTCTATTGTTAATCATAATCAATTATACGACTATACTGTGAATAAGCATCTACATATATTTATGTAGAATATAAATATCCTTATATGATGCTAATGGAGTGTTAGGCGTATTATAAATTGTATTATGTATGTTTAGCAAAAAAAAAGATTACGTTAAGTTCTTATTTCAACAATTTGCCATGTGAACGATTTTTTTTTTTTGCCTACCTCATGCTTATATAAGCAATTTTCAATTGCTAGATTTATACAATACTACCTAGCATTCGTGTTCAACATAGATATGCCCATCGACCTTTTATCGGAATGCTGCAAATTCATCTCCGTGGTGTACATATGTATATCCGATCAAATATAAGGAAATAAGTTAGGGGTTCTAGACACTGTTACCTAGAGTTGAGTTTAAACTTGTCCGATGTCTTGACTTGTATCATATAAACCGCATACACAAAAATTGATAAATAGTGCTGGTATGTGTGCTTTACAAACATATGCCAGCAGCATAATTAGCACAGCTGCAAATTATACAAAATGATCTTGTAAAATAAATAAAACAGTTGCATACCTCTGTTTTGGAAAACCATATTAGTCACACAGGTTGATTTGAAACAGGTTTTGGACTGTGAATTCATTATCTACTTTCCTTATCAGACAGTAATGAACTTGTTGGAAGTATGAATGAACATATTGAACTTTGTTCTTACCGTAGTATGTGACGTAATTTTATCTTTTTTACATGCATTACAAAAATTACCATTTATGCTAATAAAAATCTAACCGGAAATATTTGTTTTGATTTAACTCATAACAGCTGCTTAGGATATTAATGTAAATACTCTAATACCAAATCAGCAATTTTTTTAATTCCTTACATCGGTTATTTCTAAATCCAGTTTACAATTATTCATCTCCCCGCTGCACTATAGTTGATATTTCTAGACTCGCCGGTGTGAAAACTTTGTATGACAATTTTTAAATTTGCAATCAATCGGTCACGCAATTGTCTTGTGAATGAATTCAACATTCTCTCACAGTTAAATAATGCTAATGCATTTTGTATTTTTGGTGTTAATGGGTAACAGCACGCTAACGTCTAATTGGTTTTGCCATTGTTTTAAATTTAAAGCTCTGTTGTTTGTCATAATTAATCATTCGATGTAAAATTTTATATTGTCAATGATTTGTAATCAATTTCAACTTTTTTTTACATCGAATGTGCCTTATTAGAAGTCTATAATATTATTTTTTGTATTAAATATCATTTTATGTGTTTCAGTGATAAGTACAAAATGTCTCTTCAAATCCAAAAACCTGCTCCCGCCTTCAAAGGTACCGCTGTAGTCAACGGCCAGTTCAAGGATATATCTTTAGATGACTTTAAAGGAAAATATCTAGTGTTGTTCTTCTATCCTTTGGATTTGTAAGAAATACAAATTTTATATATGTAAAATGTTCCACTTTGAGTCACCTAGTTTTATCTCAATGACAATCTAGGTAATTCAGAAGGCTGTATATTATAAGGAAAAAGTTTTTATTTATAAAACGTAAAACAGTTTTTTTTTCTCACTGTTAATTTTGCTATTTTAGTTGACCTTGTTTTATGCTTCAATATTTCCTGTATTATTCGCCATAAAAATGTTTTTACTACTCTTATGGTCATTTTAATGCTGTTTGACACATATTTATACGCTTGAAATGTGATTTTATGTCTTGATATTTTATTGCAGTACTTTTGTTTGCCCAACTGAGATCATAGCCTTCTCAGATCGCATTGATGAATTCAAGAAAATTAATTGTGAAGTAATCGCCGCTTCAACAGATAGTCACTTCAGTCACTTGGCATGGATTAACACTTCAAGAAAGGAAGGTGAGAGTTATTCTAAAAATTTTATCGTTTTAAATAAATATGAATTTATTATATGAATTAAATTTTTTATGTATCAATTTATTCCGATGTAACCTTGTCTTTTACAACTGTGGTGCATTTCATAATTAATGATAACGACTGCATATTATACATAAAGAATATAAAGATAACGTAATATAAACATTGCAGTAGCTTGATAATGTAATTTTATATAATAATCATAATATCAAAGTTTTATAATTTATTCTCTTTGCTTAAGGTGGTCTTGGAGAAATGAAAATTCCACTGCTAGCCGATAAATCGTCAAAAATTGCTCGTGACTATAACGTTTTGGATGAGGATACAGGAATTCCTTTCCGTGGCCTCTACATAATTGATGGTAACCAAAAGTTGCGTCAAATCACTGTCAATGATCTGCCCGTGGGAAGGTAACTACTAAACATGATTATTAAAATTATTATTTTTTTTTTTTAATCTTTATATCTTAATATCTTAAACTTGTTAATTCACAGGGATGTCGATGAAACTTTGAGATTAGTCCAAGCTTTTCAATATACAGACAAACACGGAGAGGTTTGCCCTGCTGGATGGAAACCCGGACAGAAGACAATGAAAGCTGACCCCAAAGGCTCCAAAGAGTATTTTAAGGCTGCTAATTAAAATGTTAAATTAGCTTTAATATTCGATGGGTAGTTAAAAGAGCTCTCTGGTTGATTTGTTTTAATTGATATTGATATATTTTTCTTATTCAACGAAATATCTACTGTACATATGTATTTTGAAAAGTGAAATCTTTTTATTATTCGTAGTACATATTACTACTATTTCTATTCACATATAATGCAGACAGTATTATATTCAAGTTGGTCCTTGAATTCTTGCCATTTTATAAAAAAGGATTTTGAATCTCTGTTGATAAGGAGTAGTAATATTTAAGTTAGTGTGGTCTCTTATTAACTGTAATAACAGAATTTAAACATGAATTTACTTGTCCATTCTAAAACTCAGTTTTGTAATATTTTTAATAATATTTATTATTTGAATTACTGATACAAAAAAAGAAATGAGTAAAAAAATTTGGCTATTTTTCTCGGTTATTTTCTTTTCTAATGTAGTGAAAAATAGAATATAATTAAACAGCAAAAATAATTTCTTTTAGATTCCATATTATTCACTTTTAGCACTGCAGCAAATAATAAGTGAGTAAATAAAATTATATCAGTATTTGTATAAGGTTTAGATGTAATTTTACCCAACTGTATTACTGGTACCAAAATTATATGTAAGTTTTCATTAGCATCTTCAATAAAGAAATGCACCGAATTAAATTGCTTTTATTTGTTCGACTGAAATTCCTTCCAATATTTCGATGATGTGAAACCATTGAATTTCAGCGTTTACATTTTCATGTTTCCAAAACATTGAAGACGAGTAAAAAAATAAACACCAGTCATCTCTGTTTGCATTTTTTAGTAAATGCGCTGTGATTTGGAACAATAATTTTACTAGGCGCAGTAAGAGACTATGGAAATGTGGTGCAAATTTTAGAAAGGAAAACGGTTGACGACCACCGAAGGAAATAATAAAAAAAACTGAACTACACATTTAATTGATATGAACTATTAAAAAATTTCATGCTTTGTTTCTTATGATCAATCATGGATTGTTCATAACCACCGAAATTTCATAAAATACAATATTGACATATTTAGTGACATCTTTTGACCAATAATAATAACTGTTATATTGCCTCTTTATCTATCGAGATTTTACCCATTTGGGCATATTTCTAATAACAAAACCAAAAAGTGCTTTTGTATTTGATAATAGATGTCACTTTTTAAAGATGTAATTTTCACGTACATAATATTGTTTTATGTAACATTCATGTCCATAAAAATTGAAATAAAAACTAGTAATTAAAAAAAATTTCAAATAATCAAAACTACTATATATAAATTACTTCAACTATTTTATGGACAATCAAGAGTTTTCGCAATAAAATTTTAGCATACATACTTACTTAAGTACATATGTACATACATACATATGTATATGTACATACATACTGCTTACACATTTATTTATTTGTTTAAGAAATTTTAAGTTTTCTTTTTAGATATTATCTTATTTCATTTTTGGTCGAATTGTTGAACCGCAGAGCGGAGGTTGTATTGCACAGTTAACCGCGAGCTTTCTTCCTACGTATTCTCTTCTCTTCAGAATGTTATAAATGACTACCATTGTTTGCGCTATTAATAGGTGGAGCAGCACGTCAACAAGTATAAATTTAATGGGTTTATACGAATTAACGGTAAACGTACATTATCCTCAATGTACGGATTAAAGTTCACATTCATGTAACCAATACGCGTTTCGGTGAAACGCCTTTAAAACAACTAATCTATTACAGATTACAATCAACTATTCACAAGAAATGAATGTTGGATCCATAATGATGGGCTCGCATGTGCTCCACCCAAGGTTTGGACACCAGCTAACGACCCTCACGGGTGGTTGAAGAAAATAGCAATGCCAGTCTCCGACTGGTGCCGCGACCACTTGTTGCCGACACTAACATTGCCCAACAATTGCACGTAGCAGTGCTGAAACTTTTTTTTTGCCTCAACAAACAATACGATTCGATACACTCATAACTCAAGAGTCCATAGAGTCATAGAGCACAAAATATTCATAATTGCAAACGGTAATTCCAATATATACCTACATACTTGTATTCGCGACCTGATCTAGCCATATGCAGCGCGATGAAATCGAACGCGTGTCCCAGAATAAATGTCGAAATTTGTTAATGAACCGTTAAAAAATGGGAAATCACAAATAAATAAAAAAAAAAATAGTAGTGCTTCACTGATTGCATACAATTTGTCCAGAGGTGGAGATGTGGTAAGCAGTCTTGTGCAGAGTAACAATGTTCAAGCTGCCAATCAGACCAAAACAGAACTAGCTAGGTGCTTCAATGGCAATTATATTTTCAAAATCATCCAAGAAAATTATACACCCTTATGATGCGTATCCTTAATTATTATCCTACATATCGATGAATCTTGCAAAATACTATTTACAATACATACATATGTATAAGAACGTTACAAAATTAATTTTTAATCATTGGGTAAATGCAGGTACAAAAACAGACACGAACTTACACGCGATAAGGACTCAAGTGTTTATTGTTCGTTCAAAGTTCAAAAGATTATAAATTATAATGTAATGCACGAAAAAGCATTTACCTGTAGGTACATTCGTTAATCGGCAATACGAATATAACGGAGCATAAATATTGCAATACTCTTTTTATTTTGAAATGGACACCGTCTTGGAAGCTTTGTTCAAATTTTAAACGTTTAATTTACACAAAAAAGATCAAATTCACACCATAATCGTTACTCGTTATCTACAAACAATACTATATATGTGACAGTTTTTCTTCTCAAAAGAACGAAATTATTACACAACATGGTGTAAATTATTTCTTTTCAACAATGTCCTTTTCTGGTCATTAGAACGCGTTTAACACATAAGATTGTTTTCTTTGATAGTTCTCTCCTCGAAGATTTTTTAATTGCTTTCTTTCTTGAAAATTTCGGCTTTCCTGTGCCGTCAATTGCTTTTACCCAGAAGAAAACAATGCTTACAAACTAAAATGTTTACCCATACCAATCCCACAAAACGTAAAATGTTAACTGTAAAACGAAACAAGTGCCCCACAATAAATCAAATACATTGAGAGCACGGCTTCCTGGAAGAGACGCATCATTTGTATCTTTACCTCCCAAGTATCATAAAAATAATACATATAATATATTTATTTAAAATATTACGAATTAATAAAATATGTTATGTTGAAGCTCGGAATGTATTTCAACGATAAATTGCAATGTGGAATAATGTAAAGTCATACAATAACAAAATGACAATGCGACTATACAGGTGAGTAGAAGAAGGTATGAAAACAATACGAGATACATTTCAATGGCGAATGTTTTTGGTTTCTTTTGATTCAGGTGCTTTTGGTAGAAGCGTGATGAAATTGGTCACAAAACGTGTCGGAACACCTTCTCAGTGGGAGAGCTTTTAACCATTTGAACAAACGGTAGCCGAAAATTAAAAGAGTATAATAAGAAGAATATGTAGTTTACCTATGCTAAAAGAATGTAACCTCGTGAGAAAATCTACATTATATATTCTAACTGAAGACCTTTTCAATACACCGAACTTTTGCTATCTTTATATTATATATTTTTTATTTGCGTTTCGTTAGTAAACATATTTTGTTTACTAACCCAACCTCTGTGATGAAATATTACAATATTTCGACTTTAACCTTCTTGATTCGCTAAATTTTTTTGTAAAAAAAAATAACCACCTACTTAAATTATTAAACTAATCGCCAAGGGGCGTACAAAGTGCGAAAAAACGACCAAGTTTTCAATAACAACTGCATTTCAGTTTTCGTACAAAACACACCATTGTATTTGGCAATAAATTTAAAACTTCGGCATCGTTCAGAGATGCACGTAGCATATTTTGCTATTGAAATGTTGCCCGTCGACCAAATTGTTACCTTTCCAATTAGAGACGCTTACCTGTACTTCAAAAGCTGGTAACAAAATATTGATATCAATAGGTACGCAACTACATCCCCTTCGTTGAGTTTGATTTACGATACGAATGTTTCGGTGCACCGCAGTGTCAGCCACCATTGGCGATTGTTTTATTGCACCTCGTCCCATTTGAAGACGTTATCCTTGTAATCCTGACAAATATTTTGGCTTTTCGGACAATACACCTTTAGATACGACCCGCCTTACCTGTCTGACGGTAGCATCACTCGCAGCGTGATGTCTTCTAAATTGTGTAATTTTTTTAGCACGTACATCGAAACAATGTTGATATAGCAAAATAAGCTACGTACAGTGATGTACCTGAATAGGCGAATATCCAATATTTTACGTGTTTCAATTTTTATTTATCGTTCAAAATATTTACCTAGCGTTGAATTGCATATTTTGAATTATAAAATTCTTTGAACATTTAAATTTATATACGCTATACACCATATAGTACATATGTACATATACCAGTACCTATACGGTCTCGTTGCATAAAGCAACATTACCGTTTCAATTTTTTTTACAGTAACCCTTTTCGTTATTGCTTTAATTTTTTGTCGAACTTCTTTGATTTCTATTCATAAATAGTTGCATCTCCGTTGCATGTGAAATATTTTACCTAAATATTGTATGCATCGTAAATTTTAAATTAGCTACACTTGTATCATAAACGTTGTTAGGTAGTTGACTACGCAAAACAATTATTTTTTCATAATGTTTCTTCGGATGCAATTCTTGAAAGACGTATATATTATTTTACTTAATTCTACCATCAACAATCGCTTTCAAGGCTCACTCTTTGATATTGAGTTTTGATTATTTAAATTAATCCCCATTATAATGAATTTAAATCATAAGAAATCCACTCAATTTAAAATAAATAACCATAGATTGTATATTATCGATAAATTAAAATTGTTGACAATCTCTTCCTTGCGTCATTTAACTACCATGAAGTAAAAGGGACGCCTTTGTCTACCCAAGACTTTTGTTGAAAATTGTATGTCGGTACAACTATTTACAAAACAAACCCTAGAAAAATTGTCAAACAAAAGGATTTTTTCTTCGCAAACATGTAGTACTGAAATTTTTCTTATTTGTAACGATTACATATGACAATATCCGAATCGATCGAATAATGCGCAGTTTTTAATATTAATGAGTTAATTTTATTCAGTTAATCACTCAACAATGGAGGAATGCGTGTATACGCTTTTTTTAATTGTATGTGTTAAATTAAAAATTTTATAGCGAGCGAGCTGTACGAATTAACGTTCTGTATCGATAGATATGTACAGTGTGATCCGAAATTAATAAAATAAACGTAACGATTTTTCAATTGCGAAAATACAAATATAAATATTATAAAAGCTTGTGAACTTAACATGGTATTAATACATACATACATATAATATTTAATGATCATTCTAATCGGTTTATATATAAAATGTAAGCAATTTCGCATGATCACGTGCGTTCAGTGGACAAACACAGACATCCAATGGAAAGTGCCGGATATGGATAATGTCGAAATTTGTTATAATACAGAATACGATCCGAATCGCACATTCTTTTAAACACTCAAACTTTCACCTTGTGTAAGCAATGCCAATGGTTGAAATACATACATACATACAAACATACATAGCGGCAGGGCAAATTATATTTTAACGCGCGCTCCTAAACAATGACCAATACAAATTACTACATTTTGTAATGTCAATGTCTCACTCGGGCCACTATTTTGTTTTAACGCAGGTCAATATTTTATCTCTACCTAGGAATAATCTAAATGTTCAATTATAACTGAAAGTCAAATTTATCTATTTTTCACTAGTATACCTATGTATCATACATACATGTCATGCATCCGACACAATTCCCAGTTAAGCAATCTGGATCAGATGTAAATCCACGCAGATATCGCTGGCGTTTGTTTTCGATGCCAATCTCTTAAGTTGATTCTGGGCAATTTATCATTGTTAATTTATTTCTGGTAACCCAGTGGCCGATGTTATGAATAGTTGGCAACCACCGTGCAGAATTGCGTCCTTCCCAAGGCTGTGGCGTTTCCTGCTGAATCGGCGCGTGAAGAACCATGCTCGGCCATATCGCACAAATGCACTATTGCTACAACATGTATGGTGCAATCTGAGACACAATACCCCACATCCAATAGTTATTATGTTTATTTCAATAAAATTATTCTCAGTATTCCTCGGAATCGTTTCAGTAAAGATTGGAATACCTTTTGATGAACAATTTATTACGTACGTACATACATACATATGTATGCTCATGCGCAAGTCAAATTTTAATCAACGTTCGATACATAGTGCATACGTAGTTAATCTTTCCGTCGTTTACTTGTAGCTTCGTGTCGACTTTTTCGGATACTATGGGTACTTTTGCTTGATTATATTTAGTAGGTGTATCTAAAGCACCCATCTGCATTTAATAAATATAATTTTTGTTGCATTTGAAATTTCATTTGGGATTATTCAAAAGTAAAATTAAAGTACATTGTCTGCAAGGATTATATTGAACTATAAGAGCAAAAATATTATATTTGAAACCACTATTTTAAACTTGTGATTGTGAAACTCGTACATAAAGTAAATTCCACTTAATAGTTGTTTAGAATATTTCAAAAGGCTTTTATGATTTACTTTTAAAAATAACTTTAGCTTCCGAACTACATATTTAATTTTGTACTGTTAACATGACGTGTAATCGTGTATCTCATTTGCACACGCTCAACCGTAATCAGAATAATAAATATCAAAATTTTATTTTGTAATACGGTATCTACGTACATACATACATACATACATACGTATTTTTCAAAGCTTATAAGCTCAGCGTCGCAATATGTATATCAATCCTTTAAATCTAAATGATACAGTTTGAATTAAGCAATAGCCCACCCGCATGTATGTATATAGATACATATTAGTAAAGTGCAAAATATGTATTGCAATAACATCGCTTCGAGGTGCAGGTAAGTGATGTACGGTGAAATAGAATGATTCGCACCTACGTACAATGATTCATGGACTTCGACCCGTCGATTGATACACATCATAACAATGTCTTAAATAATGTACCTATATAAACAAACTTATAAGTTATAACGATGGCTTCCTAAAACTACGTATTAAATAACGTCAACCTATTTAAATCATTCTTGCTGCTCACGGAGAAATGTCTTAAAATGAAACAAGATGCATATGAACATTGTTACGAAATAATTTGAATTTATTATATTTACGCGGGGGGAGGGACGGGGGGGGGGGGATCGTGGTTTATATTAAAATTAAGAAGTGGGGGGCGGAAGTTCAATGAGGAAGGACACTGCACGGACGGTGTGTAAATGTATACACAAGTGGAGACATGGCAGTATTGCCGTTCTCTATGTCGGATCATGCGCGCGCGCACTATGCTACGCTTACAATTCTATCAATAAATTCTACTTTGAATAAATGTATACCGTGCTATGAAAAATATATCGAGTAAAAAAATATAAATTTTGTTTTCAATCTAAGCATAAAAGTATAATCAATTTTCCAATAATAATTAATTCATTATGTAAATCATTTTGTCATATAACGTCGGTTTGTTCATCTTATGACTGAATTCTCACCCAACCGCCCTCACCACCCCACAACCCCCACCCGTGCACGCTGATTTGTACAATAACAGTACACTCCCTGGCCCGTTTCCCAGTACGTGAAACAATTTTACAGTGTACCGTTGTTTGAATGGATGCATGGCCATAAAATCACATTTTTGACTTAAACCAGCTTTGACAGATAGCGGCCTATTTGCCAACACGCCACAAAAAAAATTTGATTGTTATGTTTGCAAAGTCCAATGACCCAGGCAGGCAGGCGGGCATATTTTAAGCCAATATGTATATTACTGTATTAAACATGGCTTATATTTGGTTTTACGTTCAAGTTAATACTCTTAACTAAATGTTTTTTTAATGGACATATCTACAATTACATATTATGCTTCAAAAGTGACACAACTCAAAAATCGAAATTTCAATCATAAAAAGTGAACTCTCAAACTTAATTATCTGATTGGTAAATAATTCTTAGCAAAGTTGAAACATTCAAACTGTTTTACAACATTGTTGAAATTGTTTTTTCCATTTATTGAAAAACTTAATTTTTTGAGTTGTGTCACTTTCGAAGCAATGGTCCGACATATTATTGTATGAAACATATTACAGTAGACTCCCGTATAACGCGGTTAATACGTCACGCGCTGTATGAAATTTAGAAAAAAATCAATATTTCATATATGTAAAAAAAAAAAAAAAAATAATAATAATTTAACAAATTCATTAGTTATGTATTATTAGTTAAACCAAATCTGGAAACACTTTTTTTACAAACGTAGTGTTGATACTTATGTATGTAGTCACGCAATAGCACGTTGTACGAGAATAACGTTATAAAAAATCTCGAGGTCGAATTTTCGCACGATCACAATACTTTATCCAATTAGGATAAAGTAAAAAAGTCGCCCCAATAACTTGAGCGCGTTGTAGGAAATCGCGTTGTGGGAACTCGCGCTATACGGGAATCTACTGTATTCTATAAACAATTTTTAATTAATATTTTCCTTTTTTCAACTTAATATTTTAATTCAATTTAATATGTAGTTTACTTTTTATTAGTTTAATATTTTAATTCAATTTAATTTTTAGTTTCGAATTAATAATAATAATACATAAATTCACATCAAAGTACTTTTGCATTTTACTGTACTATCTGTACTATCAATTTTATATGTAATATCTGTACTATCTATTTACTATATTGTGTGTACTATCTTCTTCTTATGACGTATTCAATGAAAGTAAGCAATCACTATACACCCATCCCCCAATTTACGCGGGTGATACGTTTTGCAAAAACCCGCGTAATTGGAAACAGCGTAAAAAAAGACAAGGAACCCATACAAAATCATAAGATAGGTTCCAGGATATAAAAAAACCGCTTAAATGAAGACATTGATTTCATATTAAATTTGAAGAAAATCGCAAAAATCCGAAAATAAAAAATGTCCACAGTTCGTTATATACATAGATATAAAAAAAATATATATTTACTCAAAATTATAATATTAAATTGTTGTAGGTATACGTCATGAGTATTTTTTAACATAATATATTTTTTATAAAACAACAAAATATTATAACTTTTAAAACTTGGAACAAAACTAAAATTTATTCATCCTCATTTTCGCTGCTGTCTTCTAAAATTCTAACCCTTTTCTTCATAACTGTTTCGAAATCACTTTCATCATCATTAGAAGAACTAACTGGTCAGTTCAATTCCATAATTAGGGGCATAATTAGACGAATTAATAATTTGAGAAAATTCATCATTTTTTTGATGAAATGACAATATCTTTTGCAATAACTTCTGGCCATATTTGTCTCCAACAAGCATTTAAAGTGGTTGGTCTAACAGTTAGACCAACCAACAAAGATGTTAGACTCTAACTTCTTTGTATGCCAAACCAACATGCTTTACACAATCTAGAATTGTGAATTTTTTCCAAATTTCTGGAACTGTTGAAGATATATCGTCATCTACTTTAGTTGAAATTTCTTGAAAAGTTCATTTTATGTAATAAATTTTGAATGTGGCTATTATTACCTATTACTGTATCAACGCTGTAGTGTTTGGTGGTAAAAATACCACCTCAACATTGGGATCCCTACTGAATCCCGTGTGGGTGGTCAGGTGCATTGTCCAAAATTAAAAGCACTTTAAATGGAAGATTTAAGAAAAAAAAATTTTTGATCGTGTTAAAAGTGAAACCGCGTAAATTGGGGGATGAGTGTACATAGTTATTTAAATTTTAAATTTATTTTATTTTTTACAAATTATACCATAGTGACTGACATTACAGGTTTGCCCCAATTCGTCACTATGGCGAGAAATGAAAAAAACGTTATATTTAACATATTGATAGTAAAATTAAATATAATCAAATTACATTAATCAAATAATTCACAAATTACATTAAAACAAATAATTCACAAATTACATTAAATCAAACAATTTACAAATAAAAGATTATATGTATATAAAAAAACATAATAACTTTTCAACTTCATCATAGTTGGCATTAAGGATGTCAATTAAAATTAACGTACACATTTTTTTTATTAAAAATGTATTATGTACATTTTATTTTATTTTATTTTTTAAAAAATATATTGTGATGACAACAGGTTATTAACAGATAAATACAACAGATGTTCTCGTACCAAGCCAGTAAGGTTCTTAAGCCACAAGAAACTTCCTTCGATTAATAAACACCACCATTATGGATTTGATTTTCATCGTGACGTATTTTTATAGAGGCAACACATTTCAACAGACTTAAATCGCCATGACAAATTTCACACAGGTAACGGAACTACCATCCGAGAGAGCCCAGCTTGAATTTCTCGTTAAGTGGGGTAGAGAACCGTCCTCAGTTATCAGCGTGCTGTCGCGGCGTCAACATCAACGACGCTCGTAGTACCGGGTGTCTCGTGCGGTACACCGCGTACCGAACATCGAGTATCCGATATCGAAACACACTCACGATACAACACCAAACCACCATCATTAATTACCAAAGTGACTATAATTAATTAACCGAAACTTCCGACGAGCCCACAGTGCAAAAATTTGAAACCTGAAGTGATTTTCATGCATATCGGTGACTGCGGGTTTCGCGCTTGATCGCTCGTTAAAGTCTTCATACGAAAATTTTACTCCTAACTGTAAAACATTGTGACCTTGTTGTTATTCGGCAAATTCACGGATTACGCGAATCAGTGCAATCCACAATCGGCGTATTGAACGTGTCACCGCCTTTTGAATCAGTGCTAAATAAATAATAATAAAAAAAAACCGTGTGAAACAATAAATAAAGTAATCTGCGAACGCGAACGGCCTAACTTACAAGTGTACCCCCCCCCACTGGAAAATTCGATCTAATTATTCGAACGTATCCGGAAAATTCGAGTCGTGCTACTCGATTTATAATAATAATAATAAATCGGCCTTTGTACGGTGCTTCGGCGTGAAGAAATTTCAACAAGTTCAGTGCTGCGCGTCGAAAACTTGAAATTTCTTCGACCGCGCTTCGGTGAAATGTACGCCGGCTCCATCAGGTTTCTCGGCGTGTTGCCGCGTGTGCTCGTCTAGAAAGCAAGAAACATACCGGTGGACTGTACTCTCGTCGGCTCACTAGTACCAAATGTGTAACACTGACCCCGTTATAAACAAAGCCGAGAGAGCTGTGCGCCGACGACGGATATAGCACTCAAACATTTACGATACACATCCACTTTACAGCACCATAAATAAATAAGAAATTACTATATTGAAAATAGGAAAAAAAAACTCAAACTCACTTCTTCTTACAGTGAATCTTCTGCTTTTTACCCTTACAAAAAGAACTGTACCTTTTTTAAATACATAATCGAAACGACATTCTTCTCTGTGAGTATCTTTTCTTTATATCTATTATTACTAACATTTTCTATCTTTCACTAACCTTATCAATTGTCATTCGGCCATTCAATTCTTTAATTTTTAGTTCAATGCAGTACATTTTATTAATTTAAATTAAGTCATAATATTCATTCTACGTTATTAAAAATCAAAAGAAGATATAAATTTTAAGCGAGTAGTTAAATTGCTATTGGTTAGAAAATATTGTATTGAATTATAGGACAGTGATTTTTTTTAACCGGTGGAAAAATATCGTTGGTGACTTGAATGGCCGGTTCCCCAACATACCCAATCTTGATATGTTTTTCCACGAATTATACACACTTGTGCTATTTACAAAATCTTTTCAAAAGTCTTTCCGCTTTTCCTTTCAGCGTTTTCCGTGAAAATCGCTATGTGTATATCAAAATAGACGAACGTACCACAATACCGGCAAATCTTTCGACATAAATTCACACAAACACGAAAAATAAATTATTATTGATGGTCAGTATTAATATGAAATGCTAAATTTTATATATTAAAATATTCAGTTGTTAAATTCAATCTTCTTTCGTACGCACTTTTCTTCTCTTGCAAAGTTTTTCCTTACGTATACAATATAAATATGTAAACTAATTGTGATTTTGTGTGTTTACATTCATAACTACATTGTGATTGATGAATTTTTTTTTTTTTGTGAAAAGAATATTTCATTAGACGATTGTGATTTAAGTGGGATTGAACTAAAGCGAACGTTGAAACGCAAAAGGATTAAATGCATGCAATAATGATATGGATCCTATGACTATAAGGTAATTTTGTAAATTTAATAATATTATTTAATCGCCATTACGTATTGATTGTGTCATAATTTTATAACTGTTTTACTAATTATACATAACATTATCGGTACACGCGTAACGAGATGATCAACAATGACTTCGAGTATGCAAATGTGCATGTATCTCGACATTGTTTTCAAATTCGTACACCCGTACAAAAGAACTGTTATATCGATTTGCCGTTCGTAATAAAGTGACTGCATACGAAATAAAAAAGCACCAATGACAAATTTATGTAAATAAATTACGGTTGAGATATGTTTACACGAAATATGTAAACTAATTGTGTAGGTACGTTTCAATATCGACGACGAGAGTTCTACAGAATAATATAAATAACCAATTATTTTGTTGTAGAAATGCTTCTGTATAATATACGTACATACATATGTACATATATCCAGTCGACCTATTTCCAAGTGCAGCGTTCAAAGTTCATAAATATGTAGAAATCCTATTGTTTTGATGTAGCGTGTATTGAACTTGCCTATGCATTTTCAGTGCATGCCACTCACCTATTGTGAACATTATTACATATAAATCAGTACTTTGTGATATACACAACACATACTGACACACATTATGATGATGTCACAATATTAGACATACCTAACGTTGAACATAAAAGACAACTTTACATCCTATCATAAAAAAAAATATTTCCCAAATTTGGCCCAACGTTTTCATTTCACATTGGTAGTAGGTATGTACATATTTCAAAGGTTTTAGACAGCGTCACCACAAAAAAAGGATATGCAGTAAATAAACTACAGAATGATTGAATCCTTCTATGTCCTTCGTAACTTTTATGATCGGAAAGATTCCCTTCTAAAATATTCCGAAAAAAAAAATACTGACAAGAACCCGTAAGAAAATGTATCTACGGTAAATGTATTGGGTCAACATCAAACGCAAGTCATTCGTTATTCCTTGACGAAAACCATCATTATACAAATCGAACAATCTATGCACTCTTTTTATAATATGTACATGGATCAATTTATTCAAAACTGATTATATAACATTGCACTTTATTTTTTTTACATTATTCTTATTACAACAAACGCATCCTGGCAATCGATCGGCGCCAGACACAAGTAGGCCATATGACGCGACTTAATAAAATTGTCCACGTCTGGCTAGGGTTAGGTTAGGTTCGAACGGTGTTGGTCATACTCGGTTTGCATACAATAGCGTCCTCGTAATTGGGAGGGGGGGAGAATGGGGAGGGCAAATTCGGCTTCAATTTTGAAAACTGGCTCAGCAGCTCTGACACACTTATGCGCCGGCGTACCACAATGCGAAACAACGGACTTAATTGTGTGGAGCCGCAATAATCGCCACTTTTTTATCCGATTAATCTCACTTTTCCACAAAACTGCCGCATGGTGAACAATGCCTGTAAATAGTGAACACCCACGCATATTCAGTTCCTGGATAACATGTACGCGCCAACAATAAACGCAAACAATATGCGAGAGCTCTACCTACAAACATCGAATTAGTTTGTTTTCAAATTCGTAATCGAACTAAAAACTGTAGGTATACTTGCTGGATTAAATACACAAACATTGAATTCGTGTATGAACGTTTCACGGAATTTGATTTATGATTGCGCATTTGTAAATGTTTATGATTCTAATTGGCGTAACTTTTCCATCTAGATACATAGATTCAAATCTAATAAGAAAATTCTATATAGGTATTAATACAATTTTTTTTGGCTTATTCAAAATTAGCACGGCAACTTTGTTATGGCAGATATAAATCCAACAGTACGCTTTTGTGCAAAAAGTAACACACGCGCTGTTTATGAATAATGTGTAAACCTGCATGCGGGTCTAATTTTTAACTTGATAATACGTGAAAGCGGAAATAATCTATTGGACGAAAAATGTATATTTTTCACAAGTCAATAATAAAAAAGTTTAATTTTAGGTCAAATATATAAATTGTAGTCGTAATTCGTTATACCTGGAACGCTTCTTGGAACACAGAGAAAGTTTGTTGAGCGAAATTTCGCTTACGAAACTGATCACGTTAAAAGGAAAATTTTGTTCAAAACGCACATTGTTAATCATTCGAAATAATGCGTGCATCGAAAATGAACCAATTTCGAGAGAAATTTTAGTTAATATTTTCAGACAATTCAGAAGGAACGCTTCGGATGCATATGTATACATACATATATCAATTTACATTATTTTATATTTTACATGCGGTTAACATATGTATGTACGTGTGCGTTTACCGTTATGCTGATGAGTAAAATTTCAAACTGTGCGTTTTAAAATATGACCTCAAAAAATCACATAGTTGAAAACGTTCCATAATAGATCACTTTCGCTGTCGAAAATAATTACCCGTTTTCTTCTAATCACTTGCATAACAATTTTTTTATTGTTCTCAAGATGCATTTTAATGATTTTAAATATCTATTCAATCAATTGTTGTTAAAATTAATATTACCAATTTCAACATTGTACATACCTATGTACATATACATATGTATGTACATATATTAGAATAGAATTCTACTTAGATTCCATCATTTTTTATTAGAATCCTTTTATATTCACAATTCTCATATTGTATTCTAATTGGATTTATCGCCTTTTATGCAATTTGTTAAATGATCAATTTTAAGCTTTTGAAAGCTTGGTGTATGTTTAATTGAATACGAACTCGAGTTAACGAGCCCTGTTTCGCTTCGATCGAGGATTATCGGTGACATACTTGGCTCGTTATTCAGACCGCGTGGTCGCTAACGAATCGTTACGAATTTTAACCCGAAAAAGATTCTACCGTTATAATTAACCACTAGCCGAGCCGCAACTGGCGTATCGAGCTGTATGGGCCGGTGAAAATTAACCAAACCTGACACATATTAAATTTACCTGCGTACGTACCGAGCGAACTGAGAAGAAAAAAAAAATCATCGAAAGTTATTAGCGAGATGCGTACGGTGATTAGAATTTAATCGTCGGATAAAGGCGTGACTATGCGCTTTTTACACAAACGCGTCTCAATGGAAACTGCATAAGATACGATTGAATGGAATGCTTATTTTGAGCAAGCGGCACTTCTGCTATAATTACACGTATGAATACGAATAAATTTCACTATAATTTTTTCCTCGGCAATATTGGAATTGTTGACATGTCAACTTTATAAAAAGTACTCATATTTGTATTTCACTTTCCTTGCGTTGTGAAAGCTCATTGATTGAACACTTTGTGGTAGATACAATGCTTGAATCTCTTTTTATCGGCGTATGAACGTTTGATTGAACTTTTACATCAAATGTCAATGTCACTACAATTTTGAAGCGTCTTTAGATTAGTTGCATATAAAAATATTTATATAATATAAATATGACGCTTTAACTATGATAATTTGGTAATATAAACATATGATTTTCTTGTACCTTTGAAAAATTTCCAAAACAATACATAATCTTCGATTACCATACCATTAGTACAGGTGAAAGACAATTTTTCTTCTCGTTGATAAAAAAAGAGATAATATCGTTGACCCCAATAAAGTACAGAATGCATACAAATTCGATCACGTAAAAATGACCTTGACAGCGTGATGACCATGATTGTCAACGGTCGAAACGAAGCAAACAACGTGGGTCATTTGACCCGCGGTTATTAAACCGCTGCCCGGTGATCTGCTTGTTTCCGATTGCACAACACCGGAAGTCGACAGCGAATTTATGCTAATTTGCCGATCCCGTACGATCCGTCCTGTTATTATTCTGTTTGTTTGTGCTGAGGCCGAAATATTCGCGTGTGGCAAAAGTGCATACGCCTGTGCAACGTGCATATTATGTGTGACTGTGTGATGGGTCCGTTGACTGATGCATATCACCAGGTGAGTGCATTGTACTGGGCGCGTGTATGCACAAATTTACACCAGCAATCATTCAATCGACGAACGAAATTTCGCAACGATTCCCAAACTGTCGTGTCAATTTTTATAATGTTTATAGCTGTCAAATGATTCATTGAACATTTATTAAAAAATAATTACTTCTACATATGTACACTCTGATTGTTTCACATCTTACGAATGACATAAATTAACCTTATTTATGTACTATGTGATATTTCAACGGATATATCAATTTATCAATGAATTATACACATAGGTACATACATATATGGTACAAAGTCAACTGACACATTTCATAGTGCTCTGCTCTCCAAAAAACTTTGGTTAAGAGATGTACATACATATGTAGCTATACACGCCACACCAAAAAGGATTGAGAGGATCAAAATTGATGAAGACGCCCATGGTTTTAACCTGTTCTATACTCTCTCCAACTTAAAAACCACCTGATTCTCGCACAATTAAAATAAACAAGGTTGTGACCGTCCGAGATTGTGACGAAGCTCATTGGTTCAGACCCACGTAGTGTGCGCGGATCGATTCTACATAAATCGGTCATGACTAGGGTGTTTCTTGAGTTGGACAAAGTATGGTATTGTTATAATTCTATCAGCGATATCCAAAAATTTCAGTATTTGTTCAAATGAGGTGTTTGATTATGAAAAGGGCCAATTGTATGGTAAATGATCCTTTTTGTACTCATAAAATAAAGCTTCTAAAAAAAAAATCTCAGCCGAACACGTTTACTACTTACTACTAACAACTACATACATATACTCGGTGCAATTTAAGAAGCACCTTATTCTCGCGCAACGAAAAAAAAGAGGCTTGTGGCTGTCCGAGATTTGTGAATTCGGTTGGTTATCGTTAATCTTTATTCCAAGAAGCCGACATGGTGACGAAGCTCATTGGAAATATGCGTAGATCGATTATAAATCGGTCAAAACTATAGTGTTTCTTAAGTTGGACAGATTAAAGATTGTACTGAAAAATTAAAATGATTAAAATGGCATACAATTATCTCATAGGCGTGCAGTTCTAATCCTTAACCTCAATCCCACGTACAGGAGAGCGTTCTATAATACGTCAATCATTTCAGCGTCACTCTGTCTGTATATACCGTACATTATTTCGGTCACTACCTTATCATGAAAGATTGAAAAGACTGAATCTCTCCACACTGGAGACGAGGAAAGAAAACAAAAGAAAAATCAAATAAGATTGTTAGAGATTCATTCTTTTCAAATAGAGTGGTTGAAGTTTGGAATAGTCTTCCGGATTCAATAGTCACTTTAAAAATGTTAATTTAAATAAAAATCAACTAGAAATATTCCTAAAAAAACAATGGGTATTTGTAATTCTTTAATAAATGGACCATTATTCATTTTATTTTTATGTTAATTTTATTTTTGTTTGAATCTTATTTTTATTTTTGTACCAAACCCCATGGGCCTATCGGCTATGCCGCCTCTCCATGTAATTATTAAATTAATTAAATATTAGGTAAATCTTTTTCTTTAAAAAGAAAAGTTAAAAGTGCAATCGTGTGTAAGTAGGTACACATATTTTTCCATTAGCCATTTCGCTATAGCGACAATTGACGTTAACATCAGTGTTAATCGATTTTAATACTTACGTGGGTACTTCAAGTGACAATATTGCATTGGCGATCCGACTTCCGACCTAGATAATTTTCGATGCGTCATCTTTCACCGCGCTGCACAGTTTGAGCATCTCGTTCGCGCACAATACGCGGACATGCGAGCACTTTCACTCTTGTCTACTAGCAAAAATTACGGTAAATTCCGGCTCGTGATGCGGTGCAGTGCGTGTTGAGCCAACCTTGCTCTTTTCCACCAGCCACTGCCACTACCAATCGCCAAATTTGACGGAAGATCGAAACGAGATGGTCATCGGTCCCCAAAAGCTTCGTTTCACCGTACAAAAATCTCTCTCGTTCGGCCTTAACAATTTCGAAATCGACGCGCGTGACTCACATTGTCCGCGTCCGCTGATGAATAACTTAATTTGTATGTTTTGAATTACAACATTTTGACTTTTATACTTGATTCGATCAAAGTTACATACATTGGACAAACGCGTGTTTTGATTATGCCATCAAAATACTTCAACATTTGCAATACATACAACATAAATAATACATATCTGAAAATAGTTCCGAAGCCGATCAAGATACATTTTCAAGTTAAATGTAAAGGTGCCTGCAAACGATCAACATATTCACGGCAATGTATTGCCGCCAGTAATATTACTGCAATATGGTGATGTGGGCCTTAAATATAGTCGTGTTTCCCGACACTATTGTTCCACTATTGCAGGTATGGCAGTGTGTTGGCGAGTATTGTTGACATATTGCCGATGATATCACTCGGTATACGAAAATACGCGGCAATGTATGTTTCTTTCCTGCTCTCTCACTTACACTAAAGTGTGGACACGACACGAATGTTGACCTTCGGCGAATCTGGGAAATAATAAAACAGCAACTACTTGCTGGCAATCATTGAGCGACACATTACTGCGACACATGTGATGCCGAAAATGTTGCTGGCTGGTTGACGAGCAATATTGCTGAAAAATCTTGATCGTTTACAAGCACCTTAATGTTGATTACGGTGTTAATTTCGAAAATTATTCCGGGTGAATTTAACGTTTGTGAATCGTTCAACATATTAAGATACTTGCTCATACATATAATGTAACGATTTAAATCTTTTTTATCGATCATTTCTTGTTTGATCGACGTCATTGTGTTTGACGGAAATTCGATATTTTCCACTCGGTGAAATAAAGTCGTTCTCGTTTTGTACGCCTTAATCGACAATATAACAAATTAGAATCAGATACTTCCAACAATGGAAGCTTTTTTATTTCGAAAAACGATGAAGCGTCGGCTTCGTTCAGCGTGAACACTCGTTTTTAAACGATTTTCGTTTTTGCATTTAATGAGTGCGAAGCACAAACATTTTAGCCGCTTCGTAAAAATGAAAGAATAGTGAAAAACTTATCGAACCGCTAACGGCGATCGATCGTAACAATATGAAGGGAAAAAATACTCGGCAGAATTTCAGCACATTTATTTTGCCAATGGTCGTTATCTTTTTAATGCAGTTCTCATGCGCATAACACGCGTTCGTATAAACGGGGTATTGTTCGAGTGACTTTAGAATCGGTTCTCACGCCATGTCCTGTTTTCGCGTACGTTTGGTTTTTTATAACTTCGTTTTCATTCACATACGTATACTTGACGATAGAATGTATTTTGTGCCCTTCGATATTTCTAAATCGATTTTTTATAAATATATTTAAACTTGAACGTCCCTGGCTTTTTAAACGCATTTCGATCAAATACAACCGAAGCCCTTTGGTCCATAAAGAAGCTCCACAAGGTTCACTATAACCGACTGCAATGCGAGTTGACCTACATGTTGAACCGAAACGCACCGCTCATGGAACAACACAATGGTCTCGAGAGACATGACCAACAGTCAGGGCAACCATAAATTACATTAAAATTAATTTTCTTTCAAATTAGACCACAATTCCATGTAATCTGTGAGACGAATAACGTACTTATTTATTTTTCATCAAATGGAAATGAAATAGGACGTGCTTGAATTTCACTTTCGTGCTGTCTAAAAAAGCGGAATACCATTTTTTTTTTTTGTTTTGCAAGTGAACACCGTTTATTTTGTATTTTAACGGTTTTCGATGATGGATAGTACCGTTATTTAGCGGCAACACTTAGACGGAATCCTTGTCATTATTACACCATATTTCGGTGACCCTATTTTACACCCGGATTCGAGATGATTCAGCCGAATGCAACATCTCTTTGTGCCCAACATAAGAACTGACCCACTTTTTGCCTTCTCGACACTACAGTTGGACCAAAGGATCGAAAAAGACTTTCTTTCATCAGGTCATTGGTGCAAGAATCTCGTCCTAATAGGTTAAGGACGTTTGACTTCCGGTTATACAATTTCACATTGTCCGGTTGAACACGTTACCAAATTACGCAAGACATACATACATATGTGTCACTGGTTTTTTTCAGAATTTGTTAGTAAGAGTAGCTTACATTGAATTGATTGAATAACACATATCCAAATGACGTATAATTACTTATATTCATACTTAGGTATGTCTTAGATACATATGAAATTCCACTTGACAATAACTGTAAAATTGGTAGGTTCATATATTATGAAATATTATAATTTTATATCTATGTACATATATTTTAGAGCTGTCCCAATTTCTTACAACTCCACTATCACTTATGCTAGTCAAAGTTGATGCTTAAAAAACTAAAGTGCCTCTATATATTACTAATCTCTCAATACAAATATGCATTATATAAAGTGTGGTAAATATATCTTTCTTTGCATATCGCAGAAAAGCGATAATTGTGTTCGGAATTAAAAGAAATAAAAAAACTCGCACAAAACGGTAAATTTCGTGTCATACTTGACCTTAAATTTTACTTTTCACACCGCATTCATATTTACGATTTGCTCTTAACAAGATCGTAGCCCAATTGCCCAGTTTGCACATTTCCCCGTGCAAATATACAATGGCTCGTGAGTTTGTAAACTATTCAGGTCAACCGCAAACATCCCCGCTCTTAGTATGTTTGCACTGTTTTAAAATTGTCAATATTTATCGCCAATTGCCACCTGAACGCTTGCTAAATGTACCTATATCAAAGTATTCGTACCTATAACGCATACCTAAATTTTAACGATTCAAAGCATAGTGTTAATTTATTAATGAGTATTAAGTAACTTGCTTTAAATTCGTCATGCAATCTACGATTTGAGTGTTATTTTCTTTTCGGTGTGTTAACTGAGATTAATCATTGAAAAACTGTGTAAATATATGTAACGTTGACACCGTGTGAAGTGATTTGAATAGCATTGTGTCGAACGCTGTATCCGGAACTGTTGTGTCGAGACGACGTTGAAATGCGTGATCTTCCTCGTACGTATGAATAACAGATGGAGAGAGGTGCATAACTCAGCGGGAAGACATGAAAAGATCAGATTAGATCAGTGGCTCTCAATATATTTAAAAAAAAATGTACCGTATTTTAAACATTATTTGTACCACACGTCAAAGAAAATTTGTTTTATTATATTTATACTCGCACAAAGTGTGACCCAATACTCTTGTTTGTAATAGAGAAATAAAATAGTGTTTTATGCCACTACTCTTCACTTTCGCTTGTTATGTTTTCACTTTCTCTTATTGATGACTATCAAATTTGTTTGAATACTGAAAAGAATATTCTTCGTTATAAACGTTTGCTAGCGATTATTATTTTAGATACCTATTCAAATATTTGAATTACACGTAGGTACTTAATTATTATTATCTAAGCCAAAACTATTTTGATAATATTCGCATACATTAAGACTTAAATTAAAGAATCGGGATCTAAAACTTTCATTTTGTTTATATACTTTGTAAAAATGTGAATTAACGTTTTCGTTTCATAAAATTAGTTTGATAGATTAATCAAAATTTTAATATATGTACATATGTAGGTAGTACATAATTTTAAGCTTTTAAATTGTTTGAATAAAATTTATAGAAACGTAATTTACATAAATCGTGTTAAATTGAAGCTTGTGATGACTGATTCATAAGAAAAACGATATTGGTTGCTAATTTCAATAAATTTTAAATTCAATTTGTCGTTCGAAAGTTGTACGTTTCAAAAACAAAAGCAGATTGCGCAAGATACGATAAGTGGCAAGAAGAAATGACCTACGGCCGACTATAGATGAGCGATTACATGTTACATACGATTTTCAAACGTGTAAAACTTTGAACAGCACTGTATAAATCGAGTGAAAGAAGAAAGGCAGCATGTTGTATATATGTATGTGTGTGTGTTAAATGCAGAGTGTTGCGAGAGAGTATTGAATGTCGGCAAGTGGGCCACCGGTCTACTTGTGGATAAGAACGCCTGTGAGCGCCTCTGCTGCCTACAACCATATGGCTTACAATACGAAAACTGTTGTGACAAAAACAAAAATATGTGCTTCAGTAATATAACGTCTATATTTATTCTTCCGTTTCGAAGAAAATGCTGGAAAATGATGAAAAGCGCTCTCAATACACGAGGAGACTTCGACGCGTGAGTAAGATTCAAACCCGAAACTTACAAAAAGTCATTTCTAATAATAGATAATAAAAATTGTAATTGAACCTAATACTGAGTACTATATTATTCCGATAAATTATGCACAGTCTACTTAGCTACTTAAACATTCGCATTCGAATGTTGCAATAACAATAAACTATTCATCGACAATGATTTAAAATCGGTTGTCGCATATAAATAACAGTTTTTAAAATCAACTACAGTTATTTTGTTAGATGTTTGCAAAATACAAATAGGCGTTTAAAAAAAATACATATAACTGAATCTTCTCAAAATTTGTTTTCATTCGTTTATGTTTCTTATTATGTATGTATGTGCGACACGATTGCGTGTAAATCGTGTGTTTTCGTTAACATATTATAAATGTAGGTATTGTAAACCGTTTTTAAAGTTTTCAATCGTCAAATTCAGAAATTCAAGCTATTGTAAATTAATTTTATAATTAACAAAATATTATAAAAATGAAACGGTTTCAAATATCGATAGATTGAAATGTTAAACTGATCAGTTTCCGCACCGTTTGACCTAAATTTAAAATTGACCTTTTTTTATAAAATCAATACAAAAAGGTTTACAGTGATGTAATCTGATAACTGACTATTTTACCGTTGACTTAACAAAAACTTCCATCGTATATACTCAAAGAACAGATGTTACCATTATTTATTCATCTCTTTACTTACAACATCAAATTTTCCATTCAATTCAAGGGACAATTCATATTTAATATATTTTTGAATTTCGTTCGAACCTTGCAATGATAATGCAAGAGGTGATTGTTGAGGTTGTTTCCAAAATTAAATCCAATACCTACTACAATATAAAATTTAAATAGTTGTATTTAATATGTTGTCGTACATGTCTACGTATAGGCAATGCTATTTAAGCACCTGGTAGCTGATCTGTGACCTAGCTAGGTAAACTTCTTTCACCCGGTTTATCTGCATCTCTTTTTATACGCTTTTTTTTATCAGTAGCAGCCATGCCTCGCTTCAGATCAATTACTTAAATTACCTGTCAAGTATCCCACGACCAGACAGGAAACTTACGTGAGACGAAGCACATGCACACACAAACACACCGCCTCAAAAAGGCAAACGCAAGACTGGTTTAACTCGCCGCGCTATATCCTTATTGCGCCGTCACGATAAAAACCGTTGACCCATTTCTCCTCCGAGTGAAATGCAAACGGGAGGCCAAATTTAACAAAACTTCATATTGATACATTCCATCCAGCGTCCAATGCGGTGGTCGGATATTTAATTTTTGATAATAACTTATGAATCAATACTAGACCGCACGGTACGATAACGGTTCTATCAAGTGCGATCGTAAAATATGTATACGGATAAAAATTTACTGACAAAAATTTAATATTACCTACTATTTGAAATGTTCACCGAATTCGTATCATTCGCGTCAGATTTGCTTACCACTCGAGTGGCTTACTGTGCTACTCTGTTTGGCTGTTGCCCAAGTCGACTTACCGCAACCGTGTGACAAATGAATAAGGTTCGAATCAGTCTTTTTTCGATTTTTTTTTAATTTCATATTTTTTGCGACAGTGTCGCTGACCAAACACGACCTTTTGAAAAGACAAGTCCCCTTATTTATATAAAAAGTAAATGCTAAATCCAAACGAGGTTCTCCTTTACCACTTTACCTTTATAATGGTCAAAGCTTAATACAATTCGAAACGAATAAAAAAATAATAATTAAACCTGTATCTAACCAGAATAACATACGCTTTAAGTGCATTGAAACCTTAATAAATCAAATATGTAAAAAAAATTGAAAATCGTAGTTTATAATACACGTAACATATAACTGTAGATTCATTAAGCAATTAAAGGAAAAACGTTATTTTAATTGACACCTCTTCACAATGAAATCCATGATATAAATTTCAGACGCTACGATACTTTCAAATTATTTTTATATTAAAATATGTATAATTTTTAAAAGTATATCGCCTCCATTACCGAAACATCTTCCTATTTCCGCCATTGTAAATATTAACCTTCCCTTGTTGCTTCATTGTGAACCTGCGTTACATTCTGTTTATATTAGGTGTATGTACATATGTATGTATATTAAAATTCAAGGTACTCAAATACGCGAAAATGTTCTGATTTAATTTCAATCAATTATTTATAAGACCGTGGTATGAGGTTTTCGATCCGTTTAGTTATACCTTGTTTTGTCATCCAAACTATTGAGAAACGCCAAATCTGCACCGTGTAACTGCAATCATAAAGAGAATGAAATTGCAAGTGACTTTGCAACTTGATCAAAATCGCATTTCAAACAAACCGTAACCGTCTTCATAATAATTCTGAAAAATTGTATTTATTTTTTAATTAAATAGTATGCAAATTCATACTGGTAATATCGTTGCAAAATATGTAGGCGTTTAGTGTATAATCATATCTTTGTTGACGTTAATAGTTTTAGGGCACATATTTGGGATTTGTCTGTCCAAGATCAAAAGATATACAAAATGAGCCTAAATTGTCCGTTCTCATCTATGCTCCGTTAATTCTTAACCGCTCTACTAAATCTGTTGATTTAATCCAATTTCCTTCGACCGACGTTGTTTTCCGCCTAGGAAACTCCACCAAAAATACACCTCTTGATCCATCGTAAAGTTCTGCCATTGTCGTGTCACACCATCCAGAAGAACAAAGACTTTTTAAATCGTGTGTTTGTATGTGTTTTTCTTCACGGCTTGTGACCATACAAACCTACAAACACATCGGCACAATCACTTTTTTTCAACTAAAAAAACTTTCTTATGAAGTTTAAACTATAACTCCACCCATTAATGGATAGCTGACTGAATATATATATATATATATATATATATATATATATATATATGTATATATATATATAGGTATATACTGATCTTTTGAGTACTTATTACATAAAAGTCACAAATAAAATATATTTTAACGGATCGGGTTTTTTTACTTATTTTTTTATTCATCTACTAATTCCTCGCTCAATGAATATTTCACCAAGCATTTAAGCATTCGAATCTATCACAGTATATGGGTCAGATGACAAAGAAGAATTCAAAACGATTTAAATTTTAAATGATTTGTCAGAATATCTTTGAATCAAATTTTCGTACAAATGGTCGTCGCGTAAGAGGAATTTTCCTTAAGATCGTGAAAAACCTCCGGAAACAGAATTAACTCAATATCTATCGTATAATATACATACATATGTGAGTCAATCTCTCACACGATTCTAAATGAATTATCTTAGCAATTTTATTCTACGTTAGGCTGAAATTTCCTTGTTACTTCCTGTTACAAAACAACGGGACTGGTTACGGGTCAAAATTAAGGTCTTGACATCGTGGATTAATATCGAATCAAAAACGAACATGAAACTGTGCCGCGCTGTAACAAATGAACAGTGCCGCGCGCGCACATGCGTGTATGTAAATACGCACAAAGTACCTACATAATAAATTATAGACCACCCATTCCACATCCTAATGATGATTATATGTAGACAAAGCGAAAGACGTATGGATATTTAGTCGAAATTGATTGTCGTTGAACACATTGTTCGTCTACTTTCTTTCATAGTTGAATTCCAAAAAAGGGTGAATTTTACAGTGTGCGTATTCTGCTGTATGGATATTGCGTGTTGTGGTAGATCAGCGGCGTGTTCTTTTGATTAGGTAGTGTAGCGTGATTTCACACACCATGTGCTCGCAAATTACTGAGAAAATCCGCGGAATGTCAGTCGACACTTGAGCAACATCTGCCACGCCTGAAAACCATCAATTTCCTATTGGAAACTTAATTGTATCCGATCAATCAATAGCACATACATGTACATAATCAACAGAGTTTTATGTTTTTATATATGAATACCTTAAAACGCCGACTGATTTGAAGCATCAAAATCAAAATGTAACATCAGTTTTTCCAAACCATGTGGAAATTCTTATGGCGTCAACCGCATGTTGTTGGGGAAAGGAGAAGGTTCGGTGAAAAGGGGAAAGGAGGAACGCATTGTCCGTGTGTTTGTGTCACTGTCCGTTTATCCCATTCGGAAAACACGTCACTTCGATTATTTATCAACTTATCACGACACACGAGTATTTACACGAAATTTCACTCGCACATCACAAAAATAAAACATGTCATATCATTGAAAATAATTGCGCTCATTTCCAACTTGCGAATGAAAAATGAAATCAAAACATCATAATGACTAAACGTGACATCAAAACAAATTCATTGCCAATGCTACGAACGTACATATGTACATACATATAATATGTGGCACTCCATACGTTGTTTTAGTTTTCCAATGTGCATTAGAAATTATAATATTTCTTTACATAAATTTTGCCACTCATTATTAAAAATCGGTCAATTTAATATATTGTACAAGTTTCATTGAACACAGAGCGTAATTTGACTATTCAGTTTCCTTATAAATTTACGGCAAGCTGTTGATCAATTTGGTCATTCGGAAATGATAGTTTACGCGTAAAACAATCAATAATAATTAAAACGTATTAACGAGTAACTGTTAAAAAGCATTTTATAGCAATAGAAAGTAAATCCGTAGTTTTCAGAAAGCAATGAACGTCGATTTTTATCAGCGTAGAAAATAATCCGAGTTACAGTTCCAATGGATAAAACGTTTGTTTCAATTAACAGTCGTTTTTTATTGATCGTAACGTTAAGTAGCGCAAAATCAATCATGCATTTAGATAGTTTCAAATAATGATCACAGCGTGGTTAGGGAACGTTCCCGAGACAGTTTGGTGATAATTGCACGGTTGAATATTTGCAGGACAACATTAATTTATACCTATATAAAAATTTTAAAACTAAAATTATGTTTAATGAATTTTACACGCACAATTCTCACAGTAGATAATCAATCATATTGTAGAGATAGTTATTGGTTATTTAAACCTGGGACGATTGTTAAATATGACTGGATGTAAAGAAAAATAAATAAAACGAAGAATGAAACTAGGATGGAGCGCTTTTGGTAGAATGAACATTGTTTTTAAATCCAACATCTCGCTATGCTTAAAAAAAGCATACGACCAATGCGTACTGCCAGTTGTGACGTATGGTTATGAAACGTGGATGCTAAATTCAAGAATATTTCGTTAGATCCAGTGTGCACAGAGAAGTATGGAAAGATGTATGCTCGGTATAACAAGAAGAGATCGTAAGAGGAATACATGGGTAAGAAGCATGACCAAAGTGACAGATATAGCGGAAAGTGTGAAAAAGTTGAAGTGGCAATGGGCTGGACACAGCGAGAAAAATGGATGGCAGATGGACGCGAGAAATACAGGAATGGTATCCGAGAGGATGTGAAAGAGAGCAAGACCGAGTGGACGATGGGCTGGTGAATTGAGAGTCAAGTGGATGCAGGAATGGAAGAGGATTGGAGAGGCTTTTTTCCAGCAGTGGATGGTGAACGGCTGAAAATTATTTATTTAAAACAATTTATATTTCGTGCTTATTAGTATGTCGTTTTGCTAATTAAGTGAACAATGCGTGTTTTGTGTGTGTGTGCAAGAGTGCCCATACACTGTACGTGTCGAATTCGAGAATAAAAAGAAGAGCGGGCGGCCGAAGCTCGCGTAACGGGACTTTTCACGGCGGAAAGTGTGCCGCGACAGCCAAAGGTCGTATGTCGCGCTGCGATGCGCAGCGACCGGCTCGGCGCCGAAACGTCGCAAGCGCCACGGTCGTGCGCAGGCCAAAAGTAACCTTGACCCGCGCTGCAAAAGTGACAGTACCGGTCGACGCGGTCCGGGCCCGTTTTCGATTTCGGTTAAATTGCCCGACGCGTCGCCAGCGAGATGCACTCGGCTGCTTTGTAGGTCAGTAAAGCGACTTAATTTTTTTCATATACATACTGCTCAAAGCGGATTTGTTTTACTTTTTTTTTTGGGCTTCAAAAGAGTGTGCGTAATTCGGAGTCCGCGGCGCTCAATTTGCCGGAAATGTAGGAAAAGTGTGGGTTCTATCGGAAAAGCTCTAACTAACGGTATTAGCGACTATAAAAAATGTTTTTACAAACGTGTCGTATATTCTGCATGTGTTAAATGGACAATAAAATAAAATATGTATTTATTTCAATTTTGAATATAAAATAATTTAAAAAATCGATTTGGTCACTGATTATATTACCTACGTACATATGTACATACATATATACATATGTACATACATATGTAGGTATGTACGTTTGTCCAATTTTTTTGTTTTTTTGCAATTACATATGCATCAGAAAGTTAATTACAATGAAATTCTGTCTTTGATGTCATTTATTGAAATACATAAAACTGATTGAAATTGGCAACGAAAAAAAGTGAAAATTGAATATATGTATTACCAGTGTATAAATGAACAAACAACAATATGTCAAAATAAAGTTTAACAATTAAATGAAACTATGAGTTTAACATATGTATGTATGTACATATGTAGATATAAAAATACCAATAAATTCTTAAATATATTCATATAAATGTACAACCTAATTTAATAATCGTTGGAAAATATAGGTTTATTGTACTATGCAAAATTTTTATACAAATCAAGAGATTATGGTTGTTAATAATTTGCATTGAGCATTTGAAACGAAACGTACATTAATTATATTAAATTTTATTGTCACACATAGTTTTATATTTCAGTTAGTTGTTAGTGGCACACGCTTGTGTGCAATATAAATTTTATTATTTATTTTAATTGTAGTGTTTTAAAATGTAAATTTTATTATTTATTCTTAAATAAGAGGTATGTCATTTTATTGATAATTTTTAAAATAAAGTGAATTTCCCTCGCGTTACACTTTTTTTGTCGATGAATATATTTATGTATAGTGCACGAATGTTGGCAAATCGTAAAATAAGCGTGGCTATTGACCGTGAAAACTGGCGACCACGCTCCTTGTTTGTATTTTCTATTTTTTTCTCGACTATTTATTCGCATTGTCAAGCGCGATAAAGGCTCGTTTCGAAATATGTTTAGAAGAAAAAAAAAAATATTATACATAAATATAGTATAAAATAAAGTAAAGGAAAAAATAATTTCGAAATCCGATTTTTCGTCAGCTTTTCGTGCGCGCACCACATTTTCATTATTTTTCATACATTTCGCAACGCGGGCGGGCCGTTCACCCAGCGATTGCACATCGGTGGCGATATCGTAAAATTACGACAAATAAATTGTAGAAAAAAAAAGTTCGTTACGAATTTTCCGGAATTTTCCCGACAAACAAAATTAACTTCGCTGAACCTTTTGCTGAAATTTTCTTATATAACTTATTTTTATTGCAACCATTATAATGTACTAATACAAACCTACATATACTACGATAAATAATATCATATTGTTTCAACTATTTAATTTAATAATAACAATAGTCAACGGTCCATATTCAACAATCGACAACTATTATTCGTAAATTAAATATTTTACTACTACATCGAGTGATTTATTTATGTAAGCTACTGGCGATGAAAGAACGATAGATACCTACTACTGTTATTGATCCTTTGGATTACTTTTAGATCAGAAGATTAACTCTTTGAATTCCGACGATCCATGAACGCCTTCTGTTTGAGTGTTGAACATATCGAGGTTCGTCATGGTGCCGTAGCTAAATAAACCGACAATAATCGCTCAGCGATCAAACCCAATTGGGAAACGTTCCACCGTTTTTATATACGAAACGGACAGACAGCTATTTTGTAAACGCAACAGCCGTTTTAAAACTCTACGTGATTCCGTAAAAATATAAACAAAATCGGGGAAAAAAATACAACCAGCACACTAGATTACCTACCTTATGCTTAGTACTTGTCAGATTTTTAACTTTTTTTTTTATTTTGTTTCAGAACTATTGGAAGACCGGCAGTCCGGTCGAGAGCAATGGATTCTAAGAACTTTCCAAGCTCTTGACGGAGTGCCATTGTGCTCCCGTCCTTACGACCTGCTCACCCTCGCCTCGGTCCATCCAGCTGCTGGCTGAAGATGAAGTATTGCGCCACGGCTAATATGTCAGCTTTACCCAGCGCATCTCACGCCGACCACGCCGAGGTCGAGAGTTTGCTTCAATCCTGGCAGGGCGAGTTGATGTTGAGCAAAATGTCCAACCATCCAGCGCCTATCAGCCCTCATATGATGCAGACGGAAGCCCTCTCTCCAGAGGCTTCCGAGGACACCAAATCTGGGCTGGATGTGCTCGACCACCTCATCATGTCCTCCCAGATGCCCAACTCCAGCCTGGCCGAGCTGAAGCCCTTGCCACCCTTCACCGGCTATACAGGACACCTCTCGATCAACGGCATCTCGGGACATCACTACCACGCCATAGCTCAACGGCTACCCGAAGAAAACAACAATTTCCCATCGCAAAGTGGTTACGGTAGTGAACAAAACATTGTGTCGTCATCCACGTGCGTTTCAGACTCGGGCGTTTTAGAGGAGACCAAAGTATTCCCGATCAATTCAGACGGTGAATCGAAAATGTTTTCCTCCACCGCTGACAATACAGACTCTAAGTTATTTTTGAACTCATCGGCAGACTCTTGTGGCAACATGCACGCGGATTCGCCCGGTGTAAAGTTGTACGGTGTAAACCCAGACAGTTGTGAACTTTCCGATTCAGTGACGCCCAAAACGGAAATGTACGACATTTCGTCAATAGAAGACATTGCCGCTATTATCGGCTCGGCCATAGCTGATACTACAGTGAATTCCCAAGTTGACGATCCGGAACAGAGCGCGTCCAAAGACAGTTGGATGGACTTGGACGCGTGGTTCGAAGGCACGTGCGCTCAACAAGATACAAAAATCATCATATCCCCGGATAACTTATCGGAATTCGTACTGCCTCACTCGCCGCAACAGAACCACCACGACTTTTCGAATAAATTAGATTATAATAGTAAAAACAATCACGATGTGCACACCAAAAATCAAGAGTACATACAGCGATCGGTCAACCACGGTGGGTCAACGCTGCAGAATTTGCTAACGCACGGATACATGCCGCTGTTACAGAACAGACTCCAAAATGGTCCACCTGTGAAGCAAGAAGTACCCAGCTCCACCAGCTATGGTATGGATATCATTTCAACGTCTAGTCCACCAGGGAATGTTGTATCGACGACTGATAACATCATGTTGAACGGTCGTTACATGCAACATCACTACGCGATAGGTCTTAAACCGGAAGGATTGTGCAGTCCAGATCATATGTTGGGAAATTATCCTCACACGACAACCACAACTCCCATGTCCAACAAGAGTAAGCGCAGTAGAGCACAGAAGAAGCAGCAGCAAGCAGCCGTCAGTCACAGTATTGCTTTCCAAAGCGCAGCAGATCTGAGCGGACTGTTAGGTAAAGAAAAGCCTGTCCATAGGTGTAATATATGCAATAGAGGTTTCTTGAACAAATCCAATATCAAAGTTCATCTTCGAACGCACACTGGTGAAAAGCCATTCCGATGTGAGGTGTGCTCGAAAGCTTTCCGGCAAAAAGCTCATCTAATAAAGCATCAGCAAATTCACAAGCGAATAGGCAGAGACTAGACAGTTGTTAACGACGAACAAAATAAATCTGCTATGCGATCGGGTACTACGTAGAAAATTCATTTCAATATTTTTTAAACACCAATAGCCACAAAATTATCATATACTTTTTATCTAGGTTCTCTGCGATGCTAATAATAACATTAAAATCTAATACTCCGTACTTTCGAATACAAATGAATCATATCTTTGCATTTTATGTAATTCTACACTAGATCCATCGCAGGGCACGTGCTATTGATAAAGGTACCTCATTAATTATTTTACGATCTGCTATACGGTGATCGAAGGAAATGTATTAATTATATATTTATTTAATAGTCGAAGAAGACTCTCGAGAACAAAAATTACTTTTTTTTCCTATGGACAAGTGCAATGTTATTTAGTTTTATGTATTTTTATAAATATGCATAACATCTTGGGTGCGTATCATGAATAGTAAAAAAGAAGGATTGCGAATCTATCTTAACCGGTCGTGTGTTAAACAAAGCTCTCAATACTTTGTACCGCTGTTTTTTGACTTTCAAATATTATAAAATGGCATAGAAAATTATATATGCATTTTTCGAAGCGTTTTGAATATGTTTGTCGCAACAAAGTGAAACAATCGCTTGTATGATAAATATGAAAAGTATTGATATTTATTTATAATATTAAGATTTTTGTATATGTATTTATTGATAATTAAAAATTTCCATTAAGGAGAACGAGTATATTTGATTCTACAAATGAATGTTTTTTTTATGATTAAAAAACGTATTTTCCGTATTGTCACAACAACAATAAATGTTTATTATCTTCTTTGATTGATTTTGACATAAAAATCAATCAAAATTTACATACGTTTTGGTTTATATTGTTATTTTTATACTTTTTTTGTTTTTTTTGTTTATGCATATCTTTATTTTATTTGTTGTATGTAAATTTTATGTATTTGTTCTATAGTATTAATTTGACAATAGAACTGCTTAAGTTATATTTTATTTTATTTTTATTTTACGTTTGATTTTGATTCACTTGCTTCTGTTAGTGTAGAATCTTCTCATTCTTTTTAAAAAAAATTGAGATCTCATATTTTCAAGTATGTGTATTTTTAACTCATTTGAGCATTGTATAAAAATAATTTATTTATTATATGTCTTAAATTCCGCGATAAGTTTAATTTGTATTATATTCTTTTGTTTCTTATATTTAAGTACGAAAAAAACAAAATTATTTTTATACCCCTCTGATGATTCTTTTTATATATTTTTTGCTTATATACCAAAACATTTAAAAATATATTTTATTTATAGTAATTGGTGTACAAACTTTTCTTTGAAATAAAATATTTTGATTTACATATGTACAAATTCACGAACACAAATAGCGCTATAATAGTCCTATTTTAATTTTTCTAAGCTCATTGTGAATAAATATTAATTTTCATACACCAATCATTATAAATTTGATATCATATACGAATGTTAAAAAATGACTAGATTTATGTTTTCATTATTATGTTGGCTTATACAATATTGAAAATTAAATACACCTTTATTTTATTTTATTACCATTATCGACATCTGTTTTGTATTACATACATATACATACATACTGTTCAAAAATTCTAATTTTTTAAGTGTCTTGTATAGTCTGTAGATTTTTAATTTATTTATTTACAGTAGTTTAAGTATGCTTTGTAACATTACGCAACATTAAATTCGGATGTAAAAATTTATTTAAGTTTTTTCATTATTATTTTTGATTTTATTTTATTTTTTACCTTTTTCATTGGTTTTTTTATTCTTTTTATTTTAACGGTCTTTCGTTTTATACGCTGTATTATGTGTATTAAATGATCAAATATTAAGAGATTTGTAAAAATGTGTACATTTAATATATATAAATATAAATAGATTATTCTGATTTTTAATTGCATTTTTCTTACCCTTTTCTTATATTGATTAATTTTATTATTGTTAAAAAGATTAACATATTTTTTTATTACCAAAACACATCACGATTCGATGAACTATTTCAAGGTAAATTTTGTATATATAAATAATAATTGCACCATTACGATGGATAGTTTTTTCGCGATTTTTATTTCCTTGCATTAATTCTTACTTAATTAAGTATATCATCACCATCAATACACCTACACAATAGACTTCCTGAAAATTTAAATTTAATTGTTTCAGTGGAATAACTCTACCACACACGTATCAATCATCAACGAATCGACAGAATTTGCAGAAACGCACTAAATGCCTATATGATCACAGCCAATAAATCACGCAATACTTTATAATTTAATGTAGCACACAGATGCGGGATTCGAACCAAGATCTTCCGCTACTTACATACATACATATATTCGGTGCCTGGTCGTGTTCACTTCCCGTACAACACAACTAACTATTCATACGTGTATCTTTAATCAAGCACAAAATTTATTCCGATTGATGATTTGTATAGGAGGCTCTCTCTAGTCGCACACGGTGTTCCGAATGCAATGGCGACTACAGCCTGTTCGAGTTGCACATGTATGTATACACGACGGTACCAGGCACTACAAGACACTATGATGTACTCGACAATTGAATAGGGATCGTCAACGTATCAAAAAAAAAAATCATATCATTTTTTTAACCAGTTCATGAGTTGAATACAGTAAAATTGCACAAATTAACCGATTTTCATCAATTCGTCAGACTGATATTATAAATTGATCGATTTTGTTTTAATTTATGAGTGTGGATAAGTACGCGGAACACCGGTTGTGAACCGCACTCGAGTATCACATGTTCAGGAGAAATTCTTCCAACTCACCTACTTACCAAGGTAAACGTTTTCTCCGCGTGCCTATGCAAAGAAGTGACTTCTAACCTGTGATTTCTGATATATATTGAAGATATTTGTACGTGCGGGTGCATTTCAGAACTTATTCGATCCAAAACATAAACTACAATAACAAACAATAGAATGTTGTAAAGGAAAAATACAGGAAAACCATGTCAAAATTTACACAAAAACTGTATGAAGCTAAAAGCTACAGTAGACTTATTGGGTTCAAAAAATGTGATATAACAGTGATTAGAGCCCATTAATAGTGTACAGTACAATTTTATTTAGTTTGCATAAATTCGTTCTAAAGTTCAACAAAAGCATACGCTTATTATATATACATGTAATAAGTATGAAATAATATAACACAGATCAAACCGAAAACAAAAAAAAATATAGCAAAAATACAAAACATTCTCATAATGTATAGTTTTTGTATTTAAATAATAAATCTTGAGCATTCCGAGCCCACGTTGAAGATTAACTGGTTCTCTCGGTGTGCGACAGAGACGGGTGCAAGAGCAATACTAGAAGGCGTCGATTTGTATAGCGAGCGAGAAAGAGACGCACATATGTGTGTCGACTAGTGCCGCAACATTTCTCTCCAAAGCGTAGATACCACTAGAAATGTGTGCCATTGACCCACATAAGTTGAATGACTATTTATACTGGTTATATACAGCTGGTGCGCAAGTCAAGCGTAAAACTTTTTTTTCAAATGCGTATTATCAATTTATCTTTTATAAATAAAAAACAACACATACATATGTATGTATAAGAAGTATATAAGAATACGAATGGATAGTGTATTTGTGCAAATCATCGAATGAATTTATTGCAAACTATCCCTGTTTGATTGCAAGCAAACATCGCACTTTCGAGGATGCACTTGCAACTATGTATGTAAATGGAATTTGACATCTATGAATCGTGTAATTTATATGACGGATTGATGAGAAAAGATGCTCGTATTGCATTTTTGACAAAATCCTAACAATAAGATAAACTATGTATTCATTTATCTCTTCTTTCCGTAATTTTATTAGTTTCTTCATCATCATCATTTTCAGCCGTTCACCATCCACTGCTGGATGAAGGTACTCTCCAATTTTTCCATTCGTGTCTGTCTTGAGCAATCTGCATCCAATTGACTCCACACCTTCTTCCCACGTCTACCTTGCTTTCTTTCACATCCTCTCAGATACCATTTCAGAATTTCTCGCGTCCACCTGCCATCCATTTTTCTCGCTATGTGTCCACTCCAACTTTTTCACACGTTCCGCTATATCTGCCACTTTGGTCATGCTTCTTACCCATGGATTCCTCTTACGATATTTTCTCGTTATACAAAGCATACATCTTTTCATGATTCTCTGTGTGCACTGGATCTTACGTAACATTCTTGAATTCAGCATCCAAGTCGCCTTATTTTTGAAGCATAGCGGGATGATTTAAAAACTATATATATTCTTCGTTTTATTTGTTTCTTAAGATAACAAAATGATACAATCGATTTTTTGGATTAATTTTATAGCACAGCCGTGTTTGTTTGAAATGCTTTCCACGCTACAATGAAAACTCATCAATGGAATGTTTAATATGAAAAATACAATATTGTTCCACTTTTTCCCAGTGAGCGTAATAACAACAACATCGGCGACGTCTAAGCACATTTTAATATCGGTCCATCATTATAAACCGGTAGTAAAGCAAGAACGATCTGTGGCGTTAACAACCCACCGAGCTCGACTTTCAATACTTAACCGATAAACCTTAAATCGCGTTCACGAAAACGAGCCGATAACGATCCCGAGTGAAACGCTGCGTTTGAAACGCGCCGGAAGCGTTTCGCAATTACGGACCCAATATCCTTAAGATCAATTTCAAGGTCGCTCGGTTGGATGCAATACAACTGCCTCCGGAGGAACTTTCTCCTCTAAGCGGCACTCCAGTTTTGAAATTGCTCGTGCAACACAAACGACGGTTGATATTATATTTCCCTGTCGACGATGACGATGCCGATTTCGCGGCAAATGTCTCCGAGCCGGCGGAGCATAGCGTCGCTGCTATTTTTTTTATTTTTTTCTTCTTTTTGTCCTCTTCGTCTACTTCATTCTGCACGAATAAATTACGACGGAAGAAGAAGCGGCGACGTCGGGGGAGTCTCTTCTGTTTTGAGGTGTGCGAAACACGAAAAGTAAGAGTTGTTTGTGCCACTGACATTATTCCGCACAAACTGTCTAACTGTACTGGACGCTGAATCCAGTTGAATGGGAATTTACTCTAGGATTCCAAGTAACTGTGGTAGTCTTAAGAATTCCTAAGATCCATAGAATAACCGTAAGATCCTTAATTGAATAAAGAACAATATACAACCATCCAATTCGGTATTGAGAAAGGTGTTAGGCAAGGAGACACTATGTATTTCTCCTAAATTGTTCAATGCGGTGCTTGAGGACACATTTAGGTCACAAAACAGGGGTCAAGGTTAACGGAAGACACTTGAGCCATCTAAAATTCGCTGACGACATAGTACATAGATTAACACAAATAAAAGTATGTAGGCTTAAAAATTAATTGGAATAAAACTAAAATAATGTTTATTGAATTTTGCACCCAAAGCGTAGTCAGAGTAGATAATCATATTGTAGAAATAGTTGATAGTTATTTATACCTAGACAATTGGTGGAATATACCCGATGTAAAGAAGACGAAATAAAACAAAGAATGAAACTTTGGAAGAATGAACATAGTATTTAAATCCGATATTCCGCTATGCTTAAAAAATAAGGCATACGACCAATGCGTAATGCCGGTTATGACGTATGGATGTGAAACGTGGATGCTAAATTGGATAAAAATGGTATAACAAGAGGAGATCGTAAGAGGAATACGTGGGTCAGAAGTATGACCAATGTGGCAGATATAGCAGAACGTGTGAAAAATTTAAAGTGGCAATGGGCTGGCAGATGGACGCGAGAAATACTGGAATGGTATCCGAGCGGGTGTGAAAGAAAGCAAGGTAGACCGAGTGGAAGATGGGCTGATGAATTGAGAAGAATGTGTGGTGTGAAGTGGATGCAGATTGCTCAAGACAGACTGGAATGGAAGAGAATTGGAGAGGCCTTCATCCAGCAGTGGTGAACGGCTGAAAATGGTGATATAACCATCGTACAAGTACAGGCGGGAATCTGAACTTTTGTAGTTTTGATTTTGTAGTTTAGAGAATTCACGCACATATTGAGGTTCATCAATTGTAAATGTCTCGCATGTTGAAAAGAAAATTCAATCCAAAATACGGATAGGTACGTGTGAAAGATCACGCGCCTATACGATATTTTTATGGTAGCACAAGTAGTGTTGCATACATTAATTTCACATGTATGTACAACAACAAACAACACAGTTGCATTTCACACACGCAATAGGTACTGAAATTAACGTATCAAAAAAATTCACAATTATAATTTAAATTTACGTATGGTGCTGTATATGAATACATATAAGGCTTTCTCAACGTCAATTATACGACAATTAAATTTTAGACTATCAATAAATTTACCTATAAATTTAAGTTACGGTCATCGACTGTGTCTATGGGTACGGTACTCGAATGAAGGTTTAGTGAGTGCATTGTAATGATACGTTCAGCTTTGCAGTCAAGGTTACAGTTCAATGATTCCGATGCATTTAGGTCATAGCAATCCGAGGGTGAAAAGATTTAAACTCTCGGAAGATCTTTGAACGTTCTTTGCGCATAATGAATGGCTCACAATATGTATCTACATACATATATGTATCCGAAAAAATTGACACATTGAAGTTTGTTTTTGGAGTGTGTAAAACATTAACTTCGTAATTAATGGCTACATTCATTCGCCGGTGTCAAACTTGGTTTAATTTTAAACATTTTGATTTTTCGAAAAGATTTTCATCTACGCGTATATGTATGTATACATATGTACATAACTTGTTCCTAACATACATAGATGAGACGCACAACGCTTCAGGTAGAAAAAAAAAAATTGATGCAAATTTGATACCGTAAAACTTTCACTCTTCCGTCGAATGACGCCACGTACGTTTTTGGACTAAAGTCATCACAAAAATACTCATTGCCACTTCTAAACATCCAACTTCCTTCACCTCGTAGAGTGCACGGTCACTGCGGTTACCCACCTATTGACTCCAAAGCTTCTCCAACTACACAGCATCCATAAATAAATAATTAAAACATACAAATCGACACAATAAATTTCACACGAAACGATCGCTTCGCACGATCGCCATTATACTTGAAAGCTTGTTTTTTTGTATCGATCGGATTCGTTGGCGAATATTCAAACGAGGAAACCGACCGGTTAGAACGGATCAATACAGATATTGTGATACGACAACTCGATCGGACAGGTCTTCTCGATGCACACGCACGCTCGTGAACCGATTCAAACAACACCATTTCACTTCGCATAAAAATCCACATTGATGGCTTTATTAACGTCGCTTTGATCCTAACTGGGACAACGGAAACGCATTAAAATTGATCCTTATTCGCATACAGGGTATTACATTAAGTTGAACGGAAAAAAAATGAAAGTATCCGACGATCAACCTAAAGGTACGGTATAAATATTCAATTCTGGTAAGATTAGTGCTCGTATTGAGGCCAATTAATGAGCGTGAGAGAAATTACGTACAATGAATTCGGATAATATTTTTGAGAATAATCACGAATCGCTTATATTGAGCGTTGATTCAAACTTTCATTTCAGTTTGCAAATCTGACTTCTTTTTATATTTTCTACAAGTCATTGGTGAATAGATCTCGGAATTTTAGATTCTCGAACCTTTTGCCGCGGGTATATTTGGGTGTTGCCATTGTCCGCCTGAATTTTCGTTCGAGATGATGAATATTATTGATTTATTTATTAAATTTTATATATATGTTCTACGTATGTACGTATATCTATAAAACAAATTATATATTTAGCTTAATATATGTATAATATAATGTGAATATGACTGGATGTAAAGAAGAAATAATGAAACTAGGATGGAGCGCTTTTGGAAGAATGAACATATTTTTTTAAATCCAACATCCCGCTATGCTTAAAAAAGAAGGCATACGACCAATGCGTACTGCCAGTTATGATGAAAAACGTGGATGCTGAATTCAAGAATGTTACGTAAGATCCAGTGCACACGGGGAAGCATGGAAAGATGTATGCTTGGTATAACAGGAAGAGATCGTAAGAGGAATACATGGGTGAGAAGCATGACCAAAGTGGCAGATATAGCGGAACGTGTGAAAATTTTGGAGTTGACACATAGCGAGAAGAATGGATGGCAGGTGGACGCGAGTAATTTTGGAATGGTAACTGAGAGGATGTGAAAGAAAGCAAGGTAGACCGAGTGAACTGAATTGAAAAGAATGTGTTGAAGTGAATGCAGATTGCTCAAGACAGACGGGAATAGAAGAGGATTGCAGAGGCCTACATCCAGCAGTGGATGGTGAACGGGTGAAAATGATAACGATGATATAATCTAATGTTCAAGGAAAAAACCTCACATCTCAGATATCCAGCATTTTACAGAATTTGCCATATTTCGTAATTGGTGGGAATATAAAAACAGAGTGCATTAAGAGCATTTTCTTGCCAATTGGAACTGGGACACTACAATACTAAAATCTTATTATTTTTGGATATGTAATAAATATACAAATAATATTATTGAGTAATTATATGTATTTATATTATATATTAATATTATAGGTTAAAATATGTTATTATAAAAAGTTGTTCTGTAAAGCATGGGGAGAATATATTAATGGTAGAGTATGAACGCGAGTTCGGGTGCGTAACGGAATATCCTACGAAGCGTTCAGGATCCAAACGTCGCACGTTATCAAAAGCACATCCATCCTTCCGCCGTCTATTGATGAAATCAGTCGTAGCGTTTGATTCATTTTTACAATGAATATCGCACTTGTTAATTTCTAGCAAAAAGAGTCGTCGCTTAGATTTGATTCGAATTAGCGTATATAAATATTTAAATGTAGTAATATTATACATTTAAATGGGAAATAAAACATTAGGCATTTGTGAGAAGGTGCAATTATGTCGAGAGTTTGAGAGGGGCTTGAATATTCAAAGCGGAACAATTGAATGAGTGGTAGTGGCGAAAGAGACAGAGCTATACATAAGGTTAAGCGTGAGAGCGAGACGAAGATAGAGAGCTTTGTGCGCGCGTGTACACGGCCCAGAGAAATGGCTGACCTTGTTTGTTGACCTACATTTCTCCGGCAGGTACCGCACCTACAACTGTGGGACGCGATCTCAGAACCACAACATTTCAAACTGACTATTTGACAATTTTCAACAAAAAAAAAAATATTAATTAAGTACCCACAAAGCCTGAGAAAGACCAACAAAGTGTCAACATTTTGAGTTAATTACAGATTTCCGAACTAGTTGCTGGATGTTTTGATCCAAAAACGTGCTATTCATATGTAAACTATTGATGCAAGTATCATGTCAACTGTTCTTTAGACGTGTTGACACTTCAATCTCGACAATTCAAGTGTCAAAGTTGTTGGGAATAGTAAATAGAAAACAATGTAACTGAAGGTATACATATGCATTATACCGTTTGTAGAATACGCAATTTTTTTTGACTTGTGTAATTGAAAGGCCTTCGTTCTAAGCTTTACGTGTAAAATGTTCATTTTGCAAGTTATGAAACGGTGTGTAATGTGTACCAAGTACGATACATGCAGTACGCAGCAATAGCATTTCTTATACGGAATTCATTAATATTAGGGTATTTTTCAATATATGTACATAGTCGTGTATTAGATTCTACAGAAGTGAGGTGCAAGAATGGCATCATACTTTATAGGTCAATACTTCAAAAGTGGTACAAATATAATAATAAAGTCAACGAGACATTAAACAGGTTAGACTGATAGAGGTATAACCAAATTGACTATTATAGTTTTGATTTTGTATTAACTTCTGTTTGTGTGGTTCTTGAAAGAATTATATATGTTAAGCATTAAATTAAATGTGTCAATGTGACGTGTATTTTTATAAAGTCATACAATTTTGTGTAATACATTAATATGTATGTTGATAGAACAAAACGTTTCGCATTTTTAGCTTATTTTTATTTCGAGATTCTTGAACTGTAAAGCATAACATATGTACATACATACTATCAATGTACTTAAAATGTGTATATATGTATTATATGATTTTCGATATTTTGAAGTTCAACAGTTTTGGGTTAATTGGGTGATTTTCAGGAAATTTGTCATTTTCCGCGGTAGCTTGACCATCACCGCAGCACACAATATAAACTAGATTTTTAAATCGGCTCACAACCACCAGTTAAATTAACATTCAATGGCTGGTGCAGTTTCTGATTACCATAAAATTAGCATGTGCCAAAACTCGATGCAACAACGGCCACGGTTGCATTTAAACCGCGGCGACGTGTTGCACTTCCGTACCGTAAGCAGTGACGGTGACACGAATCTTTTTTTATTCTCCTCCTCTCACTTACGTTAAATCTTCAATCAGGATATCCAAGTGCAACAAAATGTCGAGTGAGTAATGGCGCATCGTAACAGGGTCAACCGCTTCATTTCGACATCCTCATCCCAAATTCTTCACACACACCCGCTACGAGTGCTGGTCACTTAACCACTATAAGGAAAACAAAAATAAGTCAACGCGATCCTCAATGAACCACCGTTACTGTCCTGTTGATTTTTTTTTCCTCCGTATTAATGATTAAATGAAATGATCGAATCGAAAGTGAAAATGATCATTTAGTACGTACGGACAGTGTGTGCTTGTGACGTTTGAGTAATTAGATCGGTGATATCTGCACGGGCCAACCGCCGTACCGTGTAATTTATTTGTTATACTGCTTTTTGAGAGTCGTATAAACGAACAACAAACTGGATTATCTAATAATCCATAATGCGATCTTGAAAAATACACGTACGTCTGCAAAAAAAATAAAAAATAAAACAAGTCTTCAAGTAACACGACGCTCTCTAGTGCTGCAATTCAATGTGTCACACGTTCTTTTTACGCATGTTTTACGTGGAAATCGAACAAACTTTGTTTCAATACAGTGCATACAATTGAAATGAAGAAAATTAAAAATATTCAAATCGTTTAAAAAAATTCAAACGATCATCGATGTCGTCAAAAACATCAAAATCTTTATACATGATTTTTGAATCATTGAATGTTTTCAAACTTTAAAAGAGATATCAAATTTATTTTTAAGCTTAAAATAAAATTAATTAGTGTTAAATTTAAATTAAATAGCAGTGACATCTTACGATTTTTTTTATAACTATTATAATTAATATTTTTAATATAGTTGGTTACAAAACCAATTTTAATTTGATATAAAAAACTTTTATATTTATTAAATAGATGTCACTTTCACAAAATTGTTTATTTTTATTGGTTTACCTTTCAATTGATAGATGCTGCCGCTTATATAAAATGCTTCTAATATTATTACGAATTCAATTAAATCTCTCAGTTTTAATTATAAAAAGTATTTTTGTATTGACCAATGATGTCGCTAAATTTTTTAAATAAATTCAATGCAAGAAGAACAAATTAGGTGTCTCGAAGCTTGAAGGTGCAGACAAGAAGGTAGGTGTTGTCGAACAGATCGGCCAGGTAGGAGAATGGAATTTGGAGTCGGCCGTGGGAAAGGAATGCGATCGCAGCACGTATCGGCCCAAAGGCGCCAACTTCAAACACAATGAGCCCTTAACACTCTGTGCGTACTTTACAATAATTCATCTCCATCGATTGCATTTACCAAAAAAAAATTCGGGTGTGGCCAACCCATGACTTTATCCATATATTTGAGGAATACAAAGAGTAACGAAATTAATTTATAAGTACGTAAGTTAATAAAACGCATGCATACCACCACACTAACCAACATACATACATACATATGTACATATCATAGAATCACTGTGTTGAGTGCGCGCGCGTATGTAAAATACGATCTTCGGCATATATTCAAATAGGAAAAACTGCCACTTTCGGTCATCAGAAGTTGACTAAAATCACAGTATCTCTTAAGGCTAACGTGAAAACTATAGATATGAAATTTCGAGAAAATTCCCGGTGCGGTTTCGGAAATATTTTGCGGTAAACTTTTCAACAAAAAAAAAAAACCTACTTCCGGTTGACTAATTTTATTAATTTATTTTTTTTTAAATACAAATTTTTCTCAAAATGACAACATTACAATATTGTGACGATACCACATATTTAAAAGGCCGAAAAAAATAAAAAACAAAAAATCGTTCAAGAGTAAACTGCCATTTCCGGTAGTCAGATGTTGACCAAAATCACAGTATGTCTTACGGCTAACGTGAAAACTATAGATATGAAATTTGGACAAAATTCCCGGAGCCGTTTCGGAAATATTCTGTGGTAAAAGAATTTTAGTATTTTCTACAAGAAAAATACCCTACTTCCGGTTTACTGATGTTGACCAAATTCGTTATGACTCTTACACCTTACATGGAAATAATAGATATGAAATTTCAGCTTGATAGACTTGACAGTTTTGGAGAAAACACGCATACAGACACACACACACATAATACACAGACATACAGACATACAGACAGACATACAGACATACAGACATTTTTTAGAAATCATGAAAACGTGATCAGGGGATGATACCTGATACAAATCAGTCAAAATCTCGAGGTCGAATTTTCGCACGATCACAATACTTTATCCGATTAGGATAAAGTAAAAAGTTCACTGTCAGCTGAAACGTTTAAGTAGATACAGGGGAAGTAGAGCACGCACGCGAATATAACCCTTTCGTGACTGCTTTCTTTCGCTGCCTAGTCACTCTTGTCTGATTCTAATCAATTTCTCGTGTCTCGGCGAGGGTCACTATTCAGTATTCATGGTATTTACCCGGACCCAGATTGCCAGCTGATTAATTCACCGTAAGCCCACCGTTTACATTTTTGTTTGAAACTTGTCGCCATGGAAACGCGCCCTGCAAAGTTAGCGTTCAGTTGTCAAAAACCTTTGAAAGCTTTCCAAGCTTCTCTACAATATTGATGAGCAATATATACCTAACAACTGAAGCAATGGTTTCAATTTTAAACTATGAATTATAACTTATAACCATCCTGACAAAATCGTATAAAATTGATGCCACTGAGTCTACGACGGAGATGAATTAGCAGTTGAAAAGCAAATGAACATTTATATACTCACTTACTAAAAATAACCAATGTTTTCTCTGGAATTAAATTAATTGGAAAATGTTCGCTATACGTGCCAAAATTGAGGCCACTCACGTGAGTAATACCGATTCCGCCCAAAATGTCTGGGTTTTAAAATTGATTACTGCCATTAGAATATGGGTCGACGCATTCGAGCAACTACCCCTTTGCACGTAGAAAACTGCTATTTTATTACAATCAAAATTTCTGACGGCAATCCTGACACGACGACATACATATATGAGTAAGCTCTGCGACTAGAGACTACTTATACTTGGTGTTTATTTTACCGTGTAAATTAGGTTTATATAGTATGCAACATACTTGTCCTGAGGGATCGATCAAGCACCGGGTGACCCAGTTGATTTCACACTGCAAAAGGCTTTGAACGTATACGGGAGGGGTAAAATACGACATCGGAAAAGAGAATGGTTTCGTAGTGCAACGAACGAACGGATGGAAATTTTCCTAGTCGAAGTTTTCCTGGAAAATTTGCAAGTTAAGCTGGCATGCGACGTCGCTAACGATCAAAGGAAAACCCGTAGAGTGCTCGAAGGGTAATAGATTAAATAAGACACTGTGAAAAGATGCGATAGATGGGACATGAAATATACAAATATAGGTTTCAATATCTACTTCAAGCTTTGTTTGATTTTAATTGATGCTTCACATTAAAAATATCGATTAAAATTAATTAATTAACAATACCCATACTATATATATTTTTATTGTGAATAGCATTTGGGACTCGGCTCGCTTTTTATACATTATATATGGCTCAATCTGACAGTCACACACATAAATGAGTAGTTGTGGCTTATGTGAATCACTGTGACCTCAACGCGATTTTATTTGATACTTGACCTGTCACTGTAATAAAAAAAATCAGTCAAAATCTCGAGGTCGAATTTTCGCACGATCACAATACTTTATCCGATTAGGATAAAGTAAAAAATCGGGTGTAGCCAACCCATGACTTTATCCATATATTTGAGGAATACAAAGAGTAACGAAATTAATTTTTTAAGTACGTAAGTAAATAAAACGCATACACCACCACCACACCAATCAAAATACATACATATGTATGTACATATCATGAAATTACTGTGTTGAGTGCGCGCGCGTATATAAAATACGATCTTCGGCATATATTCAAATAAGAAAAACTACCACTTCCGGTCGGCGGATTTTAATCAAAACCTTATCAACTCTTAAATTTTATATGATAATTATAAATATAAATTTTCGACTTGATCAATAGGGCAGTTTCTGAAATATTCTGTGGTAAAATTTTCGACAAAAAAAAAAAACCCTACTTCCGGTTGAATGATTTTAATGATTTATTTTTTCGTAACTAGCAATTTTACTCAGGAGTACAAAATTATAATATTGTGACGATAGTACATATTTAAAAGGCCGAAAAAAATAAAAAACAAAAAATCGTTCAAGAGTAAACTGCCATTTCCGGTAGTCAGATGTTGACCAAAATCACAGTATCTCTTAAGGCTAACGTGAAAACTATAGATATGAAATTTCGACGAAATCACCGGTGCAGTTTCGGAAATATTCTGCGGTAAACTTTTCGACAAAAAAAAAAAACCTACTTCCGGTTGACTAATTTTAATAATTTTTTTTTTTTTAAATAGCAATTTCTCTCAAAATTACAACATTACAATATTGTGACGATACTACATATTTAAAAGGTCGAAAAAAATAAAAAACAAAAAATCGTTCAAGAGTAAACTGCCATTTCCGGTAGTCAGATGTTGACCAAAATCACAGTATGTCTTACGGCTAACGTGAAAACTATAGATATGAAATTTGGACAAAATTCCCGGAGCCGTTTCGGAAATATTCTGTGGTAAAAGAATTTTAGAATTTTCTACAAGAAAAAAACCCTACTTCCGGTTCACTGATGTTGACCAAATTCGTTATGGCTCTTACACCTTACGTGAAAATAATAGATATGAAATTTCAGCTTGATAGACTTGACAGTTTCGGAGAAAACACGCATACAGACACACACACACATAAGTACACAGACATACAGACATTTTTTAGAAATCATGAAAACGTGATCAGGGGATGATACCTGATACAAATCAGTCAAAATCTCGAGGTCGAATTTTCGCACGATCACAATACTTTATCCGATTAGGATAAAGTAATTAACCACGGAGTGTAGAGGTTCAATGCCACATACTGCGATTAACTTCAAATAACTTACGATTATAATCTTAAAATATGCAATTTCCACTTTAATGTAAACTTTTTACAATGGTATGAATAATGAGAAACATATGTACCTAGTATATCAATTATAAGTTTTTGAGATTTTTTATACATTTTAGTTTCTGGGATAGATTTAAAATATAATCGTGTACATGTACACAGTCAACGTTAATCATAAATAAGACAATCGTGCAAACGTCGAATTCGTATCAATTTAAGTTAGTGTGAATTATTGTCCATTGGAAAATATTCCCGTTAAACGACACTGATTACATTCCTTAGATTCAACTTTTAACCTATGAATCGTTAACGATTTCGTTAATAGTCGAGTGAGATCAAATAAATCATATTTAATCGCCGATTCCATAATAGATGTTCAATAACTTTGCATCGAATATCACATCGTTTAAAGAATATGTACATATGTATGTAGGTATATTCTTTTTAACCCAAATAAGAAGCAATCAATAGTAATTTCATGAAAAATGATTGTACCTTCAGAACTCTACAATTCTTGATGCATTCAGTTGTTAAGCTGCCATTTAAAATTTTCATACATACATATGTACCTATGTATGTATGTATGTATAAAATGAACAAATTCGGTTTATCTTTGATTTTACACTGCAATGCGAAGGAATAGGATTATTAGCAAACTTTGCGAGGATTTTCTTTGTTTCCCGGAAACAGTCATCAGCAGTAAGTTTGTGTGCACGAATACTTCATCGCATAACACGCCACACAAGCACTTAGTATTTCCACAATCGAAGTATAGTGTGCTCCAAATTTATCAACGAATATATAAACTCATTATTTATAATTCTCGCATGGGTGCGATGAACAAGTGATAGTTTTGTACAGTGAGTTAGAAATAACGATTTTTATCCTCATGTTTGTTCATACCTATATCTATGTGTAGTATCGAAGTTCACTGTAATACTGTAGTGAATAATATCTATGAATATAACTTGTGATTGGTTGTGTGTGGGGGTATCTTCGTGCGTTTGACCGCTTGAAGGATTGATGCAATTGAAGAGAGGTTCGTTTGTTGTCCAATTTGCTTCTAATTTAATGAAGGAATCGTCTTCAATGGATGATGAATGAAGTGGAGTTTAAAAATAGCTGATAGTTTAATGTCACGTTGAGTATATTTATATTGTACATACATACATACATACATGAGACATTTCTAAATGTATGTACGTACATATGTATAGTGAAACGACATTTTACATTGGGTTTATTTTTTAAATGTATATTTTCTTCATTTTTATGTACATAAAATATCAGCATTATTACAATAAACCTAATACTATACAATAAATTTACAACAACGAATTGACACGAAATCAACTACGCAATAAATTATTAACATTTTTCAGATCTTCGAGCGTTATAATAATTGGAATGCAAAATGACAATTAACTATTGGTGACTCTTTATAAAACTATATTCAATTCTATGTAGACAACATCAACTGGCAACTTTAACACAATTGACACAACTAAAACATTTCAAATACATATATAATATTTTTATATACACATTACATTATAATAGGATGAATTTAGTCACAGCTAAAAATATAATTTTGATGAATAAAGAAGTACACCGATCTCTTGTTATTGACAATCAGTTCGTGGGTAGGTAGGTACTGCTTCTGTATTTCAATGTAGTGCATGTGTGCAATTTGAATATTTAAGCTAACACCAAACCTAACCTAAATTCTAAAGGAAATAAAATTTGACTATAATTTTCGATATGAAAATTGCACATTTAAACCATCACAGTACTGCCTATCAAGCAATCGGCCTGATTGCCGTTCTCCAACAATTCGGAATATCCTGATTCTACACTGCAAGCACTATCACTATCACCTCTATCGGTTTCGCCCTCGTACTTTAGGCCGAAGTCTTGGGTTTTGGAGACCTCAGTCACTGAATGGACAACGCTGTCGACGTCACTGATATTTTCACTGATTGCATCATCTGGGGGAAAGGTAGAGCATCTCATGTAGGCGGCTTTAGCACTGGTGAAGTACGTTGGGTACTTCTCACCGAGGGGGACTAGACTCACTTCATCGCCACAACTAGGGGGACCAGTCTCCCCAGACGATGAATAACAAGCACTGTCGCTCGGACTGGAGCTGGTCATCTCACCAACCTGGTTGTCATTCGAATTTCTATTGAATTTTTTGCTGCAGTTGCTCATCGCCGATGACCTCATAGAACTGTTCCTCTCCCTGAGGAATAATTGCTCGAAGCTTTGAACTCTTTCGAGGACGCTCACTTTCTCCACATTCTCCTGATAGTCTTGTTGCATGACCGTGCACGGTAGGGATGTCATTTCAATATCGGAAGAAGTTACAGTACTAGCCGTTTCGCAACCGCTCGATATTGATCCTTCGTCGCTGTCCAAGACTAGATAATTTGCTTGGTTGCACAACTGTTCCAAAATCGATTTCTCGTTATCTTTCTGTGAAGCGTTCCCTGCACTCTTTTGATAGTCCGTTTCACAATAGAAGACCTCGTTATCTTCGTCGGTAGTTACAGGTAGTAGACCTTGCTCACTACTTTCGGACAAGTTTGAGAACGTAAACGACACGTGATTGGTCAAACTCGGAGATCTTTTAGTAGGCGGATCTAGTATTTCATCGTTTGCATTATCGAAATCGCAAATAACCGAAGCATCGTTGGGAAAGTCTGAATTGACATTTTGAAGGTCTTCAGAGAATTCTTTGTCAGTATTGGTAATGTCTATATCGTAACTTTGGTACCTATGCGCATTAGTTTCGCCCATTTGACTCTTCGTCTCTGGTAAACTAATTTTTCTGAAGTGATCACATTTCCGTCTACCCAGCGTGTATGACGGGAATATGTCGTCGACTTTACAGCAAATTTTTGCCGATGTCGAATCTTTGGTCCAAGTGTTTTTGTTATTGATTTCGTTTGTCGCTGCGGTTTCTTCTTCTTCGTCCTCTTCGGAGACCATCTCTTCTATCGCCATCAGTTTAGGCGCCGATTTCGATCTTTCTAAAGGTGGCTTATAATTATTTCCACCGACACTCAAAAGAATCTTCCTTCTGGGCATACTAGGATTTTCATATATACAATTGGCTAAACTCAACCGTGCATTTTGACGGGCGATTTTGTCCTTTTTAAACTCTAATAATGCTTGGTGTATTTTGTTTTGGAGGTCAGTGGTTATTCTCTTTGAGGTGGATTCCTTCGAACAGAGGACAGCATGACAGCGCAACTCGTGTTTCAGCTTTCTACCTTCGTGTCGGTATACCCAACAGAATATTTTGGGAAACTCTGGTGGTGTTGTGCAGAAAGTGATACGATGAGCCCAGTACTCGGTGAGACCATGCTCTTTTGTAACTCCTTTCAGTCCAGAATTGGTAATGGACAACTTCATGACGACATCAGGTTTCGAGGATTGGTTGTAGTTTCTCCACAAAGTCGACAGCGGTTTGTCCACGCAACCTTCTCCTGCAACAAAAAAAAAAAGATGCATTAAAAAGAGTTACGTATGTACACTATAATAACAGTAAACTCATGCTTTTTTAGGTGATTCGTCTTGATCGGTTATTGCTCAGCGCGAATTTGCTAATTCATCACTTTCTATCCGTCTACATACATTTCACTCATGCTGACACACAAAATATGTAACTAACGATGTTAAGTAACTGGATTGAAATTATTGTATACGTATGTGTAAATCTAAACTGTTATCTAAGCATGTGTGTCGACAATTTCCTGTGTGTTGCGATAACGCACAAGTTGAGAAAACTTAAAAGCTAGTAGCGAAAAATTGCGCACATATGCTGAAGTGGAATGATGTTAGATCGATGTTTAATTCCATGAACCAAAGATAAACATCAAAACAACACAATGCTATTGAAAAATGATTCTTCTTTTATAATATTTTACATTCGATTCTTATTATTATAAAATATAAAGCTAAATAACCTTTGCATCTTTGCGTTGAACAATATAGCAATTAACCATTTGTCACTCGCACTAGAATAAAATATTATTTAGTAACTACCTTTAAAATTACCATCACGTGTATGAAAACAAAAACTTTAAGTTATTACAACTAATCGGTCTTTTTTTGACACAAAAAATATATGAAAAAATCGCGGTACGAAGATCAAAGTTTTACGGCATGTCACATTATATGTAGGAATGTAATGTGCGCTAGAGATATTTAACAAGTCACATTTACTAAATGCATGACGAATATTCAACAACTATAACTAACTCGTTTTATTTATATTCACATTTGAGTGACGATACTTTCAAAAAGTAATTATTATGCATATCGCTTTGAATTGGACCAATACGTATTTACGATTGAAATGTTAAAAATCAATGTTTCGCATTCCAAATTAACTATAGAGCGGTGAACTCAATGCCGGTCATTTCACTAGATATAAACATAATTTCATTGCACCCATTGCGATAACTGCAGTTATGCTACCGATGGACCGAGCGACAATCGTAACCCACGATGGATTCAATTACGCCATTTCCCCGCGACAAAAAGGTTAAAATAAGCGGTTCGCTACCTTTTCGCGATTCGTCAACTCAATAAAATAGGTCGTCACGCGTCACGGCCGACGAGAGATTCAATTACTAACTATTCATCGGCTCAGTTTCAAGTTCACTGACAACGGCAGATAGACATTGAAATTAAAATAAAAAAAAAGAAACAAGGAAAAAATGTGCACACCGACTTATGAGACTTTTCCCATGAAAAGGCGTTTCAGAAACGCTATGAGAAGTGGCATTGTTAGCGATCAACCCATGACCCAGACCGTGCGAGACCAGTCCACAGATCGCGGACCGATTTAAGCGCAAAAGAAAAACAAAACACGGGTGATAGATTTGGCAATGACCAAAACAATCAACAACAAACGAGTGCCCCCGCAATCAGCAATTTGTACGTGGTAGTAAATAGACGAGAGAGTAGTAGTACTACGTTAAAGATGATTGACGTGCTCGCACCTCAACAATAATATAATATGCGTAGTTGCAATCAACGCATTGCGCACAAGCCAAATGGGCGAATTAACATTTTGAATTTCAGGAAGTGCATCCTCCAGTTGACGAATTACACAGTCGATTGGATATTCGGTGAGATTTTCACGCGCAGAGCACGTCCCGTCAGATAAATGAGGAAATCCTACTCACGTTGCATTCGCGATTATGCTAAAAAAATAAAACACATTAGATCGGAACTACGCGACCGATTTGATCACGTTCGGGAATTCCTCACTCGCACACGCACACGTGCACTTATTATACAATATTTCAATCAACAAGTATATTAATCATCGGTCTTTGTATTATTCAAATCAAAATTCAGTACGTTTTACAGCGACATACACCTCCGCTCTCGTTGTGGCTATTTTCATACCTAATCGCAGCAAAAGGAAAATTGGGTCAGCATCAACTGAGACTGGGATTATAAATAAGCGTTTGTGGGACAGGAAGGACGACGACATCGCAAACGGACAAAAACAACAGCACTGTGTATATTGCAATTAAATTATAATCGATATCGAACGTTGTGTGCTTTTTATTTTGTTATTAGTAAATATTATTACTATGATGTATGTACAATAGTCTAATTACTACATATATGCGTTCTGATCGTAAAACGCATCTGTTTATATCTGTGTTGCGATGCACTTCCTGCGATTGCATCCGTGCGAATCGGCACGCGATTTCATACACAATGTATAGGATAGGTACATACATTCATACATAGAAGGGTCAATGTTTAAAGTTAAACCATGTTCGATGTTTCACATTTAAATCATCGCAAATACACATAGCTCCGAATGTGGTATTATTATGCGGAGGCCTTGATGCGAAGTTAATGAAACGATCGTTTCAACGTGAAAATTCTCGAATCGTACAAGTCTGTGCGATCAGCGCGAAGTGCACGTTCAATCTAGCGGCGATTTCCTGGAAGTTCAAGGAAAATCGCTATGATTGAATAAAGGAAAAAATGAACTTTTCAAGGATGTTGCGGATTTATTATCGGCGTTGAGGCGACTACAATTAATTGTGCTTCGAATACAGGAAGAGGAATTGTCGAGATTTAAAAGCTGTGTCGTCGATATTTAGAAAAAAAGCGCACCGGCATAATTTCGTAGCACGTACTTTGGATGAAAAACAAGCCATAATCTGAAGGATGAAAAAAAATCAATACTAATTAAATATCGATGTACAAAGTTTAATGATATCTTTACACAAATACGTAAAATTATAGTATTTAAAGCACAGCACTTTTAGCATTGAAGTGAGGTCTAAATATTCGAGTCTGGATCATGGTTAACAGTTATCTCATCTTTCAGGACGTTGACCCTTCAAACAAACGCAATAATTTCAAATATGGCGTTAAATAATTTAACCATGCTAATTTTTATACTAAAACATCGATTTCTACTTTTTTTTTTTTATATTCAGAGTAAAACACGTACGTATTTGATAAATCCAAGTGAGGTCAGATTCGAACGCTCGTCTGAATAATTCATTAAATTATTTAATGAACAAAAAAATCACGGTCGTCGCTAGAACACTTAACAGGTATATGTATGTAGAATAATTTCAAAATATTTGATTCTGAAATGAATACCTATACATAGATATTACACGCTTTTATAAATTATCCGACAATGTGTTGAAACAACTCAAATAAGTACCCATGTATAAGTCGGCGTACTTACCGTATTATTAGGTCGATTGTTACAAACAAGTTAAGCGAAAGATAATTTTTGACGAGTGAAGAAAGCGGTACAATTAACATGACAAATTATCGCCAACAGTCAACGGGTAATTTTCCATTGCAAAGTAAATTTAAATTTACATGAAAATGAGAACGAAAATGCACTATAAGCGCAAATCGATTCAATGTAAGGAATCGTGAACTTTATCAAGTGAACTTCGGCGATATGAAATGACGCTTTTATATGGATCAAAAGATCGCGACAGTAAGCAAAACGTGACAATGGAAACGTTGGATTTGAAAATGGGGAATTTAATTCAAGTAATTGAAGCACCCTGTCGTCACCTCGGCCTCATGTCATTAATATAATATTATATACGAGCACATCATGATGTCATGCGTGGCATTCGACACGAATATGTGTACACACGAGACAAAGAAAGCCATACATTTGAAGCAGAGGAGGTTTGACCAGACTGAGAAAAGGTGGTTCGCCTAGATAGCCAACGGCATCTTCACTTGTGTAATCGACGAAAACTTATCTATATTTAAGTCCTCGTTCATCGATTTTATTCAATACCCGAATAAACATTACACAACGACAATTGCATTATAATCCTTAACACAATTTAGCATGTAAGATGATTTGCGAAGGTGATAGTGGATATCAATCAAATTCGACGCGAAATTTTTCCGGTTGATTGTAATGGTGCGTTAGTTTAACGACATTACCTATTAAATATGCACATATTGTGTTTTGCAAAGTGAGATTTTACGATGGAGAACACAAGCACTGTGCATTTGCGAATAATCCAATATACGTGTACCTACATATACTAGGAATGCATTAGACAAGCATTGCACAATGGAAACGAATAATGTTCCATTTTAATGGACAGTAAACACTTGGAAATGGCGAGTACGCTTTTAAAAAAAAACTTCGATGGTGAAATGTACGCATATATCAATCCGAATGTTATCTCAATGATTATTGCAAACGAAAAAGTTGAATAAAATAAATTAAAAAAAAAAAGTGTAGCTTTTTGACCTTCAACTTTACCTTATTATATTAGAAGCGTCGATAGTAAATTACAGCTATAAATTACAATTGAATACAGAAAAATACTGAAATCCATTACAATGCTACGTATATTCGTAAATCAAATAACATAAATCTATTTCGCATGCGAAATACAGACCTACATAAAAAAATTATTCGTGTACTGCGCACAGTGCACACACCTATAGAGTATAGATACATAATATTTAAATGCATTGTATTTCAACGACAAATAACAGTGCAAACATTCATTCGATTAAATTCTCAAAATTACTGCGATTTGCACCAGTTTGCATTCAATGTACCTACATATTTGATATACAAATAGTACAATGGATATCTGCTTTTCATACAATCCAAAAAAAATCAGTATTATTTTTAAGTAATCATCAATCAACATCATAACATTGACAGTACTAGCACAATTTCAGGATTTTCAGTGCATTGTATTTTCAAATCAATAATGGAAATGGATAGTATTTTGTTACAAAAATTCAATTTAATGTAAACGAGAACAAAAATTTATAGGCAAAGAGAAGGCTTTAGAGGTGACAGTACTAGCGCCTCCAATACAAAGAATGCCGTTTGTAAACAGATTGTATCATCTGTTCCTTAGTGGAACAAACGTGAATATCAAAACGTAAATAAGTAGCATTTTAACTACGTTATTTATTTAACTGCCTACATATATACATACATACATATGTATATATATATAGATACTAGTCATACAACATCACAATTTGTAGCCGACATCGATGGACCAGTCCGTCCAGTTGTGAACAACAAACGAGGAGTTTCGCGACCTCCACAGAGATTGGCGAGTTCCGACGATCCGTACCTGTACCAATATCGATCGAAAAAAAATATTAAGGTCGGTGTATATTAATACGAATTTATAGCCGATATCGAATCGCGTACCTCGTGATTAAATTATCGTCGAAAAAATGAACTGCGGTGGAAAAAAAGCCGTCGGCAATGTTACGGTAAAGTTACCCAAGCGTTTGCCTGGTCTCCAATACCGTATACGCTTCCATATTGCGAAATTGCGAATTGCGCGAACTTTACCGTCTGTTTCGTCGGACTTTTTGACTTTTCTAGGCTGTATATTGTTATTAGCCGTGGTCGTTGTGCGAGTTTTTCGTATACGTTCGACCATTTCGCTATAGAATTCCAATTGTGAAAATGCGAGCAATTTGACTTTTAAATGAAGAATCGAACGAGTCCAAAACGCGCTCATAATAATAAATTCCAATTAATCATTATAATTGCAATTGATTTCTCCATAGGCAATTGATTTCTCCATAGGCAATATATGAATACTAAGCTCAAAAACGAGCAAATTTTCGAGCTAAAACGACTATATTTCCAATATTGCAAAAACTGGTTATACAAATTTTTGAAATTTACATTTAAAAATGTATTCTGATTAACAACGACTATGTCTACTGAACAAAAGGACAAATAAAAGGCAGTGTGTCTGAAAGAACAATTGTGAAAGTGACGTTTGTGACATGCGTTTCAAATACAAGCACTCATTTTAGTGACATTCTATCGTTGAATATTTTGATGAAATTATTTGAAAAAAATTTACATAACATCGTTAAATATAATCGTAGTCAAATAATAAAGTAAATAAATAAAATCCCATGGAAACATTTACATTTATATGATTATTGTTTTTACAATCGGATTTTCGGTGGAGTTTTGCATGCAAATATTACGAATGCACATAATTTAATTAAATCACTGCGGTGCATAAAAGCCAGTAGGTACTTTATTTTGAAAATCATCTCAACGGATTATCATACTTAGAATGTGTAATTTGAACGTGAGTTTACTATCAATACCTACGAGGAAAATTATTATTATAAAATATGCGGGTATAATCGTCCGTACGACCGATAAATTATTATTAATAAATACATGCACATGCGAGATATTCGTATGTAAATTTAATTGGAATCCACATATAAGACATAGAAGAAAGTTAGAATACGTCGATAAGTAAAAATGATTATAATTATTGAAATAAATTGTTAAATCGACCGAGACGTTTCTATTGCACGTGTTTATAATATAATCATATAAACACATTATCTGATATTTCACTATCCATTACATATAAAAAATTGCTTCCGTATTCGAAAAATTGTTATGGATCATTTTCCGTTATTGTTCATGATATTTTTTTAATGATTTAAGAGCAGTAGTTCGCTCGCTGTACGGACACAAAATATTTAATTACGAGTTGAAATTACAACGACATCAAACGCGATAGAAAGTGTCGCTTATTTCGAAATTTATCGTGCAGACGAGGAAGCCCCAACAGGTACCTATTATTAATTATTATATTAAATTTCGGCATGGTTAAAAACAAAGTGAACCGCGAAAATTGAGAGTTGGCGTACTGCGTATTGTTTTACTGACGTCAAACAACGCCTCACTAATTTGATATACGCGGAATTTGCGAATTATGTAGATATAAACGAAGGTAAAAAAATATGTGATAATTTTTATTCTAGTGCTAACTGGACGATATGCTATTCCGAGAATGTCTATGACAACGTTTTATACCTACAGGAAACAGTCGCGGTTTCATTTCGAGTAATGCGTTTCGGGAACATGGCTAATCGATAACGAAACCGCAAACTTTGACGCGTTAACTTGACAGTCTTAACTAGTTGGATATTACGAATCAATTTAGATGAACGTATTACACATATATGTACCTAAACTTAAGCCCTATCTCTGTTTCTGCGTAATTTCAATAAAATAATAAACAAATAAGAGTTTATAGTATAAATATGATAAGTCGAACCGAAATCGCCAATGATTAGTAATAATGAAAAGTTCGACAGTGGAATCGTCCCACACGATTCTCCAAGTGTCAATCTGAGTATTGCCTTGAAAGTGAACTGCATAACAAACACAATCTGAAACAACTGGTTATCAATCGTTGGCCATAAGGCGATCGACCGGTTGGTTCGGGAGCCCTTGAAGCGTGAAGAACACGAACCAGAATCTGTCTTGGTTGAATCCCGCCACGCTACCACATACCCACATATGTATTATGAAATGGTGGTTTTTCGATGCACATTAGTACAGACTGGCTCCATTAGTTCAACAGCATCCCGACGAGATAACATCTGCACGTACAATTGATTGGGCGTCGTGTGCGACGAGCGTCACAAACGTCACATGAGCCAGAACTTCCAGATGAGGCGAGACTCGTTCCTCCCACACACATTCGGTTCATTGAAAACAACGAGTTCTGCGAAAAGGTGAATAAAACGTGAGATTGAATCACCGTCGAACTGTTTCACCCTTTGGCGTCGGTACTCACTATATAAGGAGAGGACATTATAACTGTGCTAATTTCTAAACTATAGCAATGGTAGAATTTGTACAGTAAATAATCCGAGCGTACGCTTATCTATAATATACACTGGATACTAAAAAAGTATAATTGATAGTTATTTATACCTAGGACAATTGGTGAACAATGAAGGCGCTGAAGCGCTTTCGGAAGAATGAACACACATATAAAGGCTGCCAATTAAGTCTGTCAAATCCACTTCAATTTATCTTTAATTTATCGCTGAAGACGTCGTCATTCCCAAACTCATGGAAATGCACGAAAGTCACGCCGATTCACAAGAAGGGTGATAAATCGCTAATTGACAATTACAGACCAATTGCCATAGTTTCTTCGCCAGCCAAGTTAATGGAAATCATTTTACATAAATACATCTACCATCATGTAAAACCATTTCTCATTGACCAACAACATGGTTTTCGCCCCGCCCGGTCTACAACAACTAACCTCCTGTCTCTCTCCAACTTCATCACGAAATCGATGGACTCGAACGTTCAAGTTGATGTGGTTTATACTGACTTCAAAAAAGCGTTCGACAAAGTCGATCATAGTATTCTTATCCGTAAATTGTTTGATCTCGGTTTTTCATATAATATCACAAAATTGTTTGTTGATTATCTGAGTGGGCGTTGTCAATTCGTGAAATATGAATCTCAATATTCCAATGTGTATCCCACATTCTCTGGAATACCACAGGGTTCCAATTTGGGTCCATTGTTGTTTCTTATATTTATTAATGATATCCATACAGTCATTTCTAATTCCATTCTGTTATTGTATGCTGATGATCTCAAGGTGTACAGAGATATTCGAACGACAGCAGATTTCACTGCTCTGCAAAATGACTTAAATTCGCTGTGGGAATGGGCATCTGATAACCATTTACCATTTAGCATAGAGAAATGTCATGTCGTTTCTTATTCCCGATCTCTTGCACCTTTAGTACATCCATATAGTCTTGGTGGAAATATATTAGAAATGAAACTTTCCACAAGTGATCTCGGGATTACGTTTGAAAGCAGGTGGAAGTTTGTGGTGCATATCTCAGACATACATATGTAACAGGGCGTCAAAGATGCTAGGATTCGTCGTGCGTAATGCTCATCATTTCAACGATATGAGGGTATTACGCCTTATTTACGACACTTTGGTCCGCAGCATCTTGGAATCTGGTTCTATTATATGGAATCCCAGAGAAGTCAAGTATAATTTACAGATTGAAAGAGTTCAGCGGAAATTTCTCCGATACCTATACATGAGACAATACGGCTACTATCCCTCACTGTATCCTAGTGCTTTTGTTCTAGGTACATTGGGATACAGCACTCTGTCATCTCGTAGGGATAAACTCCTTGTGAATTACTTCTGTAATTTATTGAGAGGTGACATATGCAACCCACCAATCCTCGAGGAGATGAAGTTGTGGGCTCCTGCACACTTCAATGCCTCAATTCACTTGCGCAACATTTGGATATTTTTTGCGCTACGCACCATCAGATCGCCACATTTCTCATGCACTTTAAATTTTAATTTTGTTTGTAATAATTTTATTTATTTATTCTTTGCTGATTTGCTGATTTTATGTTAACTTTTAATTTGATTATTATTAATACTTTCTAATTATTATTTAATTGTGTTTAATTTAAATTTAATGTAATTCGATTATACATACATATATATATATTTTTTTTTTACTACCATTATTTTATACATAATGTTTTTTTTTCATGTCTCGCCATAGTGACGAATTGGGGAAACCTGTTATGTCACTATGGTATAATTTGTAAATAAATAAATAAATAAATATAGTTTTTAAACCCAACATCCCGCTATGCTTAAAAAAGAAGGCATACTGCCAGTTATGACGCATGGATGCTGAATTCAAGAATCTTACGTAAGATCCAGTGCACACAGAGAAGCATGGAAAGATGTGTACTTGGTATAACAAGAGATCGTAAGAGGAATACATGGATAAGAAGCATGACCAAAGTGGCAGATATAGCAAAACGTGTGAAAAAGTCGAAGTGGCAATGAGCTGGATACATTTCGATGGCGAGAAATACTGCAATGGTATCCAAGAGGGTGTGAAAGAAAGCAAAGTAGACTGAGTGGACGATGGGCTCATGAATTGAGAAGAATGTGTGGATTCAAGTGGATGAAGATTACTCAAGACAGACAAGAATTGAAGACGATTGAAAAGGCCTTCATCCAGCAGTGGATGGTGAACCGCTGAAAATGATGGTGACTTAAAAAGTTCGCTTCGAGCTATGTAGTGTAATTACAACAAAAATGATCGATAAACTATTACGGTGGAATCGGATGAAATAAACAAGGAAGTTGCTAATAGAGGTGTAATACGAAGACATAGAACAGAAATGCATTTTTAATGCACTGCAATATTGTAAACAATATTATTACGCCGTGCATAGTAAGCAATCGTTACGATTTCGCCTCGAAAATTACGACACGCTTACAAATTGCATTGAGTAATTAGTTTAAAGGAGAGTTTGCTCGTAAAGTCACGCGTTAAATCGCCGAGAGATAAACTCGTTTGGGAGAAAGTCGCCGAAGACATTCGAGCGAAAATGCAACTCACAATGCTTTTGTATCGCATTTGCAAGGAAACGATCGAACGGGGAGAAATTTCATATAATAATAATGCGTATTATTACGTTGGGAAGTTTAAAAATGTACACTTGTAAAGAAAAAACGTCAAATTTTACGATGCATATCATTAAAGAAAGTGATTCTCCTATTGTGCATTGTTGTATTCTGACAAGATTTTGATACAAGCAAAAAATTATAGTAAATATTGTATTGTAATAGATTGAATTGATTTAGAACCTGTATTTTCTTTATTATTGTTTACAAAAATAAACAATGGAATTCTTTCAGCGTGTAGTCACTAAGACGTCATTCAATAGAAAAAATGACTTCTTCAATAAATTGGTCACACTTTACTGGTAAATCGTCAACGCACGCACGGCTATGCTAATGATGTAATGATATACGTATAATGTATTATAGACATCATTAAAACTTTTATTTCGATCGTTTGTGATTGCTTATTTGTATTTTTGATTAAACTGTCATTATTGCTTTACATACAAATAATTAAGTACATAAGATATTTACGCGTTGGCTAGATTTTATTTTAAAGTTCACATATCGTGCGCGTGTTTGTGCACTTCAAGACCGCGTGTGAAAATCCCCTGAAATAATAACTGTACATAAATCGTTTAACAAAGAAAGTTATCGTCGAAACGACTGACTCGTGGAAACAATGCACAATTTCTTTTCGGATACATCTACCCAGGGACAAAAAAGTGTTCCGGCAAGCGCAGTTTACTTTGATTGTCGCACTTATCTGACGGTCGTTAAATTCACATTGCGTCCGTTTAAAAACGAAACGTCTCCATTTTGTACTGATTTTCGCGCGAAATTCCCATCGAAGACGAATCATAACACACTTACTGTAATAAATAATAAATAAACGCGTGAACGGAATTTACTTCACTTTTACGCCATTTAGCCGTGACATATCGATGAAGAGCACGAGACGAATTGGCGGCTAATTGTGACCATTAGCCGAAGCGAGAACAATCGACTAATAAGCACATAAATTATAATACATTTTAACTTTTCGTAAAGATATACATACATACATATTGTGATAAACACAAAAAAAACATGAAGATGAAATAAGTTTTGATACAAAATCATGAGTTTTAGGATTCATAGTGAGAGTACACAATGTATTTGTGGGAAGTCACCTATGTAGAATTTGCTAGTACATATGTACATACTATATGGAACCCGTTTTACCAGGATTCCATTACTTAACTGGAAAAAATTAACAAGAAGCTCCATGCGTACTCCATTTCCAGGTTTCGTTTTTCCTCTTCTTCCAATTTCCATGATTATGTCCGTCTGCGGTCTAGGCTTTGTATTTAAGCTATTAAATAATTTATCAGATAGCTCTTACTTGCTAAGCAGGATCCTTCTCCATTGTTCCACTAGATATGTTAGAAATCCTCCATTATTTCATTTGAATCTTTGTTCTACTAATTATTCGCAAAAATCCATCATTCATAGATCCTAATCGTTATTCAACGAAATTCCTGCACATATTGATCCTTTTCGCTATTCCTTGTCCTCCTTCAGATTTTCTTTACTCAAGTTCCTTTCCTGCTATAATTTGTTCTTTGTTTGTAAATATGTTGGCTGTATTGTATTATGTGGAATTAATTTTATTTTATATTGTACTTTATGAGCTGTTAAATAAACTAAGCTGTTTATGAGATAATAAATAAATTTCAGTAGGTATCAAATATAGTACAATTAAAAATTGGAAGTAACGTAACAAGTCATTAGTACTATTATACGTGGTTGCAAACGAAAACATCTGACAAGCGCTCAAACAAACGACCATTCGAAGAAAGTTTCTCGTTCTGTATTACGTTATTGCGAACAATTCATCATTTGCTATTATGTCACACAAAATTGCGTCAAATTTGACAGTGATACGCGTGTAAAATTCGTAGATCATTCACACTTTTATGTGCTTTATGATGAATTCGCTCAGAAAAACCGCAAATTGCGCAACGACCACGATTTTGTAACGATGATGACACATTTGCGGATAAAACGCACCGGATCATCTCATCGGACATCGGCCGTGGCACTCGCTCACTTTCTCCAGGTTACTGATCTTTCTCTCTCTCCTCGGTCATCGGTGAAATGTTAAGACCAGACAATAATTACGCCGAGAGTTCGTTTCGTTGTTTGCGTTGCGAAACCGGCTCGAATGACGCAGGTATTTCACGTGTGCTTTGATTGGCGAGAGACAGGTAAGAATGCACTCGTCGAACTTCCGCCATTGAAGAGTAATGGCGCCTGTGTCGACTTGGCGAGCAATTACACGGTTTTGAATTAAACAATCGAGAATTCAATACTTACACAAACACTAGAAGTACATACGTATCTAATTTTAAAGTGTATTTACCGGACGTACACTGTAAAAGAGAACGTGCGGCCACCCACTGGCGAATGTCAAACTTTTAATTGAACTCGTTTCGGTAATTGCGTAATTATAGCAAATATAACCAATTCGCACAATATATACATAGCTGATACTAAAAATGGAATTTTAACATGTTTTAATACACAAACAAAATACAAGTACCTATATAAATTCCTTAAAAAGTAACACGCTCGCTTTTATTACAGAGCCTCGCATAAATTTTATTTCAATTTACTGTATCATTATAGTGGGCTCAAGTCTAATTATTTAAAAATATATATTTTACGAAACATTCCACATTTACTGTTACATTAAGATTTCAAAAATTCATTAGAGCGAAACTGTTCGACCTTTTCACAGTACATATGTACATACTTAATAAGAAGCTAAAATAATAAAATTACACAGCGGCGAGCAAACATTTTTTAATTAATTAACCAATATGATATCCAACCGAAATTACGTAAAAACTAATGCATAACATATTGCACGTAGCAAATTAATATCTAAAATAGAACTACATACACACTATCCCACGCAAGATATGTACATACATTTGAATACATCAAACTACAGGAATGAAAAAAGTGTCACAACCGTACATTTATTATATACTCGCATTACAGTTACACAATAAATAAGAACACACTACACATCGTAGATGCTACATATACATATTGCATGATCATTTTACTTTCTACATTAGGTATGCGAAAATGTGCAACGCTACTATCTAAGATAGAAATATACAAAGTTTGAGAATCATAGTCAACAATTGCATCGATACAAGGGCATAAAAAGTGATACTGCTCGTGTCTACCTTTATAAGCTCACATTCCAAACGAGTGATTCTTTTGTTCGAACGGTTCATCAATTCCCTGAGTTGTGTGTGATTTAATATACCTATGTATGTATGTACGTCTAATTACTTATAGTACTCATCGTATCCATACTAAGAAACATACTAAAAAAAAATACTAGTCAGTACATTTTACAATTATAAATAAATAATAAATCGTAATTTACCGGCACTGTGAAAAGATGAAAATTGCACGCGTCGTTTGAGTGTTTTATTTACATATGTATGTATAGGTACGTATGAGAACAAAATACAATATTATTATGATTGCAGTGACAATTGTAAACGAGTTGAATATGAATTGTATTATCCTTCAAATCGTCGGTCAATTTAGTGACACTGCATTTGTTCGAAACGATTTGCGTAATGTCTATGTGAAAAACACGCACATCACCGCGAACAATATCCAATTTTGCTTTATTTGATTATAATAATGAAAATTCAACCGCAAAGTATACAATTTGCGTATACGCGAAATGAGTTAAACAACGCGTTTCCTAGTACAAATTGTATTTTCGCAAACAGAAACAGCCAATTCCGACTGTCGCCATTGGCGCAACTTTCATTAACGTGTATTTGCGATCGGATTAAAAAGAAAATCATTTCTCCCGGTGGAAAATATAATAAAAACAAACAAAAAAAAAATCCATATCTGATGAAGAATATACGTATTGTAATTTATTAACAGTTATTGTTGCGGAAAAAATGCGGAAAAGTGTGGGAAAACGCCATCGACACTCGCCCGGTAAACAATCGAGATTAAACGCATAAACTGTGTTTTTCCAACCGAGAATGTCATCGATACTTTCTAAAAAAAAAATCTCCAATAACACGCGATGAACGTTGACATTTTCCCTAGTCTCGAATACATACGTACATTGAAACGTTGAAAATCGACCACATACCTACAACCTACACTCAATGACCATCGGCTACGATGAAAGAAAGTACCTTTGTCATATTGTCATCGAATCACCGTGTGTTAAGTGTATGTCTGTACGTGTGTGTGTGTGTGTCCAGGTCTTCCCTAATGGGTTACTGTGATGGATGGTCCCGTTCATTACGGCCAATTGTACGTATCATTCAATTAAGCCTCACTGTTGCCACATTCTCCTGGCGGCTATATAACATAGGCTGAAAATGCGCCTGTTAAATATATCCTGTCAGATGTTGCGGACGGTCCATTAGATGCTAATAATAGCACAAAAAGAAAATAAAGGATCGGGCACAATCGAAAAACTCAACAATTGCAAAGAATTGTTTTCGATAGTAAAGAACCTAGCATACAAGGCTATACCGTGTACCCAATATGTACATATATACCTACGATAAACTAGTGAAGTGGATCTGAACAATGTCTGGAATAAATCGACTATTGAATATAGCCTAAGTGTGTATCTAAGTATTTTCAACACATGGGAATTATGTACATATACCTACATACATACATATTATACAGCAGGGCTTAATAGTGAAAATCTAACACGTAAGATTTCAACATTAATTTGAGAAACCTAAAATGGTCACAGGAATGCTTGAAAGTATTTTGAAACAGATTTATGTAAGTATGTGTCTATATTTATGTTTTTATTTACAAATAGGCACACGGCGATAATATCGCAGTACTTCGTTTTATCTCGAATCTCGCAGTTTGACATGTCCGAAGCGAGCGAAACGAATTTTACTTTCTCCGTCCATTAAAAACGCATTAAAAGAAACACAAAAATATGAATCTCCCTACTGGTACGAGTACGTACAACACGAAACTCTTCAAATTGCTCAATATGTACACATATTCTAAAGAATAATAACGTATTGCCGTGTACTTTTTACGGTTTCGCACAATTATTTATGGCAGAGCACGCGCGCCAAATAGGAAACTCCCAACACGTATGTAGATGCACGTGTCAACAGAAAAATTTTGATGAAATTCTCTCGTGCTGTTGATGTTGTTGTCATAATCGAGTGGATTACGAATTAGGACACGGACTAAGGACACCTCCGGTCGAAATGGCGTAATGACATCGTCCTCTGTTTGACATTTGACCCGACGTTGATCGACCCGAGGGAGAACTTCGAGGACCGAAAGCGTGCTTTGACATCATCTTATCAATTATTACAAATCTGAAAAGAATCAGATTTGCGATAAAAACGCCACTTTGCGCGTAATTATGCAACGTGGTAAAAGTCCATGTGTCAAGTTATATTTGAGTAATGATTAGGTACAATATTGTGTACCCGTATGCATATAATCACAACCGAGACGGAAAATCAATAGTTCTTCCTTGCCTATTGCATAATTCAAATCTACACTATCTGATGTGCATATCATATGCTAATAGCCATTATCGCACAAAAGCACATTTATCATAAGAGATTTTTCCACATGGAAAAATGTGCGGCGACACGCGCAATTTCCGCGACAAACTCAAAACGAACTGACTAAACGCAGATCAGCCAACAGAAAATCCAAGATAAGCAGGCATCACTAATCCAACTGAACTTTTGATGACCGGACGAACACCTGCCGTTTATCTTCGAACAACGGACGTTGACTGTCTTTTAACTGTTAATTCTTTAGTTGTTGCGTACTCGGTACTTACATATCATAAAAAGCGAGAATTTCCCCAGTGTTAAACAAGGATAGAATTCATGAATTAAAAAAAAAAAAAAAAAACACCAAAAAAAAGGATGTCTTTACCTCGTTAATCAGTTAATATGATTATTATTTGTGGGGTATTTAAAATTTATTAATTGATGATGGCCTCTTCGGTGGTCACGGTCGCGAGTTTCGATTGTTGCATAATTGACGAACAATTTTATTGTGAAACCGTTCACTGATTAGGTTTGAGGGTGAACTAGGTAACTAAATATCAAGCTATGAGGTGATAATTGCGAAATCTAATAACAAATACCTAACAACTCCAATTGCCGGACCACCTCTGACCTAAGGCAAAAGGGAGTCATCTTTGCTCACGTGTCGTCGATTAAATTCCTACGTGAGTCAACGGTTATTATTCGAATAGTACGATTCTCAAACTGTAAATGTTGATCAATGGGACTATTATATAGTCCCATTAAACCATATAAGGTTTAAAAAGGATTCCAGAGAACTGACCAGCACGTGTCGATTTCAACAATGTTCACTTTATACGATCTATACAAAATATGTATGGAAGTGAATCGCCCACTCTATTTGACACGTTTACCTAAAAATCGAGATTAATGAAAAGCATTGCTCAATCAGAGAATCGCTGATACGCGTAAATGATGAGCAGCACTTACGAAAATGTGTGCTAGATTCATTCATTCGGATGTTCAAGTATTCGTGGAAATTAATGTTTTGACATGTTAATTTGGCGTTCAATGATTTGAAATTAATTTTCACGCTCGTTATATGAACACAATGAAACAGAAATCGAGCGAGAAGCATTTGCGGCAATTTGAATAAATACGACGAAAAGTGTAAGTGGTTAAAAATGTGACAGTGTAGCAACATTATCATAGTTGGTTAAAGTAGTGAGTAGGTACGCGTTGCCAACCAGGAATTCATTCTGTGGCAACAACATTGCGAACAGTCTTGCGAAAAACGCGATTAACGCTACGCAATCGCGACACTGACGAGGAAGTGAGTGGATTTGACATAAAATGCACATCGAATGCAGTTAACCGACCAAAATCAATCGAGTGTAACATACCTTTGGCCCATCCGGTCAAGACGTTTCCGAGATACGCGACTTTGAATACTGGATCCGGTTCGCTGATATTGACACTGCTGTGCCTCTTTAGCAGTCTTCCCAATCCTTTCGACAGAGTCCTGAAGGTTTTCTCTCTGAAATCTTTGGTGGCTGCAGTTACAGTCTCGGCGCTATCGACACTTTTCGACAGTGATTTTTGATTGTGTTCGTACAACTTTTGACTGATCAACTTCGGCAAAGTCGGCAAGGATCTCCTCCTCTCCTTTAGCACAGTTTTCGCTTGGAATACGCTGTAAACGTTCGAGTTCTTCTTGTAGTTTTGCACGTCGACATTCTCAGCGTGCTTGGCTTTCGAATCGGAATCGACTTTTTCTTTGAGACACTCCGCACTTTTGGCGAGAACCTTCCTGTGGTTCGTCGAATTGTTGTTGAGTTTATCACAGTCAGTTTTTTGGTTATACAACGACAAGGAGCGATTTTCAGCTGACAGTTTCTCCCTGCGTCTGAGCGTTGACGTTTTCAAAATGAGGTTCTGCTCGCTGGAACTTCTCGTCTTCAACACGTGCACTTTGCTATAGACACGATCCGTTTCATCGAAACCGATGAATCTATCTTTGATTTCGACGGTCTCCTCTTGGCTGGGTGTTGACTGGTCTTCGATGAGTGGCTCTTTGCGACTTTCGTGCATTTTGGACTCGAGTTTAGAGCAGGACTTGCTGCGTTGACGTCTCGTGTCCAAAGCCGTTTTATGCGCCATCCTCTTGCCGCTCACAAATGTCACAATTCATTTTCTCGAATTCGTATAAAAGGTCACCGATTCACACTGCACTATAATGCATTGAAACTTTGTGAAGTTTCATGATTGATAAACACTGTGTGTTGTTGAATTAGCACTTGGATTGCAGCGCGATAGTTGCGAACGGTGCTATCGTAGCGGCCGCTCGTTGGCAAATGATTCACCGAGCGCCACTACGGCAGTTGACTGCTCTTGCGATTGAGTCACCTTCGTGGAAGTGCGTACAGTACGTCTGCAACAAATGAAAAATATACTCCGGTTAATATACTGGAAATTGACATGGGCGATACTCATCATCATAACAATACATGGTGTTTATCTTTTGAAAAATAAGGCCCCGTAAAAAGAAACAAGCATTGATACAGAAAAAAATATACGTTTGCAATCATCGCTTGAATAATAATACCAAATGAGGAGGCTTTATGTTCATTAATATTTACAGGTGTAAATAAACATCATATGAGCAATTGTACAAATAAATTTGGTTGAACAATCCTTCAAATGGTATGGTTAAATATCACCGCTTACTCTAACATGTGTGCTGTATAGATAAAGCAGATCCTCGACAGGTATTTACAGGTAGGTGTAGCTGTCAAAAAAAAAAGATAGGGAAGTCTCACACAAAACCTGTTCACTTCGATAGCACGGTAGATTTTTGTTACTTTTTTTTTGTAAATAAAACTTTCAAACATTTGAAAGCTCCAATATAAAACGATAATAAATAATATCATATGCATTTAAGTAGGTAACTGATGTTGTGAGTTACTTTAAACACCACTTTTAACCACTTTAACCACCATGCAACAGGATTCAACTAGTAAAGAGTTCAATAACATAAAATCGTGGAATTTTCCGAAATAAAAATAAAAATAATAATCACTGAAACGTGTGTTTGATATTTATGGCGTGTAAATTTGACGTTCGGTTAAATATACACTTTGTATTGTTATACAATTTTTTTGAAATTCACTTTATTTAAAAGCATTTCACCAAACGAAAAGTGATAGAAATTTTCATTAAAAAAAAAGTAATTTTTAGTCTGTGTATGTATATTTAATAAAAACCCGATTTTCATTAAATTTACACATATGTACTACCAGAGCAATTAAGTAAAGTGCAGTAACAATATACTGGAAAAAACTGGTAGATTCTAAACATATGCAATAACTAAATTACGCATCACCGTTAATTCAAATTGATCAAAATGAAAATGTTAGGTAATTCAAACAGCAAATTAGAATACGAATATTAAACAAAATACATTATCTCAAAATAATACTCGTTATCTCAATCGCAAGAATACAAAACTATGAAGAATTAATTGAAAATATTCCATAATAATTAGTATTGCGTAATATTCCTACACGATTCCGATACGCACCGATTCTTCACGTTAATCATCGCCGAACCTTAAAAATTCAACTCAATTTTTCAGCATATATGTAATTTGTAATTATTACACGTAATAATTTCAACAATACGGATGGTAAAAAAATATTTTCGCTGTGCGCATTCAACCCTCGTCTTCAGTACTGTTGAAAATTCGCGATATCTACGTCTGCGCATGGAGCGCATACGAATTTAACGTACTCCTGTACAGGTGTGTCATAAATTAAACGCACACGTTCGTACTATAGTTAAAATTCAATAAAATACCACATTAACATTGTTCAATACAATAAATCATCCGTTTCCTGCAAAGTCTGCAATGAGACATCCCTTTCCGAAAGTGTGCATATATTAGGTAATATATAATACATATGTATGTAGGTATAGTCGCCAAAGACCGAAGAAGATAAGCGAGATTTGTAAATGGAAAAAGTTTTAGTATTCTATTAAATATAAAAATTAAACCGAAAGTGAGTTGAAACTTTTAGAATGGAAGCTGTACAATCCTGTTTTAACGCCTACAATAGACATGTAAAACCGTTCGTTTCATTTAGCGATTTTTCATTGATGTTTCAGCCGACAAAATTAATTTTATCAATTAAATATAAAAATGATGCGTCAGTTGCAAAGTTTAAATGAGCGCTCGTTTGGTCAACGTAGTGTAAAATAAAATAAAATAAACGATTTCGTTGAAGGAACCATGGCACTGTAACGACCCAAATGTTTGAAACAAGTGGCGTATGTAAAAGCTCAATAACTAATGTGCCGTATTACACACAGTTCAAGAAAATAGAGTACAAACTCAATAGTTGATAATAACAATAATTATCGCACACTTGTTAAAAGAATATAAATATTTTAAGAAGAGTCATTGAAAATGGTTTAAATTGATGATGGAAAATTTCACGATGTGTACACAAACAATTTCTTTTTATTTGTACAGCCTTCGACGGTGACACGCTATTTGTTAAATTTAAGCATACGATAAAGGCTGCATTTTATCACAAATTCGACTTTAAATTCCGTTCAGCGTTTACCACGATAATTAGTGATATAAAAAAAAGTAACGGTTAAGTCGTATGTGCAGACAACAGTTCTGTCAATCTCTGACGTAAAAATATATAGTTAAATTTTATACGATCTCCTCGTTAATTAAATCTTGAATTTAAATTAAACGTTAATAATAGCCGTCGGCGTTCGTTCGAACGCCGAGCGAAGAGTTTTTTCAATTAACAAATAATCGAGGAAAGTCTCGGAAAATCGAAACAGCGCTCGTTAAGTTAACAAGGCTTTCGTCATCTTTTACTTAATCCGAGTGTGACGGTTCAAATATTGGAAGCTCAATTATTACATTTATATAAAAATTCAATACGAAAAATTATACATGCATCGATACGTTACCGAAAGTGAGGCGGAAATATAAATTGCCAACGAGCAAACAATGGACGCGAGAATGCATTATTAAAAAAGTTTCGAACTGTGATCATCTCTGAGCCTTTTAATAATTGAATAATTTCACTAAGCTGAAACTTTATAATGAGTTTCTGAAACGCTGAAATAGTAGTGCCGACAACGATGGAAAAACTTTAAATAATACGTTCGCCGTCGAAACCTAGTAATTATGTACATATGTACATACATACATTGTTTACGTATACAGTATCTAGTAAGGATTTCCAACTTAAAATAAATAAAAAAAACAATCTTTCATTTTTCTACGCGTCTCATAATAAATTGTGTATATATAATTTTCAAATAAAGTTACATGCGGTAGGTACTTATGTAAAAATAAATCAATGTCAACAAACAAAAAAAAATTCATTGAAGAAATCACTAAATGATGTGCAAATAAACACTAGTCACATTATATTAATATTTAAAAGATAGTTTGTTGGCAAGGATGTTAACTTTGTAATAGATCTTCGTGTTCCTTAATTAGTATCTTAATATTTTAAAATGTGTCAAAGAAATCTAGAATTACACATCACCTTTGTGTGTACGTACGTATTATCTAAGATTTTCTTTTAATAGTTTTGAATTTCAACATCATCTGAAAGCACTCTACAATTTCAAATTGTTCAATTAGTACCTATGATACGTTTAAATTTTCGCTCGCGCATTCACATCTATTCGCTAATGCGACACATTAACCATACTTATTATTGTAATATCGAAAAAAATTATAAAGGGGAGGAGGGGGATCGAAAGTAAAAGAACGCCAAAATAAACAAAAGAACGTCAGAATAAACACAGATGTGTTTATTATTAACAGGAGTTGCTCAAAAACTGATGTTTGATGAGTGATATCATGCTAGGTGCGCGCGAAATTAATTCAATAACAATTTTCTTGCGCAAATTTGCCAAAGAAAATGACCTAAGAACCCCACTTTGACGGTTATGAAGTATCAACAAAGCCTTACTGTATGAATTTATTAAAATTTGATACAAAAAGAACACTCAAAATGCACTGGTGTTGGAAACGATCAAAACTACATATGTATAATGGTAAGTACACATCATCGACTAATATATTATAATAACAAAATTGAAATTCACGCACATTAACTAGTAACCATCACAATCCATCTGTACAAGCAAAAATATATAATATGCAAATACAAAAGTGAAGCTGTTCGAAATTTCAATATTTTTGGATTAATTAATACCGTATTAATTAATCTATTATACTTCATTATAATTTTCAACATGAGTTAATATCTAACTATCTAGAGTTAATGAATGGCTTAATTAGCGGAAAACACTTATCGTTGGAAAGAATAAAGGTGCATGCATACTGACACGTTCGCATAACGCTCACATACTTTTAACATTATGGCATTATCTTAAAGAACAATGATGGCGATAATTGATGCAATTCAACGATGCAAAGGTGCAGATGCGGAAGTAAACGACGGTCGACAAAAGTACCAGGAAGACTAAACTAAGATATGATTGATAGTACGTGAAGAACAAAGCAAACGATAAAGCATCATATCGAACCGACACCATTATTTAACCGTTAAATATCGCACATAACTGCTAACGCGAAAAGAGTCGTACGAAACAAACTATTCGGAATCATTTTATGACGCAAATACCTGTACCGAATAGCACAAATATTGCGTCACAGCATCAACGCGATGACCTGATTTAATATCTTGGCTTGAAAATTAAAATATTTCGTACGAAAATTTCAAGTTTGGCGACCCCTATAAAGCGAGTGCGTTTCAAGCGACAGCAAAAAAAACTGGAATAAATTACAATATGGTGCAAAGAAAGTGGATCGGTAGGCTTTTGAGGAGGATCTGAAAAGTATAACAGTGTCCAACTTAAATATGTTAATCGTCGAATATTTTATACAACAAACACACACACACACACACAGATAAAATAATTATTTTCCAACGAGAAAATATCAGCATAAAACGCGCATTTTATTAATAAATGAAACGCATTATAAAGGAACACCTGAGTTAACCGCTTTTCAACATAAATTCAACGCAACTCTGTCTAAAAGCGTATTTATAATTTATATTAAGAGGTAAAGGACTTTTTAACGAGGCTTTACATCACAGTTGATGTTTGAAATCTTGCAACAGATTCTCGCACAAATTAAATTTTATCCATTTATGGAAAATGTAACATGATAATCTAGAATCTAGATAAAAGAAAAGTTATATTCACACTGTACCAAGTATGTAATATTTTGAACCGATTTGATTCGACAATGTGCGATTGCGCATTTGGGCAAAATTCAACTTTCCTTTTTAGAAGTGTCTCTTTAGTCTATCGATAAAAAATTATAACACAAAACGTATACGGGAGTGCGTTCACATTGTGTCACATGTTATACGTAATAAGCATACGTACGGAATACTTTTGCATAATACAAAACATAATTGTAATTCGAAACGCGTAAGGTTCGTCGTGAATCGCGAGAGTTCAAAACGACAATTCGCGACTTGCCCGATGAAAATTCGTGACTTTCCACGATTCAACTTTCAATTGTAACTAACAATGAAAAAATGTATAAAATTCGTGAGTATTTGTGTGTGCGGAATATTGAGGACGTTTCGAACGAAACGTTGTGCATCTCCGAACATATGACAGCTCTTTAGATATTCAATTTCAATTTTAGCGTATTGAAGTTTCTATCGGATTGCATTTGAATGCAATTCTAGTTTGCATTCGACTGTCAAGAGTCATCCATGTTTAACTATATATTTGCATTTGAAACTGATACGATCTAATAATAAACATGATATTAAATAAAAAAATTCTATTATTATTAACAATAAAACTTGAGGTTCAAACACATACATAATATGTACATATTACATACATAATTCAAAATATATCTTGACTTGTAAACATAAGCTAAAATTTTAACATGACTACCCTACAGCCTACAGCGCTTTCTGTTATAAATACATACATATGTACATACATGCTTATATTGCGTATACATACATACATTATGCCATCATCATCATTTTCAGCCGTTCACCATCCAATGCTGGACGAAGGCTTCTCCAATCCTATTCCATTTCTGTCTGCATACAATTGACTCCATACATTATTTTCAATTCATCAGGTACCATTCAAGTACCTATTTCTCGCGTCCATCTGCCATCCATTCTTCTCGCTATGTGTCCAGCCCATTTCCACTTCAACTTTTTCACACTTTCCGCTATATCTTCCACTTTGGTCATGCTTCTTACCCATGTATTCCTCTTACGATCTCTTATCATTATACCAAGAAAATATATCTTTTCATGCTTCTCTGTGTGCACTGGATCTTACGTAAAATTCTTGAATTCAGCATCCACGTTTCACATCCATACATCATAATTATAATTATAATTATAATTATTTTTGGTTTTGTTATCATTATTAATATTTTTATTATAATTCTCATTTTTAATTCTATATTTATATTATGTATCTGGCCGATGTGGCGTTTTAGGGATACCTGTGAAGTCACATCGGTATATTTTAAAACGAAAAATAAAAAAAATAAAATAAAAATAACTGACAGTATGCCTTCTTTTTTAAGCATAGCCGGATGTTAGATTTAAAAACTATGTTCATCTTTCCAAAAGCGCGTCATCCTAGTTTCATTCTTCGTTTTATTTCCTCTTCTTTACATCCAGTCATGTTCACCAATCGTCCTAGGTGTAAATAACTATCAACTATCTCTACAATATGGTTATCTACTGTGACTACGTTTTGGGTGCAAAATTCATTACACATAATTTTAGTTTTGTTAAAATTAATTATTAAACCCACTTTCCCACTAGCGTTGCTTAATTATGTATGTTAATCACATACATATGTATATACTAAAATTGAAGAAAACTTATCGGAAGTAGGTACTTGAACACATTTCTTTTATGATCAAAAAATTTAAAATATACAAATTGTCAATAAGTGTATAGCCTTTTGAAATAAGCCGCATCAAAACGAACAAAAATAATTAGAAAGTTATAGATAGTTTGCAATTTGGAAACCGCGCTTTTGAATTATTCGCCATTGTTTCAACAATAAAACAATGATGAATGACCTACTGTAACTCACTACTGCATAGTACTCGAGATTCCGTTATATCGGCAGCGTTATGTACAACTCGTTAACCGGCGAAATAACTCCGGCAAACATGTAAAGCACAGCACACGCGTGTCGAATTCTCTGGACCGAGTTCAGTTCCACGCCACGACGTGTGACGTGCCCTCTGCGAACGTTGCGAAACTGACGCGAAACGCGACGAATCCGAATCCTTTGTGGGCGTATTTCGTAATTCGCGTGAAACGTCGCCGAATAATGAGAGGAGTGTCTACACACTTTTTGAATTTCTATGTCTTTTGTCGCAAACGACAAAGTTTCATCACGCGTCGGCAAAGTTTCGATACGAAAATGGTGCACATTCCTTGTTGTCGCGATTGCGATGCATCTGCGTATGGTCGAGGATTAGCAATGTTGCTGGGTCCGAAAACAGAACGAAGAACGCCAAGGTCTCGTACTGTTACTTTTATTGAGACGAAAAAGTCATCATAGAATGTCGCACGCAGTTACCTGCTCGCACGTAACGCAATCAACGATAAATAATTCAACGAAATTGAAATGTTAAATGTCGAAGACTTTGAAGACAAGCAAAGCGGACAATCCCAATGTGAATGAATAATGTCGGTAAAATCAATCAAGTACATATATAGATTTCTTTCAATTGTAGAATACCTGTTGTTATACGAATTTCAGTATTTCAACATTCGCGTGTTGTGCGTGTCTCGCAAATTACGCCTACTGTTCATTGTCGTTTCATCACGGCAAAACATGAAACTATTGGAACGTGCTGTACGAGTTCTATTATGTCGAAGATGACATATCATCAATTTTCCATGCTTGGTTTGATTCGATAGAGGCAAGAGTGGACAACGTATGATGCCAAAATGGTATCGAATAAATCGAACACGGTACTAATTAAATACGAGCGGAAAGAAAACGCAAATAATAAAATGCACATGACAAGTTGTAATTATAGACTGAAAATGATCGGTATAAATTTGCCAATTTCTCTTTAAGCGGACGAGAAAGTTTTCGTCAAAAAAATTGAATGTACATACATATATATGTATGTATGTATGTACATATTGCGAATTGACGTCTGCAACAACTGCTGGTTGATAAACGAGTCAAACCACATCCGACTGATTTTAAAACAAAAATTATACATTTAAATTCCGAGATAAGCATTCTAATACACACTGTACGATAATAAGTATACACAAACGTTCCTAATGCAATTAAAGTGCATCGTTGAACAAGAGGCCACGTGATTTGACCGTTGCGTGACATACAAAGTAAAAATTAATATATACGAATACATTTACACAATAATTGAACATAAATATCTACATTTACAGGGTTACGTAGATACGATATACAATAATGTAAGGTAATAATTAAATTAAAATCAGTCAACTGCAAAGACTAAAAACGTATACGATGTCATTTTATTAGAAGAATAGTCGACTCGTAGAAGAATAGTCGATTCACCTGCTTCACACCCCTCGCTAAAACGGTTTTACGATATTTAATTATTCAATATCTAAGCTAGGTATTGACTGTGAAACTATTGCAGATAATTAGACGTTACATAAAAATCATGAAGTCTGACAAATTAATATTTAAAACGAATTTTATAATATCTACATTGAAATCGGATTCTAATTCCACAACAGGTGATTACGTCTATTTTATCACATACTTTAGAAAGGAACGTTCCGTATAATACGACACATTACCTTGAAAATGTTCGAACGCACGTTTCAATTACATCATACGTATTTAATAATTATCAAAATATTTTTTCAACAGGGGAAAATAAAGAAATGCCAACAAAAGTAATGTAAACAAATCTGGGCAGTCTTATTCAATCGGCAAAAAACCCAATGCACACACAATCAACAGTGACAAATAAACAAACTTTATTTAGAAAGTGAAACGAATTGCAGACTCGCGCATTCTTTAGTTTAAATATGCGTAGAGGATTTGATACGAGAGGAGAATAGAAATGGAAAGTGTAGCGACGGAATTGATTAGAGTTACCAATCTCTCACTTTATTCATAACATATTGTATCTGTCATAACAAATGCTTTCAAATAAACCCAGCTATGTATATCAATGTGGGTTTAAATCTACAACAAGCAGAGCGTTCATATCTCCTAACGTATGTACATGCATTTTCCTGAAAATTAGTAAAGCCTCGAAGGATACAATACCAGTATATGAAGACTACGTGAAAAATACATGAAAAGGGTCATAAGGACATGGCCTTCGAGACTCGCCATTTGTTACATATTATACATACAACACTTTGCGAAGGTGTTCAACTGTGTTTAGCCTTCTGGGTTACTTCCTGCCACGACATGTACGACAAATGCTTCTCAATGAGATGCGACCTCTGTTTATAAACATATAACCTAAAAAGCCTAATGCTATGTTCGACATACTGCAGAAATATCAAAGGCAAGGCCGCTGAAGAGCCCTGAAAAACCGTAGTCGCGTTTAGAATAAAAAAAGCCGAAGCGAATGAGTCAAAGTAGTAGAGTTTCAGGAAAATACGTGGAAAAACTCAATGGAATTTCCATCTTAAAGTGTCGGCAGATTCGTTTTAAATAAATATTACATTCAAGTGTCAAAGTCAAATGAGAATTTCAAATTATTCTATGAATAAAACTAATTGTGAATCTATGACATTTTCATGTACACACAAGTGCGTAAGATATTTAAGATATTTTGCTTAATACATGTCATGTTTAATTAACGCCGGCTCTTCATATTACATACATACAGTATCCAACGAATACGTCTATTGTACCTATATACTGTAACATATATACTGTAGCTATGTAAATATAAGGTACTACACATTTATCATATCTTACTCGGATGCGATGTTTTATTTAAAGTAAACGCGATCCCTAAATTTTTAATATACACACGGAACACGGTGAAAACGGTAAGGGTTTTCACGCGTGTTTAATCAACGTACGCGGCTCGGGCATCGCTTCGTGCTTAAAACCGACGCCTAAATTCATAAATATGTAAAGAATTTTAATAATTAACAATGTGAAATACTGTTAATATCAAACGAAGAGGACGCTCGAGTGAAATTCGTGTCACGGCGACGTCGAAGTCCGGAAAATTCGACGCCGCAGACGCCGAATCCAAAACAGACTCATTCGCGTTCATCAATATTGATGAAAATCGGTCAAAAAGTAGAACAGTAATAGAGTTATTTAATTAGCGCAAACGACTGGTATTGGATCGCCAAAGGACAAAGCTCGTTCCAATTGCGATTTGTTACAAATTGCGATCGTTAAAAAAATAAAAAAGGAAAAGTTTCCACTGTATAAAATTATGGAGATCGCTATCGTAATTAGGGAAATTTAGAAAAAAAAAAAACAGTATGGCTACCAAACATTATTACCATATAAAAAGCACTCTAGCAAAATAATCGTGTCACGAAAATGTTACTGTTGAATTTCCAATATTATACTATCAAATTTAAATTACGCATGCCTAGTTATTTGAGAGCGATTGGAATTTTCATCAATTTTAATCAGTATACTAACTTATTAATACAATAAGAATACGAATTATATATAAATATTTGAACACATTGCAAAATTCGATCGCCACCTGTAGGTACACATTAAACATATCCAAGTCGTATTTTATTTAAATTGAAAGTATCGATATTTTTAGGAAGCGGCTTTGCATAATATCTCAATCAAAATAATCCTGCGTAAGCGATTAACTTTTATGGTGAAGTTTGCGATCTTACGGTGATTATTAAGTTTTAATTTTAATCAGAAACTTTAATTAAGCGATTTGTTTGCTCGATTAAGATTTTTCAATTACTCTAGATAAATTGTTAGGACACGTTGCGAAACAAAATAAATAAATCATACCTATGGGAGGCCTTCACGGTTTTCGACCTCAGCGAAGGAAGTAGCATCTCGGCTTAGAGAATAATGGCGAACGGTTTGGGCCGGTCCAGGAAGTTGTTAACGAATAAAGCAAAAACGATTTGTCTTACGCGAAAATACAAAAAATATGCATCATTCCGATGCGTTTAATGTTTGAATCGACTATGTGCAATGACATATATATCCACCAAGGTTGTGGCGCGAAATAATATTTTTAGACTCAACGTGTTCTGATGAACTTGACGATGGCCTATAAATTGAAAATCGTATGCAAAAAGTGAAAAGTACGTGATGCGATGTCGCCAGGAAAAATCGTGATCGGAATAGGTATTTGCATATAAATACATTTCAATAACGACTAGCAAAAACATTTTAAACAACCACAAATGACGAGAGCTCGGTCAAGGTGAATATTGAACATGTATGTATGATGAATGTGATCGATAAGTCTCAAGGAAAACCCTTTGAAAATTTAAACTAACCTCGTTGTACTAAAAAAATGTAGGATATTTTTACTAAAATGTAAACGAATTAAAACTATATCTACATTTAAATAAATTAATCGTCCCGTTTCGTATACATATGTACAATCACAATAGAAGTTTAAGTACATCGAACGGTAGTGAAATTCGCTAAAGTAACAATACTATTACGGTATCATTAAAGGATCGTAATATCACTGTTAGTGTGATAAAAATTAAGTTTTATTGATGCGAACAATCTACATTTTAAAAAATCAATAAAACTTAGAAGGTGAATGATCTGCACATTATATTACATTATTGTATCTGGCCGTGGTGACGAATTGGGGTAACCTGTTAGGTATGTATATTGTGAGAAATAAATAAATAAATTACATATATAAAATATGGATTTGTAAAGAGATCTCACTTATTATAATAATATTGAAAATTCACATACAAATTATATAAAATTAAACAGTATTCAAGGTAAATTTGACCGTATTTACTTTCCATGATTTTGTCTCGCGAAAGATTTATACATACACAAAAATTATAATACATATAAAAATGATAAGTGCACGGTTATCACAACTGACTTGTGACCAGAAAAAAAAGCAACAGTTTAACCGGTTTTCCGTTACTCTACTAGCACTATTACGGTTAACATCACTCCTGAGAATCTTGTTAGTCAAAACAATTTTTTTGTCGATTCTTACACGAAAATATTTTGGCGCTATTGTTCCATTGTGGCTTTAAACGACTATATATTTTAACAATAATTGAAAATAAAATCGATACAAACGAACCGTTAAATATACAACATAGCTAAATTGTAACTAGCTAGTTAAAATTGTTATTATTTGAAATGAGGCGTATTTAGAGCATGTACTTGACTATTTTGTGTACTAGCGTCAATGTATGAATATCTATTATACAGTATGATCACAATAAAACTTATTAATTAAATTCAACATTATAAAAAAAATTCCAATACCATTATACCAAAATTAGTTTCATATAATATCTATAACAATGCGAAGGGTAAAAGTCGAATATGATAAATTTAACAACAAATTTAAACTGCCAAACGTTTTAAACTTACAAATTCTTTAGTTGCCGTACTTGAAAATATCATTTTCATGAAACGCATCAATACGAAATTTAAATAACATCGCTCTTGACTTTCAGAATTAAAAAAAAAACCTATTATTTGAATTTAGAAAAAAAAGGCGTCAAATTATACATAATTTACCATGTCGTTCTACCATCACATTATGCAAACAAAACACACTCAATAGCAAGTGAATTATCATACAGTTTTAAGTCAACTTTGTCCAGCTGTCATCGTCATTAAACGAAATTCCGATCAGTGACGGTTAACCATAGTTTCAATCAAACGGTATGTCCATTTTATAATACTTATAAATACATAATATGATCTCAAAGGTTCAACATGTCATACACAATATTACGTGATTATAATTATGCGATAAACAATAGTAAATCATTACGAAGTATATTGTTTGTTTTTTGTAGTATATTGTTTGTATTTTTTCTACACAATATGTGAAGAAAAAATAAGATTAACGACAATTTAGCGATAAAAAACATTGTAAGTTCAAAGGATCGAGACATCTTGACACGCCATTGTTAGATGCGCGCCTTTGGAATTAAAGTTCAACAGATAACGAGACATTTTAACCGATGATCACGGCTGAGGACATTGGTTTGTTTGAATGTCGATGCAAGGACGAAATGACGTCCCATCAGAACGTTCATATTAAAATAAGTACGTCGTCGATATTCATATGTGTACTAATTTAAAAGTATGCGATTGCGTATTCAGTCTTTGAAAAGAATTCCATAGTTCATTATTAACAACAACAACAAAAAACAAGAAATTGTACCAAATTCGTGACTCGCAGACCTTTTGTATAAAAATTCCATAGAGTGGGAATGAAAGTCTTGCGAGAAAATCGTCAGAGTTTCGTGGCATTTTTAGCATAATCGTTCTAATGTCGTGAAGGAAGCATTGACATTTGATACAATCTCACGAAATTCGTTTTTGGCTGTAAAATAAACGACAAAATGACACTAGTCTAGTTCTTCTACACTCCTACAGGTATACATACATAGACGTTAAGTATAAGCATAAATACAAAATCTACAATAAATACCATTGAATGTGTCAATTACGTATGTTTCAGTAAATATTATGCGCCATTACAACTAACAACAGTACCTATACATGATATAAACGCTATTTATTCAGTACACTTCAAAAACACGTTCAATTGATGACAACTCCAATAATAACGCGTTCAATACATACAATACAAATGTATAGAGTGCCAAACAAATTGCGATCTTTGTTTGGTTTTATGGTGCAGTTTACGCTCATTTTTAATGCAAATTAGTCTATAGAACTATGCGTTGTATTTCAATTCAATACACAATGATAATAAACAAAAATTAATGGTGCTCGTACAACGCTCGATTGCTATACAAATCAAAATCGCATTAATTTTGCACACGACCATAATAATAACGTATAATAAACTGGCGACGTAGAATAAAAGTTAATAAAAACAACTAAATGCATTTAATAATGACGTACGCGCTAATGATCCCGCAAAAAAAAGGTTGACTACAAAGGTGAAAGAATACGCAAATGCATTCATCTCTTGAGACGGGCAAGAACAAACATTTTTAATATTCAATTAACATAATATGAATATGAATGTGCGAAACACAGCACATTTTTTTCACACTGCCGATTATAATAATGTAACATAATTATATTCAGGATTGTCGTGGTGAAAACGTTGCGACAATAGCAACTGTACAAATCGTTGATAGTTAATATTTCACGATTTATCGTTAATCTCAATACTAATACTAAAAGAGCGTGGTGTAAATATGTAAATTTGTCATCGAGGAGGAACTGCATAGACATGCTTGGATGCGAACATTGATTACATCATGGATGGGTAATAACAAATGACAATAACATCCTGGTGCATCGGTAAATGCACATTAGAAGACATGCGCTAATATGCACGTTGCCGTAAACAGAAACGGAACATTTCTCGTATAATTAAACGTATCCCATATTGGCGATTAGAGTTTATTAACGTGTGGTCTACCATGACCGAAAGAAAGTTGGACATAAAAGTGCATAAAACCGACACGCTCGAACGAACCGAGACAACAATGCAAATTATCTTCCTGTTGACAAACGAACGTAAAGGACATAAAGAATGGCAAATGGTCAAATTAAAATTTTCAATTATTGAATTTGAAAATTTAGACCTATTTGTTCGGCTTTGCGTGATACAAAATTGTTTTATTTGTTTTTTCATTGGCTCACATGACTTTGTAAATCTTCCACAATAAGCTAAATACGCTCTATCATCTTAAATAAGCCAAGTTTACGTTAATGTACGATCGGATCGGTGAATAAGAGTAGGATTGATTCAATTTAAACCGAAAGCTTTGAACCACGGGTCAATTGAATACAGCAGGAAATAGACATCACTAATAAACTGAATTAAATAATATGTAATACATATGCAAATATACGTCAGACTTTGTCCTTGGCACGGCAAGCATGTTTTGAATTAACTTATATTATATAATACACTGCACAAAAGGATTGCATCTGCATTTAATTGCACTCGGTATTGTAGACAATTGTCAATTTATTCAGTCAACTGTCTGTATGTAGGTACATGCCACAATTGAATATCTGCGGATCGTTAGCCAAAAACGCACTCATACAATTCCGATGCAAATTTCACGCCGTCAAAAACAGGTCATTGATTAAACGCAACTATGTATTGAATAACTACTTTTTTGAAATTAAAAATTGGGGGATTAGTGCGAAAATAAATAATACTAGGCCAGGGCTGTCCGTCGTATTACATTTATTAAACCAACGTCGCACCTGTCGAAACGTCGTCATTTCAATACTTATTATGTACGTAATCAATCAAAATTTTTCCACATATTTTTGCATACATGTACGCAGAATGTCCTCGACTGTGCGTTCAGCAAATTAAAAGAAAAATTAGTGTGGCTTTTAAACCGGAAAGAGCCCGTAGGAGTCGGGGCGTTTTATTCAATGATGCCCGACTGCTCGTTTCGAATTAAAAGACATCCAAAGGAGTAAACAACCGGTTCGTTAAAATTGTATTATATATATGTATGTACCTACGCAAGATGAAACGAGACAATGGAACAAAGAACTTTCTGGATCCCGAGTTAAAAATGCATATCTTTAAAATACTAACGAGAAAAGGGGAATATTTTAGCAGTACAATATGACGGGCTCTGAATTCGTAAACGACAACAGACGGCTGCGAAATGCTCGTATTTCAACGAATCGCGGAAATACAATGATTAATTATAAAACGAAGAAATGTTTACGATCAATACATTGAACAGTCCATATGCCAGTTGCCTTAATAAAAGAAGAAAGTAATGCCATTGCGTTTCCACGTAATGGATAAATTACAACTGTCACGAAATACTGCCGATAAACATGTCGAATTATACATATAGAGTTAAAGTTTCCAAGTTTGAAAGCTCCCGAGATTGATCGGCAAACAAAAAGGGCAAAAGCGCAAAAAACTTTATTTATTAGATAACAAGGGAAAATCGGAAAAACGTACCTGCCATAGCACAAAAAAAAGAATAATGAAAGTTTCCCAACTTATCGAGACGAGATTGCTTCGAATTCGATTAGATACAACGAAATTACGCTCCTAATGGAAAACTCTTACGCACGTAAACACATCAAAATGAAATAAAAAGGGTAATATAAAAATGTAATTATTGCGGCAACGTTAGTTTCAAACTCCGAGAATAGAATAGCAAAATCGAACGAAAATACCTATACGTTCACAAAAAAATATCTCAATAGATATATATGTATGTATGTTTAAAACGATATTTAGCACTGCACAATGCTATTTTAATGATCATTGGTAATCAATCAACATTAACGAAGATCTAAACAAATACCTAGAGAACACTAATTTTTATTAAAGACACTAATTCAATAATTTCGAAATTTGATTGTGTGTATTGCAACGTTGCAATATGTACTTGAATAAAAAGGGTCATTTTGGGACATATTGATTTTAGTGATAAGATTATTTAGAATTAGCTGATGTTGCACACTGGCAATCAATATTGCTAGTACAAAATTTACGTATCAAAAATTTTAGAGATAAGGAAACCTTAAATTATTTACACCAAGGACGATCGTGCGCGTAAATTTCGTTTGAATTCACTGCACGATATGGTATTTGGCTTACATCCAACGGACCATAAAACTATTTCCAAATAACACACTTTCTCTATTGTTCGTACATGTGCGATTACTGAATAAATAATAGATTAACGTACATAAACAAAACAATTTACCCTCAAAAACTATACCCATTTTGAGATCGCGTACATCCTGAAAAATCATTACAAACTCCGTAAAAAACATTTGAAGGCGGTCAAGCGACGCTAGTCAGTCATGGTTTGGTAACTTGAACGTCTTCTTTGTCCTGACCGTCCGAAAGCCAGGATACCGAAGATCCTGGTTCGGAAACCTTACAAAAAATAAGTAAAAACTTTAAATAAATTCGTTAAAACGGTACATGCGCCACACTGCACTGTTGTGTTTAGATACGGTTCGGTAATCTTTACCCCTTTTCAATTTACGATACCATATTGCTACGAGTGAGAAAGAGGAGGATGAAAATTGAATGAACAACTGTATTCGTATGATAAATTTCTAGCGTTTGTATCATATAAAATTTTCTACCTTGTGAAAAAATGAGCAATATCGTTTATATCATGGAAATTTGTTTTAATGTTGAGTGCATGCGATAATCGTACTTTAAGGCAGATACGGCGCAAAAGACAATTTCACGAATTTTGAAAACATTCTGTTTATGATAAAATACTGTCAATGCATGTGAAAAATGTGTTTTTATTTGTAATAACAACCGTGTTTTTTAAGCCGCTATTATTCTGCGTTGTAAGCACAATCTTATCGCACTGATTCGTAAATACAAATAATATATAAAAATGGGTTATCGACATTGTTTATATATTTTGATTTATTCCACGGGCAATAAAACTGTTGAATTGAAGCATAAAATTAAAAAAAAACCAATTACGTATCGCACAGTCGTATAAAACTAATATGTTCTCGAAGGGTTGAAAATTTTCGATTGCACAATTAATGCACACGCAAAATAAATAAAAATCGATACATTATCAAACAACCAATAGTTACGCGATACACTTTATTCGTTGATATATTCAATATATTTAACCGTTGGGTATTGAAATTTTCTGTTTTGGTTATCGATTGTGAAAATTTAGTTCGTTGACACGAAAAAGCGACCCGAAATTGGTAAACAAACGAGCAAAAATTTTACATAAACATGTTATTTAATTACCTTCTTGGCTGAACGCAACGGCTAAAAAACGGTCCAAAGTGGTCGTATTGGCGTTGGTGGTGGTAGTCGTTAGAGTCCTCTCGAGCGGAAGCATTTGCCCCACAAAACTTTGGAAAACAACACTTTTGAACGGTGAAACTGCGCTCAAACGACCGCGGAGGCAAACCGGAAACGGCGGCGGGGATTTTTAAATATTTTCGAGTTTTTAAAACGCATCTATCGATGCAAAAACGAGGAAAATGTACACGATTTTGGTGCAGGTAGCGGTCCGCACGAGCGCCACTCCAAACGATAGCCGACTGTCAGGTTGGTCTCCGAGCGAGGTGCCATGAACCGGCTACTGGCAGGGGTAGTCAACCGAAATTTTGCGAGCCACTTCTACACCTTTCAACTGATAATTCATATACAATTAAAATTATAATACATGTCTCAGAAGACTACGGTTTAAATTTAACCGAACTTAACCTAAGCTACTCTAACCTTAAAAAAAATATCAATTAAATTACCAGCAGAACACTAAATTGGTGATAAAATGGTTTCATTGACAATTAGACAAACCTTGAATCAACTCCTGATTGATAAATGCTACGGTAATTAATTATTAACAATTAAAAACTATTTATAAATATTTGCTCCATATAAAAATTCTCACACGCATGTGGAGTGAATACAAATACCTATCCGCTATTTTCCGTCAATTATAAAAATCGTTACAGATTAAGGATAACTTGTTCAGTGTAATTAAAAGTGCACGACATTCATAATCACACTACGATAATTATTGCAGTACAGTAGTGTTTGTAAATTTTCAAAACAACCTTTGAATATTGACAGTGAAAAGTCGCTTAACCTCAATTAGGATCGGACATGGTGAAAATGCAAAAGTTACACAAAGCGTTTGAATTATAATAATCTCTCAACGACCCATATCACGCACTAAACAGATTCGCCTTGAGTCGAACGTGTAAAATAGCCGATAGATCTGGAAATTATTGAACTTTATGGATTTATGGTAATTAAAGGTTGTCTATCTCTAGGCCATCGGTTCACAGGCTCTGCCCGAGCGACGGTGTGTGGGTAAAGAGCTGAGCATTCCTACTGGCACAACGCATTGACTAAACACACGGTGTTCCGCTAAACGCTGACGGGATTGCATGGTGCAAAAATAATATTCATTCAACAAATCAAAACACTTAAAACACAAGTCAAAACTGTCAAAAGAAAATTCAACATATCTTTGAATGGAAAAAATTTCGAATTTATTTTTTATTTGATTCATAGTTGATATAAAGAATGAACGTAGTTTTTAAACCCAACATCCCGCTATGCTTAAAAAAGAAGGCATACTGCCAGTTATGACGTATGGATGTGAAACGTGGATGCTAAATTCAAGTATGTTACGTAAGATCCAGTGCACACAGAGAAACATGGAAAGATGTACGCTTGGTATAACAAGAAGAGATCGTAAGAGGAATACATGGATAAGAAGCGTGACCAAAGTGGTAGATATAGCAGAACGTGTGAAAAAGTTGGAGTGGACACATAGCGAGAAGAATGGATGGCAGATGGACGCGAGAAATACTGGAAAGGTATCCGAGAGGATGTGAAAGAAAGCAAGGTAGACCGAGTGGACGTTGGGCTGATGAATTGAGAAGAATGTGTGGAGTCAAGTGGATGCAGATTGCTCAAGACAGACAGGAATGGAAGAGGATTGGTGAGGGCTTCATCCAGAAGTGGATGGTAAACGGGTGAAAATGATGATGATGAGTTTATATAAAATTAGACAGTTTGAAGACTTGCAAAAATGATTTTGTGATCACCGTGTAAACGGATGTGTGGTACCGAAGTAACCACCGGTGTAGTGAAGCCTCGGCGGCCATTTGAATGCGGTTCAGAGCACCACCTGCACACATGCACCAATCCCAGATGCATTTTACAATGCACACCTAATCATCTTTTACAAACAATCCAGAGTATCCCCGCGAAAATGGCAGTAGCAAAGAAATAATTACCGATATGTCAAAGCGATAACAAAAATCGATACCATGCTACTTACTAATTGCAATTACACAGACATGATATAATCAGTGTTATTGTATCGCGTAAACAACTGCACATACTCTTCCAAGAAAATCTCCGAATTGATATGAGACATTATCATATTGTACTATTGTTTTGTATGCATAAGAATGTTAAAAAGATTTCAATCATTCTTAGAATTCTAATTTAATTAAACCTTCATATGAATGTTTTTCACGCACAACCAAAAAAGCTTATGCCATTTTTACTTTATCAATGTCGAATAAAGTATTGTGATCGTGCGAAAATTCGGGTATCATCTCCTGATCACGTTTTTGTGATTTCTGGAAAATATGTCTGTACCTACATATGTATGTCTGTGTGTTAGGCGGATGTGTGTAAAATCGCTATAACTCAAAAACCGTTTATCCTATTACACTGAAACTTCATATACTTCATAAAATATAACATTAACATTTAAGAAAATGCGTACGAAAGAGAGGTACATACATACATATAAGAGAAATTGAATTTAACTCTTGCATTGACTATGTATTTCACTTCTTAATATTTTTAAAGAATGTAGTTAATTGAATATCAAACGATTGACCATAATATCAACTGTCGTGTGGTGAATTCATTTTAAACATTTGAATGCCTTAAACTTAACTGTTTCCGACCGCGAAAAATAGCCGAGCAAACATCACCGCACAAAAATATACATGCGTATCAAGCTGTCGTTTAAATAAAAATAAACTATTACATATGTAAGCTTCGACATTCAATTAAATCTACCGCACAATTATCACATTTATACTAAGTCAACGCGTATATTTGTATATGAACACTTGTCGTTCACGATATCAATTTTATTCGGCGCATTACATTTCCAATTCTGTACATGATCTGTTTACAAGAAATGGAAATTGAGACTGGCGACGCCACGGGGCAATTTCAACTCAAGAAAATATTATTTATTCATCTGCCACGGTAATCGTAGAAGATGGATCGATAATGCTTATACCATAGCATCCATCCGTAATATACATTTCACCATTATGATTGCATCACGTTACATATTTCAAACGAAGAAACGAGAGCCACCCCCTCTAATTGAAATTTTCCAAAGGCGAAAGCAACAATATCGAAAATTTTCGTTGAATTCGTTTCAGTCGTTGACCCTTAAGCCGCCTCACTGATTCGATCGAGTAAGTTTAAGAGTAATCGAGCGTTGTAAAGTGTGTTTATGACGAGTACGTGTCATATTTGCGTGTGCCGCAAGCGAACAACGAGCAAAAATGTCGCTTTTGTTCGTTCGTTTCATAAGCGGTGTGCTTTATCGCAGATTCGTGCCCACTGGCGTACTACAACAACAAAATATGTATAAGCCGGGGCTAAGAAGCTATTGGCAACTTATGGCAAAAAACCAAAGGAAAATAGCGCACGAGTGAAAATAAACGAGTATTGTTTGCGAATGCCACTCACGCAATCCGCAATGCACTTAAAACAACAGAACGATCGATGAAAATTCAACGTGGAAATTCTGGAAAATGGCGTATGGCTAATTCATTCTGCACCGTTTGAGCATAGTTGCTAGTTTCCAAATATTCGTAATGTTCAACTATTCAAATATTTAGTAATCGAATATTGAGCCGTTCATCATCCACTGCAGGATGAAGGCCTTTCCAATCCACTTCCATTCCTGTCTGTCTTGAGCAATCTGCATTCACTTGACTCCACACATTCTTCTCAATTCATCAGCCCATCTTCCACTCGTTCTACCATGATTTCTTTCACATCCTCTCACATTCTTCTCGCTATGTGTCCACTCCAACTTTTTCACACGTTCCGCTATGTCTGCCACTTTGGTCATGCTTCTTACTCATGTATTCTTCTTACGATCTCTTCTTGTTATACCAAGTATACATCTTTCTGTGTGCACTGGATCTTACGTACCATTCTCGAATTTAGCATTGAATTTGAATAGTAAACGATAAAAATATTCGAGTATTCGAATATACATACATACATACATACATATTCGTAAATTTTTATGTTATGAATACAGGTACATATTTATATCTCGCAACCTTCGATGACCACTCTCAGAGAGAGTCGGTAGCAAACTGAAACACCGAATCTTGCTCAAGATTTTCGTGGAGGCATTTTGACAATAAAATATTTATTTTCGGAACATATTTACAGTCTAAAAATATGCAACATTCCATTTTATGCATGATGTGTGCCCATGCAATTTCATAGACACACGTTTACACAATTTACGCACACACAAAATTATTATTAGTCATTAGCACTGGATTGATATTTGAATGGAGCAGTGGTGAATTATTACTTTTTTTTATTGTTTTCCATCTTATTTATTTTACACGATGAAAACAATGGTCTTCGCTTGCAGAAATAAATGATAAATAATTGGTTTGGGTGAATAAATACAAACATATGCAAAATATAATTCCTTCATGTTCAGTGTATAAGCTTGAGCATAAAGGATCCACCTACTATATTGAAATACGCAAGAATGTTTGGGTACAATATTAATTTAGACATTAAAAAATTCACAATTCAGAGAATATTTAAATAAATATTCGAATAATGAATAGTTTAAAACGGGCAAATATTCGAGTATTCGAATACTAGGGTTAGAGTCTCTGATAGCTGCTCATCTTGCATAGACAATGAGAGCAACATTCGGCGGCTCGTTTGAAAATGCGATTCGTATCATCACATACGATTTCCAATACAACCAATATATCGATAGAGCGCATTAGCATGTCGTTCAAATCAGTCCACTCTTATAATAGTGGCCAATTTCACCGATATTTTGCACGTATACTCAACCCATTTATTATAAAAGCTCGATGCTGCACTTGAAAGTGGACTAGTTTCTAATATACACCATGCGAGGATGAAAAAAACTGTAGTAATACACTTTTTTTACACAGTGCGACAAAAAAAGCTTGATTTTTTTAATTAAAAAATTGATAATACCCAAAAGTATACTTAAGTTCCATCAAAAGCACTCTCGCATTAGCTTAATCATTTGAAAACGGTTGTAAGAAGAAAGCATTGGAAAGTATCCACGGTAGGCATTGACATGGCGTTTATGAATATGCATTATGGCTATTATGCACATCTCGCTCGTTTCAAAGAATCATCCTACGCACAGTTTCATCGCTCGCACATTGCTCTAGTGAAACTGTTCGTTGTGATCAATACAATATTAACGATTATTAAAAAATTATGATGATTATTAATAAAGTAGGATTATTATGTAGATTAAGAAATATACAATCTAAAAATACAAAAATATTAGGTTATAATGCAATTGTTCGTCATTTTTAAATTTGGTAAATAGGTTAATTAAAGATATGTTGCAAAACTATTTTAAATGCCAATAGAATAACTAGTATCTATAAGATATACATACATATACATATGTATGTATATGTTGAATCAATTGAATTGGATGAATGTAAATAAAACCTTAAAAGTGTGCATGTTAGTTTTATATTTTAAATTAGATAAGAATTTATTACCAAGATATTTGAATAAGTATTTAATAAGGGGATATACATAATATACATAGTCATAATACTAGGAATAAGAATAAGTTAATAGTTAAGAATTTAAAATTAAGTATGTAGATCTAGGAGAAATATCTTGTACAGGGGTGTTGTTGAATACGGGCCTGCCAGAAGATCTCAGAAATATAAACAAAATTGATAGATTCCTAGCAGTCTTAAAACAGCACCTCTGTATAAGGCTAATAGATAATTAAGTTTATTTTGTAATTTTAGCTTTAAGTTACTGTTTGTTTGTAATTAGCTTCTTAAGCTACATATCTTATATAAATAAATAAATAAATTCGATCAATTCCTATTATCCTGAAATTAGTCAAGCGCCTACACACTCATATCGTACAAATATTTGAGTGCAGATTTCCAAACATTGACCTCTATAATAAACGGCCGTTTTATTTATTTTTATACTTATTTCATCTCAAAATAGCCAGGCTTGATTATAAATAAACTTATGCGGCAATATTTACCGACGATAATTGTTAAAGCCAATGCGGAGCGTTTATCGACACTGTAAACATTTGCTTTCGCCTGAACTTAGATTTTTTTCGCACGATTATTATATAGGTAGTCGCTAAAAACGTGATAAGTTGATGTTTTTTTGCAGTAAATTTACCCACACACCCATTTGAGTACTGCCCAAGGCGATTTGTAGTCAAGTGAGAAATCTCAACACGATTGATAATAATATTAGCATTAAATTAAAACCCGTACTTCCTTCATAGACGCAAAAAAAATAAAATAAAATGAAAACAATGAATGCATACGAAACATGCGTCCTCATGCATAAAACACACAAGGCTAACACGACTCATCTACTTTGAAAGTGTAACCGATGTTGTTCTATTCAATAGTGGACTAATTCCACGCTGTAAAATCAACATGAGAAACTTTCTACTAATGTGCAAGATCAATGCGATGGGGATAGATACAGCTTTCCAAAGTTGTAATAGTTCTAATGAATTGTAATCAGTAGTGCCACCAATGAGGTCGTATCTAACAAAGTCACCTAGAGAAAAACGTGAACGAACAAACGGATAATCTTCTAGAAAATTGAAGATATACGTAGCTCACGTGTTTAGCCAGCTTCTTCCGCACTTCTTACATGCGCAAATTGTGCATATGTATGTACAATTTGCAACCACATAAGGTCGAATCTGCGACCGAACACGTTGCACAGGACATGCACTCGACCGCAAAAGTCAAGTATTTAATGCATTTCACGCACGCAATATTATCTATTTGATAATGATGATGATATGAGCCGCAATCGGCTCACATGGTAGAACAATGAAATCGTGAACCAAATCAAATGCTCACGGTTTGATTTCCGACATGGTCCAAAACTCTCAACTGATACGCACCCTTTCGTTTTAATGTATAAAATTGACCATTGAATGAATTCACTATTAGGCACACTTTCTAGGAAAATCTTGATGTAATCATTCTAAAAATGATCGTTAGTTCACAAATTGGATAGCTGATACTATCAAAATCGATCGAGCATATGGATTGTAAATATAATTTAAGTTCCTAACTTAAGCTTTATGGATATAATATCAATTTTATTGACCTACATATAATCGCAACTAACATACAATGGCTAAATGTTAAGAAGATTGTCCTTGCTTCGAGTTGACCGACAAAATGACCAATAGGTCACATTGACCCACACACAAACACACGGCATTGACATTAAATGGCAATTTTGCGAACGACAAATGGAGCTGGAAGCACGCAAGTCGAACTTAACTACAATTTTATCACACAAGACTAAGAATATCTCAAATTCTAGATTATACATATGTAGTCGACAATGCGTAACGAAGTCAGTATAATTAGTCATTTATAATAACTAGCATAGTATCATATATTTCAACTTACTTAATATATCAATATTGAACGAAAAAATAATATCACTCAACAATTAAACAATTTTATACATACATAACTACAGGACAAATGTAACTATTATAACTGCATGTATGCATAATCATATCAATCACGATACTTCTAAGAAGCTGCGGATGAGGTAAATAGTAGGTATTTCATAATCTAATGACAAAGGTATCATAGGGTTAATATTAAATAAAATAAACCTACAGATTCAGTTTATGTCTATATTCTTGGGAGTAAACTTAACTTTTTTCCTTAAACACAATCCATTATTGGTTATATGTACATATGTATGTATGTATGTCCAAATAATAAATTGTTCGGGTAGCAGTTTTAAAGTTTGAAATGGTCATCATACATCAGGGGACTTTATATAAAAATGATAATTTTACATATTGTACTTTAGATTTTTAGATGCCATTCCATTGTTATTGAATTGAACAAGTAAAATTTTCAAAATGCATGCAAAAAGTCCAAACCTGTCACTTGTGTGCTCCAAGAATATTAGTAGAACTTTAGACTGTGATTCCAAAAAAATGGTGACATTCGAATAGAATAAATAATAATGAAAGAGGAACAAAGTTGCATTCGTAACGAATTTTCGCAAAATCTTGGACTTGTCACCTTTGTGCTCTGAGGACGCGATACGTATATATATATAATATGTACCTTGCGAGTCATAAAGAACTGTAGTCTGTATCAATAATAAACAAGCGGTGATTGTCAACGGGCAATATACTCATAAACGGCGAACTAATGGGTATATGAGGTATGTATATTCAAAATACATTGTGTAACCTGATTCATCGTTTTTAATGATTTATTTTACTTTACTGTTATACTAAAATAACTAATAACCAAATAAAAACTAAATGAAATCTGCGTTTTATTCAAATTATTAATTTTAAATTTTAAAACGTGATCGTGTCCATTATGAACGATAATAACATGATCTTATAAATCCAAAAGTTCAAAGGTAGGTTATGCTCGTTATCGAAACACTTTTGTTCTTGAAGCACGTTGACACAAAACGTGCCGTATTGTTTTGCGCTAACTTGTACCTTATATATCAGTTACGTATTATTTAAAATAACATCTGTTATCATTTTCAGATAATCCGACCATTCAGTAAACAAAAAACAAATAATATATATCCATGGTTTGATAATTCTTTTGCCGCCATCCTCGAGATATTGATTGCGGTTCAGAATCGCCAACTTAAATATGTATTATAAATCACATTAAAAACGAGTTTTACATCAAACGCGAAAGTAAAATCAGTAAATTATAGCTTTAGAATTTCACACTGCTGCACCGTGCAAATTAATTAAAATATTTACATAAATAAACAAGTTTGTCGAGAGGGGAAAAATGCAAATATTTTCTCAGGCAAATGGGACGCCCATAAATGACGTCATACGATTTTGAGTATTTTTTGACCACCCCCTCTCTCCCCATTGTCACATTTCGTCAAAATCTTTTACCCCCTGTCTAAATTACGTCACATTCTTTGAACCCCTCACCATATAATTTTCAAAAGAAGTTTTAAGTAAAGAAATTCAAAATGGGAAAATTATAATTAAATTAATTTATATTTTGTTGGTTTTGTGACGCTCCCCCTATCCCCTTCGTCACAAATCATCACATTATATCGATCTGCGCAGACTACCCAGGTCTGAACCAAAGAGCTTCGTCACCATTTCGGCTTCTTGGAATAAACATTAATGATGACCAACCATAGTCGCAAATCTCGGACGGCCAAAACCCACTTTTTTTTAGTTGCGCGAGAACAAGGCACTAATTAAATTGGACAGAGTATGTGTACATAGTAGTTGTTAGTAGTAAGTAGTAAACTTGTTCGGCTGAGATAGCTTTATTTTACGAGTACAAAAAGGATCAATTCACTATTTTTATTAATCAAACACCTCAATTGAACAAATACTGAAATCTTTAGATATCGCTGATAGAATTAAAACAATGCTATACTTTGTCAAACTTAAGAAACAGCCCAGTCTTGACTGATTTAGAATAGATCTGCGTAGACTACCCAGGTCTGAACCAAAGAGCTTGTCACCATTTCGGCTTCTTGGAATAAACATTTAACGATGACCAACCAAAGTCGCAAATCTCGGACGGCCACAACCCACATTTTTTTCTAGTTACGCGAGAACAAGGCGCTTCTTAAGTTGGATGGAGTACAGACAGAATAGGAAAAGACTTACCGAACATAAATGATCCAAGATGTACGAAAACTATTTATTCGAGAACAAGACTTCAATCACTATTTAGAACAACAAACCGGTATTATAAAGCGCAATCGAATCCCCATCGCGAGGAGAAAGGTCAAAATTTGCACTGGCCACAAGACGCAACTTACAATGTCCGCATCGATTCGCTGAATTCCAAGTGATTTCGGGCACAATTCGGACGGAAACGAGGGGAATCTGGCCGAGCGCGAACGGAAATGTTTATGAAACTTTTTTGGTGTGCGCAGCCGTTTACAGTTCACTTGAAATACTGGTTATGGTGGAGCATCAGCGTCGAAATGACTTGACTCGATGGCGATACACAGCAAACTAGACCTTATGGCGTATTGTTTTTAAGCTCGCTTTGACCTGGCGAGACCCCAGTTATCTCCGTATTTGGACACATGACTGTTGTGCAGGATAACAAACCCAATGATAGCAAAGCGCATGGTTCGTTTTTGATTATTACTATCGTGATGGTAGTGGTGCTCCATAAGATTTATCTCCAGTATTGTGAAACAAGTTATGTGAGTGAAAATGACTAAAAATAGATTTAACTATCCAATTTGATCGATGACCTAGTTATTGATTATAAAAATAGCACAAAACTGTGCCTAACATTGAAGTTTCATACTACATACTACAAATTTTCAAAAATGAACCCAGTCGAGTGAAACAAAATTGATATAATTAAATTTTACAGTGAAAATGTAATGTTTTTAGTTAAACTATATAAACCTGAAGAAATATTAATGGTTGACTGGGTATTATTATCTGCAGTATCAGATTTTGAGAATTAAAGTACCCAAATTCCAATGTTTAATTTCTGATTCAAATTGAATCTACGATTTGCAAAATCAGTTGATAATTAACAATATCAAAATAAATAAGAGAATTATCTTATGGGTATTAAAAATTTATAAGTCAAAAGATAGATGTTTTAATATTTTTTATTAAAGAGTTCTTTTAACTTATTAATTACAGATGGATTTATATTCTCGATGGATACAGCATCTGTAACAAATGCAAACAATATATTAATATAAAGAGAGTAAATTAGATTCTAACATGACGACATTCATAAATAAACGTTTAAATCTACAATTCGAAAAATGTACATAAATAAATAACCTAATTTAATTATATAATTCTTCTAATTAACTATTTAATTTAAGGAATTCTAATACATATGATTTAACACCAAGTTGCAATTATCGTAACATGTGAATGAGTTTACTCGCGTTTTGTTATTTAACTAGAAACTAACAATAAATGGCCTGTATTTATCGGGTCAGTAACTTTTCCGACTTTTGACCAGTTATTTTAACCAAATGATGATAAAATCTATAAAGGGCGGTACTTGAGTGATCAATAATTAATACCAAACAGGTAAGTAAATTTATAAATACAAACGGTCGGTATTACCAAAAATATATATTCTTTACGGACCAATTGATTAGTTAGTTGCCTTAATAAATTACTGAAAATTTGTATACTACAAGATATACTAACAATTCTGATTCTATGTCCCATTGCTTTTGAGGGCAGATTTCTCTTGAACTTGGCACGCACGGCGCCGGATCCACCATGGGGACGGGTAACCTTTCCCCAAATCGCACGAACTTTGGTCTTCCTGCCTTTAGGTCCACCGGGAACCGTGGTACGTTTCTTGGCACGGTATACGTATACGCAACGTTTGCCTACATAGAACGAACTATCATTTTTGTAACGGCATCCTTCAATCTGAAACAGTACAAATTGAACAATTAGTCCAAACATAAAATGATGAATTCGAAACGGGAAATTTTACACAATCGAAACACTTTCTACACCGCGATGAACATATGTATACATCTTTATTTTAAATATTCACCGCCGTGCGAAAAGTGCTTTCATCCAATCAGTCGAAAATGTTGTCCACAATTATATTTTCAGGTTTCAAATGTCATAATAAGCATCATATTAAAGTATAGTATTCCTATGAAATGATATAATCTTTAGAGAGTGAACCTTTAACAGGGCTGTGTTTTCGTGTTGATTTCTCAATCCCCGTTTGTATCCAGTGAAGATGGCTTTAGCGTAAAGCCTTCCATGTCTCTTAGTAGGTGTTTTAACAGTCTTTGCAACTGGTGCGGGTGCCTTCGCTACCTTCTTCTCAGCTGCTTTTTTTTTGGGCGCGGAGGCCTTAGTTTTAGGTGCTGGTGCGTCAGCCATTTCTGAAAATAAAGTCAATACCATATTAAACCACAACTCATCTACTATACAAACCAATGACTAACGATCATTTCATGAGACGGTATATCTCCATTGAACGTTTATAACATAAAAGATAGAGAATGTAACTGCTAACTTCGGAATACATAAACAAAGCAACATTTAATTATCCAAAACTATTCATAGATTTGATGACTGTTCAGTATCCTGGCAAATATCGAATGTGTAGTTTTATATTGTGTATTACTAAGGTGACCAACCATACTCTCTTAAACTCCTTTTGGATCTCAGCACCATCTCTAATTTTAGCCTTGAATTAAATAAATAGAATCTACTGGACAGTGACGAAATGCTACTTTACTGTATTTCTTTCACAGCATTGCAGCCCAGACAGACATTCAACAGCTTTCAGTCTTTCTAAAATTTTGTTGTTTGGCAAACGAATTAGATATTTAATTTTTATTTTTATATATATCATTAACATATAATCATTTAAATCGGCTACACTAATAAAGGAAAGTGTTTTAAAATTTAGTAACGAAATTACATATATCATTATCATCATTTTCAGGCGTTCAACATTCGTTGCCAGATGAAGGCCTCTCGAATCCTCTTTCATTCCCGTCATCAGCATCCACTTGACTCCACAGTTTTCTCAATTCACCGGCCCACCTTGCTTTCTTTCACATCCTAACGGATACCATTCCAGTATTTCTCGTGTCTATCTGCTATTTATCCACTCTCAACTTTTTCACACGTTCTTTTACATGCTTCTAACCCATGCATTAATTCCTCTTACGATCTTTTCTTGTTATACCACATGTTTAAAAATTTTAATGTAAGAAATAAATTGCTATTGCTACTACCCACCAATGAATACCAAAAAATTTTTCTTACTTATATTTTATAGCCTACAAAGAAAATTTCTTGCTTTGCTTTTTTCACAAAAAAAAACTGGGATTCTAGAATCCTTGTATTAGAGGGGAAGGGGAGTTCCCAATGGCTTTTTCATCAAAAAATAGTTGGTCACCTTAGTATTACAAAACCTTGTTAAAGAAACCAATGGACCAACAACTTTAAGCCAAGTACTTTAACACAGTGGAAGAATCATAAACATTGATTGAACCGAAAAAATAAATATATTTAGGTTGCATAGATTCAAAACAACTCCATACTCATTTAAAATTATGGTTATACTATTAAATGATAAGAAATTCCTAGGGCTGACGAAGTTGGTGACAGATGTAATGTATTAGATAGATTTCGATATGGTGTGAAAGAACAATAATGTGGAATGATGGTACGACAGGGGAAGAAATGGAGGGGGGGACTACGTTGACATGTGTAGCGGGGCAAATGTGTGAATTGTTAGGTTATGTTTCCGTTCGAATCCGGCAGCATCAGAGTGTAGCTTTGTTTTTGGGATTTCCGGTCAACGGGATAGGAAACCGGATATCGTTCGCAACCCTGCGAGGCCTCGTCGGCCCGCTTTTGCCCCCATAATTTGACAAGAAACTCACCTTCGGCCGGTGATAGCCGCTGACGGGACCAAAAGAGTGAACTGACACTGCTGACAACATTACGGCAAGCGTCGCGGCCGCGAGTGAATATAACAACGCAAAACACACCCTACTACTACTACTTTATTATTTATTTCGACAAGTCTCTCAATTTAAACCTTTCTGCGTAAGTTTATGTATGCATTTAAGCAATATTCGCTCATGATTTCGATAAAAATATTATTTTTATAATATGGCAGATGGGTTAAAACTTGATTTCGCGGGTGCGTCGGCTTAGCCGACGCCAACCTCATGGTTTTTTTTTGTATACAATTTGATTGATTTTGAAATTTTTTTAGTTAAGTGTCTATATATATTTTGTTCATTTATGATTACCGAAGACGCATGTGGAGCCTTTTATAGCTGGATTGGTAATTTTAAATTTGATCAATATATCATTTATAACAGGAATCTTTAACCTTTTAATACCTACGGCCCACTTTCGTATTTTTGTTGATGGTAAAATTTCCTTAACGCCCACCGATAAATATGGGTATATGTTTTGTCTTAGTTTTCTATCCGGATTGCATATCCGTCACCAGATAAAATCTATTACGTTTTACGGACTTCTTACCCAGTTAACTTCAATGCCATGTGAGTAAGCGAGACAATAATGGGTTTGATTCTACCATCGACCAATAAGAATCTGGATCTTTTGGATGGTTGTTAAACTGTGTATTTTGAATATAAAATCCGAATTAATTTTTGTATTTTATTATAAATTGCTCGAATTGTGATTTTCATGTATTATATTCAGAATATATCTCTGATGGAAAAACATGCCCCAATCCCTTTTTTCAATGTTTACAGAAATGAACATTAATACAATTAATTGATTGAGAGCCTTTGGGCGGGTGTATGCAAAGATGGCAGAGGTATGGTGCGGGATAAGTAGGTGGAGCTACAGCTAGTGGGGCGGGGATTGCTTGTTGAAATTATGATATTATCCCTTCCAATTTCTGTGATCCGGATACAAAATTTTGATTTTGTCCTCTGGTCGCAGTGCAATCAGTCTCAAAGTCTAACACCCAGTGCGGGGTAACAACTCCGGCGCTCTAATAATAATTATGTTGTATCCAAAGGCCATTTTTTATTTATTAAGTGCATCACAAAGAGTAAAGGATGCTGTACACAAGCCCGTTTGTGATAAATTTGCGTAAATTTCAAACAGTGTACATGCTACATTTTGCCTGGGCAAACCAGGTTTGCGCATACAAGCCTCGAGTCAAGCATGCACGTAAAGGGCAGCCTTAAGTAAATGTTTATAAAAATAAAAGTCTCATCTGAAATAAAAATTTATTTATCAAGCTAATATTTACAATGTTTATGAATGTATACTCCGGCACTGGTATTTTACATATATGTATGTACAAAATTCAAAAATTAAATTTCAACGAAACATTCAACCTAAAGCTTAATACCCCGACATCTACATTATGGAAGGAGTTTTACGGTTCAATAACTTATGAAGACTTTCCCTAGCTATTACAATAAAATTAAAGAAATGATCCTTCGAATATGTACATAAAAATAATTTGAAAAAAAAAAAAAAAAAAAAAAAATTATATGTATTTATAGAAATATATTTGTACAGTTTTACAAATACTCTCGTGTGAAAAATAAAATAAAACACCAACAAGCCACAAACGAAGAACAAATATTTTAAGTGTATACTTATTTTTAAGCATAAAATAAGCACCCGTTTTTAATACAAAAGAAAATGAAATAAGATTATTTTTCAGTATAATTATAATAAGTTTTGATGCATAGCGAATTTACTAAAATCAAAATGTTACATCAGTGTCATATATTGTTTCGGCTATCAATAAACATAAATAGTCATACATACATACGTAGTGTTTGTATGATTTCATAACTACATACTGTTGAAATTTAAATATGAAAAATTAAGGTACATCACTTTATTTAATTAAAATTAAAACGATTTAAACAAACATTCCAGACTAGAATAAAGTAACATAATATAGATAAAACACATAACTTTCAAGTATACATTATTAATATGTATGGCAAGGCGAAGAATTTATGTAAAAAAAATGAAATTAGTCCAAAAGAAACAATAAAAATAAAATTAAAATCAAATTTGAAGTTCGCAGTGTAATTATGTGCAAAAATTAACAGTAAAGATTATTGCTCGTGTTCTTTCTACAATATAACAGTATCAAAAAACTACTACATAAATCCATTAGAAAATTTGGTGCAGACTATTTTTGAAGCAGTTCCATTTGCTTTCAATAATATTTTATCACATTTTTTAAAATAAATAAAGATGTTCTCGCACAGTAACAAAACAAATCACCGATTCATGCAACATTACATACCACTGATAGTATTTCAGTTAAATTGCTGACAGTCCCTGAGTCTTCACAGCCTCTAAATGCTTAGACACTAAGCTGATTCTTCATTTAAAAATAACTTGTATATCAGGATGCAATTGTCTTTTTAAAAATTCTCACTACACAAATTGTCCAGAAAGGCAGAACCATTAATTAAAGTGGAACTTGAATTGGAATGGACTACCGTAGTGGAAATGGTGGAATGCATTTCCTTGTGGACCATTTCGACCAGCTTCCGGATCTAGTGGATCATCCCCAGCATCAAATTGGGCACGCTTCTCAGGATCGGTCAAAACCTAAAATATTTCATTTAAGATTAATAAACCAAATTTGACAACTTTAATCGATAGTTCAAAAATATTTACCTCTTTTGCAGCTGCAATATCAATAAATCTACGTTCAGCAACTTTCTTCTCGTCGCCTTGGAAATTATCTGGATGCCATTTTTGGGCAGCTCTTCTGTATGCCTTGACAATTTCTTGTTTTGTGGCTGACCTATGTACAATAAGTCAAATAATAAAAATCAGTTTATATCCATATGTATGAATTCACTAGTAGATATATTAAATGAGATAATTCTCAAATGTGGTCATTGTTTAAAATCTATTGATAAACGTTACCTCTTAACATCAAGTATTTTATAGTAATCTCTTTTTTCAGCTTGCTTTTGCATTTTTTGTGCTCTTTGGAGGCCTTCCTTAGCACGAGGATTATTTTCTTCGACACCCAACGCATCCTGATATGTATGAATGGCTGAAATAATTACAAGTATTTATATAATTATGAAATAAACAAATACAAAATAATCTTTTAGGTATGCTACAAATAACTAACCATCATCATACATTTCAAGACCAATTAAAGCTTCAGCCATCTCACAATACAAATTTACATCTTTAAGTAGATCTATTGCTTCTTTGCATTGACTGATTGCTGATGTAAATTGCTCATCCTAAAGTAACACAAGCACGTCAGTAAAAGTCAAATAACATACGATAACTATTAGCAAAAATATTAAATAATACCATACCTTATTACTGCATACACAAAGAAGCCGTTTTGCTTCCCAGATTACCAATGAAGCTTCGGTTTCAATCTTTAAGATACGTTCAGCATCTTCTATACACTGTTTATAATCTTTTGATTCTAAATTGTTTTGTGCGTTTGTTACAAATTTATCTACTTTTTTGATTGTTTTGTACAATGGGAAGCAGTCTTTGTGTTCGGGGTCCAGTTTCAGACATTCGCGGATTTCCTATAAAATTGAGTATGTTTAGTTCAATGTGTGACTGTTAAATTTTACACATTTCAGTTTTATTTATACCTTCAATGCATCGGCCACGTGTCCCAAATGAGAATAAAGAAGAGTTGCTAATCTAAAATATCCACTAGTTGAGTCTTGCTGCAATCTGTTTACAGAACGAATATCTGAAACCGCAGTTAATATATCGCCCTGAAAGTTGGAATTTGTTTTATATTATGTATATCAATAATAAAAATTCTAAATCCTATATTAATTAAACAGATTCATTACTTGTGCAATATAGCACTCTGCTCGGAGTTGCCTCATGTTAGAGGACCAGGGGCAGACTTCTAAAATACGTTGAACGAGGTCTATAGCAGCTGAGAAGTCTTGTCCGCGATAATATGCTTCGGCTAATAGCATATCTTCCGTCAGATCAGGGATGCGTTGATACATGTGACTCGCCTCTTCATTATCCGGCTCAGAAGTAAGCTAAAAGAGAAAGATTGGAATCAGTTACAACTCGTTTTTTTTTATTCAATTTAGAAGTTCTACGAAATAAGGTAACTCACAACATCGTAAAAGTCGTCTGTCGCGTCAGATAACTGGGCTAGTTTCAAATTAACATTGCCTCTTTGCAGTCTAGCTGATGTAAAGTCGGGTTTTAATTCCAACACCTTGGTGAAGTCTGACAAGGCAAATTTCGCTTTACCTAAAGCAAAGTACACTGTTCCTCTTTTGTAGTATGTGAGATAATTACCAGGATCACCCTCTGCCAAAGATAATTATTTGTTACGAAAACAGTGTTGACATTGAACAGTGTTTAATATTTTGAATTATGTACATAATAAATGTATTGTTCAATTACTTACCGACTGCTGCATGATAATGCGTCAACGCATCAGACAACTGTCCTTTAGCGAGAAAGTCTTTCCCTAATTCAAGATGTCTATTTACTTCGGCTATTGTTGTCGATTCCGCAACTGTAAAAATTAATAGTAGCGATTATAAAAAAAGCATCTTTGTAAAAAAAAATGATCTAAACCAGTGTTTTTTAACTGTTTGAAATTGTTTTTTGAGAGTCTGGAGTTTGCCCATTGACGATCAACGGATATTTAGTATCGACTATATGAGTGGGCTGACAATAGCAGTAATTATGTATTACGAAAATAAAAAAAATAGGTAATTTGAATTTACAATGAAAGCAAAATAAGTGTCCAGTGTAAATACTTTTGGAATAAAATTAAGTGCTCTGGATGGACCAACAGATTTACGAAGCAAAATTTAGTCCATCCCGAATACGATTTTACATATTTTGTGAATTTTGAAATGAATATTGCTTTCCGTTTTTCAAATTTTCTACAATGCAATGGTTCAATTTTGTTTGCTAAGACCCGGCCAATGACTAAATGGTCTTCCCGGGTTGTGCTTATCTGTTAACGAAAAGGATTAATGGTGAAAGGAAGAGGCCGTTATTTTGTCGTGGAATGCATTTGTGTAATCATTGGTTCTCGGATACATCAGCTAATTTGTCAAAATAAGTCAAGAGGACTTCTTGGAACTTTTAACATCTGCTCTATTACAATACCGCACACTTTCTTCGAAATTGCTAATCCAAAACATGTGTACTTATGAGATACTATATTTAAACGACTGCATTCAGCAATGCAGATCTGTTTGACTTGTCACTTTGATAACTGTTTGCGTTTTGCTACTAGTAATTATTGATGAACCTACTTATTTGAAAATAGTCAATGATGCACAATGTTAAATATTTCACTAATCAATTCTATCTCTTTTTAATAAAATATATTGAAAGATTAAGTGTTTATTGAATTTCCTTGCAACGTGTCCTGCTCCCCTTCCCTAGCCGGATAATAAAAATAATAGTATTTCGCATATTTTATCGATAGCATTGAAAAACTAAAAAAAAGTTTCCAAGAAATTTTGTAAGATTCTTAATAGAATATTATATCCGGACCTCCCCTAAATCAAGGGTGCTGAACCTTTTTCAGTTTGGGGGCTACTTTTAAAAAAAAATTGTATAGCGATCGACTCCTATGCAATAATTTAGGGGGAAGTCCGAATATAATATATACTAATAAGATTCTAATAGGAAAATTACAAAAATTCTTATACTTTTTTTAGTTTTTCATAGCTATCGATTGAATATGCGATGAAAATATAAACCTATTAACAAATAATTAATTTGAGCAGAACGCAAATAGTCATCTAGGTGATCAGTGAAACAAATCCGCATTGATGAATCCAGTCGCTTAAATATAGTTTCTCTCGAGAACACCTGGTTTAGATTAGCAATTTCGAAGAAAGTGTGCAGTATTGTAATAGAACAGACGTTAAAAGTACCTAAACTTCTTTTGACAAATCAGCTAGTGTACGTGAGAACCAATTAAACAAAAGCACATACCACGAAAAAATTACGATATCTTCCACTGACCAATAATCGTTTTCTTTAACAGAAAAAAACAAACCCAGGAAGATCGGTCAGACCCGGTCATCCTACATATTGAAATTCATTTCGACAAAACACGAACGCAAATACATAATGCGATTAACGGAACATTCGAAACATACGACGAAACACACCATCGGTGCGAGAATTTGATGCAAAAATTGTGCCAGGTGGCGATGATACGTAAACCGGTGGACGTGTTGTTGATATCTGATGCAAATCCCACGTATGAGGTTATGAGTCCCGGACGAATGTGTTTGTATGAGAATGGTTACCGTCTAGTAGTTCGAGCAGGTCGACAAGCAACAGAAGCGCAGCGGCCATTCGCACTCTTCGCCAATTGCATCTCCATTGATGCTGCATTCCTGTCGACTCCATGACGTCTTGCTGTCAAATGTCAAGTTGTCAAGCGAATGGGGAATCCCCCTCTTCCCCGCACTGCAGCCAGCCGCCCCGCCGTGGTTCGCGCCTATTGGTCCACGAACTGACTTATATTGTGGACTTGACAGCGAGAATCACGGCCATGTCTCATGTTGCGTTCTTTTTTTCAAAACTTTTATTGAAATGTTGTTATATAAGAATGGGGATTGCGTGTAATTATTTTGGTCGAAGTTTTCACTTTGGATTCGAATGTGGTCACTTTGGTTCCGATCCAAGTTAAATGTATATAATTTTTAATTTTGAACCTGGTCGTTTTGGTTGGCGACTGTTACCCCCTCCATCTCCGCATTGGTCGTCGCACCGTGTGTCTGCCTCGGTCTGTGCTCCATTTGTCAAATTACCAGATTTTCAAAATCACAGATCGGGACAGTCACCATTTCGAACAATCAAAAAAAAAGTTAAGGAATCAAGGAAAAAAAAATAGATCATTTTAATTAAATTATCATTATCATTTTTAGCAATCTGGATCCATTTGACTCCAAACATTCTTCTCATCATCAGCCCATCGTCTACTCGGTTTACCTTGCTTCCTTTCACATCCTCTCGGATACCATTCCAGTATTTCTCGTTGTGTCCAGCCCATTGCCACTTTAACTTTTTCACACGCTCCGCTATATCTACCACTTTGGTCATGCTTCTTACCCACGTATTCCTCGTACAGTCGTACGATCTCTCCTTGTTATACCGAGTATACATCTTTCCATGCTTCTCTGTGTGCACTGGATCTTACGTAACATTCTTGACATCCACAGAACGCGCGAAACTAAAACTAGAGCCAAATCAAAGAAAAAGTTGCAAAATTGAAGAGTTTGGTAGCCGCAATATATTATTTTTGCATTATATGTATATCAAAAATTAATATAAATTCTACTCATTTGCAGACTGCAATTTGTGGAGTTGTATGAAAATAGTTAAAAAAATCAATTTATTGCTAAAAACTATTATAATCTTGAAAACGATTTTAAAGCTTTTTAAGAACATGGAGGTTATATGAAAAGTAGGAAAGGGAAAAATTTGAATAGATTAATTCCGATTTTCTGAAATTTATATTTCAAAAACCCTTTTAGGAATACTAAAACGTTAGTTGACAATGAGAGCCGCAAGTTTTGATACAATACGGGGACCGCTAAACTACAAACAGCCAAGCGCGAAACCTAGACCATTATGTTTAACGCTGGTGAAATATTTTTACAATCATAGAATTTTCAATATTACTTTTTAAGCTCAGTATTTAGAATACTTAGATAAGTAAGCAGTTGAAATCTCAATTCAAATTAAAAGAAAAAGTACAATTTTTTTTCAAAAATGTTTTCTCATACTATTTGAAAAAAATCACCACTGAGAACCGTGCAAAATTGCATCGCAGGTCAAATATTTTCCTGCGTAAGGACATTTGGCATGAAAAGTATTTTAAATTTATTAAGAAATCACTACATTTCCAAAACAAATAAAATTTATCAATTTATTTATTATTCGAGTGTCTTTATTATTGTCTTTTGACCGGGATAAAATTACAGTGGCCGAACGCTAAGACTAGGTCTCGTTCAAGCTGGTACAGTATTTATAGTCCTGGTCAAACTAAGATATAACATAAGGTATAATTTTTGAATAATATATCAAAGTGTCTAAACAATTGGAAATATTATAATGAAATGCAAACAATATTCGTTTATTACAATCGATTCGTATAATCGTATCCTTACAATAGGATACACTATTTATAACATTATATTTGAAATCTATTATATACTGGTAATCATGGCTCGAATTGCAAAACACTATATAAAAGAAATCTTAGTTTGTCGAAATCGCCGTACTGGAAGATTTATTAGAAAAATACTGTGGCGATCCAATTTAATGGAAAGCTATAGAGTAAAAATTTTAAGAAGAGATTGTATAACTAAAAATAAACAGAATTGCTAAGGAGGCACTCAATCTTATTTAAAATTCAACTATTCATTTCCTGGATAACTTAAAGAAATTTTTTGTGAATAATGAAATTACTAATTATGTTATGTATGTAGGTACATATAGAAAAAAAAATTCATAGTGTGTTTCATTTATTGTTTAATAAAATTGGAATTTTTGTAATTTATGTGATTTGTTTGTTATAATGGTTCCATGTAAAATTAACACTTACCGCTGAATCATGCTTACATGTTTACTACATATATCCATATTTATGTATATGTACGTGGTATAGATACAGAATTGTTTTGAGTAACAATGAATTGCCAAAAAGGGCAACTAATTAATTAATCAGTCAGTATTTAAATCAATAAACTTTACAAGGAAATGGTCAGTATTATATTTAGAAAATGGTCAGTAAAAATAACGACCCATTAATTACTGACAAAAATAACGATTAATTACTGACCATTTATTATATTCACTGAGCACTAAGTACTGACTACTAACCCCATATGAAACTTACCGACCATTAATTAAAATTACTCACCATTTGGTTAAAATAACTGACCGAAAATCGGAAAAGTTACTGATGTGTTAAGTACATAATATGTACATGTACTTGGTATTTCTACAGTAAAAAAGTACAAAAAGTAAAACGAAAATATTGAAATTTTCAACGTAATTATCAATTTATTATAACTAAGCTGTAGCTTATCACAATATGCAATACAAAATTAGCACTTAAATTTTAACAATTTTATTTATGTATTTACATTCATTTATTGCACTTATAGATAGGTTTAGCATAAAAACAAGATCATATTTGCCATTAATAAAATATCAGCTAAAATAATTATATAGGTAAGTAAAAATATAACATGAGTACCAATAGCTTTAAAAAATATGTCATTATAAATAAAATCATGTTTTTAACGTTAAAGTTTGTATGGCAATTAATTTACAAACTTTGAACACAATTTTTGAGCTTAATTACTAGTTAGTTAAACATTTTAAATATTGGGTATTACCAAATATCTATTATTATATGTACATACATATTTAAATGATATTGGAGAGATAGTATTCAATATATGAAATTTATGAGAATAATATAATAATTAATAATATTTAAAAAAATCTTTAAGTGCATTACAATCATATTGGTCCCATAAAGAACTACACTATAAAATAATACAATCGATCTTTCATAAACATAAAATATTTCATTATTAAATTAAAACGAGTGCAAACAAATCTATTTAGTATTTATTAAGGCAAATATAAGACACGCACAAACACGTAATAAAACTATGATCACCAAATGCACCTATATCTAATTTTGCTTAAAAGTAATACTTATACGATTTTTTTAAATCAATAAATAACTTAAAATATGATAATATATATGTAGATACTAAAATAAAACGGATAGGACGGAAAATAGAAATTTTATTCATACGTTTATATAAAGCTCTAAGAATGAAGTCATTATCAATTTTTATCATCTATGTAGATAGCATAGTGTACTTAAATATTTAAAGGAACAATGATATGGTATAACATTAAGAAATATATTATTTTGTTCGAATAAGCTCGTTTTATTGGGTTGATGAATTTGTGAAAATAATTTTTAAACATTTAAATACTAATTTCAGGTAATAAAGTTTTAGCTTTTTTTGTTGTAAACTTGTAAACATATCAATCATTCAAATTGTTTTTATCATTCACTACATTTATAAATGTATCTTGAACATTTTCAATCTTTTCACTAATTGTGAGTGATAATTGTTGTTCTTCGTCACTTTCTTCATAAGTATCATTTTGATACAAACTTTCCGGACCCCCTTCGGAAGACATATTTTCTCGAACAATTATAGCACACTCTTCGTTGGAATTGCAAGTTGGGGGTGTTAGAAGACCTATCAGATATTCGCAAAATAAAATATATGTATCACTTTTGTATCAGTAATGTTAAGGGACAAAAATCATTTGCAACATAAAATCTTTGTCACACCAAACATGTAAAGCGAACGTGAAATTTTTATTCAAAGCACATTATGGCCAATATGAGTATTTATTTGAAGACTTTATTTACTAAGAATTTGATCAGCACTCTTGTCGTATATATGTATATCAGATTATTCCACCACACATAGCAGGCGATTCAAGATGGTCGAAACTGCATCAGACGTTGATATCAGTCTCGAGCGGAGGCGGCAATTCATTAGGTACACGTCGCAGCGATACATTTTCTGCATGATCTACAGTACAAAGCAGTTACAACTAAGCAGACAATACATATGTTTAACAAATAACATTTACCTATGTATTTCAATGCATCTTTTGGAAAATTACTCTAAAAGAAATAATTCAAACTTTAAATAAAAAACCAATACTCTCAATGTTGGACACTTTGCTATACCGAGATGAAAATAACAAAACTATACAGCCACTGTCTTTCAAAAGCCAACACCAAACATATAATGTTTTGTTTGCGTACACTATTGTGTGCTTGGGATTTTACTTTTGTAAATATTAATAATGATCATAAAATAAATAATTATAATGGATATTTTATAATTGTATACAAAGACTTGTTGAATAATTTTTTTTAGAGTCAATTACACCCGTCCCTCGATTTACGTGGTAGATACGTTCCATGAAAAACCACGTATAAAAAGACTTGTGTTTTTTAAATCCTTACATGCTGCAGACAATTTAAAATTGTAAATTACTTAAATTTTCCAAATTTTTGGTTTTGTCAAATTGTAAAAGATTCACCTTCATCCTCCTTCGTCAAAATATCTTGAAAAGTATGTTTGATATAATATCCGTTAAATGTTGAGATGATACCTTAATCTAATGGTTGGATTATCGAAGTATTATCCCCAGCTGACCTCAATTCGTCACAAGAACCGCGCGAGAAGATGCATTTAATATTGCATTTGAATGAATAAAAAAAAATTTTCCATTTTGTAAATCAGCGTTAATCGAGGGACGGGTGTAAATTGTGTATGCATGTAAGCGCGCGTTGACGTAATATTTTGCTTTTTAAATCAAATGTACATATTACACACATTATGAGAAAATAAAAATGTGCAATAAGGTCAAATAATAAGCACACAACATCAACATAAAATAGAACTTAAGTTATACCACAACCATTGCAAATATTAAGTTTTAAATGTCTTTATTCCTTTTATACAGTATGTAAATTAAAGATTGTCTTCGTTGTAATGGATTACTGAGATATAAATGGGTGCAAAATCTTATCAAAATGGAAAGGGATTAATTTGCATACGTTTAAGTTAAAGGACCTACACTTCTACGTGAATGGGATTATATTCTTTATTATCATCTTTATTATACTGACCGACACCGCGATATTCCTCCTGAACTTTATAGAACTCGGCGAGTTCTTTCCCAGAACACAGAGGAGTGTCCACTTGAGTTGTTTCGTTAAATTTCGAATAGTCCACTTCGTAGCCCTGACGCTCCTTGTTGTACGACACCATTGGATCAAACCGGTGACCCCATAGCACTTCCGTCGCTATGTAACTGGAACGAGCCTGGGTCGTCTGTCCGGTGGACTCAATGGTCCCCTCCAAAATCACGACTATTTCGAAGCGATCTTGGAGCATATCACTGGCAGAGTATCCGTACAGGGGACTGCTAGTGTTAATTTTGTGCACAACCGTCAATGGCCAAATGAAGAAGAGGTCAGCGTCGCATCCGTCAGCAGTCACTTCTAATTCCGTTTGGAATTGGTTCAAACATTCACCTTCTTTGGTCGTTTTAGATCTTATGAGCTGGGCTCGTATACTGGCGCCGATTATGTGCGACTTTCGCATATCACCAACTCTGAACATCATGCAGAGTTCACCGTCTCTTTGGCAGATGACTGCGTACTTGGAGAAGAGGAGTGTTTGGCTTCTGTGCTTAGGGCGGGTCATCTTGGCGAAGACTATACCCACCATGAACGCTTGCATCATTACGCCGAATATGCTCTGGATGCACATGACGAATATGGCTTCGGGGCATTCTTCCGTGGTGAGACGAGAGCCGTAGCCGATCGTGTGTTGGGTTTCGATGCTGAACAGGAAGCACGAGGCAAAATTGTTTATGTTGGACATGCAAGGTTTCCAGTTGGCCTCCTCTTGGTTGTCGGGCAAGTGTCCCTGTTCCAGATCGCCATGGGTGAAGGCGATCAACCACCAGATGACGGCGAACGAGAGCCACGATAGGATGAAGCTTAGTGTGAAGACGATGAGTGTCCATCGCCATTGGGTATCTACCAGGGTGGTGAATATGTCCTGAAGGAAGCGAAGGCGTCTTTGGGAGATTCGCGATTTGAGAACGTTGCAGTCACCGTTTTTGAGCACGGCTCGTCGCCTCACCTTGCGCGCTCCATGTCGATGTTGGGTTCGACTTCTGAAAGCACAAATTGAAAAAAAATCAGCAAAAATAACTTCAATTCAAGCTAAAACTTGTTTGAACTACAAATCTGCCAAAAGTCAATCACACATTACTGACCAAATCACAAAGACTGTTAACTGTAACTTTGGTAACCACTCAATATCCTCAAATGAAGTTTTAATTTGACCGTCGTTATACTGTATTGGGTAAATTTAAGAATATACCAAACTACCTTATTCATCTTTTTGCGCATAAAACTTTGTAATAATTTGTAATAAAAAGTTGTAATAATTGTGCAATGATGCAATACTTAGTGGCTAATCGCTAATATGATAGCGATAATGCCCGCACAATATTTAACCAGAACAATTACTATTATAGGTCCAAAGTTTACTATCCCATCAAACGTGCACAAAGAAGCCATCGTATTATAACGACTATGGTTTGTCAAAACTAATGATGGGCACGCGAGTTCAGTAAGTAATTAAGCGGAACATTTTGCTTATGCGGAAATTGCCATTAATTTCTACAATTGGCGTTCGTGTAAAACCCCTTTTTTTTTCGCAATAATTGAACTTCATTCAATTTGAATATTTTTCAACCCGTTTCAGTCATCGAATGGAAATTTTTATATTTTAAGTTTACATACACAATTATTGTGGTATCGCGAACTTATTTAACCACAATGTAAATAAAAATTATACGTTTATCAAAAGTACGGTATTATTACGGTTTTAAAATAAATTTTTAAACATTGACGCCATTTAGTAAAATCAAACAATATTAATTGTAGAATAAATCTAAGGAAAAATACATCAATTTCGAGAATTAAGCAATTGGGTTTATGTATGTATATTAATTTTTAAGGCGCTCATACACCTTAGCGATATCGCTGCGTCAAGTTTTCGTCCTCTATCGTCGTTGATTATATCGGTGCGAATAGGACGACGATAGGGGTGTCAGTTTGACGCAGCGATGCTGCGCAGGTTTGTGAGGGCCTTTAACCAAAATTTTCTGATGTTAAATTTTTTAATGATATACATATGTAAGTAGCTATCAATGAAAAAACAAAGACAACACACGTTTTTGTTTATATTGAAATACCTATACCTTTTTCCATTTGGATAATAAATCCCCGGTGTCAGAGATCCATTGTCTAAAATTCTCACTCCATTCCATCCATTCGGTATGAGTTGCGATTCCTCTTTGGTACCGGGAGATTCCATCATCATTCGCGTATACTTTTAGTATTACAATGCAAATCAAATTGACGCTATTCGTTACGTTTTCAGTCGTTTCAAGGACGTATTCGTCTTTCTCGCTTCAAAATGGAGGACGACTGGCGGCCATTTCGCGTGGTAGACAACCTGCGTACCAGAGTATGACAGTACAATTTCAAATGTCGATATACGCGTACTGATCCGATCTCATGTTGATCCGAATGCGAACTGACATCTTTCAGACATGACGGACGACCTTTTATCACATATCGTTCGTGTTTGCGCTCCTCGTCAGAGCTTCGATTATGGCGAACGCGTCACGGGCGCCTAAACGCCATTTTAAACGGGCGATAATTGAAAATTCAAATCCACTCTGTATGAATATTTGTGTACGAATTTCATTTCGACTTCAATAACGACGATGACGCAAATTTTTACTGTCGCTAAGTGAATGGTAGTTCAAATTAACCAAAAAAAAAAAAAAACGACTGTTCGTAGCACAGTGGTTATAGTAGTGATTTTCGATATAAAATTTTCATAATTTGTAGCAGCTGAAAGTTTTGCGTAATATTTAGCAGATCACTACATAGTTGGTAAGGTAAGCAATTAAACACATCGATGTATGAAATTGCATCTACATAACTTCTTCATATGTACCCAAAGCCCATCGTTGCATATCTAAATATTAAATCGTACATACATAATATATGATTATGACATTGCGCAACACAATTTATTGTGTGTTGAATATTGTTTATTGTAAAATTTTCATTCATATGCTAAATCTATGCAGACTGTATCTATCCATAAACTATTCGTTTTTTCAAAATAAGTTGGTCGAGCGAAGGTTAAACGTAGACATGTGATAAGAGCGCAACATTTAAATAACATATTGGTCAAAGGATTCTTTAAATATTTAAAAAGTTTTCCAAATGTTTCAGCAGCACGATCGTCGCGTGAAAAAAAACTACAATATACATTGCAATATGTAATGTTTGCAAATATTTTCACGGCCCATTAGCAATTCTTCCGGTTGAAAACGTGTTAATGGAAATAAAGGTTAACAATTTGAAATTTATTACGACAATAGTCATTTCGAAGGGTACGGTTGATTTATTGCGCAACGACGATACGCGACGATTTTCGCACATTGCTCGGGAAAATCAAGAAAAACAAGATCACCCACGTGAAAATTATCCATTGGTAAAATAAATCGCAACGCCTTTCAACGTCACATTATTAAAATCAACATTCTTTGCAAGTCGCTCAAATATTTCTTTGAGCGATGCAGATGTGTGCATTCGAGCATTGCTAGATGTACATACATATATATGTATGTATGTATGTATGTATGTTACGCCAAGTACAAACGTTTGTTTATAAATATTAAAATGCGTGAACAAAGTAGAGTACGTTACGAATAAGTTGGTTCGAATCGTAAGGTCCACGATGAACGTAATAAATATCAATAAATGACAGCGTACACGGAACGAACTATAGGTACACAGATGCACTACTAGAATCACATGTCATCGAATGATTTAAGAGTGTACTTCGATTTATTATGCAAACAATCGTTTTAATGCGATGTTTAATTAGTCAACATTGCATCTGTAATGAAATCGATGCATTAATGTATAATAGAAATGCTCCGTTCAAAGCCAGGTGTACATTGAATTTGAATTTTGGACTTGGGTTAAAATTGTTCTAAAAAGTAATCATACCAAATTCGAGCACAAATAATGATTGCTGATGATTTGTCTGTACATACATACATTGTACATAGTTGCATACACCGAAAATTAGTATCAATTATAGCGTAATAATTTTGACGCTAAATGAGGGGCTATAGTTAGCTGATTGTGTGTACACAAAAAACTAAAAAAGTAAATAATATTACGAAGTAGGAGGCGCCTGTGCACACAAAATGTTTGCGAACGTTCGCTAACGTTTTCGAAAGAAATTTAAAGTTCTCTCTGCACCAGTTCGACTGCGAAGCGTGCAAAATATTTGCGCGACGAATTAGCACGTGAAAATTTTCCCCATGACCGACTGTGTATTTAATCGAAAAACAAATCGAATCGAATGGAAAACAAATCAACCGTTTCGTAGAATATACGCAAAATTTTCACTTAAACCGGAGCGGATTATTATTCGCACATTGCGTTACAACTCCCATAACATACCACCGAGCGTATAATCCGCTCCGGTTTGTGGAGGCCTTAATAATAATTTAGACTGAAAGGTTGTGTTTTTCCGAACGCCCTTCAACATTTGAAAGATGTCATCGAATCGATGAAAAATAACGAGTTCTGTACGGTAGAAGTAATAGTAAATTAACGGCAATGAAAAAAAAACGACTTATTTTATAGGTCTTAATAAATTACTACTGAAATATGTACATTCTATACAAGTTGAATATTTCTGTTTCCTGTTAAAATCCTAATTACAAAGGCAGACTATGTTTTAAATTGACTGATATGTATTCTAATTTTACACACATGTATGATTGTATTAACAAACAAAAAAATAACGAAAACAAATTTAATCAAAGCAAAAAAGTACCACACTCAGATCGACTCCAAAACAATCAACATTGGTAGTATTATAATACTTAGTATACTGCCGTCCCAAGCCCACTTAACGTAACTGACAAAACAACAATATCGAGATAAATGGACTTGAAAGTTTTATTCTAAATTTGTGTTTTTCTTCATATATTACTGATTTATGTAAACGTTTTTTTAGTGCATGAGGTTATTTTCTATTGTGTTTTGATAATTCTAAGGAAAAATTAAAAAAAAAATGAATACTTTAGTAGTTACATCACTTCATTATTCATTATTAATGTATACATATGACTATTCCAAACTTCAACCACTCTATTTGAAAAGAATGAATCTCTAACAATCTTATTTGATTTTTCTTTTCGGAGTCTAAGAGTATGACCTCTTAGATGAGGGTTCTCATTGAACATAATGAGGTTGGTAATTTCACATGAATAATGATTATTTATTATTTTGAATACTTCAATTAAATCACCTCTTAATCTCCCCGTCTCCAATGTGGAGAGATTCAGTCTTTTAAATCTTTCATGATAAGGTAGTGACCGAAGTAAATATTGGATACGCTATTTTCGCTAAGTATTGGTGATACTATTTCTCTGCGCATGCAGATACGTTAGATTTAATACCTTAAAAAAGTCACTTTTGGATGAAGAAGATACATTAATTTTGATATGAAAAATCGCAAGAATACACTCCCATAGCCCCTAAAACACATCTAACTCATTTTCGTAATTTTTGTCAGTTACGTTAAGTGGGCTTAGGACGGCAGTATAGTATAACTGTATAACAAATATTCAAATATGTGTGTAAAATAAAATACGAACACTTATCTACTTTGGAGACATTTATAACCTCTTAAACAAACTGAGAACATTCCATTATGCCAATCGACCAACGAAAGAGTCCTTTGACTGCTAATCGACGAACGACAAACAGGAACACCGATAACAACCAATAGAATAAACACGTCTTCTTCAACACGATCGGTTATTATCTATTAGTGAGATTTACGGTCGCAGCGGCCGCAAAGTGTCAACGGTCCCTAACGGCGCGACGCGACCGGAAAAGTCGATTAATTTTCCACGTGATTTTCCCGGTCACATTTCCGATTTTCGTCGACCCACACGTTTCCGTCTTGCTCGGAAGAGTTAGCGACACTGAAAAGCGTGTCGGCGAGACGTGCCCGACCGAAACTGATAAGAGCGATTGATTGCGAAATCTCAAAGTGCCCCGCGCACACTCTGCATTCGCGATGGTTCGTAGGTAACTAAATAAGACGTCGGAAACTAGAGGCATTATTTGTTAAGTGTCGCACATATGCAAATCGACGTGCCTACACGTCAAGTATCAACTCAATGGACACAAAAATGCATTTGGTCAATGTGTACATATGTACATACATACATATGTACGTGTGTAATGTACGACGATATGTCCGTCAACGGAGAAGAAAAGCTTGCCGACAATTTGCAAAAGCGTGATGGATGGTCTCAATGCGACATCTCATCTTTACATACAAACATATGTATTTACATTTGTTAATGGGCTTTCCAATCTTTTTATACATGCGTATACGGATCATTGGTAAAACTATAATTTTCAGTTAAATGTGTAACGTGTATTTAATTTTTTTGATAAGTAGCTACCTGTATGTTTACACAACGTTGAGTTATTATATGTGAATAGTATTTTTTTTTTTTAAACAAAAATTATCTACACTGTAAACAAAGACGTATTGCATAACAATTTAATTCACCAAATTATTTTTACGTCTATTAAATTTAGAATCCGACACAGTTGAGCGATAATGATCGATCTGAAAATGACGCGATGGCTACTTAAAATTTTCAATAATTGAACTTAATAATATTTATCAGTCTTTGCGATGATAAGGTGGTTAAAAAAAATACGATAAGGTAACTGGAAAGATAACAATGGTAAATGAATGTATGTCTGAATTTTTCAACAGTGTGACACATCAATACAAGAATTCAACAGACTTCTAATTTTAGGTTTCATTAGATAATAATAATTGAACAATACTTTGATTTCCTCAGTATTATAGTGTCTGACTTCATATGATTATAAGATAAACATCACTGTTCTATTTTTATCATTTCAGCGACAACTTCAAATCAAATCAACACCAGCGTTATTGTAAATTAAATAACTCTAATCAGCACATATGTGTAAAATACCTAAGAAATTCATAGTAATTACGTATCGTCCATACAACATCTAAGAACTACAAATAAATTCAATGCAATTCACGGTATTTAATCAATCAAATTTCTAGTAAAATTAAATTTTATTTTCAAATGAGGACCTGTAGCTGTCTTGACGATGGATTCCATGGATGGAGCTACCGGCAGTAGTGATCCTGTGGAGACTATGAGCACTCATCCGCAACCTGGACTCCCTCAGTCCAATACCCATGACTGCACCGCTGTTCGGAGACTCTGCCCTTGCCAAATCGTGAGCATCGCTGGACTCCCCTTCTTCTTCAATGGTACCGGGTCTGAAGAAGAGCCTCTGGGTTTGTCCAGAAGTCACTTGGCTCGAAGACAACCTGGTCAATTCCTCATCAGTGGCCGCACCCATCTTCGACTTGGACATGACTTCACCTATCGACGCCGATTTCGAAACGCGCTCTCTTCCTTTTCATGATTTTTTCAAACACTCGCGATTAGAAAACCGATACGTGCAAACCTTCCGAACAAAAGTGGATACAAGTTAAGTATTCGTGTCGTCATCAATCAACAGCAGGAAAGTTCAAAGCGACATATTTACATACATACATAGAAGGTAGTAGAGATGTAGCTAATACTGACATTGAAATATTATCTAGGTACAAAGCACGAGTATAGCGAACGAGGAGTGCTGTTAAACTGGCAGGTGTTACTAAGTGTGTTATCCTACCAGGACTTCTGGTCAATTTGCGCGATTGGGTAATGCAATCATTAACATTACTATTTGTGGTCCTGGAGAGCGGGTGCACGACCTCAGCTCATTGCTCACTACCGGGTACGAGATACGATCAGAGATCTCAGCACGTCTGTCACGCGACAAAACTCCTCAAATAGTGCACATATGTACATATGTGCAAACATACCATAAGAATTATATACAGTCCCTACTCAAAAAATTAGGAACACTTGCGAGTTTTACGACATACGCGTTTGTTCTAAAAATAACTTTGTTATTTGTAACTCGATCTAAGTTATTATTTCTGTATGTTGTTACCAAAACACTATCCTTCAAAATTATGTACAAAATACAGTTATCTTGTATTTATATCTGCAAAACAAACAGGCTCAGGTACAAAAAACCCGTATACCTGAGAAAGGGTGCGCTTTTGTTCATTGTGCGTCAATGTTTTCAAGAATTGAAAAGATCATTCTCAGCTGAGATCTTCTGCTGTCTGGTTGTCGTAAGGGTGAGTAGTGACTTAATAATTTTTATTTTATAAAATCGATGGATTTAATATTTAATTTTGAATTTTTAAATGAACAATATCGATTTTTTTTAGAACTTCGGAAATGGGTCGCTGCAAGGATATTTCCAATGAAAAAAAGGCTTCGATTACTGCGTATTTGAAAACGGAGAAGTTTTCCATGCGAGAAATCGCCAGAAAAGAGTGTGTTTCGGTACAAACAGTTTCGAGAATTTCGAAGAATATGGGGAGGAATCTCCCCGAAACTACGACTCGCCGCAAGAATTGTGGTAGACCACGTAAAACCACCCCTAGAACCGACCGCAAAATTATTTCCCAGGCCATGGAACATCGTAATGAATCTGCCCAAGCTTTAAAATTGTAAGGTTAGAGGAAGAAGATATTGAAATATCGGTGTCGACAGTTAGGGAGGCGGTGCTATGAAGCAAACCTCAAATGCAGGCGGCCGGTGAAAAAAGCCAAAATTGACACCGAAAATGAAAAAGTCGAGGTTGCAATTTGCCAGAATGCATCGGCACTATACCGTCGAAGATTGGCAAAAGGTATAATGAGTTTATTTTAATAATATATTAATTTTTTTTTTTCTGAAATTGATGTATTTTTTTTTTCATTTTCGTAGTTAATATTTAGCGACGAATCAAGATTGGAAGCTCACGGAAAGCCAAAATTTGTTCGCCGAAGGCCGGAAGAAAAGTTCAATCCCGACTGTATTCTAAAAACAGTTAAACACCCACCGGCAACAATGATTTGGTCGTGTATAACCATCAATGGGCCAGGACCACTTTTTTTTGTGGAAGGGACGATGAATGCGATCCGTTACAAAGAAGTGCTCAAACGGTTTTTATACCATTTTTTTTTCTTCCCTTGACTCGTCCGAAGGTCCTTTTCACTTTTATGCAAGATGGTGCACCATGTCATCGAGCACATTCCATCATAAATTTCCTGAATCGCTAAATATACCCATTTTACCCTGGCCTGGCAATTCCCTGATCTTAATCCTATTGAAAATGTCTGAGCCTCCTAAAACCATCGTTTATAGTCGTCCAACCCTACCCTTCAAATATTGAAGGAAAGAATAAAAGCAGCATGGGCATGCGACGAAATCAAATTAATGATTCAAAGTTGCATGCGCAGTATGCCACAACGTATTTTAGCCGAGGCTAAAGGCGGAAATACGAAGTATTAATATGTTTTTTTTTTTTTTATATTTTTTTATATGTAAATAAATGTATATATTTGAAAACAAGTGTAAAAAAAGTTTGTGTTTTAGTTTTTTTTTTACCCATTTGCTTAAAAAAACTGATAAAACGCAAGTGTTCCTAATTTTGAGTAGGGACTGTAGATAAGACCAAACTTAAACATTTCTCGCATTTTATGCTACATTGGATTAATACGAAAGTGAATCAAAGTGATTTGTGTCCAAATTTTAGTCTTGGTTCAATTGAAATTGGCAATTCGATCGAGATGCACCGTTGACAATTTGATAACATTTGATCGGTAACGATATGCAGACTAATTTTCACCGGTCAAAATTGACCTCAACTAAATGTAATTGACCCGAATGTGTTAGCCAAATTGTCGAGACCCGGCTCTAAATCATTACACGGTAGCTATGTACATGTATTCGGCATCGTTGAAAATGTTTCATACGAATGTCAGTATTAAGCATTGGAACCATTGCAACATAACACAAGGTGGAAAAAAGTGATGGCAGTAAAAAAAGATACAGAAAGGACGAAATGCGAAGAGATTTTCGAGAAAACAAAGATAATAGTTAGCAGCCGCAAACTAAATCAAATTGGATAAACAAGTACCTAATTGTTGAAATTAGATAAATTAAATGATTGAAAACAACTAAATTTTAATGTTTAATTATTTAATTAACAAGCAATTAAGTAATTTCCTATGTTCGAATTAAATTTCAAGAATTTTCAAACGTTTCGCTTGAAATACGGCGATATGATCGGTTCAACGAAACTGATAACACTTCACCCATATTTACCTCAATATGATCAAATGAAATTAGGCATCTTATACACAGATTTCTGTCGCGATACAATAATAATAAAAAAAACTACTAACACGGACAATTGACATAACCTCGAGCGTTTCGATATGTCGTCAATACTGGAGCACAACACACTTTCGTTCGCAATTTTAGTTTTTCAATCAATGTGTCGCTAAGTCACAGACTCACCGATTTACTGACATTGTCGCGTAACAAGTGGAGATTATCGATTCGATTGTCCATCATCGTGAGATGTTGGTGACGAATGATGGTCAAACGGTGTGGCGATCTGTTGTACGGAACGCCCACGCGATTTACACGACTCCTGTTGTTTCGAATTACTGCAAAACACTGGCGGATTAATGACCAGTGGTGTAATGCCACTACCAATGCAATTGAATAGAATAAGAAAAAAGAAACGCATCAAATCAAAACGTTTTGATGCGTACATAAATATACGCATGCAAAGAAACAACGTGTCGTCTTTCGAAGTATAAAACGAAGTGTGTAGAGTGGTAGACTAGTTAATCAATAGTTCCAGATACGATATTGCCGATACGTCGGAATAAACATGATTATTTTTTTTTATTTATAAGAAATCTTTCATGTAGATATAATCTGTTAAATAACTGATTGAGATTTAAATCTTAATCTAAATGATTAATCGTTCATATCAATTTATAAACAAACATATTCAATTTTAAATACTATTTACACTTGATTAGCTGTTTATATAAAATTAGCAAATGACAAGATAATGTACAGATAAGAATTAACAACAAGAAGAAAACCATAATCATTTCTAGTTTATATAAAATTTTATGCTGAATTCAAGATTGTTACGTACGATCCAGTGCACACAGAGATGCAAGGAAAGATGTATGCTCGGTATAATAAGAAGATATCGTAAGAGGAACGCGTGGGTAAGAAGCATGACCAAAGTGGCAGATATAGCGGAACGTGTGAAAAAATTGAAGTGGACACATAGCGAGAACAAATACTGGAATGGTATCCGAGAGGATGTGAAAGAAAGCAAGTTAGACCGAGTGGACGATGGACTGATGAATTGAGAAGAATGTGTGGAGTCAATTGAATGCAGATTGCTTAAGACAGACAGGAATGAACAGGAATCATCCAGAAGTGAATGGTGAACGGCTGAAAATGATGAAGTTTTTATAGATTGAAAAAATGTATTCAATAGAATTAATAAAAATCTGAAATAATGTAATTTGAAGTATGTAGCTCTAGAGAAGCGTTTAAGGATAGTTTATGTTCATTGTGCAATTCATGAAATTATTTATTCCATTAAACACAAACAATACTGATCGCAAACAGACATACAGAACGATAATATGCAAAGTACTCGGATAAAATTACGTACACTTATGAAGCAATCGCACGTGTGTAGATATTGAAAGGAGTTTGAATAGGAAAATTACGAAAATTGAAAGACAGAGATCAGCTGTCGAAGTAACAACGACATTTGTTTCCAAATTTCGAATACACCACTGTTTTAGCAGTGCACGTTATCGAATACTATCGTATTTAGTCATCGGATGCACGTTTCAAATTGTGACTTCTTTACAGCCCCGGGGAAAATGCACTTTCACCGCATCACTCCATATGCAAATGTATGCACATTTGCAACGAGTTCTGTCCACGACACTGGAGTGCTATGTTCGCGCCAGGATCGCTCACGACGATCCTCCGGATCGCACTGGTCCTAATCGCTAATTCGGAAGCTGGATGGATGATCATTTATTTGTACGGTTGCGGCCATCCTGTGCCCGGTCAGAGACGGTCGTGCCATTTAATGACCACTAGTGGATGACAAGTGTTCGACGGTAGTCTGCGCTTAATGATACTCCTCTTGTATATTTTTTGCACAAAATTCAAACGCATCAATTTTATATTGTATTTTATCGTGGAAAATCACTACTATCAGTACAAGGAACCATGCGCGTACTGTCAAAACAACTGTCGATATGACGCCTCACGTATTGACATACAATTCTTGTGTATCACCAATCACATGGACATTTAATTGTCGGCATACTAGATAGTTACTGAATTAATATAAATTAAGTTGATTTCTATAGCAACAAACCCAAATTAAGATCGCACATATTTACCGTATAATATTGAAGGTAAATGGTATATGTATGTCAAGAGTGTTCAAACTTTTTCAGTTTGGGAGCTACTTTTTTTATTTGTATGGCGATCGACTTCCATGCAAGAATTTAGGGAGAGATTCGGATATAATGTACTAAAAATTTTACAAAATTTCTTGTAAACTTTTTGATAAATACATGTAATATTTATTTTATATAATGTTTAATTTAATAATTTAATTTACATCTATTACATATTTATAACAACTACATATATCTATGTATGTAGTAGTACACATTATACACTATACTTATACATACATATCTACTATCCCTCAAAGAGGTATCTCCTCACACTTAGCAAGAATGCATCTATGGTTTTAGAAGACCTGACGCACTCAGGGAGGGTATTATACATTAACACACCCCTGTGAAAAACACCACCAGCTGTCTTCGTTTTCCTTACTCTACCTACAACTAAATGGTTCTTATTTCTAGTACAATAACTGTGGATATCACTATTTCTAATAATGTAATTCTTAAAATAATTTATATATTATTTTAAGAGCTATATTACGTATGTATATGTAAATCCATGAAAATATTTTCAAATAATTAGGTTTATAATTATATGTAGCAAAACGCAGTCATCGGGGCGATCATCTGTCAAACAAATCCGCATTGCTGAATGCAGTCGTTTAAATATAGTTTCTCATAAGAACACGTGTTTTGGATTAGGAATTTCGAAGAAAGTGTGCGGTATTTGTGAAATAGAGCAGATGTTAAAAGTTCCAAAAAGTCCTTGACTTTTTTTGACAAATTAGCTAGTGTAACTGTAAACCAATGATTAAACAAATGCATAGCACGAAAAAATAACTTCCTTTGACCAGATAACAGGAAGATTATCGTTTAGCCATTGGCTAGAATTTAGTAAACAATATTGAACCATTGTAGAAAGCAAAACGGAAAGCAATATTCATTTCAAAATACACAGCAAAATCGTATTCGGGATCGACTAAATTTTGTTCGCGATCGACCGGTTGAGCACCCATGGTATATGTTATCAAATTTGGAGCTTCGTATATAATAGTGATATTAAAATTACATAGTAGCCAATATTTAGGCAATATGCAAGCACACTAAAATATAGTGCGACTGTAGCATTAGCGACTACGATCAGCAGGATGTACATAGGCTAACCTTCCTGTACAATGGAGCGAATGAACATACATATGTATGTACAAGTTCTGATGTATGAAAAATGTCTGCGATAATCTGGTCACGGGTTGCGCTTTCCGACAACGTCCTGTATCATATTTTATTGCACACCGGCATTGTAAAATTGATAAACAGGGCCGTTTTAAATCAGCTCGAATTTACTTAAACTTACAGTTTACGGGTACATTGAACTGTACCGGTGGATACTATCAAATTCATCATATATACATACATACATACGTTAATGAAATTGCACCAATTATAGTAATAATCGTTGCATTTCATAACCGACAGTGTTTGAACGTACCTACACACATCCGAGTGGTTAAAAAAAAGTACGATCGTTAAATGACAATGAACGCAACCGTGTTTTCCGGTTGAAGCGATAGCGCTTTTTATACCGAAAAACATGAATTGGAATAATTCTGAATGTACTGGTCGATTCGACTCTGTTAAATATTACTAGCAAATTAGCTAGGCGACCTTCGCTAGCGGTATAATTTGCACACCCTCGGTTGACTGTAAACGTTGAAGGTGTCGGGACACGGGAGATGCACACGATTACTTGTGTTGCAATTTGCGTACCACTTATTGGATAATGAGCAAATTGGAACACTCTTCCTTCAATTTACTCTATACGCCATTTTCATGTTTTTCGCAGAACGCACGATTCTTCGACGTGATCGTTGTGCGAACTTATTAGGTATACTGAAATCGACAAGGCGGCTTCAAAAGAATGATTCTGAATGTGAACTTTATTTTTCAACGTACTTCGCACTTAGTATACGCATTTGTTAATATTTAAATCAATCAAACAAATGATTTTATAAATACGTGGAAAAATATTTTCCGACATCCAAGAGACAAACCACATACAAAAAACTAAAAAAAAGTCATTTTCTTTTTTGGCGTATTATTTTCAAATAAATAGCATTGAATAATTAAAAAAAAAACATGAATATATTTATTGTAATGTAGGCCATTTTGATATTATCAGCATAACGAAATTTTCGAGGAAAATTAAAATTTACTCAAAAAACATTTTACGACATACACATAGATGTCACTATAAAAACTATTTTTTTCAAAGAATTTTCCTACAATTTTCCTGGAATAAATTGTGATATTAATTTAAAACAATAAAAAATACTAACCCACTGATCTAACGTCTACCGAATGTGAAAGCAATATGCTATACTCGATCAGGCGTTGGACTGGCTTCAGGCGTGGCGATAGCGATTGGAACTTTCAACAGAGGTAATTTTGGAACATCAGACACGTTCCTAGAAGACACGTGTCCACTCTGCGCTCTAAGATTAACACAAAAACCACATTAAACAAGCTCTAGAGATCTAAAACAATACCAAATCTATACAAACACACACCTAGTGAGTCTGGGTTGGACACTGTTAACGAGGAGATTCTGCATGGATCCGTTAATGCCATTATGCAGGTGTTCATTGACGTGATGAAAGCTAGCCAGCTGATGATGACTGCCGTGATGTTTAGTCGACGGAGTTCCGTGGTGATGAGGATGATGATGATTACCATTGTGACCATTCGTCAAAACGCCGTTCTGCTCCGACTGAGGTCTTTCACTTGCGCTCGTCTGATTCTGAGACGATATTTCACTCTGACTTTCAAGCAAACGCCTATTCTCTTGTATCCTAGCATCGGGTATCTTGATTTCGATGTGTTCGTCCAACGACATCGAATCTACGGAACACGAATCCAACGTGTCGTTGGATGGAGCTGGTCTTAAAGCAGGAATGTTACACCCCACAACGAGACGATCTGCAAATGTAGATGAAACAATACAAGTACGAATAAAAAGAATTGTATACAATTGAGATTTTAGTCTAAAGAGTACCTCCTCGATTTGCAGCATTTACCGAAGCTCGTAGCTCGTCCAATTGCCGAGGACTGCATAAAGGTGTATCCACTTCATAGGTGTTGTTAAATAGTGTATAATCAACCTAAAATTAGATGCGATATGATAACTTTGTGACTATTTTATATTTGGAATGTTAAGAATTTGTAATGTAAAGTGACTTACTTCATATTCACCGGATTCCTTTTTGAATGATACGATTGGTTCAAATCGGTGACCCCAAAATATTTCCGATGGTAAATAACTACTTCTAGCTTGTGTTGTCATACCAGTTGATTCTATGACTCCCTCTGAAAAAATCAAACTTACGTTATATGAATTCAAACATGTAAAAGTTCTAATTTTACAATTACATAGATAGTGTTAGAGCGCCCACGTGTTGAATACTTTGCGTAAAAAAAAAATATTTATATTTTGAAGCAATGGAATTTAGTTTTATGATCAAAAATATGTTTTACCTAGCATAACAACTATTTCAAATCTTTCCCTGAGCATATCCGACGCTGATAAGTTGTAAAGGGGTGAACTTTCGTTGATAATGTGAACGATGGTTGTTGGCCATATGAACATCAATCTGTCTTCTTCACCATCAGGTCCAACTTTCAATTCTTGCTGGTAAAAAGGCAACAATTCGCCTTCTCTCGTTACCTGCACATTAATAATATTTATTACCGCATTGCAAATTTCATTATGTTAAAAAGTTTACTTGAATCGTGCAATTGGTGCAATGCTATTTATTGTTAATGAATCGGTGAATTTTAGAAATATCAATACAGCAGTTGGTTTTAGATGGAGACGAAAACCATAACAAATGTGATTGTTAGTTACAGTGATAAGCAAATGAAAAGTTGAAGGAATACTCTAAATATTGACATTCTTTGCAGATTTTATAATAAGGTAATTTTGCAGAAGTATAATATAAGGTCCAAATATTCAACCAATTGAAATTATTCACGTAGATACTAATGATAATTTAACCAAGTGGGTCTAATCATCTACGAAATTAGCTGTATTTTAAAATACACGAAAAGCAACGCCTTTGCCATTTCATAAATCAATGAAATTTAAAATACCCATTTATATTCCACAATTAGTTTACACACATACATACATATATGCGATACGTCACAATATTATTCAAAGCAATGTTTATATTGTAATAATGTCGAGACTGACAATAGAGTAGTGCTACGTACCAGATAGGTCTAAGTCTGAAAAGATGCGCTTTCTACCACCGATTACAACAGGTGCAAATATCCAATTCAAAATATGAGACACGTGAGATTATTTCGATGACACGTTACAGTATAATGTTTCATATGTTTCTAAACCTGTTTTTGAACAACTCGAGCGAAATGTATCTAATTTTACGCAGTAAATTTTATCAACGGACAACATCCGCACACATTTTTTCCGGAACATTGCCATGTGTCGCATCAAAGAATGCGCAATTCACTATTGTGGCCAATGCCGGATTGGCATAAGTACGCAGCGCATTCCTGCGCCCTATTTTAAACCAGTTTTTAAACAAACCCATAATGATCTATTGCACTGTACGCATGTGTACCTATCGCGGATTGAATCGAATCAATCATAACCGGTCGGCAAGCAACCCCTCGAAACTCTATTGTCAAACTCGTTTCCTATGGTGTTTTTGTTGTATGTACTGTTTGGTTTTTGTTATGGTTGTTTGAATACCTTTTTCTTAATGATCTGTGCACGTACGTGCGCCTCGAGGATGTGCGATTTGCGTATGTCGCCAACCCGAAACAGGAGACAAAATTCGCCATCCCTTAAACAGACCACGGCACTGCGCGAGAACAGAAGCGTAGTGGTTCGTTTCTTGGCACGAGCCAATTTCGCAAATATTAGACCCACCTAGGGACAAAAACAGAAAATTGCACTCAGACAACGTGTAATAGAAAACACACAGACACACACCGCAACCACCGTCATGCAAGCCTCCACCCACCGGGAAATTGGAATGAGGATATATATGTATATATTTTTTGATTTTCAAGGATCTGTCGGTGTCGCAGGGGTGGTACCTTGTTGCGGAAGAGTTGGGCTCGCACATGCGCTTCGATGATGTGCGATTTTCGCATGTCTCCGACTCGAAACATGAGCACTAAGTTGCCATCCCTCTCGCATACAGCAGCACATCTCGAAAACAGCAACGTCTGAGCTCGATTCTTCGGTCTGGACAGCTTCGCGAATACTATACCCACCTGGCCCATCATTAAAAATCTGAATTTTCAGCTTATTACACCGTGGAAAATGCACCGACTTCAACGGTGATCACAAGATCTAGCTTTTTATATGCGTAGGAAAAGTCTTGGGTCTTGAAAATTATGGTAAGTGCACTGTAGCTTGGTACAAAGCAATTTCTAGACACAGTGAATTGTAATAAGCGTGCGCTTATTAGTCCAATACACTGTCTAAGCTACTAATTATTAAAGAACAATATTTTAGGCACCAAGCTGCATTGCGTGGATTTGTGTTAAAGTTTTAGATTCCTGTGAATCTACATAGGTAGAATAGGTACTGGGAACCAACTTTTAACTTTGGTAAATTTGATGGCATACAAAATACAATGCTTGATGTTTTGAACTTTTCAGCAATTCTTATATCTACTTATAAATTATTAAGAAATAACGCGGTATGTGCACATTTTTCGAATATTTTTCTGTACTACATAAGTATTGAACTAATTAGTAAGCGAACTATATGCAAATTAAGTACGTACGTACATACATATGTATGTAGAACAGTTGATATGAACAATATCAAAATATTTTTTTCAGCTATTAGTAAAAAGCACATACGTCGTTATTTCTATGAACTTAATGGTATTTAGAACTCTTAAAATTGCAAGTATGTAGAATAGTTCGAAATTTTACAAATACATATTATATGTACATACATTCAAGACAATTAATTTTTGCTTATGTTGAAAATTGCGTCGCACTTAAGCACTATACATAATGCGTAATTGATTTGCATTCATTTGCATTAATTACTACTATCATTGACGAAAAAAGTGAAAAATGGGCACAAATTACGTTAACAATGCGCAAGAAATTGTAATTGTATATTTTGGGTCACGGCCCGTTCGACACGTATTATTTACAATTATGTATATCAAATGACACTAACAATTTTTGACCCGCGAAATGAAAACCATAGCTAAATGTGAATTGACATTTTTATAATGTAAACAAAAAAATTAAATAAATCGATCATTAACATTTCAAACAAACTATTAAATTTAAGTTAGTATGAAATTTCGGCATGTACATATGTATGTAGGTATGCTTACCATGAAAGCTTGTATGAACACGCCGACAATGCTCTGAAGGCACAGGATGAAGACAGCTTCTGGACACTCTACAGTTGGTGCTCTAGCCCCATAGCCAATGGTATGTTGAGTTTCAATGCTGAAGAGGAAACTCGAAGTAAATCCATCGACACCATCAACACAAGGCTTGAGATGAGCGTCAATTTGAGTCACGTTCGTGTCACCGTGCGCGTACGCGATCAACCACCACAAGAGAGCAAATCCCAGCCACGAAAGCAAGAAACTCATGGCGAAGACCAGGAGAGTCCATCGCCATTGTGCATCAACAAGAGTAGTAAACAAATCCTGAAGATATCTCTTTCGCCGTTTGGCTACGTTTCCTTGAACTATGTTGCAATCGCCGTGTTTGAAAACGACCCTCTTGCGCACTCTACGCGATGCGTAGCGCGCTTGACGATATCTGCAAATAATAAAAATATACCTTAAAGTACAATATCATTAAAATATATCGATATATTATTGTTAACGGTGATCAAACGGATCATATCAAACTATTCCGTGCGCTTTTAATCCGCTACTTTATACGCAATCAAAGGCGATCGAAATCAACGTCTAATTTTATTCCATCAAGTATTTAATGGACTGAATCGTTTCGTTTTGAAAGTTTATTGTTTTTTAATAAACCACGTGCCACGATGATGGACAAATCTTTGCTAAGATAGTGTGTATGTATTTATAAATAACGTGTTTTATTTCCTCGTGGGAAGGTCGTCTAATTTGATTGTTTATTATAAAACCGAAAATTGTGCGACAATGTAAAACTTAAATTTGGAATTCAAATTATGCACCGTAAACGTGCCAGATAAATGCAGTTTCGGTGTAAAAGCGCTTTAGTTAGTTTAGACTACATACATTGTATGTATGTACATATGTATGTAGGTAACAACATACGAACTTGTACGTAAATGATAACAGAAAAATGCTAAATATACCTTTATTGATTTCCAATGATATTAAACTTTAAGAGAGAATTTTTTTGAAACGCAGTGCAGTGTGTTTTTTACCTTTGACATTTAAATTTTTTAACTAAATTTATTAAAATCAGAATTATTATACTACTATTGAGGATCACATCGTCCATGGAAATTTTTCAAAGAATTAATTAGGAAGCTTTAGTAGGTCAGTAAGGTGCATGCAAATAAAACTGTAGCAACAACCTTCAAGTGTGAAATTTATTGCACGCCTTTTACACGACATCCTTAGCGTTGTCCTGTATAAAGTGAGTTGATTTTGAATTTCATATCAGTTGCACTACACGACAACAGAGAATCATTGAACTTGATAATGACACAAGCGTACGCTATTGTTTCGAAACGCTCATTTTACACGATACAAACAATCGAGCTTTTATTGTATACGCCAGTCACGCTTTCGCACAGCTGAAGAGTACAATTGGCAGAAAATTCGGTGGCGTTGACTTCATCGTATATTTCAGAACAAAGTATCAGTTTTCCGTCACTTTTTTTCGCGGATTCTCCGTCAGCCAAGGTTAGAGCGAACGTCAGACGACGGCCAACAAACTATAGAAACTCGTGTGGTCTACTACAGCTAGACAAAGTCTATTTTCGAAGCTTTGTACGCCTATTAATTATAATGGAGGGATTATCGTCTGCCAACCAATCGAGGATACACCTGCCGTCGTCCACAATACAACTCAACCATGGAAAATACGCGACAATGATCACTCGATAATAATACCATATCAGACAGATACATATTCCAAAGTGAAATTGGCTTTGAAGTGTGGTTTTCGTTGTACGAAATAGTATTATAAAATTATACACGAGCAAAACATGATTCACACGCACTAAATTCTAGCATACGCTTCGTTGCCAAACACTTGTGGCGGTTTAGTGAGACTCTTAAAAACGTAAACACTAATTCCAATGTACACATTTTCCACCCAGTTGATTATCCCCGTCACACGAAGATGTTAAAAAAAGGTTTACGATCCGCTCACAAGGCGATTTTTCATTTTGAATTTTCCGAGAATGGGGAGGACGCACGCCACTTTTCCGCTCGACTTGCGACGCAAACGAATCGAAAACTTTATTTAGATTCATTTAGCATATTTGTATTTTGGAACATTTGAAATGTGTCGCCTTCGACCAGGTGTGTCGCATTTATGTAGCAGCATCTTGACAATGGTGGCCGATTGAACCGATACTGAATATTTTGGCCGCAATTGTTTGGCACTAGTGCTGCATTTATCTCGTACGTGCATAAATAAACGACGCATCTAAATGCAACGGATACATTTCTTATTATACTATTTCGATGAGCGAGTGTGGATGACGCATTTGGACACTCGTTTCTTTGCAGGACAGTCATATAATCGAAAAATGCACACTGTATATCGAAAGATCAAATAAAATCAATCAATCAAACATATATGTATGTACATCTAACTACATACTTAAAGATTTCTTCCCTCCATGCAACTTCACCCGAAGAGGCAGCTTTTGCCAACAAAATGGACACTTGACTGAGACACTTCTTGATACCGCTCAAATGTTCCGTCATGATTTAGAAATTGCGTCAATAGAATGCAAAGCAATACATCACATTTTAAAGTACGTACATTATATTGGACACCTTTTTTAATGTCATAGACAAGCGGCTCTCGGTTCGGGGTAACATCTTGGCGCCAAAAAAATAAAATACAACTGTCACTTAAAAATTAAAATCTCAACGTGTCTATACGTGTTTTAATCGAAAGCAGTAGATTATCACTGGACATTTTGATTCGCGCAATACCGAAACTAGACTAAACACGATTATTCGATCCAATGACAAGCTTTTTTGGCTAATCTTCACATTATAAATAGCTACATACATATATAATCAGCACGTGTTATTTGGCAATGCCAAAACCAATATGTAAAAATCATTTCAAAAAGCATCGTTTGCGGTCCTCTCATCTCTTTTGAGACGACCGCAAAGTGTAAAGCTGCAATAGAAGAAATTAGGTTACATTCATACTTAAATAAATAAATAATAAATGAAACAAAATAACTTTGTTTGATATTCTATACCTTTAATATTGAATTATAACCATCAGTTTGCAATTAGTAATATTAAATAACAATATTTTGGCATTTAGCCCATACAACAGCCATTCATTCTTCGGACAATATGCATGCATGATCCGTTGGAAACATTGAATTAAATTCTCACAAAAGCAACGTTTTTATTTTTTTGCCCCTGTACATTGTCAACTGTGCGAAGCACGTGTTTTGAAGTATCCTATTAAAATCTTCTCGATCAAATTTACGATAAACACATGAACAAGTGTGTGGGAACGCATTAAGAGTTTATATCAGGGCTGTGGAGTCGGAGTCGTGGAGTCGTGGTTTTTTTGGCGGAGTCATAAAAATTAGATGCGACTCGGACCCCTTTTTCCGCATTTAATTTAATTTTTAAAACAAACGTTCGATTATTGGTTAACTCAACAAGCACACCGTCATGACTTCCGCGCTCGAGACGCACCTACATACATAGTACTCCAAAAAATATTAAATCGGTTCATCGTTTTCGGGAAAAAGGGAACTGTCTAAAATTTCTAGATGTGTCAGAAGACGTCGTTCGGTTTGAATCGAGGGGAATAATTATTGCTCTTGTGCAAGAGAACGTTGAAGAAAACCACAAAATCTCCACGAGAAGACGTTGTCAACATTGGGGGGGGGGGCAATGAACACAATCCAGAGATGTGGTCATGAATCCACAATCCAGGATAGGGTCATGAATCATGATAGTGCACTGATTACGTAGCCCGTCAAAGTATGGCTCCTTTTTTTGAGGAAATTTTGACGATCGAATAACATCGCGATTTTTCGATATCTAATGGCCGTGGCGTTTACCCGATTTGACCTGTGGGGCTTCTCAAAGTATGGGGTGAATGTGAATAAACCAATAACCATCGAGCAGCTGAGGGTTGACATTAGAGAAGATACTAACAAGCGTTAAGACCTGAAATTCTAATAAAAATGATGGAAAATGCGTTCAAGTGAGCCTGACATGACAGGTTGAAGCTAAAAGTGACAATTCGAAAATTAGCCTATTCGTCGCATTGGTTGGTGAAATTACGACTATATTTGTGTATCTAGAAATGGTCATATAAAAACATATAAGAACAAAAATGGGAAAAAAATTCTATTTGACATTTTTAAATTTTTGAAGTCCGAGTCGAATTGTGTCGAATTGTCGAGTAAGAGTCGGATTGTGGAAAATGTCGGAGTCGAAGTCGCGTTTTTTTTTAACGACTCCACAGCTCTGGTTTATATCAAAGGTTCAATAGCAAAAATGCCGTTTTTCAAGACAAAACAATTCAATGGGTCATTTGAAGTAGAATTGCAAACTTTTGAATGGCATTTTCATCGTACTATCGACTGTTCGTCATATGAAAGCCGCTGACGTGGAGTTTAGACAACTGGCTGTCTAAATATAAGCTATCGAGAAAGCGATCGTTTATAATCCAAGACTCAATTAAAGTCGGGATAAGATAGGCTGGTTCAGATATAGAAGAGACAGTTTCGGTTCGCATTTGGCAGAGATGAGTGTGTAAGATGTGCATGTGCATAGGGCAATCGGTAGTGCGTTGCATGCCCTACCCAGTGGCGTCCAGCTCTAATTCTAGGGACGGCAAGTCTATTTGAAGATCCCCTAAACGTAAACCAACATTATTTCCGTCCGGTTGTCTGTTCCACGTTGGCAAACAAAAGCGTCTCTCGGGAGATTAACGACGCCGGTCACATGGACGACGCTTATAAACAGCTCGAGCGACAACACTGCGAGTGGTTCATCATCGACGATACTCAAACCCTCGATTTACGCACGATAACTGACGACAATGACGAACTCTGATCACTGTCCAATCTTCGTGGGGGTCCTCTAATTTTATAAAAAGCTTCAATTTGCATAGTCTGAACGATAAAACACCGACAATATCCGTTCATAGTAAAAAACCGACAATTCCGACAATCACAGTGTCGCTTTATCTGAAAAATGTGCAACTTTTAAAGTAAATAAAAAGATCGGTCGCAATATAAATCGATTCGTACGTACACATTTGTACCTAGTCAGAAAAACAACTTGAACATACGTATGAATGATGAAAGGCAACCGTCCACTCTTTCAGTAAAACGTCAGTCGATGCTTCGCTGTGAAATGTTTATACACTCTTACTACCATAAATAACCTTTTAGCCGTATAAATTAAATACTATCAATACAAACGCACAATCCTTTTGGTTGAATGTATTTTAAACTCGCTTCATTGCGTATTAAACCGATCTATGCAAGTACTTATTTACATTGTGCAAACATACGGAGATAATTAACCGACGAAAGGCGGATTCATCCACAGAATGGTGAACACAAATCCAACCAATACTACAAGTGTTGGTGTTCGTCACGAATGCCAGCCTGCAATCGCAGCGTATACACATCGGGCTTGGGATTAGGACTGGCGAAGATATGATGACGGTTACTGCACGAATCTCATGAATGGAATTTTGTACGCGTTAAAAAGAAATGCAACGTGTTGGCATCGGTCATTTGCGAGAAAATGACCATTAACTAATGATGAATCAAAGTCGAAAAACTACTGGCCAACGTACTCGCTAGTGGCATGTGAAGAATGACAGCGATCATTCACTGACAGCGCTTTTTGCAACAGTGTTTTGAGCGCTTCTAGGGCCAGTGACCCAGTTTGTGACCCAAACCGTTGACCGACCGATAGCACATTTGGTAGAAATTAACGCTGGTGTCGAACGACAAGACGAATTTACCACTTCTGAAGAAGAGAATATTGGCTGGTGGTGTTGGGCTTCGGCTACGTAGCCAACATGTGTCATCAGTGCGTGGTCAACCATCTGTCTCAGTCGAAAATAGTAAGACGTATTTCGAATACGTGCACAATTTTCCACTCTCGACTGACAAACATTGTCCGATTAGTTATTGCGAATCCACTCTAGACTATCCACAGCAGTCCGATCACGTGTTCCATTCCATCGTCACTTCGAATCTGACATTTCCTCGTGATTTACAACATTTGTAATCCGGCGTGATGCTAATCATAAGCCTTATATGCGCTTCAATCGATAATTATCGGGGACGATTACATACAGACAACTCGGTACCTCTTAATCATCATCATTTGCAGTCGTTCAGCACATCCACTTCTGGTCAAAGGCCTCTCCAATCCTCTTCCATTCCTGTCTGTCTTGAGCAATCTGTATCCAATTGACTCCACAAATTATTCTCAATTCATCAGCCCATCATCCACTCGGACTCCCTTGCTTTCTTTCACATCCTCTCGGATACCATTGCAGTATTTCTCGCGTCCATCTGCCATCCATTCTTCTCGCTATGCGTCCACTCCAACTTTTTCACACGTTCCATTATATCTGCCACTTTGGTCATGCTTCTTACCCATGTATTTCTCTTACGATCTCTTCGTTTTATAACAAGCATACATCTTTCCGTGCTTCTCTGTGTGCACTGAATCTTACGTAACATTCTTGAATTCAGCATTCACATTTCACATCCATACGTCATAGCTGGTAGTACGCATTAGTTGTATGCCTTCTTTTTTAAGCATAGCGGAATGTTGGATTTAAAAACTATGTTCATTCTTCCGAAAGCGCCCCATTCTAGTTTCATTCTTGGTTTTATTTCTTCATCTTTACATCCACTTATGTTCACCAGTTGTCCTAGGTATAAATAACTATCAACTACCTCTACAATACGGTTAGCTACGTTTTGCGTGCAAAATGCATTACACATAATTTTAGTTTTATTAAAATTAATTCTCAAACCTACTTGCATACTTACGTTGCTTAATAATGTTAATCTATTTTATAAATCACCTCTTAATGTTTAAAATTACTGATATACTACACAAGACAACAATTTTATTGATTGAACAACTTTTAAAAATTGTTTGTTTAACCGTATGTACTGCACAATCAATCAATCAATACTATAATAGATCTATTTATATGTTAGATGATACAATTTTCCAACTTATATGTAGTATCTACTATTAGTACAATATATCAAGCCAAAATAAAATCATCGAATAAAATAGTAGGTGAAAGTCAGCGTCTCAATAATAACATGTCAATTTGTAGTTCTAATTTTGAGCTTTATAAACATCCTAAAAGTCTGCGTGATTGAAATACACTACATCTTAAGAGTTTTATGTGTTTCTCAATAAGCGCACGAAAAATTCAATGTTAAAATTCGTTCTACGAACTTTGAACAATTATGTGGCACTATTTTAAATGCAGAAATGACGCGAATTTACACCTACAAAAAATCTATCGCAGCCAAAATACAACTACGACCAATCGGATTCCAACAACGTTAAAGAAAAATCGAATTAATTCTCAGTAAGGGTAAACGTATTTAAATATATTTATTTATTCCTTTGGTTTTATTTTAAATTTTCATACGAGCGAAATCGTTTGTTATGCAAATTTTCGCACAATATGCAAACAGTACACCGGCGCATTCAAAAGTCGAATTTTTCCGTCACGTACGAAAGGAATTTAAATAGATACCAGACAGAAAGCTTGACAAGAGTCAAAGAGCCGACAGTGGACATGGAAAAATCCACGTGCGAATACAAGAGTCCAGCTTTTCTCAACCTCCCACGTAATTGTTACACACGTTCATAATTATACGATCCCACGGTAGGAAAGCACGATCTCACCTAAATTATAGTCACGATTGATAATAGCGATTATATAATATATACATATATACTTGCTGTTTACAACAACAGGATTCGTGGCAAATTCGAACACACGCCAAAGAAGCGTGTCGCGATGCAGGGGCTAAAAATAGGATATTTTAACGGGTCGGCCCTTAATGGTCACGCGCATAGGCGAGGGAAAGCGAGCGAAGGGGCAGTTGGGGGGGTTGGTTCTCTGAACTGCACGGCTTTTTATTCCTTTATTGGGTCACTGGATCAATATTGTTGTTGGGCAATCTTCGCCCATTCAGCGATTCGCGTGAGTAGGCCGATGAACCGTAGAAGTGCCCCACTGCACAACCAGACAACTAAATAGGAGAGGGGTGGTGCAGCGGCCCCTAGATGACCCAACAGTCAAGGGGGTGGACAAAAACACCCCCTAAACAACAAACGTGAAATTGAGCTATTTAAAACAGTAAAAGTTGGTTCGGTGTAACGATGCATCAACGTCAAAGTTCGATAAATGTTCCATGACAACCATTGATGTAGAATAGCATAGATTGGCCTTAGCGCCCGAAAAATGACATACAAAAAGGGCATGCAAAATGCATCCCTTGCATGCATTTTGCTTGACTTTTTTTTTGTGGGACTTCTTTTTTGTGAGAAATTCCCGCACTTTAGACCCCCCGCACACCCCCGTTGCTTCTGACGCTTTCTCCAGGCAAATATGTTTGAAATGGCCTATCTATGGTATTTTATATCTATGATGACAACCATTTAACATGAGTTGCATTTCAGCGACTCTATACCTATACAACGACAATGGAGCTACCAGTTTTTGTGAACAAAAATAAAAGGATTATTATGATGTATGTAAGTATGAAAGTAGGTTGATGTGGGCGAAGGGTTAAATGATTGTGAGCGATTTTAGGATTTTTACTAGTGCGTCTATTGCAGGTTTAATTTAAATTTATACGTAGAGCATTGATAAAATCAGAATTATTGTAGAGACAGTTGATAGTTATTTATACCTAGGACAATTCATGAATGTGACTGGTTGTAAAGAAGTAGAAATAAAACGAAGAATGAAACTATGATGGGGTGCTTTTGGAAGAATGAACATTGTTTTTAAATCCAACATTCCGCTATGCTTTAAAAAGGAGGCATACGACCAATGCGCACTGTCAGTTATGACGTATGCGTGTGAAACGTGTATGCTGAATTCAAGAATGTTACGTAAGATCCAGTGAATGCAGTGCAGCATGGATGGATGTATGCTCGGTATAACGAGAAGGGATCGTAAGAGGAGTGCATGGGTAAGAAGCGTGACCAAAGTGGCAGATTTACCGGAGTGTGAAAAAGCCGGTGGGCTGTTGAATTGAGAAGAATGTGTGGAATCAACTGGATGCAGATTGCTCAAGACAGACAGGAATGGAAGAGGATTGATTAGTGAGGCTTTCATCCAGCAGTGGATGGTGAACGGCTGAAAATGACGATGAATTCAATATATTTCAACCGTGGCAATTTTACATTGTTACGGTACACAGTTGTTGTTGTTTACCACAGGTTATCAATAAAGTCGATTCAATTGAATTTTCCAATTTCTTTTTCAGAAAATCACTAGTTTAACTTTCCAACGTTGTTTTTCTCGAAAATGTTTTTTTTTTTTCAATTATGTCCTTCACCAAAGTCGTTGATTAAATTATTTACACAGTCTATTTACCATAGTAAGGCTATAAGCATCCGGCCCAAATGAGCATTACGTCTTCCGCTGGATGTAATTAATAATGAAACGCTAAAAACTGCATAGAAGTGTGCGTGCCAAAGGAAACGCGAATGATAAAAGTACACCTTGGCCTGGATGATTAGCACGCATTGTGTTATTTAAGCAAAACTGAAACACACCTGACCGCTAATAACTGCAACGAGATTTTCATCGCAGTTTTCAGATCTATTTCGAAAATTTCCGCACAGTGTTGTCGTTGCCTTTGCCTTTTGATAATGTGATATTTACCAAACGCTGACGCAGACGATAGCTACCGGTTGCCAATCACGCACAGTTCCAGTGACTAACGCGACGGGATACTCAAAGAATACGCTTAAAAGAAGATTGAATTACTTAAGACAAAAGAATTTGATTCAACAAATTTGAATCTCAATAGTTTGTATGACCACCTATCGTAAAACAAAAAGTCATCAGTGTTCGTCGCGTTGGACATCCTTGGATCCTGCAATCGCCGTTACGTATTGTATATACAAGGTGTTTGATTGGTGTCAACGGATGCTGCAAGCGTTGACCTGCAGCTGCATCGAGATGACCCACAGGCTGCATCCTGTCCAGGATATATTTATACATCCTCGAGTGGCTGGTGGTGCAGCAGCAGTGTCGTGATTCGTGATGACGACCGAAACCCGGCCAAAGTGCAACGGCCACGCATTGTCAACCCGAAGAGTGCAGTTGCATCGACCAAAAATACCGCGTGCGTCTCATTTTAATATTTTCAAATATTTTCAAAGATTTCCACGTATTCGTATGCGCATATTTTCATTGTGAATGCGAGAAGGTGTGTGCGCCATTTAAGTTCAAAGTTCAAAATTAACAATTAGTCGACCCGACCCCGTCAAATGGTATTGCGGATAGCCACGGGTCAGGTCAAACAATTTCTAAGCATGCAAATCTCTATTTTTAAATTTGAATAAATGCATCAATAAAACCGTAAATGTTACAAACGCGTGTAACTGTATTTACCTTCTATACTGCATTGCAGGGTACGATAGTCCTTTTTTGAGATTTATCATAACACAAATTCGGTAACTACTAATATTTAACTGTCGAGCTTGTCGAGTTTGTTCGAGCGACCGAACAAAATGAACTGAATTGAGAACAGTTTAAATAAAATAAATAATTCCTATAGACCAAGGGTGCTCAACCTTTTTCAGTTTGGGAGGTACTTTTTTTATTTTAATTTTCATGGCGATCGAGTTCCATGCCAGAATTTAGGGGTTGGTTCGAATAAAATATACAAAGAATTTTACAAAATTTCTTGTAAACATTTTTTAGTTTTTCAAAGTGATCGATAAAAATATGCGATATAAATCTATGAAAATACTTTAAAATAATTAGGTTCATAATTACTTGTAGCAAAACGCAAACAGTCATCAATGTGATCATCAGTCAAACAAATCCGCATTGCTGAATGCAGTCGTTTAAATATATGTAGTTTCTCATAAGAACATTGGATTAGAAATTTCGAAGAAAGTATGCGGTATTGTAAATAGAGCAGTTGTAAAAAGTTCCAAGAAGTCCTCTTGACTTTTTTTGACAAATTAGCTAGTGTAACTGAAAACAAATGCATAACACGAAAATTAACTTTCTTTGAACATTAATCCTTTTCGTTAACAAATAAGCACGAGCTCAGGAAGATTATCGTTTAGTCATTAGGCGGAGTTTAGTAAACAATATTGAACCATTGTAGAAAATTTTAAAAACGGAAAGCAATATCTATTCACTTCAAACTTCACAAAGCAAAATCGTATTTAGGATCGACTAGTCGAGCATCCATAGTACATATGTACATATGTACATATAGGCAAATAAAATAGGCAATCAATTTGTTTTAAGCACACTATGTATGGGGAAATTAAATGAAATGCTTTTAAAAGTAAATATAAATGTAACTGAAACCTTTCTAATTTTATTTTGATAATCATCGATACAAAAGCGAATTTAATTCCACCAAATAAAATAATTCACAAGTAGCACTTTAAATAAAACATGAAGAATATCGAGTTTAAATTTATTTAAGAAAATGCAGAGGTGAACAACCCACGACCCTACTGTCGGTTTTTTCAATTATACATAATTTTTTTTTGTGAATACGTCATCGCATGCACAAGCGCGTGTAAAAATACGTGAAAACAAACATAAAACATACCACCCTAGCAATTTAATACAGGAACTGTTGATTTAATTTAATTTGTGTATTATTTTAATTTGAACGTGATTTTCAACATGTTTTCACGAAAGTCCTTGGATTCGCGCCAGTAATATAATACTGACAATGCAAAATAAACCAAGATGTGCTCATCTCTTCCTAAAAAAAAAAAAAAGAAGAAAACTAAATTTGCCAAGCAAATTCGACACAATGACAAAAAATGTATCAGACATTTTTTTAACGTGCGTTATCTGATAAAACGTATTCAAATACCCCCACTACATATTTTCAAAAGTGTTTGCTCCTTTTTTGATAAAACGATACTTTTGTGTGTGGTGTAGGGTTGCAATGGCGAAGTTTCGGTCACGCGATATCCTCAGCCGCCATTACTGTAATATGGCGTCCGTCTGGCTGCTCATAAAGTACCCTCATTTTTTCCATCCGCAGTTTGTTCGATATTCCAGACACTATGACTCAGCCAGACCGAACCCCTTTTTAATGAAAGACTCCAGACTAATCCATAACAACTACCTACTCACTTTTCCTTTCGTACAAAAATACTTCTCAACACTTCTATGTACATACATATGTACAACCAAAATTTAAATTAACTTTTCACTCTCGATTGTCGTAATCGTAAGAACACTTCAGTTGAAGATATTGTGACACGTATCTACAGAGATATTTGCACGTGACAAAGGAACGCAAACAATGGCACATTAAAGTGACGAAAATATTGTCTTTGAATATGGCGCTAATGCATATAAATTATTAAAAAAAAAAATCAATGGAACTCAAACAGATAAAATACGTCAATTGTTGAGTTTACATGCTAATCTAATCAACCGCTTTATAAAATCAATATTATTCATTAAACATAAACGAATATTATCACATAATTAACATATGTACTGTTTGAGTGTTCGTCAAACTCGTCTTTCTGTAGTGGCTTAGTATCGATTCTTTAATGAATCATTTCGATGTCTTTTTACGATACCTACTACAGACATATGTATGTATGTACATATGTACTTGTTACTTTTGTACATGCGATAACGTTTCATTCAATTAAAATTGGATACGAATTTAAAGGCTCACCTAAATAAAGGTCCTCCATTGCTATGCTTGCTTCCTCTGCCTGGCGATTTGAGTGAAAATCTCAATTGCTTGTGAAAATTCCCCAAAAAGCTGGTGTTTCCTTTTCTAACTCCTAAACTTTGGGTCCTCGTCAACCTTCCAACACCAGGTGGTGGAGGACGATTGGGACTTAGGCTGTTTGGATCTGTTTCCAAATTGATACCCAAATTACTCTGTTGCATTTCACCGAACGAAGGACGTGTTCTGATTATCTTCGGGATTACATTCGTCGGAGGACTGTCTCCGAGTAGTTTATCCCATGGCTGGGACATCTGATCAGATCCAGACAGATCTTTGGAGATCTCTGGACTCGGCGATTCCTGCTCCAGCGACAACTGCTCACACTTTTCAAGCATTTTGAACGACCTTTAAGCTGTACGCTACACAAAAACCACTTAAATATGCATATTTCAGACACTTGAGTGTTGCAGTCACATTTTTCTGGAACAAAAGTAAAATTAAAAGATAAGTACATTGAAATAAAAAGGTTCCGTGACAAAACAGAATACGACAAAAGAGAACAGGACAAAAGAGAACATGATAAAAGAGAACAGTGGAAAAATAAAATATTTATTATTGTAGTATCTATTTATTAATTACATACATACATACATACATACATATAAAAAAGAAAACATTATAAATATTATAAAAATATATATGTAAATATACAATATGTATAACAAAACGATGACAGAACAGTGGAAAAATAAAATAAATTTTTCGTATCTCGATATGTCGTATATCGAGATACGAAAAAAAAAAAAATATTTTTCCACTGTTCGTATCATCGATATACATATTGTATATTTATATAATATTTTATTTTATATGTATGTAATTAATAAATAGATACGACAAAAATAAATATTTTATTTTTCCACTGTTCTGTTTTGTCACTGTTCTCTTTTTCTCTGTTCTGTTTTGTCACTGTTCTCTTTTATCCTGTTCTCTTTTGTCATGTTCTCTTTTGTCCTATTCTCTTTTGTCGTGTTCTGTTTTGTCATGTTCTCTTTTGACCGGTTACCGATCCGGTTGTATCAAATTTCAAATTAGCAAACATCGTCATAAAATCGAATAGTACTTGACAACGTGTTTATGATACAAACCGCAAAAAATATCCAATACATTTATTTTTATTGTTTTCACGGGTGAAGCCAAGAGTTCCGAGAATCTTTTTTTTAGTTTTTCGTATGCTGTTAGGGCTACTTTAGACGGTCAAGTTTACACGAATAATTTTAGTGTAAGGTAACGTAATATTAATTATCAATGAATACCTGGAATTTTTCACGAAAATTGGAAATCGTACGTTGTTGCTAACACAATACAGACAGAATGGGAGTTTACGACCATTTATGACAATGCAAATTAGTAAATACTCTGAAAAGTCGACACAGCTTAGCTAGGCGAACTTTTCATCAATCTTTTCGAAAGTATCATTAATTCAAATTTCCGACAACTAGAGAATACGCATCCTTCGTACAGATTAGGATCCTCGATAGATAGGTACCTACGATAACACTGACGTCAGTGGCGTTTCAGTGCGATCGAAACACTGACCTGAAATACGACGACGAGCCCAACTCTCGTTAATATTCATTTTGCGTTGGACACTTGCATAACTCGACATCATTATCGCACAGTAGCGATTTGAGCGTTAACCCATTTACAACCGAATACTATAAATAATACGGGCGCGCTAATATAGATAGTTTATAAGCGGCAGGATTTCACAAGTTTCGATACGCACTCGTGTAATAAAATTAATCGTATATTATGATCTAATAGTGTACTTCTGAACTCAACCGGTCACAATGTACTACAAACATGTACAAATGTATCATGGTTCAGTTGAATTTAATCAAGATTGATAAATTTCTCGAATTGAGTCGAGCACTAATGTGATACAACTTGTCTCTAGGTGTTGATACTGGTATAATATAAACGAGTCAGAAAATTTATGTTTCGAATTAAAGATTCACCGACGAGATAATCGCATGCTTCAATGCACGAAACACTTGTTCAAATCGTTGAACGTATCAACAAGTTCGCTAATAATATTCAATACCTATTTACCTAATAGTTCATTTCAATGGCAGTCGAGTGGAACGAAACGGAATCATATAGGCAAAAATGTGATTCACGGAGATACTCGTATGTATGTATGTATAGGTATGTAATAAAACAAGAAAAAAATGAAGCGGAAGATGCTTATTGCATAAAAATACAGTATCTATGTACGCTTTTCAATAGCAACTCAACCGATAAAGGTCGCCAAAAATACAATATATATACATACATAGTAGGAACTAAGTTTTAACAGTTTTGTTACTAGCACGTGCGCAGATGCTAACTGTTTGTTAATAAATGATAAAAAATAAATATGGTATTTCAAAAAATATACATCTACATGTGTACATACTACAATACATTTATGCATTTTAGTATGTACATACATATACATTTGTATGTTTAGTATGCATAATCGATTATTCGTTCAAAATGATTTCTAAAAATTATTTAATAATTAGTCGTTAAGGTTTTGTCACTTCGTTGTCTAAAAAATCGCTGATAAATGTTATGTTTAAACTTTAAACCGAGCTACACCAAAGTAAATATCATCAACAACGAGAATATAATATCAAAGTATTTAAAATATACATTTTGTAGAACAAATATATAATTTATTTAATATCACTGACTGAAATCAGTTTGTGTTCATAAAAATGTGCTCTTTTGTCGTTCGGCTAATTTGAACTAAACAGTTAGCGTCCTTTATAAAATGTGTATTCGTTCATTCAAAAATACATAAAATCATTTATGAATGGTTAAGTCAGTGAACTTACAAGATAGTGCAAAATGCTAAAATAATATTCCGTTTACAGTAAAAAAAAAAAAACATACAGGATGTTTTAAAATAAATATGTAATTGTTGATAGTTTTTTTTTTTCACAATAATAATACTGAAATAGTAAACAATTAGAAGCCAGACGAAAGCTACGTGCGTACGTCATTTTGCGTGTTTACTTTGATAAAAAATGTATATATTTTTTTTTTCGAGACAAGGCCAAAAGCATGAGAAATGATGCCAAAATCGCGACACTCGACAACCTCGATATAATGAATAATAAAAAAATGTAAAACAAGATAAATAAACCTGAACGATCTCGTAAAAGTACACAATCTCACTTAATTTCAAAATTTAACTTAGTCGTTAGAGCTAATGTTTAGTGGAGAATTTTGCGTTATTTAAAATCGAAACCGCATGAAGTGCGTGTGGAATTACAATACTCTTTGTGGTTTTCCACTATCAACATTTTATCTAATATAAATTACACACCCATACAAACAGTACCAAAGTGTGAAGCTATTATTTAAAATTTTAGCGAAACATGTGGTATAGAGGTTGTAATTTTACTTGCAAACCAATTTAAAATATTTATTGTTATCAATTTTACTTACTTACAAAGTATAAGTTGTTCAATTGACGACTTTGTATTAATTTGAAAAAATTTAAGGCATTCTAGACGAGGCACTGTTTGTGTTGTGGAAACGATTTCCTACTGTTTTCCCGAAAAGTTTTCATGTGAAAATCGCTCGCGGAGCGAACACTAAAACGCGTCCCACTCGCACCAATTCCACAACTGACTGGTAGGTAAATCAGTCTACCACTAGGACTCGTCTGTCCGTCTGTCTGCATAACATTTTGCATAACCGATACATCTCTTACCTTTCCATTTATATTCTCTAGATTAAACATAAAGTTTTGTTTGAAAACTTTTTTTAACTAACTCTTGAGCGAGAATAGTGTAAAATATGGATAAAGTAAAAATTGTCAGATGAGAGAATAAAAATTGACATATCTGATATTTTAGTATTTGAAAAACGAGAAATGAATAAGTATTGTAAATTTTATTTTGAAAATTTACGATATAAATTACATAAATTGGACTTGAAATCACAAAATATTGCGTAGCAGTGGTTTTTTCCTCGTCCTTCCATTACCAAGGTTACTTAAAGGTTATAAACGATTACAGTTGAAATGGCCGAATCTAATAAGATCCAATACGAATGAGATAATAAATAATATTACGAAAATATGAAGAATAAAATTAGTTTTAGCAATCAACGTAAATTAAAATATAAAATTACATTCTTCGGTTGATAATTACTGGTTAAAGGGTTAAAAGAAATTATTCCTCGTCTCTTGTTTAAGATAGTCGATTTTTTTCGACATTTCGATATTTGGATTTGTTTTAGATCAAATCCACTTTCTACATAATTCGTATTAGATCTTATTCCTTCGGCCGTAATGGATTCGTTCTTATTAGATTCGGCCATTTCAACGACTCCCACTATAAACATTTGGCTCAACTATGTACAAGCTTTTAAATACCATAAACGAGCAATCATTATTTTACTACATACATATTATGTATGTATGTATGTACATATGTATTTATATGGATACATTGTCAAATTTTTTCGTAATATTTTTTATCATTTGTAGCATTTTCCATTTTTACTTTATCCTAATCGGATAAAGTATTGTGATCGTGCGAAAATTCGACCTCGAGATTTTGACTGATTTGTATCGAGTATCATCCACTGATCACGTTTTCATGATTTCTAAAAAATGTCTGTGTGTCTGTGTCTGTATGTCTGTGTGTCTGTGTGTCTTATGCGTGTGTGTGTCTGTATGTGTGTTTTCTCCGAAACTATCAAGGCTATCAAGCTGAAATTTCATATCTATTATTTTCACGTAAGGCGTAAAAGCCACAAGGAATTTGGTCAACATCAGTCAACCGGAAGTAGGGTTTTTTTCTTGTAGAAAATTCTAAAATTCTTTTACCACAGAATATTTCCGAAACGGCTCCGGGAATTTTGTCGAAATTTCATATCTATAGTTTTCACGTTAGCCGTAAGAGATACTGTGATTTTAGTCAACTTCTGACTAGCGAAAATGGCAGTTTACTCTTGAACGATTTTTTGTTTTTTTTTTTTTTCGACCTTTTAAATATGTAGTATCGTCACAGTATTGTAGTTTTGAGAGAAAATCATATTTAAAAAAAAAAAAAAATTATTAAAATTAGTCAACCGGAAGTAGGTTTTTTTTTTTCGTCGAAAAGTTTACCACAGAATATTTCCGAAACGGTTCCGGGAATTTTGTCGAAATTTCATATCTATAGTTTTCACGTTAGCCGTAAGAGATACTGTGATTTTAGTCAACTTCTGACTAGCGAAAATGGCAGTTTACTCTTGAACGATTTTTTTTTTTTTATTTTTTTCGACCTTTTAAATATGTAGTATCGTCACAGTATTGTAGTTTTGAGAGAAAATCATATTTAAAAAAAAAAAAATTATTAAAATTAGTCAACCGGAAGTAGGTTTTTTTTTTTCGTCGAAAAGTTTACCACAGAATATTTCCGAAACGGCTCCGGGAATTTTGTCTAAATTTCATATCTATAGTTTTCACGTTAGCCGTAAGAGATATTGTGATTTTAGTTAACTTCTGACGAGCGAAAATGGCAGTTTACTCTTGAACGATTTTTTGTTTTTTATTTTTTTCGACCTTTTAAATATGTAGTATCGTCACAATATTGTAATGTTGTACTTCTGAGAGAAATTGCTAGTTACCAAAAAATAAATCATTAAAATCAGTCAACCGGAAGTAGGGTTTTTTTTTTTGTCGACAAGTTTACCACAGAATATTTCCGAAACTGCCATGGCAATCAAGTCGAAATTTCATATCTATAGTTTTTACGTTAGCTGTAAGAGATACTGTGATTTTGGTCAACATCTGACAACCGGAAGTGGCAGTTTTTCTAATTTGAATATATGCCGAAGATCGTATTTTACATACGCGCGCGCACTCAACACAGTGATTTCATGATATGTATGTGTGTATGTATGTTGGTTGGTGTGGTGCTGTGCATGCGTTTTATTTACTTGCGTACTTAAAAAGTTAATTTCGTTACTGTTTGTATTCTTCAAATATATGGATAAAGTCATGGGTTGGCCACACCCGAATTTTTTTATTTAATTACTAATAAGTATTGTGATCGTGCGAAAATTCGACCTCGAGATTTTGACTGATTTGTATCAGGTATCATCTCCTGATCACGTTTTCATGATTTCTGGAAAATGTCTGTATGCCTGTGTACTCGTGTGTGTGTGTGTGTGTGTCCGTATGTGTGTTTTCTCCGAAACTACCAAGTTCAAGCTGAAATTTCATATCTATTATTTTCACGTAAGGTGTAAGAGACATAAGGAATTTGGTCAACAAATATGTAGTATCGTCACAATATTGTAATGTTGTAACCCCGAGAGAAATTGCTATTTACGAAAAAATAAATTATTAAAATCAGTCAACCGGAAGTAGGGTTTTTTTTGTCGAAATGTTTACCACAGTATATTTCAGAAACTGCCCCATTGATCAAGTCGAAAATTTATATTTATAATTTCCATATAACATTTAAGAGTTAATAAGGTTTCGACCAAAGTCCGCCGACCGGAAGGGGTAGTTTTTCTTATTTGAATATATGCCGAAGATCGTATTTTACATACGCGCGCGCACTCAACACTAATTTCATGATATAAAAAATAAATTTCGTTACTCTTTGTATTCCTCAAATATATGCATTAAGTCATGGGTTGGCCACACCCGAATTTTTACTTTATCCTAATCGTATAGATATGTTTAAAATATTGTTTGTTTTTTTTTTTCTCTCTCACTGTGCTTTGGAGTGCACTGTGCTTTGTGCATGGAGCCCAGAGTACATTGCACTATGTACTACAATTTTAAACTGAAAATTCTCGGTTTGGAGAATATTCTCCAAAAGATTATTCCCGAGAATTTTACAATACTAGTGCTTTGTGATGCCAAAAAAAAATATGAACAAGGTTTCGTATTGTTCATGCAATTGTGTTTTACTGAATTACAAGGCAGGTTTTCGGGGAATGTCTTGTGATGATTTTCGACAAATGTATAGAAAATAAATAAATCTGATACATTTTCAGTTACTGATATGAATAGGATAGAGTAAAAATAAAACTAAAAATATTCTTCAGGAATGAAATCACACTTTATTGTTAGAGTTAGAGAAAACATTTACATAAACAATGAAGAATTAGATAAATTTCTATTTACCTTAAGATACAATATTGTATTGATCATACATTGTTTCATTTTATTATTTTAGTCACACAAGACATGTAACCGTAAAAAAATCAAAGTCATCAAAATTTACAGTTAACTAATATTTATTGTAAATACTCACTTAGATTAAAACAACTATAGCAACAAAAGCATAAAAAAATAGAACTTCATTGGTCTGCGTATTTATTCTATTGATTACAAAACACAATGTCCTACAAATCACCTTATGTAGTAGAATTTAAGCAAAATCAGTTTAATTTTATGGACCATTTATGTTAAATGAATAATTATACAAAAAAATTGATTTTGATGACAGTAAAAATATTTTCAAGTTCAAATAAAAAGAAAAATACAGTAAGTAAAAGAAAATAATCTGGGTCTGAGATATTCATGTATTTTCTAGATACAATAAATTACCAATCACAACAGATTAAAATAAATAAACCGCTTATGTCAGAGACGCATCAAGTGGGGGACCAAAAATTGAGCTTCGTGGATTTTGAAATTCAACCCTGTGGATCAGTCAATGGATGCATTAAAATCTCCCAAATGGACATCTATGTATGTATATTAATATCGTAAAAGTATACAAATTGAATATGTGTGCAAAAATGAAACCAATGCTAATCAATGTATGCAAAATATTAAAATTTATAGTCCAACAATTATATAGAGATTGATAGAATAATGTGAATGTACAAGTCTATTTTAATTTTTACATAAAAAAAAAAAAATACGGAGCACATTACTTTCTAGCAGTATGAATATTAATTGTTAGAAAGATCTTCAAATGTACAATGTTACAACGTATCTCATGTATGTATGTATGTAGTTGCCAGAATGGAAACAACATTGGAATATTCAATATTTAGAAAAAAAAAACTACATTGAATAACATTGAAACATTAATGTAATTAATGACTCAAATTAACTCGGCAATTATGTATTTACAATAACACTATTTTAACCCTAATTTTTTTGATACAAAAGGCGAAATCTTTTATTTCACAAAAATCATTAGATTTAGATCGAATTAGATTTGTTAAGCAATAAAAATTAAAAACTAAGAAGTAAAAAGTTACAATTACAATTTACGAATATGTAGTAAATATTCAGATACTCAAAATTAATGACATAAACCTGTATTGGTTATTTACTTATGTTTGGATTTTTTCTTCTTTTTCATTGCTTTCTTTTTGTTCTTCCGTTTTTTTTTTTTTTCTTTTTTAGGTTCGTCTGAACTGGAATTTTCAGAATCACTAGCACTTTCTTTCCACTGCTTCGACTTCTTCTTTTTGGCCTTCGTTTTTTTTTTACGACGACGTTTATGAGTTGAACCAGATGAACTGGAGCTGGAACTGCTATCAGAAGAACTACTAGAACTCTCCGAATGAGCACGTTTCCTAACATTACTCAATTCCAACTGGATAGATGGAACATCAATTTTAGGTTCAGCCCTATCTGGTGTTTTTGGCTGAACTTTTTTATGATTCTCGTTAAGTTCCTTAGCGTCGGTTTCAGATTCGACAGTTTCATCGTAATCAGGTTCAAAGCTAGCTTCGTCTAAGGAGGATTTTTTCCTTTCTCTATCAACGACGCTACTTGTATCTTTAGTGGCAACTGTCGATGTTTCATTGTTGGAAACAATTTTGTTCGCAATATTCTGATTAGTTTCGTTAACTTCTAATCCTTCTTTTTTAGCTTTCTTCTCATCTTTTTCTTTCTTATGTCTCTTCTCTCGTTTCTTGTTTGATTTCTTGTCCATACTTTCACTTCTATTACGATGTTTTTCAAGTCGCTCTTTCTTAGAATTATGTTCATCTCTATTGGGAGGTTTGTTAGTACCCCTCGTTGGACTATGATCGTGTTTCCCATCTTCGGGACGACTCTTGCGTTTATCGTATTGACTATCGGGCTCATGCCTTTCATTGTGACTTTTTCTATCTTCTTTTTTGGATTCTTCTTTAGTTTTATAATCTGCAGAGTGAACATCGACTTCGTCAATTTTTGAAACAAAACGTCGATATCCGCCTCTGTCTCTAGAAGAATCGAGAGTAATTCTACGAGAATCTTTATCGTAACGTCGATTTTGTGGAGTTTTTGAGCGCGATTTTATACGTTCAACTGTACTATGCAACACTCTATCATCCCAAACTCTCCTACCGGGTTCTTCTATTTTTCCGCCTAATCTCTCTTTCACTGATAATTTCGGAGGAGGAGTTTTCTCATGTCGTGCCTTACGACTTTCATTAATTTCCACAGATCGCTGATCATTATTATTTGATGGTATTGTTATATGTATATCGCTGACATTTTTTTGTTTAGATTCTTTGTCAAACATGGAAGACTTCGATTCAGCCATATCATTGGAATATAATTTAGCTCTATCCAAACTTATTTTCTTGATCTCAATTGGTCTGATTGCATTAACTGCTTTGGCAAATATGGCATTTTCTGCCCTCTTTAGAACTTCAGAAGTTACTTTCCCAGATTTTATAGTAGGTGAAATAATATCCTTCGAGTCTTTTGGTTCGGCAGAAGTCAACTGTTCATCCTCCATTTCCCATTTCGATAATTCTGGAATAGGGGCTAAAACCTCACTTTTTACCTTTTCTTTGGTTTCTGAATTATCTGTTCTCATTTCATTGTCATTTTTAGATTCTGTACCATCAAAAGAAATCTTTTCATTGTCTTCCATTTTAACATTAGTATCTTTAACATATGTTTCCATAATATTTCTATCAATGCCATCTGACAAAATATCATTGTATAAATCAGGAATGGTGGGATTTGTAATAGGTGCTGGTGTAACATCAACATTATCTGCATTTGTTGATTCTTGTACAGGTAGTTTTTCTTCTGTGCCTTTACTTTCAAGCTTTTCTGTTTCTGTTTTATCTTTTTTATCACGTTTCTCCTTCTTCTTTCTCTTGTCATCCTTTTCCTTTTTCTTTTTTTTTTTATCTTTAATTTTTTTATCTCTATCTTTGCCTTTATCATCGTCAAACTTCTTTTCCTTATCATGGTCTTTCTTCGTTTCTTTTCTATAATCTGCAGATTCTTTTGATCGTCCACGTGTATCAATACCACGGACTTTTGATCGTTCATCTTTGGTATCTCGTCTAGGAGAAACGGATTGCCTCCTTCGTTTTTCTGCATTATTATAGTAATTATTAGTATGATCTCTGTCCTTCTCGGGCACGTCTCGATTTTTATCATATTCCTTGTATCGTTCATCGCGATTTCTATCGTAATTTCTATCATAATCCCTATCTCGTCTATCACCTTCTCTATATCTATCTTGCTCACGATAATCCCTATTCCTTTCATTGTTATACTCTTGTCTGTGATCTCTATTAGATTTTTCATGTACGTAAGTGTTATCCCTGTTTGAACTATTGACTCTTGGATGTCCATCTCTATTATGCCCTGGCACATTTCTCTTATGCATCACACCTTCCCTCACATAAGATGGATTATCTCTCGGGTGAGGTGCATCGCCAACATGAGAAAAGTTATCTCCTCGCATATGATTAATATTATCTCTCGGATGTGTTGGATGTGGATTTTCTCTGACTTGAGGTGGTCCATCTCTTATATGAGAAGGACCTTCTCTAAATGGAGGACCATTATCTCTGTAATTTGCAGGTTCACGATATGGAGGCACGCCTGGTCCATCTCTCATAATCTGGGGTCCCTCGCGGAATGCTGTCGGTGGACCATCCCTGAAAGGTGGAGGACCGTCTCGGAAAACAGGAGGTCCATCTCTAAAGCCAGAAGATGGGCCATCTCTGAAATTAGGAGGTCCATCTCTGAAATTAGGTGGTGAGCGATCTCTAAATCCAGGCATCATGTCATCTCTAAATGGTAACACATCTCTGAAATTATTACCAGGACCATCTCGGAAACCGATAGGGGGACCACCTTCTTTGAAACCTTGTTGGGGACCATCCCTGAATGGCATTCGTTGATCTCTATAATTTGAAACAGGCCGCTCGCGTTCTCTATTTCTTTCATTGACGCCAGGTGGGACGATTTCTTCTCTTCGATCAATAGATGGATGTTCAAAACCAGGAGGTGGGGGCTGCGTTCCCGGTGGTATATCTTCAAACGGCATAGGACCATATCGCATGCGTGGTCCAGATTCTACTCCAGGTGGAATCATCTTCATTCCCATCAGAGGTTGGGGATGACCTCCAGGAGGACCATTATTGCGTTGATTATACCTGTTCATACAAAAAAATGTATTTAGTTTTTATACAATTCAATAAAAAAAAAAAAAAACACTGTTAAATTATATGCTCATTGCTATCAGCTTTTTAAAAGATATATCAACAACATCGTATGTTTCGAAAAATAGCCCATTATACTCGCCCTTGTAAGTAAAATACAATGAAAATTCAATAACTACAAAATATTTAACATGGAATACAAAAATAATTAATTTTAAAAGTTAAGATCAGGGTTCTATCGATCATTTAACGTTATCAAATTCTCACTGCGACCATACATATATCTAATATTGGTATACCCACTACTACTACACATAAGGAGAAGCTGATATTCATTTAAATAAAACATTCCGATTATAGAAAATTTATTCTTTGAATAATTATATCATTTAAGTAAAATTTAAGCCCGCCAAATTGAATTGTAGTAAGTATAATGTAATGTATTTATATTCGACATTTCTTTCATAATAATTGACAAACAATGCTCAGTTAGGTTTATCTTACTACAATCCATTATAGCTTCCGAATACTTCTGAAAATAATGTAAAATTAAATGAATACTCTTAAATTAAATTGAAAAGCTTAGTTTCATATACATACATATGTACATGTTTTTCGATTAGTCTCTCTATGAGTTATTAATACTATCATGTATTTTTAGCTGTAAACAAAACTACAAGAGTTTTACTGTAGAAAATGCATATTCAGAGACTAAGCTTTTTCAATATTAAATATTACCCATATTTCGTCTTAACGGCGAAACATAAAACAAACTTCACAATGCAAGATTTTTCAGTTCCATCGGGTCTTCACTCTTCATCAATCTTCAACGATGCTAAAAATTTGAATTGTCTTGAAAATTACACTTCAGTACTAAACAATAAATTACAATCTTCTTTATAAATCATACTGAAATCGAAAGCTGTGTGTTTGGTTCCTCAAAACGCAACTATGTAAATAGGAAAGGAGAAAATTATAAAGGTGTCCCAGAGTTACGCGTATAAAACAAATAAAAAAAAATCCTGAAATCAAAACTTCATTAAGTTTAATTTTTATTAATTACTTGAGAGATTTGCATTTGAATTGAATGATCTGTGGGTTTCAATTGTGTGATATCTACTAAAAAAAATGCAATCATTTCAAAATTCCACACAATAACTATGTATTAAATATTATATAATATTTTTCAAAGTTATTCAAACCGTTTTCATCAATTAGATCAAAATAAAACACACACACAGGAGCAGTGAGACGATGAAATCATAGAGTAGGGTAATATGTATGTAACACAGGATGCAGGGTCATAATAAATGCATTTTTTTCAGTGTCGATAATTTATTTTCCCCCTATTTTATAAAAAAACAAAACAGATATTTACTCATCATTATTATGAAGAAACCTGTTTAAAAATATTCCGAATGCATGACACCATCAATTTTTCTTAATATAATCAGGATGTAGTTTTATTTTTTCGATGAATGGATTGTAAAGGGGTGATATTCTTCAGGGGCAGTATCTTCTAATGACAATTTTGCATATCCTCTTAGCATCGAGACATCCCAGCATTTGGCAATAACAATAACATCACTATTTCTCTGGTTTTTTAAGAAGAACGTTGAAACTTTTGAAATTGACACATACTTAATGTTATAAAGTAATTTAACACGAATTTGAATTTCAATTAACTTCCAAAATTACAAATAAAAAATACTAACACTACATAAATGAGTGACAATGAATACAAATACAATAGCGTGGAGAAACGAATAAAATTAGAAGAACTAAATGAATTTTAAACTGGATTGAACATTAAAATTTAAAATAACTCATAACTTATAATAACTAAAATAACAGTTGAGAATATTAGGGAACTAATTGAGTGACAACGTGAATATAATAAATGATAGATAAATGTATTGAAAGTGTAATAAAAATCTAAAAATAAGTGTGTGAATCAAAAGTAAATATTCATTTGATTGGAAAAATAATTTTGTCGAACATCTAAACACAAAAATTAATATTAATATTTCTTTAATACATATATGTATGTAGTAGACACAAGTCAAAATATTATTATTAATAATTCATTTACTATATTTCACATAATTGTTGATAAATCACAGATCAGTACGAGAGTACATATTAATTATATATAATTAATTATTATAAACTATCAAATAAACTTTATTATCACATTTCAGGTAATAAATTTCCTGTATCACATTTTTAATAATATGTCATAGTTAACTTTCAGTACAAATAAGAATTAAATAATATAATCTACAAATACAATAGATATCAAAACAGATTCATGGAAAATAAAATGCAGTCAAAAATACATTAGGAAAAATTTTGAATATTGAATTTTATTATGACCAATAAAATGTGTCATAATAAAATACAAATATTATTGTAATATTCAATTACATAAAAAATAAATTATCATAGAATCAAGCATTAAATGTAAAATACTCATATTATATACAGATCAAAAGCAGTGAAACATATTGTCAAAAAGCTCAATAAAAAAGAATATATAATAATTAATAGATGTACATATGTAAATTTAAATTTGGTTATTATATACATATGTATGTATGTAAAATGTATATAGATATGTATAATTTTTTTAGACAAATCGATTACTGATACAATATACATATAAAACTGTCAAATATGTACAAATTTTATTGTCGATTCGAAATCTAAAAATGGCCTATTATATTTAAATGGATTATAAATTAGTATAATTTCAGAGTAAACATATATGAATAAACTTCTAACAAATACACAATTGCTGTTAATAATTGAAATTAAAATTATTCAGCTAATCAAAACATTAAAACAATCTATCTAACAAACAATCAAAATATTTGAGTTAAATAACTGTTACCCACATTTGTTATTTGTTATAATAGTATGTAGAGCTTGTTCACATTAGCTTGCCAATTATTCCGACTGTGAGACAGTATATGTAGAAGCAGCCTCTGCTCTACGATTGGTTGACACCCGAGCGCACGTGGGCCAAAATCGGTTTTATATGACATTCTCACACTAAGAAAAATTGTCAATTCTCAATTCTCAATCAATGTCAAGCTCTATTCTCAATTTTAACGCATTGGGCTATTTTTTAAAGTAAAATTACATATTACACACTACAAAGAATAATTAAATATTTTGATTACACATTAAAATTTTCATAACACATTCCCAAAGTTACAAAACAGTAGAAATAGATTCAAAATTGTATTACACCATCAAGTATAATTATTCAAATATTGGAATGTACAACATATCCATACAAGTTAGTTCTGAACAAATCATTGATTTACAATAATATGCAGTACCAAAACTGTGAAAAATATATTTTAATACTATGAAATATAAACAAAATATAAGATTTTTTTGATTCGATACAATCATTGACTAGTCCAGGATCGAAAATCCAAAAATTTCAATTACATAAGAGACAAATCTGTTACATACGTACATACATATGCACATATGTATATCACACATAATAAATATCAGATTAGTTTTCTTTATATTGAAAGCAATAAAATATTTTCATCACACATTTACATATCTACTAATGTGCAATTTTATTATCTACATAGCAGTAACAACAATATATTAAAAAACATTCTTATATATATCACAGATATCTTGTATAAAAGGAAAAATAAATATTCTGGCATAAAATTGCACTTACAAAAGAAAATCTCATTAAAACATTTGAGACCCCATAATATGACAATCTTATGCACCTTAGACAGAATATTTTATATCAATTTTGTATTCAATGGCCTGGTGTAAATATCATGTATCAACGTTGATGTTACTTTATGGAGAAACAAAAAATTGTTTTGTTCTTTTACACTATCATTTGAACCCATGAGACTAATGATTACTCAATTAAAAAGTAGTGTGAATTTTGATGACACACGGTATTATGCAGCACTAAGCCATTGATATGTACATATGTATATATAAAATGTATTTATACTTGTAAATAATTTACAGTAAACAATAATTTGTTCAGATCAATAAATACCTTGCAATTGGCAAAAAATTGAAAAAGTCCATCATACCTGTTATGCGGAGCGGTGACAGGACCGGGACCGGGACCAAGACCAGGACCAGGACCGGGACCAGGGGCGGGGCCAGGGCCAGGGCCGGGACCGGGGCCAGGACCAGGTCCAGAACCAGTGCCGTATCCAGTGAAATGTCGTTGAGGGCGAGGACCAGTGGGGGGTATTTGACGAAGACGTTCCGGACTATTAGCACGAACAGGACCCTTGAAAGGTGACGCACCTACAAATCTGCAATAATTAAAATAGCTTATAAACAATATAATTGAAAAAAATGAAAGAATGAAATGTATATATAGTAGAACCTCGATTATCTGGATTGTACAAAACAAATAAATTTCAACAAACAAAAATAGCAGATTATACGTATCTGTTGGACAGTATACGGCTACTGACTATAGCAGCTACAAGTACCGGTCTATGTCACATTGACTTGAACGCAGAAAACCAATGTCGGTTTCTTTCTAACGAATACCTGGAACACCTATCCGATATCACGTAAAATCTCTTACGTACATTAGTGCGAGAGACGTACCCAGATAACTTCAATGCCATGTGAGTTAGCGAGACAACAATGGGTTGGATTCCACCATCGACGAATAAGAATTTGGATCTTTTGGATGGCTGTTAAACTGTGTATTTTGAATATAAAATCCAAATTAATTTTTGTACATTACTTTAAATTGCTCGAATTGTGATTTTCATGTATTATATTCAGATAAAATATACTCGGAATATATCTGATGGAAAAATATGCCCCAATACCTTTTACGGAATAATGTTTACGGAAATGAACATTAATACAATTAATTGATTGAGAGCCATTAAAATAATACAGCAGTACACCCTGGCCAGAGGGCAAAGGTATGGTAGGGGATAAGTAGGTGGAGCTACAGTTAGCGGGGAGGGGATGGCTTGTTAACATCGTGTTAATTTTATCCTTTCATATTTCTGTCGCCCGGATACAATTTTTTGATTTTGAACAATTGGTCGCGCTGCAACTGGTTTCAAAGTCGTACACCCCTACAAGTACATATTTGCACTTGTAGCTGCTATGAGTCAGTAGTCGTTTAGATTCAGGACAGGGCTGTTGTCTTATGAAGGAGGGAGCGTAGTTATAAAAAAATCACGAAATAAAGAAGTCGAAGAGTGTATTTTCATGTGGTTCATTCAAAAGCGATCTTCTGGACAGCCAATATCTGGTCCATTATTACAAGAAAAAGCGATATTTTTTAACACAAGATTGAATGGAGATCCAAACTTTAAAGCAAGTTCGGGTTGGCTCGAAAAATTTAAAGGGCGACAGATATGACTTACCCTCAGAAGAACAAGACCAAGAAGACAAGGAGGAGAGTGCAGGGGGAATATTGGTCCTACACATTCTGAATACTTTTCAATGCTTAGATGTTGCTATAAAGTGGTTTGAAACCAAGAAGAATGTGACAACTTATATGTCTCAAAAGTATAAGTGATTTAGCGGCTTCGAAAAGGACAGCTAACCTTTAAGCAAAAATCAATAATTGAAGTTCTCGCAAAACAATAATTTTCTGTAGGTGTGTATTTACATGTGCATATGTATTATGTGAAGCTATATATGTATTTGAATATATGAATTTTTCTCCGTTCGATTATCCAGACCATCTTAATCCCCGTTTAGTCCGGATGATCGAGATTCTACTGTATACCAAAACATGAAATACAGTGAAAGACTCTATTTTGGATGTAAGGAATAAGTACCTTTGACGCTGGTGAGCTGGTGGTCCTTGTGGCGGTGGAGTACGAAGTGGAGAGCGATAGCGAGCTGGTGATCCTCTCCTTCGTGGCCTGCCTGAACGAGGAGAGTGAGAACGAGAAACGGAACGTGATCTGTAATGTATAAACAAAACAATAGGATACATTTTATAATAGACATACATCAACACCGAGACGTCAAATGAACCCAAATACTAATAAACTTACCGACTAATTGAAAACGAGTTTGATCGACGATCACGAGATCGACGGCGTGGTGGAGGCGGTAGAGGAGCACGTCTTGGAGGTGGACTACGTGAATACGATCTATATTTATCACCGGTTGCCCGGCGAGTGGCAGGAGAGCGTCCTGATCCTGGATGTGATCGCGAACGTGATCTAAAATAATTAACCTTTATTTAGTAAATTTGAAAATGTTACACAAGTATCTCAATTTACTGCCTAAAATACTAGAACTAAATCTTTAAAAACAATTTTGGTTTGAATTGCATAAAATGATAACCATTTTAATGACCGGTGCGTATGAATTTTTTAGTTAATTAGATACCTGGAATATGGAGACCTTGTTCTGATGCGGCTACGACTTCTTGATCTGGTGTGTCGGGATCTTGAACGAGATCTCGATCGAGAGCTTGATCGGCTTCTTGTTCTGGAACGCTTATCACGCTGTCTAGCTCTTTCTTCCTTTTCCCTAATCATTCGTTGAAACGCCTCTAGCGGATCTTCGGCTACACTGAAAGTTAAAGATAAAAATATTTAGTGTAATACTAGAAGTACTAATCAATTACACAGGCCTAAAAATTTCATTTCAATTTGTGAACGTCGTTTTACTTTCGATACCTATTTTTAAATAAATCGATCATTCTAAAATCAATGGTGTACTTAGTTTTTGGCTACCATGTCAGACAAGAAATTTCTCTCGCGATTTCTGTACCAAACAAACAATGTTCCTGGAGCCAGTAGATGTACAGTCTGAAATCTCGATCCCAGAATCTGTGCAGCATCCTTTGGAAGACCTAAATCTCGAATCAAATCAAACTTGTGGTTGCCGGGTTTCAATTCCGAAAACGTCCATTCGATCACACTCAGACAGAGAAGCATGGAAAAATGTATGCTTGGTATAACAAGAAGAGATCGTAAGAGGAATACATGGGTAAGAAGTGTGACCAAAGTGGCAGATATAGCGGAACATGTGAAAAAGTCGGGAGTGCCCACATAACGAGAAGAATGGATGGCAGATGGACACGAGAAATACTGGAATGGTATCCGAGAGGATGTGAAAGAAAGCAAGGTAGACCGAGTGGACGTTGGGCTGATGAATTGAGAAGAATGTGTGGAGTCAAGTGTATGCAGATTGCTCAAGACAGACAGGAATGGAAGAGGATTGGAGAGGCCTTCATCCAGCAGTGGATGATGAACGGCTGAAAATGATGATAATGATATCAGGATAAGAGATATTCTTTTTATTTTTCGAGTTGAAGTCAAACAGCAATCATCATGAAAAAACCTTACACAATGAAGATAAAAACAAATATCACGATTGTGATCGGCGCCTCCAAACTAGCAAAGAACCCAGACCAAATTTAAAACTGTCGGCCTTTGTTATTTTATATCTTTTTAGACACGATGATTATAAATTTACCCGGGAGGTCCTTGGGCTCCAGGAGGCAACGGCTGATACGAAGGCGGATAGTGACCCATTGGCTGACTGTAAGAAGGCGGCGGTCCAGATAAAGGAGGAGTACCGGCATAGCTGATGAAAAATGAACAGAATCATTAAAATAACAAATTATAATAACAATACGTACAAGATGATGAATACTTACTCATACGGCATCGATGGTCGGATGTGAGCCGGAGGGTACGCGCCCGGTGGTATATGGGGAAAGTTCTGCACCTGTAAATTTTACAATTTATTTATTTGAACCGATGCTCGAATATGTAATGACCCGTTTAAACCAAATTTAAGCATACCTGTGGTTGCATATGGTTTGACGGTGGATGCAATTGAGGCATTTGACCGCTGCGTTGTTCTCTTTCGTCTACGGTAGGTGTACCGGACCTTTCCTCCCCCAACATAATATGCTGTAATAAATCACAATATGAGAATACATCCGAATACATTCAATTAAAAAAAAAATGTGAATATACAAGCGAATCGTACATGAAGTTGATTTGGAGGCGTTTCCATTCCTGGCGGTTTCAGTGGCGGTCTCATACCATGGTGCATTCCTGTGGAATTCAAAATGATTTCACAAAAGCGAATAGGTAAATGCGAAAATCGCACGTGAGAGTAATCGGTGATATCATACCGCACGGAGGATGTCTTGAATTTGGAAACATTTCGACGTTAGAAGCGGGAGGTCGCAATATTTGTTGGTGTTGCATATTATTCGACTTGTGACTGTCGTGACCACCGCCAAATCCATGGGGTGGTAAATTTTGCGACTGCATTTGCAACGGCGGCACTTTAACGGTAATATTATCGTCGTAGGATCCGTCCGAATCCTCGTATTGATCAGTCTCCCGCGAAGGATGGTTCCGAGGAGAGTCGTTGGCTAGAATTTCTGAAAATTTTAACATATTTTGTGAGTCGGTATTTGCTAATCTCATTTTATGTACCCATAATATTTCATTTTAGTTGACGAATTTGTATTATTTTTTAAATTTACAAAAAATCATCAATATGGATGAAAATTTCCTTACTCTGCATGTTCGGTGGTCCATTAAGGTCTTTAATGTCACCGTGCTGTTGTGTGGTTTCTGATCCATGTACTGTTTGGTTTTCAGGTAAAACGGGTTTTGGCACTTGACAATAACAAATGGGTAACAATTAGCACATACAAATTTAGGACTAGATTATTAAAAACAGTCTGTAATTGGGTCAGTAACTTTTCCGATTTTCGGTCACTTATTTTTAACCAAATAGTGAGTAATTTTAATAAATGGTCAATAAGTTTTACAATTGATCAGTAATTAATACTAAACATTAAGTAAATTTATATAAACCAGGCGTGTCAAACTCATTTTAGTCCGTTGGCCACATTGAATAGAAAAAAATGACACGGGGCGATATAATATTATACATATCTAAAGGGGCCTGTAAACGAGCAACAGCAATATAGCTCAGCAACCATCCAGAAACATTTTCTGCATCACATCACATGCGCAATATGTGTCCCAGCAATGTGTGACTCAATGATTGCCGGCAATTAGTTGCTGTTTTATTATTGCCCAGATTTTGTGTTTACACGCATTGTGTGCTTGGGCATCATGGATGACACCGGAATCCTTGTGGCTGCATACAAGAGGTATTTCGAAAAAAAAATTTGATATCTATTTAAGGTACGAACTTTTTAATATCGACTAAAAATGCTAGTTTTTACTGATGATTTGTGAAAAAGTTACTTATCAAAAATACATTTTTTACTGACCATTTTCTTGAAAAGTTACTGACCGATTATTGATTTAAAAACGGACCGATAAATTAATTGCCAAAATCAACATGCAAATATTAAATAGTAGTCGAGGAACTGTTACACTAGGAATACCAAAAACCCAAAACTAAAATTATACAAATACAAATTAATACCTCTTTGCGATGCCGGACGAGGCCTCGGACAATAGCCAGTTTGATTGCGAAAGCTTGCAACCGAATTGCGAAGAAACCTGTTGGGTATAAGCGTCACAGGAGATATATCCTTCTCTCGACAGTCCGGACATTCGTGGTCTTCGGATTCAAGTAGAACACCGCGAATACCTGTACACCATGATATTCATTAGAATAAAATCAACAACTAGAACAGAAAGAATAGAAAATGTGTACAAACATTCATCGCAAAAAGAATTTCCACAGCATGGTATCATGACGGCGTCGGTGAGCAAGTCATGGCATAGGGAACACAACAAATCGTCGGGAATCTCCTGTCTGGCGGGCGGCTCCGGAGCGTTCAACCCAGTCCCGGTTCCCGATTCCATCAACGCATCTTCAGCACGATACGCTTCACTGGAAAATTTAAGCGAATCCATTACTTTTTTTTACGTAAAAAATTGTTCTACCTAACATTTTAATCTTCTAAGATGAAAGAAAAAACACTAGAAATTTATTTATTATGTGCTAAATTCCAACTTACTGATCGACAGCGGGAACGGCAAAGGCACCCGTAGGAGTCATCATAGCACCGGGTGCACTTGGTCCCTCAACCGGCACCATAAAACTACGCGGTATTCCAGTACTCCGCTTTATATCCAATTGTTCCTGAACAATCAATACAATTTCAATACCTGAACACAATAAATTTACACACTAGAAAAAATTCGGGTGTGGCCAACCCATGACTTTATTCATACATATATTTGAGGAATAACGAAATTAATTTTTTAAGTACGTAAGTAAATAAAACGCATGCACACCACCACACCAACCAACATATCATTAAATTACTGTGTTGAGTGCGCGCGCGTATGTAAAATACGATCTTCGGCATATATTCAAATAGGAAAAACTACCACTTCCGGTCGGCGGAATTTGATCAAAACCTTATCAATTCTTACATTTTACATATATGGAAATTATAAATATAAATTTTCAGTTTGATCGGTTAAGTAGTTTCAGAAATATTTCGTGGTAACAGGATTTTTGACTTTTCTACAAGAAAAAAAACCCAACTTCCAAAACTTCTGACCAAATTCCTTATGTCTCTTACACCTTACGTGAAAATAATAGATATGAAATTTCAGCTTCATAGACTTGGTTGTTTCGGAGAAAACACACACACACACACAAGTACACAGCCATACAGACATTTTCCAGAAATCATGAAAACGTGATCAGAGGATGATACATGATACAAATCAGTCAAAATCTTTCACACAATCACAACAAAAAGCGTGTATCATAATAAAAAGGCCTGCATTTATTGGGCCGCTAACTTTTCCAATCTTCAGCCGGTTATTTCAAGCAAATGGAAGATGGTCAGTACTTGAGAAATCGGTAATCAATACTAAGCGGTGAGTAAATTTATATAAACGGTATTTACTGACCATTTGTGAAAAAGTTACATAGCAAGAGTGTATTTTTTACTGACCATTTCTTTGAAAAGTTATTCACCGATTAATTAGTCGCCTATGAAAAATTAAACTTACTGCACCGGTTCCTAGGGGACAATTTTTTATCCAATGTCCCGGTTCGTGACAACGATAACAGCGATAGTTCGGCGGTACTTCTCCACGTTGATTTGCACCGCGATTTTTTTGATAGCTGAAATAGCACAATTCCAAATTAAAACACATATGTATAACATTAAAGTCATGACCGGATGTAAAGATGAAGAAATAAAACGAAGAACGAAACTAGGATAGAGCACTTTCGGAAGAATGAACGTGGTTTTTCAATCCAACATCCCCCTATGCTTAAAAAAAAAGACATACGACCAATGCGTACCGCCAGTTATGATGTTTGGATGTGAAACGTCGATGCTGAATTCAAGAACAAAACAAAACTCAGGACAAAACAGAAAAGCGATAAAGAGAACAGTGACAAAACAGAACAGTGGAAAAATATTATACATATAAAATAAAATATTATAAATATTATAAAAATATATAAATATACAATATATATAAAAAAAAAAACGATGACAAAACAAAATAGAGGAAAAATAATAATTTTTTTTTTCGTATCTCGATATGTCGTATCTATTTATTAATTAAATATATATAAAACAAAATATAAAAAAAAATTATAAAAATATATAAATATATAAGTGTCCTGTCGAGGGTATCGGACGGTGGTAGATGTGACAAATTTTTTTTTATCACTGTTTTGTTATACATATTGTACATTTTTATAATATTTATAATATTTTCTTTTATATGTATGTGATTAATAAATAGAAAAATAAATATTTTATTTTTCCACTGTTCTGTTTTGTCACTGTTCTCTTTATCGCTTTTCTGTTTTGTCCTGTTCTCTTTATCGCTTTTCTGTTTTGTCCTGTTCTCTTTTGTCGTGTTCTGTTTTGTCTTGTTCTCTTTTGTCATGGAACCGTAAGATCCAGTGCACTCAGTGCAGCATGGATAGATGTATGCTTGGTATAACGAGAAGAGATCGTAAGAGGAGTACATGGGTAAGAAGCGTGACCAAAGTGGCAGATTTAACGGAGTGAAAAAAAGCTGAAGTGGACACATAGCAAGAAAAATGGATGGCAGATGTACGTGAAAAATGCAGGAATGGTATCCGAGAGGATGTGAAAAAAAGCAAGGTAGACTGAGTGGACGATGGACTGACGAATCGAGAAGAATGTGTGGAGTCAAGTGGATGCAGATTGTTTAAGACAAACAGGAATGGAAGAGGATTGGAGAGGGCTTCATCAAGTAGTGGATAACATTTACGAATACTTGATTAACGATGCAACATTCAACCCACTTGCTAGGATCGTAGTCCAACGTGGACTGCGATATCATCGCCATTATTTTATCCTCTTCGGAACCTTCCATCCGGGAAAGATCCGTGGTTCCCTTGTGAGCCACGGCAGGCTCGAGCCGAGCCCCCACTGGACCGGCGACTCCATCCCAAGACTTCTTCACTTGCTGCGTCAACGGTATACGTGCCACAAGCAACGAAGTGTTCTTAGGAATTAGAGTGGTATTGTCCGTGTACACTGAAAACATACAATAAGCGTTCAATCAAACAACATTAAAATAAATTATCAATGGAAACGAAATCGGATACCTTCTTTCGTTTGAGCATTGGTGACTTGCAGGTCAAAATCTGATGTTTTTCCGATTCGCTTCTGTTGTATGATTGCAGTTTTCAGATCGGTTATGGATATGTGCAATCCATCAAACGTGACCGTGTCATACTCGAGAGCGCTTTTAAATTTATAATGGACAGACATAACTCAAGATGGGGAAAAGATTGCTGACTGTGTTTATGTTTGAGATCATCGCATGAATCCTGAAGAAAAAGAAAAAAAAAGTGTAAATATACATAGTATATAGAACAGGTATCATTGTATGAATTTGAATGCTTTTGTCGGAAATACTGCAAGAAAAGAGAGTTGGACCCAAATGTGTAAAGATGAATAGTGGGATAATACTTGTATGGCAGTTATACCATTATTTAGTTAGTAGCAAGCATAAAGCGTGTTCGTTTCAGATAGCTTCATAAACAAAATTTTTATGGACTCCACATGGACTCGCTAAGTGATTCACGTCTGGATTTTTTTTTTCAAAGAAAGTCATCAAAATTTTAGTGGCAAATTTTCCGCCTTGGGCACATACATACATACATGCCTACTCTACCTATTGGTAAATCCGCCCCTGATTGTGGATCATTTTTAATTTTAGTAAATAGGGTAATTAAAGATAAGTTGCAAAAACTCCGAAATAGAGCTATGCGGAGTATTTTAAATGTCAATAGATTAACTAATATAAAACACACATTGAATGAATAGTCATAATACTAGGGGTAAGAATAAGATAATGGTTAAGAATTTAAAATTAAATAGATCTAGGAGAAATATCTGGTACAGAGATGTTGTTTAATACAATGACCTGCCACTCCTGCCAGAAAATCTCAGAAATATAAAAAAAAATGATAGATTCCTGGCAGCCTTGAAACAGCATTTATTATAGATAATTATATATAAGCAATTATTATAGATAATTAAGTTTATTTTGTAATTTTAACTGTTTGTTTGTAATTAACTTCTTTAGCTATCTTAAATAAATAAATAAACAAGTTTTATTTTATGAGGCATTGAGTACAAAAATTCATAAGCCGTTTTCATAATCAAACACCACAATTGAACAAATACTGAAATTTTTTATTTCTTCTCAAGACAATGTCAATTCATTCATCATAACTTAACTGTTTCATATTCTATGGAAATAATTGCAAATGAATTAAGTCGTTGTTGACTTAATTTATTTTAGCTCATCAATAATTCTTAATAATTTTAATTTACTAAAGCTTCATTCAGCCGAAGCAATTTCAACAGTGAACGTTAGGAATATTCTCAGTACAACGTATACATATACATATTTGAAAAAACTTTCCTGAGATCACTTTCAACAAGATATAGTACATCCATTTGATACATATTTTCCTCAATGCCAAATTTAAAAAAAATGCTCTTGAATACTAAAGAAACCCAATCCAATAATTTTTTTATCAGTAATAGTGATAACTTATCACTAACATTCTAGAGTGAATACTCACTATTTCCCATTCTAAAACAACTCTTAGATCTAAAACTATCAACTCCATACAACAATCTCACACCTCTAACAATCAAATCAAACAGAATTATAAGAAATAACTTGAAGTAATTAAAATTACATTTCCATCTATAAAACTTCATAAAATCTCATACAATTTTTATTTTACTTAATTTTCTTTCCATCGGGAGAATTCTCCCGATAATTGGTTTCCTCCCCAAGTGAATAGTTATTTATACACTAATTAATACCTCTCCAGATACCTTATGTTATAATCTGTTATTTCTAACGATCCTAGCTCAAGATAAAGTTCCATCAAGTCAACATCATCGGAATAAGACACCATAATTTCGTCAGCATTTGAATCCAGTAATGACTATATTGATAAAATTTAGAGCTATTCTGATTACAATAAATCTGCCCTTTAGTTCGCATTTGAAGTGGGTAAGACATTTTTAACTTATTCTTCAAGGACTTTATCACATATTTTATTCATCTTTGTTGAAATATTTAAATCTTGACAGATTTCTTCAGCCATTTCAAAATATTCATCGATATTCTTCTCAATACTTTCGATTTTAGATTCCGAATCCAATAAAAGTTTCAACACCTTCTGAAGATTACAATTTCAATACAGCAGCAACTTTGTTGCAGACAACTGAGTATGAAATGAATTCTACATCAATTATTAAGTTCATCTGAGATAGATATTTAAAACGATCAATTCACCGTACAATTGGGCCTTATCATAATCAAACACCTCGATTGTACAAACACTGAAATCTTTAGATATGGCTGATACTAGTTCTGGTTCGGCTTCATTATTTTTGTTTCGTTTCAAATGGCATGTAAATAACATAAATAGACATAGGAACGTTTCTAGGGCTTGTTAATACACCTCATAGTGGAAGACACAAATTTGAGGTTATGATTCCCCGATGATACTAGCACGGCTACGGAGCTCTTAGATAACGACATGTAATGGAAAATTGTAATATGAACCAATTTTATATGGCATCTTGACAGTTCGGTGGACTCTGAGATGCGATAGCATGTGAGGAGTGCTGTAGACGTGGATGTATGAATTCTGCTGGATCTATGAATCCTGGTTTTGGTACGAGAGATAGTGAATATGTATGAAGTATGCGCGAGTGAGGGGAAGGGGAAGTGGATGAAATTGAGTGAGGAGAGGAAGTGTGGAAATTGTCGAAGAGCGAACCTGCAGCAGACTGGAGGGCGAAGAACGAGGAACGAAGATTAGGTCTGCGAGAGGCTGAGAAGAAACGGAACAAAGTCAGCCGCAATCACAATTCAGAGGCCAAAGCAGCCGGCGACAAATCAACGACAGCGAATGGAGAACGGCGTGCGCCCGCCGACCCACACAGCCGACCTAACTACTCGTTTAACGACCATCGACCATTAACGCTCTACTTTGGTACTTTATTTCATTTCATTATTAATTATATATTATATATTACATATCTTTTTGGTTTTATTTTGGGGCTACGTCTGTCGTGTCGTTGATTTGTCGCGCCCTAACCTAACTTTTCCCCTACCCTCAATCGCGCATGCTTCCACGACAACATCGCGGGTATCACACGAAAGCCGGCTCTACACTCGCGCGTGAACAACGGCGCGGACTCGCGCCGCGAATCAATGAGTGTAGAGTTACATCTTTTCGCGTAGAGTTTCGCAGTTTAGTTCGCGCGCTCAACGGAGATGGACGTCGATGTAGCTGCTGCTGTTTTGCACGTTTGAACGGTCATCTGCGGTGAGCTGTCAAAAATGCGTGTTGTGATTTGTTTGATCAAATATTATATACACAAGTGTTTTTACCGTGATTTTGATAGTTTTAAAAATATTCTGAGGTAAAATATATAACAAAATAAAATCATTGTGAATGTTTTATTAATACAAATTATTCATTTTTAGGTTTATATCATATCTGATACACTGTGCATCAGTGGTACCAAAAGATTCAATATTTTACGTATGACTTGATATTTTATTTTGCAGTATTTTATATACTTGGCACATACATACATAGTTTCACTTTTTTTTTACACTTTTAGAATGTCCTATCTAAAGAACTCATGAATGAGAAAGAACTGATGGAAATAGTTGCAAGATTTGGTGAAAGTGAAGATGTATCTGATTCTGATAGCGATTTTGATATCAATGATTGTATTTCAGAAGGATACAAGGGATTGAGTTATTTAAAATGTTCAAAATGTGCTGTGCATCTTTGCATTACTAAATACAGAAATTGTTTCATAGATTTTCATAAATAAATTTATATTTGATTTTTACCACTAGACCACTCGCCACTGCGTCCCGCACTCGACAAATAACGGACAAAATGCCGACAAAAAACGGGGAACGCCGCGAAGCGCGAACACAAACGCGCGAAACGCACACACTCACATTTCGAAACACACGCACGGTGTTCGCGGCCATTTACGGCGCGAATGTAGAGCCCGCTTTACGCGCCTACAGCACGTACGACGCGACGCGGCAATTTCAACCGCGACAATCTCAACCGCGAATCGAGTGCTGGAAATGTGGAAAGGAAGGCCACATGAGTAGGTTTTGCCGGGAGACCAAAACTCGGAGACTACGCAACAACGAGAAGAAAGATGACCGAGATGACAAGGACGACAAAAGTGACTCCTCTTCAGAAAACGAGGAGTGATCGGTCGAATACGGGCTACATCGATCACGAAACATGATAAAAGACGCGGATCACCACAAATAAACGGAAAAATAGAGGGAGTTCCGTGTCAGATGGTTTGCGACACCGGATCAGAAATCACAGTGCTGAATACGGCTTTCCTCTCCTGAATTATCCACGAACAGAATACGACAGTAAAAGGTCGTTATTCGAAAGCACGACAAGCACGGGCGCACATTCCAGGATTACATGGACCAACTGGAAAAAGTACTGCAACGGGTGCAGGCCGCTGGGCTGAAGCTGAATGCCGACAAATGCAAGATCTTCAGCAAGGAAGTTGAGTTTCTCGGACATCAAGTGTCCCCCGAAGAAGATCCAAGACGTCAGAAACTGGGGCGTCCCAAAAACGAGAACACACGTGAGGAGCTTTTTAGGGCTGGCCACGTATTACAGACGTTTTGTACGTATGTAACTTCGCCGAGATAGCTAAGCCACTACACAAGCTGACGGAAAAAGATAGTGTTTTCAAGTGGTCGCCGGAATGTCAAAAAGCATTTGACCTCTTGAAGGGTGCGTTGGTGACGGCCCCGGTGATGACACATCCACGACCTGACGACCACTTCATTCTCGACACAGACGCCAGTCAATACAGCATCGGTGCAGTACTATCCCAACTACAGGAAGGGGAGGAACGAGTGATCGGGTACTACAGCAAAACGACGAGCAAGACGGAAAACAACTACTGCGTTACCCGAAAGGAACTGCTCGCTTTGATGAAATCGGTACAGCACTTTCACCACTACCTTGCGGGGACTCAGTTCACCCTGCGAACAGATCACTCGGCGCTAACGTGGATAAGAAACTTCAATAAACCAGAAGGACAACTTTCCCTATGGCTGAAGGTGCTGGGACAGTACAACATGAACATCATTCATCGAGCAGGGAAGAAACACGGTAACGCTGATGCATTATCGCGAAGGCCGTGTCGGGAAGACTGTCCAAAGTGTTCGCGACTAGAAAAACGAGACGAAGAAGCAGTCCACGATGAAGAAGAAACAGAAGCTACCGTAGCACTCTTGGGAATCCAGAGAGATAGCATGGTGGATGCGATTATTCAGAAGATGATCGACTAGAAACAGAACGGGCAACGACCAGACGTCAAGATACTCTGGACACAGTGGGATACGCTCGAGGTGAAGGACGGCAAACTCTACCGTTCCTGGGAAAGCAACTCCGTGAACCGCCAAGTAAAGCAACTTGTACTGCCAAAAGAGTCAAGGATATCCCATGGGAATTCCACACCGCACCCACGGGTGATCACTTCGGCATCAATAAGACGTACATATATCGAGCCGATATCGAGCCACGCCAAATGAAACTCGGTCATAATTTGTACTATTTGTGTATGTGATTTGTACTTCCTGTGTATGTGATCGGTACCACTAGTGTCTGTGACTTATATTACTTGTTTATTATTTGATTTATATTACCTGTGTAATCAATTTATGTTACTTGTGTTTTTGATTTATATTTACTACTGTGTGTTTGTACTACTTCTATAAACCACTTGCAACTACACTCTGCATTTCTCTCCATTTACGGAACTACACTTTCTGTCCACGCTACAATATATTTTACTGTACATATATTAACAAAAATTTATTATTAAAAAAATCATGTTCATGCTTTGTTTATATTTCTGAGATTTTCTGGCTGGAGTTGCGAGTCATTGTATTAAACAACATCTCTGTACCAGATATTTCTCCTAGATCTATTTAATTTCGTAAGACGACATCACCAGCTCGTCTTTAATTAACGGTTGGTACACCCCTCGGGCATAACCCACACTGGCAACTACGCGCAAGTTCCAGCGTTGGCAACCTTGCGAGAGTGTGCAAACTCGTTCATTCTTTCGTCGGACAGCTTCTGGACTACACGTCATCTCTACACCTCTCACGGTAACCTACAAACTTTACGTTTATCCCACTCCCAAGATACGACGTCTTTGTATCCTCACTACGGAGAAGACATCGTCTTACATTGGCGCCCAACGTGGGGCCGTAACATTTGAGATATGTAGGTCGTTGACAAGACCACCCACGTAGAATATGTAACCGCACACGCAAACGTGGTCAACCCGAAGCGAGGGAAGAATCCGTTAGAGCGATATTACACTGAGCAACCACACTAGCACCAGATTTTTTTTGGCGGTGGCGAGCATCTTATTACATTGCACCACTTTTCACTCACCAAGCTACCTGCTCATCTCATAATCTTCATACAAAAAAAATAGGTCTAGGAAGCTATTCGAAAACTAGGTACTCCATGTTGACGTAGAAAATATATAAAATTCAACCTCTCATATTTCTTTCTGAATTTAATTGTTTTCGAAACAATTGTTGAAGTTGCGTTGCGTTGACAATTGAGTACGACGATGCAAAAAAAGGTTAGAAAAGGGTTTTTGGTGAAGGTTATTTTCGTCGAACATTGACTTCCAAGAATTTTTTATGCAACTGAGAATCGCATCATGTAATACGTAGCATTGGAACCTGTATATCTATCTGGTCGTCGAGGTTCAAAAAAAATCTGGTGTTCCGTTTGGTTGCTCAGTGTAATATCACCCTTAGTCGATAGCTATATATCGACTCCAGTCACAATGACGATGACAATGGCGTCCATGATGCGGGAGATGACGAAGATGATGGCAGACATGCAGAAATCGCACATTGCAGAGATATAAGATCTTTTGGCGTGACAAGCTACACTGCATTCGCCACGATCACGCTCTTCAACGCTGTTGCACCCCCTGGTACGGTGATCGAATGCACGACACGATTCAGCGGGCGCCCTGGCGAAAACGTGGAAGCTTTTATAGACGCCCTGGATGCGTTTAGGGAGAGTGCCGAAGTTTCTGACAGAAACGTCATTAAATAACTCGTCTTGCTGCTCACCGACGCCGCGGCCATGTGGTAGAAAGACGCGAAACCAAATACCCATTCGTGGTCAAACTTTCCCCAGTAGCTCCGAGACATGTTCGGTAAGCCGAAGCCACGGAACCGCAGGTTCAAGGACGCACAACAACATGGCGTCACGAAGGATGCACAACAAAATGGCGTCACGAAGGATGCTGGGCAAGGACGAGCAGAAATCCCCAGCGCGGATGAGGCCGTTTTGCCAGACCTCAAAGAGGTGCCACATTCCTTCTCCAAGGAGTCGTCTTTGTGCTCATCGAGCTCCGTCACCCAGGAATCGCCGTTGGATTCGAAGCATCACACCCCGTCACCCAGGAATCAGTGTTGGTCTGGTCATTCAACAACCTGAATATCTTCAAGCTAGGGGGAGTGCTCACCGCTACCTTCGTAACTGCTGCCGAAGGACACCTTCCCAGCTGCGAGGCTGCCACCCACATCCGTCACCTTTTGGGCAAGAAGGAGCCGGGGACGACGCAAGTAGCTTCCACCAGAGTCCGAGCCCCGGTACGAGGGCGTTCACCGGGTCTCGAGGGGGAGTATGTAAGACAACATCACCAGCTCGTCTTTAATTGACAGTTGGTACACCCCTCGGACCTAACCCACACTGGCAACTACGCGCAAGTTCCAGCGTTGGCAACCCTGCGACAACCCCACCCTGCGAGAGTTTGCAAACTCTCATTCATTCTTTCGTCAGACACCTTCTGGACCTCACCCCATCTCTACACCTCTCGCGGTAACCTACAAACTTTACGTTTACCCCACCCCCATGATACGACGTCTTCGTATCCTCACTACGGAGAAGAAATCATCTTACAATTTTAAATTCTTAACCATTATCTTATTCTTACCCCTAGTATTATGACCAGTGGCGGCTATCCATATACACTGTGGAACTGCAGCACCCCCAAGCAAATTGTGGAAAAATGTAATTTTATATACATACATATACATATGTATGATACAACAGATATATTATATATATATCCATTGTACATATATTATTATATGAAAATATAAGTACAATTTGGGCGCGTATTGCGCTCACCGGTCTATATGTGTGTATCGGAGTAGCGACACTGCGTATTGTGCAGCGGCGCTCATTCGATATGTAGAATGTGGTGCGGTGTGTGGGAGATAAGGGATAAGGGATAGGGGGTGTTGGTGAGTCTCGCCACTTTGAACAGCGCTATCGGTTGTTTTTCGTCTTTGACTCATTCATTCCCCTTAATCTGTATGTCAAACTCCTTATTTATTAAATACGAAAATACGATATTTGCCCCTATTTTAGGATTGGAATCATGGCTCTAACTGTGACAGAAATAAAAGCTATGAAATTTTCAATTTTGTCTCTTGAAGAAAAAGTGAAGACCAAACAATGAGGTCGTCCTGCTCCAGATATTTTGATAGCTCAATCGGGAACTAGCCGTAATAAAAAATATATATATTCGAGCTTTTAACTCAGATTGGTATAAAAAGAAGAAATGGCTTTGTGGGTGTAAAAATGAGAAAGACCATATTTGTTAATGGGTGGCGATTCAGTCTGGACAGATAATGACTTTAATAATATAAGTAGAATGAAAGAAAAAACGGCTAAGCATGAAAATTCCAGAAAACACATACATATGTATATAGATAATGTCGTAAGTTTGTCATTATTGGGTATTGTAAATATTATAGAATGTCTAAGTGACAGACAAACAATTATTAGACATAATGAAAATGCCATAAAAAAATAGACAGATCTTGTCAAAAATAATATTTACTATTAAATTTTGTGGAAACTTTTAACTTCCTCTTCGCCAATGACTACCGCAGAGCCTGAGTGTTGTTTTTCAACAATAAAAAGGATAAAAACGTTTCTAAGAAATACGATGAATCAGGACAGATTGATAGCTTTGTAAATGCTATCGATAGAGAAGGATATGATAAGCGAAATACCAAAATTTATGAAAAAGTAATAGACCTATTTTCAAATAACAAAAATAGACGGATGGATTTTATTATGAAATAAAAATATGATTACAATTATTTTTTAATATTATCAAACTTTTGTTCTTTTAAATAAAGCGAAATGTACTTTTTTATTTTTTAATCTACCACAGCACCCTTAACTATTTTAACCACGAGCCGCCACTGATTATGACTATTCATTCAACATGTTTTATACTAGTTAATCTATTGACATTTAAAATACTCCGCATAGCTCTATTTCGGAGTTTTTGCAACTTATCTTTAATTACCCTATTTACTAAAATTAAAAATGATCCACAATATATAAAAATTTTCTTTATGTAGCTATCTGAAACGAACACGCTTTATGCTTGCTACTATGTAAATAATGGTATAACTGCCATACAAGTAATATCCCACTATTCACATTACACATTTGGGTCCAACTCTCTTTTCTTGCAGTGTTTTCGACAAAAGCATTCAAATTCATACAATGATACCGGTTCCATATACTATGTATATTTACACTTTTTTTTATTTTTCTTCAGGATTCATGCGATGATCTCAAACATAAACACAGTCAGCAATCTTTGGGGGGGCTCGGCTCGAGCCTGCAGTGGTTAACAAGAGAACTACGGATCTTTCCCGGATGGAAGGTTCCGAAGAGGACAAAATATTGGCGATGATATCACAGTCCACGTTGAACTACGATCCTAGCAAGTGCGTTGAATGTTGCCGTAAATGTTATCCACTGCTTGATGAAGCCCTCTCCAATCCTCTTCCATTCCTTTTTGTCTTAAACAATCTGCATCCACTTGACTCCACACATTCTTCTTGATTCGTCAGCCCATCGTCCACTCAGTCTACTTTGCTTTCTTTCACATCCTCTCGGATACAATTTCTGCATTTTTTGCGTCCATCTGCAATCCATTTTTCTTGCCATGTATTCACTTCAGCTTTTTCACACTCCGTTAAATCTACCACTTTGGTCACTCTTCTTACCCATGTACTCCTCTTACCATCTCTTCTTGTAATACCAAGCATACATCTATCCATGCTGCACTGCATGCACTGGATCTTACGTAACATTCTTGAATTCAGCATCCACGTTTCACATCCATACGTCATAACTGGCGGTACGCATTGGTCGTATGTCTTCTTTTTTAAGCATAGGGGGATGTTGGATTGAAAAACCACGTTCATTCTTCCGAAAGTGCTCTATCCTAGTTTCGTTCTTCGTTTTATTTCTTCATCTTTACATCCGGTCATGACTTTAATGTTATACATATGTGTTTTAATTTGGAATTGTGCTATTTCAGCTATCAAAAAATTCGCGGTGCAAATCAACGTGGAGAAGTACCGCCGAACTATCGCTGTCATCGTTGTCACGAACCGGGACAGTGGATAAAAAATTGTCCCCTAGGAATCGATGCAGTAAGTTTAATTTGTCACTGTTTATATAAATTTACTCACCGTTTAGTATTGATTTTACCGATCGCTCAAGTACTGACCACCTTCCATTTGTTTGAAATAACCGACTGAAGATCGGAAAAGTTACCGGCCCAATAAATGCAGCCCTTTTATTATAATAAACGCTATTTTCTAGTGTGTAAATTGTGTTCAGATGTTGAAATTGTATTGATTATTCAGGAACAATTGGATATACATATGTATGTATAGCGAAGTAATGTGTCAAAATCAGTCCACCAGAAGTGGATTTTTTTCTTGTAAAAAAGCCAAAAATCCTGTTGCCTCGCAATATTTCCGAAACTACTTAACCGATCAAGCTGAAAATTTATATTTATAATTTCCATATAAAGTTTAAGAGTTGATAAGGTTTTGATCAAAATCCGCCCACCGGAAGTGGTAGTTTACTCTTGCACGAGTTTTTTGTTTTTTAATTTTTTTCGGCCTTTTATATAAAATTTTGAATCTTCATAATACAGGCCCGTTCCCGTTTTTTCCCGATTTTTTTTCACAGAAACCATCCCCGGCATGATCACAATAAGTCCTGAAAGTTTCATCGCGATCGGTTGAGTGGTTTAGGAGCCTATAAGAGACAAACAGACAGACAGACATTGATTTTTATATATATAGAAGAATCCTTATAGCAATGGTGAGTTTAAAAAAAACTCATCAAAATCGGTATAGAAGTGACGGTTTATCGTGTTTCAGTAAATTGAAAATTGTTTGTTTCATATTATGATGCGTTCATTCGTTGTTTGCCATGTTCGAGGCAATATTCTTCGGCTCGAGAGCAAAATTTGATTTTTGACTTTTCAAAGTTTCAAAAATTTTTTCGATACTCTGTATTCCTCAAATATATGGATAAAATCGTGGGTTGGCCACACCAGAACTTTTTTCAGAAGATTAACATGTTAGGTAGACAAATATTTTACGTAATAGTAATGAATACGCTTAATTTTCCAGTGAAGCGTATCGTGCTGAAGATGCGTTGATGGAATCGGGAACCAGGACTGGTTTGAACGCTCCGGATCCGCCCGCCAGACAGGAGATTCCCGACGATTTGTTGTGTTCCCTATGCTATGACTTGCTCACCAACGCTGTCATGATGCCCATGCTGTGGAAATTCTTTTTGCGACGAATGTTTGTATACATTTTCTTTTCTTTCTGTTCTAGTCGTTGATTTTATGCTAATGAATATCATGGTGTACAGGTATTCGCGGTGTTCTACTTGAATCCGAAGACCACGAATGTCCAGACTGTAGAGAGAAGGATATATCTCCGGTGACCCTTATACCCAACAGATTTCTTTGAAATTCGGTTGCAAGCTTTCGCAATCAAACTGGCTATTGTCCGATGCCTCGTCTGGCATCATAAAGAGTTATTAATTTGTATATGTATAATTTTAGTTTTGGGTTTTTGGTATTCCTAGTGTAACAGTTCCTCGACTACTATTTTATATTTCCATGTTGATTTTGGCAATTAATTAATCGTTTCGTTTTTAAATCAATAAACGATCAGTAACTTTTCAAGAAAATGGTCTGTATTATATTTAGAAAATGGTCAGTAAAAAATGTATTTTTGATAAGTAACTTTTTCACAAATCATCAGTAAATAATGACCGTTTATATCAGGCATGTCAAACTGAAGTGAAATGGGAGGACAATTTATTCGATAATGTTTGATTTAAATGGTAAAAATTATGTGTCCAGAAAAATTAAGTATTTCCAAAATATAATTAAATTAAATAAAGGATTTCCAAAGCATAATTCTTTCAGGAATACAATGGCAGATCATATCAGCTATCAATATTTATTCATGGTTGTGATTTTAATTTTTTTCTAACTGAAAAACTTTGGAAATCATTTCTGTGTATGACACTACGGCTGGAAAGATTTACTTAAAAATATAATATTTTAGGTTGAAAAATACGAAATTCTACTAGAAAATTGGCGTTTCTTTTGTCAAAGATGGAGTTCTGGTAATAACTGACTAAAAATTGTGTCATGGACTAAATTAAAAACTCTAAGACAAATTTAAAGGTTTGCATTCCATATTTCAACAGAAAGTCCTATGTGGTAAAAATTTTAAATACTTGAATGAGTTGCATCAATCGTCAGCTTTATTAGAGCCGGGGGACTAAATCACATGTCTTAACGTTCCATATGAGAATTTACCATATTATCGTTATCCTGTCACAATGTTTTGACTTATTGAATGAAATTATATTTTTCTTACAACTGAAAAAGCAAGACGTTACTGATATTAAATATTCTGAATGGCAACGATAACTAGCATTTTCGATATTACGAAGTTCGTATACCTTTAAACAGATATCAAATTTTTTTTTCGAAATACCTCTTGTACCTAAATGGGGCCTGTAAACGAGCAACATTTTCACGACAATGTATTGCCGGTAATATTGCGGCAATATGGTCATGTGGCTCAGCAATATAGCCATGTTGGCCGACACTATTGCTGGTATAGCCATGTGTTGCCGAGTATTGTTGCCATATTGCCGATGATATCGCTCGCTATACGAAAATACGCGGCAATATATGTTGCTTTCCTGCTCTCTCACATATGCGGGTCTCTGTGAGTGGTGAATAATAATAAATAATGCTTCGGTGAAACAGAAAAATAAAAATTCCAGTTTTGGAGAACACGTCATACAAAAACTGTGCATTGTAATTTGCACGTGTTGTTACGATAAGTGTGCACTGGTGGAAGTTGAATAAACTATTTCTCAACTACTTTACAACGCTGATGTGAAGATGGTGATATCTATACAATACAATACGCCATCTTCATACGATAGACATAATGATACAAATAAACAAATTAATATTGAAGCGTGTGGGGTAGTAGTAGAAGAATAATAGCTCAAGGTGGTTTGAAGTTATTTATTGGCCCACCGCCGAGGTGTTTCCACGTCAACGAGCGGGCTCCGAATACATTTACAATTGACCGTGCGTCATTATATTCACCTAGCATCAGAGAAGTGTAAAGGCTCTCATCCACCAAGTACGTTGACATGCGTTACGTCGAAGTACGATATCCACCCACCAATTACAGCACCAATCTCGCTCGTGCTGCAAAACTCGTACTGCAATTGGTGCGTGGATGTCGTACGTCGACGTAACGCATGTCAACGTACTTGGTGGATGAGAGCCTTTAGGCCCGTAACGCACTTGGCAGCCTGGCTGCCCGGCCATCGCCTCGGCGGCCAGAAAAACGTGCACCCAGTTCAAGCAGCCAAAGCTCAGTTCTCAGAAATTTAGCGGCAAGTTCTCAAACAAAAGATGCTCACAAATGGACAGCGATACAACATATTATTTTCAATGCAATATTTGGTTCGTAATCTCGGATCTCGGATCCTTTTGTACTGTATGTACATATGTAGATGCAAATAATTCGTTGAAAATAGTTTTATATACATTATTTCCAGCGCGCAATATTAGCGAGATTTTTTTATTTTATATTTTTATCTTATTCGTTGAATTTAGTGTAAAATTTATAATGGAATTGGAATTGTTTATTCAGATTTTCAGCCGAGGCGGCTGAAAATCAGAAATGGCAAACGTGAATTGACAGGTTGCCGAGCAGCCAGGCTGCTAGTGCGTGCATCGCACAGGCAGCCATATACATTTGCTTTGTTAAATACATCTCGTGTTGGCCGCGGCGGCCAGTGGCTGCCTGTCTGGCTGCTGCGTATGGGAGCCGGTACCTGTGGCCGCGCAGCCAGAGTTTCCTGGCTGCCTCAGTGCGTTGTCAAACAGGCAGCCACATACATTTCCTAACATCGTTGTGGCCGCGCAGCCAGGCTGCCAAGTGCGTTACGGGCCTAATACAATAGAAGTGCCATTTTGAACAAATACCCTGTGTCAAACGCGTTCACAGTACTATAATTAGTAATAGTTGTCTCTGTCACGCTCGTAAGCGTGTCCGCGCGCGAGAAAGAGTCGGAACATCGTGTCTACGCGCCAGCTTTTAATTAACAGACCTTTTTTCACGAATTAAGTGTGGCTACAGCCACACCGCAACTGTCGACACTTTTGATGCCTTAGGGCACTTCTATTGCATAACACTTCTCTGCCTAGCATAGATAGGTGTTTGACACCGTACATAGCTGATATGTATGTGCTGTGAGCATATTGCTCGCCTTCATTCTTCATTAGTCGCGCGATGCGTCAACCAACATCTACATCGCGCTACGATACGAAGCTATGTAGATATGGCCTGCCGGGCGATGAACTTAATAAATGCGCTGACGGAATATCACTCGCGTTCAGTTCCCGTTAGTCGAGCGCCACGCAACAATATTATACATAGGCACCTACCACTTGCATTTCGCTGAAGCCCAACTCAAACCGCGACATTGCTAGTCGCCTCTCCCTTCCACGCACCTATTCTCATGTTGCGTTTCACTCACATACGAATACTAGTTCTAAATCCGACCACTGCGCGAGTGAGTGAGTGGCTGGCGCTCGCGTACGGCCCGCCCGCCCGAACAGCTGACATGACAGCTACCCCAAAACTCTGCGTTATGTTTATATTACATATATCGACTTGTTTCTACATCGTCATATTTGCCGAAGATTTATCTATGGACACTAAAAGGAGTCCGAGATTCTTAAATATGAACATCCATGCCATACTGTTTTCAAATTCCAGTTTTTGTATGTCTTTTTTGTACTTGTACTGAAAACAAATACATATACAGAAACTCACTTACTAAACTTCTACTTTAGTTTGTTATTCCTTTTTCCTAAAATAAACCTGCTACTGTATTTTGAGTCAATTCTATAAGCTAGTAAATGATGGATTGGCAAACCATTTTTGAAAAGTATTATAATTCAGTTTTGCAAAATTATAACCCTGTGTATGCAGATTGATGAGTTCAATAGTATTCGTATGTGAGTGAAACGCAACATGCGAATATGTGCGTGGAAGGGAGAGGCGACTAGCAATGTAGCGGTTTGAGTTGGGCTTCAGCGAAATGCTATCCGATGACGATTTACGATCATCGTTTATAATCGTCGATCCGTCGCTCGACTCATCTTCACTGTAAAATTACAAATGTGTTAAAAATCAGACACGTTTCATTGAATATAATACAATATATCATATGCTGTATTCGAAAAAAAATAACCATCTGTACCAGTATCCGAATCGCTTTCGATACATGTACAGCGTCTACAGCTCGTATGTAGAGTGCTGTAATAGGTACCTGGTGCAACTTCTGTAACATCACGGTGTCTGTAAAATAGAAATGAAAAATAAAAGTTTAGATATACACACGTATGTACAAATAAATACAAATAACATGATGTTAAACACCTACTCTCCATTCACGATTACGATATCGATAAGTTCAAGATGTTCTTGCTGGTAATAAGGAAACTGGTCGAAAATTCCAACTTTCCTTTTGAGCCATTTTTTAACTTGAGTTAAGTCTGGCACCTTGTTGTTTTCATATTCCCTGTAAAATTACACGTGTATATGTTAATATTCGCGTGAAAAAACAAAAGGTTTTGTTTTGTCACTCGTATATTGACATATGTATGTATGTGCAATTTTACGGGGAATATGAAAACGACAAGGTGCCAGACTTAACTCAAGTTAAAAATGGCGCAAAGGGAAAGTTGAAATTTTCGACCAGTTTCCTTATTACCAGCAAGAACATCTTGAACTTATCGATATCGTAATCGTGAATGGAGAGTAGGTGTTTAACATCATGTTATTTGTATTTATTTGTACATACGTGTGTATATCTAAACTTTTATTTTTCATTTCTATTTTACAGACACCGTGATGTTACAGAAGTTGCACCAGGTACCTATTACAGCACTCTACATACGAGTTGTAGACGCTGTACATGTATCAAAAGCGATTCGGATACTGGTACAGATGGTTATTTTTTTTCGAATACAGCATATGATATATTGTATTATATTCAATGAAACGTGTCTGATTTTTAACACATTTGTAATTTTACAGTGAAGATGAGTCGAGTGATGGATCAACGATTATAAACGATGATCGTAAATCGTCATCGGATAATAAACGTTCTTCCGAAGTGAACGACGATGAACCGCCAACACTTGAACCATTGAACCACAGACCACAGACACCGTAATGTTGCAGAAGTGTCTGTAAAATCTGTAAAGTCTGCCATAGACTGACTGGGAGGACCAGCTGTGGGTCTTCTTCGTCGGCGTCGTAGTTTAGCTGGTAGAGGACTCCTTGGGAGAGGAAATACCCTCGTTCTGTCCAGCGGGCTCCCGCACCTCCATGTCTGTCACATTCGCAACAGGCGGTGATGGCAATGTGGCTGTCAAGTGGTCCATAATCCTATCGACACCAGACAATATCGTTTCACGTTGCTTCTTGGAAAACATATTTGTGTCTGATAACGCACTTTTTATATTTTTTTCAATATCGCGGTCACTGTGTAGTATTTTTTCAGCTGTCATATTTGTAACCATAATTATTATAATTATTAACAAAAATAAATAAAGTTATTTAAACAAATATGTATGTAAATGTGTACAACAATAATTTATTATAAAATTTAAACGATTGCTATTAATATCGTGGACACAATTCACAGTCATCGACTTTTTGATATATGTACATACGTATGTACATATGTTTAATTTTTATTTTTAGCACTAAGGTGCAACACTAGTTTGTTGTTATTTCTAATTTTTAATTATTATTATTATTATTAATTAATTATGGAACAACCGATTTTGACTCGTGCTGCGATTACGAAACAACTGCACCGCGCTAGCTATGTATGTACATATGTACATACATATATATGAAAGATTTGTGACCGGGGTTTTTGAAAGGGTTGTTCTGGGGGTTTCTACGGTGGTAATCTCTATTAAAGGGGCAGTTGTACGATCAACCGACATGGCAGAGGCTTTATTTAAATACGTTCTCTTTATTTTTCGTTTGCCTTCCCGTGCTGTTTGTTGGTTAAGCTGCCCGATCTTCAATGATCGTTTATATATGTATGTTATTGTTTCTCTCCACGCTTGTACAGTGTTCGCTCGGGGTGTAGTTTAACGCCCGCTGATATACCAGGCAATTTGGATCCTCCATGGAGTGATCTGCCGGTCTTCTAAAGGTAGCACATGCAGGGCATTTTCTTTGTACATTCGGCAGCGAAGTGATCAACGCCCGTTCAATGGGCGCACGACAACTTCGAGTGGCAATGTTTCTCGGCGTCGCGACGTCCCCAAAGCACAGACATTTGTTGCATCGCGTGATGCCAACAAAATCAACGACGCGACACCGACAAAAGTCTAGATATGCTACTCCGCTGTCAAGAAGGGCCTTCCTCACTGCAGCGAGCACAAACACCGCCACATAAACGAAGTTTCCCTCGAGGCCCAAACCGATGACTAAGTTTAATGTTCGGCAGGAACTCTTCCGATATGCCGTTCTGGCGACAGTGAGCCCCGGCGAGATCACCTTCCACCACCTCTCTGGGGACGTACATTATTTTAATGCGCGGGCACCTCTTTTCTGCCATTCTGGTCACCAGACCACCTTTCTGCACCGAAGTAGCCAGGCGAGCGATCCGGTCCCGCGGGGCGGTGATAGCGAGGCCCGAGTTGTGGACCCTGCGCATTTTTGCTATTTCAAAGCCATCTGAGGCAGGGTGTATTGTATCTCTGACCACCTGCCTTACTTTTTCTAATAATCGCTCAGTAGTGGTCACCGGCTGCTCTATTATTATTGTGGCGGTCGGTGGTTGAGCGCCAGCAATCGTTGCATACGTCGCCACCCTTTGCTGCGACTGCAGCAGTTGTTGTGGCGGTTGCTGTGGATTAAGGTGGTGGCTTTTCATAGCCTCGTTGATGGCTTTTTTGACAGTGTCCAAGTTTGCCTTGGCAAGCGGTCAATGCGGTCAATCATCTGCCAATTTCCGAAATGCACTGCTGCAATTCTGATATTGCAGTGTGCATTTGCTTCGAAAAATTGGCAGGTCTTGCTGTCTGCACACTTGACAGCACGGTCAGCCGCCATCATTTTGGATCCGAGGCTTGGATTGGATTTTGGATTTGGATTCGATTATAATTTAAAACTGGGATGTATACTTCCCACTGATCTTTTTGCCGCCATTTCGAACTGGGAAACCGTATTCCCACGGTACACGATAGGGTTTTAATTCACTCGTCACAGTAGTAATAAGATCTGCTGTATTGCTCCACTTCAAACGCTAAAACATCGAAGCGATTTTCTGGAAACGTGAAAGGTGGCGAATCGCGATATGTTTATGTTTTGTCTGAAATTCTACTTTTAAGACGTTATTGGATAGACGCACGATTTTGAGGCAACATGAAAACATGTTATAATAACATGTATCCAATAACGTCTTAAAAGTAGAATTTCAGACAAAACATAAATGATTCTGAAGTGAGATTTGGTTAACATGGAAAAAATACCAATTACATTTTGAGCGATTGGTATATTGATATCTGAATTTGATGCCTAAAACTTCTGGTACAATATGAGAAATGGATGAGTCCGATACTCCGAATAAATACATTAAACTCTTGAACGAGTCACCAGTTGCCAAAAAACGTAAAGTGATAGCTAATCTGGTAGCTACTGGTATTGCTTTTCTCATAACGGTGTCATTTATTTTTATCTTAGATCCAATTATACAAATTAAATCTTCGAAATCAGACTTGGGACATCCTTGTTACATTTTTATCCAGTTCTATTTCTTGGTTAATAGGGTGTCATCATATCACGTTTATTTAGGTAATGTCTTATTCACATTCTTCTCTTCTTTGAGCACACAATGCGTGTAAACACAAAATCTGAGCAATAATAAAACGGCAACTAATTTCTGGCAATCATAAAGCCACACATCGCGAATGTGATGCTGAAAATTTTGATAGATGTTTGCCGAGCAATATTGCTGAAAAATGTAGCTCGTTTACAGGCCCCTTTAGGTACAAGAGGTATTTCGAAAAAAAATATTTTAATACATATATTTTGTCGTTTAAGGTACGAACTTCGTAATATCGACTAAAAATGCTAGATCTCGTTGTCATTCAGAATATTTTTTATCATTAACGTCGTGTTTTTTCAGTTGTAAGAAAAATATAATTTCATTCAATGAATCAAAACTTATTGAAAAAAGAATAAGTTAATAGTTAAGAATTTAAAATTAAATAGATCTAGGAGAAGTATCTATCTTGTACAGAGATGTTGTTTAATACAATGGCCTGCCACTCCTGCCAGAAGATCTCAGAAATATAAACAAAATTGATAGATTCCTGGCAGCCTTAAAACAGCACCTTTGTATAAGTACTAATATGTACATAGATAATTAAGTTTATTTTGTCATTTTAGCTTTAAGTTACTGTTAAGCTATATAAATAAATAAATAAAATAATTAAACAAGCTTTTTTTTATGAGGCACTAGCTGAATTGCCCGGCGTTGCTCGGGCGGGTGACATTTATTCTCCAGTACAAAAAAAAATTGAATGAAAAATTAAAACAAATGAAAACATTTATTCTCCAGTACAAAATTTTTTTCAGATTAAAAAATTTGTATGGGGGGCCCTTGACCGCGGACTCCGACCCCTTCCAAAACCCACCTATGGTCTGAGATATCATGAGATAGTATACCAAGTTTGGCGGTTCTAAGTTGAAAACTGTAGATTTGCATAGCGGAATCACAAACAAACAAACAAACATTGAATTTTATATAGTAGATTGGATACAAAAATTCATAAGCCGTTTTCATAATCAAACACCACAATTGAACAAATACTGAAATTTTTTATTTCTTCTCAAGACAATGTCAATTCATTCATCATAACTTAACTGTTTCATATTCTATGGAAATAATTGCAAATGAATTAAGTCGTTGTTGACTTAATTCATTTTAGCTCGTCGATAATTCTTAATAATTTTTAATTTACTAAAGCTTCATTCAGCCGAAGCAATTTCAACAGCGAACGTTAGGAATATTCTCAGTACAACGTATACATATACATATTTGAAAAAACTTTCCTGAGATCACTTTCAACAAGATATAGTACATCCATTTGATACATATTTTCCTCAATGCCAAATTTAAAAAAAATGCTCTTGAATACCAGAAGAAACCCAATCCAATAAAAATTTTATCAGTAATTGTGATAACTTATCACTAACATTCTAGGGTGAATACTCACTATTTCCCATTCTAAAACAACTCTTAGATCTAAAACTATCAACTCTAACAATTAAATCAAACAGATAAAATTATATTTTACTTATTTTTTTTTCCATCGGGAAAATTCTTCCGATAACTGGTTTCCTCCCCAAGTGAATAGTTATTTATACCATTACCTTTGGTTATAATTGATAATCCACTATTTTTAACGATCCTAGCTCAACATGAAGTTCCATCGATTCAACATCATCGGAATAAGATTTTACGTGACATCATAATTTCGTCAGCATTTGAATCCAGTAACGACTTTATCGAAAAAATTTAGAACTATTTTGATTAGAATAAATATGTTCTTTAGTTCGCATTTGAAGTCAGTACGACATTTTTTAACTTCATTCTTCAATGACTTTATCACACATTTTATTCATCTCTGTTGAAATATTTGAAATACTTGACAGATTTCTTCAGCTGTTTCAAAATGTTTGTCGATATTTTTCTCAATACTTTTGATTTTAGATTCAGAATCCAATAAAAGTTTCAATGACTTCTGAAGATTTCAATTTTTATACAGCAGCAACTTTGTTGGAGACAACTGAGCAAAAAATGAATTCTACATACATACATCAATAATAAGAGATGTGACATTTTGAGCTGAACTTTTACGAAGTTCAGCTCAGATAGATATTTAAAACGATCAACGAAATTGAATCGTTCAGTTCTAAAACCTGGTATCTGCATATTTGGTCAAAACTGAGATAAAAATATATTCCGATTCTTGGAATATTTTCACACAATACGTTATACATACTTGGATTCTTTCTTAAACCAAATAAATGACTAAAAAAAATTATTGAAAATCTTGTTTTGTTCCAAAAACGGCAAAAACGACATGTGTTTGTTCCATTTACGTAAAAGCGTATCAACAATTGATTGATACGCTTTTACCAGGTTTTGGAACTAGACGATTCAATTCACTGAACAACTTGCCCCTATCATAATGAAACACCTCAATTGTACAAATACTGAAATCTTTAGATATCGCTGATACTAGTACTAGTTGGGGTTCATTATTTTTGTTTCGTTTCAAATGGTATGTGTAAGACGACATCACCAGCTCGTCAATTAGTGACAGTTGTTACACTCCTCGAGCCTCCAACGCTGGCTCCGTACGAGTCCCAACGTTGGCAATACTGACCATCCCGATGTACGAGTGTACACTTATACACTAACGAAACACTCGTTCATTCCCCTTGGGACTTCATTCACACCTCTTCAAACGTATTGAAAGAATAAAGTACTGAATACCTACATTTCAGCAGAAACCTTAAATTTATTTCGAAAATAATTTCTTATGCCAGGATGGACAAATTGTCGCTTGTACAAAAAGGTGGGGAGCCCCTGCTGTAGAAGGTAGGTTGCTGAAAATAGTTGTATTGTTGATCAGGTAGTGCATAGCATAGCAGTCAACCGGTTATCGGGAGTTTCTTGTCTTGTGTGGACAGATTAGGAACGCTTAAGCCCCAAAGGCTCGGTTTGGTGCTTGCAACAGCTTTCTGCAGCACGAGCCGGTGCACGCTGCCGCTACAAGGGAGACGTGCATCTCGCTGCAGCACGTGTTAAAAGAAACTGCATTGATGTATACCTTAAATATAGAATATCCCTTTCTGGCTTCGTTGATCGCGTAAAATATAAACAACATGAAAATTAATTTAAATACTGATTGATTAATTAGTTGCCAAAAATATAAACAGTGCGGTTGTTTTATTGGCTCTGGTCTATTAATTCACTTTAAGGCCAAAATAACTGCCACTTAGTCGTTTGACGCTTGTTCGTTTTTGCTTCCGAATTTCGTCTTTTAAGTACATATCTGCATCAATAATACATATTTATTACGGTTATTTTAATTTAATTTTAAATACACACGATTAAATAATTTTGTTTATTTTTTATCCTCAAATATCAATTTCTGAAGACAAAATGAGTGGAGTGGAGACCAAGTTTAAGATCAATCTAATTGATCATATGTACAACTGCATGAAAGAGAAAAAGTACACTGATGTTCGTTTTGTGGTTCGCGGCAAATGGTTGTATAGATATTTTAATTTTATTTCAATAATGTATATTTTTAATTAAATTGTGTTTTCACTCTATATGATTCCAGCATATTTGCTCACAAGGTCGTTTTAACGGCGTCTAGTGACTTTTTTGAGGATAATTCTCACCGATTAAGTGACATCTTTTCCGCCTTTGAGGACGAAGTCATCAATGGGATATTGAAGTACTGCTATACGGGAGACATAAGTAAGACATAACTATGTACATAATAATATTTCAAATTTACTTTTATTGGAATTTAATCATATTATTATCATTTGGTTGATTTGCGTTTAGGTGTCAATATGGATATCATTAATAAATTTGAAGAGCTCGGAACAATATTGCAAATCAAGAACATAAAAAAAGTCGTAGAGGAATATATAATTGGAAAGATCGATGTGTCGAGCTGTATGAAGATTTTGAGGCTCTCAATAGATGATCCGGCAAGGAAAAAAAGTGCAATGGAATTTGCTCTCGAGCATTTCGCTACTGTAAATGCCGATCATAAAAGTTTTCTATGTAGTCACATAATTATGACCAAGCATCACACACTCATTTATGTTTCAGTTGTACGAGACCCCGGATTTTCTTAAGATGTCAGCTTCCACAGTTGCCGAAATTATCAAATCGGACGACTTGAAAGTGCCCTCTGAGGAAGATGTCTTCAAAGCTGTAAAACTGTGGGTGAATTTTGACGATGTAAAACGTAAAACTCACTTGTTGATGTTTATGAGTTCTATCAGACTGACGAGCCTGTTATTGGAGGTATTTGAGTCTTAAAAAGATCCAATATTTGTTGATTGAAACATTAAATACGATTTATATTATTTTTTCAGTTTATTATAAATGAAGTTTTGACTTACTGCTATTGGTGTCCCGAATGCGTCGTTCTCATTAACCAAGCCCTTCAATCAATCTTGTCCAATCAACCAATCAAATCCAATCCAACCAATCACCAAAAACCCGCTGAACAAATAGCACTCCTGGGATCGTTTTATAATGATGTAAGCCGAATCGATTCACTGGAATTGGATTGAAAAATTAATTTTATTTCTTAATTTCGTATATTAGACGACCATCGATATTTATGATGTCGGACAAAATTCTTGGACCTTGATCGAGAATTTAAAGATTAATAGAGTGTGCCGGTTATTCTCGATAACTGGATTATGCTGATTGGTGATGACTATGGAGGGAACCAAGTAGTGTATCAATGAAATAGTGGAATATACATACATACATATGAATAGTGTCATTATAAAATACTTAATTTAATTATTTTCAGGTGGACTATATCGATTTGAAAGACGGGCAGTTATATCCATTGCAACCATTGAATCAGAGATGTGCCTTTTTCGGTGCCGTGTCGATACGTCAGGATTTATCCACTGATGTTTACGCAATGGGTGGAGACATTTGTAATAATAGATCGTGTTCAGTGGAAAGGTGATCCCGAAAAAAAAAATAAAATAAAAAATTCTATTAATAAGAAATGTTGTTAATCGATAACTGAATTTTGAGTAGATGGAACAGCAATGGACAGAAATGGGAGACTGACGTTGCTCCAATGCCGCTGGCTGTGTTTTTTCATGCTGCTTCTGCCATTGACGGCAGAATCTACGTGACAGGTGGTTATAATTTTAGACAAAAAAGAAATATGCAAGCCACCAGAAAAGTACAAATGTATTCACCGAAATCCAACACTTGGTCGTATTGTACTCCGATGATTGAAGGCAGATACTGTCATATGGTGAATATCAAATTACATTTCATTTTTAAGCTACAATTCAGAATAGTACAATAACTGCTGAATTTTCCAGAAAATTCAAGTCAAATGCATTTTAATCATATCATCGTAAAATGTTTTAGAGTGCTGCAATTAATGGGAAGCTTTTTGTGGTTGGCGGTCAAAGTTATCTAAATAGTTCAGGTCATAATAGGTTTTTGAGCAGTGTTGAATCATACAACCCCAATGCAAAATTATGGACCACATTTTGCAATCTACCCAGTCCTCGACGGGGTACTAGTATTTGTCTATTTCAGAACAAATTTCTTTTCATTGGTGAGTTTTTCCATTCGACTTCATCAAGCCCAGATCAATTGCTGGTGGTGCCGTATAACAAATAGCCTCAAATTGTTTTAGGTGGTGAAAAAAGCAGAGGTCAACGTCTAAACGATGTTTTAGAATACGATGTTGAGACTCAAGAATGGAAGATCCTCGCCAGCCTTAACATCGCAAGAACAAACGGATATCCAATTTTAATACCATATAATGCAAAAATTTCACCCACCTCGAATAATAATTAATTAGACCTTCTCTTTTATCTGAATTGTTTTTCATATCTATATTTCTAAACTTTGATTGACGCCATATATTTTGGTTTAATTTTAAAAATAATAATCTGTAATTCAAAATATGTCAAATCAAAATGCCTAAATAAAATTAATTTTTTCTATCGTACCTTTATTAATTTGTTTTGAATCTACACGTATCCATATCTGAATGATCAAAGTGGCAGATATAGCAGAACGTGTGAAAAAGTTGATGTGGCAATGGGCTGGACACGGCGAGAAATACTGGAATGGTATCCGGGAGGATGTGAAAGAAAACAAGGTAAACCGAGTGGTAGATGAGCTGATGAATTGAGAAGTATGTGTCAAGTGGGTGCAAATTGCTCAAGACAGACAGGAATGAAAGAGGATTGGAGAGTCCTTCATTCAGCAGGGGACGGTGAACGGCCGAAAATGGTGATGATGATTTGATTATTGATGTTTAAAGACAATGATCATTTTTGGCACCATCCTTATATATTATAATCCTTAAAAAAATACCTAGTTACGAAAAAACAAATCATTAAAACCAGTTAACCGGAAGTTGGTTTATTTTCTTGTAGAAAAGTCAAAAATCCTGTTACCATGCAATATTTCCGAAACTACTTAGCTTATCAAGTTGAAATTTCATATCTACTGTTTTCACATAAAGCGTAAGGCCCGAGCCTCACCGGGCAACTAATCTGCCGACTAGTCTGCAGACTAGTCGGCCTTAGTCGTCGTGTCGTCAAAATGTTAGCGTTTAGACGGAGCGGACCTCACCGGGCAACTCAGTCTCCGCAACTATGGACGACTACCGACGACTACATGCCGTCACAGCAACTCTGGGAGACTCGGGATTTTCACGACCCGAAAGGACGTTTATATAGGCATGGAAATCCAAAACCGACTTCAAATATGGGTTTTTTAGACAATTTTGTACAGGTAACATGAAGAAAAAAAAAAAAAAGGTTTTTTTTTCAAAAAAACGAAAAACGATAAAAAACAAGACGAATTTTTCATACTACGAGATAAAAACTACACACAGATAGTAATTTCCGAAGAAAGTTTCAGTCCAGATCCTTATTTTTCTTCTTAATTTCAAAGATTCGTCAAATCTTCGCAAATCTTCAAATTCTTCAAATCATAGCATACAAACATCTCCATAAAAGTGTATAGCTCTGTAAGAGGTCAAAACCGACGAGAATATAATATGATTATTAGGAAATTTTATATAAGAAACACGAAAAAAAATAAGTATTTTTTATTTTAAGATTTGTCTATTTTGAAAGTGACGTAAATAAAATCATGCAGAGGTGATGCACTCGCCGTTGTCTCGCTCGCACTCTATTTGCGCGAGAGAGAGACGTTCCAATCCCCTTGCACTCGTCAAGATTCAGTCACAGCATGTAAGCAACGGATACTACGTCATACAATGAACAGCTGGATTCGGAAAAAAGAAAAAACGAAAAAAAAAGACGAATTTTTCATAACTTTTTTTTTTTCGAGTTTCATTTGTAGAATTGTCTAAGAAACCGATTCTGCGGGTCAGTTTTGAATTTCCATAATAATTAAAGATAATCAACATCGCAAAGTGAGCAACTAAGTCGGCGGAGCAAATTGCTCAATGCAACTCGCCGCAGACTAGTCGGCAGACTAGTTGCCCGGTGAGGCTCGGGCCTAAACCTAGGGGCACACGTGCCGGGTGGATCCGCCCGGCGCCGGGTTGGTGCCGGTTACAACCCCGCACACGTGACCGGTTTCTTCCGGCGACCTACTTCGATTGCACTGGACGACTGCCGGGCCGAGGTGTGTGCGCTTCCATATAATTATTAATGTCACCGCAATCCACCCGGTAGCCGGCGCCGGGTGGTTCGGTGAGCGTGGCCGGGGACCACCCGGCAGAAAGCGACCGGCCGGATGCCGGCCGCTTTCACCCGGCACGTGTGACACCATCAGTACTCACCCATACAACACAGCCTCTACTACCGACCCGGTGCCGGGCGGATCCACCCGGCACGTGTGCCCCTAGGCTTAGAGTTGATAAGATTTTGATCAAAATCCGCCCACCGGAAGTGGTAGTTTACTCTTGCATGACTTTTTTTTTTCCGGCATTCTACCTACATATGTATGTATATATAATTTGAATCTTCATATTATAAAATTAGAAATCTTATAGCAATGGCGAGTTTAAAAAAATACTCATCAAGTGACGGTTTATCGTATTTCAGTATCCGTTGAAAATTGTTTTGTTTCATATTATGATGCATTCGTTCATTGCTCGAGAAATCGTCACCATCTCCTCCACATCAAGACGGAAAATTTCAGATATATATGGATATTCAGATACAAACTCAAACAAAAATTACTACATCATATATATAATAGTGTTCCATGACAAAAGAGAACATGACAAAACAGAACATGACAAAAGAGAACAGGACAAAAGAGAACAGGACAAAAGAGAACAGGACAAAAGAGAACAGGACAAAAGAGAACAGGACAAAAGAGAACAGGACAAAAGAGAACAGGACAAAAGAGAACAGGACAAAAGAGAACAGTGACAAAACAGAACAGCGAAAACGTACAGCGCATATGAGAATGTATGACGCATATCTACTAGATACTACACGAGCGTTACTACGATCGCGTTCGACGGTGTTGCGTCGACCGTTACTTTTTCAATGCCGAGTGTTACACTGGGACCGTTCTGTCATTCAATATAGAATGTTTGACGTTGAGAGATTCATTTGCGAGGTGGAGTTACGACCCCTGATATATAACGTTAAGTTAAAGGAGTACTCTGATCGTGTACTAAAATTAAGAATTTATTAAAATTTAAAATAAAATTGAATTTATTACTGCCGCGTTTCGAATATGTACTCACTGGCCTATAGCAAAGTTACAGTTTGCTGCGAAGGTTCATTCTTCACTCGGTTGTTCATTGGATTCAAACTAGTAGTCCTAAACTCAAATGATTTTAAGTATAATCGTATCGGCTGTCGGCTGTCATAGTTCGTATATGGGAGCGCCGAGGTCATCAAGGTCAAGGTATACCATAGCAGGGAACACTTGGGAGGTTATAAGACTATCTGCCCTGCTCTAGAAGTAAACCATTGATGTATTAACGTAGTTCAATTATTGCCAAATTTTCTTACGTGAAACGTCAGATCAATGGGGCCTGCCACACTTGTCAATACGGATTATGATACTAGTATTGTTGGTTTGACGGAGTATCATGATACTGAAATAGGGTGTTATACTTATCAATACTATTGACGGCCTAGGCAAGTTTTGAGCTTAGAGTAGTGATGCACAACCTGCGGGCCGCATAGTGATTCACAACCCGCGGCCCGCAGGTTTTGTATCACTACTTGGTTGGGCCGTATGCGGCCAGAAATGATATTTCTTGCGGCCAAAAATGACAAGTACTTCATCACCAAGTGCTTCTATTAGACGTCAATATGCAGTTTGAGTTAGTAGACGATATTTGCGTTTTGTGTTTGAGCCTTGAAAATCTATATCTATATATATGAAAATCAATGTCTGTCTGTCTGTTTGTTTGTCTCTTATAGGCTCCTAAACCACTCAACCGATCGCGATGAAACTTTCAGGACTTATTGTAATCATGCCAGGGATGGTTCCTGTGAAAAAAAATCGGGGAAAAACGGGAGTGGGAACGGGAACGGGCCTGCTCACGCGTCAGATAACGTACTAGGAACGGGAACGGGAACGGGATCGGGCATTGCAACGCATGCCGGGTCAGCTAGTATATAATGGACAATAAAAGAAAAGCCGCTATAGCTATAGTTCTCGCGAATGCGTTAAAAAGTAAACGTCACAGAAGGTGTTGGGTAAAGAATTGTATATTAAAACGAAAGCAATATACCCATTTGAACATCACCCAAGAAATGCTCTTGGGCGGAAACACCGAAGATTACAGCAATTACTATAGAATGAGTGAGGATTTGTTTGAAAAACTTCTAGCCTTGGTTTCGCCTTATATTACTAAACAAAACACACGTTTGAGACAAGCTATATCGCCAAGAGAAAAACTTGCCGTAATTTTTTTTCTTCACGTCATCTCTTGTCGCAACTGGCTTCATAATAATATACGCCATTTGTAATATTCTATCGAGGTCTTCATTTTTTTAGATTTATTTTGGTAATTAATGTTGTTTGGATTTCACAATGCCGGACACGTCTCGTAAATATAAATGAATTTTTTCAAATCTGCTCCAGATTCATTTTGCGCGGTTTCAGTCGGAGAACTGGTTTCTGAACGAAATTCACAGCCGTCGGCCATAGCTATAAAGCGCGTACTGGCAACATTAGTGGGGAAGGGAAGCCACGCCCCCTGGTATCGCGAATTTCAAAACAGTTTGGATAAATGCCCATGATACCAAATGGACGATAGAAGAAAATTCGCTATAGCTATAGTACTCGCGATTGTGTTGAAAAGTAAACGTAAATAATGAAAATTTATCTTAAAAAATTCGCAAGGTGGATAAATATGTATAAATAATTAATTATTGTTTTTGTTCATTTAAAAAAAAAAAAGTTTTTTTGTAATTCTCATCGTTCGGGTTATATAATGCTGGGCACGTCTCGTAGGTATAAATAAATATTTTTAAATCTGCTTTCGATTCATTTTACGAGATCTCAGCTGTCGGAGAACCAGTTTCTGAACGAAATTCGCAACCGTCATGCATAGCTATTGAGCCGTCTTTCGGTCAATCGTAGGGAAGCCACGCCCCCTGGTGCGGTGAATTTCAAAACAGACTTGGCTAGATGCCAAGATACCGCGATAGCGACAATATTTCTACTTTTATATTGATGATACGCGGTATCGCGTCGTATATTGACAAGTGTGGCAGGCCCCAATGTCAACAATGCAAATATACACGCTTCTCCAATACACTCTCAGGGAGGCGATTGTCAAACGGTAGGAGGTGCATTCACTGGGGGTACTACTTCCGGCGGGGACTTAGCAGACAAGTACCGAATTTTGTACTAGATGTAGATAGACTGGTGAAACCAAGCCTGCAACTAGCGTGCATCCATCCAAAATCAATCCGGTTTTACGTTACATTGTTATAATTTGTTCCCTACAAATGTTAATAGGCTGCTAAACATATTTAACTCAGTATTTTGCACTTAACTGTTTAGTATTCAGTTTCGTTCTATATAAATAATATAATTTTTGCTCAGTAGTCTCAGAATATTTATATTTCTACCGATAACTACTACCACCTACCAATTTTTCGTCCACATACCATGCAACTATACAATTCACACCCAAAAAATTCGAAAGATTAATTAAAATTTCGTTTAAAAACGAAAAATAAAAAGTCATAGGTACAAAAGAGTACGGCCATAAAATTGGTTGTTAAGCTCAAAAATTATTGACAATTGATGTCACTTTGACGTTTGTTCGAGTAAACATATCCGAACAATGCCCACGAATTGAACAATGTGTATTCATTTTCTAGACCATTTAGTTTATCCGATATTTCGGTTTCTTGTTTATTTCCTTCTACCCTTAATATCGGGTATTTACATATTCAATTGGTGGTATTCAGACATATATGTCACTACAAAGTATCGCTCCAAAGGACACAGTTGGAGGAGTATCCAATCTCCGAAATCGATACCGTACAATACGCTGGTGAGTCACCTTCCGTTTCAACTTCTTGTTCCAAGAAAATCGCACTAGTTTTTGAATATTACGCCTTATAAATTGATCGACATTTCAGTGCTCGGTTTGTGGAAGATTGATGATGCCAGCCGTTGGTGAATTTTGCGAACGTTGCGCTTTGAGCGCTTGTCGAAGTTGTAAAAAAGTATCGGAGAAAAGGAATTCGTGTCGTGTTTTATCTATTTCTCCCGACGATCCATTTTTACACCATTGGGTGAAAGGTTTGTGCAATACAATAGTGCAACGTTTCCCAAACTGTGGGTCGCGAGCCGATTTTAAGTGGGTCGCGAAAAATTCCAAGTTCAAAATTCACATTCCAAAAAATGTGATTTTTTTAAATTATTTAAAAAGACAATATGAAAAAATGGGAAAGTAAAAATAATATGCAACGAAATTTAAAAAAAACAAGACGGCACAACAGAGAATAGGATGCGTCCGAGCAAATTGCGTTGGCATTTTGTGACGAAGCATCCAGATTTTAAAAACAAGCCACTAGAATTTTTTGAAAGACAACTGGAACAGCTAAAGTCGTCGAAATCGAAGCTTTCGCATTACACCAGCATTAATGAAAAATCTCTCCACGCCTCGTACCTGATTAGTTTGCAAATCGCGCAAGGTAGTAAGCCGCACACGATTGGCAAGACTTTAGTGCTACCACCAATAAAAGACACGATTGGAATTATGTTTGATGATAAGAACAAGAAAGAAATATATGTCGAAACGATTTCGCTTATAACGTATTATAATCGTCAAAAACAATCGTAATTGCACGTAGAATCGATGAAATGACCCAGTGGGCAGAAGATGAGCTGATCCAAAGAGTTAGTGAGTTAGTAACATTTTTCTCATTGCAACTGGGCGAGTCCACGGATGTACAAGGTTTATCCAAGCTGCTTGATTTCGTTATTTATAAGTTATTTAAAAATAAATAAAACTCGGTATATTTTAAAGTATAAAAACAGTATTAAAAATAATTTAAATACCACCCCCCCCCACCCCCCCCACCCATCATGTCCATTAAAAATAGTGGGTCGCGAAAGTTTGTCCTAAAACGTGGGTCGCAGTACTAAAAAGTTTGGGAAGCACTGCAATAGTGTATTAGTATTAGTATTATCAAACATTTGTCATGTTTAGATTTGTTATTGTAATAAATAGTTGGAGCCGTTTGTGAGGATTGTAATCTGTCGACTGAAGATGGTGGCTATGATTTCTTCTGTTGTTGGTGTCAACAAATTAAACATTTTTCGAATGGTGAACCATCTAAAGATGAGGTTTGAAATTTTCTTAATATTTATTTCATACTGAAATGTTCAGCCATGTGTTATACTTTAACAATACAAACCGTATTTCTTACTAACATTTTCCTTCCTGGTATCATTTTTATTATAGATTTGCGACTTTGGTAATTTTCGATCATTAATTATTCCCCCATCCCAAGTAAAAATCAGCAGAACAGGGCAAATATCCGTAACTCCGCCTGATTGGGAAAATTGGCAACCGATTATCTTAGTTGGTTCGTAATCTACATTCCTATTCTAAATTTTATTCATCAATTTCATTCGAAATAGGAAAATTTATTTAAAATCTATGAACGAAATGATATTTTTTTGTTTTATAGGAAACCCCATATCGGGAGGTGGAACTGGAGATGAAGTCCTATCTTTATTTCGTGGTTTTCTTAATCCAATTCAAATTGTTCGTCTTACGAAAAAGGGTTTACAATCTGCACTGAATTGGATACCATCATCGGCTAGAATTATTGTAGCTGGTGGAGATGGAACTGTTTCTACTGTGCTGACTACTATCACTAACATGAACATTGTAGTATGAATATATCTATTACGTTGTTGCAATAGGTTTGCTTGCTTTTAACTAAAAAGTCACTTATATTTGCAGCAACGTCCTCCTGTTGGTATTCTCCCTTTGGGAACAGGAAATGATTTGAGTCGCGTCCTCGGGTGGGGAGGATCTTGTTCTACTCCGTTAGCTCCTTTTAAATTTTTAAATGACATAAAAAATTCTATAGTCCATCCAATAGACAGGTATTTGTTTTAAATCTCGTTTTTAAATCTAGTTTACATTTGTTTTAAAGTAGAAGTCACGCGATTTCTTTTTAAATGGCAATATTTTCAGATGGTCAGTTACCGTTGGACGTCGCAAATTATTTGCGTATAATTATTTAAGCATCGGTGTCGATGCTAGGGTAGCACTAGACTTCCATCGTGCCCGTCTTCATCCGTTGTACTTACGTGGAAGTCAATCAATAAACTATGTAATTATTGACTTAATGTTTGGTTGGATCCCTTCCTGAAATAATACTTGTGCACTTTTTCCCCCCGTGATTTGAAAAGAGTTTGTATTCCAAATTTGACCTGTTTCAGCTAATATACCTGTGCTTGGGAACACAACAGGTACTGTCTCAAGATTGCCATGGTTTAGAAAAATTGCTCGAACTTCACATGGACAATAACATAATTACCCTTCCGCCCCTCCAAGCTTTATTACTGCTTAACATTCCCTCTTGGGGAGCCGGTGTTGATGTGTGGAGTGAGTTTTTATGCTTTATAAAAAAATGGTTTTATTTCATTACTGCTTTTTTTTACTAATTTTCGAGGTAATAGGTAGGAGTTCTTTTTTGTACACTTTTTTTATATACTTGTAAAGTATTCTTACAAGGTTGACTATTGCTATGCTAAAATTGCTGGTTTTTTTATGTTTTCTATTAAAGATGCCGGTGCTGATCAATCTGTAGCCCAGCAAAGTATGAATGATGGAAAATTGGAAGTATTGGGCATAAATTCATCATTTCATATTGCAAAACTACAAATAGGATTATCGCAGCCTATTCGTTTGGGACAGGCATCCAGCATAATGGTAATTATATTTATCATCATCATCATTTTCAGCCGTTCACCATCCACTGCTGAATGAAGGTGTCTCCAATCCTCTTCCATTTCTGTCTGTCTTGAGCAATCTGCATCCACTTGACTCCACACATTCTTCTCAATTCATCAGCCCATATTTTATTCGGTCTACCTTGCTTTCTTTCACATCCTCTCGGATACCATTCCAGTATTTCTCGCGTCCATCTGCCATCCATTCTTCTCGCTATGCGTCCAGCTTATTGCCACTTCAACTTTTTCACACGTTCTGATATATCTGCCACTTTGGTCATACTTCTTACCCATGTACATATTCCTCTTACGATCTCTTCTTGTTATACCAAGCATACATATTTCCATGCTTCTCTGTGTGCACTGGATCTTACGCAGCATTCTTGAATTTAGCAATTATATTTATACATACGGTTTATTTATACATTTACAATTTATTTCTTTATTTAAATATGTTTTTTTTTTTATATAATAGATTAAGATTAAAAATCGGGTTCCTATGCAAGTGGATGGAGAACCGTGGGAACAAAACCCGTGTGAAATTCAAGTAGAACAAATGGGAACAGCGTTGGTACTTTCTAAAACATCGGATCAATAAAATTACTAACCAATCAATGTCAATTTAAAATATTTTGTGTAAGCTTTTTGATGTTGAATATTTATTAATATTATAATTTTTTGAAAAAATTTTACCCGATAGATTTCGAATTTAAGGTTAAGGAATGAGCTTTTTATCGTATGTAAACACCAAGGCTCGTTTGATTTTGTAAAATATGTATTTAACAAAATTCCAGAAAATTCTCGGAGTTTATTACTGCTAAAGTTTTTATTTTATTTATTGAATATAAAAATATAGCTCGATTATGTAATTTTTAATATTGTAAATTATTCTTGAGATAATAGTTTCAACCTTTTTATATACAAATTCAATATAAATTTGTAACTATCAATAAATTACAGATTCGTATATAATTGAGAATATGTATTTTTGTATGAATATTTATCTGAATAGTAAGTAGTAATAGTTTATGTGAAATTATACACAAATGTATATTATTTTGAATCAAAAATACCAATGAATAAATCCAAATAGATATGTGTATGTATTCGCGTTAGTATTTGTTTGAAATTTCCTTATAAATTTCAAAATTTACCTTATTGTATTATTTTTTTAATTTTATTTAATATAAATGTTTGATCTGTACTTAATTTATACCTGTGATACTAATTTTTTTTTAAGAATGTGTAATATTTTCACTGTTAATTCATATTTATATAAAAACATTTTATTTTAATAAACTAAAGACTATTGAAACTTGAAAGTACTTTATTGTTATTATTATAAAAATGTTGTTATCAAGAATGTGCTTTTATATGTCGTTTTCAACTGTTGGTATGTTTTGTTTATCAATAAATGTTATTTATAAACTTGCTGTATCTTTTCTTAGTAATATTCTGTTTTGCGAAGGAGGAAAATAATTTTAATATTTTGAATATATGTACGAGGATTTACCTTATTTATTTAAAAAATATAAGCACTTGATATTTTTTTGCATACATACATATGTATAATATACATAGGTACATATTTTTTATGATATAGATTATATTATATAATACTAAACTTGTAGAGTACATTTCCAGTATGTTTTGTAGCTTTGCAGATAAATAAGTATGCAAATAAGTCTCTCTTCTTGGGAAAAAGACTACCGTACTTCAAAGTCATTATTGTTGATATGTTGCACGAATAATTTACATAGAATCGTTTGTGCAATAATTTTCCATCCGTTGTTCCAACTACACTGCAAATCCCAAATTCACATAAAAATGACCCGAGTATCTATTTTTGTATATTTTGAGTAAGAAATGGTATGATGTTTAAATATGCATTTATTATCATTGAATTTCTAGTAATCTTAGATATGTGAGGCCTTTTTTATTTTTTTTTTAATTAACATATTTTTTGATAACTGTCATATAAAAATTATACGTTTCTTGATCTTTAGAAGCATTTCGGATACATTTTCCTTTGTCGCTGACGACGCAAATTGGCTTTTTTCCATCAAAGAATGATGTAAAGTAATATGCGATTTTACGTCTCCTGAGAACACTTAGAAGTTGTTCCAAACAAGCACACTGCCATGGATTTTTGTGTAGCAACAGTGTTTTCAGTTTTTTTGGAATCAGCGCTGGAGCAAGATTAGTAAACCGATTTGCGGATATATCTATGGTTTTCAACAGATTCGAGTTGAAGACTGGTAAAGTGTTTAATCTATTCCTTGAAACATCCAATGTATCAAGTTGTAGCACGTTTGTAGCAGCAGTCACGTCTGAAATCTGATTTGTCGACAAATTCAACATCTTCAAGATCCTCATACTTGAAAATACGTTTTGTGCAAGAGTGGATATCGCATTATTTGAAAGATCGAGAAATTTTAAACTTTTTAAATTGTTGAAATGCCCTTCCGGTATCTCCGATATGGAATTTCCTGCAAGATACAATTTCTGTAATAAGACAGACTGATCAAATATTCCCGACGGCATGTCATGAAATTGACTATATTCCAAATTGATAGTTTTCACTTGCTTTAAAGAATCAAATATTCCAAGTGGTAGAGTTTCCATTATATTATAGGACAGATCAAGGTGAGTTATTATATTAGGCTTGTCAAAGAGTCCTAAAGGAAGTCCTATTATTTGATTGTGCTGCAGATGTAGACTCAGAAGATTCACGAGCGGATCCAATGCTCCCAATGCAATGCTATTTAATTTGTTGTGAGACAAATCTAATACTTGGAGACCTGGCATTTGATCGTAGAGTCCCAGAGGAATCTCGCTTATTTCATTGTACGACACATTCAATATAATCACAGTGTGTAAGTTGTCTAATACTCCGAGAGGTGTTTTAGTAAGTTTATTTATGGAGATATCTAACACTTCCAGAATTGGTAAGGCTTCAAATGATGCAAATCCGATGTCTGTCAGCTGGCAGTTTGATAAGTTGACACTTTTTGTAAGGGGACCGTCGGATATAATTCCATACTGAAGTGTATTAGATTCGTCGTCATTCGACACGCAGGTGATGTACTCCACATCTTTGTCACATATCAACTCACAATTACTATAAACTATTAGATTTGTCACAATAAAACCCAAAATATTTATTTTCAACATTGCTCCGATATGCACAATTCAACACAAAGGATGAAACTGACTGCCTTCATATGCAAAAAGTGGTATAACCTGTATCAAAATAATACGATGACCGTGTATCTCGAATCAAATGGGGGGGGCCAAGATGTTATCCTTGAAGTGAACCTCATTAAAAGTTCATTCTTATCTTGTTTGTAATAAAAAACCCTCAAATTACTATTCATTTATAAAAATTTAATGTATAAAAATACAATTGTGATTATATATTATACTAGCTGACCCGGCATGCGTTGCAATGCCCGATCCCGTTCCCGTTCCCGTTCCTAGTACGTTTTCTGACGCGTGAGCAGCCCCTTTCCCGATCCTGTTCCAGATCCCGGTCCCGATCCCGTTCCCGTTCGTAGTACGTTATCTGACGCGTGAGCAGGCCCGTTCCGTTTTTTTCCCGATTTTTTCACAGGAACCATCCCCGGCATGATCACAATAAGTCCTGAAAGTTTCATCGCGATCGGTTGAGTGGTTTAGGAGCCTATAAGAGACAAACAGACAGACAGACATTGATTTTTATATATATAGACTAGCTGAATTGCCCGGCGTTGCTTGTGCGGGTGACATTTATTCTCCAGTACGAACAAAAATTGAATGACAAATTGAAACAAATGAAAACATTTATTTTCCAGTACAATTTTTTTTCAGATTAAAAAATTTGTATGGGGGCCCCTTGACCGCGGACTCCGACCCCTTCCAAAACCCACCTACGGTCTGACTTGGGGTATCATGAGATAGTATACCAAGTTTGGCGGTTGAAAGCTGTAGATTTGCATAGCGGAATCATAAACAAACAAACAAACAAACATTGAATTTTATATAATAGATATAGGTACATACATATGTACATATGTATGTATGTAGGTAGAGTGATAATAATCAACTGCAAACAAAATTTAAACAGGCTATTGCGTTTAAATTATCCAAACATACGAGAACATAATTTTTAGGTGCCACTGTAGGGTTAAGTGTAGTGAGATTAAAAAAAATAACTGTACATTATAATAAGTGGGCTTATCATATTATTTTTCTCTAAAACCAGGACACTTAGGATTTAACTTGAAGAAAATATTTTCTCGAAAAAATATGTTTATTTTGTACAACTTTTAAATAATTACTTTTTTATAACATAAATGCACCGCATACGAAATATTTTCTTGCATAAGAACATTTTTCATCTGAATTATTTAAATTTCATAATGAAATTAAGAATTTTTTTTTAAAAAATGCACCTCAGGCGAGATTTGTTTTACGTAGCTGCATATTTTTTATATATGTATGTATGCAACTAAATGCCCACGCTGAAGCACTAAAACTTAAACTAACATTGTTCACATTCAAATATTCATTACACGATCAAAATAGCCACACACTTTTTTCAGAAAGGGATATTCTTTCTTCAATAAAGGCTTCCCTACACGTGCGAGCTTGCTTCGAAGTTTGCGTATACAAACTTGGTTTGTATACGTAAGAAGTAATAAATAGTCATTTTACCTAAGATAAAGATTTTTCCTTGCCACACTCAAGCCACACGGTGTAAATAATGACAGAAGCCTCTGCTACAGTTTGTGGACCCTTAAGGCGAGATGGTTTCATACAAACGAGATTCGAGTCACAAAATATAATGCCTATATTCAATGAAAAAAAAAGATTATTGCCCATAATATTTAGGTTATTTTTAAGTTTTTCTTGTGTGATATTTCCTTTGTTTTTTTTCTTAATTAGAAACGTATGAATTATGTACATACTTGTTTGCATTGTCATCAAATAAACGACAAGAAATGTATTTTATCTGCGTTTTAATACGGCTGCATGAACCTTCCACTTTTAGCTAAAAACACATTTCTTTTTAAATTTTTTTTCCATTTGAGCAGTATAAAGATTTGAAATATGAAAAAAAATTTATACCGTTTGTATAACCCATAGAGCAACTTTCCCAAGACCAAGCATTTTGATTTTCAAAAAAAAAAATTTTTTTTCCTCCACCCTAATGCACGCATAGAGCAGCCCTGGCATTTGTAAATGAACAATTTCTTTTAGGCATTTCTAATCTCTCACAAACAAGGCAAGAAACTCTCGATAACCTCTGTTGACTGTTATGCACTCCCTTATCAACAATTGTCAGCAACCTACCCTCTCCGCCAAAAGCATATATACTATACTATTAATAAAGAGCTTAATGTGTGTGTGTCTGTGTGTGTGTGTGTGTGTGTGTGTGTGTGTCTGTGTGTCTGTGTGTTCAGTGTGTCTGTCCCGTAACGCTATGACGTCACTATAGGATTTTTTCGAGTTTTTTCTATGAATATATTTTTTGAAAATTTTTTTTTTTTTTTCGGTTTTTTTGGATATTTCCAACTTTTTTTTTTTGGATTTTTTTTTTGGAACTTTTTTTGATTTTTTTTTTTTTGGATTTTTTCAATTTTTTTTTTTTGGATTTTTTTTTGGACTTTTTTTTTTTTGAATTTTTTTTTTTGGATTTTTTTCAACTTTTTTTTTTTGGATTTTTTTTGATTTTTTTTTGAATTTTTTTTGATTTTTTTTTTTTTTTGGATTTTTTCAACTTTTTTTTTTTTTTTTTTTTGGAACTTTTTTTGAACTTTTTTTTTTTTTTTTTTTTTTTTCAACTTTTTTTTTTTTGGATTTTTTTTGGAACTTTTTTTGAATTTTTTTTTTTTTTTTTTTTCAACTTTTTTTTTTGATTTTTTTTTTGGAACTTTTTTCAATTTTTTTTTTTTTGGATTTTTTCAACTTTGCCCCTTTTTTTTTTTGGATTTTTTTTTTGGAACTTTTTTTGAATTTTTTTTTTTTTGATTTTTTCAAAACCCCTAAAGCCATTCCGGCCCCTTACCACCCCACAGACCCCTACCCCTACGGCACCTTTTCAGCACTCCCGAAAAGCTATGCCGACCCCTCACCACCCCCCCCCAGACCCCTCCCTGCCCCTACGGCACCTTTTCTGCACTCCCGAAAAGCTATGCCGGCCCCTCACCACCCCACAGACCCCCCTATCCCTACGGCACCTTTTCAGCACTCCCGAAAAGCTATGCCGGCCCCTCATTACCCCACAGCCCACCCCAGACCCCCCCTACCCCTACGGCACCTTTTTTGCACTCCCGAAAAGCTATGCCGGCCCCTCACCACTAAAAGCCCCCCCAGACCCCTCCACTGCCTTTTACGGCACCTTTTCTGCACTCCCGAAAAGGTATGCCGACCCCTCACCACCCCCCAGACCCCTACCCCCCTACGGCACCTTTTTTGCACTCCCGAAAAGCTATGCCGGCCCCTCACCACCCCACTCCCCCCCCCCTATCCCTACGGCACCTTTTCAGCACTCCCGAAAAGCTTATGCTGGCCCCTCATTACCCCACAGACCCCCCCCCCCTACGGCACCTTTTTTTTGCACTCCCGAAAAGCTATGCCGGCCCCTTACCACCCCCAGATCCAAAAAATCAAAACCATTAAAATTCAGCGGGCGTTGATTATCAACGGGCAATAAGCTAGTACTATTAATAAAGAGCTTAATGTGTGTGTGTCTGTGTGTCTGTGTGTCTGTGTGTCTGTGTGTCTGTCCCGTAACGCTATGACGTCACTATAGGATTTTTTCGAGTTTTTTCTATGAATATATTTTTTGAAATTTTTTTTTTTTTTTCGGTTTTTGGATATTTCAACTTTTTTTTTTTGGATTTTTTTTTTTGGAACTTTTTTGAATTTTTTTTTTTTGGATTTTTTTTTTTTTTTTTTTTTGGATTTTTTTGGAACTTTTTTTTTTTGATTTTTTTTTTTTTGGATTTTTTCAACTTTTTTTTTGGATTTTTTTTTTTTGGAACTTTTTTTTGAATTTTTTTTTTTTTGGATTTTTTTTCAACTTTTTTTTGGAACTTTTTTTTTTTTTTGGAACTTTTTTTTTTTTTTTTTTTTTTGGATTTTTTCAACTTTTTTTTTGTGATTTTTTTTTTGGAACTTTTTTTCAATTTTTTTTTTTTGGATTTTTTCAACTTTTTTTTTGGATTTTTTTTTGGAACTTTTTTTGAATTTTTTTTTTTTGATTTTTTCAACTTTTGATACCCCCTAAAGCCATTCCGGCCCCTTACCACCCCACAGACCCCCCCCCCCCTACGGCACCTTTTCAGCACTCCCGAAAAGCTATGCCGACCCCTCACCACCCCCCCCCCCAGACCCCTCCCCCTGCCCCTACGGCACCTTTTCTGCACTCCCGAAAAGCTATGCCGGCCCCTCACCACCCACAGACCCCCCCTATCCCTACGGCACCTTTTCAGCACTCCCGAAAAGCTATATCGGACCCTCACCACCCCTTTTTTTTGACTCACTTAAAGCCATGCCGGCCCATCACCACCCAGAGCCGCCTTCTACCCCCTACGGCACCTTTTCAGCACTCCCGAAAAGCTATGCCGGCCCCTCACCACCCCCCAGACCCCTCCCCTGCCCCTACGGCACCATTTCTGCACTCCCGAAAAGCTATGCCGGCCCCTCACCACCCCACAGACCCCCCCCTACCCCTACGGCACCTTTTTTGTACCCCCGAAAAGCTATGCCAGCCCCTCACCACCCCCCAGACCCCTCCCCTCCCCCTACGGCATCATTTTTGGAATCCCGAAAAGCTATGCCGGCCCCTCACCACCCCACAGACCCGTCCCCTACCCCTACGGCACCATTTTTGCACTCCCGAAAAGCTATGCCGGCCCCTTACCACCCCCCAGATCCAAAAATCAAAACCATTAAAAATTCAGCGGGCGTTGATTATCAACGGGCAATAAGCTAGTAAAGTAATATTAGTGGATATTATCACAATAGTTCGACGCAAGCACACAACTTATGCCTCATGACCCCATCTATCAATTTTCAAAATAATGAAACTATAGACGCGTACAAAATAATAAATCAGGATAAAAATGACAAGCTGGAATAAAATGAAAAGCCGGCCGGGCAATCCCGTCGAAACTGGGACGTATGGTGTAGTAAGCCTAATTATAAGAAACCGCAAGATAAAATAACTATTTTATTATACGACAAATAATTTATTTTAAAATTCTGGATTCACAATATAACCGTATATACTAAAATATGAAATGTATTAAAAGATAAAACACAAAATATAAAATTCATATTTTTTATTCGATAAAAATATACTATATTTCAATGTAAAAATACGGCTGAAGGAAAGTCTTTTATATCAATTTGTCAATGACATACATTATATTATGTACATAAAAAAAATAGGGTTGTCACAACCATCAATGAATTTTACAAAATCTAACTTTTAGTCAATAAATATGAAATCACTCTCTTAGCAATAATATCAATAATTTCATAGTACTCCAAAAAGATTTTTTGTGTGTGTAAGTGATAGATTGAAACAAAGAAAATGAAAAATATTCTAGGTTTTTTGTAAATATAATTAATTATATGTATTATATAAAAATAAACAAACAAAGGTTTTTAATCACTGATACAAAAATTGAGTTGAAGAATTTTAACAATTACAACACATTTTGTAGCTGGAATAACAACTGATTGTATTACTACATCACATGCAACTTTTATATATTTTATAGAATATACTCGAGTGCATTTAATGGCACCCAAAAACACACATTTCTATTGTTATAACTATTATTCTCATATAAAAATATTATCAATCATTAAAAACGACTAATGAGAGTCATCAATAGATAAATTATGTCTCTTTTAACATGCCTGAAGTTAGAACTAATTGCACTCGCTAAATTAATGATAAGTTACAAGCAATATTAACTCACTGTATCTTTTCTTAGTAATATTTTGTTTTTACGAAGAAAAAAATTAATTTTTATCTTTTGAATATATATGTAGGTAGAATAGTATATAATAGAATAATATTTATTTATAAAAAATAAGCACTTGATATTTTTTATAAATATAATTATATATAATATTATATAAAAATGACTCGAGTATTTATTTTTGTATATTTTGAGTAAGAAATGATATAATGTTTAATTATGTATTTATCATCATTGAATTTTTAGTAAGATTATGTGAGGTCTTTTTTATATTATTTTTAATTAACATATTTTCTGATAGCTCTGATATAAAAATTAAACGTTTCTTGATATTTAGAAGAATTTTAGGCACATTTTTCTTCGTCATCGACGACGCAAATTGGCTTTTTACCATCAATGAATGATGTTTCGTCCTCGTAATATGCGATATTATGTGTCCTGAGAAAACTTAGAAGTTGTTCCAGGCAAGCACACTGCCATGGATTTTTGTGCAGCACCAGTAGTTTCAGGTTTTTTGGAATCAGCGCTGTAGCAAGTTTAGTAAACCGATTTACAGATATATCTAAGGTTTTCAACAAATTCGAGTTGAAGACGGGTAAAGTCTGTAATTTATTATTTGAAACATCCAACGTATCAAGTTGTAGCACCTTTGTAGCAGCCGTCACGTCTGTAATCTGATTTGTCGACAAATTTAACATCTTCAAAGTCTTCAAACTTGAAAATACGTCTTGTCCGAGAACGGACATCGCATTATTTGAAAGATCAAGAAGTTTTAAAACTTTTAAATTTTTGAAATGCCCTTCCGATATCTCAGATATTGAATTTCCTGCAAGATACAATTTCTGCAATGCGACAGACTGATCAAAGATTCCCGACGGCATTTTATGAAACTGACTATATTCCAAATTTATAGTTTTCACTTGCTTTAAAGCATCAAATATTCCAAGTGGTAGAGTTTCCATTACATTATAGGACAGATCAAGGTGAGTTATTATATTAGGCTTGTCGAAAAGTCCTAAAGGAAGTCCTATTATATGATTGTGCTGGAGATCTAGACTCGCAAGATTCACAAGCGCATCCAACGCTCCCAATGCAATGCTATTTAATTTGTTGTGAGACAAATCTAATACTTGGAGACCTGGCATTTGATCGAAGAGTCCCAGAGGAATCTCGCTTATTTCATTGTACGACACATTCAACGTAATCACAGTGTGTAAGCCGTCTAATACTCCAAGAGGTGTTTTAGTAAGTTTATTTAAGGAGATATCTAACACTTTCAGAGTTGGTAAGCCTCCAAATGATGCCATTTTGATGGATGTCAGCTTGCAGTTTGATAAGTTGATAAATTTTGTATGGGGACTGTCGGATACAATTCCATGCTGAAGTGTATTCAATTCGTCATCGTTCGATACGCAGGTGATGTACTCCACATCTTTGTTACATGTCAACTCACAATTACTATAAACTATTAGATTTGTCACGATAAAACTCAAAATGCTTATTTTCAACATTGCTCCGATGTGCACAATTCAACACAAAGGATGAAACTGACTGATTTCACAATGAACAATGTGGTATTTGTATTGTAGTGGTGGTAAAAAATGTATTTAAATCGATGATCGAATCAATCGGGGGCCATCATTTTAGGTGAACCTTGTTAAAAGTTCACTCATATCTTGTTTGTAATAAAAAACGCTCAAACTACTATGCATTTATAAAAATTCGGTATTTGATGTAAAACGAATACATTTATAATTATATATATACATAGATATATATGTACATCAGTGCTCGAATTTAGCGGGAGCGGCAAGGAGCGGGCGTTCCCTTTCGTGAAATTTGCAAACGTAGCGTACCCTTTCGTGAAATCTGTAAATTTAGCGCTCCCTTTCGTAAAAAACCAAAATTTCCGTACTCTTTCAATAATTATTGCCGAAAAAATTGCTGAACACGCGGGCTGAGGTGTAAGATGTTTCACATCAAAACCTACGGCCGTATAGATGACACAGCCCACCGGGTGATTTTTTATTTTTATTTTATTACAAACACTTTTCTAGCAACATTTTTTAAGTTGTGTAAATTAACTAAATAGTGATATTAACAATTATTCAAATTAAAAAAAATTAGCCGTGTAAATTGTGCATTTATGTAATACAATTTATATAATAATAATACTAATAACCTAATATATACACCCATAAATTCATATATATTGGTGTACATATGTTACGTAATTAATAAGTGTTTTGGTGTTATGTATGTATGTATGTATATAAATGTACGTACATTTTCTATAATTTAATTTACATTGTTTACATTTCGTATTCGGTAAAGGATAAAGCTTTATTAAGTGGCTGTAGTCTGGTGAGTTTTTTTTTATTACATAAATATTTTTTATTTCCACCCACAAAAATGAGTATAAAAAATTGGTTAAATATCTCACTATAATAAAATCTGCCAATAATAATGAAATGTATAAATTTGTGCAAAACAGTAAGAATGCTTATATTTTAACCACTGAAAGAGTTTTCAGGAAAGTATATAGGATAGTAAAAAATCAGAGACCATTTTCAGATCTACCTGTTGAAGTTGACTGACAGACATTAAACGGTATTAATCTCGGTAAGATTTTGCATTTCGATAAATATATATGTACATATGTATAGGTATCTACATACATATATGTACATAATTAAAAAAATTCGGGTGTGGCCAACCCATGACTTTATCCATATATTTGAGGAATACAAAGAGTAACGAAATTAATTTTTTAAGTACGTAAGTAAATAAAACGCATGCACACCATCACACCGACCAAAATACATACATAAATATCATGAAATTACTATGTTGAGGGCGCGCCCGTATGTAAAATACGATCTTTGGCATATATTCAACTACCACTTCCGGTCGGCGGATTTTGATCAAAACCTTATCAACTCTTAATTTTTATATGAAAATTATAAATATGTATAAATTTTCGACAAGATCGCCGGAGCAGTTTCAGAAATATTCTGTGGTAAACTTTTCAAAAAAAAACCTACTTCCGGTTGACTGATTTTAATAATTTATTTTTTCCTAAATAGCAATTTCTCTCAAAATTACAACATTACAATATTGTGACGATACTACATATTTAAAAGGTCGAAAAAAATAAAAAACCAAAAATCGTTCAAGAGTAAACTGCCATTTTCGGTAGTCAGATGTTGACCAAAATCACAGTATCTCTTACGGCTAACGTGAAAACTATAGATATGAAATTTCGACAAAATTCCCGGAGCCGTTTCGGAAATATTCTGTGGTAAAAGAATTTTAGAATTTTCTACAAGAAAAAAACCCTACTTCCGGTTGACTGATGTTGACCAAATTCCTTATGGCTTTTACACCTTACGTGAAAATAATAGATATGAAATTTCAGCTTGATAGCCTTGATAGTTTCGGAGAAAACACACATACAGACACACACACGCATAATACACAGACACACAACATACAGACATTTTTTAGAAATCATGAAAACGTGATCAGGGGATGATACTCGATACAAATCAGTCAAAATCTCGAGGTCGAATTTTCGCACGATCACAATACATACATACTTTATCCGATTAGGATAAAGTAAAAATCGGGTGTGGCCAATCCATGACTTTATCCATATATTTGAGGCAGTGGCGTAGCGTGAATTCCAGGCGCCCCCCCGCAAAATATTTTAAGGCGCCCCCTATATACATATTATTTCCTTACAGCAAAGTAACTTTCCAAAATAATATTACATACATATACATATGTACCTTTTTTAGGTAGAATTTTTTTGTTCTGCCGCATTGGTAAACACTTTCATTATTTCGTTAAATAAAATAAAACGAGATACAAATAGGTTGAAAAATGTGAAAGGTAGAACATTTTAAAAATTAGTCAGATTAATTAGTCAGTTAAATTCGGGTGTGGCCAACACATGACTTTATCCATATATTTGAAGAATACAAAGAGTAACCAAGTTTTTTTTAAACTCACCAGTGTTATAAGAATTCTAATTTCATAATATTATGAAGATTCAAAATATACAAAAGGCCGGAAAAAAAAAAAAAAACAAATAATAATGCAAGAGTAAACTAGCACTATTAGTAGGCGGATTTTGATCAAAACCTTATCAACTCTTACGCCTTATGTGAAAACTTTAGATATGAAATTTCAACTTTATCGGATAAGTAGTTTCGGAAATATACCGTGGTAACAGGATTTTTGACTTTTTTACAAGAAAAAAAACCCACTTCCGGTTGACTAATTTTAATGATTTATTTTTTCGTAACTAGGTATTGCTTAAATGATTCTAATATTACAATATTATGAAGATACCAAATATGTAAAAGGCCGAAAAAAAAAAAAACGAAACCTCGTTCTAATATCTCTTACATCTTACGTGAAAATAATAGAAATGAAATTTCAGCATGATAGACTATTTTGAGGGTCATTACACATACTACATACATACATATGCAAAATTTCAGCTTAATTTAATGTGTTGGAAAAACCTTTCAAAGATTACACAAAAATTAGGAGACTTTCCAAGGGAAGTGCCACCTTCGGTTGACGAAAATTTTTGAAAGCCTTAAGGATTGCAATGGCCGGCAAAAAACATATGCATATGAAGTTTAAGTGTAATGGAATAAATGGTTTTTGAGTTTAAAGGTCGAATTTTTGCACGATCACAATACTTTATCCAATCATGATAAAGTAAAAATTAGTGAAAAAGGCGCGCCACTTCGTGGCGCCTCTCAAGTCTCGGCGGCCCCCCCCCCCCCCCCGCATTGCGGGGTCTGCAGGCGCAGTCGCTACCCCACTGATTTGAGGAATACAAAGAATAACGAAAATATTTTTGAAATTTGAAAAGTCAAAAATCAAATTTTGCTCGAGCCGGAACGTGTGCACACTACCACACCAACCAACATACATATGTACATATCTACTCGTACATATCATGAAATTACTGTGTTGAGTGCGCGCGCGTATGTAAAATACGATCTTCGGCATACATGTATTCAAATAGGAAAAACTGCCATTTCCGGTCGGCAGATTTTGATCAAAACCTTATAAACTCTTAAATTTTAATGATTTATTGTTTTGTAGCTAGGTATTACTTTAAGGATTATACTATTACAATATTATAAAGATACCAAATATGTAAAAGGCCAAAAAAAATGAAAAACAAAATCTCGTTCAATAGTAAACTGCCACTTCCGGTTAGCGGATGTTGACCAAAATCATAATATCTCTTACAGTCTTACACCTTACGCGAAAATAATAGATATGAAATTTCAGCTTGATAGACTTGATAGTTTCGGAGAAAAAGTTAAAGTTAAAAAGTACACCGACTCGCCGACACACCGGCATACAGACATTTTCCTGAACTCGTGATACAAAACGAGTATCACGAGTTCTGGAAACGAGTTCTGGAAACGAGTTCTGGAAACGAGTTCTGGAACGAGTATCACGAGTTCACTCAGAACAAAACGTGATCAGTGAATGTTACCTGATACAAATCAGTCAAAATCTCAATGTAGAATTTTCGCACGATCACAATATGTATGTATGTACTTTATTCGCCACCTTTAAACCAAACGCGATGGCCGTTTGGCCGGTGAGGGCCAGATTTGCTGCCATTTCATGTGCTGTCAATACTAAAAAAAGATGAAAAATAAAATAAAAATGTGCAAAACAGTATTTTAATGAAGGAGCTTAAATTATTTTATTGCAATATTTTAATTAAATATACGAAAGCATATACAAAACTAATTACTCCGAGTATTAATTAAATCATTTTCATATGGAAAATTAAATAAGACTATACATTGTATGTATGTACATATGTATAATATATAACATATAATATATATGTATATAATATATATATTATAAAGATGGTTTTTTTTCTTTCAACGAAACATGCAATTTTAAATGAATATTTTGTACGAATTTAATGAATTGGCGAGTGGTGATCAAAATACAATCTTTTGATCGAAGCGTGCCTTTAATTTTTTCACATCCATACATACAACAACAAAAAAATGGTCAAATGGTGAGAAAATTGAAATGAAATTCTCAATAAAATTTTATTCAAGTTCAAAAAAACGAAAATTTTGTTTAACTATTATAGTTATGTTTAGGTGCACTTTTGTATGCAAACTTGATTTGACCGATTCGCGATTCCTAGATGATTTCTCGAATTTATCCTACACTTTCGATCCAATTATTGCAGTGTAAGCGGCGAGAATTTTAAGTGCATCTTAAATGCATTCTGGCATTTTAACAGCTGCACCCAAACGCCGATAGTGTATGTATGTATGTATAATTAGCATATGGGGAATGCAATTAAGCAGGGCTGTGGAGTGGGCGATATTTCGGATAGTCGGAGTTCGTTTGATATATAAAATTATTTTATAAATTTTTAACTTATTTTTGCTCGGGGAAAATTCGAGAAAACTCGCTGTTTATTCTTCCAGCGCAAATAATGAAGAAATCGTCAACGTCTCCTCCACATCGAGACGGAAAATTTCAGACACATATGACAATATGGATACAGGTGGATTAAAAACAAATTAATAAAGGTGCGATAGAAAAAATAAATTTATCCAGGCATTTTGGTTTGACATATTTTGGATTACACAGATTATTGTTTTTAAATTGAACTAAAATATATGTCGTCGACTAAAGTTTATAAATATTCTAGATATGTATAATAAAACAATTCAGATAAAAGAGAGGGTCTAATTATTATTATTGAAGGTGGGTGAAACTTTTGCACTTTATGGTATTAACATTGAATATCCCATTGTTCGTTCGATGTTAAGGCTGGCGAGGGTCTTCCATTCTTTAGTATCGCCATCGTATTCTAAAACATCGCTCAGATATTTGTCTTTCTCTTGTCCACCTAAAACAATTTGAGGCTATTTGTTATACAGTACAGTTGAAACATCAGCAATTGCCCCGGGCTTGATGAAGTCAAATGAAAACTCACCAATGAAAATAAATTTGTTGTTAAATAGACAAATACTAGTTCCCCATCGAGGACTAGGCAGATTGCAAAATGCTGTCCATGATTTTGTATTGGGGTCGTACGATTCAACATCGCTCAAATACTTATGATGTGAATTTTCTGAATTTTTACCACCAACCACAAAAAGCTTCTCGTTGATTGCAGCGCTCTAAAACATTTTACGATGATATTATTAAAATGCATCTGACATTAATTTTGTGGAAAATTCAGCAGTTATTGTACTATTCTGAATGGTAACCTAAAAATAAAATGTAATTTGATATTCACCATATGAAGGTATCTGTCTTTAATCATCGGAGTACAATACGACCAAGTGTTGGATTTCGGTGAATACATTTGAACTTCTCTAATGGACGTTGTATTTCGGTAATCTTTTTTAATTTTACCACCTGTCACATAGATTGTGCCATCAATGACAGAAGCAGAATGAAAACACACAGCCAGCAGCATTGGAGCAACGTCAGTTTCCCATTTCTGTCCTTTGCTGTTCCATCTATTCAAAATCCGTTAATCGATTAACAATATTTCTTAATAATATAATATTTTATTTTATTTTTTGTTTCAGAATCACCTTTCCACTGAATTCATCCGATTGTCATCAGCGTATCCACCGATTGCATACACATTAGTGGATGAATCATGAGTTATCGTCACGGCAGCGAAATAGGTACGTTTCTGATTTAATGGTTGTAAGGAAGATAAAAGCCCGTCTTTCAAATCTATATAGTCCACCTAAAAAATATTAAATTTACTATATTAAAATGACACTATGCAAATGTTCCACTATTTCACCGATACGCTACTTGGGTCACTGCTTTGTCATCATTACAACCACCAATCAGCATAATACCGCTATCGAGAATAACCGGCACATACTCAGTTCTATTAATTCTGAAATTCTCCAATAAGGTCCATGTATTTTTTTCGATATTATAAATATCGATGGTGTTCATCGCCTAAATATTAAATTCAAAATTAAATTAAAATTAAAATTAATTTTTCAATCAAATTCTAGTGAATTGAAGCTCACGTCTTCCCAATACGATCCGACGAGTGCTAATTTCACAGTGTCTTTGAGATACGTGTTTGTTTCAGAAGGTTTTTGTTGATTGATTGATTGATTGGATGAGATTGATTGGAGGGCTTGGCTCACGACAGTAACGCATTTTGGACACCAATTGCAGTAAGCCAAAACTTCACTTAAGATAAACTGAAAAAAATATATAAATCGTATTCAATGGTTAAATCAACAAATATTAGATATTTTTAAGTCTCAAATACCTCCAATGACAGGCTCGTCAGTCTAATAGAACTCAAAAGCATAAACAAGCGAGTTTTACGGTGTACATAGTCAAAATTCACCCACAGCTTTACAGCTTTGAAGACATCTTCTTGAGAAGGCACTTTCAAGTCATCTGATTTGATAATTTCGGCAACGGTGGAAGCTGACAGCTTAAGAAAATCCGGAGTCTCGTACAACTGAAACATAAATGAGTGTGTAATGCTTTTCCATAATTACGTGACTACATAGAAAACTTTTATGATAGGCATTCACGGTAGCGAAATGCTCGAGAGTGAATTCCATTGCACTCTTTTTCGTTGCCGGATCATTTATTGCAAGTTTCAAATTCTTCATACAGTTTGAGAGATCAACCTTTCTAGTCTTAAATTCCGTTACGACTTCATTTATATTCTTGATTTGCAATATTGTTCCGAGCTCTTCAAATTTATTAATATCCATATCGAGACCTAAACGCGAATCAACAAAACAATAATAATATGATTAAAATGCTTGAATATGATAAAAAAAAAATTAAAAGCTTGCATGAAAGATTATTAAATTCCAATAAAAGTAAATTTGATAATAATAACTATGTACATACATTGAACTTGTACATAAGACATGTCTCCCGTATAGCAGTACTTTAATATCCCGTCGATGACTTCGTCCTCAAAAGCGGAAAAGATGTCACTTAATCGGTGCGAATTATTCTTAACAAAGTCACTACACGCCGTTAAAACGACTATGTGAGCAAATAAGCTGGAATCGTATAGAGTGAAAACACAATTTAATTTTAAATAAATATTAAAGTGAATTAAAAATCTAACCAATTATTTATATAACCTTTTGCCGCGAACCATAAAACCAACATCGGTGTGCTTTTTCCTTTTCATGCAGTTGTACATATGATCAATTAGATCGATCGTAAACTTGGTCTCCACTCCACTCATTTTGCCTTCAGAAATTGATATTTCTCCTGAAAATAAACAATAAACAATATAATTTAACAATGAGTATGTAAAATAAAATTAAAATAATAGTAATAAATATGTGTATTATGTATGTATACAGATACTTACAAGACGAAATTCGGGACTCGAATGATGCTTGTACTGAAAGTAATCGTATTCATACGGTTGTGAATTTTGATAAGGAATAGATAACACAACCGCAATACAATGTAGATATCATATAAAGATATGTATGTATATCGTTTGTTATATTTTTGCCTTTTATGTGTTATTGCTTATTTTTTAATACATATGTACGTATATTAATTGTAAAATAAATATAAATAATTTTAAATTACCAGTTATCGTTATTGTGCTGTCGAATACCTTACAATAATTATATATCTACATATGGCGATTTTATCTTATTTTCAACACGACTACAATAATATGATGATGCTAAACTGAAAACCACAAAAAATAATATGTTGTTTTAAAGTATTAATTCACTATTTTAATAATTTAAAACATAACAAAGTTGCAGAGCAAATAAGTGGCCATATTGAATGATTCATGCCCAAATTAAGATTGTTATAATTTAATACTTATGTTAACCAAATAAAATCGTAACTAACGCCATACAGATTGACCTTAATGGAATGCAATCTGTCGCCTTCTAAAGCCGATATCGCGAATACATCAGAGAATCCACCAATGCCTCTTGAGGTTGTTTCAGTTAAAAGTTAACTTATGGGCAATCTGGCTATTTTTTATCCGGATATTGCATAAAGTTCGCACAAGATTCAACAGGTCTATCTATAAATTACAATATTTATAAGCAAATTTTCATATACGGGATAGGATGCTTTACATCTCCAAAACTAATAACGCTACGGTGATGAAATAGTTTTGCTCGTTACGTTGAAATCAACATTGGTTGTTTGAATGACCATACCATCCCTTTGAACATAAACCGTGGAGTATGTAAATGAAGAATGGAAACCCTATTTAGAATGAAAAAACTCGGTCTGCAATTGTGAATAAATTCACTCGTCCATGGACCACCAACCTCTTGTACATTAACACCGATTATATCCAAGTTCTTTAAACAACTCGTCGATCAAAAAACAGCTGTTCGAGAATTTGAATTTGTCAGAAGATTTAAAGATTTAAATCAAAATATTGAACGAAAGCGAGTAGAGTTTGAAAATCAATTTGGGGAATAAAAAGAGCGAATTGGTTTCTGCAACCGATATGTTGCATTCGGCTCAAAAAGATCTACACATATACATACTGGCATATTGGCAAATTCTGAGTTGCAACAAATTAAACAACAATCAAACTCTCATGGTAAATAATATTACATTCATTTTTTGTATCAAATCTCCATATTTATCTTTCGTCACTGATTCTCCTCCATCCTCGACAATATTTATTGTGGTTTTGTGTATGGCAAAACCACACCACAATGATAACGTGACATGTTTGTTATTTGTGGTTTTAATTTTTTCACTTGAAAATATTTACATCGCAATGTGAAATTTTATATGAAATATTGAATTAATTTCAGCTCCGAAAGGAAATTCCCTTTTTGCCGAAGTCGACGATAAGCGTCAAGCGTTTTATTAATTATGTTTTTTCATTAGTTTCTTGTATTGATACTATTTAAAATATGATTCAGTTAAATAGAGAATTGATGAGTAAACAATCAGAGTTGGATTTTCTATTCTGTGAAAAGAAAACATTATGGGAATATATCTATACTATACGCTATTCTCTATATGAAGATTAGACATGTATTATTAAATTAAAAGTAAATTTATGTGGAATTTTTGCAATACTTTCAGGAGCATTCGAACATCGAATTACCGACTTGAAGGAAAAGGATCAACTGCACAGAGACATATCACATATACATACATATGTATTACGTTAACTTTTGTCCACCGAATTTATTCTTATTAAAATGAGTGTCAAAAATGTATACACGTATCATATTGTTTTGATTAATTTATTTGTAATCTTGTTAATTTTTTTGTTTTCTTGTTAATCTTAATTTTTTTATTTTGTTTGTGATCGTTTTTACAATTTCTTCACAATTCAAACTGCATAATTGATTTTATATTGCATATTTTAAAAGGGTTAAAAAACCGTGTTGTTTTCAAAAATTCATATCCCCAAAACTAATAACTGTGATGAAATTTTTTTGAAATAGTTTTGCTCGTTTCGGAGATACAACTTTTTAAAATCAATATTGGTTGTTTTAATGACCATGCCATCCCTTTGAACATAAAACGCAGTGTTTGTCAATGAAGAACAGAAACCTTATTTAGAATGAGAAAACTCGGTCTAGGATTGTGAATAAATTGCATTTTATCAATGTTGCAAATGGCTGTAGCTTTAAACCTTGTCGTGTGTGACAAACAAAATTTGAAGTGTTGTTTAGTTTTTATTATGCAAAATAATAAAATGACTATTTTATTATACGAAAAATAATTTATTTTAAATTTTTGAATATACAAAATAACTGTTGTTAATATGTACACATATAATAAAATATATTAAAAGATAAAATACAAAATATAAAATTCTTACTTTTTATTCGATAAAAACACTATATGTCAATGTAAAAATACAGCTGAAGGAATGATCTTTTATATCAATTTATCAATAACATACATTACATATTAATAAAAAAATATTAATTAAAAATATTAAAAAATAGGGTTGCCACAACCGTCAATGAATTTTACAAAAGTCTGACTTTTAATCAATAAATATGAAACCACTTTCTTAGTAATAATATCAATAATTTCTTAGTTCTCCAAAAGATTTTTTGTGTGTGTAAGTGATAGACTGCAACAAAGAAAATTAGACATATTCTTAAATAACAATAGATTTTTTGTAAATATAATTACATACATACATATGTATGTACATATATGTATTATATAAAAATAAACAAACAAATGTTTTTAATCACTGATACAAAAATTGAGTGGAAGAATTTTAACAATTACAACACATTCTGTAGCTGCAATAACAATTGATTATATTATTACATAACATACAACTTCTATATATTTTATAGAATATACTCAAATGCATTTAATGCATTATAAAAAACACATTTCTGTTGTTAGAACTATTATTCTCATAAAAATGTTATCAATCAATAAAAACGACTAATGAGTCATCAATAGATGAATTTTATCTCTATTAACATGCCTGAAGTTGCATTCGCTAAATTGATGATAAGTTACAAGCAATATTAAAAGGCCAACATGTGAAATAAAACTGTATTATATAGGTAAGAGATTTCTAAAAAATACTAAATGAAGGAGGAAAAAATATCAAATGTTAATTTGATGTTAGGAATGTGATACAATACAACGATGGACAAACACAGTGTTTTTCAAAGATTCGTATTATCTACTACAACCATTGTAATAATATTCCATTGTAAAATGGACTTAATTTAAAATAAGATGTGTAATATATATTTTTATTATATTTCTTCTACAATTTGAAATATATACACGAATAAGCACTAACTATACGGCACTATGTATTAAGAAGTATAAATTATATACATATGTATTAAAAAGTTGATGAATCCGATTTTCTACCATATCCCAAATATGACCAAGCACCATATTATTATATCCTTTCCAACATTTAAGAAGGATCAGTTTTTGATTTTCAATATTAAAAAATATTGTCAAATATTACCATATGTACATACCTACTTAAATAAAATTTTGATTAAGAAAATGCACCTAAAACTAATCTATCAAAGAAAAAAATTGAACTTGACAGTAGTCAATATATTTGCATACTCGAAGCAACTTTAAATATGTGTATGTATGTATGTATATTAAATATCACGGTGTAAATTAATTTTAAGAAGATGAAAATTTCATGGTAGAAAGAATATGATAATTCAACCGAGTATTTTCTTCATAGAGTAAGTGGATAAATTATACATCAAAATTATTGTGACATTTATTATAGATATCTACATATTATACTTACATACATATGTATATAAAAATATATTATGCATTTAATGCATCGTGGGTAAATATAATCAATGTATATATTTTTTAGAATTTGGCACTGTTAAAAAATACAATCTCATATTATTTGCAAGCATTTAAATATAGGAATATTTTGATAATGGATATGCAAGAGGATGACGAGTCACTTCAATCAACAACAGTTGACATTACTCAATTTAATTAAGTAAAGTTTATTTGGTGATGTAAATATTTTTTTTATAATTACTAAATAGACAGTACATGAAATATCTTTCAGTTCTAGAAACTATTCAACAATAGCCGCATTTATCTCAATATAATATACATATGATTATATATTTTTATGTAAATTATGAGTCTAAAAAAAATAAAGTGAAAACTACTCTCACTAAATCTAAGGATTAAACTTATTACATTTAAAATATTTATCAGTAAACTGATATGGTATATTCTTCACAAAACATATATGTACATATGAATGAAAAATTTATAAGCTCTGTTTTAATATATTATGTCAAAATATATCTTATAAAACTATATGTGACCATTTCTACAACTACATAAAAATCTTTACTTAATAACAAGTCAATAATTATTATGTTAAAATATGAATTTAAAAGTACTACCATGCATATGGTTATTAAAATATGTAAAAGAAATTCGAAAGGTTTTTTAACATAACAATATTAATAATTTTCAAATAAATTAACTAACTATGGATATCAAAATATTATAAATTGCAAGTTAAAGTTAATAAAATTTGTTAATAAAAACACAAACTAAAAAAATATTTTAATGCCTATGGGCAATAAAGTTAAAGTTAGTACATTATTCATCAACAATAATTATAAAGATTCACAAATCTTTTTATTTATCCTTAGTATTATATCAGATAAATAAACAAAAATAAAACGAAACAACTCTAATATATTAAAAGTAATGGAAATAACGCATTGGTCAATTCGGAATGTGAAACAAAAAAAAAAACATACTAATTGGAATTAGTATCTACTTCTAAACTCATAACACAAACAGGTAATTAATCAATATCTTTGTTTACTTGTAAATATCCGAAGTTCAATCTTAATTGTTCCAAAAATACAAATGTCAATATCGTGTGCGGAGCCAATCTCACAAATGCCGGCACATATCCTTTGAAAAAGCTCATCGGTCCTTCTTTGGCAGTGCTGAGGATTAAAGCTTTAACACCTCTTATATCTTTGTCTCCAGCGTTCATTGCCCTCGTTTTTAACACGTCCATCGGTTGAGTTAATGTTGTAGCGATGGCGCCCTATGAAAACAAACATTAACAATAACATTCATAAAGTACATACTAAACATTACTGTGAGATACTAAAATGCTAGTACTAAAAATTTATTTATGTAAAATAAATAAACTTCCTTTCTTATAGATGAGTGAGGACTAGATAAAATATGTGCAACCTAAATATTCACAACTTACAGCCATTAGACTTGAAACTACATGAAGTGCTACATTGTCTTCAAAATACGGTGTCTTAATGAGGAAACCTTTAATTTGATCATAACAAGACAATTGACCGACGGTCATCAGCACGGCTCTTCCGACTGCCATACTAGCTCCAGACCACAAACGGAGGACACCTTCTTCTCGCAACACCCGATATAGACCGTCTATTGCATGCTTGTAACTAAATGTAACACAAAAATCAGTACAATAAACCACAAACCAATATACGTAATGTTTATAAACTTAAATGGAAAAAACTAAATAATTACTTTCGCCGTTGTTCCGCCGGTAATTTTACATCATTTTGCATGCGAACATTGACTAAATCAGCAGGGGTACCTATAAACCCACCGGCAGCACCACCTAAAGCAGCTAACATTACCGAATACTGAACCGACAGTGGGGCTCCTCCCTACAGTTAAATGTAAGCGTTATAATGAAAAACTTTACATTCAGTGAAGTAATGAGTAATTAAAAAATACTGCATATCGCGTCCCAAGACCACAAAGGTGATATGTCCAAGATTTTGCGAAGATGTGTTATGAATGCAACTTTGTTCCTCTTTAATTATTCTATCGGGGCAGTCAAGTGACATATCTGAATGATGTCACAATTTTTTGCTGACATCAAAAATTACAAAAGAAACACGTCCTTTCTACTAATATTCTTGGAGTACATATGTAAGTGACAATTTGAAAAATTTACTTGTATAAATTCAATACCAATGAAATAGCATCTAAAAATCTAGAGTACAATATGTACAATTATCATTTTTATATAAAGTTTCCCAGATATATGATGATCATTACAAACTTTAAAACTGCTGTCCTGACCAATTTACTATTTTAGACATGTCACCTTTGTGCTTTGAGGTCGCGATATATTTCAAATAAATACATTTTTTGATATCAACTTTTGCTTGGTAACATCGTATATTCCAAATCGCACCATAGAATAAGACAACTGACGTAATAGTGATGCTGATATTCCATTATAAAAAGCAAGAACACCTAAAACACAGAAATTTTCATTAATAGTTTTGTATAAGAAAGTCCAGTGGTCGGGAGTCAGGAAATTGTCTTTGAAAGACAATGTACCCAAAATCAAAATGAATATAACCTAATTTTCCTATTCCAATAACTTTTTGGCAATAAAAAGTTTTACGATCGTTTTTCAGATTAAACTTAACAATATTTTTTAGTAATAAATTGTCTAACATTAAGAAATATCATGAAGATAACTAAATTCTTACAGCTTTCCAGTTTATAAATGAGTAAAAAAAGTTAATTTTGAAAGTTTTTCCCCGATTTGGCTCTTAGCTCGTAAAAGGTTCCGGACCACTGATTTTAGTAAAATGTTTGAATTGCGATGAAATTATACCTTGAGTTTTGGCAATGTTTAACGTTAACGTGCCAAGTGAGACTTTCTTTCCTTGTTGCGTTTGCAATTGTACTTTTAATAGATCTAACGGATGGGTACAGCATGCGGCTCCGGCCGAAGCTACTCCTCCGAAATACCACCGTGATAGTTTTTGGCCTTCCATTTTTATATTTAATTTAAATTAACCTGTAATGAAATAATAAAAAAATTACTACAAATAAATTTTAGGACCTAATATACTAAAAATGACATAAATGGTACAAGTTTAATATGGAAATATGTCTAACTGTGTTTAGCCAACAAACTAATCGCTATCAATGTAACATGATAATAGCGACTATGATGGGTAACATTATAGTCTATGTAAATACTGCCACAATAATAAAATATACACGCTTCACGTTATATCAACTCTATTGAGAGATAACAGACAAAGTTTGCATAGAATTGATAGATGTTATATATTATGTACATACATACATATGTAGTATCATAAACTTCAGCAAACGTAGACTGATATTCTTTTAAGTGCACACAATGAAATATGATAGATATTGAAAATTCAATGACACTGATTTAATTAAAACTTGTACGGGTGGTGATAATAAATTCTGCTGTATTCATTTAATTCTAATAATATTTTATCTTTGAGACGATTATATCACATCAATTACTGTACATAACTAGATGGATGAAATAAAAGTCAACAGAGAAATTTTACTTCAATATCATTTTACATCATACGAAAAAAAATAATACATTGTACATCATAAACCACACAATGTATTACTTTAGTCTGCGTCATGTTAAACTATGTATATTATGTAATCATAGATTGTAAATTGTAGCCAACTATGGAAATTACATCTAACTTTTTTTTTTACAGTGAAATAACCGTAGCTATGCAACTTTAAATCGAGAATAATAAAAAAAAAAGATATAAATAACACTGTTCGACACGAAAAATGGTTCGGAGACAAGATATCACTTTTCTTATAGATTTATACCCAGTGAACACGAATCTGATAATATAAAATTCCGATTGGCTTGAGATTCGGAGATGTGTTAAAAATCATACATGCGATTTAAAAATCGCGCGAACTTTAACTGTACGGGCTATTTCTCAAAATATATGATTTTTTTTATTCAAAATAAATATTAGTATCTACATATTTGCTATGTGTTATCGATACACATTTGCAAATATTCTATAATTAAAGAATAACGAACTTTATCAACATAAAATTTCATATTTTTTCCCATCCTTTATCTTTAAAGCTTTGAATAACAACTCAACAAATTACATAAGAGATAATAAACAATTTGATCACTCAATTATGCAACTGATGAAAAAAATTCTTTATAACATTATAAGTTCAATTCCGAAGAATGACACTAGGTAGGGGCGTTTTTGAAAGAATGAACATAGTTTTTAAATCCAATATCCCACTATTCTTAAAAAATAAGGCATACAACCAATGTGTACTGCTAGTTATGACGTGTGGATGTGAAATGCGGATGCTAAATTCAAGAATGTTACGTAACATTCAGTGCACACAGAGAAGCATGGAAAGATGTATGCTCGGTATAACAAGAAGTGATCGTAAGAGGAATACGTGGGTAAGAAGCATGACCAAAGTGGCGGATATAGCGGAGCGTGTGAAAAAGTAAGTGGATACATAGCGGGCAGATCTAATAGGATGTGAAAGAAAGCAAGGTCGAGAGGACGATGGGCTGATGAATTGAGAAGAATGTGTAGATGCAGATTGCTCAAAACAGACAGGAATGGAAGAGAATTGGAGAGGCCTTGATCCAGCAGTGGATGGTGAACGGATGAAAGTGATGAAGTTCAATTCATGAATAAAATTGTGACAATACATTGAAAATATTAAATCAAATTTGCATAGGAAAAACATATTGATAAAACGTATACTACAACATTATTACATTTCGCACCCTTGCTTCAAAAGTTTTTCAATAAATGAAAAAAAAATCATTTCAATAATGTTGCAAAACATAACAAAGTTTAAATTTTTCAACTTAATTAAAATTATTTACGATGCAAAGTTAGTTCACCTTTGATGTTTGATTGGGTAACATTTACTTAATTCATTTATGGTAATAACTCGAAAATTTTAAATTTTTGAGTTGCGTCACTATTGAAGCGAGGGCGCGATATGAATAATAAAATTTCCATAGAAAGTACCGACGGTTAGTGATTACTGATCAATCATCCATCGATGGGAAGAGTGACACGCGAAACGCGACACACAATGCGAATCCCACGACAGAACTGCGATTGGCCCGACACTAGAGTCAAGGTCGAGCGACCGAACGAGTATCGAGCGGCCAAGTTTGAAGTATTGCTCACTTCCGGTCCGGAAGTGCACACTGGCGCCAACCGCGCGAACCCGGACGCGAACCGAAACTCAACATTCGCACTCAAAAAATGTACACGTAATTATGCACATACATACGCGGACCGCAAACGGACACGACAATCGACACACTACCGGCCGGCTGTCATATTTGACAGGTGCTGTCAAACGTGACAGTTGACAGTTGAAAGGTGGAAAGGTGCGCGCATGCGCAGTGAGCGTTTACTCGTTCGATTTGTGCGAAGTGCGCACACGTGGAGCGTCGCGCGTTTTTGGTAACTGTTGAATGTACGTATCGATGAGTTATTAGTCGATGATGATGTTTTACCGTGTATGTGTATAGTTACGTTGTTTGCAAGTGCAAGGTTAGCCTCCCACTTGCACGTGTCCTGAGTCACTTTCTCTTTTAACCTTTTCGATTTGAGGCAGTGGTGATTTTTACGTGCATGTTGCCTTTGTCAGTTGACAGACAGGTATAGTCAATCGGTGTGTGTTGGTATTAATTTACATTTGTGTTTTGTTCAATTATGTTGGAGCAGCGTTTATAAAACTTTTTTTACTAAGACCCACTGCAAGAACTGCATTTTGTATTGCGACCCAATAATATAATAATACATCAAACAAAAATTCTGTCCATTGTTTTCCTTTATTTACTATTGACACATGATATGTGCATATTTATGGATGAAACCAGTTTTCAATTTGAAACTTTGTTTTTAATTGAGATAAAGTGGAAAATCCTAGTTCACACAAATAAGTATAAAAATTACTTTTTTTACTTGTGCTTTTAAGTGGAAATTCTCCTTTATATGGTGCAGAAATTCAGCCTCCTCTTCAGGATCAAAGTTCAACACAATTATTGATTCAGGGCTTCCAAAGGCTTTTCTTTACTGTTTCAAATTTCTGTACTGTAAAATAGTTATCAAATGTTTGGGATAGAGAAGTGAGATGTGACGATATCTCGAGTTTTTTTTTTTTTAAAATATCTTCATTGACAAAGTTAACCAGTGATAGAGGAATTGACAATTCCAGTGTCATGCGAACGGCCCTTTCACAAATTCTTCGAAGTCATAAAATAATAGTCATAAGACGACTCGTTCCATTCTCAATATTTGCAACGTTTGACGAAACCAATTTTTTGTCGCCACCCATTTTATTTATTACCTACCAATGGGTCGGTACCCACAGTTTGGAAAACTGTGTTAGGGGTTCTTAACTTATGGTGTTTTTCTCCCTTGGGGAGGAATGAGGTGTATGGCAAAAAAATGCGCTTGTGGAAGAATGAACATAGTTTTTAAATCCAACATGCTATGCTTAAAAAATTTATCAGGGCCAAGTTACCCTATATTAAAATTGTCATTTCCATCACACTACCATCATCGTGAAGTTTGGTTGACATTATATAAAGTCTTACCAGACTCATTACTTATCGAGAAACTATATAATTGTGGCTTGGTTGCCTTTAGAACTAACCCCTTCGAATTATGGTTTGGTTTGGAGCATCTCGCCCATTCGATAAATTAATTGTAAAGAAAGCCGTTTTATGTAGATCTAAAGTTTGCCCATTTTTACTTTATCCTAATCGGATAAAGTATTGTGATTGTGCGAAAATTCGACCTCGAGATTTTTTTTCTTTATATAGAAACTAGCTGACTTGGCATGCGTTGCAATGCCCGATCCCGTTCCTGTTCCTAGTACGTTTTCTGACGCGTGAGCAGGCCCGTTCCCATTCCAGATCCCGTTCCCGTTCCTAGTACGTTATCTGCCGCGTAAGCAGGCCCGTTCCCGTTCCCGTTCCAGATCCCGATCCCGTTCCCGTTCCTAGTACGTTATCTGACGCGTGAGCAGGCCCGTTCCAGTTCCCGTTCCGTTTTTTTCCCGATTTTTTTTCACAGGAACCATCCCCGGCATGATCACAATAAGTCCTGAAAGTTTCATCGCGATCGGTTGAGTGGTTTAGGAGCCTATAAGAGAAAGACAGACAGACAGACAAACAAACAGACAGACATTGATTTTTATATATATAGATTTACACAAAACGGACTGAATTCGATTCATTTGAAACTGGTTTTGGTTACAACCCAAGCATTTAATTTAAAAATGGTGAGGTTCAGTTTATAAGCGGTTTGTATATTGTACTGAATTGTAAAAGATAATTTTTTACTGGAAAATTCTATTTTATTATCTCATGCTCTTTCTTCTCCGTTTAAAATAATAATGTTTAATACATATAACATGGTTTTTAAGCACATGGGTATACATGTATGTGCATATTTAGATTGTTTCAGGTTTGGTTTATATAAATGTAATATTAAAACATTCACATTTATATTTTGATGACTCCTGCTTTTCTTGTAGCAAGCAATTGATTATCACATATGTGATAAATGATTCTTATCAATCTCCATTGGGTTTTATCATTGAAAACTCTATGAAGGTTATTATAATTTAATAAACATTTTACGTACCAACTTCTTTCGAGTATAGTAAATATAAAGTTTCAAAATTTTTATATTTTATTAACACGTCTTCACTACGGTGTTCCATTAAATGTACTAATAATTTATTTTGCTTAACGTCAAATATTGTCGAGCGAATCGTGAGGTTGGCAAATACAATTCACAACCGTCTGCTAAATTATAAATAAACTTGCAATAACTTAAAAATACCTTCAAAAGCTAGCGTTGAAGTATTTGTTCAAAACTTAATGTGTTAAGAAACTTGCGTAACGATAATCCTCCGGTTTAAATTAATATAAGTTAATTTTTTTTACAGAATGGCTCTCGATATTATTTCGACATTAGAATTGGACAAGGAAACGTTATGTGGAAGAGTTATTCTAATACAAGAAACATCAGGATGTGAAGCAAATTTTTTCTACAGTTGCTTAATGTCAAAAATATTAAAAGAAGATGGTGCAATATGTCTCGTCACAGTTCAAAATGATTTCAACCACTTCCATAATATGGGCTTGAAAATGGGCCACAACTTAAGGAATTTGGAAAATTCTGGCAAGATTATTAATGTGGACTATTTGCAACTTATTTCTGATTCACTCAGTGGAGATAATATGTATCCCGATTTAGTATCTTGTGATGAATCAAAAACAGATTTATACACCATGATTGAAAATGCAGTATTGCAACTTGAAAAGTCTTACAAATCTGTCAGCATAATCATCGACGATTTAACCAATTTTCTTAATTTGAATTATAACATCAGTGATATTAATAGTCTAGTACAAAAGTGCAGATTACTCATTGACGACAGACACAGTCTTGTAATTGGAGTGCATGTAATTTCTGAAAACGACACGAGCTATAAAATGACCAAACTTTTTTCTCATTTGTCCGATATTGTATGTGAAGTGTCAGGCCTAAGCACCGGAAGAAGTGTCGATGTTTCGGGATCTTTTAAATTGATTAGACCATGGGTGGACGATGAGATTGAAGTTGGCAATAAATTCACCTCGATCAATCACTATCTGTTTAAACTGTTTGAAAGAGGCATTAAAGTATTCGCTCCAGGAACACGATAGCATTGCTTATAAGATTCCTTTTATAATTTTACTAAATACATTTGCTGAAATAAATTATATTTTCCTTTATTTTTTTCATTTTTTTTTTATTACAAAATACTTTGATAACAACAATTAATTAACAATTGTATTAACAATGCTTAAAAGAGGAAGTTTCCCTTTTATAAATTTTTCATCTATTATTTTTTCAAATATGCTAAAACGAGTTTATAAGAGGTTTACTCGATATCTTTACTTGATGGAGTTCGGTTACTACCCGCTTCTGTAAGTGTTACATTTAGCAGAGTCATTCGATGGGGTCGATGGGGATGATGTTGCATGTTGATTATTGTTTTTATATATTTGTATCTTTTTTTATTTAAGGCCTCACAAACCAGAGCGGATTATTTTTCGCGAGCGGATAAATACGCTCCGGTTTGGTTTGTGAGGCCTTTATGTGTGTGTATTTTAGGCATTAGCCTGTAAAATAAATAAATAGTACAACCATGTTCTTTGATTCCACCCGAATCGTGTCCTCACTAAAAATACTTGGTTTCGTGGTTGTTTTGGCCTGGCTGACGTCAACCCCATGGTTTTTTTGTATAGAATTTGATAGATTGATGTAATACTGGGCGCGGCCACAAAGTTCCCCGCACCCCTTCCTCTCTTGTGGCGGCAGCCAGCTTTCTATCCGTCTGTCAAATTCTATACAAACAAAACTACAGGGTTGGCTTCGATCAAGTTGACGATGACGCACTCATGAAATCCATCCGGGATAAACTTATGGAGTGCGAGGGGAAAGGCTGAGTCAAACACGCAGTGGACGTTTGGTCTTTATTTTGTCGGCGACGGATACCAAGTGGAAATGACCTGTGTAACACTCGGTTGCCGGTACTAGGGTTGCCAACCGTCAGGGAGATAGTGATGCCAACCGCAGCCCATTGGTTCACCGAGTACCCACAATCTACTTAAAATATATCTATTATAAAGTAAAATCGTGAAACTCGAGTTCTAACCAGAATATTTTTAAAAAATTAGCAAAACTACTAATCAGAATTAATGCTTCTTAATAAATTGGAAACGAAGCAGTTTTCTTTTAATTTACATACACTTTTTAATTAAATTTTATCTGGCCGTGTTTCGTGCTGTTATTTTCAAAACAGCTGTCATCTGTCAAATGTGTTAGTTTAGTTTGATCCGAAAACCGCAATGTCTAAAATCCACAATTATACGACCGATCAGGTCAGAACGATGCTTCGCGAAATAGTTAAGGCCATAGCCGAACCTGAAAACTTTATGAAGCTGAACGAGGCCAAAGAAGCAGCCGGAAATGAAATGCTCAAAATGATGCAAATCATCTTCCCCATGGTGGTTCAAATCGAGATGGAAGTGATAAAGAACCATGGATTCGCGACCGGAAGAGAGGGCATGGTTCAATTTACCCAGATTGTCAGAGAAATGGAATGTTTGGATCCGGAAATCGCTCGGGTGCATAATGATATACGTAGCCATTTCTTACCACCAGTGTCCATAACTTCAACGTTTGATACATCGCTTTAACCTCAAAATAATTATAGCACACAATCTATCTATAATTTAAGACATCAATGACAAACACAAAAAAACACAAATATGACAAAGATTTTTTTATTTCATTTAGTGAATTGATACAAATATATTTTCCAATGTAATTTATTTATACATATTATTAAAAAACTTTTTTGTATAATTTCTTGTTTTCTTTAATCGGCGTGAAATCAGTTTAAAATTTTTTATTTAGGTATACATATTGTATTCTGAAAGAAAACCAATTATTGAAAAGGATTTAAAAAGAAAACAACCACCATATATTTTTACACATAATTTATATGTACTATAGAAATATATATCAAATCTAGATAATTAATATTACAAATTCATTTCATATTATATTTACAATCAAGTGACACCATATATTTGTTTTCCAAATGTTATTAAACTAATTTAAATAATACGATAGGTAAAACACGCTATTATACCTTACATAACCACACCAAAATCTGAATTACAAGTATGAAAAAAAGCATTGACGATTTATTTGTAAAAAAGTATATAATGTTAATATTTATTTACAAAAGCAGCTCCACTATAGAAATACATACATTAACCATGGCTAAAACCGTTTAAAATATAAATATTTATACCAAATATAAATAATATAAAAAGAATACATGCACATTAATATTTCTCGATATTCCAATTTTATATCAAATACAACAAAGATTTAGCGAGAATTATCTTATTATTATTAAGCAATTTTGTGAGAAAATTATATGGGACGAATAAAGATAAGATTATATAGTCATTGAAACTATGATATTATTATATAAAAATCCGAACAATTAACATGTAACATTATAGGAAACGAATACTGAAAAAATGTAGAAGTGGCTATCGATATACATATGCTACTGTATGCAAGATGACTGATGATAATGATTAATTTGTGTATTTAACAGTTATGATGTTATGTTTAGTTATCAATTAACACTTTACTACAAATGTGGAATGACAAAAGTTTGTCAGGTCACAACCATTTTCACGTGAAGGCACTTTGCTACTGTTATTGAAAAATCAAATGGATAAAACCTGGCGAGGACAATTTTCATACAGATTGGACTAATAGTGGAGAGCAATAAATAATTAGTTACTTGGTGTTTAAATTTATAGTATTTAATAAATATCTCGATCAAACAGAATTTCGGCAAAAATTAGTCAATTAATATAAAGTACTAGTTTTGAATTTTATCATAATTTACGACCAATTGACCATCTACAAAATTTTGGAATTAGTAAAATTTTCTCAGTCTTGATAAGAGAATTCAATGTTTTTTTAGGCACTTAACCCATTCAGAGTAATCATCATACAAATTCTCCCCCCCCAGAACGTCAAATTTGCCTAAGCAAAATTTAAATTTCACAATACACATTATAGCAGATTTTAATTATATTGTATTATACACTAAGCGATTTGTAATACGTGCGATAAAATAAAAAATTTAAAACAATAAATTAAGTGAAAAAATAAAATTTGGTATAGTTAAACTTTCGATTAGTTTAAATGCAATTTTTGATCATAAAAATTTATTAGAGGAAAAAATAAGTTACAAACTCGGTTAGTTTATTACAATTATAGTATAATAATAATAATAATATAAAATAAATAAATAACATGATAATTTTGCTTGGAAATATTAAGAGCATTTCGAGTGCAGTGGGTGTTGAAAAGTACATCAATAAAACTGCGACCCAGATCACTTCATATTATTCATGAAAAAATTTGCACGATACCAAGCAATTTGTAATAGCTATAGAACTAGCTGAAAAGTATTATAATTTATCAATGTATAAATTAAAAAGCCATTATTTATACACATTACTTGCAAAAAAAAAAAATTTAAGAGTATAAAGTTTAAAAAATATTTTACTCGTGTTTTTAATTCATTAATTACATTTAATCCACATTGAAAAAATATCAATTCAGTTAAAACTACTGTTGTCTAATTGTTGCACGATCACGATAACACAGAAATATGTCTCGTGTGTTTTGAGTTCAATAATATTTAGTTTAGCTATTAATGATGATAGATAAGGCACTCTACATGTTGTTTTACGTTTATAATATTTTAGTCCAGATATTAATTTCCTTTTTAATAAAAACAAATATTATAAAAATACTTATGTCGCACAAAATTCTATTTTATCCTAAAATAAATACAAAACCTTACTCTTTAGCATACTTCACATGATAATTTTACAACGATTGCTCAAGAAAGCTATTGAGAGTTCTCAACCATAATTATTACTTTATTTTCATAAATGAATTAGACCGTAAAAAAAAAATAAATGATCAAATGACCAATATTTAACTCTATGTGAGGAGAAATATTTTTTTGACATACATGGACAAGCCAATATATTTGAATTTAAGAATATTCAAAACATTTAAGCTAGCTACTATTTCTGATTTATTGCAAATGTAATAAATTGTTAAATCAAAGAGACACCACTAAATCGATATTATTGCTATCAGCAATGTGCACACATAATACAAGTACATACAATGAGGTTTTTATTAGACAACAGTATTTTTATGTTATAAAATTTTTATTTTACAAATTACAACTACAATATGATACTTATTTAGATTGTTTTAATTTTATCTAATTACACTCAGGAAGGACAATATTTAAAATACAAATACAAGTATTAGATTTATAAATATATTTTATGTACACCTTATGTGTGTATGTGCATAATGAAGATAAGCATGTATCTGCATAATTTGACAATAGTTAATAGGTTTTGATGTTTTGAGCAAATTCTCCCATACACCAAAGATAAAAATATAAATTTATAATGCAATAAAATTAAATATGTAATTAGATTTATCAAATCTAAGCATTTATTGATTAGCTATTGCTATTTAGACTGACCCATACGGGCGGAGGGCAGTTGGGAGAGAAACAATCTTCAATCACTTTTACTGTTCATAATTTTAACTGTGAAGAATGTACTTCCCGCGGGATTATTGCACACAATATAATTTATGTCCGAAGCGTATACCCTTAAAATTCATTTGAATATATTAGGACCTTTGAGAAAATATAAGAAATATTTTCAGCTCTCTTTAAGTATAAAGTATAATCATAAATAGAATTTGATGACAATTTAGCGTTTAAAAAGACACAATCAAAAAATTACTGCTAAATAATGGAATTGTATCAGTATGATAAAAAAGCATCAAAATGCCATTGTTAATCATACATAACATGATAGAAATCTGATAATTAAACTTTAACTGGACTGAAAAGATACATCATATAACGAAGACTGAATACGGACTCAGTATTTATTTCAATGGTAAGAAAAATTTATCCACTATTTCATAAATGAAAATTTTGTCAGTTTCAGTTGTAAAAAATTAAATTTTCATCATAATCAGATAATCACGATTCTATTGTATTTACAAAATAAAATACTATTCGTCATATTTTTAGTAATAAGTCAACATATTTTGCTATGTGTGTATCAAATAATAATAATAATACAATAGAAATTTTAAAATGTATAAATAAAATAGTAAGATCTGAGATTTAATATCTTGTACATATGTATGTTAATAAAATGTGGTAACCTTATTCAGCTTCTACACATGTGAAAATTCTTTGATTCATTACAAGGTATTCTGGTGATCTGATATTCAAATTGTGATAATAGACAAACTACATAGAAAATACGTTATGATAAAAATGGATTGGGTGTGTTAGAATGTGATTGCGTTGGTGCGGGTGCCCAAGGAGAAGATGAAGAAACTGGTGCCCAGGGATCTTGTTGTGTTAATCCCATCGCTAGAGAGGGCTGTTGTTTTATTTCATTCATTGTTAACCTAGGCTGAAATTGACATTAGATCAAGTGAGTCTTCGAAAATCATCAAAATCATTAAAAACAGTGAAGTGCATCGCATACCAGTTTCGTAATTACCTGTGTTTGAGTCTGAAACAAATTCGGTTTTGATTGTTGTGTTTCTGAGGAAAACGGGTTTGCCGATGATTGGGAGATGTGCAGTCCTGTACTAACTCCAAAAATATTTTCATTTCCGGGACCGTTCACCGGTTTGATCAGATTATCTAAATTGACTAGGGCGCTATTTTCACCGAGAAAAGAATGAGGTGTCTTCTTGGCCGGTAAAGCGGGCCCATTTGCATTAGTTCCACTTAAACTGTCCCCCAATAGAGTCAAATCGAACGGATCGGGTGACATGGTTGAACCATTTGAGTTACTATTGTTATTGTTCACTGTTCCGTTGGACTTTTGTAAGCGCGATCTGTTGGAGATTATGTCGAAATCTTCTAAATCAGATAAAGGACTCGATAGAATGTTCAACGGTGGGGACTGATTCTGTAAAACATGAATGTGAATCAGATTATTGCAACGCTACGAATACTATAAATTGATTGGTAATATTAATTTATACTTACGTGTGCTAAAGGCAACCAAGGATCTCGCTGAATTGCAGAACTTGAAGGTGGAGCAGGAACTGGGGGTGGTAATGCACGAGGTGCCCACGGATCGGCCAACGGCGGACTAACCGCTCCAGAAGAAACGGTACTACTACTCCATGGATCAACCGATTGTTGCTATAAAACAACAAATATGAATAATTAATAACATGTTGCTGCAATGCTATTACTATTATCGTCATTACTAGTGTATTTTGACTAAAAGTGTAACAGTATTTAAGAACTACCACATTTATTAACTTTTAAAAACAATTTTGTGATGGAAAACTAAGTAAGGGTCAGAAATATTAAACGTTATGTAGTAAACCATTAAAAACGAAACGGCAGGTATTCGATAATGTAACAAATCGTACTATTTACACACAGCAAAAATGCAATAAGTGGGAAATAATTGTTAATAGTATGAATTTGTAAGTACATTCAAAACTAAAAAAAGATTTAGCAAACGACAAAAATTAAATAACAGTATGTGAGACAGAGAAAATACATTTGAAATCTATAAAACAAAGATGGCAGTGTCCAAAGAAATTGCTCGGAAGAAACTTTTAATAAATATAAATTTATCAAGTGACACAAAAATAGGATACAAAATAAAGGTGATGTAAAGATACTATAAATGCAAACAAAAAAAAGATGATTCATTTTTTCCTTACCGAAGGGTCATAACAGAAATTAAATCCAATATCCAAGGACTGTCATAAAGCAAAATAAAATATATACACATATGTAAAAATATTGCAAAATAAACCTAACATTAAATAAAAATAAAAATTGTACACAAAACATTTATTTCAAATAAATTATAAATTTGGTTTTTTTCATTTAGGCATCAAGTACTCAAAGCAAAGGCCTCAAAAAGCAACCACTTAATTGATTAAAAAAAATATTATCATATTGGAATTAAACAGTCAAAGAAACTAAATTTAAATGTTTCCGTCATAGCTGATCGTATGCAAATTCACAAGTTCATACAAGCACGTCTCTAATAGATTGAACTTCGAAGAATTGGACCTTTTATTTTAAAATGTAATAACATCGTCCATGGCTAACACAAAATGAAACTAACCTGCGGTCTTTGAGGTGGAGTCGGAGGCGTACCCCAAGGATCAGAAGCAGCAGATGCTGTCGCCCCTGCCGTCGCCGGAATAATCGGATTCCCGAGATTTACATCCAACAAATCTAACAAATGACTTTGCTGAGGTCCCTCACTTCCAGGTTTGCCATCGGTCGGTGTACCCCTACGACAATTTAATCGGTTTTTAGCACAATTACGATTAAACGGCACTGAAAGTAAGAAATATCATAGATTATGTATACTTACTTAAAATCTTGTTCACTTTGACTCAGAGCGAGCTGTAAACGAACATAGTCAGATCGCCGGCGACGTTCGTCTCGTTCTGCCTCCTCGCGACTCATAGCCAAAGCCAATTGTAATTGAAGATCTTCTTCGCCTGCCGTTTGAGGACGTGCAGTTTCAAGTTCGCCGATAGTACCGGAACTATCTCTACTACTACCCATCTGTTACGAAACAATACAAACGGCATCATAATTCACTCTTTGGAAAATAAATACATTACGATTTAGATAAATCGAAAAATTATTACCGTCGGAAATGCTGGACTCGATGGAGTATCCAAAGTGCCATCACTTCCAAAAGCGCTTGTTGACTGAGCAAAGCGTTCCTTAGCTTTCAAAGCCCGAGTTCTTTCATTTTTTAATCTTTCATCATCTTGCAACAGAATTGAAAGCTGTTTGGCTTTTTCGCGTACATGAAGTCCTATAAAGAGATACACCTCGAGTAAAATAATGATCTACAGTTTTAATAAAAAAAATCTACAATAAAAGTGCATTTTATTTATTACCTTGATCTTTACCCTCCTCTATATGTTGAAAATCTTTCAGGGTCTCGATTGCGAAAATATTTTCTTTACATTGCGACGCGACCTTTTCGGTGCCAGTTTTGATCAGATATTCCATCAAAACGAGTGCTTTATATACATGCCGCCAATTTTTACCATGATCGTTTAATCGCTTCCAGATCATGTGCATAATTTCCGTGAAAGCCATAACATTGTAAGTGAGATCTGCCACTTCGGCCATGAGGGTACTCGATGGACCCCATGGATCATTAGAGGTAGCTTCTCGCACCTTAATCTGAAAGTACATTACAATTACACATCAACAATGCTTTCACACAAATTGCATCAAACGCATAGCCTCGTATTTATTACTGCTGTCAACACTACAATTTTAATCAACGATGCGACTCCAATTAAAATTAATGGATTGCAATACGAAAGGTACATTTTATCTTAATTAAACAATATACCTGAGCATCAGAGTAATTGTGTGCGAGGTTTTTAATGTTTCTCCTCAATCCTGCTACATTCACCTGCATATCGTCTTTTGTACCTTTCGGCATCTATAAAATAATTTCGATTTTATATATTTGAATATTTTGCAGAAAATAAATATGTACATACGACACACACGACGTTCATTCGATACTTACTATGAATTATTTGATCAATAACAGCAGGTTAATAAAAAAATTCCAAAGGCTTGTTACAGCGTCTGTCAAACAAACACAAAACACACAATTTGTTATTATTTTTAATTTTAAGAAGCAACAATCAAACGTTAAATGACTCACTCAATGGTGTCATACCATTTTTACACATGAAAAATGTGTAATGGGTGACACGATAAGTCGATTTAAATACGGGAAACCGAATCGAATACGAATTTTAGCATGCAAATCTGTAATATGTGTATGTGAAACTCTAAAAGTCATGCTTTATGCAAACATAATGTGTGGGAATATGTACGTCGTAGCCAATTAAAATTGTAAACTTAAAAAAGAGCACATGTGATTTTAATTAATAAGATAATAATAACTTTATCATAGCGAGAAGAATGGATGGCAGATGGACGCGAGAAATACTGGAATGGTATCCGAGAGGATGTGAAAGAAAGCAAGGTAGACCGAACGGACGATGGGCTGATGAATTGAGAAGAATGTGTGGAGTCAAGTGGATGCAGATTGCTCAAAAGAGACAGGAATGGAAGAGCCCTTCATCCAGCAGTGGATGATGTATGAAGTCATCGTAAAAGAATGAAAAAATTATAGAATCACTAAAAATGTATTCGAGATATAATACATTACATATGAATGACTCATATTCATTCAATAGCATACTCGAGAATAAAAAGCAACTGTTTTATTATACCCAAGAAAATATACTCACAATTACCAAGTTTACAGAATTCACCTTATTATTACAAGTTAAATTTACCTGTAATTAGTTATATGTATGTACAAAAAAATAAAATCCAACAAGTTGACCAAATGTTGTACGAAAATACTTGCTGATAAGAATAACCAAGATAAAGGGAAAATAAATTTTATCAACGCCAATCTGATAAACGGCGATACATACATATATGTTTGTACAATATGTACAAACATATATTTATGTTTACTACTAGAATTACGTGTGAAAATTCAACGAAAAATCAAGTATACCGTAGAAATTCTTATATGTTGAATGACTAATTTCCTACAATTTATCATGACGTATTTTAATTATCAGATTTTTTTCAAAACTCATTAATAGTTATCTCGATTTCAAAAAAACAGGTAAACATTTGTACAAAGGAATTAGTAACCTTTAATAATAAACGCTAACAAAATGTACGTACGTATCTTTGTCGAGATTTTGTCACAAAGCTGAGACCGAGTCTATATATACACATACATACATACATACAACTGAATTTATTTGCGGAACACTGCCATTTTTACAAAAGGTTAAAATTCAACGAATGCTTAAAATTCAATCAAGATCACTTGCCGTGTTGCGAAAAATTACCATTCAGTAATTTGTTACTTTGCGAGTATAATAACGCCAAACGGATTCTCGCGACAATAGAAGTGAATTTAATAAGTAATTATAACATTTTTCAAAATAAATAAGCAGTTTACGGCGAATTTTCAAGTTTTATGGCTTCTAATTGTCTGGTATCGTTCGGGAAGACTTAGAAGTACAGTGTACGCGAATACACTACAGCTGTATGTATTTAAAATGGAGGTTTTTGTTTATCATCAAAGTGGAATAGTAGTTGATAAGAATTATTCATCGTACAGCGTGAATTCAAAATGGAGTTGTACTGTTTGAACGGAGAAATATTACAAGTTGATTTAAAAACTTTTGTTGTGTTATCGATTGAATTCCTCCCTAATTGATGTCAATCGACGATGGAAACATCCGATATACAATGCTAAAATGAAATACGAAGGCAATATCTTTCAACATAGAAGAGCTAAAGAGAAATTCCGACGCCTAGCATCGAAAGCGCAATGACAAAGCAACAAAGATGGCAATGATTCGGCAAAATTCATATTTTTGCACTGCACAATAAGAGCAACCGATCGAGTGTGAAAATTGACCCAACAATCAAAAATTCATACACTAGAATAACACAAAACGGATAGACACATTTGATTTGTGTATACATATGTTAATAGATAAACATAATTTTTGTTTGTGTTATTTTTTTCCTGATACATTCATACGCGGTTTGACTAATTGCGAGCAAACTATGCAGAGTTGCTCACTACGATCCTGCAGTCTACCGGAATAATTGATCGCGATGGAGACACTTTTCCATACGAAATTTTATTCTGACGACCAACGGTGGATAAAGGGTTCAGTTAAACAAAAAGCCTTTGAATCAAATTATACATGCATCAGGACAGCGATGTGGAAGCTGTATGACAACCTCCAGCTCTCATCGTCATTAAAAGTTTAATGTATCTATTGGGTCAGTTAATCCAACATTCAGCTATGCTTAAAAAAGAAGGCATATGACCAATGTCTACTGTCAGTTATGACGTATGGATGTGTTCAATTTAAGAATGCTACGCAAGATCCAATACACACGGAGAAGAATGGAAAGATGTACGCTTGGTATAACAAGAGGAGATCGCAAGAGGAATACACGGGTAAGAAGTGTGACCAAATTGGCAGATATAGATGAATGTGTCAAAAAGTTAAAGTGGCAATGCGCTGGACACACAGCGAGAAATACTGGAATGGTATCCGAGAGGATGTGAAAGAAAGCAAGGTAGACCGAGTGGACGATGGGATGATGAATTGAGAAGAATATGTGGAGTCAAGCGGATGCAGATTGCTCAAGACGGACAGGAATGGAGGAGAATTGTGGAAGTCTTCATCTAGCAGTGGATAGTGAACGGCTGAAAATGATTCGAGTCAGTTATTGTAACCAAATAGCGAGTAATTTTAATAAACGGTCAGTAATTAATACTAAATGGTCAGTGATTAATACTAAAGCGTAAGTAAACTTATTAAACGGTATTTATTGACCATTTGTGCAAAAGTTACATATCAAAAAATATATTTTTCACTGTTTTCTTGAAAAGTTGGCGACCGTTTATTGATTTAAACAATTACCGATTAATTCGTTGCCGAAATAAAATATTCCAAAAAGGGGACAACTTCAACGAAAGAATTCAACTTCACATTTCAACGGTATAGAATCAAAAACTCCACTCATCCATTTTGTTCAGAAATCGTTAAAAAGAGTTTGTCACTTTTGATACGTATCGACGTGGAGTTGGCCATTTGTTAAACAAACTACGCTTTTTAAACGCCGTTTCGTCCTGTTCAGTGATACCTTTCATAACTTATTAAAATGTCTGATAACGCAAGTGTTTCGGTGGAATCGAACTGCATCATCATTCAGTTAAATTTGCACCAAAGTTTGCCATTTTTGAATCTACACCCACCGATATACCAAACTATACGATTAGCAAGATCATTGAAATTTTTCGTCAACCCTCGTGAGTCGCCTAATTTTAACAACCACGCTTTGACTATTCACAGTACACAACCACATTCGTCACTTCACGTGGACACGATGATATTCAGCATAATTTCACACTTCACCTGTACACAGCAAATGTACAATTTACATACATAATTATACATAAAAACGCAATGTGTCAGCGAAAGTGATTCGTACGAACGTTTTTAATTAGAACGTAAACGCAAATGGAAAAGTCAGGTTGTCTCCCTATTAGTACATATACGTTTGACAGGTAGGGTGAAGTGAGAGGGTGGGGGGGGGTGAATGATGTGTACTGATTGGTCGAGGGGGAAAAGGGGCGGGGCTAATGTGAATCACCGTAGTCTACCAAACGTCAAGTGTCACGAGCAGGTTGAGTGTTTGCAAGTTGTCAGTGGTGGTGATGATGATGATGATGATCGTAGAGTGACTGACCCGCCGTGTCCGTGACGTGTTTCGCACTGCAAGTGTGAACGCCCAGCGGTCGAATGAGTGATTTTGTTCTGTGCGAGACGGCCGCGGCCGCCGCCTTTTCTGCTACTGCTAGCCTCTATCTTCCAGTCTCGACTCTGCCTGACACACGCCAATATGGCCGACGCAAACGGTCACTGTTCGCCACCCCACCGTTTTGCCAAATTGCACAATTGTTATCCTTTTGAACTTGTTTGTCGGTTTACAATCGGTTTACATGGTAACGGATTGTTGTGTCACCAGTGTAGCGTAGTGGATGTTGACGTGGTGTAGTATCCGTCTTTATGTCAATAAAACTTGTGATAGTAGTTTAATGCTATTTATTTTGACGACTTTAAGTACAATAGGTAGTACAAGTTTGATGCAGTTGTACAGAAGTGTAACGCCGGCCACACACCACCAAGTTTGCGTGACACTTGAAGCTTGGTCACTGGAAACACTCGGTCGCCGGTACTAGGGTTGCCAACTGTCAGGGAGACAGTGATGCCAACCCCAGTCCATTGGTTCACCGAGTACCCACATATTTATTTAGAACAAGTTTACAGTTGTACAAGTTGAGAAGAAGTTCATGTGTGCGAGGTTGGAATAGAAAGCCTCTCGAACAATAGAGTGCGCAAACAGATATAGAATTTGACAAACGGATGGAAAGCTGGCAGTGGCTATAAAGCTTCCCACACCCCTCCTTCCCCTGTGGCCGCAACCAGCTTTCCATCCATCTGTCAAATTCTATACAAAAAAGCACGGCTTTGGCGTCAGCCAGGCCGACGCACTCGCGAAACCAAACCTGTACGTAAGGGTGTTCCCGCCCCCACTCTGCGTTCTGGAATGTTACTATATTGAAGAATACGAGAGTCCAGAATTCCTACATTCCGGGTAAATATTTACGTCACTGTTCGAATGGCGAAAAGTTTCAAAATGTATAAATTGGTTCGGCACCATTTAAACACAGTAGAATTAAATTTCAACCTACCCACTTGAATGACAAATCGACAATTTCAATTATACGATAGCCGAATCGGTAATGGGTGTGAATGCGAGTGTTTCGTGCATACGTTGGCAGCAGTTGTCACTACAGTACAGTATTTGGCGCCAATACGAATCGCGATGAGCTCCTCTGAAACTGAGATCGTTCACGAGCGACGGCTTTACACACTTGTGTTCTTCTTCTTCCGGGACAAAGTTCTGCTGGGGATGAAGAAACGAGGCTTCGGATCAGGACGATGGAATGGCTTCGGGGGAAAAGTGGAACCAAACGAGTCGGTCCAACAAGGTGCTGTACGTGAAATGTTCGAGGAGAGTGGGATAAAGATACCGGAACACAGACTGAAACACGCCGGTCAGATGGACTTCACCTTTGTTGGTAAAAGCGAGCTGATGCAGGTGGACGTGTTCACGATAGACCGTGTTATGGGAGACCCAGAGCCGATAGAAACGGATGAAATGTCGCCAAAGTGGTTTTCGGTTACTCAATTGCCTTTCGATCAAATGTGGCCGGACGATAAGCACTGGTTTCCATTTATGCTCAAGCAGCGAACTTTCATGGGGAAGTTCTCGTTCGAAGGAGAGGATCGAATACTGTATCATGAATTGAGAGACTGTAGTGCTAGAGAGTTGGCCGGTCTCGAACCAGAAACTAGTCCCGTCGAATCAGATTCAGAATCAGAATCTGATACGTATTGAACGTATCGTATAAACTTCAGCTATCGATGTTTAATCTATCGTGACCTGAATTGTTCCAAATTGTACAACCGAATGGCTGACACTACCCTGGACAACCGTTTATTTCAGATTATATTCATATGGATTTTTTTTGTAATTATTGTTCATTTAATTACTTCAAGTGATTCACTGCATTTTAAAATGTATAAATTTTTATCGTTCTTATAAGATAAGATTTGGATTTAAATAAATAAGTCTATTTTCTTTTACAAGTTTTTATTCGAATTGTAAAAAAATTTCAGATAGAAAAGTAAGTATTAAAAAAAATGTTATGTCATTTTATGAACTGACTCAGCATCATCCATTAACAGAGTTCTTGCCAAATTGCGCGACAGAGCTAATCGCAGAAGTTCAATTTTTTCATCAGATTTAATACTGGAAACTCGCTCTTCAACACAGTGCATTATTTCATAGGTATCATCAGCTGAAAACACTATTTCAGAGCATTCAAGTAGCGGAAGTGCATCAATTAATAAAGTTGACCAAAAACTAAAAAAAAAACAAATCAAAATTAAAAAATATTTCAATGGAAAACGTAAATCCGCACATTGAAAATGTACTCACTAATTTGGAGTTATCTTCGAAGCCAACAATGACACAATTAAAGCCCCAGCCTTTTTAAATTCACTATTTTTGTAAAGGTGATGGAATTCGGAATACTTTGCTGGAAACAAAAAATCAATCAAAAAACGAAAGAGTACATAATACAGAATTCGAAATTTGATTCAACAATGGGCTGTATTTATTAGGTCAGATATTTTAACCAAATGGTTATCAGTCTTCTTCTGAAGGGGGAGTACTTGAATATCAAGCATTGCCTCTTCACTATTTGACAAACGTTTCACCATCTGCCATAGAGAAGTAACTAAGGAAAGATACTCTCCAGTAGTTTCCCATTGCCTTCCAGAGGGGAGGGAGGGAGGGATAGAAGTAACAGACAATGTTTTGGTAGGTAGTAAGGAATTTCGTATGTCGTAATGTAAGGTTGTATGCCTTCTTTTTTAAGCATAGCGGAATGTTGGATTTAAAAACTACATTCATTCTAATTCAGTTAGATAAATTGACAAATTCTAATAGGGGACGGCCAATATGAATTTAGTAATATGCTGATCTTGTCGGTGACGATATTTTTAAGTTCGAAAAACTTTTTTCGACATCCGGGGATCGAACTAAGTGTTCATTAAATATATTAAATGTTCAATAATTAATAGTAAACGGTAAGGAAATTTATATAAACGGTTGATATTTAACGTTTATTGACCGTTTGTGAAAAAGTCACTTACCAAAAATATATTTTTTACGACCATTTATTATTTTCATTTACCATTTTCTTGAAAAGTTAATAATAATTTACCCAAAAATACAAGTCTATCGCTGAGCATCATATCAGTTCCTAAAGTTCCAACGAGATCCGTATCGGTGAGTCTTCCAGTTTCTGCATATTGCCGAAGTGCATTATCTGCTAACCTCGCGGCCAAAGGAGCAGCACGAGCTCGTAAAGCCCAACTAAGAGCTGCTCCTCCCCTACCACGCTTAGCCATAACCATGGCTTGCCGTTGGCAGATAGATTCAGCTGAAATGATCGAATGTCAATTGTATAAAACGTGCCGACAAAAGCCTCGTAAAACAAACATTACTCCTTTACCTATACTATGGAGATTGTACTTCCTCGCCTCGTGTAAAATTTTCATAATTCGATATTCAGAACCGAGCGGAAGACTCGATAGTAAAAGAGACGCTCTGTGTGTGAACCTTCGCCTCGATGATCATCATGCTGAAAACTTTCAGGACACTGTGCAAGATATGAAAATCCAACCGGCCAAAGGGAATGATGGCTTGCCAATAAAGAGCCATAGTCCAAAACGAGAGAATCTCTAAGTTGATGAGTAATACTAAAATGTAAACAATAATCACATAAGAACTACAGTCAGAATACAACCGATGTACGCATTCTCGATGACAATAACTTACTCGGATTGATTTTCATCGGATATTTTAAGTTTACCACAATGGACTAAAATATCGGTGAGATGAGTCGCAAGCCATCCATTATCAGATATTTGTTGAATATCGTGTAATACCTAAAAATAAATGATAATTATATCGGATAAAGATGTTTCCATTGCAGTATGTGTATAATTTTTTAGATATCGACATACTTGATGAATATCATCTTCCATGAGTGCAAGTAATATGGTATCTAATTGTGTAGGAGTTACTGCGGAACCACCCAAAGGACGTATCGAAGCACATTCACGTGCAACTCTACCCATATCTCCTCTGCGTGAACCCGGTGAAACGTAAAGCATCCAGGCTCCGAATAGTTCCCACCAACTAGTATAAATTAATCGTGCCGCTTCCATGGCACTCCTCTGTCCACAAACAATCTGGAAAAATTGGATTATTAAAATTATCTTTAATGAATTTTGCACGCCAAACGTAGTCACCATAGATAATCACATTGTAGAGATATGTAGTTGATAGTTATTTATACTTGAGGCAATTGGAAAATATGACTGGATGTAAAGAAGAATGAGACTAGGATGGAGCGCTATTGGAAAAGTGAACACAGTTTTTAAATCCAACATTCCACTGTGGTTAAAGAAGAAGGCATACGACCAATGTGTACTGCCAGTTATGACGTATGGATGCGAAAGTAGCGTGAAGAATTGATGGCAGATGGACGTGTGAAAAACTTGAATGATATCCGAGAGGATGTGAAAGAAAGCAGGGAAGACCAAGCGGACGGTTGGCTGAGGAATTAAGACGAACGTGTGGAGTCAAGTGGATGCAGATTGTACGAGACAGACAGGAATAGAAGACGATTAGAGAGGTCTTCATCCAGCATATGATGATACAAGTATATGAATACAAACCCTCATGATGAGATCCAAATGTGGTTCTGATTGAAAAGTTTTCGCATTTATTTTAGCTTCGCACATAACTTGCCAGTGCTTCCAATTGACTTTGAATTCGTTCATCGATAACGCACTATAAGCCTGAGAAAGTAAGAAATTAGTTTATTGTTAAATTTTTTATTAAATCTGAATTATGATATTTTGAAACTTACATCGTATGATGGCATACTACGTAGTATATTATCAACGGTCATGAATTGATTGGTATTGCTATTCGTGTGGAGTCGGAGTAGAGCTCTTGCAATTTCTATTCTGCCTTGCATGATCATACCGGTGACCGTGTTCCAATATTCACCATTTTCCTCTGCGCCGATTTCACACTCTTCCAAAAATTGAGACGCCGCCTTCTCGTGATTGGGAAAATGTATTCGAACCCATTCCAACAGCTGAGGCATAATTATATCACCGGGCATGTTATCGATGAAGAGTATTTCGCACGTGTGCCATATGCATTCAGAACAATAGAAAATGTTTACAAAAGTGGACAACAGATCTTTTTCTTCCTTATCGTCAGTTTCTTCAATGGTTTCGTGTAAATTTTCTAAGCAAGCGCGTATGATGGCTCTGTACTGACGCGATATTTTTAGTAGGTCTGGTCTGCAGTCTCCGTACGATGGTTTTTCGGCTAGTCTTTGCAAGGACAGGAAGGTACCGTTTGCTTCGTTGACCAGTTTTCGAATGATGGGATGAAAGAGGGTAACTTGGGGTTTTAGCATGTGTAGGAATGAAGGATTGGTTAAGTTATGAAAGCCGGGAGGACCTGACGGAATAACGGCACGGGATTTATTATCAGCTGCAAATACGCAAAGACCGGAGGCACCTGCCCAAGATACACCAAGCCGAGCACCGTTAGTGCAAAGACCCCCATCTGGGATTTCCTGAAATATATTTTGAGGTTATGTTACCGGCTATATGAAACAACAGCTATGGCAGTTGGTCAAATGAAACCAAGATACTTCAAATATAGTTGTAAGTTAATAGTGTTGTATAAATCAAGTGAAAAATGAGTTGACTAACGAATATTGGTGTGAGTTGATCTCCAATTAGTTCCATTTCTGCGTCAGTTGACAGCAGCCAAACCAACGCGGACTGTCAAATTTTCCAGTCTAAACAAGTGAATAATCGGCCATCATCTATAATATTATAAGCCGCTCAGTATTTAATTCTGTATTTTGTCCTCAGTATTAAAATCGAAATGTTTACTATTAAAATAGCTTCTTTCATGTATAAAATTCGGTTTTACATAGTATGAAAATAGTTTCTTTTGCCCAGTATAAAATAAGAATATTTACAGTATTTTTTTGGGTACAGGTATGTTATTCGAATACCGCTTAGAGCAGCGTTTTTCAAACTTATTTTATTACGACCCACTGCAAGAACTGCATTTTGTATTGTGACCCAGTATGCCTATTAAATAATATATCAAACACAAACTCTGTCCACCGTGTTCCCTTTATTTACTATTGACACATGATATATGCATATTCATGGATGAAACTAGTTTTCAATAAATTAGAAACATTGTTTTTAATATTGAGATAAAGTGGAAAATCCTAGTTCACACAAATAAGTTGAAGTAAAAGGTAAATAATAGTAAAAAGATTGCTTTTTACTTTTTTACTTAAAAGTAGAAATTCTCCTTTAACCTTAATCCAAAATGATAACAATTATTGAAAATCATTCTTTATTATAAATGAGCTAATAAGGTACAGAAATTCAGCCTCTTCATGATCAAACTTTAACTCAATTATTGATTCGGGGCTTTCAAAATCAAATGGATTTTTTATCCAAATGCTTTTCATTACTGTTTTAAATTTCTGCACTGGAAAATAGTTATCAAAGCTTTGGGATAGAGAAATGAGATGTGACAATATCTCGAATTTTAATTCTTTTTAAATACATATCTGCACTGACAAAATTATAAAAAATAGAATATTTAATTGTAACTTTATAAAATCATTTGAACAATAACTTATATATATTTATAAACTTAATATAAATATTAAAACCAGAAATAATTTAATTAACTGGAAAACCAAAATAGTTTAGTTTTTTTTAATGTTGAACAATGATAGAGGAACTGACCATTCCGATGTCATGCGAACAGCCTGTCATAAATTCTATGAAATCATAAAACCTAGGTAAAGATGACTTTGGATTTTTTCCGGTTGTTGCGACCCATTTTATTTATTTTGATACTAACAAAATGAACAATGTGTAAAATAGATAATGTCACTGGACCAGTAGCTATTAAAATAGATTTAAGATGTATTGTGAACATAGTATATGAACAATAAAAAGCTTTAAATAAAAAAAAAAAAAATTATTTTGCGACCCATCAATGGGTCGGGACCCACAGCTTGAAAAGCCCTGGGTGCCAAATGTCTTAAAATTCAAAATACTCTTTATGCATCCGATTCGATGCTGCATTTGCAGCCCAGAAAAACGAGACAGTAGATAATGGCAAGTTTGTTCAGCAGTCCTTAAAGGCTTAAAGACTGTTTATATGTAGATAGTAGATCTGCTTCAGATTAATTTTCAACCCTACCGACTAGTTTGTGAAGCATTTACAAAAAAAATCTTCATCTACCACTACGTATATGGAGAAAGTAACATTGAGAAAAAGTATATTTTACTATGCAGAAGATTTATTGCGGAAGGAAATTTAGTTGTTATATTTTTAATTTTTATATTGGTCATTTAAACAAGATAATTAATTATAGTCAATTAATGAACAGCTTTTTTACTTTGTAAATTTTCTATAATGGTGAATTTAACATCAGATACTATACTAGAAAGGAGAAAGGGATGGTATCAAATAATTTAAATAGTGAAATAAAACAATTTGAGCTTTGTTTACATTTTTTTTTATAAATAGTTTACAAATTGATAATTTATAATACAAGAAATTATGTAGCAGAATGAGTGGCTAATAAAATTGTGAAGGATATGCATCAAATATCTAAAATTAAATATTTTTTTAATATTATAATAATATTTTACCAGCTATCAGAAAGAGGCAAAACAAATTAAAAACACAAAATATAAATGATGTAAATAAAAAGTATATGATCCTAACATAAAATAAATACTACAAGATTTTTAATATAAAATACCATTCATTCAAAACTTAATGTCCATATTGTATATATAGGTATTTTTGAAGAATGGCAAAATGCACACCGTGTATTTGTAATTTTGACTAGAATGTCAAATAGACATTTTAGTTGGAAGGCTGAGAGACACAAAGACAGGCAGTTTCAGACTTTATAAATAAGAGTCTGAGAAGCTCGATCTAGTGATTATTTTGGTAATCCTTCTTCTCCACATTTGTTGAATAGATTGCTCAACATATTTATGTATGTATATCAAAGTAGCATACTTTAAATTAACGTGATGAAACTAAGCAAGAGGTATGAATAGATATCACCGTATATTCGTTTGGATAAACAATAAATAAGCCCAGTATTCTAATAACTTAACTATAACGTAGTTACGTATTATAAATGCTTTATTTATAAATAAATCTCAATTATATGGTAAAGAGCTCATGAAATGAAAATTATGAATAAAATACAATTGCATTCCCCATTAAAATGTTTATAATATAATTCGCTGCTATCAATAAATCATTGCAATTGGATAAAGTAACTTTTAATTATTATCAATGAGACATTGATTATATTATATAATAAATATAAAGTAATTCAATTTAAAATCGAACCATATTTTATAATTACACATTTCAATGCAAAATACCAAACAACATTTTGAACATTAAAATGCAATGTTATCTTAATTCAGTAATTATACAGAAACTATTTTAATTAATATGAAATTCTAAGTTGTTCTATCATTAATCTTATAATGTATTTAAAACTATTATGTTGAATACATTAATGATTTAATGATCATTCTAGCATATTAAAAAAGTACAAAACTGTATAATCATATCGTCAAAGACAAATATTATAGCAAATTACCTTTTAATTTTATCGAGGCTTTTGGGCAGTGATATAGTTCATGACAAAAAATATCAAAGTCTATTTTTTTGAGTTACAGAAAAATCTATATATGTATGTAATATATACGTATTCCAGTAAAATCTTTTTTCATATTAATCACCGATTGTATCTTGTAAAAAAATAAATATACACCTGAGTTTTTACACAAGTCTTCAAATATCATATCATGTTTCAAATAATAATGTTTCCTTAAGTGTTTTAATATTTAATATCAATTTTCTAGACAACAACATGCCACGCATAGCTTAGTTAGCAGTAATTCCCTTTCAATACACATTACTAATGTCAACTCCTAAAAATTGTAAATCCAACGATTTTTGTGACCAAGATTATAGCCTACACATAGACACAAATATAATATTGAATATATTAAAACACTAATAACAATTGTTGATCTTACATCATACAAAACCGTTCAATTCATCAGCGATAATTACTAAATAAATTTTGAAAAAAATATTTCATAAGTAATAATAAGTATTTGTCAAGTGATATTAAAATGTCGATGTTCGCTACAATTTGACAAAAAAAGGAACACAAATACTTTAGTATTGTTAAAATTATTAATTGGAACAAAGTCAATATTTTTTTCAATAATAATATAATAGATTTCAAAGCAATACATTAATTACATCACTGTGATGTACTTTCGTTCACTTATCTTTTCATTTTTAATAATAAATTAATATTCCCAGTGAGTAGCTTGTTCAATGGTTTTGTCGCCGAGTTTGAAATTTCCATTTTTGGTCGCTGCTAAGTATTCTCCAGAAACAGCTTTGATGGCAATCCTTGTCGGCTCCCGTAGTTCCAAATGAAAACCTTCTGGGTTCTCTGCATCACACGTAACACCTTCACCATCAACATGCCAATACTTTCCATTTTGTCCTAAAAAGTGATCATAATAAAATATTAGAAGAGTGACAAATGGTAACAAAATATTCACTAGCACATTGTTTTTTTTTAACCTTTAAAATACACAATTCCTTTGGGTCCTCTCTCCACTTGAATAGTTTCATATGTGGCTTTATTGCACTCGAGCTTCGGACTGGACGAAGATTTAAAACCGACAAATCCTTGTTCACATTTAAGTACCAAAATAGGTCTATTATTGAGAAAAAAAATAAAAAATACATAATACATTTTGTGAACCACTAGGTGTATTACAATCAAAACTCGTGAATACAAATAAATTAAATTACCTGTTAATCAAATAGAAGTAATATTTACAATTGTCATCAACAGCGTCGGAATTAGCGTAGAGGTGACCGGACCGTTTGGTTGTGATATATTTACCATTATTGGCACGGAATGACACAGAACCATCACCCTGCCATTCCAAATCAAATAGAGCATTTGAAGATCTGAACAGAAAGAAACAATACAGTTACACTTTTGAAATGGGTCTTCGAGGGTCATTCAATGATTTAAATAAGATCATACTTTTTGTCTCCGGAAGCTTGAATACCACCACCCGTCTCGAGAGTCCAATAGCGATCTTGCATTGTGCGAACATACCAACGACGTGTACTCCAATCAAACTCCAATTGGAACGTTTCATGATCGGAAATTTCATCTTGATTTGCAGTGACATCGACACCTAAAACGTTTAAATTGATTTAAAAAACGTGACAGTTTAAAATTTATGTTGATCAAAATGGCTTGGTGGTCGAAAGAAACAACAAGTTTTACGATTCAATAAATTGAAGAATTTACGACCGGAAATGTTACATTTTTTGTAGGCACGTGATAAAGAGGCAGATACTTTTTAACAAAGAGTAATAGGTAGATGATAAAAATGGGCGGTTCGAGTCGGTGTTTGCTGATCCATCGGTCTTGCTCTGTTTCTTTCATATAATGAGAGATGATCTTCGTCTACCCCCAAGATACCGGTATTGAGAGATCAGCGACGGTTCGACATAGCTCAGATATTAGCCTCCATGCCAAGTCGACTGCGACCGTCTTCTCAAACGCAACAATACGGACAATGGAAGTCAAACTTTGAGCACGAAGTTTGTTTGTTGTGAGAATGCAAGTACGTGTCAATCGAGTGAAGAAACCACTCAACGAATAAAAGTACTACTAGGACCCACTCAATCGGATGAAAGTTACGAATCAATGAACTTCTATGAACATTGCAACTGAAACGATTGATCGTCCATAACGAACAAATTATATAGGTAGGTGAATTAAATATTTTGAAATATGTACGTATGTAGATATCTGCTTGTAATTCACGTTGAACGAACATGAGTAAGAAATTTTACACCGCACGTTTTGCTAGGCCAAGTCCAAGAGCGACACGGTCGGCTGATGATGGCCTATTTCCGCACTATCATGCCGTTTCGCACAAGGAACAGGTTAGTTTTAAATTTGCAGACGGCAATTGTTAAACTTTATTCCAACTAAACCATCCACCTACCTACCTGAGTAAATTAGTTTTTATCATACTTGTGAATCACGGTAATCTTACGAAATAAGCGAACAAGAGTGCGATGAGTACTTAATTAAACCACAATTAACCGTGAGTTTATTGGCCTCACTTAAAATGGTCTGCGTCGATTTTGCAGTTTAACTGTACAATATGTACAATCGATGAATCTTCGATTTTAGCGGTTTTTTCCTCATTGCAAGCGGAGTGAGTCATTCGAGATGATAAATTGTGCCGCCTAGTAAAAAGTAGCAATATTTATGAGATGGTCCACACTCCAGTTTGCTAATAAAACAATATTCGTGAACTGCTTATTCGATTCAAGTCGATAACGATTGTATATAATCGACGTTCGTTATCTTGCAATCATCGTTCATTAAGACATCTTATCGAGAATGAATTTGATGAATTTATACTTTAAACAGTGGATTTGGGTCGTTTTTTGGATGGATACAATGCGGGCAGGTGCTTGAGATGTTCAAATCCGAATGTTATAAGGAGGAAAAAGTTAGTCGAGCGCGAGAAATGAAGCAAGTCGACATCTGGCCATCGCCGCCTCAGAACTAACTTTCCAATTGTTAAAACCACCGTAGAAATTTGTGCAGTGTCTGTCATAAATAGTTAAATACTACTGTTGTGTTGACTGTGTCATCATTAATCACACTTGGCGGTGTGATTTTAATTAACGTTATGATGAAAAAGTGACTGGGGTTTTGTTCTAGCAGCGGTCAAATTGCAACAAGACGATTAGCGCAAAGAGCAAACCAAAGTGTCAATATCTTTGATTGACGATCGAGTTGAATGTTTCGTTCGTTCGAAACTCACAAAGGACGTTCAAAGTGTATTTCGTACCGTATAGCAAAAAAGGACATTATTAACACGTGCATTTTAATGCATACGAGTTGCACATGTCACGACTGAGAGTGTTCGCAGACAGTAAAATGTAAATATAAAAGTGACTAATTCGCACAACATACATATGTATGTATGTACATACATATTCCGCAGGATGAGTCGAACTACAATGTGTGCTATTTAAAATATAGATATTATATCGACCTGATAAGTGAGTTTGCTAAATCGATTCATATTCACGACATATCAAAGGATGTCGAAATACGCCAACTGAATCAAAATATTAATCGTATCCGGATGCTATTGTTGAAAACGCATTTGGTTGCGAAATAAATTTTGAGTTAAGAATTTCAAAATTTATTTCGCAACCAAATGCGTTTTCAACAATAGTAAAATATGTATGAACATATCGACACAGATTAAAGATGAATCTTCAAATAATAAACGATTAAATGATCGTATTACCAGATGATACACCGCCAATGAGGAAATTTCGATTGATTTGTATGAAGTAAGAGAGTACACGTGTAAAGTGCGAGGAATTCGAAACTTGGATAAAAAGAGGAGCAACTCACCTTGTTTAACGGAGACGTATCTTGAATTGAGCGCTGCAATAAACGATGCTTGCGGAAGAGAATCTTCCAAAGAAAACAGTTCATCTTTGGTGACCGTTTGAGAACGAGTTTTGAGAACGGCCTTTGAGCCGATCGGCGACAAATATGCACCGGCTGCATCGCGCAGAGCCAACTGCAACCACAATTAAACACTTGCAAAAAAATAATCCACAGGATAATAGTGAAATGGATGGGGGGGTAAACTGACCTGTCCGGAGTGGTATTCGGCGCTGAAGAGGCAATCGTTGCCGCATTTCTCTGCCAATTTTCCACCGCTTGTGAGGTACTTGTTGTTGCACGTGTGCAATGCGTATTTGCCACCTTCGTCCTGGCGGAATTCAAGGGTGAACAAGGTGTCCTCACCCCATGGTACATTTGCGTCCACGTGGATTTCGTCCAGAGATTCGGACAGGTGAGCGAAACGCTTCCTTCCAACGGATCGCAAGTTTACCTGTGCGCGGTAAATTAAGGTCAGAAAATTAGGAAAATCGACTTAAAAATTAGACCCAACTCGCATGCAAATCAACAAACGATAGAGATCTTAAATTTAAATGTGTGTCCGATACATGTTTTAACAGACTACATATTATTATTGTTACTGATGCTTTTACACAGACAGACAGCTTATAGTAGGTCAATAGCGGATAGGAAAAGCCACACTGCCAAATTTCGACCCAATTATCTTTTCAAAATAAATTTTATATAATGTGAACTACTAACTTGAGGACGTGCAGCGAGATGCACGTGCCAAAATTCGGCTTCGCCTGGAGCTTTCGCTGTGCACGTGAGCTTATCGGAGCTCGAACCCAAGAAGTAACCGCGAGTTACATTTCGCAGGGCCCAACGACCAGTGCCATCTTCAGCAACGCTAAAATAAAATCGATCAAACATATTAGTCGGCTGATTATGTATGTGTGTACGCTGGGTGTCAAAATGGAAACTTTATACGAATGCAAAAAAAAATAGGTGTTAAGAAAGCAATCTTCGATGTCCATTACGGATAGTATGTACATACATAGGTACGGTATTCGATAGATATAGTTCATTAGATTTGATAGAACATGTCGAGTCACTCGGAAAAGTAGAATTCGAAGACGATGAAAGGTGCCAATTTATCATTTTAATGGATCGTTCGACTTATACACGTGTTTGATTTGTGGCCGGTCTAAGTGGCGTTCTTCAAATGGAGAGTGGATACATGGATCAGATAGAAAAAAGCGAAAATGTACGAAGTTGTGTCACGACGAAAAAAAAACTAGACGATTCAAACTTATTGAACGAAAAATTGCACCACTGTGCAATTTTTATAAGGCAAAAGTTATTACACTTTTTCTTTCACACGATCCCACTAGTAATAAAATGTTATTTGTACACTTATGCATAAAACTAACGAGGCTTTTATATAACAGTTGAACTTTCTACTGAACTTCATTGTGGGTTTAAGTTCACATGACGTGTGTATTCTCAGTTCCCATTGATTTGTCGGTCAACCATAATTGAATCATTAACTGCTCAAAACGAATGTTTGAATCATTGGATTTATATCAGATAAAACACAGTGATAGTGTTGACATTTTAACTGATTTGTATTCGTCGCGGTCCGTCTAAATATACATAGGATAGTTTCGACACCCATTTCATATTTGTCCAATGCTAATACTATTACGCATTTAACATGCGAATTACGCATGTCACAAAAGGCCATGAAATATGCATGTGACAAAATAACACCCCTGTAAAAAAAAAGCGAGACGTGTGCATTTAAATATGATAAGGAATGACCCTCGAATGCCGGATGTGTCGTGCTTATTATGCAAATGATGCACAATATAAACGCCATAAGATTATATATGGTTGCAGTAGTATAAATCCCATTCGGACATACAATTCAAACGTGTACCTACATAAGTGTAATGTTGGAGAGCTTGCCGTCCGCCATAGGATTTATGATTGTATAATATATACAGGGAGAACAAAAACAAGAGGGTTGTGCAAGTAGTAAATCACAAAATCTGTGACCGATTTATATTCGAGGAAAAATTTAATACCCGGTCGTTTAGTCCGAAGTACCTGTAATTTATATTCTAAAATCGACTGCTTTCCAGAGCATGCGCAACGTATATTTTAGAGAATAGGGAGATGGGGAAACTTTCCCCGTTTTGGCAAGTTGCCTCGAGGGGTTCAAAATTGGGAAGGGTGCCCCCATGAAACGACCGTCTCGTTCCTATGCGTATATTTAATATATGTACATATGTATGTACCTGGTGCAAAATTCAACCCCCAACTGTAATTATTTTAAGTCACCACGATGACATGCGTACCGGTAAAAAAAAGGTACAAGCATTCTAACGAGGGTTGACTGAAATTGCTCGCAATTCTGATTAGATTCCAACGAGTTTCTGAAAGAAAATGTTATTTTAAATGAGAATCATCATCATTTTCAGCCGTTCACCAGCCACTGCTGGATGAAGGTCTCTCCAATCCTCTTCTATTCCTGTCTGTCTTGAGCAATCTGCATCCACTTGATTCCACACATTCTTCTCAATTCATCAGCCCATCGTCCACTCGGCCTACCTTGCTTTCTTTCCCATCCTCTCGGATACCATTCCAGTATTTATCGCGTCCATCTGCCATACATTATTCTCGCCATGTGTCCACTCCAACCTTTTCACACGCTATATGTATGTGCCACTTTGGTAACGCTTCTTACCCATGTATTCCTCTTGCGATCACTTCTTGTTATACCGAGCATACATCGTTCCATGCTTGCTTTCTTTCACATCCTCTCGGATACTATTCCAATATTTCTCGCTGTGTCCACTACAATTTTTTCACACGTTACACTATGTACATATATCGGTCACTGGATCTTACGTAACATTCTTGAATTCAGCATCCACGTTTCACATCCATACGTCAAAACTAGCAGTACGCATCGGTCGCATTCCTTCTTTTGTAAGCATAGCGGAAAAATGAGAATACACTGCACATAATATAATCAATACGCTGTAACATTGTAACTTAATCGCGTGCGAATTCGGAAATAATACTTTGACACGCGGTGCTTTTAAAATTACTATCGGGCGTTCGATCGGATATGTCAAGTTAGATTATTCGAATTTACGAAAAAAATGCACGATAAAAAATCGGAATGTTGGAAGAAAAAAAAATGCAATTCAATGGGTTATTATTACAGCCAGCCTCACAAATAATATGAAATGTGCATATGCGTGCGTGCAATTCGATAATATACCGCAGTGAAGTGCATTTTGGTTCCGCTCTCCCTTTCATTCCACATGGATGTTACAAGTGGATTTCGAGGGGTGAAAATGTTGGACAAAAATATAGCCTATACACAAAACAAGGGGGGGGGGGGTTACAGCAAAAAAGGGTGTTGGGGAGACGAAAAGACCTTCACTTCAACCTTGACAAAATTATTGTAATCAGATAAAAGTTTGAAATTGAAAGTGCGACGATCTCGCTTTAGTTAACACGCGACAATATATTTATTAAAAGCACGAATAAATTACTAGAGGTGAATCGAAAAACGAGTGTTACGTCACATCGGACACATTTCAGATTTAACGTCGACTAAAATATGTACATATGATTTTGTAGGGGTTGGGGTTTGAAAATATACACTAGACGTAAAAATCATTAAGAGGGGAGAATTCCTAAGGGTGAGGGAGTAGAAATAAGCGTGCAGGAGTGAAATATTACAGGGGATGATTTGTAAAAGGAGCAAAGTTCAAGGGCAAGTCATCTTTGCCCCGAGGGATACATTCATCCAGTCTAGTTTAACGTTATATGCTTCGACACGTTCGCATTGCTACAGATTCATCGATTTATATGTATATGTATATGTAGGTACATACATACATAAATAGATCCAGTGCACACAGAGAAGCATGGAAAGATGTACCTATACATATGCTTGGTATAACAAGAAGAGATCGTAAGAGGAATACATGGGTAAGAAGTATGACCAAAGTGGCTGATACAGCAGAACGTGTAAAAAAGTTCAAGTAGACACATAGCGAGAAGAATGGATGGACGCAAAAAATCCTGGAATGGTATCCGAGAGGATTTGAAAGAAAGCAAGGTAGACCGAGTGGACGATGGGCTGATGAATTGCGAAGATTGTATGGAGTCAACTGAATGCAGATTGCTCAAGACAGACAATAATGGAAGTGGATTGGAAAGCCCTTCATCCATCAACGGATGGTGAACGGCTGAAAATGATGATGATGATGAAGTATAATATATTTAATACTCGATTCGATTAATTGTAACGAAATCGGCAAAATTGCAGTGTTATTACAGCTGTCAAATATGTATTAAATTTTAATAGCAAATGCCTATAGAAACTGGCATTTTGACAGTTGCAGTATTTGTCAAAATGATGGTCAACATCAAATAAAGATGTTATTAACTAAATCCAACTTTCCGCTATGCTTAAAAAATAAAACATATGACAAATGCGTGCTGCCAGTGGATGCTGAATTCAAGAATGTTACGTAAGATCCAGTGCACACCGAGAAGCATGGAAAGATGTCTGCTTAGTATAACAAGAAGAGATCGTAAGAGGAATACATGGGTAAGAAGCGTGACCAAAGTGGCAGATATAGCGGAACGTGTGAATAGGTTGGAGTGGACACAGCGGGAAATACTGGAATGGTATCCGAGAGGATGTGAAAGAAAGCGAGGTAGACCGAGTGGACGATGGGCTGATGAATTGAGATGATTGTGTGCAGTCAAGTGGATGCAGATTGCTCAAGACAGACAGGAATGGAAGAGGATTGGAGAAGCCTCCATCCAACAGTGGATAATGAACGGCTGAAAATTATGATAAAATGAAAATGCACAAACCTGATTTGGAATTTGCTTCCTGCGTCCTTTTCTTCGCTTTCGCACGTCACGTTTCCGAAGGAATCGACGGCCAAATATTTGTCGAGGTGTGAACGCAAGTATATTATACCTGTGAAAGACAAAAAAATTCACATACAATACGAGCGGAACGGGCTTGGCTGTATGGCGTAATTAAATTAAGTTGATTGAGTGCGCACATTAATAGCACAACATCCTTAAGGACATTTCACGATGTGATAAATTGAGTTAATGTGTGCAAAGGCACGCGATTCCATGTTGAACACGCCAAATGAGTGGACACTTCGTTCAAAACGTGCGTTCGCACACTTCGTCGCATAATATCACTCGGGCATAAAATGGATTTTCGCCGAGTATTTCAGCACGTTTCAGCAAAGCTATGTATGGTACATAGCTCACAGTGAGAGTTTACGTATAATAATGAAAATTTCACACGACCATACCGGAACGTATGCGACAAGAAGGAGAAAACGTTTCATACATTTATGTACTTCTTCTCGGTAGGTGTGAATTATCAACGCTTTTTCTTCGAATTATAATAAAAATGGCGACGATTATTGCTCGCAATAAGAAATCATACATTAAAAGGTATGCGGCATGTGTGTGTGTGTTTTCCATTGTTAATAAACTCACAGTGAAAATGAGCGGTGCGTCTTTATATCATGTGCACAGCTTTCATCGTAATTGAGTCGATAGTTTCGATTGTATAGAGAAATGATTCGATATCTTAAGTATTCTCATAAAAGCAGTCATTTAATTACATTGCAAAAGCACTCGATATAAGAAATCCAATCTGAAAAAGAGACGATCTCTATATTGTGTTTTTTTTTTCAATAGAATCTCCAATAAGAGTGTCAAACTTCAGTCGAGATCAAAAAATCGAACAGTAATACTGTCTATCTCATTCAATGACTTCTAATTAACCGTAAAATTATTATTTTTTTGTTGTAATTCGATCGTCCATGTGGCGTTTAATTCAACATATGCTAGTGAGTTGAACTTTTGTGATACACTAAGTGGGGTTGAATAGAAACATGTGCAAAGCTGTTGCACGCGTGACCTACAACAGACCTACAAAAAACTTGCAAAATAAACAATTCCATCTGAGAAAAATAACAAATTATACTCACTGTCTCCCGCGTTGGAGGCTGGCTCCAGTGTCCAAATCTGCTTCTTCTTGAGCGATGTACCATTGGCGTTGATCTTGAATCCGAAAGTTTCCGCTGTGAGATAGCGATAACGAGCATTTATTAATCCGATAGTCCACCATCCTCTCTGTTGGTTCTGGGTGATTATGTCTCCTGAACAGTTATTGCTAGCTGGTGAGCCACCGTTTTGGTGCCCATTGTGGCCGTTCATCTTATCCATTTTTACCTGCACGACACGAAAAAATAAACAACATTACAATCAAGACTAATTCGATAATAATCGTCGACACAAAAAAAAAGTAAACAAAAAAGCAAAGACACGAGTCATCGATGATGTACATACATAATATGTATGTACACATCAATAACGAAACCACGCCACAAGTGAAACTATATTATTATCGATATGTAAATTCACAGTGTGTTGATTCACTTTCGATCATCAAGTTATAGAGCAGATAATGATAAAAAAAATTGTTGGCTACTTGTACGGGCTACGACGTGACGATACAGTATAACAAATTATAATTTATCATCATTCAGCTGATATCGGTCACTACCACTGTCTATAACTAGTTAAACCGGTGAAGTCTCAATCAATGCGAGAGCCGACCTCGTTGTAAACAGTGCAGTTTGTTTAGATTGGTGGTCACAACGAAAGTATTAATGAATAGTGATGGTTAAAAACAAATATTAAGAAGGAGATCAATGGAGCAGGATAAGCTTATCGGCGTTTAGAAAATTTAAACAAATTAAATTAAATTCCACACATGAATAGAAACAACGAAGGAAGTGTGTCAAATTTAGACAAGTTCATTTAAAAGCAATGCAACACACGCGTCGTAGTATTTCAAAGTCGTTCAAAGAGAAATTACGAGTTTCGAGAACGGGTTGGATATTGTGCTGCAACACTGGCAAGGTTACATTAATTGCAATTAGGAATAGTGCATACATTTGATCGGTGCAATAATGTCTGTCTAAGTATGAAACACAATTGAAGATCGCGTTCCGTATTATATGTAGTAGTCATGAAACATGAGTCAATGCACTTTAGCGATTAGTTCGATGACAATGCGTTCGACTGAAGTGCACCGCATATGTATGTGAACCCACGACTCGGTTCAAAATAATGCATAATGAATAATTTTTTTTACATCAGAGCACAGAGTTCGCACTCGGCCAAAATTGCAATTGGGCGATAACAGTATGGCGGGTCCGTGCATTGCCCGTGAAAATCGAGCGTATCTAGCGGCGCATCGTCATTATTACCACCGAGTTTGTTGCCCAAATTTGCATACGTGGCCATTTTTACCTCATTGTTTGGGTCTATCCGAGCGTGAAAACGTTCCCACACCGAGTTTCTCATCGCGAAGACCCGTGTGAGACTATGTATTTGTAAGTGTTGGTGGTTGTGGCTCCAACGGCGGTGACGCGTCACTTCGATTTGACCCCTAGTAGAATGTACGAAAAATTCCGTGACCTCACGTTGTAAGTTTCCTGTAAATGTTGTACGATCACGTCTACCTTCTCGTCTGAGGTCACGATGGCTCCCGAGGATCACGAAGAAAGCCCCATTGTTATTATCACGAGCCGACAACGATTTGATACTGCAAGGTAGCACGTGAAACAAGCAACAAGTTTAATTCAATTATAGTAAGTACTAGCTGAATTGCCCGGCGTTGCTCGGGCGGGTGAAATTTTGTATATGGGGGCCCGTCGACCCCCTGATCCGACCCCTTCCAAAACACACCTACGGTCTGAGTTAGGGTATCATGAGATAGTATACCAAGTTTGGCGGTTCTAAGTTGAAAACTGTAGATTTGAGTAGCGGAACGACAAACACAGAAAGAAAGAAACAAACAAACATTGAATTTTATATAGTAGATGTATGTATGTATGTATATATGTGTTAGGCCGAATTATTGTAACTGGCTCGAACACGAAAAAAGCAATATTTTGCCGAATTCGTGAAATGCATAGATAACGAAGCGGTAATATTAATATATGAAATCAGCAAAATTGCAAGTGTTATTGCAGTTTTCAAATATATATTAAATTTGAATAGCAAATGCCTATAGGAACTGCCATTTTGTCAAAATGATGGTCAACATCAAATAGGGATGTTATTAACTTACATGAGATCAAGAATGAACATAGTTTTTAAGTACAACATTCCTATGCTATGCTTAAATAAAGTATACGACAAATGCGTACTGCCAGTGGATGCTGAATTCAAGAATGTCACGTAAGATCCGGTGCACACAGAGAAGCTTGGTATAACAAGAAGAGATCGTAAGAGGAATATACGGGTAAGAAGCATGACCAAAGTGGCAGAACGGCTGAAAATGACGATGACATGAGATCAACCGGAATATTATCTTGACAATCGAAAACGTTACACTCGTAACATCGCGTTATATTGAAATTTTGAATGACCACAAATGTAAATAAATTGGGGAATTGAAAAAACTTCGTATTGTACAAAAAGTTAAATCATTCATCTCGAGACCGATCGTTTTTTTCCCTTTGGGATATATGTATGTACATATTGCTCTTCCAAATTAAGGTGTTTTCATTATTTTTTTCCAATCTTTTACTCTAATATTGTTAAACGCCGCTTTTATGATTTCCACTATGCTATACGTTGTTATGCTTTATATAGTATGTATGTACATATAATGTAATTTGATGTTTGACAGATGTGTGAGATACAGCAACACCAGTTGCAATGTACATAGCTTAAATTAAGCTCATCCTAAATTTTGCGAAATAGGCAATCGCGTAATCAGCAGGTGTTTTGCCGATTTCGTGAATATTACCGCTTCATTATTTATTTCGCGAATTCGGCAAAATATTACTTTTTTCGCGTAAGAGCCAAGGATAATAATTCGGCGTAACGGCATGTACATATGTACATACATACATACGAGAGAGAGAGAGACCTTAGCAATTATACGTTTGGGGTTTTATTTGGTTCGAATCAAAGATAATAATCATGGTAAAAGTACACTGTTTAGGAAAAAAGGTCGAAAGAATAAGTAGCATTTTGCATAAACACAGTCCACTTTTGAAATTCAATCAGAGAATAGGTACTATGTATAAAGAGTAATAACATAGAACGTGTGCATTTGAAATGATATAAAAGTACTACTATTAGGGCATTGGCGTGTACATAATAACTATTACGTTTCTACGTGTACTTTCGACGTTGATTTTCCCATCCGTTCTCACGGTCGCAAAGTCGTTTTCAAATTACTTAATAACGCACAACTGCTGAAGAAAACGAAAATCTAAATCTGTTTCGCGACGATTACAATAATAATAAGATAGTAAGAAAAATTATGCGGTTAACGAACTGTTTGTCACATTCAATTACATTATCGCATTAGTATTCCAGTGCTGTCACTTCACTATGGACAAGGCAGTGGCGCACGCTTCGTTAATTGATTTTATTCTAGACACTAAACACGCGAAACATCCGCAATTCTCCGTAATGAAAAAGGAATTAGATTTACTTTGGCGGGAAAATAAACCCAAGCTGAAAATTCCTAACCGACTGACCGATTGAAAAGAAAGCTCACTGTTTCCAAAATTCAACTCGTGATTTGAATCGCGATTCAAACTAAACGCAAGCCCGAAACTGTGTAACTTACTAAGAAACGATAATATAATAAGGAAGACATAAATAGCCGTCACTTAACGATACGTAATTATAAATTCACAGTGCAATCACTCCCGAGGTTAAATCGCGAGCAAAACAGGACCACTTCCTTTCAAAAGTATGATTTAATTAAAAATTTACAAGTTCAACAAATGCAAGACTGCAAACAATTACATACATACGTAGCTCGAGTTGCATGAAACGTTAGCATGTTCAGATAAAAAAAAGAATAATTACACTTGTGATAATTACGATGTGGGTAGGGGCAGTTCAAAACTCAGTTTATATCTATATAATTTAGCCTGTAGTTATGGTTTCAAATGAATTACAATAAGTGTGCCGTATATTAAAACCGATTTAGAGCATGCCGATCTCGTTAAATCGTGTTATTTAAGTTCGGTTTGAAACTGTATTAAATTAACAACAGTTGAGTTACACGGCGAATTGACGGTCTTCAGAGTATACGGTACACGTCCACTAACAATCCGTTGTTTTCGAATATAAAATGAGATGAAAAAAAATCGATTATATGCTAGATTGACGGGTTTCAAATCACCGAAAACGTCCAATGCATATAATTTTTCGTCGTACAAATGACCGTTCGCTATCTAGAGAAAACGACGAGTCTGACAGAACTCTCACAATCGGTAATAGCAAAGTAGGCAACGAGTTCTATCCGCGCCTTAAAAAAATTAATGAATTTATTAAACGAACAAAAAAAAAAACAGATAAATTATTGCGAATGTCATCATCTGCCGTTATCGTCTCGAGAAAATCGTTGAAGATCGATATTGGATTAATTACGATGACAATTCGGTCAATTGCTACGACAGCTTTCGCTTTAAATTATTGTTAATTAGCGTATATTCCTGACTGCGCCAAACGTTCCAAAGCATTTTGTAATAAAATACGTCAATTTATAAATTCAGTCTAAGTAGGAATTGCCGGATTCGAGCAAACTGACAAATGTTTTCAACCTTGAAATACGTATTGTTGATCTACCAAGATTTCATGGAAGAATCAGGTCAATCTTTTGAATTGAAATTTTAAATCAAAGTGTCGCATTCCATCAGTCAAAGCAATACTTGGGTGGAAAGCATGGTTAAATTCATTTTTTTTTTGCTATCTTTATGGGACAAATGCTTGAAGGTTATGCTACAAAGGTCACCCTTTTCACAAACTCACACATACATACATATGTACATGGTTTAGTTAAGTTTTATTTGAATCGCGTGCATATGTGACATTTATAGCAAATGTTATTGGGTTATTGTGCAGTGTGGTGGTTAACTTCTGTATACCATATGTACATATTATATATATAATAGCCGAAATCCGTCTGTCTGTCTGCTGATAACGCTCGCTGAGGAAAAATAATTAAAAAACCAGAATGAGTGGGGGATCGAACCCAGGACCCCAAGCTCGGGAAGAACGCGCTTACGCTAATCTGCCAAAACCAGTTGTCGATTTGGTCCTTTTTTTTTTAAACATTACCTACGAATGAGGTCGTGACTCTGCTTTACCTATAAAAGGGATCGTGACTCTGCTAATAATACATAGATGGCACTATAAAAACTATATATTTTTTTTTTTATTATAACGCGCCATAGATGGCGCTATAAAAAATATTAAATTTAATATATAATTTTCCAGTACGGGTGATGAGAACGCTCCGTTGATATTCAACGGGCTTACACTAGTGTATAATAATAATTCAAAATTTTACATATATTTAGCAGTACGTTTAAAATAAAGTAAGAATCCGCGTCGGAAATTAGTTAGGTTATTATTATATTAGGTTAGTATTAGGTTTATGGGTAGCTTTGCTGTGTGCGAATTTACAACGATTGATAAAATCATTATCTTTATTACAATGCAATCTATGCTAATCAAATGAAAGGTTTTGCGTTTAAATTATCGTGAGCCGCGTAATGCATTTGTAAAACATGATATATTGATATAAGAATAAAATACATACATATAGTGGAACGGGATATTGTGGTTTCAAACTCCTAGTTACGCAGTATCTGTGGTTTCAATTTCAATTAAGATTATAAGCGATTCAGATAACCAAACAAATGTACTTATTTTACGAATGACAATTCCAAATGACAGTACCTACATATGCAGGTATGTATGTAAATAGACGACGAAAAAAAAAAACGAAATAACGAGACGAACATTTGACTGGTTTGACTTTCCGACCGGAAAAGGTGTATTGTAAACTAATGACGCCTCGATGACTATTTAGGTTACGTTTCGATTCGATCAGCATTGATCAATTCAATTACTATAACATACGATTCTAATACGTACGAAATATTTACTATATGAATGCGAAATTCAAATGGAAAATAGCTAATAATTTCACGTTGAAATTTCAAGTTTCACGAGGGATTATCTTGTCTACCTGGAATTCCACTGGATGTTTTCTATAGAAAGAAAAGAGAGATAAGACAACACCATTTGAAATTGCAGACCATCAACGTTAAAAGCAACAGAAAATTTTTTGTGCAAGCGGTGTGTTTTTGATTCCAAGTAAAACTTTAGTTTACATTGTTCATTATAGACTAATTTATTTGAATGATTTGCACATTTTAGACATTTGATAGAAACGATAACACCGTAAGGTTAAAAGCCAGACTGGGTAGGGAAGTTTGCCGATCGATACATATGTATGTACGTCGGCATCCCAACACCCTTAAACGCACCATGGAAGGGCTTAAAATCGCAAAGGTCACATTTTAAAATATAACTAGATATACTAAAATTTCAACAGGAAAAACAAAAATTTGATGAGATAATTTGTGGAAACAAATGACTAAATACGGTTCAAGGATTATAGTGTCAATGTGTTTCCTGCATATAAACGATAACAACGACACTGATCAGAAATGACCAATTTCAAAAATAGATGTGTCACTTTATATACATACATACATACATACATATGTACATACATGTTCGATATCTTCACACAACATTTCGCAGTCCATATGCAGATGCATAACTGGACAGAAATTGAAAAATAGGAATCCATAATGACCAGGGTAAATTATGCTACTCAGGTTCAGTGACTTGAGAGGTGCGATCTGAAGAACTGGTTCTATACCTACATATATACATATGTACATATGTAGATTAAAGTTTATAAAATACATCGGGCACGTCTCGTGCAATTTCATCCCATGTGCTGCATTTGCCAATGAATTTTCATTGCGTTTCTTTAATACGTGTACCGTACATGTGTATGTATGTATGTATGTACCTACGCGAGTTTAATGAATCCTTGTGAGTGTGAATTATTCTGAAAAGTCCCAAAATAGTTCTACCATCGACTGATGCTCACCAGACGCAGGAAAAATTCAAAGATATCCACACTTGCATTAAATATGGAATTCAAATTCAAAAATATATTTAATTTGTTAATACGTAGTTAGAAACTAAGAACAAAACATTTCTTAAACAATACAACCAAAGAAATTGAGTACATCGTTCAAAATACATATGTATGTATGTTGAATAATCAATTAACTCTATAGTGGTGCTCAATATTTAGAAAAACTAAACTTGAGAACGTGCAGCACATTCTTATTACAATTTGCAGATTTGATAAAGATCTGTCTGCGTTCGCACTGAACCAATTAATTATGAACATTGTATGTGAATGTATGTAAACATGTCGATATGAAACGACTGTAGTTAGTAGAAGAATATGTTTGATGGATGAATAAACTCACGCAACTGAATTATTATCGCACAATGCACGGAATCAAAATCACTAACATTATTTCCCCCTCAAATTTCAAAGGTATTCCGATGGAAAAATAAAACTCGAAAGGAGAGCTGTTGACTGAAATGTGTAATTTAAAATTTGGAAATTCGCCAGACTATCGAAAAATTTTAATAGGTGGTACGGCATCCGATGTATATTGTCAATACAAGTTACCTTGACAGTTTTTTTTCCTCCAACAAAAGAAAAGCTTTGGAAGTGCAAAGTTTTATTTCTGGTGCATACGAGGCGTTAAACCGAAAACAGATGGTGAGATTACAATTTAGTCTGTAAATAAGAAATGCACTGATGACTCAGAGTGAAAGACGGTGACTCAAACGGCACCAAAACCAACCCCGATGTGGCTAAGAATAACTATTCAAAGCAAGGGTAGTGTCTGTCTAGTCAAAGTCAAATGAATTATTAATTCAGAGTCGCAGGGTCAGTAACCGAGAGAAAATGTTCGATCTGATTTGAACAAACACAAATCATCTTCATGTAAACGCATCACGCGTAACGGCACTTACACAAATTACACAAAAACGCGGAAATTCATTTAATTTTAAATGAAAGTGGAAAAAATCTGTTCAGAACTATGTACCTACGTAGAAAATTATTACCTACACACTCTACACATCTACAGTGAAAGTTTCTATATGTCGATTAAGTATTCGGAATCATACGCGAGATCAACGTAACTTGCGAAAACTTCGCGATCGCGAAAAAGTCGCGATCACGCAACGCACAATTAAAACTGAATAATTGTTCGATTCGATCGATTTACAATAAGTGGAAAGTTTCATAATCAAAAATTTCGATGAGTAGTATTTTATACACAATCGCACACCTTATTCTTCGATATGATAAGAATTCGAAAATCAAATTTCTAAATGAGATTGAGAATTAATTTTGTATACAGCAGTTATCTTTTGTATTGTATAAAATGTCCTATCGATCACAGTAGATTTATTTCGCAAGCGCTATGATCGATCACCATCGTCAAAAGTTACGAGTATATGCGTTTTTCAATGCACACGATATTATCATCAAACGGACAAAAACACCACCAATTATGGTATAATGGCATACAATTTTACACGATGGCTTCTCTAGACGTGGAACAATCAATTGGCGATTGTATTATATTACATATAATTCGATTGCCCAACAAAAAGACCGAATAAATCTATTTCGGAAAGATTGCTTTATAAATGATTGGGAGTGCGGTCTGGCGAGTAGTATCTGCGATAGGACGGTAAAAATACCTGAAGTTTCTTTCAGACTTGCTGAAACAGAGTCGAATTGTCCTAAAAGTGTGTAAAAGGTGTGGCACGCGTGCAATTAAGAACAATCGGCGAACTGTGCCGCCAATCAGAACGCGTTAAATTAATTAATAACTCGTAACGCGAACACGCGATCTCAACTTTTAGCAGGTAACGGCAAATAATGTAATGGAGAGCGTTCACCGCGCTGAAAAACCGTTCTCAGATCGACTCGAGAAAATTTATATCAACGACCAAACACCATTGAATAACTCTATCTCGAGCGAAATACTTACATATGTCAATTAAGTCGCCTAAATTTATGATCGCACTAAACGTGTCGCATATATTACGCCCAACCAGCGATCTCTCGGCAAAAAGTTCAATACATCAAATAATCGAGGATTGCGATCAATCTTCAGGTTACGAGAACAACTACATATCATTGCTTGAAGTTTATTAATACTACTCGTCACGCTTGATGATTTTCAATTTGGTTGGTTTAAATTAAATAAACACACCGGCCCATCTATTGTAACGTCGGGGTTTGTTGAGCCATGTGTAATGGTTACATTAACGTCAGAACAAACTGGGTATTACTAACCAATTGACGTTTAGAGTTGAATAGGTTCATCAGTCAAATGTGAAGATAAGTTGAGTGGGGTCTCTCGTAAACGTCAAAAGTGAAACAACATCCGACTACGAGATAAACCAGCCGATAACGGCTACCCTCGGTGATAAAAATGAATTGCAATAATTACCATGTATCCAGTTCGATGAAGGGGTGATTTTTTTTTAAATGCGTATGAATAATTTTGATAAATTAATGCGTAGGATTTGTACAACCCTCGTAATACCGTCACAAGGGCACCAAACTGGTTTCCACTGATTTATCTATCCAGCTTCGTGCGTTGCGTTGAAACGTGAGTGGGTGTGTGTTGTAAAGGAATAAAAGCCCTATTGTGATTTGAAATCCCGAGTTTCTCGGTATGTAGACAGTCAGGTCTGTACAAATAATACATATTTTTATAAGAATGGTCGCTGTGTAAATATTTTCAGGGGTCATTTTTTGTCAAAGGCGCTAACGATCCACAACGTACATTTAAAACATAAAAATTGAAAAACATGTATACGCCTACACGAGTGTCGTGGATTTTAAATGAAAAATGTGGCAATTACGGTGAATGAGATGCTGCAAACGTACACATGACTCTCATGTGAGGAAGAAAGCAGAGAAATGGTAACTCATCAACACGACATTGTATAGAGGCGATGTAACGGAGCCAACAACTAGCGGTGTTCAAGTTCTCAATACGTTTTTATTATTTTGCTGTACAGCAAAGTTTCCCGCTCCCGCTCAAGTTTCAATGAAAAAATGCGTTTCCTCTTCAAGCCTTCCGTGGATTGAAATTGAATCCTAAACGAGGAAATTGATGAATTGTGATAGACAAGAGGAGTGGTTGCGGAGACAATCGAGTCTTTTTTATACCCAGGTGGGTGACTCAGAATGCGAACAAAGAGCGGATGTTGACGATGGCGACACCAGGTATCCCGACAAGGTTACGTGCACCTCGACAGGAACTGGATCCTCGATAAACCCTGTGTGTAACCAGTAAACTAGTGGTAATAAACTCCCGTACGAAATTGTGCAAATATTAAATTTGCGACACTCGTGAATATTGAGCGTTTACAATGCGGCAGCAGCCCTTGTACGCGTCGTGAAAGCACGAATTAATTTTTAATCGTTTCCACGGTCTGATTCTTTCGCGGCGTCTATGAATTATTCTCGTCCATTAAGAAGAACATCTCAAAATGTTTATTTTCGTAAGTAAAACGCGAAAAGAGTGGCGTTTTCGTGAGCGCGATGAATGGCGAAATCACGACCGTGACATTGACCGGAGAGCAAGCGAGCAATTGAAACACCAAACGATTATTTGATTTGTATTCTTATTTACATTAACTTTTCCGGCGTACGTTGCGATGAACGAGGAAGAGTAATGGGCTAAGAAATTGTAGAGGAGAAAGTGTCTGATGTATGTACACCCAAACTTAAGTTTTGCTAGGCTTAATGTACATACACGGCTTAAAAAAAAAGGCATACGACCAATGCGTACTGCCAGTCACGACGTATGGATGTGAAACGTGGATGCTAAATTCAAGAATTTTACGTAAGATCCAGTGCACACAGTATAACAAGAAGAGTGGCAGATATAGCAGAACGAGTGAAAAAGTTGAAGTGGACACATAGTGAGAAGAATGGATGGCAGATGGACGTGAGAAATACTGGAATGGTATCCGAGAGGATGTGAAAGAAAACAAGGTAGTGGACGATGGGCTGTTGAATTGAGAAGAATGTGTGGAATCAAGTGGATGCAAATCGCTCAAGACAGACAGGAATGGAAGAGGCTTGGAGAGGCTTTCATCCAGCAGTGGATGGTGAACGGCTGAAAATGATGATGACGAATGTTTCGGATTTAATACAAAAAAACAACAAAATTAAAGTCGTGTAAAATGGTTTCCCGGAGCGGAGAAGAATGCATAACTGGTTCGCTACTGCTGAATCGATAACTATCGGTATGTGCAACAGCAGTTATGGTCATGGTGGAAACCGACCTACTCTTCTTCAATCGGAACTTCTCGAATGGCCTTTTAATCGAACCGTCAACATTTTAGACGACAAATTGGTGGACATTAGCCAACTGCTTCTACGGCTTGTAAACAAGCGCGACGTAAACTAACCCACTTTAGTGTTTTGAGTGGAAAAACAACACGAGAGACTTTGATGGGGGTGGAAGTAAACGAAGGGAAGCGCCAACAACTCGTAAATTTTTAGCCTCTAGATATTTTTATACACACTTTACGTCTTTTAGTGCTAGCAGACTTCGAAGTGTTTTTTTATAAATGTTCGACTGTTTATGAAGGGGTGCTATTTTTTAAGCTTTCAGTGTGTAATATGGGAAAAGTGCACAAGACAGTAAACCTAATGCTTGTTTACTCTCACGCCACTTGAGGGGGTCAGTGCCAAACTCGCGCAAACCAACAGTGCAGGTATGACTATTTTAAAAATGATGAATAAAACAAGATCAAAATTGATTTTTGCAATTTTTTTGAGAGGCATGTATGTATGTATTCTAAAGGCTGCCCTACACGTGTACGCTTCACTCGAGGCTTTGTTTCCTCAAGCAAAACGGAGCGTGTACGCGATACAATTTAATGTAGGCAATACTGCCGTCCTAAGCCCACTTAACGTAACTGACAAAACAACAATATCGAGATAAATGGACTTGAAAGTTTTATTCTAAATTTGTGTTTTTCTTTCTTCATAATTACTGATTTATTTAAACTTTTTTTTAGTGCATGAGGTTATTTTATATTGTTTTTTGATAATTCTAAGGAAAAATTTAAAAAAAAAATGAATACTTTAGTAGTTACGTCACTTTTTTAAACTTACGCTAAATATGCTTAGGAAATCTAACTAAACCAAACTAACGTAACTGCATTGTCATTAGACGAAAAAACGTAATTGCACGCAGATACGTTGAATTTGCTATGTAAATGTTGGATACGTTATTTTCGCTAAGTAACGGTGATACTATTTCTCTGCGCATGCAAATACGTTAGATTTAATAGCTTAAAAAAGTCTCATTTGGATGAAGATACATTAATTTTTATATGAAAAATCGCAAGAATACACCCCCATAACCCCTAAAACACATCTAACTCATTTTCGTAATTTTTGTCAGTTACGTTAAGTGGGCTTAGGACGGCAGAATAGTAATGTGCGCAAACTTGGCACAGGCGAGCATGCACGTGTAGGGCAACCTTAAGAAAGTGACCATTGTCTTATACTCTAAAAGTTTCACACATTCCCACCGTTTTTCGTGTTGAGGTTGAAATGTGACAAATTTATCTCAAAATAGCCAGAGCGTGACACATCCAATCTAATCACAAAATGTAATTTTTGAGTGTGGAAGTCGGTCAAAAGCGAAAAATCAGAATCGTTTGAAGCAAAAAACAGGATAGGGGAATTTTTTTCAATATATTAAAACATTTTTAGTGGCAGGCCTGTGCGTTGGTACAGACGAAGAGGGCGTGTTTCGGTGGCGACGAACCCAGCCTCCGAACGGTGGGCGGGGGGCGGGAAACCCAACTGGATCGATCCCCCGAAACCCCCTCGAACCCCATCCCCCTGTCACCACAACAAACCCTACCCACAACATCAATACTAGACATTTTTCGTACAAACCGGCCACGTGCTATAACAATTTCACACCTACCCTCTACAAAGAGAACGGGGGGGAAATTCGCACCGAATCGATCGAAAACAACTAATTCGAAATTCTAAAAAGGAAGAAATGTAATGCGCTCGAAGAAATACGTATAGGGCCACCAGTATATCATGACAACAAATGGCGCTGCTGCGTTCGCTTAACATTGAACTTCACATTACCGCGCAAGTACTTTGACATTTTTGCCATCTTTATGGATAAATAGGCCGGCATAACAAGAAGAGATCGTACGAGGAATACGTGGGTAAGAAACATGACCAAAGTGGCAAATATAATATAATGCAGTATATTCTCATTTTTCCGCAATGCCTAAAAAAAAGAAGGCATACGACCAATGCGCACTGCCAGTTATGACTTATGGATGTGAAACGTGGATGATAAATTCAAGTATGTTACGTAAAATCCAGTGCACACAGAGAAGCATGGAAAGATCGTAAGAGGAATACATGGGTGAGAAGCATGACCAAAGTGGCAGATATAGCGGATGTGAAAAAATTGGGAGTGGACATAGCGAGAAGAATGGATGGCAGATTGACGCGAGAAATACTGGAGTGGTATCCGAGAGGATGTGAAAGAAGACAAGGTAGACCGAGTGGAGGATGGGCTGATGAATTGAGAAGAATATGTGGAGTCAAGTGGATGCAGATTGCTCAAAACAGATAGAAATGGAAGATAATTGGATAGGCCTTCATCCAGCAGTGGATGGTGAACGGCTGAAGATGATATAAATAGGGGGAATTTCACCCACAAAACAGTCTGAAAGTCGCTGAAGGGTAAGTTTGAGGTGGGGGGGGGGGAAAGGTTATTTCACGCGTTTGCCGTTTTTCAAGTTATACCGGTGGCACTATACATAAAGGTTGGGTCACACATAGCCCAGTCGTTTGTTTGAATAGCGTCAAATTTTAAACTCGACCCAACTGGACACGAGCATTTGGCCAAGTCGATACAAATCACTCGACTCGGCCATGTGTACATAGTCCATTCACATGAAAATCGATTATTCTACCGAGAGCAAAAGTAATTGGGCGTCGAGTGCGACATAAAGGTCGCCCTACACGCGCATGCTTCACATGCAAACTCGATTTATTAAATTTTACGTAGGCACGTGTGTAGGGCAGTTTTAACGGGCTCAATTAGACCCGAGCAACACCACCGCCACCACACCAAGAATTCATCGAATTCGAATAGGTAGACAGACGACCTTTTTTTTTTTTCGCATCGTCCTGCTCGAATACAATGATTCGAGCAAAGTTGGCGGAGTCGCCGGGTCTAATTCAGCCCCGACAGGCATTGCCGTACAACCTCACATAGTAAATGGTACAAATGGAGTGAAAATTTCACACACAGCTGAGTCGATGCTCTCGCTAGGAACGAGTTTGCGAGAACTTCTGAAAGAAAAAAGATGCAAAAAAAAAAAAAAAAAAAGGAAAAATCGCACGCGAGAGATGCGCCAACGAAGCCATACCTACCGCATCGCAAACTATTGCATACGATTGGTACTTGTTCGACTCGAAGTTAGGGGTGAATTTGTTGATTTCACGTGTGCGAATTTAAATAGCGGCGGTTTTCGCGTACACGTCAAATCGATACCGGCGAATTTGACAAGGCGTTCGACTAACGGGAGGGTCGGGCATGCAATTTAGTAGAAAAGTTTCGCGATTTCGCGTGAAGAATGGACGGGACGGGCTTACCGCACAATGTAAACCGGGTACGATGTATTTGAAAGGTTTGTTAGTCGTCCGTAGAGCGAAGCACGATCACACACCACTACGGCCGAGACTCCACTAAGAACTGGCGAATGTAGACGAAGACTCGACGCAGCCGCGGGGCGGAAGAGAGGTGGGGGAAGAAGGGGGGGAAATGGGGAAGGGGTGAGGGTGGGTCTGGTGGCGTCGCGTTGCGGTCATAGCGGGAAACGTTTTCGTTCTGACGTTTGATCAATTGTTTTAAAATGTAAAAATGTTAAATTCAAATGTGCATTTATTATTTCGGCGTCGTTGTTAATGATTTTTTTTTTTCAAGTATGCACTAATTACGTTGGGTGTCGTTTATTAATTATGCGCTCAATGGCGGTCTTGATGGTTCGCGTTAAAATATGAGCTAAAATAATGTAGATTGTAGAATGTACATACATACATAGGTGCATGTTATGCACGTTTTTGGCGCTCTCGGCAAAAATAAAGATCCGTACCCTATTTTGTTAATATATGTATTTTTTTTACTTTTTACCATTCATAAGTAATTTTGTAATTATTCGAATCAATTCAAAGATTTTAAATATACTCTTTAAAATGGTTATAAATAATTTTATTTTTACTTTTTTACCATTCTTATGTTCATTCTGTCATTCGCATTCGAATCAATCCAAAGATTTTAAATACATATATGTATCTACTCTTTACAGTGAATCTAAATAAATTTTTTTTTAAATCTAAATAAGAGTGTTTGAAATTTCTTTTCAAATAGAGTGGTTGAAGTTTGGAACCGCCTCCCAAATCAGCTAGTAACTTCTGAAAATACAAATCTTTTTAAAAAATCATCTCGACATGTTTTCGAATATGAATGATTTTTGCAATCCTTCAAATATAAATAACTAAATAATTAAAAATTGTATGTACAAAAAATAGCAAACCCCTGGGCTCCATCAGCTATGCCGCCTGCACGTGTATTTTAAATATATAAAATCTGAGCGGTTTGGAATTAGACGATTCAGTTCATTCTCATTATCTTGATGATGTTTTCTTCCTTTCGTAAGGACCGAGGGCACATGATATGAAATATATATGTATATAGGTTCACAATAAAAGTTAAAAAACCAAAATTCGCATAACAAAGAGTTTCAAAGTGAACCTTACAAAAATAAAATAACGAAAATTTATTCACAAAAGTCAAAAATATTTACACAGCGGTCACGTAATAAAAGTACATAATAGTAAAACATTATCGAGTTTTTAGAGTAATCGCGATATTATTTTCGAAGACAAATTAAGCCGACTACGACGTACTGCAATGTGTAATTATTGCTAGTGTAAACTTCGATAAAATATAAAATATATTTTTTTTAAATCTAAATCCAAATTCAGTCATATTTTTGTGAATTTTTTCATATTGCACTTAATACATAGGTACATATATTTTCTACCTAAATATTTTCTAGCTCTTAAATCTAAAGCATGTTTAACGTTCGGGTCGATATTTATCACTATATTTTTCAGTTTTCTAACTACTTAAATAGCCGCTCTAATTCTTACCAGTAAATAAATGTGACGCGATAAATTAAAAAAAAAGTGCATTTTGAAAAATTGCATAAATCGATGGGGTAAATCGAGTAAATTAAATGAGATGAGAAATTTTAAATATTGCGTTTGACCATGCCGGTGTTGCCACGTGAAAAAATTTTCTTCGATGCATTTAAATGTTTTTTAGAACGAAAAAAAATGTAAATTGTAAGTATATACCTACCTACATACATAATTATGTCAAAATATTGTTAAATTTTTGATACGCGTGTGTTTCGTCTCTAGTTATTTGAGATTAAAGATTTTGTAGATAAATAAACTTTCAAGTTGGCAGTTACAAATGACATACATATGTAATAGGTGAATTACAAGAATTGAATTATTATTGTAAAAACAGTATTAAAAATTCATTTTGTTGTTTTATGAAGGAGAAAAAAACCAATTAAAGAATACAGTGATGTAGCGGTAATTAAAATTGTTTCCGATGTAACATTGTAACTGCAGACAATTAATTAAAAAATCAAAATATTACAGAACGGCGAAGCCGTCATTTCGTGCAAATATCCCAATCATTTCCCAGAGACAGTTGCGTTTCTGTAATGAGAATTCCAGAAGTGGATAGCGATATTTTAATTAAACGCTTGACAGCATCACTGCGCACAATGTGCCGACTGAAACTCGGGATCCGATAACGTGATAACTGATAAGCTACCTACTCCAGAGATGAACTTTCTGCTTATTTGCCACAACGCATTACATTTTGAACACTTGTTTGTACACGCGATCCTTCCAACGGATGAAAGTAAATGTTTATTTTAACATTTGACACTAAACAAACCAAAAATAAAAGTACAACTTTGGGGTGTGCATTCTGTCGGCTGTTTCGACAAATATTTACATATCGTCGCATCGTCGAGATATTTCAACTGTAACGTGTGCGAAACCGTTATTTTATTATGTATGAGATAATTATACCTACCTACGTGAAAATGCAGATCGCGAAACGGTTAAAAATTACGAATGCGGTCCGCGAAACGAAAACTCTCGACTTGATCTTCAGATATGATATCCGTACATTGCGAAACTTATTTCTTGGAAAATAGTATGCAGTCTGAGCTTGACTGGAACGCTTTACTTTGGCTCGAAATTTTAATTTCTTCCAATTTAAATTCACTGTTTTAAAAAACCACTACTATTCAGTTTGAATTGTGTGCACACGTACATATGAATGATTCGATCGAATCGGAACGACGGAGATATGCACATGTGCAATTTGCACACTTTTTCGACACACGCCGGCTAGAAAGTACACTTCTTCATTTGCCAACAATAGCGGAACGCGAACATGAGTACTTTTTTTATCACCTCCTCACCCCCCCGTTTAGACGTTCTTAATAGAAAACGCACTGCGAAAACGTCTGAGACGCACATGCTATGCATAACATTTTCCTTTCGAGACTTCTGATCTGATATCGGAAGTCGATTTCAAATTTTCAGATACTGTCATCAGATTATTTATTGCCAACCAAGTCGAAAGTTTGCTACACGCACATACTACATACAAATTATTATGTACATATAATAGTTGCATTCTCTTATGAACACATCACAATTTGTAGGATCGACACAAGCAGTGGTTCAAAGGAGGTTTCTACGCTTAGGACTTGTAATTTTGAAGGAGAGCTATTTAATAGTTTACTTCTTCATTCGAAGCCCCAAATGTAATAACGACAGGCCATTTTTGTCTTTCTCACAATCTATCTAAGCAGTACGCATTTCGTAGACAAACATATTACTCGGTTATTAAACCTTTTGTATCGAAATGATAACTGTTCCACGGCTATTTTGTCATTCACGTTTCCGGAAAATGACAATTGACGCTGTTCTTTGTAAGTACTATGTACATACATACATATGTATGCGGTTTTGATTAGGTGAAGTAGCGTTTTAGCGCGTTACTTGCCAATTATTTGACGCGACAAGGTGTATCGCAACAACAGCTCGAGCAGTTGAAATTACAGCTACTACGGGCAATTATGATTATTTACGCCAAATGTAAGCGATACGTCTGCGTTTCTCAAAGTGTGGCGTAATTGCAAGAATCGGTTCTCATTTAGACATTTGGGCGATGTTCACAATGTAATAGCAACATTCCGGAATGACCAGATCAGTCGAGCTATTTTTCTACAAACAAGCACGCGAACTTATTGCAGAATAAAAAAAATTATTTTTAAAAGAATCATCAGCCTGCTGCGGAAAAACGTTTATTAAAAACAAACGACGATTTAATAGTTTAATCGCACGACGTTGATAAATTACGCCACATTTCGCATCCCGCTATTGTTAATTATATCTTTTCTCTTTTGATAGATAATAGATTTTCATTTAATTCAAATCCACAGACAATCCGTACATTCTTCTCAATTTATCAGCCCATCGTCCACTCGGTCTACCTTGCTTTCTTTCACATCCTCTCGGATACCATTCCAGTATTTCTCACGTCCATCTGCCATCCATTCTTCTCACTATGTGACCACTCCAACTTTTTTACACGTTCTGCTATATGTGCCACTTTGGTCATGCTTCTTACCCATGTATTCCTCTTACGATCTCTTCTTGTTATACCAAGCGGACATCTTTCCATGCTTCTCTGTGTGCACGTAACATTCTTGAATTCAGCATCTACGTTTCACATCCATACGTCATAACTGGCAGTACGCATTGGTCGTGTGCCTTATTTTTTAAGCGTAGCGGGATGTTGGATTTAAAAACTATGTTCATTCTTCCAAAAGCGCTCCATCCTAGTTTCATTCTTCGTAACGAATCCTAAATTGAAAACAGTATTTTTTTACTCAGAATTACGTCACTATTAAAATTTCAGTGTATATTTGAGGATAAGCGAGAAGAATGGATGGGAGATGAACTCGAGAAGTACTCGAATGGTACTCGAGAGGACGTGGAAGAAAACAAGGAAGACCAAGCGGACGAATTCAGAAGAATGTGTCGAGTTAAATGGTTGCATATTCTTCAAGACAGAGGGGAGTGGATGAGGATTTGAAAGGTCTTCATTCAGCAGTGGATGGTTAGTCAGCAACGGCTGAAAATGATGATGATTATGATGATTTAAATAATTAATAGACCAATTTACTTTTTAAAACATTTTTTCTATAATTATATTGTCTAGATTAGTTTTTATCCTAATTCATTATGTATTGTAATAAATTTATTCAACCGTTAATTTTTCAACGTGGATACACTACATAGTTATATTTTTAACGGCATTGGTTATTTTTTAGCTTTAGTTGGTAATGATTAAGGTGTTGGAACTTTAGATCGGAATTTTGTCACAATTTTATAGGATCAATCTTTTATTTTTCAGATACTCGGATACTTTTACTACAGATACTTATAGACAAACTTTGAGCATAAACGATAAGCTTCTATCGAGTACAAACTAACTATAGGATGATGAACGGCTGAAAATGATGATTTTGGGATAAAATATCAAGTATGCTAGTTGAAACCATGGCACCATTGCTACTAACAGTTTCAAATATTCCGAGCGTTCTGACTTTTTACACTCACATAATATGTGTACATATGTACATATGAAAGTTCGGTTTATTAGATTTCTACATAGTTATTTTATTTTATTTTATTTCGTTGCACATGTTCCCCCAAAACCATTCGGCCATTGATTCGGTATCGATTGATTTCGGATAAGTGTGTCTCGGGCGATGCGACACGGCTAGAATGTGGACAATCGGTTTCGTTAACCCACATTCGGTCCGTGGCCCAAGTTGAAGCACGCGCATCTTCAACGGGTTTTTGCCGTGGATTTAGACGAGCAATATCCATATCCGTGCAGACATTTTTCGGTCGAGCTGGCATATGGTCAGCGGCCAAGAAGCCGGGAAAAAAGCAATAAATTCAAAGAGACGGGAGCAACGCACGATGGTCGCCCGTGCCGCTCCATGAGCACACCAGCTCAGCATCAGACTCATGATGGACACTCAACCGGCGAATTACCACCGTTGCTAACATCTAACATCCACTATCTATCTACCTGGTGCAGGTGACCAACCATTAAAACTTGCGCAACGCACTAATCATCTGCCATCGACGACGGCACGCAATCTTTTGCCCTGAAGTGGACAGTTGAGGGCGCCTGGAAAATGGACTCAATTGCAAATTTTCATTAGGAAAAATGAAAAATTTTCACTTGTTTTGTAAATGGCGCCAGAATTGTGGGCATTTACATCATTCGTTTCATTGAAATTCAATAAAATTTCTTTAGATATTTTCATTCCAAGTCCTTTTCTTGCCCAAGTGAATGAGTGTGCCAAGCGACAGCTTAGTTGTTATAGCGTTAGTCTCTTAAGTGAAAGTTCGGGGTTCAATTTTCTCGACGATTTTCGACCTTAAGTATCGTCATTGGCAAGATCTGGACATTACTAAATCCAAATCAGTCGTCTCCTGTTAAAATTTGTCAATTTATCTAACCAACTCGTAGTTCTGAGATAGTTCAAAAAAAATTGGCCATGCATTTTAAATAAATAAATCATGGTCCGTTCCGTTTATGCCGTCCTTCCTTCTAGAAGACAATGGTTTCACAACTGGAGAGTATCTTTCCCTAGTTGCTTCACTATGCCAGACGGTAAAATGTCTGTCAAGTAGTGAAAATGCAACGCTTGATGTTTACATAGTACGTTACCTTCAGAAGAATGGTTATGCAGAGATTCCGTTTAGATGATGCAGGACGTTAGATGAAGATGTTATCTGTAAGCTACATTACTTACAATACGGGGTGTTTATGTACTCGTATGTCGTAAGTAATTTTAGACTTATGGCTTACGTTACAAGTCATAAGAATGAAATTGAAATGAAACGTTCAGTTGTATCTTTTAGCGAAAGTTTGGCAAAAATCGTCCCAGTAGATTCTTAGACCTTGAAGAGTTATTTATCATAAGCCTTTTATATGTATAGATAGATACATAGATAGATTAATAGATAGTTTAATTTGAAAATTTAAAAATCGCATAAAACGCTACGATAGTCATCTAAGGAAGAAGTTGAATTATTTTGTGGACGAGATGCGCGAATAAGCCGAGCGCGACGATTAAATTTACACTAATTGAGATGCGTTTATTTATAAGACACATTTTTTCAAAGAAAATCTAAAATTTTAGAGATTGCTGAATTGCAACGAACATAGGCTATGAACTGGAACGTTACATTTTTAATTCATCGGTGTTTACTCGATGGTAGGTGTAGAACAAAATTTTAAATAAAAATTTTTAGTGCGTGATATTAAATTAATATTGTGTACGCGAGAAAAATCGTAGAGTGCGGACATTTGAGGGTTATATGTACAGCATCAATCATTTCAAATGTGGTAATTATTCGCCATTATGTATAATGATTTTCGTTCGATACTGATTTGAGACGGAACAAAAAAAGATAGCGGTACAACTATTCCGATTTAGTAAATAGGCTACGTTTCATTTAAATTGAATGTCATTATAATCTCAATGATATTAATTATGTACTTATGATTTGCACAAGTATGTGAAAGTATACCGATTTATTGCGAATGGAAATAATTTCTCTCTTTTATTTTTTGCCAAGGAAAAATATGCAAAGTTACTAATTCATAATTAATTAATATCTGGTTAATTATATTTGTGTGTTTATCGTTCAACATCTAAGGTGAATTGCTAAACGGACTGTAAAAAATGAATAATTGATTTAGAACGTTTGCGCAACTTATAATATTATTTGGTTCTACATATATTAAACAATATTTTACCCAAATACAATTAATTTTAATGAGAAGAATATTTGAATGGAAAATTCATATTCCATTCTCTTACGCCGCTTGAATTTATTGATTTATTTATGAATTTTATTATATTTTATTTAAATGTGAAAAGTAAAACAATTCTTAAATTTGGCACCTACTAGACTTCAGCATCTGAAGGAAAGCTGTCAATTTCCACAGAACACAATGAGTCGTTAAAAGAACAATGCATAGTTTTTTGACCAGTCATGATGTTACACAATAATAACTGTCATTTGAAGTTTCCGCCCCTTTTCCCAAGTCTAAAATACCCCAACTACATAATATACCAATGGAAATTTTCATCACTTAATTTTAAGTACAGTCTATGGAGTATATGTATGTATGTATGTACATATATAGTAAATAATTCTGAATCATCGAATTTGAGGTGATTGACTTTGTCTAGAAATATATTGAATTATTTTTACGTTGTTAAAAATCTACGGGGAGCAGAAAAAGGTAACAGCTTAGGTTGGAATATATATGTATGTAAAACTTAAGCATGGTAATTTTCACTTATTATAATAAATTGCAATATTATACAATTAAATCATCCACTGTGTCTTCGACGAAGGTAATTGTATTCAAATTTAGTTCAAGCTTGAAATATACGAATATTCGTTTGACGCGTGCGTATGTGTGTGATAATAACTGGAGCGCGAAACCGAGATGATATTTCATTATCGTGCAGATTTTTCCAAAATTAATTGGAAGCACTCATAATTCATAACTTAATGCTTCACGAAGATCGCCATATACTTTCAAAGAGTTTAACGATTCATGAAATTAATCCGACGCAATTAGTGCACATGCGCGTAGATAACATCCAATGCGCAGTATGAATCGTAGACATATTGTCTTCTTTAGCAATTTTGCAATCAAGTGTGCGTGTCAAATATTACAAAAACGGTCCTAGAAGTCATGATATGGATACAACTCAGATGATCTATTAATATTCGTAAAGCGTTTTGTATTGAGGTAAAGTATGTATACCGTATAATATTATGCAAGCAAACGAAAAGGCAAGAAAGTATTACATTTTTTAATCACATTGAAGTTGACCAGTACTCTGCGAGAGAGAAGTGAAAGGGTTATAAAAAAAAGTATGAGGAGTTATGATGCTTTCTAATTGCCATGAAAAGCGAAAGAAATATTTCTAGTTTTTAAAGACTAGAGGAAATTGATGATAGATCCTTCTGGGATTTTAGTGGTTAGCTAAAAGAAGCTTGATGAAAGTAGTCCGATCTTTATTCAACTAACAACTGTTTTACATTAGAACGGTGTGCTGTAGTTTCCATCAAGATATGGGATGATTGAGGACCAAAATGTATAATGAATGAAGCAGCTGAATCTAGAAGAAAGAGATGCAAACCGTGTCGTTTTAACCCACTTACTACGACACCATGTTATTCGTACGACTGAGCATGCCACAATGTTACAGACAAAACCGAAAATAATTTTTTTTTCGGAATTATTCACACAACTGATTAATTATAAGAACCAAATTATTGAGTTGATGTCACGGATGAAAAGGTGTGGTTGGGTATCATTAATTTTGTCATCCATTAAAATATCTATATTTTTTTATAATATGAATTTTATTCTATCTACTTTGATAATAAGCAATGATAATAATTTTAATAGTATAACAATATGTACATTGCATCTACTTGAATTGTTTAAAAGTCGTCATCACTTAATATATCTTGTAAACCACCGTTGGGCTTTGCAGAAGGTGCTCTCTTGTTCAAAGAATGATTGGAACCCAAGGGGCCCTGACTTTTATTCCCCATTCCAGACCTACTGATGCTTCCGTTGGATGTGTTTCCTGCACCGTTGCCGATGATCAGTTCACTTTCATCAGAACTGCCCAAAGATCCAAGGTCATCCGATTCTCCTGTGATTTTTTTATAAACTTAGTAAATATTTTAAGTGGTAACCGGACAAAAGAGAACAAGACAAAACAGAACGCGACAAAAGAGAACAAGACAAAACAGAACGCGACAAAAGAGAACAGGACAAAACAGAAAAGCGATAAAGAGAACAGTGACAAAACAGAACAGTGGAAAAATAAAATATTTATTTTTGTCGAATCTATTTATTAATCACATACATATAAAAGAAAATATTATAAAAATATATAAATATACAATATGTATAACAAAACGATGACAAAACAAAACAGTGAAAAAAATTTTTTTTTTTTCGTATGTATCTCGATATGTCGTATCTATTTATTAATTAAATACATATAAAACAAAATATAAAAAAATTTATAAAAATATATAAATATATAAAAGTGCCCTGATAAATTTGTCACATCTACCACCGTCCGATACCCTCGACAGGATGCTTTTATATATATTTTTTATAATTTTTTTTATATTTTGTTTTATATGTATTTAATTAATAAATAGATACGACAAGATCGAGATAGGTACATACGAAAAAAAAAAATTTTTTTCCACTGTTTTGTTTTGTCATCGTTTTGTTATACATATTGTATATTTTATAATATTTATAATATTTTCTTTTCTTTTATGTGATTGATTAAAAAGATTCGAAAAATAAATATTTTATTTTTCCACTGTTCTGTTTTGTCACTGTTCTCTTTATCGCTTTTCTGTTTTGTCCTGTTCTCTTTATCGCTTGTCTGTTTTGTCCTGTTCTCTTTTGTCGCGTTCTGTTTTGTCTTGTTCTCTTTTGTCATGGAACCATTTTAAGTAAATACATGCATATGTGATGTTTATGAAATAAAACAATACCCATGTCTAAAGCTTTGAAGTCTTCTTCGTCTAAATTATCACCTAGTAAATCGTCATCGTCACCCAACGAATCGTCTAAAGAGAATTCATCATCTTTGTTACCCATCATACTGCCAAATATTTTTGGCTGTTCTCCTCGTGCGTTACCAGCTAACACAAAAAAAGATAAATTTTTTAAAATGATAAATTTGCAGCAAAGACATATGTATTTATGCAAGGTGTTTAATTTAATCAATACCTGCAGTTCTTACTCGAAGTCTTGTTCTTGGTCTTGTCGTCGGTCGTTTGTCGACTTCTTTTCGTGGACTTTCATCATATTGAAAATCATCTAAGAAAAAATGTCATCAATAAGTAATACATATGCACAAATTGGCAGTTAAGATAAAATTTCTAACAAAATCTCAATATACCGGTATCGCTCATATTGACAAATATATCTTCAGATTCATATTTTTGTATTAACTTTTTAGCTGCATTTCGCCTTTCTTCAGCAACCTGATTATTTCAAAACATTTGTATATAGTAAAATTCCTGAAAATTTTTTTTTTATTGAAATATAATATACAAAAACCTCAGCTTCAGCTGCTTCCAAAGTGCTCAACTGCTGCTTTAAAGCTTCTATGCACCGCAATTTGAGAACATAATCATCATAGAGCTTTTCCAATTCAACTTCTAGAGAGTTAAATTCAGCTTGGTATGCGGGTCTAAAATTAATCATCATTTTATATTACAGACTGCGATATTAATCGGTATTGCAGCAATGACCGTTTATGGGCTATTGATGGTGATGATGATGACTATGATGTGGTTGAAGATTCACATCGTGAAGGTGTATTAACTACGGTTATTCTTAGAAAAAATTACTTTATTTTTTGCATTGCCTGAAGACGTTTTTCACAACGTTCAAATTCAGCTTTCTTTTTTTGAATTTTACTATCAAGAGATGCCTCACTTGCAGCAATGTTATCAATTTGATCACGAACTGCTGCCAAATCACGTTCTAAAGCTGCAACTGCTCGTTCTACGGCTCCATCCACGGTGGACATATCTAGGGGTCGACTTATTGATTGTTCCCTTATTTCCTTTGACGAATATATAAAAGAAAATGTTAAAAAGAACTCATGTTTCATAAAAAATAAGATAAGATAGGAGCAATATCTTGTTGTTGAATACAATGGCCTGCCAGAAGATCTCAGAAATATAAACAAAATTGATAAATTCCTGGCAGCCTTAAAACAGCACCTCTGTATATGTACGTGCTGCCCTAATAGATAATTAAGTTTATTTTAGCTTTAAGTTACTGTTTGTTTGTAATTAGCTTCTTAAGTTATCCTAAATAAATAAAATAAAATAAACCAACCTTATAATCAACTTCTTTGCCTAACAAGTCATAAATCAAAGCACCATTAGATGTAATCACAGTAGCTAATTGTCTAGCATGTTTCAATTCACCAATCTGTAATGCATCACTAAATCAATTTGACTTTCATTACATTAAATATTATCATTGTACAAAATTAACCTTAGAAGATATGTCAAATTGATAACTAGGATCCTCTGCATCCTCGGCTTCTTCGCCGTCAGTTTTTGCAATATTAAGTGCATCGTATAAAATTGTAGTAATTTTTAACAATTCTCTTACAGCATAACCATCAGCTCCGTATAGTTTTTTAGTATTAAGTTTAAGATTCGCTTTGGTAGCCTAAATAAAATTTATAATTTTGATGACTTGAGATTTTATTTTCATAACTACTACGTATTTTATATAAAATCACCATAAATTGAGCAGCTGAGCGAATTATAGAAATTCTTTCCTCAATTGTATTTACTCCACCGTCAAGTATTGCTTCAGGATCAAAACGTTCAACTAACCATGCCAATAGAGCGGCCACAAGAGGAAAATTTGGCTGGCGAAAACTTTCCAGAGAAATATTATCCGGATAACCTAATGCCCTCAAATGTTCTGCAAAATCTAAAAAAGTACTTTAATTTGACAAATTTCCTAAATACCCAAGTACTGCTTTGTTTCAATTCTAAAAGAAAATCCATCCATGTAAATCGATGTCAACATGACTAAGTTAATTCAATGTCACCTTGAGATTTTTACACCACAAATATATTAAATATACATTATTATACATTGACGTATCATAAAAATTCATAATATTATTATTATAATAACTACTCACTTCTCAAATCTCTAAAAGACATTTTAAATTGAAATATCACTTAACACAATTCCATCAGTTTGTTGTGACAGTTATGTTACTGTGACAACTGGTAACTAACTTTGCAACGAATACTGAGATCTAAATTTGCATTTATCTTATGCTTACGTTATTGGTTTATTAAATTAAATCAATTAATTTAATTACGTGTACAATAAGTGTATATTTACTTCAGGGATACATACAAATTTGATACAACTATAAAAACTACATATTTACAAACTTGTTGCCCATTATATGTATGTTTAATCAATATTGCACATTATCAAAATTAATAATCTAGGAAATTATCGATTTCTGAAATTTGTAACGAGATGTTTTGGATATACAATTAATTTAAATATCAAACTACTATTTATTGCATTATATGTATTTTATTACAATTACATCATTATATCGATTACATTAACATGTAAATACATACATCACAATATGCTTGAAGTCAAGCAATATGAGTTACTAGTAATAAAAAAAAACAACAACAATTACGTGAATGTTTTACACATTTCGATTGAAATTGACAGTATCTATATATATCTGTATTTCAAAGATAATAACTGTAATGTTGTAAGGTTACAACGTTTAACATTGAATATCATTCAATTGGTTGTAACATCTATTGGAAATATCATAAATCGCTTATAGTTGGTGGTTGGCGAGCAGCTCGCTTCAGAGACGCTTCTCGCTTTTCATATAATCGTACTCTTGCGGCTTTTTCAGCTCTAAAAATGAATCATTTAATTAGTATCAGCATCAAAATCGTGCGATTTAATATTTTGCAATAGCATTACCTTCTTCTCATAATTTCAGGTGTTTCGGGGGCCATCTGTGACGGAGGTTCGTCGGCTTTTCTTATTAGATCTCGTAGTTTTCTCATACAATCGGCCAAGTTCAATTGTTGCGATCTCGTCAGTTCAGATCGAACAATCAAAAATCCATCATTTGTTAACGCATTCCAATGCTGAATAAAATAATACATTCAATTCTTATTTTTTAAACATATACCATATGCAAGTAATTAAATCCCGTACTATTTTGGTTAATTTTTCACGAATGGAAGCATCCAGCCAATCTGCATCGGCGATTTTGAATCTTAAATCTACTTTAGTGTTGACTCTGTTGACGTTTTGACCACCAGGTCCGGAACTGCAACTGTAAGTTATTTGCATTCTGTTCATTGGTATGTGTCCGGAAAACTTTTCGTTCTTCGGAGGAATCTGAAACATATGAATTTGGAAGGTTATTAAATGCCGAGTATTTTAAATTTCAATAGATTGACTAGTATAAGATATACATATGTTGAATGAATTGAATTGGATGAATGTAAATGAAACCTTAAAAATGTGCACGTTAGTATATATTTTTAAATTAGATAAGAATTTATTACAAAGATATTTCAATAAGTATTTAATAAGGGGATATAATATAGTCATAAGAATAAGTTAATCGCTAAGAATTTAAAATTAAGTAGACCCAGGAGAAGTATCTTGTACAGGGGTGTTGTTGAATACAATGGACTGCCAGAAGATCTCAGAAATATAAACAAAATTGATAGATTCCTGGTAGCCTTAAAACAGCACCTCTGTATAAAGTGTAAATAGATAATTAAGTTTATTTTGTAATTTTAGCTTTAAGTTACTGTTTGTTTGTAATTAGCTTCTTAAGCTATCTTAAATAAACAAGTTTTATTTTATGAGGCGTTGAGTACAAAAATTCATAAGCCGTTTTCATAATCAAACACCACAATTGAACAAATACTGAAATCTTTTATTTCTTCTCTGTGCCAAGAATGTGTCATATTCATTCATCATAATTTAACTGTTTCATAATCTGTGGAAAGAATTAGAATTATTGAAGCTCGTCGTCGATAATTCTTAATAACTTTTAATTTACTAAAGCTTCATTCAGCCAAAGCAATTTCAACAATGAACGTTAGGAATATTTTCAGTACAATGTCTACATATATTTGGAAAAACTTTCCCGAGATCACTTTCAACAAGATATTGTACATAGTACATATATCCACTTGGTACATATCTTCTTTAAAGTTACTGTTTGTTTGTAATTAGCTTTTTAAGCTATCTTAAATAAATAAAATGTGTCTCAAAACCAATTGTCAAACATAACCTATGTAAAATTCGGCAATTGGTTTTTAGCGTCAAAGTTTGATATATTACTTACAAAACTAGGTGTAGTTAATTTTGTGGAAGAGCCTGGATAAAGTTTATCCAATGACAGGCTACTTTTGTATGAAGATGATCTGAATAATATTGGTGTTCGCGAGAGCAAAATGACTGGACTAAGTAAATTTTTGACAATAGGCAGTAAGATGCCGTTCATTTTGATAGATTTGTTGAAAAATCTTGTCAAAATCACACAAACAAAGGCAGCTAGTGTCAGAATATGTTGGATAACCTCAACACGCCGCTTTTGACAGATAGCCCTATAAAATTTATACGAACATAGCGCAGTATTTATCGACCATGTCAGAGTGTAATATTTATATTTTTATAATTCAAAAAAATTAAGTTAATCGCATAGAAATAAAATTGTAGGAATTCTTTACTTCAGCTCCTGCATTATTCCTAGTGGCAACATTTTTGCAATATCCATAAACGCAGTGGAGGTGAGAACACTCTTAAATACCCGCGCACTCTCTTGTGCAATAGCTTTCTTTCATATCCTCACCCACATAAACTTCTTCTCAGCTTATAACATCTATGTACTTATAATTATTGTAACAACATTAAAAATAAATATGTACTTAAATAAACTGCAAAACAAACTTCAATTAAACACAGCAATAATGTCTATAAAATGATAAATATTTTTATTTTTATGAAACTATATGACCTAATGACTTAAGCAAATTAATATCAAATTTCAAAAGTTTTTGATGGGGTAATCCTTATCATAATATGTACTTATGCATATTTAAATTTCTATAACTTAAAATAACCTAAAATTTGATCTATTCACTGTTTTAAAAATATTTTTATTGTTTGAAATACTACCTGACTATGTTAACAAGATATAAATATGTGAAATGGAAATTAAAGCTGAATTCGAGAATGTTACGTAAGACCCACTGCACACATAGAAGCATGGAAAGATGTATGCTTGGTATAACAAGAAGAGATCGTAAGAGGAATACATGGGTAAGAAGCATGACCAAAGGCAGATATAGCGGAACATATGAAAAAGTTGAAGTGGACACAGCGAAAAATATGTACTGGAATGGTATTCGAGAGGATGTGAAAGAAAGCAAGGTAGACCAAGTGGATGATGGGCTGATGATTTGAGAAGAATGTGTGGAGTCAAGTGGATGCAGATTGCCCGAGATAGACAGGAATGGAAGAGGATTGGTGAGGCCATCATCCAGCAGTGGATGGTGAACGGCTGAAAATGATGACGATGTTCATTCTTCATTGATATACTTACCGACTTGCGTATATTTTATTTGAAAAAGTCAAAATTTTGCAGGTAGTAACTTTTATTGTTCATTTAATAAAAAAAATATTAATAAATTTAATGAAATTAGTTGAAAAATTAATTAAGTAAGGTCACAATTGAAGTGTGGTTTATATGTATGTCTATTTTGTTCTATAGGTATAAAGCTTTAAAATTGTTCTTGATATTTTTAGCAAAGGAGTTCTTATTTTATAACAAATTTTTAATCTTATGAATATACTTTACTTAAAAATTTGTGATAGTAAAATTAACCATTTTTAAAATTATCTTAAATGTACATTTATTTTTAACTTTGAATTATTACATAGTTTAGGTATATAATACATTTATATATTAAAATTTATACACGTAAATGTTCTATTATCATAATCTTAATACAATATAATACAAACAACATACATAATTTAACCGAAACTATTGAATAATCTTTAATATCTATTGATATGGCTTCCGCTACTATTTGTGTCAAAACCGGACGAGTCTGCCTTATCTCTGTGTCCTGATTTCGATGACTTGTGATTCATCGGTTCCACATGTCTATTCTCGTTGCAAGCGTTTATAAACTGTTCAGCTATTGTTCTAAAACAATAAAAATAAAAATCAATATCGTTTGACTCAATAAATCACATCGAGTTAAAACATAATAGTTACACATGCATACCTATCTAATCCTGTGTATGTTCTGATAACATCAGCATCCGAGACGACCAGCTTTGATTTGTTTTTTGACTTTTTCACCTTCTGTTCTCGTCGAGATGGCTTGTCCTCCGAGGACGATTTCCTTTGACGATATATCCTCTCGAGCGATCTTGTAAGCTGGTTACTTCTTCGACGCTCTTGATTGCTCGGCGTCGAAGAACTTGCATAGCGTTTGCGTTTAACGCGAACCTGAAAACACAATGAAAAAAATGTCATGTTTTGCCATTCACACAAATAACTCTCATTGACGTGAACTTGTTATGACATTCTTGCATCATTCCATGAATTACTATTTCTTCGCGATACCACACATTACATTGCACTGCAAATTATATTTTTCTAAAACCCAGATAGATGGAGAATATTACGCTGCAGGTACATTACAGTGTTGCAAGTTTTCAGAATGATAGTAGATATACTAAAGTCTCACGTAGAATTTATTGTGAAATTCAAACGTGAGATCAAACAGTTCATCTGCGTACCACTAATAATTATTTACTTATTCGGTTCGCGATGCTTTGGAGCACTTGTCCTCCATGTCGATTACTTGTTGTGTGACAAATAAGAAACGTTTATTCAGTGACTAGTGAGCAATAAAATCAACTATTGAACGGTAGTAAATTCAGCAAATCCGTTCAGTATTCAGGCGACATCTTCAACGCGGACGTTTACGGTATTTCTTAATGTTTCACAATGTATTTCCATTGGCGTTTGAGGAAAATGGGTCTCTTTTTGTATGGGTGAAAGTCAGCTATGCGAAAACCTTTGCGGTTGAATAGATAAATGCTTTGAAGTGCTGCCTTGTTTTGATTGCATTCATTCAGTTGAAGTATTGGAACTATGTCTACATAAGAAAGAGATACTTTTTAATTAATGTATTACCATATCGTTTGCGGAAAACGGTGCATATACTGGAGGGTAAAGCATATGTGGGGGTGGAGGAGCCATGGGGCGAGTCAGAGGACGAGCATGGGGTCCTGCTGGCACCATAGGAAGAGTGGCATAACCCAATCTAGAAGCAGCTATTGGAACCATAGGCATAGGAATAGGCCTCGTCAACTGAAATAACAAAAAAATACAGATAAATACACGTTGGCTTAGACAGTGTTCATAAGGATACTTCAGATTGTATTATAGTTAGTGTAGATTTGGCTAATCTTTAGAAACAGCATATACATAGATAAAATGATCACTATTATACATTTATAAAAAAGCCTGTGCTGTACGCTGTGGCCCCTGTGGGCAACTGCAACGAATTCTGGTATAAAACAGTGGTTGCAAGGTTTGTACCACCTTTCTTTAAATGCATAGAAGTCGATCTACACGATTGTATTATATAAAGGTTGACTTTTTGTTGTTTCTAAAGATTGGCTACCTTGTGGCAATACTTCGACAGTAATAGAATGTTGCAAATTGTTGGGAGCATTGTCGTGGAACATCTTCGTTTGAATACGCGTCTTTTTGTGACGCCCATTAATCAAATGTTACGCCACGTCGAGTCGTAATCCGAAATTGGTCATGATACTATTTAAATTCTAGTGGAACGTATATCGCAATTGCGGTTAATTTTAATCGATTAGTTCAACCATTCGCGATTCTTTTCATTTGTTCACTTTCGTTTCTACGCACGACACTATTCACAAAATTTTGCACTTATGTACATGTACATACATATGTATGTATATTCAAATGAAACGCAAAACCTTATCTATGTTTATACATATGTATGTATACAATAATAATTTAAGTATTTTTCTCGTATAATTCGATTCATCCCTATCATTATAGGTAGCCGAGTGTCGAGTTCGAAGAATTTCCCTATTATACTTGGGTCTTCGCATATATAAACGAGCATTCCATAACATTGCAATAATACACTATGTACGTACATACATATGTACATATGTACACATGTACATATGTATGTATGTACATGTACATAGAGTAGATACGTTGATTGAATCGCTCGCTTTAGCCACGTTCGCTCTAATAGCTATGAATTTGTACAGCGAGAAACGTGTAAGACGTATCTCATAAAGAAAATTGGATCAGAGCATCTCGCAGTTTTCGTTGATGACTCACATTTGATGTTCAAACGTCGAAAAGACATTACATACATTTTCTTTTGATTTTCTTTTGAATGAAAATAGTTGCGCGCGCCACAGTTTAATTGGCAAGACTCAGCAGTGCCTCAACCGTGTAGATGTGAAGATAAATACATTTGAATTAAAACGCACAACAGTTGCAATTATTCGTTACAACTGCTCGTTATGACTTCTTACGCCATTTTCTTCAGATAATCACTTTAGACGTTTATTGTGGTCTATTTACACTAACGAACTCTAGCATCGGCAGTCCTTTATGATATTTTCCCGACTTTAAAATGTTTTCTATTGTAACATTGTAATACAGATATACCCGCGACAATTTGTATAATTAAATTTATACACTTTTTTGCATTGAACAATATGTGTAGTTCTTGCGAATCATTAATCAAACACATTGTTTCGTTTCTTCATTCGTCCCTCATTGTTGCCGTTGGTGTTAACTGGGTTAATACTTATTTAATTGGCCGCATATTAAGTATTTCCGAATTAAAATTTTGTCACACAAAACTACCGGGTATAAATTTTTACGCATACGTTGTTCGACAATGAGTTTTTTTTTTTAAGTGGTACGAGGCGAAGAATAATATTCTTCAAGTAGTTCAACGACACAATCATCGTAAAAACTTGATCTTCTGTTCAACTGCAAACGTTTCACCATTCAGAGAGGATAACATCATCGATCACGGTATTTGTGATCTAATTCTATCGCCAATAGTAGACCGTTGAATATGTGCTGCACACATAAACGTAAAGTCAATTCAATAAAACGGTCTTAATTGCGAGTTTTCAGTGAATAGGCGGTGACTAAAATTAGCGTTTAGAATTTCACACAGAATAAAGTATGCTAATAGCGTTCGGTAGATCTCATGTTTGTTTCATCGAGTGTTAAAAACCAAAAACGTGCACAGAATTGACGTTGATTGTTTATAACAGAATTAGCAGAGTATTCGAGATTAGATAAGTCAACATGTTTCGAATGCGATATTTATTCGACCTTAATTATAAAAAAATTCAACTTTTTATTAATCTTAAGCATTTTTTGATACTTTTATAATCGGCTTACCATAAAAAAAAAAAAAAATGCAAAAGGTAATTTTAATTATTCTTCTTTTGGAGGTAGCGTACTTGATATCAAATGTCACCTTTTTACTTTTTGACAAACATTTTACAGTCTATCATAGTGAAGCAACTAAGGGAAGATACTCTCCAGTGGTTTCCCATTGCTCTCTTGAGGGGAGGAAGGAAAGAAGGAACGGACAACGATTTGGTAGGAATTTGGAAGGAATTTGTTTCTATGGTGCCAATTTTATGGAACCGTCTCACAATTAAGTTAGATAAATTGGCAAATTCTAACATGTGATACCTACTAAAGACACAGGAGATTTACTAAAATCCAAATCTTGCCATTGACGATATAATTAAGGTCGAAAAAACATTCGACACACTGGGATTGAACGCCGGACCTTCACTCAAAAGACAAACGCTCTAACCACTGAGCTAACGGCTGGCTATAATATTTGAATAATATTGATTATAATCATTTGTCTCAATCTTTTCTGTCTCCTTCAATATTTTACAACTTAAATTTATCTGAAATATCAATAGCAAAGGAATACAGTCGATATTTTTATACATACAATTGAATTAAGAAGAATTTCAATCTACGGAATAATATACCCATACATGAAGTCTGCCGGTCTGTTTGTCCGTAAAGAACGTCCGACACACTTAATTCAATAACATTCAACGATAAACACCCGCCAATCGTCAACGGGCAATGATTTTTATTTGCGTAAAACATTACACCGTTCAAAAATCTCCAATTTAACGCGATTCAACACAGATCGAATGAACCTTTCCAGGCTATCCGTACTTCCGGTGTTTTCCGTAGACAAAAATATCGGCGATTCGAAACGCACGACCACCACACGATAATGTACAGCCTTTTTTTTTCTGCACCACGAATTCCGATCGACAAAAATTCCAGTTTGGAACACCATGTCAAAACGATAGACACACACACACGTTCAAAACAGTCATTCATTATACATATGTGTATCAGTATTGTTGTCGCAGATAAGAGCAGACAACAGGAACGATTAAAGGTCAAATTGCTGCCATTTTAAGCAAGTCTCAACTTCGTGATCGTGCACGCGGAACTCGCAGGTTGATGAAGAAACACAACTCCTCGTTGGTATGTAAGCATAAGTATACCTTCTAGGCTCTAGGATCATTTTGTACCTGTGTACGCGTTGTCGAGGTATGCCGCAACGAGGTGCCTATTACAGTTCGCGATGATATAATGAATTAAAGTCATCGCCAGGTGATCATTGTGATCGGCTTCGTGCTTTCTTCTCGCATAGTTTCACGCTCGACACCTGTATACCATAATAAATAATATACGGTGACGATAAACTCCAGAATGGTTACTCAATTTTATTATTGCCAGCCAAGTTCGATCACCTCGCGGTTGCGTGATTACGATTCAAATTAAGTGCGTCAATGATTATTTATCGGATGCGTCGATAATTTAGAAAGCTTTCGCGACTCGTTGCCGTTTTTGAAACGGTGTTATGTGATTTTTCAATACAATCCAACAACAGTATATAATGGTCAATTTATCAAAATTTTATTCTCATATGGTACTATGTACGTAGCATAATTTATCAAAAATGTTAAACAATGATTTTTACACGTCGTTTTAATTTTTACGGTACACTTTGCAGTATTGCAATACTTTGAAGTAATCTATTATATTTTATACATGAAAATCATATTCGAAGCAAAATTGTTTCGAAGGTCGTTCGATCGAATAGCATTGTTATAAAATGCACAAATGTAATGAATACGTGTAGTGAAAGGAGAGGACTATCTTTATATGTATATTTGAGGTCATCCACTCGTACTCCAAGGAGTACCAGATAAATTACCGAGATCAAAATCATCTTCAAAGTCACACAGGTGAAAATTGAGTAATGATCATATCGTAATAAATATTGCTATGCACATTGATAAATTTGCAGTGGTAATTAGTTTTCATTGATAACTTTGGACGAATTTCATTCAGCTCTATGTATATTTTAGCATAACTAATTTTATTTTTTTGCAGTTGGGTTTCGCGCTCAACCACTCGTTGAAGTCATAAATGTATGGGGGAAAATTTATAACCGAAAAATAAGTTTGATTACGATTGACGAACAATAAAATAATACCATAAAATACTCGTATAACTATATACTTTATACTTCATACTTTATATCGGATTTTTTTTTATTTCACAGCAAGTGTGCAAAATAACATTAGGAAAGTGTTATTAAAACAAAGAACCAGCTTTTCTTTCCATTTGCATATGAAAATGTATTATAATAGAGTGCTAGAATGGAAATGTACAATTGAAACTGGAATAGAGACGCAATCGTCACGATGATCAGGATAAAAGCTTCTCGAGCTTACCGCTTATTTATTTCCATTTCACTTTTACTCATTAAACTGAATTAATTGCTGAATATTTTTGAATACATTTAAATGGCATGACATATTAAAAAAAACTCGATATTTACGCATGTGTGCTGACTTTGCATCGATTTATTGTATGCAAAATCTACGAGAATAAACCACCACGCGAATGTATACGAAGCAGTATTATGCAAGTTGTTCTACATTTGATATTTTTCACCGACAAAAAAGCCCATTAGCGGTGTGCATGTCTTGCAGAAAGACATGTTTTTGCCGGCCTTTTTATAAAATGAACTATTGCACGGCAATTTGAAAATAGCCGGGGCATTTCGATGAAGTCTCGCCGACCAGAATACCTAAGTGGGTATAATCGTAACAAAACGCTCATGCCTGTGCATTTGCGCCGCGTACTATTACAACTCCACGGAAGTGGATCATTTTCGTGTAAATGCGATTGAAATTGAAGTGAAAAAAAAAAGAAAAACATAATAATAATAATATAGCGCCAAATCATGTTTCTTTCGCTGACGGATCGTTCTCGTGCTCGCTCAGTTATATATACATATTTGCATAGAAATGATGTGAAGTAAATATCTGTATGCAAAGGAACGTTTTCACGTATTTGTTTAGCGTTATGTGGAAAATAATGTGTTTAAATTCATCGTTTGCGTTAATTGTGCTGTAATTAATTTTTAAAATAAATTATTTTGTTTCATTGTTTTTTTAAACCCAATAATTTCCCAGTTGCCTATTGATAACTTTGAATGTAATAAATTCACTCACTGCATCATCTGTATGATATCTATATCACACACTTTCAGATCTTTAGCTTTTTATTGCAAGAAAATTTCTTTCTACTTTGATAAATCGATTTTTATAAAACGTACACATTTGGCGTGACTTGTGTTCTTTTGATTGATTGGTTAAAAATTATTTCATTAAAATTGTCTACATTACGAAACTCACAATATCTAAATCATGCATCTGCAGGTAATTTAATTTACACCAAAAATATATGAAAATCATAAACAGCAGCGTAATCGCCATATCGATCATTAATTATAATTTATGTATAATATTTTATGAAAATATCGTGTGTGTGTGTGTTTACAAAAGTCATTGATTACAATCTCACGTATCGATCGTTTGAGAGTGCTTTTGGCGGAAATAATGGTCGTTTGATTTTTATTTTGATTCATTATTGTTTTCGCAACAACGCGTGACCGGTTTACCCGTAGTGTTATTAAAAAAAAAAAAAATCATCGTGGCTTGCCGTACGATCAATTTAACCAAAAATAAATCAAGGAAACATTTTTGATATTTAAAAATAAAATATATCACGCAATACGCTAATTTGTCATTAGTTCATATACAGAAATAAATGTGATGTATTTATATGTTGACGTTAATTGAATTGCTATCCTGCTGAGTTCAATTAATACAATATATAACTAACAATATGCAGTTAGTTTATATGTGGAATATTATATTACATTGATTGTACAAATAACTTTCAATTTATAGCAGGTTCAAATTGTTTCAAATGGATCTTAGAGCGTAATCATAATTCATTTATGTTTAAATGAGCATAACAAATTACACATCAGAATGTCTACGTGACTTTGACAGGGACAATTTTAGTGCGTATAATATAGTCTTGTAAACGTTTTGTATTGTATTTTGACACCAAACACCGATATAAAATGGGACACCGAGATGAAAAATTGTAGTAATCTACAATAAGAAGTTATTGTGCAAAATGAATTGCGGTTCAGATCATTTTCGTATGAATAGCGCGTAAAAAAAAACCCGTCTCAATTTCGCAACAACGTCGTCAAAATCGTGGTTAGCGAAGACTTGGGGAAAAAATGGCGTAAAAAATCACGAAAATATCTGTTGTTTTTTTCGTAAATGAATGCAAATATTTTCAATGCAAAAAAGATATATGTTTTGACCTTTATAGCGCGTCACGAATTCGTCTCAATTTATTTTTACGATTTAAGCACTTGCAACGCAATACTCGTAAATAGTGTCGTTAAACGCAAACTTATCACATTGCTTTTATTGGGATTTGATGAAATGCTATTTTTTTTTAACTTTTAATATATAACGGTAACATCCTCCGGTAACGTTTGAAAGTTGTGAATCACTTTTTAGTCTGACGGACATCAAGGACAAACTTTTTGCACACATTGTATGTCAAACTGACGTAATTGAATTTACAGGTAAATATTTAATATTTTTACTTTATTCATATACGTAGTGCAGATACAGTATTTTTTTTTTATTATTATTTTCATCACGGTGAGCGTGTGCCATTTAAATCTATTAACACTTAGTTTGTTGCTAAGAATTGACAATTCAAAATTGTTACATGCGTACATTATAAGTAAAGATTTCTATTACATTATAAGATTTTTTTGAATGCAGTTTTATGTACATATATAGGTAATACTTCTTCTTGAAAGAGACTTGGTACTTATTCATTTTTTATTTACCTTATCCTACTCGGACAAAGTTCGAAGTCGTGATTTTGACTGATTTTTTAAACGATAGATTCAGTGGTTTGTCGTTGCCTTCTGAAAGGGAAATAAAGATACAGTGAATCGGTCGATAGGAACACTACTATGCGGTGCAAATTGTATATGGAATCATCTCAACGACTAAGTCAGATAAATTTGGCAAAGCTGACAGGAGATGGCCTATCTGGATCCATTCGAATTTTTCTAGCAGCTATTGCACTATACGAAACCTTTGAAAATATCAAATAAATCATCGAACCGTGAACCTTTCAGTTCATTATACCAATTCTCTACTACATAGTTTAGCTCCGATATTTTCCCGAAAGCAATGCACAACCACCGAAATACTACCATCCAAGCAATACTAATTTCAGTTTAACCATCGAAAATCATCAGTACACCAATTGCTAGTATCGAGACCATGACTGAATTGCAGTCACCAAAACACCTAGCAATAGCTTTAGATGCAGCTCATCGTCTAGTGTTGCATTGTGGTATTGCGGTATCTCGCGAGGCGTGATGATGCCCATCCATTATTCATCGTATAGGTGTGGTATGCGTTTTGTTTACCTGTTGTGCCACCTTCTCTGGTTTGATGCCTTCGAGCTGTTTTCGCGGTCCATGTTCCACTTCTTAAAGGTCAGCCGTTCGCTTGCTTAGGCGGTTAAGTGGTAGCCGCAAGTGCGCTTACACTTTCCGCGATAAGCAATGTTTGCTTATCATATCATAATTATCTGATAAGTAAATATATGCACAAAAAAATCGTCGTGTAAATTTCAATACACACAATCCGAACGCGTTGATGCAATTGCATTATTATATTTTCTCAAACGAATACAATTTGCGAGTGAAACTGCCTAATACGATGTACGAGCCAGATAAACGTTTTGAAATGAAACGTCATGTGAAAAAATCTACGCTTTGGGACTTTGTCTCCCTGTCAATTGTGCAACAGTCAAATCAAACTTTCTTTTATGTTTATCCAGTGATATGAAAATCGCACGAACTCAGTCTACAAGGCTAAATTGAATTTGATGGTCAATTTTGACGAGTCAATTCAGGTGATACGATCATTTCTATTACGATCGGTGCAAAAACAAACATGAAAAATTGCATTTATGTTTGTGAAGCGTGATATAATAACTAAGAGCGATCAAGTCAATATTTAGATTTGATTTGGACCATTCACTTTTGTCGCACTAAAAACCCATTTCTGTCAACTGAATGACGATAATAGTAAATTGCAGGTGCAATTTGCAGGGTGTGGCGTAAGTTGCGTCAAAAGTCAATTAGCGCACCGTCGCATCGTTGCAAAAAGGAAATAGCATTACATTAACATGGAATAGACACGTCTGAATTATTGTACACGATTACGCGATGCTTTATATTCGGAATCGACTTATGTTATAGTTGATTCGACTTGAGGCCGTCAGACCAATTTTCGACGGCCTTCTCATTCTGGCCATAGTTGGTTACACTTACGATAATAAAAAAATTACGTTAAGATATGGCATAACTCAATAATTCGAATTGGAACGTTGTGCTATTATTAGTGGTTTGTAGATTGAATGGCACTGAAATTTATGCGCATTTTATTTCGGCGTTAAAAAAAGAGATTTCGTAAAGGCCAAGCATAGGTTGCCTATTGCGGTTGGAATTTGAAGGGTTTACTAACGACGGCCGTACATTTTCATCGAGTTTGAATTAAGATGAAAGCCCGCTGTCATCACAGAAGATAGCCAGTCGTTTATGGCCATCAATCCAAAACCAGTCTGTTGACTTTCTCGCAGGCCAATGGACACGTTTGTCCCAGTACTACAAACGGGAGAGAATTGGCATTGGCATCAAAACCGATCGCACTTTACACGACAAAACGGTCACATTACAATTTAGTAAACACCAAACAGTGCTAAATTAAAACGTTTAATGGTAAAGTTCTACAGTAAAAATTTTCCACTTATGTAGGTTCGCTTTGATTAGTCGACAGTGGTATACTTTTGTACTAAGAATTTTAATGCAGGTTAATAGCAGTGTGCATTGCGTCGTTTGTTGCGGCTGTAAGCTTCGATTCGATTAAACTTTACTGATTTATTCGAAAAAGAAAGATATCTATTCACGAAAGTGTAACTAGTGTAACACTTTTATAAATAAAAATATAAACAATATCCAAGATTAATTGAATTCGTATGTAAATGCCAACAATTCAATTACAAACTTGTATGAATTACGTGAGAAAGTTCAAATTGAAATGAACGCATTTTACCTTTGTGCATTTACGCTTTCTTTGATCAAATATTTGTTTAAATTGCGTTCAATGTTCATAGATAAAATTTAATGCAAAAAAATTGAACTTCAATACGGGTCACTAATTTTCATGAAAGTTTTCAGATTTATGTACATACATACATATGTACATCCAACGAGTTGCAATTCTGTCTATGTAGTAAAAGGTGATTAATTTTAACACGCTCAATTGCATTTTAAATTAAATTAGATGTTACTACTGTGTACTGCGTTTAAATTGTGCATTCAGTTATTCTAACAAACATCATGCGCGTGTGCAGAAAATTCAAATTGGGCCACTTTTACGAATGCATTCACAGTTTTGCGAGAAGATAATTGGCGGTGCGTGAACGCGCTTTATATTATACTAGCTTATTGCCCGTTGATAATCAACGCCCGCTGAATTTTTTAATGGTTTTGATTTTTTGGACCTGGGGGGTGGTAAAAGGGGCCGGCATAGCTTTTCGGGAGTGCAAAAAAAAAGGTGCCGTAGGGGTAGGGGGTGGTCTGGGGGGGTGGTGAGGGGCCGGCATACCTGTTCGGCAGTGCAGAAAAGGTGCCGTAGGGGCAGTGGAGGGTCTGGGGGGGGTGGTGAGGGTCGGCATAGCTTTCCGGGAGTGCAAAAAAGGTGCCGTAGGGGTAGGGGGGGGGTCTGTGGGGTAATGAGGGGCCGGCATAGCTTTTCGGGAGTGCTGAAAAGGTGCCGTAGGGGTAGGGGGGGTCTGTGGGGTGGTGAGGGGCCGGCATAGCTTTTCGGGAGTGCTGAAAAGTTGCCGCAGGGGTAGAAGGCGGCTCTGGGGTGGTGATGGTCCGGCATGGCTTTTAGTGTCAAAAAAAAAAAAGGGGTGGTAAGGGGCCGGCATAGCTTTCCGGGAGTGCAAAAAAGGGTGCCGTAGGGGTAGGGGGGGGGGGTCTGTGGGGTGGTGAGGGGCCGGCATAGCTTTTCAGGAGTGCAGAAAAGGTTCCGTAGAGGCAGTGGAGCGGTCTGGGGGTGGTGAGGGGCCGGCATAGCTTTTCGGGAGTGCAAAAAAAAGGTGCCGTAGGGGGGGCAGGGGAAGGGTTGGGGGGGGTGGTGAGGGGCCGGCATAGCTTTTCGGGAGTGCTGAAAAGGTGCCGTAGGGGTAGAGAGGGGGGTCTGTGGGGTGGTGAGGGGCCGGCATTGCTTTTCGGGAGTCAAAAAAGGGGCCGCCGGGGTAGAAGGCGGCTCTGGGGTGGTGATGGGCCGGCATGGCTTTTAGTGAAAAAAAAAAAAAGGGGTGGTAAGGGGCCGGCATAGTTTTCGGGGAGTCCAAAAGGGACCGCCGGGGGGGGGGGGGTCTGGCAGGGTGGTAAGGGCCGGCATAGCTTTTCGGGAGTGCAAAAAAAGGGGTCGCTGGGGCAGGAGGGGGGGGGGGGGGTGGTAAGGGGCTGGCATAGCTTTTAGAGAGAAAAAAGGGGCCCGCCGGGGTAGGAGGGACGTCTGGGGGGGGGGGTGGTTAGAGGGCCGGCATGGCTTTAGATGGTATCAAAAGTTGAAAAAAATTCAAAAAAAAAAAAAAATTCAAAAAAAAAGTTCAAAAGTTCAAAAAAAAAGTTCAAAAAAAAGTTCCAAAAAAAAAAAAAAATCCAAAAAAAAAAAGTTGGAAAAATCCAAAAAAACCGAAAAAAAATTTCAAAAAAATATATTCATAGAAAAAAAACTTGAAAAAAAATCCTATAGTGACGTCATAGCGTTACCGGACACACACACACACACACACACAGACGGACACACATTAAGCTCTTTATTAATATAACTAGCTTATTGCCCGTTGATAATCAACGCCCGCTGAATTTTTAATGGTTTTTTTGATTTTGATCTGGGGGGGGGTGGTAAAGGGGCCGGCATAGCTTTTCGGGAGTGCAAAAAAAAGGTGCCGTAGGGGTAGGGGGGGGGTGGTCTGGGGGGGTGGTGAGGGTCGGCATACCTTTTCGGGAGTGCAGAAAAAAAGGTGCCGTAGGGGCAGTGGAGGGGTCTGGGGGGGTGGTGAGGGGCCGGCATAGCTTTTCGGGAGTGCAAAAAAAAGGTGCCGAAAGGGGGGGGGGTCTGTGGGGTAATGAGGGGCCGGCATAGCTTTCGGGAATGCTGAAAAGGTGCCGTAGGGGGGGGGGGGTCTGTGGGGTGGTGAGGGGCCGGCATTTCGGGAGTGCTGAAAAGTTGCCGCAGGGGTAGAAGGCGGCTCTGGGGTGGTGATGGTCCGGCATGGCTTTTTGAGTGAAAAAAAAAAGGGTGGGGGGGGCCGGCATAGTTTTTTGGGAGTCCAAAAAGGACCGCCGGGGTAGGGGGGGTCTGGCAGGGTGGTAAAGGGCCGGCATAGCTTTTCGGGAGCGCAGAAAAGATTCCGTAGGGGCAGTGGAGGGGTCTGGGGGGTGGCGAGGGGCCGGCATAGCTTTTCGGGAGTGCTGAAAAGGTGCCGTAGGGGTAGGGGGGGGGTCTGTGGGGTGGTGAGGGGCCGGCATAGCTTTTCGGGAGTGTAAAAAAAAAAGGTGCCGTTTATTAAGAGTGGAGGGGTCTGGGGGGTGGTGAGGGGTCGGCATAGCTTTCCGGGAGTGCAAAAAAGGTGCCGTAGGGGTAGGGGGGGGTCTGTGGGGTAATGAGGGGCCGGCATAGCTTTTCGGGAGTGCTGAAAAGTTGCCGCAGGGGTAGAAGGCGGCTCTAGGGTGGTGATGGTCCGGCATGGCTTTTAGTGAGTCAAAAAAAAGGTGGTAGGGGCCGGCATAGGGGAGTCCAAAAAGGGACCGGTAGGGGGGGGGGGTCTGGCAGGGTGGTAAAGGGCCGGCATAGCTTTTCGGGAGTGCAAAAAAGGTGCCGTGGGGCAGGGGGGGTCTGGGGGGGTGGTGAGGGGTCGGCATAAATTTTCGGGAGTGCTGAAAAGGTGCCGTAGGGTAGGGGGGTCTGTGGGTGGTAAGGGGCCGGAATGGCTTTAGGGGTATCAAAAGTTGAAAAAAATCAAAAAAAAAAAAATTCAAAAAAAAAGTTCCAAAAAAATCAAAAAAAAAAGTTAGAAAAATCCAAACAAACTGAAAAAAAAAAAAAATTCAAAAATATTCATTCAAAAATTCAAAAAAAAAATTCAAAAAAAAAAAATCCAAAAAAAAAAGTTGAAAAATCAAAAAAAAAATTCAAAAAAAAAAAGTTCAAAAAAAAAAAAATCCAAAAAAAAAAAAAAGTCCAAAAAAAAATCCAAAAAAAAAAGTTGAAAAATTCCAAAAAAAAAATTCCAAAAAAAAATCCAAAAAAAAAGTTGAAAAAATCAAAAAAAAAAAAAAAAATTCCAAAAAAAGTTCCAAAAAAAGTTGGAAATATCCAAAAAACCGAAAAAAAAAAAATTTTCAAAAATATATTCATAGAAAAAAACTCGAAAAAAATCCTATAGTGACGTCATAGCGTTACGGGACAGACACACAGACACACAGACACACAGACACACACACACACACACACATTAAGCTCTTTATTAATATAATATGTACGTACAAAATCAAAATATAAAAAAATACTTCCAGCAACAAAAAAACCAGACATGTGGCATGCGAGAGAAGAAAGTGGTTTCGATCGAATCTACACTAAAGATTTATAATGGCCGTAATGAATTGTGGTACGGCGGCGTTAGTGATATCAGATGGTACGCGCGAATACGATGACTCAAAACGAAATTAATGATAATAAAAAAGAATGATATATCGGATAAGATGAAAAATATAGAGACGATGATAAAATGCGTCAGTGAAACCGCAAGTAGTGGTCGTCGGTGGATAATAATTGAGGTCAAAACGGCGAACAAGAGTGATGATCTTTTGTGTGCGGATATTACCGACGGAACTACAGATTTCTAGAGACGAATAACGAATCTATAATAGAGGAGGAAGTCATTGTTCGTATTTTAATCGACTTTGTAGTATCCGTGCTTGTTCCCAGCCAAGTAACTACCGTAGCCGTAGGTCAGGCATACTTTAAATGTGTCAACCAAAATCAACAAATCATTATTCATACTCATAAATGACATAAAAAAAAACCAAAAGTACTGAGAATGAACGCTTCAACGTATATTTTGTTGCCCATGGAAAATGTTAAATGAAATTAATTCGTAAGCTCATACAAAATAATTTTGAACTTTCCACATTTAAACATCGACTCTTTAGAGTCAGACAGCGCACGCGATGCATTGTTGTAATTATTAGATGGTTATCGTTAAACATATTCGTTCCGTACGAATGTGTGTGCAAAACTTATTATATTGAATTTGGCGTTGGCACACTTTCGTTTGATTCGCGCTTCGAAAGTGATGTTGGATTGATCGACGTTAGCAAAAAAATAATTCAAACAATAAAAAAATGCGTACCTATCAACCTAACGATTCGAAACATTCCCACTTTCCCCGTTAAAATTGATTATTCACATAAACTCGACCAACTGTTTGCTCTCTTTCAGCGGTACGCTATCGGCTCTATTCTAACTGGGTCGAAATTTAACTATGAAATTGCATCGTAGAATTATGAAAAGCTGGCACGGGATACCCAAACGCACACTCATCGATAAAACAATGCTAAACGATTCACTCGGGGTCGTCTCGTTTAGATTTGCCGTTACTTATTGTGCGCGATAGTTGGAGCATAACATTACGCTGAAGAAAACGCTTAAATAATTGGGTAGCGTTAATGAAAACTACTGTCAAGTTCAAGCGTGAGCAAAAAAATCTTGATTTCGTTTTGATGAATGCATTTCGACTGTGTGTGTGTGTGTGTGTGGACGTCATCGTTTTCACCGAAATCGTTGAATTATTTATTTTAACATTTTTGATAATAAACGAATGGGTAATGTGATCGTTAACGTTAGCATAAAATTTGAATTTAAAAGTGATGTTTTCAAAAGAATTTTTATTAATTTTATTAGTTGAATTGTTTTCATCTCATCAAAGCACAGTGTGGTCATTAGTTATACGAATATTTTATTATGATTACATTAAAAATAGAAAAGTTTCAACAATGTCGGGAAATCGATGTTGGCGTCTATCGATCGATCATGATTACGGTGCGATTGGGAGCCGAGCACACTCTCACCTTCTACGCGAGGAATGCGCCAATGATGATGATAATGATGCTGATGAGGAGAGACAAAACCACCATACCACTTTCTCCATCCTGAACGATCGCCACAAGACCGGAAGGTCCACTCTTGGTCCACGACCGACCGTGGTGAAAACTTTCGCGGTCAACGCACCTCAACGCAATTCAAGACATGTAGATTTGTGTCGTTTTTACCATCCACTTGCTTTAATTCAAATGAAAGTAACGAATCCACCGAAAGGACGAAACGAAAGTGAACAGCACCCAAGTCTTCGAATCTTCATTAAATATAAAACAACAAGGCTCTTAGAATAAACGATATTTTACGATACACCTGCATTTTGTATTGCTACCCAGTATGCCTACATATATGTATAATAATATATCAAACACAAACTCTGTCCATTATGTTACTTTATTTACTATTGATACATGATATATGCATATTTATGGATGAAACTAGTTTTCAATTAGAAACGTTTTTTAATTGAGATAAAGTGGAGAATCCTAGTTCACACAAATAAGTTGAAGTAAAAGGTAATAAATAGTATAAAGATTGCTTAAAGATTGATTGAAATTCTCCTTTAACTTAATCCAAAATGATGAAAAATTTAATTGCTGAAAATCATTCTTCAGTTTAAATGAATTAAATAGGTGCAGAAATTCAGCCATCTCTTCAGAATCAAAGTTTAACTCAATTATTGATTCAGGGCTTTCAAAATCAAATGGATTTTTTATCCAAAGGCTTTACTTTACTGTTCCAAATTTCTGCACTGGAAAATAGTTATCAAAGCTTTGGGATAGAGAAGTGAGATGTGACAATATCTCGATTTTTAATTCTTTTAAAATATCTTCATTGACAATGTTTAACAATGATAGAGGAACTGACCATTCCAGTGTTGTGATTTTTTTCCGTTTGTCGCGATCCATTTTATTTTGCTACCCACCAATGGGTCATAGTTTGAAAAACCCTGATATAGTGCCATTTTCAGTTGATGTAGTTCAGTACATAAAAGCGGAAATAACAGACTGTATTTGTAGCTATGTTTACCTAGAAACAATATTGTAGATGTTGATTTTGCAATGAAAAATGAAGTGGTATATACCTGCTATCTGAAAGGTCAAGGTTCCCCGTAAAAGGTAAATTATTCAAAAACGACAAAGGTCGTACTGTCACGTAGTCGATGTGACCCACTGTCGACGATTCATTGTTAAACAACAACAACAACGGTTTTATGAGTGGATGAAGTGCCATTGTATCAGACCGTATGAAAATATGGTTCGAACGAAAACGAAAGTAACGGATGCTGAACGAAAGTTCACTTTCTTGGGCGTGGAAACTCGTCCTAGCGAGCAGTGGGTTAAAATTAACGCGACACTTGCTTTAATTGGAATATTAATCGAGTGTTGCTGGATTGCGAACGTTTACCTGTTGGCTCGACCAGTTTTGAAATTAGCTATTAATTTGAAGGACGCTAGTACATATACCACACGCTTTTATAGATGACCGGTATATGTAAGTGACAATTATCACAGATATTTGACTTGTAACCATTCATGAAAAGTGAATACTACAGTGACTAAGTGATTTGCGCCAAGTAACGGTCAGAATAACCACAAAAGCATGCTTAATTATTACCATATGTATGGGTGGGATTATGATGAGAAAAAAATTGTATGAGAAACGCATCTAATTTGATCGAGACGCATCTTTTCACGTTCTACAATAGTCATTACTACATTTATGCATACGAGAGTGTTGTGTTGTACGTACGTGAGTTCACTTTCACTGTAGAACCTGTTTCGTGTGCACACATAGAACTTCACACACAAACGGTTTCTAAGATATATTTTTTAGTGGTTAGTGCATTTATCATCGGTTGAATGACTTGGAACGCACAGAAGGCTTCGACGCGCTCGATCCGGCAAAATAATCGCTGTTAGATTATAAAACCAAAAGAAAGGACCCAACAACATCGCGTTGAATGAAAACGATTTTCTATTCAGTTTGTGGAACAATGTTATGTTCAAATGTCAGATATCACGAGGTAAGGTGCGATTTCGCAATAGCATTGTGCTCGAAGATCATCAAACGTTTTAGATTTGTATTCACTTTTCGTCGAATTCAAATGTAATGCTTGTGCGCGTGTTGCAGTTTTGAAATCCTTTGCAAACAATTTACGAGCTTTTATTTTAAAGGTGTGAAGAAATTGTTGCGGTTTATTCGATGCAAGACCTCGTAGGAGACGATCCGAAACACTCATTTGGATTAATTGAATATTGCGCAATTAATTGCCTCAAAGTATAGAAGAAAATGCGGAAAACAAAGAAGACTCAGATTATGCAACATTCGATTTTACCTATATAAATAGAAAATTTAACATATAAGATTACAGTGGTGAACTTTAGAACTGATCTTGGCATTAAAGCGTTTGATTTAATTTATTATGATTGTCTATTATGCAGCCTATAGTGAGTTATTTACACAGGTATGTAACGAGAATGTATGGTTATCCAGTTCGACTGAAGCTTTAAAGGTCTAATCTGTTCATTATTATGACTTTGATATTATAAAATACCAAAACGATATTGATATCTTAATAGTTGATGCACAAAGCTGTACAAACTTAATAAAACGATTAAGGCATTCTGAATAAGAAAAATTTAATTTGATTCGAATCATTATTTGATCGATAGAACGATAAAAATCCAAAAGATCGATATACATACATACAGTCTAGCTAAAGGAATGTCGCAACAAATCCGCTCGCCTATAGACCACCACTAAAGTAGACCAGTCGTTTTTGTGACCACTTTTAAGAGAGAAATGTTCGATGAAAGAAAATCAAGATCTGATCGAAAAAAAACAAAGCGAAATTTAAAAAATCACGTATTCGCTCGCTATTTCGAACATATAATGGTCTGATGGTTCCTCAATTGCGGAATAGGATCGTATCGTACGTTCGCGGTATTCAAATCGGCACATTATTATGTGGCGTGTGTTTGTTGAAGACGACCACAAGACCAATCGACAAACATCACAAGAACCAATCCAGTCGAAAGTATGCCAAGAGATAACCCCTTTGTTTATTTACTTGAACTTTCGGCTGTTTCACAGGATCATTACGAGAATAGCTTCCTCAAACTATTGCAGATGTTTGTATGAGAACCATCATACAGTAGAAAACATGGATCAAAGCTAAACATCTACCGGGTAGATTTTCTCGACTTTTCCGGTTTGAACTAGGTTTTACGTCCAGTTGATGAATAGAAACGTTCTTTTGATTGTAGCCAAGACTTATTAAGTTATACGTGGAAGTTGCATTGAAATTCCAGCGGGATTACTTGCAACCGCGGTGGTCGCATATATGAGTATACCCTTTTCGGGATATCGAATATTTCATTATTTATTTATATATACGTGACATTTTCACGTTAACAAATGCCGGTTTGCGATTAGGGCTCTATGCGGACATCGGACGTCAACTTTCAACTTAGCCGTGATATATGTATTAGTCTTGTTATAAGAGAAAATCTGTAGGTATTAAATTCGCCCTATACAAACGGACGGATGTCGAGTTGAGGAACCGTGACTGGATAACAATGCCACCGTTTTTAAACCCGCCTTATATAAAAGACACGGTGTGGAAGAGAAATGTAGAATATGTATACGATCAAGATCTATGTAATCCTCTCCCTAATATTACGAAGAATGCCGTGAGATGCTAATATTCAATGTATTTTTTTTTAATCGTACCGTAGCATACGGACTATTGAGAATGACTTTGCTATACAAATAATCGCGTAATGTGATAAATCTCTGGAGAAGACGTGTGTTGGATTTTACCGAGTCATCGTTGGATGCGAAAGATCACATATTGAATACGCCACAGTCCATTCCAGCAAAAAACATTTTTAGACGCACAATATCAACATACTTAATAGACGAAACAGTATTTTGTATATAATATATGACGTTTTTGGACGTGAAAATACATTTAACGGTTTTTCATATTGCAAACGACAGTGAACTCCAAAGCCAACTCAGCGTTTCAAACGAATTAACTAGATTAGAATAAACACAAAAAAATTATTCTCAAAACTGTGAATTTTTCTTCTAGATTCGGCAGAACGCTTTTCGTTTTTATTTCCTATTTTTTAGCTATGGAATAAAAAAGCAGGACTCTTATATAGTTCTTGCGCCGATAGTGAACGAAACTTTTTGAATAACTGGATAGCAATGTAATTTTGTTCCGTGCGGAAAGATTTAAATTCCACACGCGATCGAAATTAAGGTTTGTCTTAATTGAATTTGCAAATAATATGTAATTCGGTTCAATTGATTTTCCTTTCAGTTCCATTTCAAATTAATCAGTTGATTCGCGTACGTGTGCTTACATATTCTCCGTGAATAAAATCACCGAGTGCTCTGGATCCATATACCCAGTTGAGAAGTGAACTGGTGAGGCCACACCACTTCGGATTGAATTGTAAATGAAGATGTGTTTATTAACCGAAAGTGCATGCTCTGTTGCATGGCACAAACGATACGCTCGAGCAATGCTGAACTTCTTATAGCAGACAAGAAGCTTAACAATATCAAAGAGTCGAAGAGATGAAGCTATCTCATCGTGGAGACGGTGAACGAAAAAAAATTTTTCGACACTAGAAAACTCATTTAAATTAAAAATCAAAGGGACTTGGCTGGAGCAATTTTTTATCTGAATCACAAGTATGTACATAGGTACATTGACACATAAATTCATAAGAAAAACAAAGCAACAAAATAGAATAAAAACAATTCTACAAAATGTCATAGATTGTTCTGTAATGACGGCTGTGGTTAAAGATTTACATTGTATTTGAAACGTGTCAGAATTGTAAACGTTATTTTTTGCATTGATTTGTAATCATTACACACCGTTCAAATCACTGTCAATTTATTGTACGACAAAAATAAAACTACAGTATGAAAAAAAAGTCATTTCAATACATTTAAACGAATAAGAACAAATTTACTACACAAATACTACAGAAGATTGCATGTGGAATTGCAAAAACTTGTTGAACTTTTTATAAATACTTGAAATTTAACGCGCGAAATTCTTCAAATTATCGCAAACTGTGTAAACTGTAAAGTATAATAAAATTTGCAAAAAAAAAAAAAGTTTTACCACACACGACTTTCCCCATATTTAATTTAATTTTTACGAAGAGGATTTTGCATTCGGTAAAAAAAGAGACTATTTTGATAATTTGATACAGAAAAGTGAACAGAATTATGAGACCAGAGTAAACATCTGTTACCGGAAGACTGATTTTGATTAAATTTTTACAACCCATGATATAAACGTCATACATATATGTACAATAGCATGATGATTTTTGATTATTTAAAATCCAAATATAAAGAATGACGTCGGCGGTAATTAACAATTCGAACCAGTGAAATTTTTGTACATTCTATGTATGTATATTATTCCTATATAATTTTAGCCACGTTTGATCTAAGTTCAGATATGATTTAATTACGATAGTTTTACATTAAACAATATTAATCAGATAATATACATATAGTCAAAGTTGTGTCATTAATATAATTACCGATAATTAAAAACAAACCTCTATAGTGCAAACATTGAAGGAAGTGGCACGTTACGCGACGATTGTATTAAAATCGTTTACGTTAATTTTATTTATTAAATTACAGTACAGTTCATCCACCGTGACGAACACGTCAACTCACATATTGGCACAAATACAATTTACAAACAAAAAAAATTGTTCAAAAAGACATACCGTATTGCCGGCAGTTGCTGGTAACAGCAAAACGGGTTGCTGTTTCATCTTCCCCTTCTTGATTCCATTTTTTGGCACTTTCTGTAATTTAATCGGTATACCAGGATGGCCTCCGAGCCAACTGCAAACGAGCCTATCTTTACTATTGGCACTTCCAAAGTAAGATCCCACTCCATGAGGATCACTGGTGATTTCGTGAGACATTTTCCTATGCTCGGAAGCTATCGCTTTTCCGTCAATGTTGTGACCGTCAGTGACGTCAGTGTCGGAACCGGAACTCATCAGCTTACCCTCGAGCATCTTGTTCAAGTCTTTTCTGTTATCGGCTGCAGTCACATGATTTTCGGAGTACTTAGAGCTTTTTTCATGGGGCTTTTCCGATAAGGTCATTACTGAATACGGCTGTTGAAGATTCGAGTATGTCGGATCGAATTGATTGTGGTTGAATGGCTCTCGTGGTCTGAAGCAAGAGCAAACCCTTTTAGCCGTGTGATAGACGCTGATTATAGCCAGAAGACAGTGGAGGGCCGAAGCCAACAGCAGACCGATGTTAGCAAAAATTGGAGGCCAATAAATTTCAGCGTATTCACCCTACGAACAAAAAAAAAAGTAAAAATGCATTACAGATTGGAAATTTAATGATGTTTTGGTGTTTGAAATTAATTATAAAAACTCTTCGTCTTCCAAGATAGACCGGTTCAACTATGCGTATAATGGCACACGTTGCAATTTGTCGAGAAAACTCACCGAGGAAATGTTCTCATGATTTTTTCCTTCGGGAAAAGTTAAGAGTCGACGACACAGTTCGCTCGAGCCACGCACGCCACTGCGCGTTTCATACATACATATGCTTTGTTCGGTTTTATTCGCAACTTTTTGCAGTCGGTTTCATTCGTCATCGCTCACACAATCGGCCCGCGAAAATGATGATAAAAATGTTAGTCACATTGATAATGTAATTAGTTGCGGAAAAATTGCCCACTTACGAGTACGTAAAAAAAGTGGAGAATTCTTCCCACAATTGACACTGAAGTAGGAAACACATACGATTGTGCTATCGAGTGGAAATATTTTAACCAGTGGTTGGGAACTGGCGATTACGGAGCCGCATGCGGCTCTTTGTACGAAAACCTGCGGCTCTCGCTGTCATCCAACGTTTTGCGTGAAATACAAAATGTCGACACAATTTACACAAGATCAAAATGGATCCCATTTTCACAACGTCAGGGCTTTAAGATCGTTTTTCATATTAAGCTTTTTAATACTTTTTAGTATAAACTGTCGAACGTTAAGAAGTATCACGAGGATAACTTATTTCTTACATGTCATTAATGATTAATGAGTAACATTTAATTTAATTTTGAATATATAATTCGAATATAATATGTTGCGGCTTCCAAACTTAGCTCTTAGTTCGAAAAAGGTTTCCGACCACCGATTTAAACGATCGCAAACTACCTATCATTTTATCGCAACTCATTCATTGTATGTGTTAATTTGAATGTAAAACTTCAATTGGTCTACTTAATATTCCTTTGACTAGGAAACTTTTTTTTAGAATGCAATAATGTTTACAATCCGTGGAATTTGGTTATATTGATAAAAACGATCAGTTTCAAAAATCAAACGCTATTACGTTAATCGGTGAGACAATCGAATATCGAAACGCGATTTCTAAAAAGAGGTACACAGAATTTTAACTTTGTTTTTCCGATTGTCATGATCATTACAGCTGGAGAATTTTCCGATCAGAGACGTCCGTGCGAGGCGCGCAAACAATAATTAAATTTAATCATTACAAAATTTATAAAACGTTCATATCACGATGCAGTCGGCGCGATGCGTTTTTTGCGAAACGACAGTAATTAGCGTTGCATAAAAATATTATGCCGGAGAGCGACGAACCGAAGTTGTAAACTTAAAGCACGACGATATCGTGACTTGAAGGCGCGTACAACTTTTCATTGAAATTTTAACGACTTTCTGAATTTTAAAAATTATTGAAACCGATAATTATTCTCTTACAATGTTCTACTAAAATCGTACCGCGTATAACGAGCGTAATCTACAAAACCGAACACCGTAGAAATATGCAAATGTAAATCTCTTTTTTCTAACACATCATGTATGTACATTGTACACATTCTACGTTACGAATAAATGAAACTATCGACATTGTTCAATTTACAATTATATTTGAGTACATCACAAACAGCTCAATAGCACGATGTTTCCGAGCAAAGTACATAGTGCATGTTTATTTCAATTTCAACCGTAAGTATATCGATAGAAACATTACACGATTATTTTGAATGAAGAACACATGCATTAGGGTCGACTCAATTTCATTACAAAACACAGTTATTTAACGAAATTTCACCACGATAATAGCCACCAATCAGACGTACAAACCGTCAATTGCTTGGAAAATTATACGCTATTTATTAACGTGATATTATACGCAAGGTGAATTTTATTTCTATGGAAGCGTTTGGACATTTTTCAAAAGATGCAATCATTCATATAAAAGTGAAAACGTTTACGTTGCACAAAAATGTATCATTTAATGATATTGGATAATTGCTTTATCTTTACCAATGCGAGAAAATAATCAGTAGTAATATTTGCAACTGAAACATTAAATAAAATAACTGTACCTACTTGATATTTACATATTTTGTCAATACGAATATAGTAATAACCCGAATGCGTACATTAATAATAATTTTAAGCAATCAAATTTTTAAACAGGGAATTAACCGTACAATATGAAAAAGTTGTATTTAATGTAATCAGAGCTAAAGAAAATTCTTAGTAAAGCTAATTTATAAATTACAAAACGTTCGAGCGATTTGATTTGATTTTAACAAAATATAATCGCTAACAATTAAAATGAAATAAAACAGTTTAGAATGTCATTCAAGGTTGACAATAAACACTGAATAGTGCGCGTTAATTTGACGTGTTTGATTGTTCAAGAATGGAATGTGTTGCCGAAGTTGCGCTAACTCCAATTTGATGCGTAATAATCTTGAACTTTGCCAAACGAACGAAGGTCACGACAATTACACTTTGTTTATTTACCTGGTCTGAAGATAGGCTAGAAGTGGAAGGTGGACGACGAAAATCTCTCAACAATCCAGTTCCAGCGAGAACTGCTGCCAAATTTCCAGCTGCCAAAGCAATCAAACTCAATGCCAGAAATAGCGTGAGGAATAGATTACCCATTCGACTGTAAAGAATTAGAAAATTACTGGTTTACATCGAAAACATCGTCCTTAATTATATGTTAATCAGAAGAGAAGTGTGGGCGTGGCCAAATACAAAATTTTTATTATTATTTATTTGCTATTTGATTATATTGTTTACGGGCGTGGACGTTCTAACGGAAATATTAAAATCTTAAAATATGTACGGTTTCCTGTTTTTCGTCAGTAAATAAAAACTCGCATAGGTAATTGAAGAGGACGCAAAAAATTAAATGTTTACTTTGAAATGCGAATAATTTGTTTGAGATATGTTTTTATGTACACTAACTAGAGAAAGTATATTCAGGTGAATCAAGAAAGTAGCACTTGCGGAAAATTTTCATAATATTTTTGACACCTTCATGATATGATCTTAGCTCATTAACAATTTTATCGATGGACGCATACAATGTTTTCCTTTATGAAAAAAATCTATCCAAATTTTATAATCATTTGTATATCTACCGTACACTAAACTCTACCAACACCGATTAATACGAAGCTACAAAGTGTGACAGTACTATAATTACGAATAAAAGTCTACATTTAAGAAATATAACACGTACTCACGTGTGTGTGCATTCACACAACATCCGGAAACTTGACTGACATAATTGTTATTTTTACAGTAAACTTAAATTATATAATATTGAACGCTATGCGGAGATGAAGAAATTGCACTTTTGTAATTCTCATGCGAGTGTAATAATTTCGATATGGTAAACTAGTGCTAAAAAGTTAACACTTTCTCGTTAGACACCTAAAAAAATCCAAATCAATAGACGAAAAACATACCTCGTTTCCTTATCGTAGAGACCGTAGCAATCGTTGATGCCAGCAAGGACTCCCAGGATCCCGGTAGCGATAGCCAAACATCCTGACCACAGACCGGCTCCAGTTCTACTCAAAGAAGCTTCATGGATGATGACCAATCCACCAGCGATGACCATCAACACTCCTACTAACAATTGAGCTATCCCCAAATACAGAATCAACTTTGATGGCCTCCTCTCGGAGTGATCCCTCAGTGAGATGTCACTGTGCAATGATGTCAATATGGATTTGGAGCACATGGTTTCAGGACTGTGCCTTGACTTATCCATGCCCATGTTTTCGACGAATTCGCTCTCAACCGTGGCCGATTTCATGTCGACATTCTGTTTCGGTTTGCTTTTGGGCGATTGGGGCGTTTTGCATATTAACTGTTTGGCAGAATCGTCGGATTGAACCGACGATAGGGTAGTGCTGGGTGCTATGTCGCTGAAAGTTTCCGCTATTATCGTTACATTTTCAGATGAGGATCTTTCGTTATCAGACGAGGATTCAGTGCCCGAAGACACGTTCGTTTCTTCCGCCATTTCACTATATCTACTTCACTTTACACTCGGATTCAAATACTCATTGTACTTATGTAAATTTGCATCTACTTGTCGCTTTTGATTGAAGCACATTAAACTAGGTAAACAATGAAATAATTTAGTATAAATATCTAAAAAGTGCAAGGATCAGGTTAGGAGAATTCGTAAAGAGTGAAAAAAGCAAAGTTACACAATAAGGACTTCAAAAATGGAATATGACCCAAATTGTAAATATTAATTAGAGCTAAGCATACAATAACAAATTTATTATTGCAATTAGTGAAAATTGCACACATAACTCAATTAGTTTAATATAAGTTCTATAATTGATAAAATCTTAATGGTTCGAACTTTGAACTGTAAATATCATACTGAAACGTTAGCTTGCGATTGACAAACAAAATGTTTCACATTACATTACATTATATTAAATCATGCTACAAATCGTTATATGGCAATTCAATATAAGGGGTTTACAGTCAGGGACGAGAATTCCTCGTCTCGCGGATTCAATCACTGTAAATAGCACTAGCGTAAAAAAATAAATCACAAACACCTGCGACATAAACACGAGCACGTGCTTTTTAGTGTCGCATATTTCGATCGATTTTCTCGTACGTAGGGTTCACGTTTGAATTGAAATTTGCGGCCAATACGTTTGACTTTGATTTCCGATCTTTAAAAGTGATAAAATGTATCAAGAACAATATTATTTACGATGTATCGTTGGGCGAGAGCGTAATAGTTAAAACGCGACCGCGCCAAAGCAGTGCCGCAACTGAACTGCTCGAAGCTCAAAACAACTCTCAGGTGAAAGCTGAGTCGCTTCGATCACACAAGGGACACCGATCGTCTAATTAAAATAACATCTCGATCAAAAATCAGGTGAGTAAATCTTTGAAAAAGCACATAAAAGTTATAGGACGACAGTTTGAATATTAAATAGGCTGTCGGATTCGAGAGTTAATATCATATAAGGATGTACATACATACATACATATGTAGGTATGTATGTATGTATACAACGTAAAGACACAATCGTTCAATCATTGACAATTTTGTATGAGAAATTTAACGAAACCTTTCCTTTTCCTATTTATATTTCTATTTTGTAATGAAATCGAATTCACGCCATTTAAAATTATCTTTTTCGTTGTGAAATTTCAATTATTTAAATTGATACTAATATATGTATGAGAAAATAGTTCCAAAGCCCTACACACGTCAAAATAACGTTATAATATGTATGTATATTACCTATACATATTTACTTTATCCATATTGTATAATTACTTTATCTACATCGAATAAACTATTGTGATTGTTCGAAAATTTGACTGATTTGTATCACGTATTTATGATTTTTGGGAAAATGTCTGTATGTTTGTGTTAGGCGCATATGTCGATTGTATGTCCAGTTAAAAAAAAAATGATTTATCATACACAAAACGTCCATCTGCATCAAACCTTCATGTTTAAAAAAATATTGTATGTCCAAATAGTATATTTATAAGATATTGAAGATATTCAAATATATGATATGTCCATTTCGTCCATATTTTTCATGAAAAAGAGATATTTTAAAACAAAACTGGACATATGTATGTACATATGGAACATACAATATCTGTGCACTAACCCATCGATGTGTAGAATCGCTGTAACTCAAAAACCGTTTATCACACTGAAACTTCATATTTATACGTTTTTTGCCAGCCATTACAATCTATATAGGCTGTCAAAAATTTTCATCAATCGGAAGTGGTACTTCTCTTGGAAAGTCACCTGATTTTATATTATCTTTAGGAGATTTGTCCAGCAATTTGAAATTTTGCATATCTAATATGCGTAACGACATTCAAAATAATATAATTTTTAAATATTTTTCTTCCTACCGGAAGTAGTACTTTTTCTCTTGTTTTTTTGTTATCTTTAATAAAAAAAATTACCATTTAACTTGTTGTCACTACAATTAATTAGTTATATAATTGAAAAAAAATAGCAGTACCTAATGAGTAGTCGTTACAAATGAAACACTGTTCGAAATTCTTCCGTTAGCAATTTGTAAATACTTTCTATAATTTAATTGAAAATTTAACAGAAAAAGATCACACATTCTCCTGCTGTCGTTCGCAACGTTCGCCACTTAAACGGTTTCCTTAGTTTATCCACAAACATTTTGCTAATTACAATGGCGTCTCTATAAATCAGAAATTAATGCCCAAATCGTTAATATAATTAGAAAATCCCTGACACACATCGATTACACTTTAGTCGCCCTTTTATTTAACTACCTCACCTGAGTCATTAGAAGAAGCGCTGGAAATATTGCTCAATCGGCCTGTAATTTGCATTGGTCCAGCGAGCTTCGTCCACCATTGTTCTTACCTACTATTATTTTCGTAATCAATTAGACCCAAGATTTGCTCATCCTGACCTGTGCCGTGACACCGACTCAATTAAAAAAGCAATCGAGAAAGCTCTCGTGGACAAATTCGACGAATATTCTAACTCAAGTCGACAGCTGACCTGACCATCTTTCGTCTGCACATTACATGTATTTACACGGTACTGTAAAACCGTAGCCCTTCATGCATGGTATACACTTGGTATACAGGAAGTGTTTAAAACACAAGGTGCACTTTACGTTAGAAGTCCCCCTTTGAACAGTCTTGTTCTTGTCCCACTTCCGGTGCAACACAAACGAATTCAAACACCCCACACAAAATTGCGTATAATACATAGTGTACCTATATGTACATGGAAGATGGTGGGTTTGTTCTCATAGTTAATTGAATAGAAGTACATACTTCACAATATAATCGAATAGGGCTCAGTTTGGAGTTCGAATATTGTGAATATTGATTTCGTCACTGAATAGAATTGAATGTCGAATTGTGTTCCTTATAAAATATCGATGTAGTGAAAGTGAACGATTGCGTGATTGTCAATACGTGAAAATATTTCTCAGTTGTGTCGGTGTATAATATTGTTTAATTTACATAAAAATAATATTAAAATGTTATTAGTATTTTAATTTTCCCAACTAGTTAAAATGTTCGCCGTTAATCATAATATTGAAGGTTTAAATTTTACTTAATTAATACAATTAAACTTTCGATTTCGATACAATTGGAGTAGAAATTTTTTTCGTCGCTACATACATATATATGTAAAAGGTTTACGATTTCACCGATGGAATTAAATATGGTATGCACATTAACATGTTGATCGCCATATACTATTAGTGGTTATTGTTCAATTAATTATTACATAACTAAATTACACCGTATCAGCAACTTAATTGATTCGCAAATAAAACCAATCGACGATCCGAAATTCAACTCAAAGGCCGAAACTTAACTTTTACAAAGATGTTTCAAATTACATACTATATATTTCGCAAAGTATTACTTTGATTTTCGAGGTCAATTATTATTAGTATTCACCATTAAAGCACTGCATAGACTTGAATTATTATCAATGATGAACTAACAGGATGTGAAATAAATTACACTATGCTTAAAATTATAAGCATTAAAAATAAAACAATATTAAAAAAAAACGTTTCCAATCTTGCTTCGTAAGTCTTAGCGTGTGTTAATCTTATACGAATTTTCACATACATACTTTGAAACATCTTAAGAGTGTTTTTTTTTCAAGCGTATACACATACATACATACATATGTACGTACGAACGTGTATACATATATGTATGGTGTACAACAATCACATTACAGATGCTTGTAGGAGATAAAATATCTCATCAACATTTCGAGATACCTAATCGTTTGACGTTTTGTGCAGGATGTACAATTCGGAACGAAACATAAATTTGAACGTTCAGGATGTCCCGTTTTTGCTTCACGTTCTGTTTGCCAAGGTTTTGACAAAAATTCATAGACTTTTGAAGCGAGTTTGTCCTCGCAGAACATCAAAATTGTGAAACTCGCTTCGTCCGTTCATTTGAACCGTGTCCAAATTAGTAAACGAATCACCGAGAAGATAATTTTATATGTTTATTGATTTGTATTGTTGATCCGTGATGATCGATCGATCAAACGATGATGTTGCGCTACCTTGAATGGAGAGCAGTGGCTAGCCGGTTGGCTAGCACCGTTGAAGTTCTTTAAATTTCTGGTAGTTACCTGCGGCAATCAGCTGGTTATCCACCTGCAATAGTGCTATCGAAGTCAACAAATAACAATTCCATAGTTTGAACCCAAGGATAACCGCATTTCGTCGTGCCGCAACAGCGTGAGATTAAACGCAACAAGTGCACGGCGTCAACACACCCAAAATTCACATCAATAAAATTCTATATTGATTGAGTAAAAAAAAAAAACAACTAGAGCAAGTCTCTACCGTGGACATGAACTTTCTCATAAATCGTAAAATGTCTTTTAACACGGTTATCATACTTAGTCTCAAATGAAAATTGGCTTAGCTTTTGATGTAAAAAAGTTTTCAGGATTGTAATGTTACACATCTTACATAACAGTGTTTTCACACGGTTGTTGCGACACTGTAGAAGGATGATAAAGGTAAAACGTAAACGGAAAGTTCGTAGCTTTAATCCTGCAGCCGGAAAACTTTATTTCAGATTTTCGTGTTGTTCATGTTACGCTATAGATTTAGTTTGTACTCGATTGAAGCTTATCGTTTCCGGTCAAAGTTTGTCAACTAAGACAAACTTGTCAATTATGTCAAAAAAATATAAGATTGTTCCTGTAAATTGTCACAAAATTCCGATCTAAAGTTCCAACACCTTAATCATTATCAACTAAAGCTAAAAAAGTCGACCCAATATAAAAATAATAACTAGTGTAAACACATTGAAAAATCAACGGTTGAATTAATTTATTAAAATAAATAATGAATTAGGTTAAAAACTAATCTGAACAATATATGTAATTAATAATTCTAGAAAAAATGTTTTTAAAAGTAAATTGGTCCATTCATTATTTAAATATAAAAAATAAACAAATAAACGTTTAGATTTTGCTTTGATATTAATATTGGAAAATTATATTAATAAAGCTATTTACAACCTTTCTACTTAGTGCATAAAGAAGAAAGTTGCTTAACGAAAATTTTGACGATTTTATGTATTATATATTCATCTTGCGACAACTCAACAGACAGTTTGGGATAATGAAAATATCAACAGTAAATATCGACAGAATGCAAACTACGACGTTAAAATCCTTAAATCCTTAGTCCTTAGTGCATAAGAAAGTTGCTAAGCGGAAAACTTTGACGATTTTATATATTATACATTCATCTTGCGACAAATTAACAGACAGTTTGGCATAATAAAAACACCAACAGTAAACAATATCGACAAAATGCAAAAAACGACGCAATACGACATAAATCCGAAATTAAATAATGGATATGGCTAGTAATATAAATCACTTTGGTGCAAATATGAAAGTTAAGTGCTGGCATATTGGCAACAGTGCCTATGACAGTTATACTCTGACGTTTTTATCGTTTAATGTAAAAATCACTATGTCATCAAGTTCTGGATGTAGCCTACGGGCGCGAAGCCCACTAAAGCCGCCATTTGATAAACTAAATGAAATCATACTCGCTGCCCCACAGGTTAGCCTATTTTGACATAGCCCCTTATTATTTGTGATTTGAGGTTATGGTTCGGTTTGTTTACAAACTGATTGTACTTGTTAGGTGGGTCCACACAAGCATACTTACTCGACGAGTAAGATTGAATCGAGTAAGCGCTACATCGCGTCCACACAATAGGTTTTTATAACGTCGAGTAAAACTGACACAAACCTACCGTCGAGCCAAACCTCAGTTGACGCGAATATACTCGTACATACGACTTGAAACGTCTAGTTCGTTCTACGAAAGTGAACGTCTGACTCTATAAAATATGGACGATCAATTGATTTGCACGATCGGGGTAGTAGCTTAGGTATATTTATCTAAAAAATAAACATACGGGTTAAAACCGTAAATATTGGACAGACACGTCGAAAATTTACTCATTTGAATCTCGTCAAAGAATTGGAATCTAGTGACTAAAAATTATTTAAGAATGCCAGAGCAACTCTATTCACATTTACTAAACCTAGTAAAACCATTAATCGAGAAAAACGATACACCAATAAGAGAAGCTACATATATCTGCTGATGAACGATTGAAAGTTACATCGAGATATTTAGCTACTGGAAGATCGTACACTGATTTACAATATATGTGTTCAATTTCAAAACAAGCACTTTCAATTATTATACCTGAGACTTGTAAAGAAATTTTTATTTTTATATACATATGTATGTACATACAAGGGGAGGTCAATATATTCGCGGAATGAGCAGGAAATAATTGGTGGAGGTAACACATTGTCTGGTTACACTCCTAACTATCAGATATGCAAAGTTTTAACAAGATTGCATCAGTCGTTGAGTTGTATTGAGCGGGAGACTGCGTCAAGTGGGAGCGCAAACCCAAAATGTATAAGCTAAGAAACCGAAAACCATCATTCAAGAAATGACTGCTATCTATGGAAAGCATACTTTCTCTAAAACAATGCTCTAAAAGTGGCCTATGTTATTTAAGCATGGTCGAGAGTTCTTGGAAGATGATGTTCGGAAGGAAGACAAATAGAGGTGACAAATCCGGAAATGATTGAAAAAGTGGAAAAATTAATATTGGAAGATGCCAGGCTAAAGAAGAAACATATCGCCGAAATACTTAAGGTGTCCGATGAAACAGTTTTGACAATTTTGCATGATCATCTTGGCATGTCAAAAGTATGTAAGTGCAAGATGGATCCCAAGAAGGCTCACGCTACATTAATGTGTTATATCGATTAAAAGATGCCATTCGAGAAAATTGACAAAAGGTGAGCTTCTTCTGCATGACAATGCTCCCGTTCACAAGCCTCACAAAACAGTGGTTGCTATAACATCATCCGGGTTCCAAGAAATAAATCATCCACCATACAGTCTAGATATAACCCCGAGTAATTATTTTTTATTTCCAAATTTGAAAAAAGACTTGTGGAAAAAAAATATCAACGATGATTGCTTGAAGAAAGCGATTTTTGACCATTTTCAAAAATTTTTTTTCATGGTTTAGATAATGTTATTAAAGCAGTGTAAGAAGTGTGTGGAGATTAAAGGAGACTACGTTGAAAAATAAAATTATATTTTTTCATTTCCTCCTCCCCTTCCCCTTCATTCCGCGAATATATTGACCTCCCCTCGTATGTATGTACATATGAGTTTATTCATTAAAATGAACATATTTTGGACGATTACGTCTCTCACTCTTGTCGATGGCGGGGTACCTATAGACTCTGTAGAATCATTATCAACGTTAAAACAAGATCGATCATGCGTCCACACGTTCTAATTACTAATCGTTCTTTACCCGCTAGACGCGGCTCGATCTGCAGCTAGTCGGGCTACGATCCGACTCGTCTCGAGCCACAAGTCGTAAGTTTTGTCGTCCACACGATCAAGTACGCTTGTGTGGACCCACCATTACTTGAGTGGAATTGGTCATTTCTCATTCGGCTTAGTTACTATACAAATATAGTTTTTCAAATATCGTATGTACTATGTATTTATTTATTTAAATTTTGGACAACATTTATTAGTTTTTGTGTTTGTTTGATTTTATGTCTGACTATGCAAAATGGATTATAGGTGCTGTTGGGAAGAGCTCTCAGTAACGACACTGTCATACCGCACGTCGGTATTTCACGACAACATTGTATTTTCACTGAATTGGCTGATGGATCTTGGAATGTCAAGGATATGAGCGCTGTTGGAATTTCCCTCAACGATGAAAACTTACCTAAAAACGTATTCTGTAGGTTGAAAAACAACGATACGTTGAAATTAGACGGACTCGGAGAGTTTGTGTACGTGTTTGTGCAAAATGCGGACGTATCGAAAGACGTGGATGTTTCTGATTCCAATGAAATTGGAATATACAGTATGAAAACAAAATTTGAACTTTCTCAATCTTTCGCGATAGACGATATGACCAAAAAGATTAACACCGTTAAGGAAAAGCATGCGGCAATTGTAATGAAAAAAAACGTTCTTCAGGCCAAACACAAACAGGCATTGCAAAATTTGGAGAATAGTTACCGTGGTCAAATTCAAAATTTAAAAGGCGATCTTGATGAAATACAACAGCAAAAGGAGGAACTGTTGGCACGGGCGGAGGCCGAAAAAGAAGCTCAAGAACTGAGTCTTAAGATAACTGTTGAAACTTTAGAGGCAATTAGACTAAATTCATTTCGAATTGATGCTATCGGTCTTGAAATGGATTATTTTTTATCATACAATATTTAATTTCAGAAAAAAATTAACGACTTCAAATTCGACCAGCAGGCATTGGTAGAAGAGAACAAAACCCTTTTAGAGAGGCTAGATTGTGAAAAGAAAGCATTCGAAAATAGACTCAACGAAGTTATCAGTCTCAAGCAAAAGAAATTGGATACTTTAGAAAAACAGCTGAGTGAAAAGGATTCGCTAATGTTAAAAGAAAAAGAAACAATGAACAAGAAAATGATCGAAGATGCTGAAAAATTACAAAATAAAATGGATTTGGTAATTCGCAACTTCGTAATATTTCATCACCGTCGTCGTCTTTTTCAACCGTTCATCGTCCACTGCTGGATGAAGGCCTCTCCAATTCTGTCCGTCTTGAGCAATCTGCATCCACTCAACTTCATACATTCTTCTTAATTCGTCCGTTTGGTCTTCCTCGCTTTCTTCGCGCTATGTATCCAGCGCATTTTTTTAGCCATTCACCATCCACGACTCCGATCCTATTCTATTCCTGTCTGTCTTGAGCAATCTGCATCCACTTGACTCCACACATTCTTCTTAATTCATCGGTTCATCATCCACTCGGTCTTCTTCTCGGATACCATTCCAGTGTTTCACGCATTCATCTGCCGTCCATTCTTCTCGCTGTGTCCAGCCCAATTTTTTCACATGTTCTACTATATCTGCCTCTTGACTCCACACATTCTCCTCAATTCATCAGCCCATCGTCCATTCGGTCTTCCTTGCTTTCTTTCACATCTTCTCGGAGACCATTCCAGTATTGTTGGCGTCCATCTGCCGTACATTCTTCTCGCTATGTGTCCACTCCAACTTTTTCACACATTCCGTTACACCTGCCACTTTGGTCGCGCTTCTCACCCATGTATTCCTCATACAATCTCTTCTCGTTGTACCGAGCATACATATTTTCATGCTCCTGTATGCAATGGATCTTGCGTAGCATTCTTGAATTCACCATCCACGTTTCTTACCATATGACATAATTGGTAGTACTCATTGGTCGTATGCCTTTTCTTTAAGCATAGCTCGTAATATTTAACTAAATATAATTTTAATGATTCGTTTTATTTCTCAGTTAGTGTTTCGGCATGAAATTGAGCTTAAATGAACAAATTAAATATAATTTCATTTAATCTAATTTTTTTTTTATTTTATTTTAAAATTTTATATTAATGTTCAATTATTTTTAACGGGAGATGAATTTCTAATTCGTATGATACGAATTAAAACATCAATATACTTGAATTAGTATTAAAATTTCATAGTTTCATTGATAAGAAGGAGGTTAATTTTGTATTAGATATTCAAAGACTTGGAGAAACGCACAGTTTTGGATCAAGAAGAAAAAAAAAAAGAAATCGTAGTACTACAGACACAAATACAGGCACACGAAATGAATTTAAATAAAAGTTCATTAGCAGAGATGGAAAATCAAAAATTGATAGACGAGATGAAAATTAAATTAGAAAAATTACAACAGGACAGACATAAAGAGGTGACGATATATATCAAATATAAGAATACATAAAATGTTTTTACTTTGAATTTTGATTAATTCTTATATTGCAGTTATCAGAATATGAAGAGAAATATGCCATCCTAGAGGCAGAAAAAAAAGCTGCTGAAACTAAATTGGCCACTACTATGGCAGAGATTAAGGTATACTGTTCTGTAATATTATATGTGTTATATAACTCATGAGTTAATGCAAGTTTAAATGCTTTTTCGTATTGAATTACAGACTGTTGCGCAAAAAGGCAAATCTTCCAGAAAAAGATCCCACAATGATATGAAAAGTAACGTTGCCTCTGTGAATGAAATATTGGTTAAAGAATACAGCGAATTGATGGAAACGGAAATGATATGTTCTATTTGTAGCGAATATTTTATAAAATCTATATCTTTGAATTGTGGTCATAGTTTCTGCCGTTTCTGCATAACATCTTGGAAAAAAATGAAACCTCAATGTCCCATTTGCAGGTAAAACACATTATTAATTCTGGACTACAATTTTATTTCCCCACATAGATTATACATACTTGTTTCATTCCAGGGCGAGAATTACCACAGAACAACCCAGTATTATTATAAATTCTGTAATCGACAAAATCATATTAAAATTAGACGATGATGCAAAAAAACATCGATCCAAAATAATTGAAGACCGTCAAAAACTAGGTAAAAGTCGCAATTGTGTGTAATACATACATTAAAATTATCATTTGAACAGTTACAATAATGAATATTTATTGTTATTTAAATATATACTTCATCATCATCATCATCATTTTCAGCCGTTCACCATCCACTGCTGGACGAAGGGCTTTCCAGTCCTCACACATTCTTCTCAATTCATCAGCCCATCGTCCACTTCGTCTACCTTGCTTTCTTTCACATCTTCTCGGATACCATTCCAGTTTTTCTCGCCGTGTCCACTCCAACTTTTTCACACGTTCCGCTATATCTGCCGCTTTGGTCATGTTTCTTACCCATGTATTTCTCTTACAATCTCTTCTTGTTATACCGAGCATACATCTTCCTATGCTTCTGTATGTACTGGATCTTGCGTAACATTCTTGAATTCCATAATTACATACACATCCATACATCATAACTGGCAGTACGCATTGATCGTATAGCTTATTTTTTAAGCATAGCGAAATGTTGGATTTAAAAACTGTTCTTTCTTCCAAAAGCGCTCCATCCTAGTTTCATTCTTCGTTTCATTTCTTCTTCTTTACATCCAGTCATATTCACCAATTGTCCTAGGTATAAATAGTTAACTATCAACTATCTCTACAATATGATTATCTACTGAGACTATGTTTTGCGTGCAAAATTCATTAAACGTAATTTTAGTTTTATTAAAATTAATTTTTAAGCCTACTTTCATACTTTCGTTGCTTAATTGTGTTAATCTATTTCAAATATATATGTACTTATAATAAATTATTAATCTTTACTTTTTTCGTTGTTTTTAGAACGATCGTTGACAAATAAAAGGAAAAAAACGAGGTATAAACATGAGTATTTACAATATAAACATCTGTATTTAAGCAATAATAAAATTGTAGAACTAGTAATAAGGATTTAAGTCCCCCCGCTAAGAAAAATCAGATTTAGTGTCCAAGGATCATATTTTTTTGCATAAATTGCTCTCACCAGCTTAATCTGAATAATAGATTTTCTGCTATGTGTACGTTTTTTATAAACAGAAAAGTAAAAATATAATAAATTCATTGTGATACTTTTTTTCAGTACCCCTGAATTGATTTCTGCTTATGATACATCTCAATTTTACAGTAAGTGTCAATGTTTGTATTTATAAAATATGTACTAGAAACTGTCAACAGAATTATAAATTATAATTATTAATTCTCCAGGTACCTCATTAGAAGCAGAAGTTTCAGTTGAGCGTACTACACGTCGTCCTCGAATTTCGAGGAGGTAATATCTATTTATTTATAATTAATGATTTACTTTTGAATTGTACAAAAACCGACGTCATGTAATTAATTCCTGATATGTATTTGAAATTTTATTTTATTTTCAGGAGACCAAGACCATTTTAAGAAAAAATTTATGTGTAGTATTCAAAAATTTGTATGGAATTTTACGTTGAGATTTTGTCATTTGACGTAATAATTCGATCTGTCAGCTCAATATGTGTTTATACTCACTTTGTGTTATATGAGAAATAAGTTTTCAGTTATAATTTAATACAAAAAATTCTATTGTTATAGTATTAAAATTTTAATAAAAACATAGTTTCATAAACGACTTTGTATTTATTAACCATATTTTGGAAATAGTCTGAATAATAAGATATATGGCAACAATCATTTAAACAAATGTATAAAATTATAATATTTAATGCGATCCAGTTTTTACAACAAGGTTTTCAAATAGCCTCACAGTTAATTATACTATAACAATTTCATGTCATTTTGATATTGATACACAACAGGTTCTCCGGCTTACCACATTAATATTTCGAGAAGTTTAAAAGAAATAATTTTACAATACATTCTGACTTGTATACATATAGTTGAAACATTTTATAGAATAAGGATGACGATTATTTTAAACGAGAACAAAATGCATTTGTAAAATCAAATAAATAATGAAAGTTTAATATCACTATTGTAAAATATTTATAAATATTCTACTCAATATACACGAATACTAATTCAACTAATAATTGCGAAAACGCATAAAAAAATTGTAAAAAAATTATTCATTTTTCTTTAACAAATTTTGGTGTTCGGCCCCTTCTATAGACAGTTGCTCCCCTTTTGGTTTCGTCTCATTTTCCATCTCTCCCGAAAAGCCAAACTCGTTAACACGTGTAACATCAACTTTGTAAATCCACCGTTGATACAGGAAAATGAAGAATACAATATCTGCAAAACAAAACAAAACCAACTCATTACATATGGATACATATTTTCATCATATAAATTCATCGGCGACAGCCACTCACCGTCTCTAAAACATCCCAATCTGTACATTGTGGGCATCTTGATGACAAACGCGAATATATCATCGATGAAAGTGTTCAGGAATTTGTAGGACATCATACGCCATGGCAGGTGAGCGACAGATTTCATCTTGTAGTTAATGAATAACTGCGGCGTCATCATGATAAAACCAAAGGTTAACAAATAACCGTAGAGCATGTTCAGTACGAACGAGTACCACCCCTTATGCTCGTGATACAATAACGAGTATATTCCATAGCCGACCAGCAGTGGAAAACAAGCCCACGGGAGATACCTAAATGCCATTTTGTCGTATGCTCTCGTACTAGATTCAACGTAAGATCCTTTGTCGGTGTAACTGATACTTGGAATAAAGCCCAATATCGGTTCGTCTCTATTTATTTTTATATCGACGGCCTTATTTATTTTCCAAATTTCGATCAGTAACCCGATGAAGCACGATATCAAAACCATGGTATTCGCTTCATTGTCCAATATATACAATAGGACAATAATCGACTGGAATACGTTGAAAAATACGGAACGCACCGAAAGTCCTTCCAATGATTTTCTATTATTCCAGAATTGGATATCATTTTTAAATGCTAATAATTCGAATATCGAATGCAAAAGGGAAACGCCCACGGTTAGACCGACTAAATAGGGCGACGTGTCTAAAAGCAGCTCCTTGACAATGTCTTGGTCTTCGTCTTGCTCGCTGGAACTCAATGAGGCGAACATTCCCAGCTTGTCCCTCATGGACTGAGCGGCGTACATTTGCCATTTGAACAGACTCAACGGTTGAATGGTCAACCGCAATTCTAGCTCTTCGACAGTGTCATTGATGGGTGTGTAATCTCTCAGCATGTTCCAATAGTCGTTGAAGAAAATTGGAGGCTTGTACTTTTTACCCTCAGGTAAAAAGTATATGAATTCATCAAGCGGCGGTGGAACACTTCCTTGTACCCAATTGGTTTGATCGGTGACGACATTTATTGTAAGATTAGGATGCCAGTGTGATAATATTTCCTCCTTCATCGTTTCCGCTTTGAGAATCTCCTCGGCAGACTTTTCAGTTTCTCCCGTCAGCAGATTGTGCGTCTTCAGATACTTCAATTTTTTGAATTTATTCAAAGCCTTTTTAGAATAGCTAATATACTGCCCGGCGAATAGTCCCTTGCCGCTGGTCGGATCGGGAAACTTTCCACTCTTGGTCAAGTACGTGTGCAAGTAGATGGATCCGTTTCTTCTGAACGCTTCCGACGTTCTGAACGTGGTGGTGAACTCGTAAGTCCCGTCGCTGTTCTCGCCGGCGTTCCAATCGCCGTATACGATGTCGGTCTTGTGCCACAACAGAGCGTTCTCGTTGGCGAAATCGGTGAAGTGTTCGCTCTCTGATAGGTAACAGTGTACGTCGAACACAGTCCCGTCGGCAAACATGTTCAGTGCTGGTCCACGGGGCGGGAGACTTCCTTTCAGATCTGCGGTGGTCGGAGCGGCCGGACGCCGAAAGAATGAAGTTATAAAATAGATGACTAGAGCTCGTATAATCAACGACTTGGTGATAGCGAAGAATGACTCCAGCTTGCTGGGCTGCATTTTCTCCCGTTCGGCATCAATTTGAGCATTAATCTGAAAATTAAAAGTATAACATGTAATTTTGAGTAAAGACTATATCGTCGGATGTACATACATATACATATGTATACCATATTAGAGTTACCCGGTGGTTACCACAGTTGATACGCACAAGACTGCCTTTTCTGTAACGATTGATCTCGGAGGACATTCAATAGATACGTTTAGCATGCGAAGAGTGTTGTGAGTATAATTGATCTTGCCGTGATGAAATTTCCAGCCTTAAATGTTCTCCGAGATCAATCGTCCATTTTTCCTTTACTGGATAGAATCAACGGTCGTTTCTTTCTACCCGAATGAAGGATACCATTTAGGGGTAGCCCCGATTATAGCCCAAAGATGAAGTACATATAATGTATCGATATTTTTGTGATTGAATGAAAAAAATCAATTAAAATGGTAGGTAAAAAAAAAATAGTGGAAATTTTGATGGTCTTGTGGACTTTTTACCTAATCCTTATTGTTTTATAAGAAAAAAAATTCTAACTTATTATATTTTTTATAAAGTTTATATTTTATCAAATCATTCATTCTACATATGTATGTAGTTATCAATTTAAAAAAACTAATTATTATGCTATGGCTAAAATAATGAAGGGTAATAAGAAGTGAATGGAGTAGAATTGGTTGAGTGATATTCATTCAAATGAATTCATTGAAGATTAGCTAAATTTTACACAAATATTAGATGCAATCACAATTCTTTGTCCAACTCCGATCCTACCCCACTAGTAACTAAAGAACTATAAATGACCTTTGCTTTTTGTATAAAATTCTTAATAACCTAGTTGACAGCACCATCTCATATGGATGCTACGTAAGATCCAGTGCATACGGAGAAAATGTATGCTCGGTCTAACAAGAAGAGACCGTAAAAGGAATACACGGATAAGAAGCATGACCAAAGTGGCAACGTATGAACAAGTTAAAGTGGCAATGGGCCGGACACGTAGCGAGAAACACTAGAACGGTATCCGAGAGGATGTGAAAGAAAGCGAGGTAGACCGAGAGCGGACGATGGGCCGATGAATTTAGAAGAATGTGTGAAGCCAAGTGGATGCAGATTGCTCAAGACAGACAGGAACGCAAGAGACAGGACTGGAGACATATGGATGTGAAACTTTGATGCTAAATTCAAGAACGCTACGTAAGATCCAGTGCATACAAAGAAGCATGGAAAGATGTATGCTTGGTATAACAAAAAGAGATTGTAAGAGGAATATATGGGTAAGAAGTATGACCTATGTAAGTGGCAGATATAGAAGAACGTGCGAAAAGTTGAAGTGGCAATGGGCTGGACACATAGCGATAATAATGGTTGGCAGATGGACGCAAGAAATACTGCAATGGTATCCAAGAGGATGTGAAAGAAAGCAAGGTAGACCGATTGTACAGTTTTAAAAGATGGGCTGATGAATACGAAGGTGTGAAGAACTGTTGTCCGTGGAGTGGAAGATGGGCTGATGAATTGTGAAGAATGTGTGGAGTCAAGTGGCTGCAGATTGCTCAAGACAGACAGGAATGGAGTGGCCTTCATCCAGCAGTGGATGGTGAACGGTTGAAAATGATGATGATATATGTATGTATGTATGTATATTTTGTATGAAAATTACAACACAATTGATCTCAATTAATATGTATGAAATGTATGTCAAACATCGTATCGGCTATTTTTACATCGAGCAAACAAGTGTCTCAGTCTAATGCGACTTTTAATTTATGAAATACATACATACATGCATATGTACATTGGGCATTATGTACAATGACTGCTATAGATTTGATTATAAGACAAACGTAATGCTGAATAAATATTCGCATCGAGACACGAACTTGTTCAAGGACTTACGTGGCCTAGATAAAGGGGAGGGAGAATTCATATATATGTACATAGTGTAGGGAAAATAGTCATTAAGTGGAGAAATGTAGTATCTATCTCACGTCGATCTCGCCTTCAGGAGTTTGGGCGCCATCTTGAACCGTTGGTGTTGGTGTTGGTGTTGGCTGATCGGGCGCGAGGACCACCTCTTCCGCAGACATTCTGCGAATCTGCACGTATCTGCACGAGTCGCGAACGACGACTGAAGACACTCCCCCTTACACACGAAAGATCTCGACTGCTGATCGCCGTGCACTGCTGCCAACTGGTCAATGGGCCAATTGGTCTCGAACAATCTTTCACCATCGATTATAATCGATTATTTTAGTCTGCATTCCGGTGTCATATTTTTAAATTTTGTCGATGGCTCAAAATAGCTGTAATGGGGTGGAAATTTTTGGATGCGCTGCTGCTGCGACGAGACGAAGAATCCGCATAGGCCGCGGTGGGTTCTTAGCTAACGTTGCATCGTCGTGGAAAAAGTTAATGCGCTGGTTTCGCGTTTGGTTGTCGCGCGCAACATCTGACCGGCCACAACCACGAGACGGCCACAACGGGCAACTTCGTGTTTTCATTTTTGTATAGAATTTGACAGATGGCTGGAAAGCGGCCGCGGCCACGACAGCCACAACAGCCAATTCGGCCAAGGCACGCCCACTTGCAAAACCAATGCGTTCATTTCCTACCTTGGAAGTGAACAAACTCCCCCTTATTCCAAATTCAATGAACCAATCGAGACCTTTTTTTCAGATTTTACAATTTTTTTGTCACCAATTATGCTCCGAAAAATAGACATATACAATTATGTATGACGTCCAATGGATTCCTAGCTTTTGTCTTGATACTGACATAATGCTGAAAATCCAAATTCGAAAAGATACATGTCGTTGCAAATGGAATTAAGGCTGAAAGTGTTTTATTTTCCAAATCTGGATAGGAAACCGTTCGAGAGCACCTACATAAATTCATCAAAGTTTTGATTTGAGAATTTTTGGTTCAGCAGAGCTTTGCTCTATAAACCGATAAACTCCTATAGATCAGCATCATCCATGAAGTCCAAATTAAAACTGAAAGGATTTCGTATCTACACTTCATTTCTTAAATCAGGATGAAAATAATCGTCCAAGGACTACATTAGATTTTCTAAATGCCTCAAAATATTGCCTTGAATCCATTCTGGAAGCGAATTATTAATTTTTTTTGGGGAGACACCTCACTCCTCTCTTACAGACCTTTCGTTCCTCCCCAGGGAGGATAACACCATAAGTTAAGAACCCTTACATTAAAGGAAAGAGAGGAAGAGGAATTCTCTCTATCCTCATTCTTCAATATGGCAACATCCCGAAACGTAGAGACGCACTCTGACAACAGAGTGGGAGAATTGCCTTTAAATACTATCGCGTACGATTGTTCCAGAACATTATATTAATTTAACTCATGCATACTTCTTCTTCGACTTATATTATAATTAGTTCGTAAACCTGTTATCTACATTATAAATGTTATGTACATTATGTTATTAATATGTACAATATAAAGTCGTCAAAATAAACTGCAAATCAAATTAATTCCAATACGACGGATCCCACACACGTCATGATCCGATTAGCCTAAAACAGAATAGACTCGTGAATTAGATAATAGAACGCCCTGATTTTATCAACAATGAGGTTACGTAAAAAAAGAACAGTGATCGAAAGATGTAGTTGAAAAAATGCTGATAGATTAGAATCTATCTAATCCATCCTTGATAACAGAATAAGAAGAACGTTAATAATTTTGTGACGAAAATAAAACAAACGCCGAAGATGCTGTGCAATATTATGTGAAACATCCGTACAAAAACTTAATTATTGTATACATCCATGTGTGTATTGGGATTAGGATTCGAAATAGCATCACACGCAGCTCGGCGCGAGCCCGATATGACGTATGTACATTTTCAGGATTCTTCTACAAATTTAAGTAGATGTTTTACATTTTGACGACATTAATCGATTATTTTATAATCGATTATTCTATGCCGTTTTGCAGCCAACTGCGACATCTCATTTATTTTGGCCAAATGCTTATCAATGCGGTCTATTAATAAGCTTATTGAATGTATTATTTTTCTTCAAATTGGGACACTTTTAACTCCAATAGAATGAGGTCGCTTGCTTTCCGTGTGTGACGGCTCTAAACGAGAGGCCACGAATTCGCGAATACAAATCCATGGAAATATTTTGTCTTAAATTACCGAATTGTACAAATGAAAACGATGGCAATAAAAATCACACATTGAAAATGATTTAAAATCAATTTCCAAACATTCTACCTAACTTCTTAATTTAACAATTTCCAATATCTGTTGAAAGTTGATTTACTTTCGATTTTGAATTTATGGAACAAATGGATCGGGTTACCAATGGGGGGTAGAATCGACAGTTTATAAATTAATTTTATTGTAGTATACTTAAGTACTTCAATGACTGACGACTTTACGAAGTTATACTATGAGACGTTGAGTACGAAAAAAATCATCCCACTATGGAGCATTCATAGTGGGGTGACCCTTTTCGTATTCAAATAGTCTTGACTGAGCAGAAATAGAAAGTGGTGCCTTGATTTCTAGAATGATCTGTAAGAATTCTCTCCTCTCTCATTCTGCGAAATGGCATCATATCCATACGCAAAGACGCACTTTACCAACAGAATGGGGAAACTTTCTTATAAACTTATAAATACCATAATTCTAGATCACTTGAGCATTTGACTTCATTCTCGAGCAGTCCATCTAAGCTCATTCATACCGTGTAAAGTCTTCACAATAAATTATTTATATAAACCGCAAATTTAAGTTTAATTGATAAGGGGGTGGATCCCATACCACGCCATGCATCTGCCTGTCTACAAATCTAATATTAAAGAGACTGCAATTGTTGAGGAATGAAGAAATCACGACAAATAACATAATATGTTATTTGTCGTGTTATGTCAAAAATAAACAAAACATGTTTATTTGCAATGGTATTCAATGAATCTTCCTTACTGAAAACATTTGGGTCAAATTATTATCGACTATGTATGTATAAATTATTATGTATGTACTTTCAAGTTTCTATAAAAAGCTTACATAGCAGATGACATTTGATACGGTTTTTTTACCGCCAGTGTGCGATCAGTTCCGGTTGTTTGCACATTGTTGCGACATGCCGCACGATTTTTATGAGACGTAGAACTTGTTCGCGTTAGCTTGACAAATTTTTGTAGTGTGAGAACGTCATACAAAACCGATTTTTGGCGCACGTGCTCTCGCGTGTCAACCAATCGCATCTGTTTATACACGTATAGCGTCTCACACTTTTCACCTCTTTCCCTCTTTCAACCCTCTTTCAAGCACTGGAGGGTTCCATACATCGCCTCTGCACACTAGGAACATGTGCTGCAACAACAACATGTCCCTTCGAACCTAGAGCGATTGCATGCTCGTCATGCCCAGGAGAAACTTACTCGGGTACAGAAATGGGTAGTTACCATTTTCCCTTAAATAAAGATATCTAATAAACTTCTTATGAATGCATTCAAGCATATTGTTGTACGAAAGTTCATAAGGCGACAATATTATACAATTATTGTACTCAACCTTGGACAGAACCAAAGAGCAGTACAATCGCACAATTACCTTAATACATAGATGTAGAATACTCTAGATACGCCCTCACGCTCTAAAAATGTTAAGACTCTAACCAAGACACTCAGGTATAAAAATATTGGCAGTGGGAAACAGTTGGTTTTTTTTTACCGTCGTCATTTAACTGTGAAATTGGTACAAAATGCCGCCTTGTGTAGTGAAAAATTGTGCCATAATCATATATGTAGAATAGTCACTGAGGTATAAAAATCCTAGTTGTGGGAGCGAAGTATTGAAAAAAAAAAGGTCACTTCTTTGTTATTCGAGTCTCGGGTTCTATCCATTCATCCCCACTCTTGCGAGAATTTTTGTCGATCGAAAAGTATGAAGGGGCATATCTATGTATTCTTTATTTATGCCCTGATATCTTTAAATATTGTTGACGACACGGCGAGTCGATGGCTGTGGCGTTTAGCAATTGTGAATAATCTGCGCCGCCCTTTAAGGGTAAAGTTATTCCCCCCAGTCTGTGTTTGGAGACGTCACCGTTGTGAATAATACGGTAGGGGAGAATCAGATAATCCATCATGTAAAATGTGAACAAGAGGTTACTTTGCACAATCGCGAACACTCGAACAGAAACAATGCGGAAAATGAACAAGTTGTCAAAAAAAGTATGGCCGTGTACATCGGTGTTAAGTTGGACAGGCTGTGGCACTGGGTCTTGGCCAGGCCGGTCCTACTGGCTTGTGACTTCTGGTTAGCGTTAGAGGCTTTATGGACGAATGGTGGAGCTGAACCGCCGAAAGCGTCGTTCTTCGACGACTCCAACTCTTCAATAGCCGTGGATTGATCGTCCATTGCTTATCGCACCTCACCGCTCGCACTACACGAGCTCCGTTCTTTATGTTGGTTAGTATCACTCCACCGGTATTTACCGCCGATCTTCACTTCCGCTTTCGTATTTCAAAATCCACTTCCGCTTTCAACCCCCCCCCCCTTCCCATGTACTCTGTCCAAAAGTATACCTGGACACTTTATCAGCGCGAATCGAGTATCGTATCGTGTTAAATTTCGACCTTGGAATCTGATAATCTTCTACCACCGGAAGTGGTATTTTACTCTCGTATTGTACGAATATAGTGTTCCGCTTAGTTGAAATTTCTTTTCGCGTATAATTTTCGGTCGTCTCTGATACTATTGCACAATATATGTTCAGGTTAGCGTCTGATTGGGTTCAAACTAGAATTTTTCACCAGTGTACATTTTTTATTTTTCACATTCCAGTTTGCCCTGTTCAATTTTGGTTATCGATGATTGATCATCTGGCCGAAGTATGGTCGAAGATACATCCTCTAATCTTGCGAAGGAGCTCGATTGCGAAGCTCTAGAAAATCAAGACTGGTATTGGGGAGATATTTCTCGGTAGGTATACGTAAAAGTAATGTAATTCATACCAAATACAAATTTTTTTAAATGTTTGTCGTCGTTTTTTCAGAGATGACGTTACGGAGAAGCTGGAGGATTCTCCGGACGGGACGTTTTCTCGTACGTAACGCCTCGAATAAAGGATCCGGTTATACTTTGACCGTGAGGAAGAGCGGAACTAACAAACTCGTTAAGATTTTCCAATGCAACGGTCAGTACGGATTCTGCGAACCGTTCGAGTTCGATTCCGTGCTGGATCTGGTGAAATTCTACCACCAGATCTCGCTCGCTCATTACAACACAAGTTTAGATGTAAAATTGTTGTATCCTTTGTCGAGAACGTACGAGGAGAAGTTGGCCAGTTCGGACAATGTGCAAACCCTGATTGAGAAGTTCAAAGAGATACAACAGGAATATGTGCTGAAGACTAGGGCGCTGAACGAGCATTCCATCCAGCGCAATATGGTCGATACAAAAATCAAACATATGAAGTCGGCTTTGATTGCGTTTACCCAAGGTGTGGAATTGTTCCAAGAGCAAGTAGTTTTACATAAGAAGTTCCAGAAGGAAGCTCAACCGCACGAAATTACATATTTATTAGAGAATCACAAATTGTTGGAAGAACGTTTAAAGTCACTTTTGCTTTGCAAAAAGGAATTAGAAGAAAATAAGGAAAGGCAGGTTTCTTATTGTCGTTTGTTGGAGCGAGAGATAACTTCGCTGAAACCTGATATTGTTAATCTTTATAGAGAAAGAGATCGCCACAAAGCGTAAGTTAACATTAATGGCAACATAATAATCATTAACTGTACATATATGTTAAATATACCAAAAAAAATAGTCATTTGTAATTAAGTACGTGTATTTCTCATTTCAGATGGTTGAAAATGCGAGGTTTAGCTGATAATCAAATTCGTATTTTGATGAGTGAAGAAGACGAAGAAGAAACTTTAGAAGAAAAATTGCCCCACCAGAACGAACGTTTGTGGCGAGCTGACAAATGTTCTCGTCCCGAAGCCGAAAAGTTACTGATCGGTCAGCCGACTGGAACCTTTCTCATCCGACCAAATAGCACGGGACAATACGCTCTCTCTATCACTTGCAACAATAACATCTACCATTGTATAATTTACAAAACGAAAAAGGGTTACGGCTTCACCGAGCCGTACAATATATACGGATCGCTCAAAGCTTTGGTGCTCCATTACGCTCTCAACTCCTTGGAGGTGCACAACGACTCCCTAACGACTACATTGTCGACTCCGATATTCGCAACGGAGGCTGGTCAAGTGGCATTGTGCAATCGAGCTGCGTGATGAATCTATGTCAATTAAAATTCGACTATCCCATTATATGTTCTATTGGTGATTGCGCCTGCTAATATGAATTTGTGCATAATTCAGTAATACCATGACGTTGTTAAAATATCAATTCAAATTATTTATATTGTAGTCGGTACTTGAGATGCAAATGGAAAATTTGTACATTTCTCCATCGGTTAGTTTGTATTTTGTTTGGCAATTTATGTTCTACGATGAGAGCTTATCAGATTTTTAACGGTGAAATTTTGGCGAACAGTATTGACAATAGGACAATATGGAAAACAGTCTGGATTATTATTGATAAAAATCAATAATGTGATAATAAAAATGTAAATATTTCTCCATAGATGATAATGTTTATGCGCTTATGAAAGTTACTTTATGAATAAATTAAGGTTTGTCTGTGTGGCACATTTTACAATTCTCACAGACTTAATTTTAAATTATATAAATGTGTAGCAATGTCGAAAGAACAATGTCCAGTTTCATTTCAATAACAAAACTCATATTTATTCAATCAAATAGTTAACGTATTATCGTGCTTTATTATCGTATAAGTAAGAGTGGATACCGTTGGTGTTTTCGTAGTTTTTCTTGATATCTGTGTAGTACGAAGCTGTAAGGGTTGTAGATGTGCTCAAATAATAAATATATGTGTATATTGATGTATCAGACATGGCAAACTGTGGGTCCTCTATGTTCAGAATTGATATTGTATGCAATATTCTTTCATTTCAAGATTTACGAATTATTGGATGCGTCACGTTTGGCCTCGACTGTTTTATATATTTTTGGTAAAATATGTACCTTGTGAATGAAAGTATTGTCGATCTCTTTGTACAATTTGTGTACCAAAACTTGTATAATTTTTAGATGCATTAAGTGTTTTAAACGCGTAATAATTAATTTTTCCTTGTGTGTGCCATGAAAGTTTATTTTTCAACTAAATAATTTATTATACATAAGACGTTACCGCATATGGCACGAAGTTACGATTCATATTTTCAATGTGTGATTTATCGATCGATTTCAGTTTTAGAATGTTTAAAACTGTGTATTTATCATCTTCTTGGAATTGTTAAAACTGTAATATTTTATATTTAACTGCCATTGTATTCGTTTTTACATATTTTATTTGAATTTATCACAGTCAATTTGCAAAGTTTGATAAATTAATGACAACTTTTCAAAAATATAACATTATTTATATTACATATACGTAGATTACATCATTCATATTTATTTAAATCTCGTGCAATTAATTTCTTTTAACTGTTTCAGCAACAGTATTAAAAAATTTAATTTATATCAAATTTTTATTTTGCAATATAAATATTTAATATTTTAAATTGTAATACATTACGTATTATTTATATAATCGCGATCATTTAATCTAATGAAATTTGAACTGAAATATTAGGGGCATATAAAATACTTCACCATATCTAAAAAGTAATGTGAAATAGCTACGGCTTTGCAAAACGATCGATATTGTCTACGTGTGCTTTTGGGGTTCGCTAAATTTATTATTTTATAGGTCTGACTTAAATATGTATACTGGGAAATGTGAATCAACTATTCCGAATTCGCCACTGTGGATATACATATTATTTTCAGCCCTATATAATGAATATTCATTACATATTTTAATACTTGATGTATTAATTTCTGATTATTTATGTAAATTGGACATCTGGCGAAATTTATTTTAAAATCTTCATATTTTATCGGCTATTTTTGTTATCTATGTATGTCATGTAGATTAACCAGATTAACATTTAGTTTTAATGATGCAGCGTGTGAGTAATCGGAATTCACACACTGTCATATGTGCAATATGTATTCATTTTTTTATTGCACTATTCCTATGAAAGCTTTTACTTTTCAGTATGTTAATCAACGAATGAATAATGTATGTACGATGTTTGTCAATATTTCATTACTGTACAGTCACTAAAATACATATATACATATATAATAACCGATAAATATAATTATACAAAATTTAAGCAAACTTTCAAACGCACAATTAAAATTTTAGCAATGTGATCTTTTTCTCCTGTTTCATATGCCCCTGTTGGGAACAAGTGTGTTAATATTTACGATAAACATAATTTATTGGTTCATAGTTTAGATGTTAGAGATGCATAAAATTTATAATAAAGTTAAATTTATAAATTGGGGTGTTTTATTTTCATCTACATATATTACAGTAAAACGTAGTCACAGTAGATAACCATATTGTAGAGATAGTTGATAATTATTTATACCCATGACAATTGGTGAACATGACTGGATGTAAAGAAGAAGAGATGAAACGCTTTTGGAAGAATGAACATAGTTTTTAAATCCAACATTCCGCTATGCTTTAAAAGGAAGGCATACAACCAATGCGTACTGCCAGTGATGCCGTATGGACGTGAGACGTGGATGCTGAATTCAAGAATGCTACGTAAGATCCAGTGCACACTGAGAAAATGTATGCTCGGTATAACAAGAGATCGTAAGAGTAAGAAGTATGACCAAAGTGGCAGATATGGCAGAACGCGTGAAAAAGTTGGTCTGGACATATAGTGAGAAGAATGGATGGCAGATGGACACGTGAAATACTGGAACAGTATCCGAGAGGATGTGAAAGAAAGCAAGGCAGAGCAAGATGGACGATGGGCTGATGGATTGAGAAGAATGTGGAGTCAAGTGGACGCAGATTGCTCAAGACAGACAGGAATGGAAGAGGATTGGAGAGGCCTTCATCCAGCAGTGGATGGTGAATGGCTGAAAATGATGATGACGTACTATTATGGGGGATACTAGGGTGAGTGATTTAAATGTGTGTATTTTCAATTACATTTTTATTCAATTTTTCAGCATTCAAAGTTGGTATACATGAACCATGTAAAATTAAAATCATAGTAAAATAGATATATGTACTTACATAATAAAAAAAGTTATATGTATAAAATAAAAGTTAAAATAATATTATCACTAAAAAAATGCTAGAGTAACACAAACAGAATAACGTTTGAAAATACAGTAAACTCTCAATATTATTGATCTTCAAAAGTAGCGCACATCCGAAGCAAAATATCACAATTGCTTTTGAGTGTTCGCATTGCCTTTTCTGGCGCAAAAAAATCAATGGAAACTGTTTGGGAGTACACATTAGCAATGCAAACCCGTCAATGCGAATTTCAATCTCATGAATAATACATACACACTTATCTTAAAACAATATTGAGATCGGCAAATACAATATATTACGGATAATATGGCAGATACGAGATGATCAATAAGGCTCACTGCATCTGACGACACACTTACATCATCTTTGCAACTATAAAATAGCTGATCTTTTTCTGATTCTTGAACACATACAGTGTTGAACATATTAATCGAATTTGACATGTACATATGTAAAGCATATAAAGGAATTCTTCTACCTATATATTGTATATACAACAGTATATGGCGAAAATTCCAAATTCGATAGCCACACTTGTTTACTGACTAGTATGAACGATTTAGCAACCCGGGACAGCTTCAAATATTTTGAATCGTTCAATCAACTTAAAATTAATTCGTTAACTAAACTGGGATAAAGTAATTTAAAAAAATAATTATAAATAAGAATCACTCCTGAAAATTTCTTAATTTAGCATTGAAAGTACCTAAAAATGTGGCGGATTTCATTTGAAAACCTTACTTCGGGCGTGCACGGGTTTTAATTTGCACTTTAACTGTTGTATTAGATCGTATATTTTCAGTGATGGGCCTACTTTCATTTGCAAAAGTTCGATGATTTCATCTTTCGTCAAATCTAACATTGTCTTTCCGCTGATTTGAGAAAAATTCAAACAGTACGGTGCACAGTCGTTGATCTTGAGAAATTGGGCTACGTCTTCTGGGTCCCACGTCTCTGGATCGACAGTTTCCATCGTCTTCAGGTCCATGGATGTGACGATACCAACGAGACGCGGTATCGCCTTCAGCTCGCGAATATTTTCCTGTAATTGAATTTTTCTCGTTAACTGAATGTATGTACACTGATAAAACTACACTATCAGTGAGAATTTAGATTAAAGTTGAACGAAATTCTTCATTATAACTGTTACTACTCGCTGCATTCTTATATAGATTAATACATACCTCTTTTATATCAATTTGGTCTATGTCCATACTGGAATCGTCACGACTCATAGAATCACCATGGTCTTCAATATAGTTAGGTTTTACGTCTATGTTCATATCGAAATCTAAGTGATCATTTATCGACACGCTGTCCAACTTATTTTCCAACAAATTTTCTAAGTTGGCTAATTTTTGAGATTCTATACCGTTATTTTGCATATCAATATTAAAATCGATGGCTGCTTTTGAATCCAGAAGATCATAAAGGCCATCGTCGTTACTATTTCCCATATCTAATATTTCTAAAATAAGCAAAATATATATTAATACATTGGTACATACATATTCTTGGCCTGTGTTTGTTGGGTCAGGAACTTTTGCGACTTTCGGTCGCTTACAGAAAGGTGAGTAAATTTTATAGAGTTGGCACTTGAGTGATTAGTAAATATTAAACAGTCAGTAATCAATACTAAACAGTAAATAAATTTATATAAACAATCGGTATCTGACTGTAAAATCGTTATTCACTGAGTCTTTTAACTATAATACTGACTATTTTTTTTAAAAAGCTACTGATTGACTAATTAGTTGCCCATATTCTTTTCTAAAAAAACATATCTGGAATTTTTCAATGGGTCCCTGTTACGAACAGCAACTAATTAATCGGTCAGTAAAAATAATAAATAATTATTCATTTGCGGAGGAATCCAATTACTGAGCAACAAAAAAATCACGTTTTTGAGTTACCGGAGCGGAGACCCAAAAATTATTACTAATTCTGTCCCACTGAGTCCGAATATGATAATGAAATTTGTAAGTTAGCTCTCGTTTGAGATATGAGCGTTTAAAAAAATGGATAATTTTTACATTTTTTTGACCTTTGCGGTCTGTAACTCAAAATTTAGTAGTTTTATGTTCAAAATGAGTATTGGAAGCAATAGTCAGATGTTTTAAATATTAATTGGGATATTTGAAAGTTTTAAAATACTTATACGTAATCGTCTAGTAAATTTTAAACGTCAAATTTTTTTTTTCTTTCAGATTTTTTCCCGGTGTTGTCTTAGATTGACTAGGTTTTTTGTTTAATGGATTTATAAGGATTGATTCTCTATGTCAGTATTTTTTATTTTTTTTCTAAACCTACAAATTTGAGCTGTAGAAGTCGCGTTTAGAGGTGGTTGTGACGTCAGGCGTTTGAGGTTAATTTTTTTAAACGCAATCATAAATAAGAGCTAACCATCAAATTTCATTATCATATTCAGATTCAGTGGGTCAAACTTAGTTAAGATTGACTAGTCTGCGCTCCGGTAGTTTTTTTTGTTGTACAGTGTTATCGGCGGAACCCCCAGATAGAAAGGAAATTGAGTTAGGCAAATATAGATTTTATGGGATTTATTAAATTTTATAGATAGTTGGTTTATTATTATTTATTATTTTAAACGCGACGAAATCCCCTTTCACCCTTTTTACTTTCAAGGATTTACTGGGTTTTATCTTAATATTTTTCTGGTTACTACATTTCTCCTTAACATACCATTTCTTCTGGGCGATCCAGAGAATTTTATCATAGCTAACCCTCTAGATTTTTATACTTTATTTAATTTTTTGTACTTTATTGGTGTATCTTTACCTCTTTATATGGGGATTTATTATGTTTTTAGGAAGTTCATTTAGTTAGATTTGGTAAAGTAAAAAAATTATTTTTGATAATGAACTTTTTCACGAAACAACGACTTTACAGTTAAATAGCGACCATTTATATAAATTTACCCACCGTCTAGTATTAATTACCGACCTTTATAAAATTCACTGACCATTTATTAAAATTACTCACCATTTGGTTGAAATAACTGACCGAAAATCGGAAATGTTTCTGAGGCAAAACAGGCCGTTAAGAACCATCAAGTTTTTCACATTACCTGTTCCGTTTTGAGTATTCTTTTGTTCGTTTGAATTTTTATGAGTTTTCTTTTTTCGTCCTTTTTTACGTGTGTTACCTACAGGTTGGCGAAAGGGTACAAAGGGACCTTCGAGTTTGTGACCGACCGCTTGACACCAACCAACCGGATAGATATCAGTGCTTTCACAATCTAACCATTGATCATACTCGTCACCCCAGCCGTTGAAGTGTACCTTAAAAACCCACAAGAAAACCAATTGTAGTTTCGGAAACGGAATATTATCCACCGCATACATTTACTAATTACCTTTAGCAATCTACCGACAATTCTAGCAACGGTGGCGACGCAGACCAGCCGAGGATCCATGAGATCGGCGCACTCGAGTCGCATACCCGGTAAAAATCCATGCTGTGAACCATCCTCGAATACGTTCAAAGTGGTCTTCAGGAATGGGGTTTGACCAATCGCCACCGTCAAAGGAATTGCATGGGCGCTGCAGAATCCCGCTGGGAATATATACGGTGAGGATTCGTGATAGCAGAACCAGTCGAATGAGAACTCATCCGGTGGGTAACAATCGATCCGTATCATGATATAACCGTGCAGTAAAACCTTCATAACGGTCGCCATGCATATGGCCGCTAGATTCAACGGATCGATGGCTTCCAACTTCATGCCTTCCACTAAGTTCGATTCGAAGTTTACATTCAGCGGATCCTTTTTGAGATAATATTTGAACAAATCGTTGGTGGCGTCGTTCGGATCCGAAGTACCGTTGTTCAACCGCTGTAAATATTCTAATGGAGCGTCGAGTAAGTGGTCGACTTCACGAGCCCATCCCACGGGATGTATGAGAGGACAGTCTTCGTGACACCAGAATCCGTTGTCCTCGGGGGTGCTGTCGTAGTATCGAATTTGCAATCTCTTGCCTACGATCTCGTGAACGGTCGCAACTTTCACTTGGCATATTCTATTCTTATCTACGACTTCCAATACGTGGCCGATGCGGAATCTAGACTTCATGCTCTCGTTCACTTTATTATAAAAATCGGTCGGTAGAGTGCGGGCACCCGTCAACTGCTGGACGAGAAAACTCTTCCAATCTGAATACTTATTTTCAATGCTCTGCGGAGGAATCAGCGGTTTGCCTCTGGTGGCACACCAACCGACTGGGTGCACTTCAGAATGCATAAGATTCAACCAGAAGTCTTTAGACTCATCGTTGCCGAAGCCTTCGTATCGCAACAGTCCCATATAGCCTCTGAGTTTCAGTACGGTTGCGACCCAAAAGTAATTGGACAACTTGTACGAAAACTTTTCACAGTCGGTGTTTTTAACTTCGACTTTCATCCCTTCGAATACATTGTTCCACATATCCGATAGTGGAGCGTGTGCGAATAGTTTAACCGGAGCTGCTGTAAAATCACAACCAAACAGTTCGTTCTGCCATTCGTACGTGTTGGACAGGTTGGCCGTTTTGTTTGGAATCGGTTGCATGAAGTCGTCAATGGCGGCTTGCCACATTCCGGGTAATTGGGGCAAGGGTTCCATGGGAATCATACCCACCAAGTGGTCGGTGCTTTCCATTAATTTAAATCTATAATTGGCTTGTTTCTTGTAACTATTGCTTTGATTATCGTCCATATTGCTATCTAAGTTTTCGTCCAGCGAGACGGTGGCGTCCTTCTGGTGATTTATTAAGCCTGTGTAACTTCGGGCGCACGTCAGACTACAGAATTTTCTTTGTTTCGTATAAAAGGCATGTTTGACGCCTATGGCTCCACATTTTTCACACACGGCTACAATAAGGTAAAATTAAGATTAATTAAGCTAAGATTAAATTGAATCGATGAATTAAAAAAAGTAATTTACCAATTCCGTCTTTATCTATGGGGATGACGGAAAGATCAGTTCCACCATGGTACGCTATCGGAGATTTAAGAACGAGCTCAGGATGCTCAATCGGTTTAATTTTTTTGTTCACATTTGCATAATTTGAAGTATTCATCGTTGGTAATTCCAGTTAAAATTTTCCTCATAAAAATATCTGTAAACAAAATAAGTTAAAATTAGAGAAGTCAACACGTACAATTGTTCATTATTTTACTTTTTATCCCATTTATCCGTATCTTTTCTCACTTAGAAAAGTATGGCACCTATGTATACTCTATCCAACTTAATTCAGCGAAGTCACTTTTAGTTCAGCTCGACTCGCAACGGGTAATTTGTATAGAGCAGGCTCCACCGCGAAAGAGGCAAGCGAAACGAGGCGAAAGAGATCATAGCAGCCTCGTTGTGTCGACCAATCGGTCACGAGTTTCGAGCGGTGGAAAGCGAATATTACAATTACAATATTATGAAGGTTCTAAATATTTAAAAGGCCGAAAAAAAAAAAAAAAAACACAAAAAACGAAAAATCGTTCAGGAGTCAACTACCGCCGGTTAGCGGATATAAAGTCCCATAATAAATATTTTAAATATTTATGTACATATAAAATTATATTTATAGTATAAATATAATACACAGTCGAACTTGTACTATATTTATACATATGTCACTATATCCAATAAATTATTAATAATAAACGGATTTACGGAAAGTAGTTATCGGCGTGGGAGATCGAACATATGTATGTTAGTACGTAATCGGTATTCCCAGACAACTTCCAGGTAACATTTGAGAGGGAATTACTCAAGGTGGTTATGATTACTTTTGAGGAATTTAGTTAAAGGGTTGATTGACAGACTCTCTGCACCACACTAATCTCTCTATAAACTATTTTTCAGTGGAGCCTCACTTCATTAATGCCATTTCTAGCTCCATTCCGTTAAGCTCCGATCACCTCCGTATCGTTTAGTTCCGTTCGCGGTGGAGCCCCGGCATAAGAAGCACTTTGTTTTCGCACAACTTTTGCAGCTGTTCGAGACTTACGATTTTGGCTGAATATCGTTAATGTTTATTCCGAGAAGCCGAAATGGTGACGAAGCTCATCGGTTGAAACTCAGGTAGTCTGCGCAGATCGATTCTAAATCGGTCAAGCTAGGGTGTTTCTTAAATTGGACAGAGTATAGACCGGTGGTCGGGAACCTTTTTCTAAACCAAATCAAGGAAAAAGTTACAAAATTGGCAAGTTTTTGTATTATGAAAGCAAGGTAGATCAAGTGGACGACGGGCTGATGAATTGAGAAGAATATGTGGAGTCAACTGGATGCAAATTGCTCAAGACAGACAGGAATGGAATAGGATTGGAGATGCCTTCATCCAGCAGTGGACGGTGAATGGCTGAAAACGATATTTAAAATTAAAATAGATGCTACGCATTTGTAAGTGAAGAGTTGTATTAAAATAGTTATCTATGTGAAATTTTTTAGTTTTACAGAATTTATTGCTAAAAATAAATTAATATAAAATTAAATCTTGAAAACGATTTTAAAGCTTCTTAAGAGCATGAAGGTTAGGATAGATTAGCTCGATTTTGCGAAATTTATGCTTCAAGCACCCTTTTCGGAACATTTATTTCACGTAAGCATTTGTAAAAATGTATGGAAAAGTGCCGGAAAAAACAAACACGAGTCAAAGCACTTAAACTAAGCATTTGCTCGATTCAGTGTCTTAAAAACAAAGCCTAAAATCTGTCTCTACGTTAGTAAGATCGAAAATTTTAATGATTAATTTCATGAAACACTCACAACCATTTTCAACGGGCAATACTCGAGTCACCTCATAAACAAAACAAACGTACGGGACAAACTTGACAATAAATTTTTTCACGTAACAGTTATGTATTACAAAAGTAACTTTTTTTCACCGGATGAAATATTCATTCAAAGCGGATAGCGTACAGGGGGGAAATACCAAATTTCCAGTCGCAAAATACAAAACAACAATTTCATCAATGTACGCCAAATTCCGCAATGGAAACGACTAGAAACAAAACAGGATATAGAGCCGAACAGTCGACGACGATCGAGGATATCTGCAAAGTGGCACAATACTAATAGAACGTTAACTAATGGTGTTGGAGGAAGACATTGCACACGGAGGACGAACACGTTGCATTGCAATGTTGTTGTCGCGACTGGCGTCAGTGGACTTTTAGGTTATGTGAACGGTTGTAAATGTAAACATAGCTGGGCGAGGTTCGGTCGCTCGAATTACCACACGGCGGGAAAGACAACATGCATAACACCATCGGATCTTCGAATCGAAATCGGTGACGTCAGAGAGTTCGGGCGAAGGCCTGAATCGACATCAACTTGTAGAGAGTCAAAAGAAGTGAGAACACTCCCACCCCCACCTCCCACTCCACACTTGCAGCTGCACTTGTCACAGCCGGCTACCGACAATGCCACGGTGCCTTTTCGCCACCACTCGTTAAATCTAATTAAATGCATCGCACATGTCACTCTTTCAGATTTGGCTTAAATGTTGATTTAATCACATTGTAGGAATTCCAATGTCACTGTACCAGTTATAGAAACGCTGGTTGTGTGTAACGCTGTGTGTGTGTAACGTTTTGTATTTTATTTATTTTTCGCAGTAGAACCTCGATATAACGGATTCTTGCTGGTGAGGGGGTGTCCGTTAATGCCGAAACTCCGTTATGTAAAAGTAAGTTTTCCGAATGCGTTTTTTAAAATTAATTCTTTTCCGTTTGTCCATATTTTAAGGATAAGATTACGACGATGTGTTTGATTGTAATTTACAATTTAAACTTAGGCTGGCCGCACACTGGGTACGTATTCGTGTCGTACGTATGTTGTTGTCCGTCACACGTACGGCGTTGTCTCACGTTGTCAACATATGAACGACACGAATACGTACCCAGTGTGCGCCCGGCCTTATTGAATGGTGTAATAAGGGCGTCCGTTCACTTCGAGCTAATTAAATTAAATTCAAATTAAACTACTTAAATTCGAGTGCGAGAGGTATGTTAAGCCGCGTACTCATTAGCGAACAGCGCGTGTAATGCAACGCGTAATGTAATGCGCGTTTGATGCACGCCATGTGGACGCCATGTACAAACGCGCCGCGAAACCACTACGAACGACCCACAACCACTGCGCGCTCCTTTGTGTTCGTGCGAAAAACCGACACCGAGTGGATCGCCACGAACGTTGCAGAGCGCGCGCAAAGTGTGCGCGCGAACTCGTACACATTTACAAACTTTGTTGCATTACACGCGCAGTTATTGCATAGTTGCATTACGCGGTTTTATCATGCGCAGAACATACATATTCAGAAGTATTAGTGGCTACGCAGTTGTGTGCGACGAAATAACTGCGTGTGGTCCAGGCAGAGTTGCAAGATTTTCAAAACAATATACATATCGGGATTGTATAGTAAAACAAAAGGAAAATGTTCCACTGGGGGTAAATTTTACCATTCTCTTTAACATTTTCTTCCTACTTTCATTAATTTTCTGTTTGAGAGTTTTCAGATAAACAATCAAACATTTTTAATATTTGTTCTAGAATTAACGAAGGACTTATCTTTAAATCAATAAGTAAATATTCAAAACATTTGAAAAATAACAAGCTGAACAAGCACGAGATGCAAAAGATGCCGCAGCAATTGAAATATTGCGAGCGTGGCGTACGCAGGCCTGAGAGTTCGAGTACAGGAATTTCCCCCTTTGAAAGTTCAGAGCATATTGCGTCGCCTATTGTACCTTGTGCATTTTTGTTCATTACAGATTGTGTATCGGGAGTCGGGATTACAGTTTCTAAATCGGGACATTCCCGCCGAAATCCGTAATCCGAAACCTCAATGCATCACTTCGGCAAAACAAAAAAGTACGATGAGCTATAATAATAATAATATAAAGTAATAGTAACTGCCCGTTGACAGTGTCATCGGGTGGTTATTATTTATGTATAATTTTATATAATATCTACAGTGTGTTTAGTAGTTTAACATGTAGTGATTGAGTGTATGTGTACGTGGCGTGCGTGTACGTGAGCGTTCCACGGCTACCCAGCCAGGCGGTATTATACATACATAGTAAAGATCTATAAAATATATTGTAAAAGTAAAAGCCAGACTTAAAAGTATAATGAGCTGTAAAATATCTAACGTTTCTAGACCAGCTAGATTGCATTTTGAAATACAAATAATTGGATTCGACTTTCTATTTAGAATGCAAAACGTTGAAAAGTAAGTTTTTTCATATTTATAATAAGTAATGGAAAGATGTTTGCGTGGTATAACAAGAAGAGATCGTAAGAGGAATACGTGGGTAAGAAACATGACCAAAGTGGCAGATATAGCGGAACGTGTGAAAAAGTTGAAGTGGACCCGTAGCGAGAAGAATGAATGGTATCCGAGAGGATGTGAAAGAAAGCAAGGTGGACAGAGTGGACGATAGGCTGATGAATGGAGAAGAATGTGTGGAGTCAACTGGATGCAGATTGCTCAAGACAGACAAGAATGGAAGAGGATTGGAGAGGCCTTCATCCAGCAGTGGATGGTGAACGGCTGATGATGATGAATAATACATATGTATGTTGTTGAAATTTTCCTTTCCTAACAATTTTTCTTTGTCGAGAAGAAAATCTCAGCAACGAATTTCTTTAGGGAAAATTTTCCTCACCCCAAAGTGACGCCCTTATGAAATCAATGCTGGGGCCAAAGGACTTTCTTTTACTAAATTTTCAGCACCGTTTTTCGGAAAACTGCTTTTTAGATTTCGGTAAACTTTTTGTGTGCTTTTGAAGCAATGACCGGCCATCACCTTATTCGTCGTTTTTTTTGCACAAAAACGATTGTTGTATCTCATTTCCTACGGCGGAAAAGGACGACCTCCCACATGTCACGAAAGTATGATTACGAGTGCACGCCATGTCATTCACAACCTTCGTCAGTCGACAATGCGAACGTATTCCCTAACAAAAACACAATAACTCGACGGTTACACAATTTCAAGTTCAAAACCTTCACCCACTGAGGCAGGAAGTCACTAGCCGTTACCGGAAGACATCGGTAAATGGCGCGATGTACCTATAGTGATTTATCTTTGATGAACAATATTATAAGAGCGAAGGTCACCGCACTGCGATTACTATCGGTGTAATTATTGTGCATATAAATAGTCTATTAAATTATTTATTTAAAATACATGGGCAGGCGGCATAGCCGATGGAGCCCAGAGCATTATGTACAATTGTACATACATACATACATACATATGTAAAATTTTTATCTATAGAGGTATATTTACTTTATCCTAATCGGATAAAGTATTATTTTTAAAGTTACTAGCTGATTTGGGCGACGGTTCCAAACTTCTACCACTCTACCACTCTACCTAGAAATGAAACGAATGAGTCTCTGACAATTTTGTTTGATTTGTCTTTGAGTCTTTGAGATGAGTGTTTTTATTGACCGTGGGGTGGTTTTTTATTGGACATTTCATTCTTTATTCGGTGGTCGGGAACCTTTTTCGAGCCAAATTAGGGAACGCCTTGCAAGTTTGGGAGCCGCAACATATTATTTTCAAATTATTATATATACATACATATGTATAATAGCCGAAATCCGTCTGTCTGTCTGTCTGTCTGTCTGTCTGCCTGTCTGCTGATAACGCTCGCTGAGGAAAAATTATTAAAAAACCACTAGAACGAGTGGGGGATCGAACCCACGACCTTAGGCTTAAGAGTCATCGCACTAATGCTATACTCTATCGCCCTTGCTGAATTTAGTCCTTTTAAACATTATCTATAGTTAAAATAAATAGGAAATGAGGAAAAATAATTAAAATACCAGAATGAGTGGGATTCGAACCCACGACGACAAGTCGGTAGCTGAGAACGCTGACGCATCAGCTACGGCCGCTTGCTAAAAGGGGCCTTTTTTTTTTAAAATATTACCTATATTACCTACCTACCTACCTACCTACCTACCTATAAAAACTATATTTTTTTTACTTACAAAATTATAATTATTATATATGTATATAATAATTAATAGTTATAATATAATAAAAATAAAACTGGGTATTAATTAAATTATCGAAATTATCGTTTCCGTTGGATCAATTGGATGGCGCTTTATAAACTATTATTATTTTTTATTACAACTCACTTACAAAATAGCAGAATATTATTATATAAAATAATTAATAATTATAATATAAATAGTAAAGTAAAAAAAATTTTTTTTTTTTTTTTTCGATTACTTAGTGGGGATCTCTATTAAAAAAGCGCTAATTTAAATTACGTAATTTACGTAATTTAAAATTCAGCGGGGGTTGATATTCAACGAGCTTACACTAGTACATACATATTATTCAAAATTAAATTAAATGTAAATTAAATAAGTTATCTTCATAATATTTCTCAATGTCCAACAGTTTATTACTTAAAGTATTATAAAGTTTAATCTGTAAAACGATCTTAAAGCTTGTTATAGACATGAAGATTCATTTTGATTATGTGTAAATTGTGTGTTAACGTTTTGAGTGTCGCAGGTTTTTATACAAAGAGCCGCATGCGGCTTCAGAGCCACTGGTTCCCAACCGCTGACATATACAAATGAATAACACTCATTTACTATAACAATACCTAGGTCAATTTGTGATGCAACTTTTGGGATACTTATATTATTAATAATGGATAAATTTGTTTCGAAAAGTCACGAGTCTATGAATGCACAGGGAGTATGTATGTATACGCGTTTTCTATGAAAATATCGAAGGTGACGGTCGTTTCCTCCATATAAGGTATGTCCAAAACCATATCAAATGGATGGCGACTATGCAGAAAAGCGCCAATTATGCAAGCGAGGGTCTGGTGCATTAGGAAGTCACCTTGATGCAGTAAACTGCACAACCGGAAGGTCAAGCACACGTTCATTAACATGGCGGCCGGTATGGCCACTTTCACCGATTGCGATTTCCCGCGCTATTCTAACGAACAGACGCCCAGCGGTTCCACAACGGTGACTTTTTTTTTTCTCCATCCGATATTAAATTATAACGTTTCGATATGGCCACGGCTCGGTGCGATGAGTTCCTAGATTGTGAGCACGCTTGGTACCACTGCTGTTTCAAAACGGTAGTGACCAGACTTTGACAATCGAAAAACGGGACACTGTTCCATTGTTTGCTACGGCAACTTTACAGCAGAACGTACATACAGTGCGTGTTAATTGATCGAATCTTATCAAAAAGCACGTTATTTCCAAAAGTGAAAGAATTATTTTGGTTGTACAACTCCAGCTTCCATAATTTCGCATCAACACGCCTAATATGCATAATATCATCATTTTCAGCTGTTCACTGCTGGATGAAGGCCTCTCCAATCCTTTTCCATTCAGTCTGTCTTGAGAAATATGTATCCCTTGCTTTCTTTCACATCCTCTCGGATACCATTCCAGTATTTCTCGCGTCCATCTGCCATCCATTCTTCTCGCTGTGTCCAGCCGCACGTTCTGCTATATCTGCCACTTTGGTCATACTTCTTACCCATGTATTTCTCTTACGATCTCTTCTTGTTATACCGAGCATACATTTTTCCATGATTCTCTGTGTGGACTGGATCTTACGTAACATTCTTGAATTCAGGAGTCACATTTCACATCCATACGTCATAACTGGCAGTACGCATTGGTCGTAGTATGCCTTATTTTTTAATGTTTATATACCCTACTAAAAACTGAGCAGAATCAAACTTAACATATCCACAGCTCAACCCTACAATTTCAGCTACTACATATGTAGAACCTTCCCTTCCTGGATTGTCTCGGCTCAAGTTCAATCAAATGATCTCAAGTATTGTACAATCTTATTTCAGGCTTTATTGTTGTATATTAGTGTTGGATCAAAACAAATGTGTTTTTGGGTAAATTATTAAAGGCGACTAATTAATCGGTCAGTAACCTTTCAAGAAAATGGTCAGTATTATATTTAGAAAACGGTCAGTAAAAATAATAAATGGTCGTAAAAAATATATTTTTGTTTTACGTTTAATGTAAACGTTTAATATATATCGACCGTTTATATAAATGTACTTACCGTTTAGTATTAATTACTGACATTACTGATCACTTCGTTCGATGCCCGCATGTCGAAAAAACTTTTCGACCTTAAAAATATAGTCATTGGCCCGATCTGGATATTACTAAATTCAGATCGGCCGTCTCCTGTTTGAATTTTCTAATTTATCTAACTTAATTGTGAGACCGTTCCATGAAATTGGCACCAGCGATACAAATTCCTCACTACCTACTAAATCATTGTCCGTTCCTTCTATCCCTTCCTCACCTCCAGAAGGCAATGGGAAACCACTGGAGAGTATCTTTCTTTAGTTACTTCAGTATGGCAGACGGTGAAATGTTTGACAAATTGTAGTGAAGAGTCAACGCTTGATATTCAAGTACGCCACCTTCATAAGAAACAAAAGTGTTGGATTTAGGCAAGCAGAACGTATGGTCATCTCGAAAATTTCACACCTGTAGTGATTTTGAACATTACCATCTGTATATTCCGATACTTCCTATTTCAATGCGAACTTCAATTCGAGTGTGAATTGCAGCTAGAATTTTTCGAGTGCGGTCGTGAAAGCAATTATTAACTCGTTCGCTTTCTTGCTGCGATTGGTCCCTGGGTTTCGCTATAGCAATTAGCTGTAAATTGGTTGTGTTCGCATGCTGCGGTTCGATTGTATCAGTCGTCTGGTTCGAGAGCAGTTTTTGGGACAAGGTGAACTTGTGCTTAAAAATTTGTCCGCGTGGAAGCCACTCGATGTGCTTGTGTGTGAACGACACTACACACAACCAAAGTTGTTATGTGTCGCCAAAAGATGACACAAATTAAGCACACTCAGACGGGTTCAAGTTATGGCTGTCGTAAAATAGTATACTCATTCAAGATGTGATCGATAAGATCAAACATGTAACGAATTCGAAGTTGTGTCAGCTCATCAATGTAATCTAATTTGAAGGCTGTACATATAGCGGTAGTCGATAATATTGTAAAAGGCGATGTGTGTTGAGCAATAAAGTGCTATGGTATCTGTTCTGGTTTTATCTCTGACAGAGACAGAATACACACTGACAAGTTTGATACTAGGCCTACTTCGTTATGAGAATCTGATTTCATTTGTATAATGTGACTTTGGTTGCTTCCACGTGCTTATATGTAGTTAGTAGTTTTAATTTCGCAATGTTAAATATTCGGTAAGGAGACTGCAATAGAAAAGTTCATACATATGTACATATATAGAATCTTCTGTAAGCCAACTAGTTTCGGCATATGTATATGCGTATAAAAAAAGTGTCCACATGATACATTGGCAACTTTCATCGATTTTGCATTCTATAAAAGTTTCTTAGCACTCTTCACTTAGAATTTAAATTTTTTTACGCAACGATTCATTGCATTGTTACGTCATTTGGCTATACCAAAATTTACCAATTGTATTACGACACGCGTTTATATTACCAAATTTGCAAGAAGTGCACGCATTTAAAATTCAATAGTTGTAGAATTTCTCATATTAGATTCTTATTAGAGGTCATACGAATATTTTACATGGTAAGAATCGCCACGAATACGTACTCAAGATTCAAATGTAAATAATACTTTGATTTCTTCAATGATCCACCTCTGATGTACCATGCACAAGTATACGTGATCGCTTTGCTAACATTAAATCGGTATGGATGAGAGTGTATCGGTGGTGAAATTCAGTAGTTTCGCAGAAAGTTTGAAATTGACGTCCATAAATAAATAGCCCAAATTACGGCAAGTGATCCATCGACGAATTTGGTTTTCGTTGCAATTTTGCAACAGTCGTACCGTGCGCGATCTAAACATTGAGGACGTTCAGTTCTGTTTGTGGCAATTTTTTTTTGTCTTCAGAAAACGAGTTGCTCTGGCGATTATTTTCCAACTGTGAAAGAAGTGTTGTATCTTGAACGGAGAAGGCCGCAATGACAATTTATTGATTCAAAGGTTACCTCTCGAAATCCATATGGACACTTCAATGACATATGGTGTGAAGGTTCCTTTTCATTATTATTAATTATATTTGTCTAGCAACGAAAAAAATTACAGAATAACTCTTGGATATGTGGATAAAGGTCAAAATTCGTAGGTTCATAGCTGTATATGTTTTTTTTTCACTTTTAGTATTATTAATGATTTTTATTGAAAGGAAACTTTATTTTGTTCGAAATTCGGGAAGCAAGCCGTTTGGGATTTTTTTTATTATACCTCATACACAATTAAGCAACGAAAGTATGAAAGTAGGCTTAAAAATTAATTTTAATAAAACTAAAATTATGTTTAATGAATTTTTCACGCAAAACGTAGTCACTGTAGATAATCATACTGTAGAGATAGTTGATAGTTATTAATATCTAGGACATTTGGTGAATATGACTGGTTGTAAAGAAGAAGAAATAAAACGAAGAATGCAACTGACATGACGGACAACAGTCTTTGACCCATTGGAGTTTTGCGTCTCCACCTCTTTCCACCTTCGTATATAGCGACGCCTAAGGGACTACGCTCTGCCGAAGGGACTCATGAGTTTAAAACTGTACTTTAAGCTGCGCCACGCGCGAGCTCTCCTCTATGCGGAGGGGTGCTCGCTCGTCACGGTATTTAATATGTAGAGGGGGGGGGGGGCTTTGCAAATACTTCCCCAGCCTCATTGCAAAAGAGTGATTTTAATAGACTGCCCGGGAGGATTCCATCCTCGGAGAACGAGCGGGCCGATCTGCGAGGACGGAAGCCTGCCGGTCGCGGGTGTTTAGTGAACTATATTTACGGTTACAACTAGGTTAGTTTAGTCTAACTACTTATTGCTAGGTTAAGATTTATTGTTAAATTAGTCTTAAGCTAGCGTACAGTGGTGTTAGTAGTCCTGACGTCGACCGCTATAGCCGACGACCTACTCTTATTGTTATTGTATTGTGTATTGCAGTCTTGAATTTTGCCAACGTGTATCCCGTTGGATCGCACGTGACGTCGAGGAGTTGTAGCGGGCGAGAGTTCTTATGATAGAATCTCGCCGCGACAACGGGAATTTTTAGGTCTAGCGGGAGGGTACCGGCGATTATTTGAAGCGCGTTTGTAGACACACTTCTGTATGCCTTGGTCAGGTTGATTAGAGCTCTCCTCTGACCGGTGGTCAGTGGGGATCTCAACCTGAAGAGGTGACAGCGGTGAGCCCAGCAGCCTGCTGCCTAGGCCACCTTGCTGATGAATATTGCCTCGTAGGCGAGTTTACGGGCTCTCCATCCGAGGCCCCAGTCAGAACCCGTCAGACGAGAGATGAAGCCAAAGCCGCGGGTCGCCGCGTCGGCCGCAATCCTCGCGTGGCGGGCAAAGCTGCCCTGTCCGTCGAGGTGGAGGCCGAGGAGTTGAACCGGGTCTTTTAATTCGACACGCAGTTTGACTCCGTCGAAAAGGATAGAGGGTTTCCGCATGGTAGCGTTGCCCCCTTTGAGGTAGGTAACGAGGGTTTTGTTGGCGGCGAACTTCAGTCTCTTCCGCTCGCTCCAGTTTAGTAACGAGATTAGGGATTGGGAGGCCTTCTGCTCGAGGGCCTTCCTGGTGGTGGCCTGAACGACCAGTGTCGCGTCATCGGCGTATGCATAAAGTTGGCACCCCTCCGGGACGTCGATTGTGAAAATATCATCGAACAAGACGTTCCACAGGAGGGGCCAAGAATCGAGCCTTGCGGGCAACCCATCGTCATCGGGCGTGTTATCACCCGCTGACCGATGTCCACGCTAATCGTTCGGTCGGAAAAGTAACTCTGAAAGAGCTGATAGAGATTGTCGGGTATCCCTCGGAGCTTCAGCTCGTTCAGGACACCCGGCCACCAGGCGCTGTCAAAGGCGCCTGATATATCTAGCATAATGACTGCTACGTATTTATATTTGCTATCCTCGACTTTGGTAAGGATAGCGGACAGAAGGTCCTCCGTGGACTTACCTGCTGTAAAACCGAATTGATTCGGGTGCAGAGGGCGGTTGTTTTGAGGTGTAGTAGCAGCCTATTTGCCATCAGCCTCTCCAACACCTTGCCGAGGCCGGGGAGGAGGGTGATGGGTCTATAAGCCTTCGGGTCGTCCGGGGTTTATCGGAGCCCTGCTTTGGAATGACGGTCAGGAGACCGTTCTTCCAGCAGGTGGGAAAGATGCCTCTTTCGACGCATCTTTGGAAAAGAGTGAGGAGTTCCGGTCCGGCCGCCGACCACGACCGCCTCAACGTTTCATTGTCGAGGCGGTCGGGACCAGGGGCCTTACCGAATTTTAGTCTGCCGAAGGCGGCCTCCACCCTCTCCTCTCTGAAGAGAGCAGCGGACGCCGGTCCGCGGGCCGGTGAGAACCTCCGACCTGATTTGCCTGTGCTCGATAGTGTCCGTGGACGTATCGTCACTCATCGTGAGGGCGTCCACGTACGTTTCCGCTATCTGTGATGCGGAGACGGGCGCAGGGCTCCCGGCTGGGGTTCTCAGCGTTGAGAGGACCCGACAGCCCGTCCTGTTCCTGCGCACCATGTAGTACGCAGGTACCCACATTCCTCCGTCTGCCTGTAGCGAGACGAAGGAACGCCAACTCTGTGTTTTGGCGGTTTTTATACCGTTGAGGTAGGCTTTACGCTTCCCTCGGAGCTCCGCAGTACGGACGGCAATCAGATCGTCATCCGGCCCGCGAGTGCGCCGCGCTTTTTGGAGGGCGTGACGCGCCCTCCTGAAATCTCTCTGCAGCTCGGTGAGAGCGGGAGACCACCATGGCGATGGGGAATCTTGGGGGCGACGGGGACGCCGACGGCCCAGGCAGCTTTCGGCGGTATCTGTCAGGTATTCCTGAACAGTCGCCGCTTCAGCGTGTGGGTCGTCGGTTTGGGAGTTTAGAGGCGCATGTTCCAGGAGCGCTCCGAGTCTACGACTGAAGTTCTCCCAGTCAGCGCCCCTGGTGTTAAAGAGCGGAGGAAGGACGCTGGACGCCGTCGGGGGGGGTTCGGCCTTGCCGATTGCGAAGGTAATGAGACGATGGTCGGAAGTCGACGCATCAGCGTGCACCTCCCACTCGCTCGTCGAAAAGAGTAGGTTGCGAGAGGTGAGGCTCAGATCTATATGTGACGTGAAGCCCGCGTGCCCGCTGAAAGTCGGCGGGCCGTAGGGATCGTTCAATATGTTTAGATCAAAGGATGCGATGAATTCCTCCATCGTTCTCCCTTTAAGGTCTGTGGGGCCGGGGCCCCAAAAGTCAGAGTGAGCGTTAGAGTCGCAGCCAATCACCAAGTGGCGTCCGGCTAAGCGGTCCAACGCAAAAGCTAATTGCCCAGGATGCACAGTGAGGTCGTCCTCGTACTGGCAGTACTGGGAGATAAGGCATATCGAGCCGCTCCCCCAGGATACGTCCGCGCACACGAGATGGTCCGTTGAGATTTCTCGCAGAACCACCACGCGCGCGCCGGGCACCGCAGAAACGACCGCCGCTTTTGGGTTGGGGCCACTGACCGCGACCGTGACGTCGCCGTCCAGACCGCAGACGGTGGCGCCAAAGCGGTACGGCTCATGTATAAGCAGGAAATCCAGCTTATGCTCATGTATGAGCTGCCGCAATTCCTGCGTCGCCCGGGCGGACCCACCTAGGTTGAGCTGCCCGATCCTAAACTTATTATTTTGTGACTGGCCGGCTAGTAGTCCGTCCTGTCTATTGCATTCCGCTCGGCCTGTTTCCGGGCCGGGCAGTCACGATCCTCCGAGAAATGGTCGGACGGCTTTCTGTAAATTGTGCAGGCCGGACACTTGCGTACTGGAGGGTTGTATTTTAAGGGACAGTCCTCTTTTGTGTGGCCGACCTCGCTGCAGTGTATGCAGGTCGGCTTCTTCGAAGCACGTGTTTTGCCGTGGCCGTAGCCCAGGCAATTGGCGCACCTCGCGACGCCGGTGAAGTCGCGCACTCGGCAGCTACTCCAGCCGAGGTACGCGACCCCGGTATCGAGAAGCCGCTTGCGCGCAGCTGCGGGCACGTATACAACGACGTGGACCGTCTTGGCCCCCCCCTCGGGCCAAATTTGTGGCTGACGCAAATTTTCGCCGCGTCAGCCGGGGAAAGGGGACGCCCCCCCGAGGTTCTGAGAGGTAAGAGCGGCTCTCAGCTCCTCTGGTTTGTCCGCGAGTGTGGAGGGGACGTGCAGGATGCGCACTCTGGGCAGTCTTTTTTCATCGACTCGGACCGTGAAGCCTTTGTCGGTGAGGGACTTTTCCAGGCGCGCCGCCTGTGTCTGCGGAACGGAGAGGTAAACGCCGGAGCCCCGCTTTTGTTTTCGCAGCTTGACGACTTGAAAGCCGTCAGCTGCGGGGTTTAATGCACTCATAATGTCCTTCCGAGTGGACTCGGAAGTCTGGCTGCCATCGGTGGTCACTTTCGTGACCACCAGCATGGACCTTGCCGGCTCGGATGCTACCTTAGCCGCGTAAGAGGCGAGGCCTGGCTTCGGCAGCGGGGCTGATGGAGGGTTTGGGGTGACTTTGGCCGCCTTTTTGATGGCGGCGATGGAGGACTCCGTGATGGCTTTCACCATCCCGGGAAGGGCTTTGCCGATGGCCGCCACCACTCGATCTTCGATCGAGCGATCGCTGACAGCGGCGGGGGCAGGGGTGGGGGAGGAGGAGTGTGACTGACTGATGGTCTCGAAAGCCGCGAGAACTCCAGCATACATCCTTGTGAGAAGCACGGTTTCCGATTGGGACAGGTGAGGGCTAATGGTGGATGGCGTGATGAGCACGTCCATGACGGTGTCCATCAGGACTCGTGCACGCTCGGCGCACTCAGAAATAGTTTCCGCGTGCGTAAGCGGTTTTCATGGGGGGGCCAGAATGGGTGGGATCTGAGTCTGAGGGGGACAGAGAGCGGGAACGCTCCTTTGAGTAGGACGGAGAGCGGGAACGCTCCTTTGAGTGGGACGGAGAGCAGGAGCGCTCCTTTGAGGGGGACGCAGAGCGGGAGTGCTCCTTTGAGGGCGGTTTTCGGCGTGTGGTTTGGTTTTTTTTTGGTTTTGGTGTGTTGTCGAGGAAGGGGGATTTCTCCATGTTTACTTTAACGTGACTGCGGAGCTGTCTAGCCTCGACGGCAGTCTTTTTATTTGCCTCGGCCATTTAAGCGGAGGTCATTGTGGGTGGGGGGGAAGGGGTTGAATGTATTGGGCAGTGCGCACGGTGATGTTGTGCTGCAGGTGGACGTGGGCGCGTGGGTCGCTCCCAGGTAGCCGGGTTTTGCCGGTGACTCAAACTGGGGAAAAACCCAGTGCTGAGGGGACAAAGCCCAGGTGGGGCGCTTGGCACAGGGGGCGGAGCCCTGTGGGGCGCTTGGCACAGGGGGCGGAGCCCTATGGGGCGTACAATGGGGCGCACGGGTCGTAAGACAGGAGGCAGGGGCGAAGCCCGAGAGGGGCGCTGCGGCGGGCGGAGCCCTACGCGACGATAGCTGTCAGCGGGGCTGAAGCGGGGGCTCGGTGGTGCGGGGCAGGTAGCAGGCAGTGGTCAGCGGTGGGAGCGGTCAGCGGAACACGTCCGCTCGCTGCGGCTGTCAGGGCCGAACTGAAGAATGCAACTACATATTTTTTTTTTTTTTTTTTTATTTTTTTTTTTCGTTTTAAAATATACCGATGTGACGTCACAGGAATCCCTAAAACGCCACATCGGCCAGATACATAATATAAATATAGAATTAAAAATGAGAATTATAATAAAAATATTAATAATGATAACAAAACCAAAAATAATTATAATAATAATATTAAAAATGATAATAATAATAATAATAATAATAATATTAATAACAATAATAATAACAGTATTAATAATAATAACAAAATAATTGCATAAGAAAATAAAAAATCAAATTATATATTAAAAAAATCCAAAAATACTGACAAGTTGCTGTCAGAGATCATGAACAAGTCAACACTCCTAGCAATCCGATTTAAAATATATGTATGTATGTATATAGGATGGAGTGCTTTTGGAAGAATGAACATTGTTTTTAAATCCAACATTTCACTATGCTTAAAAAAGAAGGCATACGACCAATGCGTACTGCCAGTTATGACGTATTGATGTGAAATGCGGATGCTAAATTCAAGAATGTTACGCAAGATCCAGTGCACACAGAGAAGTATTACAAAATGTATACTCGGTATAACGAGAAGAGATCGCAATAAGAATACACGGGTAAGAAGCATGGCCAAAGTGGCAGATATAGCGGAACGTGTGAAAAAGATGGAGTGGACACAGCGAGAAATACTGGAATGGCATACGAGAGGATGTGAAAGAAAGCAAGGTAGACCGAGTGGACGATGGGCTGATGAATTGAGGAGAATGTGCGGAGTCAACTGGATGCAGATTTCTCAAGACAGACATGAATGGAAGAGGATTGGAGAGGCTTTCATCCAGCAGTGGATGGTGAACGGCTGAAAATGATGATGTCAAGTTTGGTGAACCGCTAGTGTACATTACCATTTTCAGATAAAAATGGATAAACAAAAAATCTGCTTAACAATATATGTATGAGACGCTTAAAAAAATGTCGATAAATATTTCAAGTCTCGTTTCGCGTAGGATAATTTGAATTTCGCAACAATGAAGATGTTCCGAGGAGCTTCGGTGTTTTATTTCTTTACAATCTGAAAAGTGATTTATTGTGGTCCCGTACGACCTTCTTGTGTTCATCAAAAATGGACAAACACACACAACGTTGGAAAATTTGAAATTTGGCAATCGACAGCGCATAGGCGCACGTACATATCTGAAATCTCAAATATGTCCAGCATTAGCGATTACATTGTATGTTTATGCGTTGTGGTCGGATCGAGATATTGACGGGGAAAAAGTACATACATATGTATGTGGAAAATGCTACATATACTCGTATGTAGAGAGAGAAGCCTGAGGGGTAAAAGGGGAATGTAGGTGTGCTTTAACATAGGTAGGAGAGCCAAACAAAAGCCCTAAGGGCATAGTTGCATAAACGAATGATTTTCTCATAGTCGACACATTGGTGGATACATTGGCACTTGAGCGTAATAAAAATAAACAACGTTAGGTAATTAGGTATAATAGAATAGTCACCACGTCAGAGATTGTACTTTCTAAGTATCCATTCGCGGTATAGTTCAATTCTGCCGGTCATATTCAATCATTTATTTGCATTGCAATTAGTCATTGTTAAGGGTACTTATACGAGTCGTGTCGTGAAACGACATAATCTGTCATGACCCGATTCATTCACACGTAGTAATTTTGAAACATATCTATCCGATCGTAAAAACAGACGCAGCCTGCGGTCATTCTAACAATTATTCAAATCAGCACAAATATTTATACGAGTATTGATAACTGTGTGCCATTATTAAAAGCGAATCAAGCCTACTCGAAATAAAAATGTGGAAAATAAACACCCGTTTCAATTTCGGTGTTTGATAAAATCGATGTGTTTTTTTTTTTGTAAACATAATTTCTGTACTGTAAATTGTAATCAATTAACTTAATTTTAGTTGGAATTGAGTTTTATTATTATAATAATAACTAGTTAATGCCCATTGACAGTGTTATCGAGTGGTAATCATTTATCTATATGTGTATGTATGTACCTATAGTCATATAGTGTATTTAGTATTTCAAAATGTAGTAGGTAGTTGAAAAATGCGATCGCTTCGTGCTACCCGTGCCGTGAGTGTATGCGAGCGTTCCGCGACTACCCAGCCAGACAGACCCTTGCGCTATTACATCGCGTCCTCAGAGTACAAAGGTGACATGTCCATAAGTATGTAAATTGTTCAAGGCAGCAGTTTTAATGTTTGAACTGTTCATCCTAAATCAGGCGACTTTATGTGATATTGTACTTTGGATTTTTAGATACTATTTCATTGTTATTGAATTTACACAAGTAAATTTTTCAAATTCTATCTGAAAATTACGGAGTTGTGTGCTCCAAGCATATTAGGAGAATTTGTGTACTTTGCCAAAACAAAACTGTGGCCTCATTCTGATGTGCCACTTGACTGCCCTGATAGAATAAATTAGAGGAACAAAGTTCCATTCATAACCAATTTTCGCAAAATCATGGACATGTCACCTTTGTGCTCTGAGGTCGCGATATATATCTTGTAATAAGAGATCTATTATCATTTTTCTTAGAATATGACTTTATAATGATAATTTGATTGCCACATTATTAATTTCAATACGTTAGCATCGCTGATTTTCATTTGCATTCAAACAAAAAAAAAATTCCGCTAAATAATAATTTGTTGCAATATCAGACTTAATAAAGACAGTGGCACTAAACTTGTGTCTTATTGTATTCTGTAAAGGAAATCATTTGAAATATCAAGAAAGCTTTTACAGTTGATTGGTTCCAATGACTATAACAAGTACTGTAAATATAAAATGTTATTCATTACATTTCTACAAAATAAAACATCAATCCGAATAAAAGCTCAATTTTTCTATTGCAAAAGGGTAGCCAACGCCCTAAACGACGCGACTTTTTACGATGACATCAAAAGCACTAGATCCAAAACATACATACATATGTATGAATGTACATACATACATGCGTATCCGGTTGTTGTTTTCTTTTTCGAGCAATAAGTTTGTCGAAATAGTGGTTGGGTTAAGAACCCGACCAACCTCGAAGCGAGAGTGCAAGGTGACATTTTCGCGGCAGCCACTCGTTAGATACCCACCTATGCCACATTACTGAATTGACCCACATTTGGCTCAGTTTTTTTTTCTTCTCTCTGCATACGAGACCACCTTATCGGTGTTACGTGGCCCCATGAGATAATGTGTCTTGGAGAATGTTTAACGAACGCCCCCAGGCACCATGCACGGTACGGTCTTTCAAATTAAAAATAACATTCGTTGCACTTTGTCAATAACCGTACGACAGCAATGTACGAGTATCATATAGGAATAATATTCTAGATAAAACTCGTCAAAATATTCGATGTAATAGTTCTTAGTCCGGGTTAAGCAGAGGCAATGAGTGTCAATGCGTCTATGTAAAAGAGCAATGGTTTGAGTATTCGGATAATGTTTCATCATCAGAAGTCAGCGTGACGCAATTCTCGAATCTACGCAAAGTCTAGAAATACACTAGTGATGTATGTACATATAGCAGTGGAAATCCTATTAAGGGATTAAGTGAGCGATCCGTCAGTCATCCACCCAGGAGGATTCACCTCTCTCGGGTTGTTTCACCCTATTGTATGACACAACGATGACGTAAATTTTCACAACAGGCCACTTTCAGACTATCGATCCTTGTATATAGGTATATAATATGTATGTATGTCCAATCGGACGACTAACATGCTAATCTGATTTCTTTCTGTGTTTTGAATTACCTATTACATTACAGTATTGCGTAATGACTCCACTGCACTGGTCGAAATTTCGCACAGGATTATATCGTCGCTCGCAATGACCCAACTCCTTTGATGTTGTCGTAAACGGTAATTTGGTATACCTATCTACAATAATTATAATTGTTTGAGGTTTGGTTAGAAGCCTGGATAATAATATTATATCTCCATACATTTGGATGTTTTAATTCAGATGGTTGCAAATATGATTTGCATACAGCATAACATTATAACATATGCTTTTGAAATCATTAACAGCGATTTGAATACGGTTTGAACTTCAACGTCGCTCAAGTCGATTAAATGAAAGTATTTATTTTAATACTTCAGAATGAAAATGGCCGACGGTATGTATTTCCTCATAAGGTGAAATAAAATGGGGTGATATTTGACTTAACTGCTAAGGCTTCTCGAATCAATAGAATCACAGCGTTTCAGCTGAAAGGTGAAGCGCTGTAAATTGTTTCACATTAGACCGTCAGAATTTGTTCGGATTAAGAAACTGTAAATCTGTTTTGACTATTTCGATAGGGTTGAGAGACAAAAACAGGTTCTATGTAGATATGTATGAACACGCATAGATAGTTAAAATCGGCAAATTTGGTTAGTCGAAAGACCTAGACCCATTTTGCCAGTACGCGGATATTTGTTCAAGGAAACGCGGAAAATTTGAACCGTAAACATTTTTAACAAATTGCTAAGCACGGTCATACTCATGACGGACAACAAAGGGCAAACGAAGACGGTGCCAAAGGCAACAATAATAAAAGGTTCGCATTAATTTTATTAATTGTAGGAGTCATATTCAGGGCTGTTACAAGGTGCGCAATAAGGTCGCGGTCATGCGTAGTACATCAATGGATGACCACGGCGACGACACCTCTCTAAGTACTCGCTGTCAGCCTTTAATCTTGACATTTATTCTTAAATGGTAACAGTAACGACATGACATGTGTTCTGAATTCATTCCGACAGTGGTGGTCAATTTCGATCGTCAATCAAATCGGCGCTCGGTCTAATCGTAGTCCAACGGTGAATACCCACTCAATTCACATCCAGTGCAAGATTCGAGCCTAATTGATCGCTCATTAGTATAACGTTTATTTTAATCAGGTGTTGTGATTTATATTAAAATCGATTAATTTACTTTTGTATGTAAAATGATCATAAGAATCAAAAGGTAATGTTGTAAGTTAAAAGTTGAAATAGTTAAAATTGCACATACTATTTATTTTGATGCAATAAATATCCATATAAATAAATTGTGCTAGTGAATCAAATACTGAATATCGCATTAGAGTGAAGGTTATTCAGTTCATATCGTCGACGAAAGAACTTGATTATGTTATATTAGCCAAAAAGTGCAAGTAATAATTCAGTTCAATGTCGTGCAATATAAAATAGTGCGGCGAATCAAATCAGAAAGAGGTAGATATATGTATGTACATATTTAGTTACAATGTGACCATATTTTAAAGTGTTCGACCTTAAGTTTTGTATGGTTTCTTTTGCCGAACGCAGGGTCGAACCTTCTAGGGTGAAGATTTATGTATATCCCATGCAGCCCTTTCGTATAATTTTGTTGATGTGATATTGAATAAATGCCACATACTTGTTTTTATAACGCGAAAATTGTTCTCCTTTTTTAATACCGAGATTACGAATGATTTTTAATTGAATGAATTAAGATTTTTCTCAATATTTTATAAGTAGACATGAGTAACGATAGAAAAAATGAACCCTGAGACGAGGGTCAGGATATCCTATGGATCGATTTTTTCATATTTTCCAGATACATAGATTGAGGAAAATGTTCTGTCAATTTGCACTGTGAACACATATCGTAGTAGAGCTGGAAGGTTGTTTGCGAATATTGCTGTTTGCAAATTACAACACGTATATTATATGCACAGATACACAACCTTTTTTCAAGTATTTATAGACTTAATAATTTACTATACATAACCTTTCGATATAAAACTTTCTATACTGGGTTTCAAATCAATGAACAAAAGTTATTAGTACTTTTCTACGGCTGAGATTCAACTCGTGAGTTTTAAATTAATACAACCTTTAGTCGAACTGTGAATTTCTTTAATTTTATTGTTTTGAGTATTATTTATTTATAGAAAATAAATTATGCGAGCTTATTTGAGCTTGTAGCTCGGGCACCATCGATTGGTCGAGTCTGCCCCATAGCACACGAGCTAAAAGTCGATCTGCACATGTGTATAAATGAGTGATGACTTGGGGCGGTGTAAGTTTTTTTTTCTTCTTATTTAACGGCCATAAAGTGGGTCAAGTGTAACAACACTCATTGTGTGAATGTGTGTGAGCGAGTGTAAGGTAAAAGATACGCAAGTTGGCGAATTCAATTCGCTCTAAACACCGCGGCCCAAAATAATTGCAAACGTCACCAGAAACAAAAAGGAAAGTGAACAGTTGCATTGCGAAACGTTCACACAACCAGTGGTTCCTTTTTGGATCATGACTTTAATTGAGCAATTCGTGAATTTTAACGAGCCAACGCTTGGTATATTAAGAGTTAATTTTCAATGCCATAGTGCTATTAATACCCATAATTCGAATGTAATGATTATTAACAAAAAAACTGATGGGGATAAATGTTTGAGACGATTCAACTTTTCAATTAACCTATTGTAATAAATATTTTTAGAACTGAAATCATACTATGTTTCATAGTCGTAGGATAATTGTTGAGTATGTATAGCATAATGTTAATTTAAATAATTTTTGTTGCAAGTCGTCTTCGTGGGTATTTTGAATTGCACCGACTTCACCTTGAGTAAAAATAAAATAAACGCAGGTGAATCGACCAGGTAATTTCATGGTGCGTAATCTCACTTTTACCATCTACACTTCTACAGGAACTACCGCACAGTAATCGACATTGGTGCAGAAAAACAATAACTCAGACCTTCGTCTCGCATTTTAACGATTACGGCGAAAGGTCGTGCAACGATGAATTGTCTGTCTGGTGGAAACCATGGGAAAAGGGCGATGCAGTAAGAAACAATGGCACCTTCTTCTCTCATGGGCAAATCAATGGCCATTGTCGACACCTGAGTTGAAGATTCTCTGCGAAAGCAGAAAGTTTGTCGCGCGTCTAAGGTCGTGGTCACAGTGCAAGAGACTTTGCACGAATTGAACATCACGATTCTTAAAATGAGAGAAATTATGTGATGTTTTTTTTTTGAACTATTCCAATTTCAAATATGTATACATATTAAAAATAAACCTAGTATGAAGAAGTGAAGCAAATTAAGGAAAATAGTTAACCATTGAGAGCTAACGTTATACTTAGCCTCATCATTTTCAAAACGTTTTGAGTAGAGCGTCATTGAATCTGAATAATAAGAATCCAGATCCAACAACAGTCTGCTCAAAACAGTGGCGGATCCAGCCCCCTTTTCTGGAGGGGGCGATTTTGATAAATTATATATACATACATATGTATGTATGTACATACATATGTATAGGTACAAAGTTTATTGGTATAGTCTTCTTAAAGTCTGTATTATATATATAATAGCCGAAATCCGTCTGTCTGTCTGTCTGTCTGCTGATAACGCTCGCTGAGGAAAAATAATTAAAAAACCAGAAAGAGTGGGGGATCGAACCCAGGACCCCAGGCTTGAGAGAACTCGTACTTATGCTATCCGCTATCGCCCTTGGTCAATTTAGTCCTTAAACATTAGTTTAATTTAGTTTTTAAACATTACCTATACAAGGGATCGTGACTCTGCTTTACCTATAAAAGGGATCGTGACTCTGCTAATAATACATAGATGGCAATATAAAAACTATTATTATTTTTTTTTTTTGATTTTTACAAAATCAATTACAAAATTATAATTATTATATATATAATAATTAATAATTATAATATAAATAGTAAGCAAAGTAAAAAAAATATTTAAAACTCAGCGGGCGTTGATGTTCAACGGGCTTACACTAGTATACATATGTATATTTAGGTATAATCTGTATAGGTACAAGGTCATAAAAAAAACGATTAAGTTATAAAATCCGTAAAAAATGGGCCATAGGCGAAAATTTTATGAAAGTAAGCCTATTTTTCATAAAAATTAGAATTACATAGCTGTACATATGTAACTTTGATATAATTTTTATGACAATATGATAAATTTTCTAGAAGACGCTTTACACCTCATATTTCCCCTCTATTCCCTTGATTGTTAAAGTGTAAGGTGTTGGTAATATGCGACATTTTAACTGTTTTTGATAAGGTGTTGTAATTTATTAAAAAAATCATATTTATTTATTCACAAAATTATACCACAGTAATTTTTCGTAACACAGTTTCCCAAATCGTTACTGTGTTTTCTACATTGTACATACATATGTACCTATACATCAAAAAAAAAAAAAAACAAAAATGTAGAAATATACATAGATCATCCATCAAATTTAAACATAATAATGATAAATTACAAATATAAACATGATAATAATAAGCTACAAATATAAAATAATAATAATAATTAGTTCCAATATAAACAAAATAATAATAATAAATTTAATTATACTTATGCTCTACGTGTGGCGATTGGTCCCATCGCCCCCCCCCCCCCCTCTGGATTCGCTCCTGGCTTAAAATGCTCTAAAGATGATGTTAACTCTTAAAGTTTAACTATTTTCTTCAATGTGCCATCCATTGTACATCAACCAATTGAATTGTAACCAATCGAATTAATATTTAGTTATAACTCGAATTTGATATACAGAGTTTGCTATTTGTACGTCAGCTTGTTAAACACGTGTATTATACGTGCCCCCGTAACACTTATAAATAAATAAAAAAAATATTCCAACGTACCTGCACATTGGACTTGTTTCACTTTCGCTTTTTTTCTCGAGATACTTTTAAGATATGATTCTTATCAATGTAATTAGATGAAAGTATTGCGTAAGCGCAGGGTCTTAAGCGATTTAACAATTTGGAAAGTGGATTAACTCCACTTTGAAAATAAACGGCTCACACGATTAATCGGCTGTACATTGATCAGGTGCTTTAGTGCCTTACAGAAAATGTAAAATTCGTACGAAAAAATGTCACTGCATAAGAAAATAAAGTAAAAAAGTTATTGCCCCGGGTGAGGATCGAACTCACGACCTTAAGATTATGAGACTTACGCGCTGCCTACTGCGCCACCGAGGCTATTGCGATATTAGTGCCAATTTTTGTAACTCTATCTATAATGGATTAATGTGTGTTTCTGTGTGATAAAAATAACTTTATCTCGTGTCGTATTATTATCGCAAACGAAAGCGTTATCACTCGCTGAGAGGTCGCGTAATTCGTATATTTTCGTTCGCTGTTGTCCCGTGGAAAATTCGAATCGGCGTGTAAAAGGGAATCTATCGATTTTCCCGCGTCCAATCAAAAGCAATACTAGCATTTATTAGTGAACTTCATTTTGCACGTTAATTAAGTATACTTTCGAATTTTCATGCGCACTCTGTTCACGTTTTCAGAGTTGCGTTACGTAATACCGTTTCAGGTGTGACTATTTTCACGTTTCGCTCGCGGTGCGAAAGAGATAGTTATATTTTCATCGATCGAAACGAGCGGTATAGTGTTTCTCGTCAATCGACCATGGTTAGATTACATTATTTGGTTCAAATATAATTAATTTTACGGAGAATTTCTATTACAGTTAATTATTTATTATTCGTCTGAGCGAAACGTTATTGTTCCAATTTTTTGTTTTTCAACGAATCACTCGATATCTATGCAAAGTCTATATAATGCTTATTTTATTCGATGTAGATAATATCTAGATTTTTTATTAAATTTAAAATAAACGTTCACTTAATTTAACTCATATTAAAACATCAACTACGGTGTCCAATATTAGAAAAAGCTTGAGACGTTGAAGATAAAATAAATAATTAATTGGTATTCACGTAAGTAATTCAAAGTTGTTCCTTACAAACCGGCAATCAATGGCTTCCTACTTACATCTATCCGTACAACGCTTTCATTTTCATTTGCATATCGACATTCATAATTATCGACAAACTAGTTAATAAGCATATTTTTAATTTAATTTATTAAATGTAGGTGTATAATCGTTTATAGTTTATACAGTATTTTACTAAGACAAGGTTGGTTTCACTACAACTGTGTGTAATTTATATTTGTCAACAAACTTCATTATAATGTACTATTATTGAATTATCATGTCAAAACCTATTTTACTAACTATTGTCATTGTGATCAATGCCCATTGTGCAATGTCAGTAAAAAATGATCTGGCACTCTTTTGAACCGGTTTATACCGATACAAACATTCGTCTGGATTACTTCTACCGTGTCAGAAGTGATGATTTATACTATGACCGGTTGTCGAGTGTCAATTTAACATCAAGAAGTCACCTTGATTGTGTCTTGTCTTAAAGGACAATGGAATTGACGCGTTGATAGGTGATAGAGTGGGTTTTTATTGTTTAGAAATTGTAATTAAAATCTACTCTTCTCCTCAATTATCCACCCCAAGCTATCGCTCAACGTTTATTTGTGTTCGGAAAGAGAGTGTAATTGATTTTAATGCACGAATGTACGGAGAGGAAAATCCAACAGATCGTTACTAGAAATTTCCAAACGAGAAAAAAATCAACGAACGGGAAACATAAAAATTTTCGATAGAGAAATGGCTGGAAAGTCGTTTCCCGACCACAATTATTTACGGTTGGTAGCTTTTTTTTTCAACTGAAACACATCATCCGCCTGTGCCATTCACACTTTTACGAGAATTCTCCTTTCTAATGTGCGGCCAGTGCCATTGAACTTACAAGCCATTTTACCATTGGAACAATGTAAAGAGCAATGCGTTGTTGATGTTCCCACACAACCGTGCAAAATAATAAAATCAGCCAACGTGAACAAAAACCGAATTGGGTCTATGTCAGGATATGTGCAGGCGTAATTCCAGATTTTAAATGGAAAATGGAAAATTTTGAGCATCATCTTACTCGTTCACTGTTCTCATGCATTCACAGCATCGATCCAATCGCAATTTTAGTATTTTTACACACCAATGAGCTGCAAAAAATTAAATTACATGGTCGTTTTTCATATACTAACATATACACATAATGAATAGTATGTACATATATGTATGTAGTTTGACCCAATTTGAGCATCCTTGATAATAAATCGATATTGCAGCACGGGACTTCCTGTTGGTGTGTGCACAAAATGGATTCTCAGAACGAGCGAAGGTTTGAAATTTCGTGGAAAATTTTACATAAACAAAGCGATCAAAAAAAAAACTTTTCCTTTTAAACAAAACAACTAATTAGATTTCGAAACATTTTCCGAAGCATTTCAATGAAAATTCGCACACAAAAAACAATTTCGACGTGCGATCAATCATTTTCAACATAAGTGAAAAATGTATTGGAAGATAAATTTAATTTTTCTTCATATTGTTCGAATTGTGTGGGTTTCGTTTAATGAACAAAAAAAAAACACTCCACCATTGAAACTCGATCGTCGAATTTGAATTGTTGTTATCCTTAGATTTTTGATCTCGTTTTTTGACTTGGTGAGATTTAGTAAAAGTAGGTTAAGAATTGGTTTGGATTGACATTTTTTTTTTTTTTTATTAAACTTTTATTTATCCATATAATGTTCCATAATACTTCTTCCAGCATGGTTCAGTAGGAAAATCCAAGTGGCCATTTTATCCATTTTTTTTTAATAAATTGTGTTAGGTAGTAATAGGAGAAATCGAACGGCACGCTTCAATTATAGTATGACAGTAGGGGCAAACAAAAAAAAATGGTAAACATTCAATGTTTCAAGTATCATTGAACTTTAGTAAAAGTAGGTTAAGAATTGGTTTGGATTGACATGAAACAAGTCGAATACATATACATTTGTACATAATATTGGGGATCGGACGACCTCCACAAAGGTCTCAGGAAATGCGATGGACCGATCGTATGCTTAGTAGTATTTATAGGTAAAAAAAAACAAAGTTCGACAATTGCGATGTTCTCAGACTAGACTAATGAATAAGTCAGAAATAAATTACTGTTTTTAGAGATGCGGTCTGTGGCCGGTGATGGTTTTTCCATTACGTTACGCTTCGTGCACGTAATTCACCGAAAAGAGATTGCTAATTAGAATTTTGATATGTGTGTGTGTGCTGTACAGGTAAGCTATGGTCAAGGCTATGGCAACACTGGCAAATGTGGTTGCAACCGACCAATTAATTAACCTATGTACAATCAGTTGAGTGCTGCAACAATTCAACTTTTGAGAGTGATCCAAAATTACAACGAAGATACAATTATGCATGTATGTACGTAGAAGTGTACGTTTTTGTGACTTGGCTCCAAAAGAGTAAGAAAAATAACGTGTTCGTGAACTGCGCATTGAAAATGATTACCTGCGTTTAGTACGTGAGCTAATAAATAATCGTTCAAATTTATCGAAGTCGTAAAAGTGTATCGAAATAGGCTTTTTAATCGTTTAAAAGAACACAATGTCGTAAATCAACAACCGAACGAAACACGAATCGACGATTTTTATCGATCGACCCAATGCCAAAACCGACAACGATAAGTGTCACGAGCGTAAATCAATTGTATATGATGTCAGTTTTGACTTTTGTTATCATTCGTTTTTGCAATGCGATGTTTTCATTAGCCTTGACTCGCAGCAAATTAATTAGTGACCGTTTGTTTGTTGATGTCGCGTGCGCCAAGATGTTGCGCCAACTGTTATAATGCACTCTCAGTGCCATTTCCTTTTCATCGAAAGATTGGTGGACCGTGTGAAAAGGTCACTGATCGTCATTCCAACAGAACCAATGACGCCACCGTTTGTCAGGTGGTGTTAAGTCATTCGCCGATTGCAAATAAAGTCGGAAAACTCCCGGAAAATCGACGTGAATTTCCACTTTTGCACGTCGGTGTGATTCAACACAAATAATGCACGCTGTGTGATTTCGGTCGATCTTGCCGCACTGGCTGCCGTTCAATGTCACGGTCATGAACATGGACATGGCAGGTTTATTTATTTATTTTTTTTGGTTACTCTTGTCCACTCAATTAGTGTGCATCGCGAATGCATAGGTGCGCGTCCGAGTATGCGCCAATTCTCGCTAAAAGTCATTGCTCCTTTTTGTCTGTATTTAATGGTGAAAATTATGATTGAAATTTCATTTACAAACAAATTACATCAATATTACTATAATACATATTTTACTAATATAGACATTTTCCATTGGGGTTTTCACACGAAAGGTTGCACGTTGTATGATATAATTTCCTCATTCGGTACGAAGAAAAGTTTGGTACGTGTTTATTAAATTTGCATTGTAAATTTCTCACTCCCTTAATCATTGGGTAAACTTTAGAATGATTCACAACTGCTGAATATATGTATTGTAAGGGTTGATGGGAAATACTATTTGGGGAGAAAATTTATTTGTATACAGTTTATTGAAGCATTGTTAAAAATTTACTTTAATCTAGACTAAAATTTTTGGTTAAAACGGTACTGAATTTTGAATTTGCTGTGTGAAACCTTTGTCTATTTCATGAAATACCTAATTGTTGAATGGTCAAAAATTATACGACAAATGTTAGTAAATTAATGAAATAACTATGTATGAATTCTATGAAATAACACTATTACATAATTATGTACATACATACATAGGTAAAACAATTTCAAATTTGATTGTGTATAATTTGATGACGCTTCAATTTTGCACCCTATTAATGGGACTATTTTTATTTATTAGGAAGAAACATATGTGCAGTATACCTATATAATAAAAAAATTCCGGTGTGGGCAACCCATGACTTTATCCATATATTTGAGGAATACAAAGAGTCACGAAATAAATTTTTTAATGTTGAATGCGCCGCGCGTATGTAAAATACGATCTTCGGCATTTATTTATTTATTTATTTATTTATTTATAAACAGGTTTTTAGCCCAAAATATAATTACATATACATACATATATAAAAAAAAAAAGAATAAGAATATTAAAAAGATACATAAAAGTTACACAGAGTATAATATAATATAATAAAGAAAAAAAAAACATTAGAAAATCAAACAAAAAAAAAGAAATAATAACAAAATAATACTATAATTTATAAGTCTTTAGTTTGATTACAAACTGCGCCAGGCTGATGTTGAAAATGTCAACATCAGTCGACAACGAGTTAAATAATTTGAGAGCAGTAATCACCGGGCTGAACCCCATAAGCATTGTTCTGTACCCCGGCACCACAAATAGCTCGTGACCCCGTGCACGACAATAAACATCCGGAGTGTAAAGTTGGAGACGCTCTAGTATTTTCCCATTGAACATATGTCCATTTATAATCATGAACATATGTTTCAACAGAGATACTTTCCTCCTCCACTCCAAAGACCTCATGCCAGTCATACCCCTAACGAATTTTGTTGGGAAGAGAAAAGGGTAGTAGCCGTATATATTCAACTACCACTTCCGGTCGGCGGTTTTTGATCAAAACCTTATCAACTCTTAATTTTTATATGAAAATTATAAATATAAATTTTCGACAAGATAGCCGGAGCAATTTCAGAAATATTCTGTGGTAAACTTTTTGACAAAAAAAACTTACTTCCGGTTGACTGATTTTAATGATTTATTTTTTGCTAAATAGCAATTTTTCTCAGAATTGCAAAATTACAATATTGTGACGATACTACATATTTAAAAGGTCGAAAAAAAAAAAAAAAAAAAAATCGTTCAAGAGTAAACTGCCATTTTCGCTAGTCAGAAGTTAACTAAAATCACAGTATCTCTTACGACTAACTTGAAAACTATAGATATGAAATTTTGTCAAAATTCCCGGAGCCGTTTCGGAAATATTCTGTCGTAAACTTTTCGATGAAAAAAAAAACCTACTTCCGATTGACTAATTTTGATGATTTATTTTTTTTTAAATATCAATTTCTCTCAAAGTTACAACATTACAATATTGTGACGATACTACATATTTAAAAGGTCGAAAAAAATAAAAAAAAAAAAAATCGTTCAAGAGTAAACTGCCATTTTCGCTAGTCAGAAGTTGACTAAAATCACAGTATCTCTTACGGCTAACGTGAAAATTATAGATATGAAATTTAGACAAAATTCCCGGAGCCGTTTCGGAAATATTCTGTGGTAAAAGAATTTTAGAATTTTCCACAAGAAAAAAACCGTACTTCCGGTTGATTGATGTTGACCAAATTCCTTATGGCTCTTACAACTTACGTGCAAATAATAGATATGAAATTTCAGCTTGATAAACTTGATAGTTTCGGAGAAAACACACATACAGGCACACACACGCATAAGTACACAGACACACAGACATACAGACATACAGACATACAGACATACAGACATACAGACACACAGACATCGTGACAACAACGAGACAACGAGACAACGTGATCAGGGGATGATACTCGATACAAATCAGTCAAAATCTCGAGGTCGAATTTTAGCACGATCACAATACTTTATCCGATTAGGATAAAGTAAAAATACAAGAAAAATTGTCTCTTGCACCAGAATAGTCTAGAATTGTAGAATAACTATAACATATTAGTAGTAAAAAAAGAAAAATCATATAAAGGTGCAGGGAATTTTATGTGTAACAGGAATTAAGGATTCAAAACGTGTTTATATAAGGAGATGTTAAAAGATTAAAAGAAAAGAGTGTATCAATGGAGCTTGTGATTTTGTTTAAAGTATTACATGTTCTATAAATAAATGAATTGTGAGAGACGAGGACTTAAGTTGGAATAAGTGGGGATTGCAGAACGTTTCTACAAACTACTATTTTAATTTTTTTGTAGAACTATTCTATAAATGAACTGTACAACCACTGTACAGTATTGTATGCACTGTAATCATTATCTTATAAATGCAATGGGCTAAAAGTGCAAAGAATATGAAATAATTTCTTAAGATTGGATCAGTTGGTTGATATTCGGAAATAGATTGATGCAATCGCCTCTCATGGACTATTCTGCAATGGGGTGTATACAAACACAATCCACGTGTTAATATATATGCAGTAAATCGTCGTATGTTGACCTTGCGTCAGTAACACGTTGCACTGCATATGCTGAGATGAAAATAAACTCGACAGAGGTCGTCGTTCATTTTATACGTTGACCGCAACGGTCATGACCACGTGTTGCTGACATTTTGGACAATGCAAGGGTGTGACTGCACAAATAAATGCATACAAGTCATGCTCAGGAACGACCAACTGTCAAAAAAGTAGAATCTATGTATGTACGTCAGAATCCCCGAGCAGGATATAAAGTGGGTCACGTTAAATACCTACGTATGTATATGGTGTGTGACAATTTTATTTATCGGAAGTGCGTAATTGCGACGTGTGTCAATTTTTAATTTTTAATAGTCGACGTTTATTTCTATCTCGTATGTGTGTATGTAGGGTTAACGTTATGTGTTTATTATAGTAATTGAACGATACTTGCCTTAGAGGACATTTAACCTACATATATGTATAGTCAAGGTTCAACAATGGTCACCGGAAATAACTGCATCAGAAGGTGATGTGATAACGTATTTAATATGTGCAAAATATTTACTCGACACATATGTAATTTCAATATCTCGGTCAAGTCTATAGCTACAATGCATCTACATATGTACAATGTACATATTATGCATCGATAAAATGAGGCTCGAGATGTACGGCATTTAGTCAAAATTTCACTGTATGTAATTAGATTTAAATTGATAGTAAACCATTTTGTTCATATAGGGCAGCGGTTCCCAAACTTTGGGTCGCGAGTCGATCTTTGGTGGGTCGTGAAAAGTTTTTGAAATGTGAATTTTTTTAATTATTTGAAAATAAAAAATCCAACTATTTAAAAATTTGACTTTTGTGGAATGGTCGCAGTGCGATATTCCCGAACGAGAGCATGCGACCGAACAAATTGCGTCAGCATATTTAGACGAAGCATTCGGATTTGAAAAACAAGCCAATGTAATTTTTCGAAAGACAACTTGAACAGCTCGTCGTCGAAACAAAGCTTTCGCATTACACCAGTAATACTGAAAAATCTCTCCACATCTCGTAGCTGATTTGTTTGCGAATTGCGCAAACTGGTAAGCTGCACACAATTCGTAAGTTTTAGTGCTCCCAGAAATAAAAGACACGGTTTGAGTTATGTTTGATGATGAGCAAGAAAGAAGTTAAAAAGTTGAAACGTTTTCGCTTTCAAATAACACGATTGCACGCAGAATCGATGAAATGGCCCAGTGGGCAGAAGATGAGCTGATCAAAAGAGTTGGTGAGATTACATTGTTTTCATTGCAACTGCTACTTGTTTTTGTTAATTATAAATTATATAAAAATAAATAAAACTCTGGATATTGTTATAATTATAAAAACAATTAAATAACCCTCCCTCCCCCTTCATGTTTATTGAAGCTAGGTGGGTCGCGAAATTTTGTCGTTCTAAAAAGTTTGGGAAACACTGATATAGGGAACTACATACATATGTATGTACATAGAAACAGTCAAATAAAGCTCTTTGTGCCGAATTCTGAGAGTAATTTGAATCGGTAAAGCAAAGAGCTTATAATAAGCTGTTTAGTCATGTACCTATATATATATAATTAAATAGTTCGTATTCAATATTTTTTATTTCAAAGGAACTATACAACCGTAACCTTGCCCATACGTTGAATAATAGATTCAAGGGAATACCGCGTTTTATTTACATTTTTTTTACACGTTATAAACATGATTCACTATAACGTGAAGCGATCGTGAGATTTATGTTGATTTTCGCAAACGATTAGTAATATAAATATAATAAACAAATAAAATGCAACCGACGATATAAACAGTTAGATGGCAGTTTATTGTCGATGACCTCAAACAGTTATCATCGACTAACTGATCGGTGACTTTGATGATCGTTTGTAAACAAATATTCCCATTACCGTATCTGTTCGCAATGTTACAACGTATTGTTTTCCCGAGACGACCGGTGTTTTTCAAACCATTCACTACATTGATCGAGATGAACTTGAAATTTAACGAATTCGATTTTAATTACTTCCCACGCGTGCACAATACTCATGTTTTACAAAAGTTTTCGTGTAAAATACACAAAAAGTTTTTATCGGATATACATTGACTAATTACTAAACAAAGAGGTAACATTTTCATTTCCTTATTATTTGTATTGTCTTATACATAGATTGTATTTACTATTATAAATCATTCATTTAATTTTAAACGTTTTTTAAAATAGTACATACATATTTATGTATGTACACGTACGTACGTATGTATGTAGGTGCTATAGGAAAAATAAAGTTAAAAAATATGCTACTAATATTTACCATTTTGCTTGGTTAAATACATATATATTAATATGAAAATTGTTGATGTTCGAACGGTATCAGGAAATTATTGTTATGGAAAATTGCGATAACACAAATGAAAATATGGTAATAAAAAAAGGTTCTTAAGTGGGTCACGGTTTGTGATAGATTGTATGAAGAAAATTTCCCGGTATATTTTCATTGCCAATAGTGCAAAAAATTTAACAAGCTCGTATGTTAGTGCCTATTAATTTTTTTTTATCAATTTATTTTACAAGATACATTAGGTTACTAAACATCTATGTTTAGTAACTATTTAGTCTAAAAATTTTTGGGAAAATAAAATTTGACATTTTCGAGCGTATAATATCCATATTATCCTTGAATGCTATTATTCAATGTTCGATTGTGTAATAGAATGACATTATTTCATAATATAATGACATACGACGAAATCCTACCTAATGCTAAATTTTCTAAATGCTAGCTAGAAGCCTTACGTTCATTGTGCGACGTTTCGGCTATTACGCAAATTAGCCAAAATTCACCGGAAAATATAATCCTCAGTAGCTAGCGCTCGTTAATGTCAGAGTTGAACTGACTGCGAAACTGAAAATTTTCAGGACGTGTCTTGAATGTACGGTTGTGACATTCATTATATTCACATCGTTAAATATTCATGAAAATTAAGAAGAAATCCGGATATGGATGAATGAAAATGGAAGATGAGATTTTTCGTCCTTGACAGTACAATTGAAAGAGTTATGTAAATAGCACAAATTAAATTCGTACTTTTTTATTTGCTGACAAATTTGCTTTCAGAATATTTATATAAATAAATTTTCATTATAAGTTCTATAAATACATACCATAGGCTTAGGGAAGATTTTCAAAGGAACGAAAGTTCACGTGTATTTAAATTTAGTTCACTGTTGAGCTACGTAATTTTTTAAAATTACATTAAAACCTTACATTTTAGGTCGAAAGAATTGGGCTAATTCGACTAAAAGCGGATGCACTATTTTCGGTCATAATAAGATTATTCTGCAGGTACCTACTAATAAAAATGAGGATTTTAACAGCCACCGAGTAGGAGCAGGTCTGTAAGTACTGTAAATCAAAAAAAATAATTCATAGTTATAAAATAATAGTTGAATCAAAACAAATTTTCTTGGAAAAGGCACTTGTATGAGTTTTGTTCAAATTGAGCATAGTATAGTTAAAAGCTCAGCGCTTTAACAATCATGATTTGTCTACATTCTACCTTGTGATTCATAATAACAATTACTATTCAGTAGTGTAAAGAAATGTTACGTTATTGTATCGTATCAGTTCTAATATTATAAAAGGCATAAATATAAATAAACAATTGACACTTGGCTATAATGGTATGCGTAATTGCAGAAGCGCTTACAAGCAATTGCTGTAACAATATCGAGCGTTTCCTCCCGGATGAATTAGGAAGTGACCGTCAATGATGAATTGAATGGACATTTTTTTTCCAAATCAATGCCAATCACGCTTTACACGATCGTGTTGTGAAAAGAATTTTATGTGTAAAAAAAATGATCATTGGATCGGAAAATCTCGCGTGAGCTGCGGACGTACGAATTGTCCCCTTGTCTGGACATGGCGAATGACCAGTTGATCTTGATCTCTCATTGGAAATAAAAGTTGACGAGCTTCCGCTATGCCGATTGAACCAGAACCGATTGATACCAGGCCATATAGGCCATGGTCGTGGTCTAACCTTGTTGTTCCACGCTGAATTTGTGCAAAGTTAATAGTCACATGCGCTAATGAATACATATGTATAATGAGCAATATCATCCAATGTTAGACTGAAAGAGTTCAATGTGATGTGAATTAGATGTACCCATGTACATACGAGTATGTGTATATTTTTCATTGATAATAAATAGTATTTGTTGGATTGTTGTAAAAAGAGTAGGCTCGTCGCGGCTATAAATTAGTATTCTAATGGTAAAATCACGCGGTAAACATCGGTTAAATTATACAGTTTTTATCAGTTAGCATTAAACGTAATTGCCGGATATAATTTAAAGACCTCCAACTTGTATCGGAAAACGCGCATTATAACAGATTTTCATTATGAAGTGGTGTGTTATTTAAATTGAAAAACGTATTGCACAATTCATTGACGTATGTAAATAAGTTATAATGATAATAAAAAAAATAGTAAAGATTTGTATATTTATGGATAAAGAAAACATTTCGTAATGTATGTATGTTTATATTTGATATAGGCTCATAGAGATTAAAAAAACATTTTCAATAGATATTCGTCGTCGCTATAGTTTAAGCAATTCTTTATCTGTACTACGTATATGGATAAAGTAAAAACCGTTCAAAATAGCTAGCGTGAAAATTACGATTTCATAAATGAGCATTTTCTCTTTGATTTAACTGCACGACATTGATGGCGAACCGTCGAAAAGTTTAAAGCGCAAATAGTACCGTACGTCACTATTTTTTACGATAGCAAAAAATGCAATTCCAAATGCATTTTCACTGCGACGATGTTGGATGAAAACACTTTTCCATTGCAACTATCGCTTTGCGTGGAACAAATGAATGAAGTGGTATGAAAACATCACGATCGTCTGTCGGCAATATTGCGGCAAAAGTCAGGGGTACGTCATCGTCGGTGACGCTTCGCAAATTATGAAAATAACCACAAAATATCAAAATGTACATACATATGTATATGAATACAAATAATTATTTATTTAACCAAGCTTATGTAAATCTTAGCAACTGTCATTTTAACGATATGCATATATTTTATTCCGCAAACTAAATAGTAAATGTGTAGTTTAATGATTGCTAACAAGTGCAGTATAGTATAGTAGAGTGAAAAACAGCAATATAAAAAAAAAAGTTTAATACAATACAATAAAATCCAAAGCCGCACAAATTTTCTCATTGCAGTTCCTCGTTTGATGATGGGATAAACATACATTTTTGCGCAATGACACTTCTGCACATTCAAAATATTCAAATAAATGCTTCAATCTAAACATTTAATGCACAAAAAAATAAAGGTTGAAATAAACGAAAACCCTTCGTTTCAAGTCATCTTATAAAATCTTTGTCTGATAAAATAATAAAATAATAATAAAATGGTCTAAAGTTTGGCTTTTGTCTTTAAATGCAGCCAAATGCAATACTCTTCATTTAGGATCCTTCAATGCGCAAATTCCGTATATGATTGATAATCAAATATTGACTAATGTTTCCTCCCAATGTGATCTGGGTGTAACTATCACCAAAGATTTAAAATGGTCTGTGCACATCAACCAGTTAGTCAAAAAAGTAAATTCCTTTATATATATCATTAGATGTGTCTTCAAATCATTGGATGAAAATTTGTTGTTAAAAAATATATAAGTCATATATCAGACCGAAATTGAGTATGCATATAATGTTTGGAATCCCCATTTTAAAAAAAAGATATTCTATGTCTCGAGAGGGTCCAAAGAAGAATTACAAAAAATGCCATCCGAACTTCGATCACTACCTTATCATGAAAGATTGAAAAGACTGAATCTCTCCACATTGGAGACGAGGAGATTAAGAGGTGATTTAATTGAAGTATTCAAAATAATAAATAATCATTATTCATGTGATATGACCAACCTCATTATGTTCAATGAGAACCCTCATCTAAGAGGTCATACTCTTAGACTCCAAAAAAAAAAAATCAAATAAGATTGTTAGAGATTCATTCTTTTCAAATAGAGTGGTTCAAGTTTGGAATAGTCTTCCAGATTCAATAGTCACTTCAAAAAAAATGTTAATTTATATAAAAATCAGCTAGATTTATTCTTAAAAAAACAATGGATATTTGTAATTCTTTAATAAATGGACCATTATTCATTTTATTTTGTTTTTATCTTTATTTTTATTTTTGTTTTTTTATTTTTTTTTTTTTGTTTGTTTGCAGTTACGCTTTTAACTGAAACAAAACCAATATTTTAACTATACCACGTTATGATTAAGTAAAAATTATACCACATGGATTAAGTGAAAACCTGGAAAATTCGATTCGTGAACCAAGATGATAGCACCTCTGACTACGAGTCCTTGCCTTTGAGCTGATGCAGTCGAGGTCTCGTCTCCTCTCTCTTCTTTCTAGAGGGGGGGAGGATGGGGGGGGGGGTGTCTGCCTCACCTGAGGGGGAGGGAGAAATACCTCAGGGGGGGTGGTGGTAAGTATAAGAGCTGGCTGCCCTCAAATTTGCGCTCAGTGGTCACTCAGCAGCGGCTAGGTCACTTGTTGAACCGTGTGGCAGTAGCGGGCGAATCCACGTGCTCATCATATTACACCGGCAAACTCACTCATCCACCATACATAAACTCATAAACTCATAGTTGAACTATTTGGCAGTCAGTCAGGACCGGACATCAACCAGTCGGACGACAAAACAACCCAAAACCCACCCCATCCATTGGATTACTTATCACAAGAAGAAAGCATTTTGCTGTCGTTGGAGTTTTCGCACACGGAACTTTTGGTCCATATCGTCAAGTGCTACGTGCGGTGAGAGGAGGCGATCCAGTTCTGTGATAAGAAGGCACCGATCGTTTGACGCACATAATTGGTAAAAAGTGAAAGCAAAGAAAGGCTACCTTGTGCGATTGTTACAATAGACGTTTTCACTGCACTCGTGTGTGTGTGTTTGCGTGGTGCGTGATACGGTACAATAACAACATTGTGATATATACTCGTAATCGTATCGCCATTTTTGTATAAAATTGTGATATATTATTTTTTAAGTGAGTAGTTTAAGATACGGTAAAAAATGGAAGTCGTCGCCAAGCACGACGAAGATATGGCTAAGATTGAAGAAGGTGACACTTTGGGTAGCTTAGAATCGCATCCCATCATGAAGCATTCCGATACTAGGGATAGTATTTCGTCTATCGATAGTGATGTGTCGCTATCGTACGACAGACGAGGCTCCGATGATAAGTCTAGCGATGAGCCTGAAACTCAAAATCAGGAGGATGAAGGTGCTCATATGGCAGATTTGTCCGATAGTGCTTCCGACGTTGGATCCACCGGCGGCGGTAAAGATTCCGGCTGTGAAGTTACCAATGATAGTCAAGAACCTCCCTTCACCCCACCGACAGAAGAATTAGCTGAAAAAATCGTCGCCCAGGTTGAATTTTACTTTTCTGATGTGAATATTACTAAAGACGCTTTCTTGTTGAAGCATGTAAAGCGAAACAAGGAAGGTTACGTGTCGCTGAAGCTTATATCGAGCTTCAAACGTGTGAAGCACCTAACTAAAGATTGGAGAGTAGTGGCTGTTGCTTTGAAGAACTCCAAAAGTTTGGAAATCAACGAGACTGGTACGAAACTTCGTCGCCTTGAAGCACTACCCCAATACGATGAGACGACGCCATCTAGGACGATCGTAGCAGTGAATCTCCCTATAGATAAACCTTCAATAGAAAACGTATCTCGACTGTTTTCAAAGTGTGGAGAAATTGCGTTGATACGCGTATTGAGACCTGGAAATCCAATTCCAGCCGATGTAAGGCAATTCATCAACAAGAATCCTTCATTGAACGGAATCGTATGCGCTTTGGTGGAGTTCACCGAGTCTGAATCGGCGAGGAACGCAGTGCAGATGCAAAACGATGATTTCCCAGGATACGGACAGACGATGAAAGTGTACGAGCTGAACGGTGTGCCGAATCCGGATAAGAAGAGGCGTAGTATCCCCGGAAAGAAGCCGTTCATGAATAGAATGAACGAGTTGGAGTATTCGCCGTGTTGCAGCAGTTCCGAGGCTGAGATGGAGTATTGGTGCAGAGGTGATCCCAGGATGAAGTTCAGACGAGGATCTTCCGGTTATTTGTCGCGAGTTCCGGAACCGCACTGGCTTCCGCGCAGGATGTCCGCTTGCAGCCACTCTTCGGATTCTTCCGGCTATTATTACTCCCCCAGGAGGTTGTCTTCTCAAAGTAGTCGCGATTCCAACTCTGACATGTTCCTGTCCAGGAGAATTTCGAACTGTTCCGTATCTAGCGCCGAGTACGATCCCATGGCCATGAGGCGATTCTCGAACTGCAGTCAAATGTCGTCTGGATATAACAGTCCCGTTAGATCGCGATCGAACAGCAATGCTTTGAACCAAGAGGTCCTTGTAAGGCCTCCAGTAGGTCCTGATGGTACCAAAGGTTTCCACGTGGGCGCTAGGCAAAGAAGGATATCCGACCTTGCCCTCTATTCCCACTAGAAATTAAGAAGTTTTCCGTCGTATTTCGCCTTATTTTGAAAGGTTTCATTTTACATGCTTCATACAGTAAACATTTGTGTTTCACTTTTCTATTGTTAATATTTATTTAATAATTATTTTATAAGATTTCATTATAAACTTTAGATTTAGTTGAATTGCATTAAAGTATTTAAATTGGTCCACTTAAAATAAGAAACTGGGCAGAATTTATAAATGAATTGCGTAATCGATTTCTAAATTTTATATCGGCTCATAAATTGAACTTTCATGTATCTCTTAAATCGATTAAGTTTTTTTTTTGAAAAATTTCGTACGCCTTTTGTATGCTAATTTATTGTATTTTGATATGAAATTGTTATTTACAAACAATTAATTTTAATAATTAAGTAAAATATTTTGACAAATTTTATGAAATCAAACCATCATTCATGATCGTTATTTAATTAGTAGGTTATTCTTATAATTAATTATACTTTCTAAATTATATTTATTTATTTATTTTTCATAAAATAACAAAAAAAGAAGATCGTTCAAAATATTATACACAAAAACTTATCTTTACATGTTGTAAAATTGTTTTGATTTAGATTTGTTGCTTGAATAAATTTCGAACTAAAAAGAATTGTATTATTTTGAAAATTTTTAGTTGTGTGCTTTTGAGCACATTCTAGTCAAAAAATATTGATTTTTTAAACTTTGGTACGTTTTTTTTTTATTTTAAGATAAGTTTTTGTATATGATTTAAAAAAATTAAATAAGATTAAAAATAAACAGCAAAGCTGGTCAAGGTAATTGTGAAAATAAGAAAATTACCAATAATTCGTTATTGATATTGCGAGAGTTTAATGATTGTGGTGAATGTAATACCACTCTCACTTCTAAATAATTGTGCATTAATTATGAGTTACCATTTACTATTTATGTACAATGCACTCAATTTGCAATTATGATGCTTAACCTCTTGCATTATTGCATATTATATTAGTTAATATTTAACACTACTTGTGAACATTGAGATCTTTGTATCAATTCCTTTTACATACTGTTGTAAACATTTTGACAGTAATGATAATTTTAAATATACATTTTCAAAAACAGTTTTTTATTTATTTTATTATTCTATATAAATATGTATGTAGGTATATAATATTACATATGTATGTATAAAATTGACGAATTTACATTTTTCAGTAAAACTTTTAATTGGTATTAATTATGAATCAAAATATTGAGTTCATTGGAATGAAATTCAAATGTACAATCGATTTATGTATAGAAATTCCCATTTACTATCGGTAAGTTATGTGTGCATTCTTCACGGATAATAAATAATCATTTTTCACATTTTCCCCGTTGATACGTTTGACATGAATTATTTATACAATGCGCTATGAATATTATTCGAAATTAGTCTGGTGAAATTAATTATATTGGTAGAGAGGCGTGAAACGAAATTCATAACGGAATGATACACAATTCGACATTGAATTATTAAAAATTTCCATTTGGTAATTGCTTTGGATTTATTTTCACTGAATTTAATTGAAAAACATCAATTTTGACATACAAATTTAAGTGCAATTTCAATTACTTTCGACTAACAGTGAGTTTGTTATTGTTTTGTGTCAAAACCATACTACAACCAGCTAGATATTATAAATAAATCACTACAATTAAAATCGATAATTTTCGTTAAAGTTACACTATGATTTGCTCTTGACTTTTGATTGGGTTAAATTGTAGCATATTGTTCGTGAAATAGGTTTCACGAACAATATGCTATTGTATAGATCTCTGCATTTGTTTAAATTTTATTACAGGCAGAGAATTGTTTATAGTAACGTAATGTTATGAGAGAAATTGTCTTTTATATTTAATACCGGAGACGTATAGAAGAATCAGTGGTTCTGCTAGAAAGTTAACATATTTGGTTTTGCACGCTTCACGGTTGGTCGGTTTCAACATTCTTCAGGAAACAATAACGTACAATTGACATCGTTAAAACATTTATAAACAGATTAGACACTACTTCCTATATGTATGTACATATATACAAAAGCGTAAGTACTCGTAGTTACAATGCAGACTTAAATAATTTCAGGAAATTGAAAAACTACACATTTAGAAAAATGTAATTGAATTATTTTATGAAAATGTAATGAAATGCAACTGGTTTATATTGTTTGACCAATTAAATGTAGTCTTAGATATGTATGTACATACATATATGAAAAATGTGTTTTAAATACTTTCATTTCAGTCGACTTGAAAAATATACAAAAAGCGAGTAGAAATTTATGAAAATTGAAATATGAACGTGTTTTGAAACGGCGAATAAAATAAAATACAATGTATTCATAATATTGATTTTTGAAGTTGACCGCGCTTTCATATACCTAAATGTTTAATATACTTTCATTAGATGACGCTTTCGAATTAAAATGTATATTTCTATTAGTATTGCTATTTATTTTTCATTACAAAAACTGAAAAAAAAAAAAAAATCAGATAAACAAATTTCAAACTACATAGAATTGCTAATAAATAATGCACAAATTTTAAATCAAAGAAAAAAAAATCAATTACAACCATAGATCAATTATAATAATCACAATAAAAAAACTATGTACAAAAAATGATAGATGACGCTAAAAATTAAATTTATCTTTCAATACAGTACTATTACAGTATTCGTCATTTCACTTAAATTCAGAAAATAATCACTTTTTGCACGGAGCAACCAACCACCTCAATCATATCCATTACTTTTATATATATGTACGTAAGAATTGTTTTGGCGAGTGTAGCGGCCTGGCCGCGGTGCGTTGGCTGCGACCGGAAGGGGGAAGATGAGTGCGGGTAGTTTGTTGCGACCATAAAGGGGAAGAAGGGGTCCAAATTGGATTCAAGGCGATATTTTGAGAGGATTTGGAAAATTTAATGGAGTCCTTTAACGATTACTTTCAAACTGATTTAAAATAATTACAATGGTACGAAATCTTTTCAGCTTAATTTCGACTCCATGGATGATGCTGACATGCAGAAAGACGACTTTATCAATTTACAGAGCGAAGCTCTGCTGAAGCAAACATTGTCAAATCAAAACCCCTGATGAATTTTCATGCTCTCAAATAGTTGCCTATCCAGATTTTGCGAATAAAGCACTTACCGTCTTAATTCCATTGACCTATGAACAGTGGCGGACTGGGACTGAAATCAGTGCTTGCCAGGAGTCAAAAGGGGCCTACTCAGGGTTAAAAAAATTTGTCTCCCCCCCCATATAACAAAATTTTCTTCTTTTCATCACGCTAAAAATCAAGGGTAAAAAAATAAATAAAATTTTCAAAAATGCATGAATCAAAAAATTAAAAGTGCAATTATATTTTGCAATTTATTTTTATTTTTATTAATTAGAATATGCACGTACTACACGTCTTACTGGCAATCAACAGAAATACAAAATTTATAATTTAAAATACATAATCTTGAGGTTGGAAATGGGCCCGCGCAAAAGGGCCCATGGAAATGGGAAATAAAATGGGAAATAAAAAAAGGTATTAATTAGTTATTTGTGTATATCGTAAGAAATTTGTTTTGTTGAAATATCCAAAGTGCAATATCCTGTAAATTTTTACACACGTAAAATGAAATAGTTAAAAAGTTATTTAATTTTACTGAGGGCCCATATTTTCTAAGAGATAGCGAGCGGGGCCCACTTGCCATCAGGCAATGTCGCTTGTATGGCCAGTCCGCCACTGCCTATGAACATACATATTATGTATGTATGTATGTATGTATGTATGTATGTATGTATGTATGTATGTATGTATGTATGTATGTATGTATGTATGTATGTATGTATGTATGTATGTATGTATGTATGTATCTCTGCGAATCTGGATATTCAACATTAGTCATTATCAAAACAAAAACTAGGAATCTGTTCGCACATCAGACACGAGTGACAGACATCAATTTAAAAACATTTTCATGTATTTTAAAATATCATTAAATTGTATTTTTATTTCTGAAAATAATTTGTGACAAAAAATAAGTTATGATTTGATTGTCTTGTTTGGTTCAACGAAGTGGTGTGCTATGACGAATAAGTTTATTCTGGGCGGCGTGAGTTCGGCTGACGAGCGTCTGCGTCTGGTCCGAAGCTGTTGCTGTGCTTTGCTGAGGTAACCTGGGCGTTGTCGGCACGGTGTGATAGTAAAGCTTTTTATACCCCTCAAATTGCGCGTTTGCATTAGATTAGATTGTGGAGGATCTCCCGTTTAAAAGGCCCTACACACGAGCGATCGATCGTCGCGATGAATTGCGATGACCGATCGCCCAATCCAGCTTGATTTCAACCTTGCCTACAAACACAACTATCGATCGGTCGATATTGCTACACCAGGCGACGGCGACGGATTTGCCCAATATTCGGAGCGATCGCCGATCCATCGGATTGTTTGACGATATCCCTACACACGAGCGATAACTCGTGTGTAGGCCACTTAATAAGACACGCGTTTACCCTACATCGTTCGTGACGCAAGTTTATACATACATACACGTGTATCGACGAGACTCGCACGATTCCTACAATTTTAATGTCGCCACTTCACCATGGCGCGAATGTTCGTGAAATATTGGCCGTAACGTTGTGGTCAGCTGCCGCTGCTCGTCCGTCCCGAGCGCTACGATGGTATCGCTAGTGGACGCTAGGCGCCACTCTAGTGTCAACTAACCAGCGGCAGCGAACGAAGTGTCGCGTTACTGCCTACAGAAATGTCGAGCGTTCAAGACATCGCAGAAATCTATGCGACCACCTTGTGTGCAATAAGCACATACAATTACTATCTGGCAGTATGCAATGCCTGGAAGGTAAATAAAACGGTTATTGAATTTGTCCACATGATTGCGCAGTTAACTCACAGACAACACCGAATGTGGAGGGGGAAGGAATCGTCACATTGATACATGTACTATGGTTCGTCACCTTGCTTTTGTCGCCGTCGCGTCGCTCGCGTTCGCTCAACTTTTGCGGATACCGCGCGAATGTTTATAAAATACGTTGGCCTTCTAGCGAATGTTTACCCACACCTTGGCGCTCGGCACCGCTCGTCAGCGCTCGTCCAATATGAAGTGCCGGCATAACGAGGATATCAAGATGCGTAACATGAACTTACCTATGTCACTTTTTAGTAACGATAAATTTAATTAAAAATTAATTTTGCGAATGACCATATTTGACAACGACAAGCGACACCCAAACGCGGAGAATAAAATGAAAAAAGGGGAAAAAAAACGGGGCGGTGACGTTTGGGTCATGGCCGTATTTCGTGTTGTTAGAGTGGGTGTTGTGGGCGGCAGTGGGCGACTGGCGGCTGGCGGCTGTCAGTCGGCGAGATGCGCGCCTGACGTCTTAAGACTCGTCTTCCTCACATTCTACTCTGCACCAGCTGCTCCACCCCGTGACTCCTCGCGCACCCAAAATGGGGTCAGTACCAGCTTCCGCTTCCGCTTCCGCTTCCGGCAGAGTCGCCGCCCCACTTCCCCTCACTCGCCCCCACCGCAGACCCGCCCCTCGCTCAATCACCCACCCACCCCCTACACACCTGAACTTGCGTACTCGTATCACCATTCACACGTTTACGAACGTGTGTGGACTGTTTTTTTTTCATTTCAAATCAACATCGTCGATTTCGTATCAATTCAACACCGCCCTAACCTCAAATGCCTAAACTGTGTATTTTCTTTTAGGTTATGTCCCGACAGTTTTTGAACCTTTTTGATAATAAATCAATACCGAACGAAATGTTGTTTTATTGCTTATTTTGACAATCGTCATGTTGTAATCGCGACATTTAAATGTTGATGTTGTTTATTTTGATAATTTTATTGTATCTAGTATGAACTGATTTTTAAAGGTCGACCTTGCAAGGTCGTCGTGTTGTTGATTAGCTCAAATGTCTATACTGCTGTCCTAAGCCCACTTAACGTAACTGACAAAACAACAATATCGAGATAAATGGACTTGAAAGTTTTATTCTAAATTTGTGTTTTTCTTCATATATTTCTGATTTATTTAAACTTTTTTTTAGTGCATGAGGTTATTTTCTAATGTGTTTTGATAATTCTAAGGAAAAATTTAAAAAAAAATGAATACTTTAGTAGTTACGTCACTTCATTATTCATTATTAATGTAATTAACATATGACTATTCCAAACTTCAACCACTCTATTTGAAAAGAATGAATCTCTAACAATCTTATTTGATTTTTCTTTTCGGAGTCTAAGAGTATGATCTCTTAGATGAGGGTTCTCATTGAACATAATGAGGTTGGTCATTTCACATGAATAATGATTATTTATTATTTTGATTACTTCAATTAAATCACCTCTTAATCTCCTCGTCTCCAATATGGAGAGATTCAGTCTTTTCAATCTTTCACGATAAGGTAGTGACCGAAGTAAATATTGGATACGTTATTTTCGCTAAGTATTGGTGATACTATTTCTCTGCGCATGCAGATACGTTAGATTTAATAGCTTAAAAAAATCACTTTTGGATGAAGATACATTAATTTTGATATGAAAAATCGCAAGAATACACTCCCATAACCCCTAAAACACATATAACTCATTTTCGTAATTTTTGTCAGTTACGTTAAGTGGGCTTAGGACGGCAGTATAGACCGTCTTAATTGTCGTCGACTTGAATGACCTTAATTATTTGCGTAATTTTGGTGTAGTTTCAAAATACAGTTGTGCTTGACGTAAATGTACATACATATGTATATAAAGAGGTGTCAATTTGCTCTCGTTCATACAGCATGGGTTTTTTGTGGGGTCACCAGCTGAAACAGTAAACTGATAGAAAATATTGACCACAATGCAATTTTTATTTTTAATCAGTGTCTTGTTATTTGAATAATATTTTTTGCCTTTATCAAATATATCGGGATCGCGGGTCACTTGGCTTTTATATAAAGGGGTCGCCACTGGAAAAAGGTTGAGAACCTGTGATTATTATAGAGGGTTATTTAAACAGGATACGTTCATCAATGCTTGTTAACGCTGTGTCGTATGTATTTTGTCTGATTTATTTATTCAACAGTACATATAATCCAAAACAACATGCATATCATCATTTTCAGCCGTTCATCATCCATTGCTGGATGAAGGCCTCTCCAATCCTATTCCGTTCCTGTCTGTTTTGAGCAATCTGTATCCAATAGACTCCACACATTCTTCTCAATTCATCAGCTCATTTTCCACGTGGTTTACCTTGCTTTCTTTCTCATCCTCTCATATACCATTCCAATATTGTTGGCGTCCATCTGCCGTACATTCCTCTCGCTGTGTCCACTCCAACTTTTTCACACTTCTTACCCATGTATTCCTCTTACGATCTCTTCTTGTTATACCGAGCATACATCTTTTACACAATACATGTTTGGAGTGTACAGTCGGAGTTGCTCTAGTATTTTCCTGTTGAACATCTGCCCATTTATAATCATGAACAAGTGTTCAGGTACAGGGATGCTCTACTCCTCCACTTGAATGACCTCGTACCGGTTATACCCCTAACGAATTTTGTCGGGGAGAGAAAATGTAGTAGCTATACGTCCTTTTGTAAATTTTCTATGTACTCTTTCTGACGAATCAATGTATGGACTGTTTGCGAGGAAACCAAATTATTGATATAAACGTATAGTGTAAAATTTCGTAATTAGAAAATCAATATTTGTATTAATGTTTCAGGGAACAACCGATTTTCACATGCAAAGCTCACGTTTTTCACATTGATCCCAAAACGAAAAGATCATGGATGTCCGCATCGACTACTGCAGTCTCCGTTTCCTTCTTCTACGATTCCTCCCGATTACTTTATAGGATCATTAGCGTCGAAGGCTCCAAGGTTCGTCACGTCTAAATGTGTACTTATGGCCGTATTGTGTGCCTTAATTTATTTATTGTTGTTTTTGTAGGCCGTCATCAATAGTACCATCACACCTAATATGACATTTACGAAAACATCTCAAAAGTTTGGCCAATGGTCCGACGTACGCGCCAATACCGTTTACGGCTTAGGTTTTTCATCCGAAGCTGAACTTGGAAAGGTAAACGAGATTGTACTTGGAAATAATTAATTCGAATTTGTAATAATGTTTGTTTGTAAATCAGTTCATAGAGAAATTTCAAGAAGTGAAGGAAGCTATAGGCCAACAACAAGCTTCAGGTCCTGGACGAGGGCACAATAATGGTTCCTGTGCGGCTACACCCGTCACCAGTGCTAATGCGAGTCCTCTCAGTCATCGAGCTGCACCCACGGAGCCCGATCATCTTCTAGAACCACCGAATGGTCATCCTTCACAGGTATACAGGCACGACGATTCGATTTTAATACTGTTTAATGGTAGTACTCTTTTTATTTGTGATTGTCTTTTCAGCAAATGACCAAGTCTGTTGAAAACGATGAACAGATGACCCACCAAAGGGCGCACTCAGTTTCCTCAACATTGCAGGTCCGATTTCAAGTCACCAAATTATCACTTATGTGATTGATTTTTATTTTGGAAATTGTTTAATTTTGATTTTTAATAGGCTCCGAATGAATCTCCACAACACGTTAGCAGTAAGCAGAGAGCCGTAGCTCCGAGGACGGCTTTGCCGTCTGTTGGAGGAACTTCCATTGTCGGTGGAGAAATTGATGCAGGCGGAGACATTCAACAGCAATTAAAATATGAGAATGAAAAGTTGAAGCTTGCTTTAGCGCAAAGGTTTGTGATATTTTTTGTATCGCGTCCTCGGAGCACAGAGGTGACGTGTCCATAATGGTAAATTGTTCAGGGCGGCAGTTTTAAAGTTTGAACTGGTCATCCTAAATCTTAGGAACTTTATATAAAAATGACAATTGTACTCTAGATTTTGAGATGGTTTCATTATGATGTATTTAATTAACACAAGTAAATTTTTCAAATTGTGTGCAAAAAGTTTGGACTTGTCACTTGTGTACTCCAAGAATATTAGTATTTTGTACTTTGTGATGTGCAACTTGACTGCCTCGATAAAATAATTAAAGAGGAACAAAGTTGCATTCATATGTAACTCATTTTCGCAAAATCGTGGATGTGTCACCTTTGTGCTCCGAGGATACAATGTTATTATAGAAAAATTTTATTTGTTTCGATTGTGTATTATTTATTTTTAATTTCAATAATAATCATAACATAACAATAAAAGCACTTAATTGATTTTGTTTCATCAATTACGATATTATCACATATTTTCTTGGCACATATTCTCTCGATAAATTTAGAAATAAATTAAAAATTATTTTGATAATACAAGATTTGATTAAAATGTGATTGAAATTTTTAATTTTTGTATCCAATTTAGTAGCTTTTGAATATTTCTTTCAATTTTGAATTGTTGTAGAGAATATATACCGTTTAGGTTCGGGCCAGTATTTTTAATGTTACGTATCGTATAACATAAGACTAAAAAAAATTAACAACTATACATAGAAATACGTAGCCTAATAGCTGTGATGTTCGCCTTGCTCTTCAAAACCGTGTCCTGCTTGCCCTTCGAAACCGTGTCCTCCTAAACCTTCGAAACTTTCAGCGTGCGAATACTCCTTGGCGTATTGAGCACCATGAGCTTCTTTTTTAGGTGTACCAATCTTGTGTACGATTGCGTTGAAACCGTTGTGCTTATCGGCTTCATATTGCACAACGCGCTTGGTACCATCAGCCTCAACCAAAGAGTAGGAACCTGATTAGATAAAAAAAATTATAAATAATACAGTCATGCAACGAGACCTACAATTTGCCTACGAAGCGCTAAACGGGCAATTAGCTCTAATCGCACATCATTAACTGATCATCCATTGAACATACTGAACGGTGACTTATCATTTACAGAATTGTATAATGCGAATCAAGTAACGATTGTAAGCATCGTTAATAGGTGATTGAACTCAATGTACGGTAAAAATGTCTCACCTTTAACTTTGTCACCGTCGCGGGTCTCCCAATGCTCTTTCTCATCTCCGGTATGGGGATCCTTCACCGCATAATCGAACATGTACTTGGGATGCGACTGAAACATTACAGAATATTATAATATGATGTTTTGTGTTTATGATTACCGTTTTCTTTTTACATATATGTAGGTGTATTTACGTAGTAGTCTTTGTGTTCTTCATCGTGGTAGTTTTCCTGTCCCCCGAGGCTTTCGTGACCTCCGAGGCTTTCTTGTCCTCCGAAGCTCAAGTGGCTCAAGCTTTCGTGTCCTCCACTGAGACCTTCGTGTCCTCCACTGAGACCTTCGTGTCCTCCGAGACCTTCGTGTCCTCCTATGGCTTCGTGTCCTTCATATTGAATTTCAGCACCGTGGTCCCCATACTCCTGTCCGCCGAATGAATACTCGGCGGTCGTTTGGAGGAGCAGAGATGCGGCACAGAGTGCGATAAGTATCACCTGCAATTACGATCATACAGGTAAATTGACATCTAGTGGTACGGACGTTAAACTTAATCCGGTAGTCGATTACTCAACGCAATGTATGGGTTCGAGCGAGCGTAACGACAGCAAATCGTTCGCATAAATTACGCTCATCTGCCGGTTTTACTTTCTACCGTTTCTGTCGTCGTCACTCATGAAAACGGAGACTCTAACACGGCATTTCCCGACATCTGTCATGTGCGCTTGTCTATTTCGAAAGCTCGCCTCGGAACTTTCACGCTATGCCAATTTTCTTCATATCGATTGATACGCGTCGGTAGATTGCGCGAATATACATATATTGCCATGTAAAATTTCGACAACGCTACGTTATCGTGCACGGTTAATTATATAATGGGATTATGTTAAGTGTGCGTATTTCATTGCTAATACTGAAGCTCTGAAAGCTTTCACGCACGATAGGTGTGATAATTTTAAGCTTGCGCGAGTTTCGACTTTTTTTGAGTGATTTAAGGATGCGTCTAATTGAAATCGGTTTTGGTCATATATACGTCTTTTAAAATATTAATTTTACTCCCCTTATTTATTTATTTATTATACGCCTGTTAAAGCCTTTACATAGAAAATACATCATATATTCTATTAGAGAAAATATATAGAAAATAAACTATGTTGAGTTGATAAAAGAAATAATGAGTTGTTGCCTTAGGGATTAATTAATGTTAAAAAATTTTTCAGAGTATTTATTACCATACCTAATCATTCTGGGGATTGAAGATAATAATTGTTTAGCGAAATAGTTTCAAAATCTAATAAAAATCGAGATGGGGGTAAAACGTGTTTTATGAAATGTTTTGTAAAACTTGTATTTTTTAGTCAGTTCACAATAAGTTCAAGACAATTCAGACGCGCGCTCGCGATGCAATGTTTGAACGCTGATCAATTATTCTCAGTTATCTGATTTAACTGCGCATTTATATTTGGCAACTAATTAATCTGTCAGTATTTAAATCGACAAATTGTCGGTGACTTTTCAAGTAAACGGTCAGTGAAAATAATAAATGATCAGTGAGTAACTTTTTCGCGAATGGTCAGTAACTACCGACCGTTTAGTATTAATAATCTGACCATTTCATATATTTAATGTTCACTTATGTAAGTACTGACGCTTTATAAAACTTACTAAACCTTGTTAAAATTACTCACTTTTTGGTTAAAATACTGGTTAAAGTTACTGACCCAATAAATACGGGTCTTTATATTTTATCGTTGCATCGTCGCGAAGAGTGATTTTGGGCGTTTAATTAATTGCTGATTTTTCGATAATAATTATTAAACTTTCGATAATGAGACGATATAATTAAAATTTGATTAGAAAATTGAATCGTGAGAACGTAATTTTTGGTGTGTTAATTTTTATCTTCAACTGTTATAATTGTTAAATATATAAATTTTACGGTCCATTTTCACTACCAAACGAAATCACTACTCTTTATAGCTTGTAATTTTTTTTTATTTATTTATTTATTAAATAAAATTTAGAATATTTATTGCACTCACTTGCTTGGACTGCATTTTTGGATGTGTATAACGCGATCGCTTTTTTGTATTTATATGTTGACCACTGTGGAGTGTCTGAACGTCGACTGATGGTGGAAATGATTTTGATTTCACTTTTTATAGTGTGCGAAACGGTGGTGGAAATGCTGTGCCCGTCAGGGAAAATCCTTTCTCCTATGCTGCATGCAACCGAACCGATTCACCAGCCGTTTCTTCGATTACAATCGATCGAACGTATAATTTTAAATCTCGACAGATTATCTTTGTTTAATTTATCTCTGAAAAAAATCGCGAAAAAGGGTCTGACATTTCCTGGGCGATTTTTCTTATTTCGCTATCGGCTCGTTTCATCACAGATGAAAGATTCTTCCGAGGGTTATTATTTGTTGCATTAATCGTTCGGCTGGTATTCCGCATCAGATAGGAATGCAGCTGATGCAACGACAACGAGTGGATGCGAATTTTAGACAAGAGTACGCCCTGATAAATTCAAGATGATTAGATCGAGTGGATTTGCACAATCCGCACTCGGACGCCCATCATGGCAGCGGATGATTTTTATGCAAATTGGCCTTATTACGCGTTTGCAATTTGAGGGAAAATTACGCGTGAGTTTGTTTGATTTGGGAAGAAATCGAAGTGTATGATTTCACTCGTATACTCCCTTTACATAATCGATACTTAATTCTGTTATCATTTTCGCACTGCTTAATGAGACCGTTATCTTCGAATCGAATCGAATTACTTAGAGTGCATTTGCGACGTTCGAATCGGTGTTGTTTTTTTTAGCGAAATTTTACTTGTAAAGCGGCGATTCTCAAAGTTGAAAGCTTGCGCATACATTTTTCTTCTTCAAAAATCTTTTTTTTTTCACAAAAATCTTCAATACACACATGATTCCTATACGCTTTTTAAATCCGACATTCTGCTATTCTTAAAAAATAAGGCATACGACTAATGCGTACTGCCAGTTATGACGTATGGATGCAAAACGTGAATGCTGAATTCAAGAATGTTACGTAAAATCCAGTGCACACAGAGGAGCATGGAAAGATGTATGCTTGGTATAACGAGAAGATGTCGTAAGAGGAATACATGGGTTAGAAGTATGACCAAAGTGGCAGGTATAACGTAACGTGTGAAAAAGTTGTAGTGGACACATAGCGAGAAGAATGGATGGCAGATAGATGCGAGAAATAATGGAATGGTATCCGGGAGGATGTGAAAGAAAGCAAGGTAGACCGAGTGGACGATGGGCTGATGAATTGAGAAGAATGTGTGGAGTCAAGTGGATGCAGATTGCTTAAGACAGACAGGAATGGAAAATAATTGGAGGCCTTCATCCAGCAGTTGATGATGAGCGGCTGAAAATGATGATGATTATTATATTGAATACAATTAACACACAATTATTATGGATACAATTCGAAATTGACATGCTCTATTAATTAATTTTGATATAATTCAATGCATAATATGTATTTTGCATTCCATTAGGATCGCTTATTATTACGCCATGTATGTATGTTGACTTTGAATTCTTAATCTGTTACAATTCATTCAATACCCATTTTTTCATATTAAAATAAATTAACAATAGGTAGAACGTTTTACAGTTTGAGAAGAACTCGCTAGATTTTGGCGACTTTTCATTATAAAAGACATCAACGAGTGGCTAATCTGAAAACCTTAAGCTTTCCTCGTTTCTGTTTTTTTTAGTTTTAAGCGAAAGTATAAGCTAGTAACCCTCAATTAAAACACGGTAGTTTAGTTCCGCGAGAATACCGCATAATTCAAAACCGTGTTAATCGAGAATAAGTACGTTTGGGTTTAAATATGACGGCGCAGAACTAAATTTTTACCAATATTAACCGAAACGGATTGCAGTTTTTCCGACCATGTTAATATAGAGTTATTATGCATTAGGAATTGTACTTAGTGTCGTAGAGTATGTGGCACACGCGATGGCGTTCGTCAACTCATTTTCGTCGAGTCGAGTCACGCAATTTGACATTGTATTGAACAATTTTTACCTTTGTCGCGGTATGATTTGACGCGGGCGATTTTGCAAAAGCTGCAATTTACAATAATGTGGACGATCGTTACGCCGAGCGAATCTCATTACGATATTGGCGTTCGATTAATCCAATGTGTTATTGGGAAAGTGGAAATCAGAACGGTTATATAATCGGCGGTTGTTCTGTTCGGTGGATATGCATGTTTAATTGCAAACGCTACAATCACGAAAGTGGGCCGAAACTATCGCAAGAGAGCTTCCTCCGCCTCCCCGTGGTTATTACCTTTGCCAATTGGGTGGATAGTCTTTTGTACGTGCAAAAAGTGCGTACTCATCGCTCTAGTGCTGTGTCGTAAACTAAATTTGACGCCTTTTAAATTTTGATTTCTTCAGTCTGATACTGAAATCGAATTCACGCCATTTAATATTATCTTTTTCGGTGTGAAATTTCAATTATTTGAATTGCTATTGATATACATATGAGAAAATAGTTCCAAAGCCCTACATATGCACGTCAAGATAATGTTATAATATGTATATTACCATTATTTACTTTATCTATGTCGGATAATTACTGTATGTATGTATGTATGTATATAGGATAAAGTATTGTGATCGTGCGAAAATTCAACCTCGAGATTTTGACTGATCATCCCCTGATTACGTTTTCATGATTTTTGGAAAATGTCTGAATGTTTGTGTTATGTTGGCGATTTGTGTAGAATCGCCATAACTCAAAAACCGTTTATCCTATCACACTGAAACTTTACATTTATTGGTTTTTTGCCGGCCATTACAATCTGCAAGGCTTTCAAATTTTTTCGTCGACCGGAAGTGGTACTTGCCTTGGAAAGTCATCTAATTTTCTGCTGTCTTTGCGAGGTTTTTCCTGTAAAACTATCATATACATACATACATTAAGCTGAAATTTTGCATATGTAGTACGTGTACTTTCAAAATAATATAATTTTTAAATATTTTTTTTCCTACTGCAAGTACTTTTACTTTTTGTTTTCGATGCTTTTTAACGTTATCTTGGAAACTATCACGTCTATCAAGCTGAAATTTAATATTTATAGTTTTCATGTGAGATGTAAGAGATACATATTATAATTTTGATCAAAATCCGTGTGTTGCTCGCTTTGTTCGATTCACATATTTACTGCTTGGATGTATGTATGTATGTACATATGTACCAATGAGCCAAATTTGTTTTCAAAAAATATTTTCGTTACTCTTTGTATTACTCAAATATATGGATGTAGTCACGGGTTTGGCCACACCCGATTTTTTTTGTATTTAGTAATTTTCACATAAGAAAATTTGCGAGTGCATGATGTTAATTTTATATGGATATACCGTATTACTCGGAGATGGGTGCATTATGGTATTCGATAGAACGTGACAAGTATTATTAATGGTATACAAGCAATGGTGCTCAGAACTAGGTGGTACTGAAGTGTTACGTTGTGAATATAGGTAGGTGTGTAGTACCCATGTATGTACATATATATCAAATTCCTCATTAATTTATTGAACGGGGAAACCGTTGACCATCGAACTGTAGGTAGTGCGTTAGAATGAAGTAATTTTTACGGAACTGTATTATATTATATACATAGGTAGTCTTTCTTGATTATCCATAGCACGGTTGTAGATCTCTTTATGGTTTGTGAACAAACGTCAGTGCCTATTCATCAATTATTCTTTCTTATTATATGGACGTTGCAACACTCGGTCGTGTTTTTGTTCAATCATTGCATGTAAATTCAATGTTTTGATGAATTTCTTTTTCCTTATCGTCATAATCAGCTCGTAAAGTGCATACAGCATGATATAATTTAATGGTTATGTTTGTTTACAGTTCTGCGAATGCCAAGAAGTGGGAGATTGAGCTTGCCACGCTGAAGAGCAACAACTTGCGACTGACGAGCGCTTTGCAAGAGTCTACTGCAAATGTGGACGAGTGGAAAAGGCAGTTGCACAGTTACAAAGAGGAAAATGCTCGCGTTAAAGCTCGATACCATCAAGATTTGGAAAATTCCAAAGGTTAGTTTTTCGACGATGCATTAGCTCTTTGGATTTTTCCATATTTTGTAGGAGTATCTAAATTATCTTTAGGTGGCGGAGAAATTGCTGATGAGCTCAGGAAGGAGATAACTATTTTGAGACACAGAGTCGATGATCTCGAGGTGGAATTGACTTCTAAGAATGATGAGTTGAATCATAGCAAAAAGAATACAGATGTGCAGGTTTTAAACGATGACTCAACTTTTGTAATTTATGTGTTATGAAAACGTTTATGGATTGGTTAAATTTAATTACAGAACATTCAAAAGGAGAACACTGACTTGTCACAACAGTTAAAGATGGCTCAAAGCCAATTGGATCTGTCTTTAACTGCTCAAGATGGTCAAAAGCAGGTTTTACTCACTTTGAATAATCAGCTTGCTCAACAGTTACACGATTTGGTAAGATATTTTTTATTTGTCCTCATATGTTTAAATGTAAAGTAGGATAAGAGTGAATATAATTTATACCTACATCTCACCTCTTTGGAGACCCATGCCCACGTATTTTAAATAAATCTTTATGTGTGTTCCTCCCTCTGATGGGGCCAAAATGGATAGTTTGTTACATATAGTGTAGGCTACATGTATTAAGTGTAATGTTTGTTTTCAGACAATAATCCATCGTGAAATCAATACTGCACTGCAGACATGAGACGCAAATACCTGCGTTATTCAGCAACGCACAAATCAGCACCATCTGTCCAACAGTGGAGGTGTTCAACTTAAGCTTTCACCGAATAGTCAACCGCCCAGTTTTATTATGCACGAGAGTGACACGAATAAAATTATGCCGCCCGTTTATGCGACGGTCAATAAGGGTAACCAGGACAGGAAGAACTTACCACTGCTGTTAAATTCGTCTTTTAGAGGAGGAAACCATGTTTCGTCTAAAGAGAGAAAGAAATCTGTGACAATTGATGATAATATTATATCAAACGCCATTGAAAATAAATCGAATAAAAAAGATCCTATGTACGTGTCACTCAAAAAAAAAAAGTGAATTAATTATCTTAAAAAAATCACTAACATACTTTTATTAATTTTAACCAATGAAAGGGAACTTTAAGGGTCTTAAAATTTCACTAATTTAAAAAATAAAACTTTCAAGTTTATGTCGGTTTCTCAAAACAAATCTTTTTTTAATTTTCGAACAAAGATATTTTTTCTAACGTCTCTAAATAGGATTATCCTTTTTATTTTATTTGTAGTATCCGAACAAGAATTACATATTTTGGACATGTAGACATCGAAAGTAATCTTAAATATTTATGAAGCGAGTTTTGACTTTTATTTCATCTTATTATGAAACATACGGAAGGATACAGGGAGACGTGTATGTACATATATTTGTATCCAAAATTAGTTGTGGTATTAATTCAGATGTAGTAAATTATTATTGTGTATACAGATGTCATTTTATTTTTATTATGATTTAAACATTCTATAATAACATACATAATGACAGAATATTGATTTGCAATTCTTTGCCAATTTAATTAATATCGAATTGATAATGCGTGTATAATAAAATACATATTCTTTGTTGCATTACATCACTTTTCATTAGAAGTAATATTCATTATTCTGTGTTTTGATGTATTTAAATGAATATTTATATTTATTGGATGTAATTAAAGTTCATTCGATTATCGATATTACTTCAGTTTTATGTGCACTATAAAGTATTCAATTGATCTGCTTGCATTTGCTTTGTCTTCGTTTTGATCTGAATGAAGTAACTGTTTTATTTGTTGTTATTTATTTATTTTTTTATAAATACAAACATTATTTATGGGTATGTAGTTAGGAATCCATATGTGGTGTTGATATTATCAAGTCTATTATTAAATTATACTATAATATTAGCAGTTGATATACATACACGTTTTCATTAAAACGTATTTATTACAGGTGTATGTTATTAATGCATAATTAATGATTAATGTTTAAAGCCAAAACTAATATGGACTTTTTGATGTAAGTTAGATATAATTAATGCCATATCTCGAAACTAGACTCCATTACTCGTATTTATTTATTTCTATATTTTTTTTACTTTGTCCACCATTAATATGTTGTATAGAATGTAATCATGTGTTTGTTTATAAATGCTTGACTACGTTTTCAACGATTTGCAATTTTAATTAATGTAGTTTTTTATTTGTATAATATATATACATATATTAATTATATAAATGGACTCTCATCTTCATCACATTTACATCAGTACGTATTCGTCATACACATTGCCGCTTATAAAATATTATTGATAAATGGAAGACATATCAAACAAATGTCTTGAACATATGTATGTAAATTACATACGCTCAAGTCAAACACAATCCCTATTACCTACTCCTTTTTTAATTGAATTTTTTCACCAAAATTTAAATTGTTGGTTAAGTTATGATCATTTGAATAAATTAACCCCAAATTTGACTCATTCCCATTAGGGATTTTATGGGATTAGGGGTTTGTAATATTTTAAAATAACCTTATTGTAATGGGTAAAATTAAAAAGTTCATAGTTCTAATTTTTTTTCGTTAAGTGTGAATTTATTTAAGTGACATAGAATTTTAATTAAGGTTTTGAATAAATAATTTTCAGAATAATAAATTGTTATATGTAAATATAATATTTTTGATGATCCCACCGAAAGTATTATTTGAGATTATAATTATTTTTACGTACAAAATGTGCGGAATTTATATTCCATATCTTACAAATGACTATTATATTTTTATTATTTACAACATGGTATGTATTATCTTGGTTTATATTCAATTTAATACAAAAATGTAAATCAATTACCATAATAAATATTATGTATGTCAAACATTTACATATGTAGTAAATTTATTATTAATATGTATCACAGGGTGATTTTACATTTCTCTAAAATACTTTTTTTATGTAGTATTAAATAATGTTTGTATTGGATTTTGTAATTTTAATTTAGAATAGAAATGGACAATAGTTTGTATCACCCTGTAGTTGTGTTTAGTCACCTTTAATTGATTTTGTGTCGAAGTGTCATGCTTTTATTTGTATTGACATTTTATATTGTTTGTATATATGTAATGTGTACTAAATGTCAGTGAATTAATTTGAGAAAGTCGAATAATATTAATTTAAGCTTCTACTTATAAAAAAATTATAACTTACATATGTATTATCTCTTCTTTTTAATACGTGTGCTTTATACGAACACGTAAATTCCATCAATGTTTTTAGAAAATATTCCTGTATTGTATTATATTATATTATATTTACTCCAATGCATTTTGTAATGCATCAATGAACATCTTTTCATTAAAAAATGTTTAAATGTATTTTTTTTAAGTAATCAAATTTGTGTAGAATCTCACCTGCTGATAGAGTATTGCTACAAAAAGTGCACGATTAATTATAATTTTTAGATGAGATTGTATCGAAAAGTAGGATATGTAAACAAAATGCGAGCAGATGGACATATAATATTTAAAAACTTATTGAAATCAGTATTTGCTTTATTATAATATAAAATTTTTATAAGGCATTAATGTAAAATTAATATGACCTTTTTTAATTACAACATACTGATACTTTATAAATTACATTATATTTAATTGAATACGTAGATCATCTACTCTTAACATTGTTTATGTCTTCATTGCTGTGCAATGATATGCAAAACTTTTCAGCGTATTTTGTGACTGCGAAAATTCATTTTTACCCTTTCCGGTAAAATAATACGATAATCAGATGAAGCAAATTTTGCAAGATGGTCTAGGTAGGCATTTTATTTCAACAATGTAATTTTTTAAACTATTAAATATTTGTATCTAATGAAAGCTCTTCCATAAGGTAAATAATCATTTTTAAGATTTTTATGTAGTAAAATGGCATTCACTAATTTGAGAGACAATTTTCAATTGAGATTGCTTGCATTTGATAGTCTCCATTAAAAATTCACATTTGAAATTAATATGTAAATAAATTTTGGAATACTATTTCTTACATATATTTCAATAGAAAACTTTCAGCGAATTTCATAAATATATATGCGAGGAGGTCATATTTTATCTACTTGCCGATTTTTTTTTTGACATGAATAATTTAAATTATGCATTGAAAAACTTTCCAATACCACCGATAAAAGCTGTTACTTGCCAATTGAAAAAAGAAGATTTTTCGTAGCGAAGCAAAAGCTCCAATTTGCCCGCATTATATGTATGCGCTAAACTTGCGACGTTTTGATATAAGTCACAAATAACTTGCTGTATGTGACTTTATACTTTTCATATTGGTTAGGTTGACGTGAAATCAAAAATTTGAAACGATTAAGACAGTGTATTAATATTTATAAGAATGCGTTGTTTTATTACAAAATAGTCGACTTAGCTAAGTAAGAAATACTGTTGATCTAAGGTTTATATATGTATAAAAATATTTAAAGATGATAATAAAAAAAAATATTCGTAGATGTTATGTAGTTGATGCTTTATAAAGAATTTTTCAATGAACATGTAGAAAAAAATATTCATTTTAAATATTGAAATTTACTAATTATTTGTTTCCATAAGCATATTTTAAATAGCGATAGGTTATCGTATAGTAATTAAATTTTTAAAACGCAGTGTATGCGCTGTCGGACTTCAAAGGGTTAACAGTGATATATTCAGTCTTTAAATTACCCATTTATTTATTAAAAGCATTTTTGCATTTATTTATTTATTTTTGAAATACTCATTTTATACGGTTACGTATATAAGATTGTATTATGAATGTGTATTTATTTTGTGAAATCTTTATTATTTGGATTGTCATGTTGAAATTTGGCCTCACGTTTGAATAAATAAGAAGTGCTTGAGATAGAAGCTTCCAATTTGCTTCATCTAGAATGAAATACAACTGCGTATGTATCTTTCTGATTTTATAGCTATTTTTAATTGGCTTAGATGTTAATACAATTGAGATTTTTTTTTATTATTTTCATTTATTGTATAGGCATGTTTTTTTTATATTTTGTTTTTTTATGTAAAATTATTACATAATTGTTTATAAATGTATACATTTGTGTCCATCTTATTATACATTAAATAAATTGTGCCGATAATGTAATGTGCACTTTTTTTTGCTTAGCCCGAGATTATGTTGATATGTAACATCATTGATTTAATACAATGGACATACTAAGTTTTAATAAAAACAACTTTTTATTTTGCCTCAAACCTTTTAATTCCAACCATCCTGTTTAAATATCATACAATATTTAATAGCTTCACCTTAACTTATGTATTTAAATGTAGGTGGATTAGTCCTATATTTTGCAACTCCACCTAATATTTGCTACCTTGCTATGAAAACTTGTTTGCGCTAGCCACTGTTTACATGACCTGCTTTAGTTTCAATTAACTTTCTGCTTATTAACCTATTATGTGCGCAGCTATTTTAATGGTATTTACAATATGAATGTTTTTTCCCCCGTCTACGTTATGCTAAATTTTGATTAATACTAATCATATTCTTCGCTTCGCACCAATGTAATTTTAATTTGTGGTTTATTCAAGACCAAGAACTTAATTTATAATGCGTCTAGCGCATTTTGTATTTTCATTGTGTAAACTTGCAAGTAGGACAACATGTGTATGCCGTGCCGTATCAAGTACATATACTAATTTATTTACAAGAACTTAGCGTTGGATCAACGGTGCGAGAAACTGTAAGCGAGTGCCGCGTACGTTTTGTGAATCTAAGACTACCCCTACATTTCTCCCTTATGCTTTTTCGTAGGGGTTCGTAATGGAAATTTATCGCAGGGCCAAATTTGGCAGTGCGAATTTATCATACATAGGCTGATCGGATCGATAGCTTCGAATAGTGAATAATAAACGTGGCCCCAAACAGCATTGGACCAGCGAATGTTTGTCGTATACAAATAAATACCCTGGATGAATTAATTATAAACATCGAGTCCGATCAAAACTTGCGTGAAATGTTTGTTTTTTTTTTTAAACCAACTAAAATCAACATTTCACATTGCGTCGTGTTTTCGTTGGAGGTCTTATTTGTTTTAAAAAAACTACCACATTATGTATATACCGATTAACTTTGTGTACTCGAAGCTGTGGTTTTTAGAATTAGATTTAGTCTCATTCTCTAGTAAGTAACGAAATACGCGTCAAAAATAAATAATTTCTCAAATAAACGAATTTTATCATAGTTTTACCATTATTATTACAAAGAGCTAAAATGAGCGTGTTGGTCTGTCCATCAGGAATGATATTGAAATTTTGTTCACAATTCGACACACTTGGCCGTCAGCCAAGTCATACACACGTCTGCTGAAGGTCACACCCGTTGAAATGTCAACGGGCAAATACGTCAGTACTTAAATCGGGAGTTCTTAACCTTATGCGCTCATTTCCTCCCATGGAAGTGCAAACAATGTTGTAAAACAACTCGCCACTATCATTAAATTCATTGAAATTCATAGATTTAATTAAAATAACATATTTTAAAATATATCTAACGTCTAAAGTCTTGATACTGACTATTTTTGTAAATACAGATTCGCAAAGATAGGTAGCAAAGGGTCCAAATTAATACTAAAGGGATTTCGATCCACTCTCCATTTTTTAAATCAGGTTGAAAGTAATCGTCAAAGGACTCTATTACATTTTCCAAATACTTTAAAATATCGCTTTGAACCGTATCTAACGAATTAATGCAACTTTTTTGGGAGAACACTATATGTTAGTTGAACCCCTGCTTAAATAGTAATTTTGATACGAATTCATAGAAACAAAATTTTATATGCCTACTTAAATAAAAATGATTTGTCGCACTCAAGCACTTTTTAAGGCCTGCGGGGTAATAGGGAGAAACTCCGCATAGTTTGGCTCCGATCAATCCAAGGCTGTATGAATGCACAAGGAATAAATGAACAAGAATTAAATTTCATACACATAGATTAGATAGCGTAAAAGTATTTAATCTTAAAAATAATCTGCATATGTTGCAGTATTCAATTCAAGGATAATATTTTCCGTGGAAGTTTTAACGAAATGTGCTCGAAGTTGTAATCCTGCGGCCGTTACGAGTTCACGCCATTTTGATACTTGAATGCTCTCGCTTGAAAGTAATTTAGGTCCATTATCCCTGCCAACGTGCTCCCGTTATTATTTATGAGAAAACTTTACTTGGCTATACGGCGTTCGCAAACTGCCTTATCGTTAAGTTGATTTCAATTCAATATTATACAATTTTTTTTCTCGTTAGCTTTCATAGGTTTATTTAGGCTGAAAGTTAAACGGTAAACATCGCCATATATGAACAGTTTTCCATTTATCAAAGTATTTGTGTTAAAGATAAATTAATTATAAGCGAAAGTCAAGGCATCACAATTTTAAGCAGTTTTTTTTTCATTTAATAAAAATACATCAACCTGTAATATAAATTAGACGAGGATTTAAGTCCGTAATCCGGTTATTTGGGGATTAAATATAACACACAAAAAAATTAATTACGTCAATCAAGGTTTCAGATTTATTTTACGTGTACGTCATGGGTAGATTATATAGGTATAATATAAATACTTTTATTTATAATATATTACTGTTTGAAGCTCATCAAATGATTTAATATAAATATACACGCCTATATTCACGTTTGCGAGGTGTAGCTATTTTATGTTCTGTAATTATAATTTAAAATGTTGCGTGTCGGCTTTTCATGGAAAGCGTGTGGAGATTGCAACGGCGAGACTTCATGAAATATTGCGCCTTGTTCCCTCTCTTGGGTGTAGTTTGTCCCGAATACTTCAGTAAACTTCAGCTGAATCTTAATTTGTATTAAAAACTACTGTTTCAGCGTTGAATAAGGTATGAGTCAAAGTTCCGAGTCTTAAAAATATTCGGAGATAAATTTATTACAATAAAAACGTTTACGAAAATCGCAACAAGTATGTATTTAAGTTGAATTTATAAGCCGAGTAACAACAAATTTTCCGGTGGCCTAATTAGAAAATTTTTTCAAGAGTGGTCTCTCGTAATAAACGGTTACCTTTTTTATGCGGGAATAAATTCTTTTGATTCAGTATTTTCGTCTTAAATACCAAGCTGTTTCATATCGTATTATACAAGAATGTAATATTGAGGATAATTTTCCGAAATTTATGAAGAGTTCCTTTTCTAAAATTTGTATTGAAGAATATCAATACTTAATTCCCGTATTCATTAATAAATGGCACGTATGTATGTATATATAAACGGAAAGAAAAAAATAGTTTCATTGTGGTAGGATTAACAGTTTTTGAGATATAACAATAATTCTAAATACATTCGCCTAACACCCAGACATACATACATATTTTCCGAAAACCATGATAACGTAATCAAGGGACAATACTTGATACAATACATATCAGTTAAAATATCTCGAGGTCGATTTTTCGCACGATCACAATACTTTCTCTACGCTACTACGTACATACATACATACATACATATGTATCTATGTATATGTAAAGTAAAAAAAACTAAGACTTACATTCTTTATCTTATTCCTTACTAGAGTATTGCCCGTTGATGATCAACGGATGTTTTTACCGATACAAGTGGGCTAAACATTGCAATAACTATTATATATTGTATAATAGCCGAAATCCGTCTGTCTGTCTGTCTGCTGATAACGCTCGCTGAGGGAAAATAATTAAAAAACCAGAAAGAGTGGGCGATCGAACCCAGGACCGCAAGCTCGAGAGTAATCACGCTAACGCTATACTCTATCGCCCTTGGTCAATTTAGTCCTTTTTTTTTTAAACATTACCTATACAAGGGATCGTGACTCTGCTTTACCTACAAAAAGGATCGTAACTCTGCTAATAATACATAGATGACGCTATAATTTTTTTTTTTGTTTATTGATTTTTACAAAATTATAATTATTATATATGTATATAATAATTAATTATTATAATATAAATAGTAAAGTAAAAAAAAAATCGATACTATCGATACTACGGGATTGCTATAATACATAGATGGCGCTATAAAAACTATTATTTTTTTTGTCACTTACAACTGTGCGATCAATTAGTGGGGATCTCTAAAAAAAAAGCGCTTTACGTAATTTAAAATTCAGCGGGCGTTGATATTCAACGGGCTTACACTAGTACATATGTACATAGTCTACGACTCTATGTATGTGAAAGGGATTCACCATAGAATAAAGTAAAAATAATACTTCAATGTAATTGTGTCGAAAGTTCTTAACTGACAGTCAGAGAGGCAGATACATTTTTTCGAAGGTTTTGACTGTTGCTATAGCTGCCGGCAAGACTTGAATATTATTACAATTCAGATCGACTTTTTTTGTGTCAGAATTTGCTAATTTATTCGACTTCGTCTATTCTCCATGCGTTGAATTTTTTCGCGATAAATTATCCTGCGTTAAATGTTCTTAGCGATGGATTATTTATGTACATACAATGTATATTATACAAATTGTACCATCTAATGCAGGGGTCCCCAACCTTTTTGGGAAATGGGCTGGTTCAGAATTTGGAAATGTATAAAGGGCTGGATAAAAAAAAATCTTATTGGAATCCAATTCAAATCAATTTGCATATTTTTTTATATAGGTACATACATATGTAAAAAAAATTCCATATTTTTTGATTTAATATACATATTTCAATTTTGGAAAACGTCTGTTCAATTATGTATGTATGTGCTACCAAAAATTGATACAATTTTTTTAGCAAATGCTTTTATTTTTGGATAAAATCAGACTCCTCCAATATAGCATTAAATTTAATTAACGCTTCATTTTTAAATATTTACTTCAAACCATCATTCGCTTGAAAATCGATTAATCCTAATTGAAAATCTTCGTCAATATCGTTGATAAATCGTTATCAAATGGATTTTGGAAAAATTGAAACACTTAAATTACTCTTAAAATCTATAAATCGATCTTCAAACGCTATCTGTAATAATTTAATATTGTGAATACTGTTTTCGATTGGAAAATTCTGAATAGGTATATTTTTAGACAAATTATCACAGGGAAAATGAGTAAAATTATTTTGTAAAGTCATTTTTAAATAACTCCAGTTTTGTTTCAAACGATTTAACGTGAAACTAGAAGTCGTTAACAAGTTTAGCTCGCCCCTGTAGCTATGTACATATTTAAAACACGATGTAACAAAAATTTCACAAATATCGACGAAAAAATACGTCGATCGAAAACTGAATTCAAGCCATCCTGTACCAAACCTAATTTCGCGAAAAGTACACTTTTTCAAAAAATATCGACGAAAGAATGCGTCAATTGAAAAATTTAATCAAGCCACCCTATACCTAACCGAACTTCGCTAAAAGTAGACTTTTTGCCTAATGCCTAAATACCGAAACATGTGAAGAGGCAACGAAGAAAAATGGACGAAATTATTATACATACATATGTATGTGTGTACGTTATTAGTGTATGCCGTTTGAAAAATCAACGGTTGAATAAATTTATTTAAAAATGTCTGAAAAATCATTTGAACACAGGTTATTTAAAAGCGAATATATGTACCTACTGTTTAATAAATTTGAAAAATAAAAATAGAAAGTGATAATTTTGAAATTAAAATGTAAGAAAGAAAAAAAAAAACAAATCTGAACATTCTAAAAATAAAATATATTAAAAAAATGTTCTATAAAATTTGTTGTATGTATGTTACGTGTCGTAAACATTGGAGTTCTGCCAATAAGCGTTGCGTAGTTAATTTATTAATTATACAAAAAGAATCAATCTTTTGATTCGCTCTTGCGATTGATACCGTTTTTGTCAAGCAATTTATTACCTTCCTACCTAGTGTATAAGGAAGAAAGTCGCTTAAATGGAATGTTACTTTGGATATTATGTTAATCATTTTTGTCAAGCAATTTACTACTTTCCTACCAAGTGCATAAGGAAGAAAGTTGCTTAAACGGAGGAAGACTTTGACGGTGGGAAAAAAGTTAAATTTACACGGGTGGCGCATGCGCCAACCGTGTCTACATAACCTTAATAATAAATTTTATTTAATATACATACGTACATATTCAATGAATGACGCTGAATTGTTCGATGATAGATACCAGGTATTTAGAAGAGATCGAGGCAGCAGAGGAGGTGGTGTTCTGTTGGCTGTCCGCACTGATCGTGTGCGATCTGTACGCCCCCTTAATCATCTCCACACCTTCGGTGAACATCTCTGGATCAGTATCGAACTTCCCCGTTCTTCCATCATAATTTGCGTGCTGTACTTTCCTCCAAATCAGTCTCGAACCATTTCAGATGCATTCTTTAATACATTACAAGAAAATTGCATCTACTTGAGTCGCATAAAAAAATTAATTATTCTATATGTTATATATATATATATGTATATACGTATATATGTATATATGTATGTATATACGTATATATGTATATATAACATATATATATATATGTTCAGGTGATTTTAATACTGAAGCATTGCGTTATTTAAACAATGATATTTTGAATATTTGTGAACCGGTGTCCTTGCTGACTCGCCCATTGCTCGAGCCATTCAATGCCTCAATTCACTTGCGCAACATTTGGATATTTTTTGCGCTACGCACCATCAGATCGCCACATTTCTCATGCACTTTAAATTTTAATTTTGTTTGTAATAATTTAATTTATTTATAATTGATTTGCTGATTTTATGTTAACTTTTAATTTGATTCTATTATTATTATTATTTCATTTTATTATTATTAATACTTTCTAATTATTATTTAATTGTGTTTAATTTAAATTTAATGTAATTCGATTATACATATATATATATATATTTTTTTTACTACCATTATTTTATATATAATGTTTTTTTTCATGTCTCGCCATAGTGACGAATTGGGGAAACCTGTTATGTCACTATGGTATAATTTGTAAATAAATAAATATGTACAGTAAAAATATATTTTTATTATGTTTGCGGAGAAAATAAAAATAAAGTACTATAAAAAATTATTTACTACACTAGAAATATTCAAATTTTTAAAGTTGAAAAACACAGGATTTATTTCGATATTTTTCTATGTGCGCTTTTTTCCCTGCGCGTCCATCATTTTTCTGTGTCCACTTTTTTCCGTGTCCGCTATTTTCGTGTGCGCATTTTTCGTGTGCGGTTTAATTACCAAACCCTTATATGCAGTGTTTTTTTTGTAGTTCAAAATGCAGTAGGTCGTTGTAAAATGGGATGCCCCATGCCGAATGTGTGACCGAGTACCGTGTATGTGTATGTGCCGTGAGTACATGCGACCGTTCCGCGGCTACCCGGCCAGTTTGGGACTCAGCACACCGCGCGCATTGGGCGGAAGCGGCCAAACTGTACACAAAAAGATGTATGCTCGGTATAAGAAGAAGAGGTATATGACCAAAATGGCAGATATAGCGGAATGTGTGAAAAAGTTGGAGTGGACATATGTACATATGTATGTATATGTACATAAATAGCTAGAAGACAATATTTTCCTGACAAAATTTGTTTAATTTCATCCCAAAGTTTATTAACGACTGTTCTGTTTTTTATGAGAAGGATGTTTAGATAACCATATTGCTGGTCTCGCCATTATTACAGATATTAATTCCTCCTGTGACATGTTTTTATCTCCGGTGACGTACGAAAATTGTGAATCCGCCGGCTCGCATGCACGACAAAACGCTCGAGTTCCGCTCAACGCTACACTTTTCGCCCCGCCCGCAATGTGTTCATGGCGTTTGCAATACACGTGTTTATCCGCCGCGCTCCCCTCCCCGCTCTGCAGTGTGGCAGAGGCAGACCATTGCACCCTTGCGATTTAATCCGAGCACCCCATAGATATAGAATAGGTCGATTGACATTTTTTCGAAAAGTCCACCTTGTGTAGCGAAATTGTGTTACAATTACTCAAGAAAACATAAAAAGGAGGCTGGCATCACATATCATAATAAGAATATATATTATTTCTTAAATTATAATAGTATTTCTAACACTATTCAAATATCGGCGTGATGTGCCTTTAATACCGCACAGCGGTCGGCAACCTTTGCCACTACATGCATGCGGAATGTGTTTTTGGCACCGAAGAAAATCCGGAAATCTGCATAAAGTTATAAGGAAGTCACTAATGTTTAAATATTATAATTTTTAATGATGGTTTTATTACAGTATCATATTTTAATAGTGTGTATAGTCAAATATTTACATTATCCTAATCGGATAAAGTATTGTGATCGTGCGAAAATTCGACCTCGAGATTTTGACTGATTTGTATCGAGTATCATCCCCTGATCACGTTTTCATGATTTCTGGAAAATGTCTGTATGTCTGTGTGTCTGTGTACTTATGCGTGTGTGTCTGTATGTATGTTTTCTCCGAAACTATCAAGGTTATCAAGCTGAAATTTCATATATATTATTTTCACGTAAGGTGTGAGAGCCATAAGGAATTTGGTCAACATCAGTCAACCGGAAGTAGGGTTGTTTAGGGGTTGTAGGGTAGTAGGGTGTAGGGTTGTAGGGTAGTACCACAGAATATTTCCGAAACGGCACCGGCGATTTTGTCGAAATTTCATATCTATAGTTTTTACGTTAGCCGTAAGAGATACTGTGATTTTGGTCAACATCTGACTACCGGAAATGGCAGTTTACTCTTGAACGATTTTTTTTTTTTTATTTTTTTCGGCCTTTTAAATATGTAGTATCGTCACCATACTGTAATGTTATAATTCTGAGCAAAATTGCTAGTTACAAAAAAATAAATCATTAAAATTAGTCAACCGGAAGTAGGTTTTTTTTTTTGTCGAAAAGTTTACCACAGAATATTTACAGAATTTTATTTTATTTATATATTATACAGAAATCCGAAACTGCCTCATTGATCAAGTCGAAATTTCATATCTATAGTTTTCACCTTAGCTGTAAGAGATACTGTGATTTTGGTCAACATCTGACGACCGGAGGTGGCATTTTTTCCTATTTGAATATATGCCGGAAGATCGTATTTTATATACGCGCGCGCACTCAACATAGTGATTTCATGATGTGTATGTTTGTTGGTTGGTGTGATGGTGTGCATGCGTTTTATTTACTTACGTACTTAAAAAAATAATTTCGTTACTCTTTGTATTCCTCAAATACATGGATAAAGTCATGGGTTGGCCACACCCGAATTTTTTATTAATAATATGGTTTTATTAGTTTGATTTAGTGGCACGCGGAGGGTCCAATATTTAGAATAAAATTATGTGGAACTTTAGTGTATGTATGTATGTATGTAGTGGGTTGCTGACCGCTGCGATTTTTTGTACAAGTTCCCATCCTCGCGCTTTTAAACCCCTCGACGCTTGCTTCGGACGCTTTCTCCGGGCAAATTTGCTTGCAATGGCCTATCTATGTATGCTACTCTACATCTATGGAGCACCCACTACAAGTATATACATATGTAGATAAACGACGACACTGTCGACGGGCATTGACTAGTAATAAATGTAATCAGCGGTAAATATCGGCAAACGATATATCGAATAGTGTCAGCGGCATCGAAGGGGTTAAAGGCGAGTACCTACAGACTACGGAGAGAGAGCAGAGTGCGAGTGAGTGCGTGCGCGTGCGTGCGCCTCTCATTGAGGTCGCGTCCGGAGCTTTCATTGAGTGAGCTTTGCCGGGCAGCGCCGGTGCGCGTCGATCGTGAGAGGGGCGCAGGCGTCGGGGGCGCTCCGAGAGCCCCATTCGCCACTGGAGCCCCGGCCAGGGCGCATCGCAACAACCCCAACAACCTCAACACGACACTACACACCACACACAGGTCAGTAACATCACACGGCAAACACCACACCCATGGGGGTGCGTGTACACGTGACGCTTTTCTTTGACTTTTCCGCGCGTTTTCCGAGGAAAGCTCAAGGTCGCGTACGTGTTGACGGCGCGCCCCTCTATTATTACGCCCGTGTTTATGTACCGCGTGGCCAAAAGCTACATACAACGCGACTATAGTTTATTGTTACCATGTTGTTTTCCTATTTACAATTTTACGATATAATTTATCACAGCGTGGACGTGTTTACATTGAGTTGGTGTTTCATTTGTATTATAGGTCGCGCAGCCAGAGTTGAAGCGAACACACACACACACACACAAACACACACACAAAATCGTGTGTTTGTGAATAGTGAATAATATGAATTTTCACTAAATGCAACAATAAAAACGCTCTGTCTCTTTCGCGCGCGGACACGTTAAGAGTGTAACAGAGACACTATTGTTTTGTGAAATACAGCGTGTTCCTTCAGTCTTCGATTTTTATATTGTTGGTTTAGTTAGAGTAGTTAGTTTAATAGATCCAATATCCAGAGAAAAATACAAAACCCATTTTATATGACATAATACTAAATAATAATAATTAAGGGTAAAGTTAAAATTAAATATTAAAAAAAAATTGCGTCAGGCTGTATACTAAAAATGCATATGTGTGCGTGGTTCGCTTCAACTCTGGCTGCGCGACCTATGGTAACAATTTTTAAGTTTCGTTTGAACACACTGATATTCCAAATTTTAATTAATTCTACGATGATTTACATTTTGATTAATTTAATTTAATATATATTCCACTATTTTCACTCGTTACAACTTTGATTCAATACAAATGAAGAAAATTTTAAGTTCGCCTATAATATGTATTATCAACACTGTGCATACTTTATACGAACGAAGTATTAAAGTCATTTATATAATTATTTTATAATCGACTCGTCTCGCGATTGATGATGATTCGAATGATTCTCGAGTGAAAGCAGTGAGAATGTATGCTCGATTTTGTTTGTTACTGTATTTTTACTCAATAATATATGTAAATTAAATGTTGAAATCGCACGCACAAAAGCGCGTCAGTTCACCAATTCGGTGCGTAAATTCGTTATAATTAACGGCGATATTTTCGTAAGTCGATTCAACAAGTTACCGAGTTCAAAACAGTTTCGAAATTTTCCTTCGACGTCAAAATTTATTTACAAACCAATTAAAATTTTCAAATTGATTTAACAATATCACTCACTTTTAAATAGCAATCAATTTTAACGCGTTAAAAATTGATATTATATATTATACGATTTAATTTTCGCAAATACAATATTGTGACGATTTTTGTGTCCGTTTTTAGAATGTATTGCGTTTGCTGTTATGTATCCCTCAGTTCGGTGAACGTGTGATTCTCCATTTTCTAAACACTTCGTAGAATCATATTGTTTTTCGCTTTTTATCATGGGTAAATTACCAGGTTAGAAATTATTTGACTTATTTTTATATTTTTTGTTAATATCGGGAGTTTCCGATTTATTTTTAGGTTTTATCGTTTCTATTGAACGATTTATTTTAATATTTTTATTATAATCGATTTTTTTCGACTTTGTTTTGCCTTCAAGTAAGGGCTTACAATATTTATTTATTTCTTCCTTTATCACGTCATGATTTAGAATTTCTTTATTTTTAGTTTTCCAAATATTCGTTTGGTTTTTATTTTTCGTTTTATTTATAATGCTTTCTTTATTTTTAGATTTTAAAATATTCGTTTCGTTATTATTTTTCGTTTTATTTATAACGTTTTCTTTATTTTTGGATTTCAAAATATTCATTTCTTTTTTTTTTTTCGTTTTATTTATAACGTTTTCTTTATTTTTAGTTTTTGAAATATTCATTTCCTTTTTACTCTCCATTTCTGGTTTAAGTTTAATTAATGGTTTGTAGCTAATACAATTTATTTCTATTACTTCATTATCGGTTTGGTCATCAATATTTCTTTCGTAAGAAGTTTCGTTTTCAAAATTATTATTATTATAATTTTCATTTTCAAAATTATCATTATTATCATTTATATTATAGTATTCATTTCCAAAATTATCATTTGTATTATAGTTTTCATTTCCAAAATTATCATTATTATCATTATTATCATTTGTATTATAATATTCATTTCCATAATCAAATTGCGATTTTAAAGCAACTATTTAAATCTTTCGGGTCTCTTGTCCGAATGAAATATTGAATTGATAGTTCGTTTATAAATTCAAATTTTATATTTCGCTTTCGAATGTCGTTAATATTATTAAATATATGAGATTTTAATTTAGTAATACATTTTTCTAAAACGCGTAATATAATTTTTAATTTTTTCATTTTGATCCTGTTTACAAATTTGCAGTTCAAATAGCAAGTGCGAAAATGATTTATTTTCTCCGTATTCTCGCTTTAAAAGTTCTTTTAATATTTTCCAATTTTCAATATTATAATTTGATATGAATTCTTCTGCTTTTCCGGTTAAAGATGAAATAATAAATATCAATAAAATCGGTTTATTACTTTCTTCGACAAGATTAAGTGCGTTTTCACAACAATTTAAAAATGATATTAATTGATCAGTATTACCGTCAAAAGGTTTTAAGAATTTTATGGCAAGGTCAATAGATATTTTTGTCATCTTGGACGTTTCAATTTATATTTTTTGTTAGATATTTGTTTTACACGCGAATTGTTTAAGACTACATAGGTTTAAATATATATATTTTTTTATGAGCATTTTGATTTTCATTTAATTTATTCTACAGCAAATATTTGTAAAATTCAAGAGGATTATGAGGATAATAGGATAAACAAAATCCAATAAGTTGATTAATAAGTACTCACAGCTGATTTTTGATGTAGATTTTTCTACTGGCTGTTAACTGCTACTGTTGATCTGGATTGCTGGACTGTTGTTTCTGTTGAGTTGCTCTGGATTACTGCTGTTTTGTCGTAGGCTTCCGTTCGCTGGATTGAAGGGTTCTTGGCACGTTTAAGGACTTGGTCCACCGCGATGGAAATCGCGTTGTTGCCGCGGGATTAGAGGATCGCGTCCGTATTACAGGTGAACCTGTGGTTGAAGCGAAGCTCTGCACCAGTTGTCTTGGGATTCCCTTCAGTATCCCACTTCTGACACCAATTCTGTTATGTATCCCTCAGTTCGGTGAACGTGTGATGTGAGAGATACACACGCAGAATGCCAGCGTCGAAGTCTACAGCGGTTATTGGTCTGTTTGCAGTGTATGTGGTGGCTCATGATTATAATTGATAGGCGATTTCTTGGTTCAATTGTTATTTTTATTATAATCTGTTGATGTAGTACAGGGGTGTGGATGATGGTCCACTTGGGTGATGGTCTCCCATCTGAGCCCTCCTGGCTGTGACTCTTTCCCTGACTGTTTCTCTCTTTCTGTTCTTCTTCTCTTTTTTTTAATGATCATTTACATGGCTATTTATACTAGATATATTAATGATCGTACAAGATAATTAGTAATACCAGTAAATATGGCCACAGGACATATTTGATAATTATAAATTAATTACAAATGTTATTGAAGGTCAATATTATGAGTGATGAAACAATAGATTAAAGTGTGATTACAGTCACATAACAATATTAGGTTGACGTAATGAAATGATTCCTATTTCCTGGGTCCGGTACATACATTCGGAATCCTCAGATATAACATTGCTTAACATAAAAGGAGACGTTAATTGAAAATACAGAAAATCGCTTACGTTTGTTTACTTTGAACGCTTTCAAACGATTTCGTATTTTCAACGATTTCACATATGCCTACATATATGTATGTATGTATATAATTCTAGAAGAAACAAATTAAACCCATCTACCGAAGATCGCTACTTACATATGTATAAGCTAGTCACTGCCTGTTGATAGTGTCATCGGGTGATTAGCAACCCGTGTCGTGAGTGTGCGACCGTTCCGCGGTTATCCGTTTGTGAGGTTATGTAGCGTGTGCGCTGCACACAACCCGCGTCGTGTGTAGCGTATGTGTAGCGTGAGGCCACCCAGCTAGCCAGTCGGTCTGTCAGGCAGATCTCTGCGCTATTACACACACTAATTATTTTGAAAAATTAACAATCGAGACTATTGAAAATATAACAAATTAAACAAACGACAATTTAATTGATCAAATTTAGCATACTATGTAATATTAGATTACAAATGTAAATTTATATTTGTTTGGCATGCATTATTGTATCGTAAGATATTCGCTGGATCATTGAAAGTACTTCTGCAAAGTTTTCTGGTGATTAATCAAATGTCTAACGAACTAACAGGCAGACAGAAAACATTCATATACATACATATGTACGTATTGTTTTTTAAATCCAACATTCCGCTATGCTTAAAAACGACCAATGCGTACTGCCAGTTATTACGTATGGGTGTGAAACGTACATATGTAGATGCTAAATTCAAGAATGTTACGCGAGATCCAGTGCACACAGAGAAGCATGAAAATATGTATGTTCGGTATAACAAGGAGAGATCGTAAGAGGAATACATGGGTAAGAAGCATTATCAAAGTGGCAGATACGAAAGAAAGCGAGGTAGACCAAGTGGAGGATGGGTTGATGAATTGAGAAGAATGTGTGGAGTCAAGTGGATGCAGATTGCTCAAGACAGACAGGAATGGAAGAGGATTGGAGAGGCCTTCATCCAGTAGTGGATGGTGAACGGCTTCTCATACGATTTTGTCTATTTTTTATACGTGTCATATATTTGTCTAGTAACAAATTAGCGTCGATATCTAAATTGCATAGTAAATCGCTTTAGGTATGCAGGAGGCAAAGCTCTGACGTGCACTTTCAAAAGCTGTAAGCCATTTTAGACGAGTTCTCCTCGGCGAATTTTCCCCAACTAGTTGCCTTTAAACGGTGGGTCGCAACTATATAACTTTGGGGGAGGATTGGCGTGCTTAAAGTCCCAATCGGACTGGCACAAAAGCCCCCATAGGGCGCTACGCCCCTTGGGGGCCCCCATGTTGTTCGTGAATCATTTAGTCGAGTCGAGCCGTCCGGAAAATTAATACCCCCTCCGCGCTCGTCACGCACGTTTAACCCTAAAATTATCACTTGCACGCGATACCATTAAAAATGGGTAGTTTAGTTAAAAATTCTATTTATCAAAGGTACGAGTTTAATGCGGGAAAAAGTTACTCGTTCGAATCGATGAACTCCCACAGTAAAACCATCGCGTTGCATCGTAGATGTAATAAATTTAATTCGGAAATATATTCGCCGTTTATAATGAACGCACTGGGCGCTTTGGGGGTTGAGGTGTGATGACACAAAGCCGGTTACGTGAGTTGCGTTACAGAGACAGCGAACAAAGGAAAATGCAATAAAGTACTTTGAACACTATTTACCGGCAATTTATGCCGCGAAACTTCAATTATCCGCGCTCGTATCCATTTAAATATTTTCAAATTGGATTCTAGACTCTTTATAATGTTATATGTATGTATGTATGGAGGTATTTACTTAATTTGGATGCGAATTTGTCGGTGCGTGGCGAGTAATTTGAAATATGGTCGTCGAATATTCGCGAACCAAAAGAAAACAAGATAATTTTCTCGAGATGTTTACGCAATCATCGCAACGGCTCCGAATATAAAATAATCCGATCAAAAAGAAATACCGTTTCAGTCAAGTGCCAACAAAGGAGATTCTCCGCAGCGCACTCAATCGTTTTTATATAAAATATAAGTTATGGAAAATATCTTATGTGTTATATTGACTAGAAAAGAAAATCGAGTTTTTTGAATTGCATACATTTAATATATCGTATACCAACGATGAATAGTAAAATTGATAGCATAAAATCTTTTATTATATTGTGGAGCTCCAATGACATAAACAATATGACAAAATCAACCTTTCAGTATAATCAAAACAGTATTTAAATATGATATTTTAAAAGAATCCCCTTTGCTTTTATTATATTCAAATGAAAAATGTAATTTTCTAATCGTTAGCTGAGGATAACCTAGTTTCGATAGTAGCGTATAAACTTTTTTTATAAAGATGAACTTCAATTAACCAGATCGCGTTCGAGCAAACGGATAATTGAAAAATAGTACAACACGAGCTCCATCGTATAATTGCACCTTTATTAACACTTTAGAACAGCGATTTTCAAAGTGCAATTTAAAAGAGTATCTGCAAATTTTATACGTATAAATTTAAAATTCATTCAAAAAACTTTTAACTATACATTTTATAGACCATAAAAACATAGAGCCATTATTCACACTGTGTAATTTTTAAATTGAATTTGAAAAGAGGCTAAGCCTTCCAATTTATCACCAGTCCAAGACGTGTCAAATAAAGCTGCTTAGGTACATAGAAAGCAACGGCTATATACATACATACATACATATATTCCGGTACCAATAAGTGCTAACACATTCCATTTTCGAACCGCGTCGTATGTATTTCTGTATTTTCAATGTTATTTCTTGTTATTTCCGAACAAATTGTTCGACACGTGTGCACGCACGTCTATTTTCTCCACAAGGGTCGCAAGGAATAAGGTTAACATTTTTTTCCATTTTCGACGACGTGTCCGACATAATTTTGCGTTTTTCGCTAGTGTGACGCAAAATCGCAATAAGCAGTGGACTAAACCTTCCACTATGTGTCTACTCGCTCGTATTCGTTTTGCGTAAAAATTGTTGCTGTTTCGGAGATGATTTACGATGTTGTCAGTAGCCTGTTGCCAGTAGTGGCACCGGTGTAGAAGACGTGGACCACTCACATTACTGTATCAAAATATACTACCGAAAAATATGATCCTTGTACGGTACAGTTTCAACGTACTGCCAATCAAAAATGTCACGAAAATCGTATTGAAATACCGAATAATGGAAATGACTGGAAAAATCCTTATGAATTTCAAGTTTTGACTACAAAAGAGTTTTGGTTTAAAATCGTATAAAGCAGTAATGCTATTGAATGTGTGAGTTATGAAATACGGTCGTTGGTTCTATTAACCGTTCGATTTAGAAATAAATTCATAGAATGTCCTGAACTGAAATATTTTCTATTGATACTTATTTTCTTCTTGCTCTACATTGTATGTTAATGTATTGGTGACATTTGATCTTGTCATTGTTACATGAATAATACATTTTCTTCTTTATTAAGAGGTTCTCTTTCGTATTTGCGTTCCATTCTAACGTATGATTATGTGAACGAAATATCAATTTACAAACTTTCTCTAAAATTAATATTTTTCCACTGAGATGAATAAAAGTCAATTATACATATACATATATCTCTTATATTTAGACAAGTTTTTGTTCTGAAACTTTTACTTATGTCGTGAAATACTCGCTGAATACGTCGTCCTACTTGCTATAAATTATTATTATAGCGTTTCTTCCATTCTCTCGAGTGTACGACGGATGAAAAAAAAAAAAAAAAAAAACGAAAAAGAGAACTGTAGTCCATGGTAATTCACATCTCATAATTTTAGAAATAGCAATGAAACACGTACGCATGGAGATTATTCTTTGGATATTCGCCAAATATATATATAGCAAAACGAACAATTTTAACAATTAATTCAAATAAAAACAAATCATTAAATATTAAGCTATCGTTTATTAATTAGTATACACGTCGGTTAAATACTATGCGAAATAATCCGCGTCGATCTCTCACAACTATCGATCGTTTATAACCTACGCTGTGACTTTTCACTTAAAATGAGATAAAATAGTATAAAATTTACTACTCTGTAGCTCTTACTCGTATCTAGTGGGTATTTTCAATGTCACCTTAATGTTATTTTATGTATTATGTATACATTATATACCTACATATATACATACATATGTATAGGTATATACCACCTTGAGGAGACACCTCCAACTTCTTTCCCCTCAACACCCTCACATGAGGTCACCCCCCCCCCCCCCCTCAACAAATATAGTCTATTGACCTATTCGTTAGAGACAGGCGGTTATCCAGCAATGTCGGAACGTACATACATACATTTAAAAGCGTATTAATTACGTGGAATTGTATGATAACGGAAGCTCAATACTGCTTAGTGTGGATATAGTAGCTCAAGATGAATTCAAACGATCCGATGTAAAATAACGGCAGCTATAAATCGACAGATTGCTTCCCGGCCTACGATGGACTGTATAGTATTGGAATAGGGGTAGGAAAGGGTGGTTAGGTGGTGGTATATGTATAATACAACAGATAACAGTGGATAGTTGTGAGGGCGACTACGCGTCCAGATCACAAATGAGGTCATCACAACCCTCAAACAGTATTAATTTTTTTTGGGCGAGGGCTGGTGACAAAGCCGAATTGCGCTAATGGAAACCAATTTAGGAACGAGCTTGTTTGCCAACGTTCACACCGTTAATCATACATATGACCTATACAGTATAAATATTTATAAACATGTACACAAAACTGTATGGCGGGTGGCTTTGTGGGGATTAATTTTCATCTCTTATTTTAAATTTAATTGAGTTGAACCTTTTTTTCCATACACGAGAGTATACCCTATAGCTTTGGTTAGAACGTTCACTCAAGATTCGATTTAGATCGTTGGGTGCCTATATTAATATAGACATGCTCGTTTAATAGAATTTCAAATGCCAACACGTTAAAATATCGCAGTGGTTTTATTGGAGTCGTTAAGCTATAATCAAGAAGGAAACCGAGGAAGTTTTTCACTGCGAAAGCTCTCCAGTCGAAGTTTAATTTTCTTTTTTCTTTATTCGATTACCTTTTATGTACCCTGATTGACTCGAGTGTGGTATACATATGTATATTACATATACATAGATTGCCTACGTTGCTGGAAAGTCCTTTCGTGATCGCGTTAAGCTATTGTTATTTCGCGCACAAATACTATAATCCACTAGAAAACATGTTTCCGATAAAGTAATTTAAGAATGCGCGAAGTAAAATCGTGAATGTTTAATATGGGTATAATATGTATGTATGTGCGGAGATTTAAGAGTGCGTGTTCGCGTCCACCTAATCGCATTTTTATTGGTCATTATGTATGTCTATACACAAATTGAGGGACTGTCCAATGTGAAGCTTTGGCACAAAGCCTCTTGTCTTTCTTTTTGCACGCGGAGATATAAAAGAAAAATTGACACGGAAACGAAAAAAATCGTAAAAATTTCCGACAGTGGGGATAGTGCTTTTGAAAAAGCACGTCATTCTTATTAGCAAAAAGTTCATATTATGAATTGGTACGATTTATACGAATGTGCACTTAAGGGACACTTCTTGATAATAATAAGAATAAGTAGAAAGCTATTATGCTGAAGTCATATGAAGTCGTTTGAAACATTCTTATAATACTAGTAGGTGAAATATATTTGTTTTACTAATTATAATATTAAAAATATATTAGTCTTTCAAAGAGTACTTATTGAGTAGAAGGTAAAAGGATTACATATGATTTAATTTTTTTTGTAAATTTTGCTAGAAAGTCAACTCAGATCAGACGTACAATCAGGGTTGGTAGATTTTCAAAACAATATATCGGGATTTTACAGTAAATAAAAAGGAAAATGTTCCACCGTGGTGAAATAAAAAATTCTCTAAACAAACGCCAAATAACACGGGAAAAAATGTGTAAAAAAAAATATAATTTTGACTTTAAAAATTCGTTAGATAATTAATTATAAGTGTTTCAAAGCAATAAAAAATCAAAATCAATAGGAAAAATATCTGACTATTGATTTCAATACTCACTTTGAGCACAGCAATACTATATTTTAAGTTATAGGCCGCAAAAGCCAAAAAAATGGATATTTTTTACATTTTTTAAATCGCAAATATCTCATAAACGAAAGCATTTCAACAAAAATCATTATTGGATTCAAATTCAGTGGGTCAAATTTAGTAAAGATTTAATAATCTCCGCTCTGGGTTTTAAAAAACGTGATTTTTTGTTGCTCAGTGCAATCAGACATTTTGAATATTTGTTCTAGAATTAATAAAGTAAGTATCTTTAAATAAATAAGTAATTATTTAAAACAACAAGCTGAAAAAGCACGAGATGCAAAACACACTGCGGCAATTGAAATATTGCGGGCGTGGCGTACGCAGGCCTGGGAGTGGGAGTATGAAAATTCCTGGCTTTGAAAGATCAGAGTATCTTGCGTCGCCTATTGTGCTTTGTGCGTTTTTGTTCTCCGAATATCTGCCTAGCTGCTCACTTACTAAACTAACTAAGCATTCAAAAATTGCAATAATAATAATAATATGTATGTATCTCTCTTTAGTTCGATTTTAAAATTTTAAATCGGGACAATCGGGAATTACAGACTGTAATTACAGTTACACAGACGTGATTGCAGTTTCTAAATCGGGACATTCCCGCCGAAATCCGGACGTCTGGCAACCCCTTGTACAATGTACATATGTATATACAATGTACATATGTTGAAAACATGTGATGCTCCTCTCAATTTACTATACAGCATTATATGAGTTGGTATTTATAGATAGAAGTAACCATTTCCACGTAAAAATCTTCGGTTGTAAAATCAACAATGGTAAAATGTAAAAGGTTCCTTTTATGTACATATGTATTGGATAAAAGCCAGTGCTGTGGTTGAAGACTCCGATTGTTACACCGAAATAATATTACCAATAATATGCCACGGCATTATGTACATGTCTATATATGTATGTACATATACATATACACATATATATGTGTGTATATTGTAGTGGGATGCTCATATATGTATTTTGATTTTTCAAAGGCGAAATATCTACACACAAATGTAAGGGGCGTTTTGCTCGCATCCCATATATCGGGTTTGGTTTATTCGAAACGCCCAGACCAGCCGAACTTGTGTATGTATAGATAATAAACTCTCACATACATAGATATGTACATATACATATATGTACAAGTATGTGGACGTCTTTTGAGAAGGTTCTACCACAATAAGAAACCAGACCGCACCCCCTTAACCCAGATGCTGGGTTTCTCGTCAACTCGTCTTGAACCTGGCATTTCTCCTTTGAAGTGTCATAGAAACTTTCGCTGTGAAACCGTTTCAACCGAAATTTCACCCACACTTATGATCGGGCATACGGGCGACAGGCTTCAAACTCGAGTTTTCAAACCTCACACGCACATAAATGATGCAGATCATTCAAATATCCAATTTGACTGATGACTTGTCGCAGACGAGACAATTTTCGATCCCCTTTCAATCTAATTTATATTCGTTTTATTGTAGTTATGAAAAATGTGTTGATTGATATAATAATTAATGAAAATTTAATTTGATTTGTATAAGCTTGAACAATAGCATACAATACGAGAGTCAAAGTGTATACAAAACTTTTTAGATCGACAAAGCCCGACTCTCTAGCATGTCATTTCCGGTTTGGACGCTTTGCCACTTGTTCATCGTTTGAACAAAGTTATAGGTTCGTTCATATCGTATTATTGAATTTGGGTTGAGTTTTGAAAAATATTGTACAAAGCTTGAAATATAATGTCAATATGTATTGCGCATATTCGTATTTAAATAAATAATATGTTCATATGACATAAGTTATTCATGTATGTAAAATACAAAATAGGGTCACAACTACTATGTTTATTCAAGGATAAGCCACTTCAGCGTCTATGTACCTATATGTATGAATAGCCTTAGATTATCTTTCGTAATATTTCTTATATCTAACATAGAAATTCTTAAACGAAATCTTCCAAAAATATAATAAAATCCTTTGACTATACGTCTCGTTAATACTTAGACGGCAGTTACGACGATATGAGAAGGAAAAAAAAGAATACTGCTGATTCGTGGAAAACCCTCGTTTAGAGAGCGTCCACTTCAGAGGCTTCGTGACTCCGATAATTCAAAAAGATCTCTTTTATACGAATAGATATAATGTGTATAATACACGTATGTACATACATATACAGGAGTGACGAAAATTTGCGAACGGCTTCGATAGCGAACGTCGAATCGCAATAAAACGCAACGAACACAATTATGTTTTGCATGCAAAATCGCCCCTAATCATATTTAAAGCGTGTAACGACCGGCCCGAATAAAATAAACTCGCGTTTTATCGCGCAATTAATATTTATCTTAAACGCTTTCATTGTGGCAATTTCATTTTATACGCAATAAAATCGTCGCCGCGCGCCGTTTATTATTTCCGCTGACCGTAAACATCGAACCGATCCTTTTTTCATCATTTTTTCAGCAAAAAAAAAAAACCCGTTTGAGAATCGCCGTTTCCGTGTATTTGCTTAGCTGCTGAAGTGTTTTCAGGGTCGTCGCCGATTCGAGAGTCTGCAAAACAAAGGGGCGCACGCATATAATGGAGTGTTTTGTTATTTCGCTCTTACCTTTTGTATGAATCTTCTAGATGCCACTAGAAATAAACGCTCTCTTTGGAACAGATACAACTATATATGTATGTTTATCCGCTGTAAAAAAAAATTTAAAACGTTTGATTTATGCGAATGCTTGTATGTATGGTGAATTCTTTGCATGACTCCCAATAGTTCGTTTAAAGTGTATGTACAATATGATTTTAAGCCGAGAATATATGAATGCAGTGTGTATTTATTGCATCATATCATATATTTACATATATAATACTTACACATTCAACCAAACGGAGGCGATGATGGATGTGCTGTAATTGGCTAATATTAATTCTGTAAATGTTCACGACTTTGCTAAATTGTTACTTTGTTGTATTACAAAGCGCCATCTATACAACAACTATAAAAACTATTAAATTTAATATTAATTTTCAGTGCGGGTGATGAGAAACCGCTCCGTTGATATTCAACGGGCTCACACTAGTAGATAATAGATGTACTATTTGTATCACGAGTGTATTGTATATTGAATAAAAAATTGAGTGATTATGCAAAACCGTTGAAAATTCAAAATTATGTTAATTAATGCAAAATTTCGAGTCGTTTTTACAGGCACAAATAGTACCCTTTCAGGAACGTCGGCTAGCGCTCGCTGCAAAAGTTTGAACAAACGAAAACTTTGCCAATTTATACACACGTACATATGTATATATGTATGTATATACGCGCAAAAAACGCGTGTGTACAAGCAGCGCCAATTTTTCCAGTACATAATACCGTTTTTAATATTATTATTAAATAATATGAAACGTTCCTCCGTCTGCAAAGTTGCGCATTTTTGTTGAGTTTCTCCTTCACGCTTTTCGTCGCTCGCGATATTGTACATACATAGTATGGGCCGATATTTGCACAAGTTTTAATTAAAACTTTCGGTCCTCGTGCAAAGTGTGTTCACAGGAAACACATTGTGCCCCGTGGCTAGGCCAGGGCAGGGGTCGCAAATCGTGACCCCGATTTTTGACGATAATCCCCCAGGAAATTGAGTTTAGACTTGAGACGAACGTTGTAGGTGTACGTGTAAGCGTACACAGAACGGTTTCGGGCACAAATCGCGACACGGCACGCACGGTGTTAAAAACGTTCAAAGTGGATGTAATGTTTATTTTTTTTACGTTCAGGCTAAGAAGCCGTAACGCTTTGAATGTCGGCAATTTATTTTTAAGCTTAAATGCTTCAGCCAGTGATTAAAATTGAAATTCAAAACTTTTTTCAGTACACGGTTGCGATCGGATAAAAAAGGTTTACGGGTAAAAAAAAAAGCTAAAACATATTTATTGGAGCTGATCGAACGAGATAAAGTGTGCTCGACCGAATTTAATGATTCCACCCTTTTCTGTTCGGAGCTGATCTTAAAAACAAAATAAAAAAAAATCCTACAAGATTTTCATCGCGAAGGGAGACTTGCCAAAAAAAAAAGTGAAAATATGAAAATTTTAATCTTCACCGCGTTAATATTCGAAATTGATAATTTTTATATTGTTTTTACTATCTGCTCGCTCTGATGGATTACTATTTTATTTATTTTTTTGGTTGGAATATAAAGGAAAGATTTTTTTTTACGCGAATTTTTTATTAGGGAAATTTTGCTAGACATCTGTCACACTTCAAAAGAAGTAGAGGAAAAAAATTTTTTTTTTCGTCGCATTTCCTTTATAGGCCTTGGAGGGGTATGCTTTTAAGTTGATTGAGCCACGCTTAGCACAGTGTCCAATTTTATACTTTGATCAATAATGGTGATTGTCGTGTAAATAATTGAATATACAGGATGATTCAAGGTGCACATTGTATGAGATGGTGACAGAAGAGGTAATATGAAGAAAAAAATACCTTAAATAACAATCGAATAACAATCACTAAGCGGAAAGCTTGCTTCTATAAAAGTAACGAAACCCAAACAAATCAAACCCTATCTAATCACTAACCAACCAGAGAAGCGAATTTTTCTCAATTGAATACGTGCACATCGGAACAATGTTCTTTACAATACGAGCGATGAACCAATGATAGGAGGCGCCAATTTTTGGTGGAACTGTCCAACAACTAAGTTGGATAATTTGGAAAATTCTAACGGGAGACGGCCGATCTGGATTTAGTATTGTTCAGATCTTGCCGATGACAATAATTAAGGTCGAAAAAATTGTCATAAAAATCATTTCGACAAATGGGGGATCGAACCATCGCCCAAAAGACTTAGGCCGGGCGCACACTGGGTACATATTCGTGTCGTACGTATGTTGTTGTCCCTCACACGTATGGCGTTGTCTCACGCCCAGAGAGAGACTTACATATTTATTTATTTAATTTATTTAATAATTACATGGAGAGGCGGCATAGCCGATAGGCCCATGGGGTTTGGTACAAAAATAAAAATAAGATTAAAACAAAAAATAAAATTAGCATAAAAATAAAATGAATAATAGTCCATTTATTAAAGAATTATAAATACCCATTGCTCTTTAAGAATATATCTAGTTGATTTTCATATAAATTAACATTTTTTAAAGTGACTATTGAATCTGGAAGACTATTCCAAACCACTCTATTTGAAAAGAATGAATCTCTAACAATCTTATTTGATTTTTCTTTACGGAGTCTCTAAGAGTATGACCTCTTAGATGAGGGTTCTCATTGAAAAATATGAGGTTTGTCATTTCACATGAATAATGATTGTTTATTATTTTGAATACTTCAATTAAATCACCTCTTAATCTCCTCGTCTCCAGTGTGGAGAGATTCAGTCTTTTCAATCTTTCATGATAAGGTAGTGACCGAAGTTCGGATGGCATTTTTGTAATTCTTCTTTGGACCCGCTCGAGAGAAAGAATATCTTTTTTAATATGTAAGTCTTAACCATATTTACATATGTAGTTATTGCTTTACGATAATTGGTGACTATCTTCACAATATTACTATGAATAATTGATAGCAACTCATAAAATTGTGTACTCGTCGATAGTATGTTTTAAAATTTTCTTCATCCAAGTCGTGAAATAAAGTGCAAAACTTCCCATTCTCTGTCCGGGACTGAATATGTTTACTCGGCCAATATCTGTGTCGCCTCCTATATTTATTCTTGAAGTACCAGGCCCCTAATTTTTTTTTGAGTATAAAAATCATCCTCGGAACTTGTGTCTGTCTTCAAGTGAACACACTTTTTCGTGACTCGATTTCGCGTCTGACCGTCACGACCGACTCTCAGCACTACACTAACCTATGTATTTATAAACTATTTTTCAGTGGAGCCTCACTTCATTAATGCCATTTCTAGTTCATTTCCGTTTCTCTCGGATCACTTCCTTATCGCTCGGCTCCGTTCTCGGTGGAGCCCCGGCATAACGCTCTAACCACCGAGCCATCGCCTGGCTTTAATGTAATTGAAAATGGCATCCAGACAACGCCTGGTACTTTCAGCTTGTGTTATTATAATGATGAAAATGTGTGTTTCAGCATCAGGATATTGGGGTGTTGAGAGCGCGCGTTTCCCGCGCCCCCTCAAGCAGTATAATGCGCCCCCTAAGAGGGCGCAGAACAGAGACGTGCGCCGTCGAAAGCTGCCTTCAAGGGGCGCATATCTCAGTCGAGGTCAGCACAAACTGAGAGCGGACATGGACGACAAGGTCAGCTGATCCTCGGACAGGAAACGGAAGAAGAGAGCCTCGGCCCGCTGCCACAAACACAAAATGGTGGTAAGTCACCGTGTGCATTCACTTCCGCTCGATATTTCGAGCTTTTAACTGCATAAATATTTAAGTTTTTGCTTAAGTGACCAGAGCGGAGATTGGTCAATCTTTACTAAGTTTAACCCACTAAATTCGAATCCGATAATATTTTTTGTATGCGATATGCTCTCGTTTATGAGATATTCGCGATTTTAAAAATGTAAAAAATATCAATTTTTTTGGCTTTTGCGGTCTATAACTCAAAATATAGTATTGCTATGCTCAAATTGAGTATTGAAATCAATAGTTAGATATTTTTCCTATTGATTGTGATTTTTTATTGCTTTAAAATACTTATAATTAATTATCTAGCGAATTTTTAAAGTGAAAAATATATATTTTTTTCCCATGCTATTTGGCATTTATTGGGCAAGCTTTTTTATTTCACCACGTTTATAAGGATTGTTTTTCTATCTCAATATTTTTTTATTGTATCTTAACGTACTAATTCGAGCGGGAAATGATTTTAAACTACGTTATGATATGTTACCGGCGCACAGTGTTTCAGAACGCAGATCTGACTAGACACGCGTATAAAAACTTTTAAAAAACGCGATTTCTCGAAAACTATTACATGTATTAAGCTGAAAATTATTTTTTTGCTTTTAAATGATTTATATCTTCAAAATAATATAAATTTATAAATATATTTTATTAAAAATTTGTGTTATGGAATGAAAAATAAATATTCCTGGTGATAATATGTAAAATATATATTGTAATATTATACATACATAATAACAAATTTAAAAAAGATTACAAAATGTAAAAGAAAATACATACCTACTAATTCAAAAATAAAATATTTAAAAAAACCGTACAAATTCAAGAAGTATCTGGTAAAATGTAAAACATTCGTATTTTTTTTTTAAAACACGCACATAATTTTAAAATCGAATTGCACATATTATATAAAATACAATGAAAAAAGAAACTCAAGCATACTGTCTTCCTGGGCTGAAATATGCTCTTTGTGCCATATATTGAATAAACATCTCCGCGGTACGCAAGAGTCTAAAAGAAATTGAAATAAATGAAAGTGTTGCAACTTATTGCAAGTAGTTTTTGCAGATTCTTAAAGTATAATAGTTCAACTTTAAAATGTGTAACAATCATGGCTTAGAAATAATTCAAACTCTTTTAAAAGCTTAAGCCAACTTTATATGATTAAAAAAAAAAATCAAAATTGGGCTATGACTTTGAATCAAAATTTCTACAATAACAATTGATATTTTTGTTAAATTTTCTATTAAATATATTTGTACATACCTTTTTTAATAATATCCATTTTATAATAAGTGTAAGAACGTGTAACAACGTGTATGAAGCTATGACATCCAGTTTAAGACTGTTGTGAATTATTTCGCGCGGCCGCGCTTCGCCCATTGTACACGTGTTTGGGTATTTAACACGTGCATAACAGCTTGCAAAACCATATTTTATCATTGTTTCTCGAAAGTTCAGGTATAAAACTACTTAAAATAAGTCGTTTCTCAAAAGTTTTAAAATCGAGCTTTGTCTAGTCAGATCTGCGTTCTGAAACTCTGTGCGGCGGCGCGCTTATCGATGATATCGGTCATTCGCGTGCTCTCTCTTGCGCGAAACGTTCAATAGAAGACGTTCGAGAGAAGATGAGAAAGAGAGAGAGTGAATGACCGATAAGCGCGCCGCCGGTAACATATCAACAAAAATCATTATCGAATTTGAATTTAGTGGGTTAAACTTAGTAAAGATTGACCAATCTCCGCTTTGGGTATTTTTTTTGTTGCTCAGTGTTATTATTAGACGGTGGAAAACGTGTATGTTTTCATTTCTACTTCATTATACGAAAAAATTCGGGTGTTGCCAACCCATGACTTTATCCATATGTATGTACATATTTGATGAATACAAAGAATAACGAAATTATTATTTTAAGTACGTATGTAAATAAAACGCATGCACACCGCCACACCAACCAACATACATACATATCATGAAATTAATGTGTTGAATGCGCGCGTGTATGTAAAATACGATCTTCGGCATATATTCAAATAGGAAAAATTACCACTTCCGGTCGGCGGATTTTGACCGAAATCACAGCATCTCCTACGGCTAACGTGAAACTAACGTAAAACTATAGATATGAGATTTTGACTTGATGAAAAATAATTATTTTTATAGTAATCGTTATTCAAAAGAACGTTTCACGTATTCGTGAATTACATAAATTGATTTGCTTTAGTAATTGGCAATTTACAGTTTGAATATCCCAATTATTCAACTGTTAAAGGTGTAGTTATATAAAATGGAATATACATAGCTATGTATATGTAGGTATAATGTGCGTAGGTACATAATTTCGTTTGAAATGAAACAAAGAAAAGGTATTTTAGTAATTCCATTTATTTTCATTGTTGTATGGAACACATTTGATTTGGTACTAATACCATGTAATTGAGAGGCTATTATGTTGAGCGTTATTGCGAATCGTGCAATACATTATACATACATATGTATACTGCGACATGACATTTATGTGTTGCACCTGTGAATAATTGTGGTTTCGTTTATTAAATACGCGTAATTAAAACGGACAAATATTTTACGCAAAAGTTCGCGACGTATTTTCTCTCTCTATCATTGTACGAAAATGTTTTTTTTTTTGCGAATGTCCGCACTCGCTTAAGACATATCGCGTACATTTTTCACCGTTATTGTGGTTTGCTTTTTGTACCTGGTTTATGTACCCTTTTCAGACACACTTTAAGGTGGTTTTAAAAAGGATTTCGCGTAAGTAAAGGTTGACGCTCAACGACCGAAAATGATGTACGCTAAATTGTAAAATTAATTTGCGAATTCGTACATACACATTATACAAACGCACATATATTTTATCTCTTGCGAATGAAAAATTCGGGCGGGGAGGGGGTTTTTTTTTAATTAAAACGAGACTTGTCAACTGAACAAACAAGGAAATGGGAATTTTAAGCAAACGTTTTAAAAAAGTTTCTGTATGATAATTCAGGATTGAGGATAAAAAAATTAGCGTTGTATTCGTGTATAAAACATTTTTATTTGAAAATTGTTTTATGAAATAATTTCGCGACATTTTTGCTCTATTTTTCCAAAATTGTGACTTATGATACTTCAGAGAATGAGAACACTAGTAAATCTTTATCTTTTGAACGTTCACCGTAAATCGTAAGTATTCCGGAATTCGTAAATTTTCTCAGACAAATGGAGTTTTGATAAAAGATATAAAGCATTATGTTTTTTTGTGTCCTATTTGTTGGTGCAATATATCAAATACTTGGACATTGAATCGGAAAGTGCTTCACAATTTTATATACGTACATATGTATGTACATATAGAAGCTACATAGATACGTAAATATACTTATATGTACATACATCTATGTAAAAATTTTGTTTTCTTTTAATTATATATTAATTTAGTTTCACTGTAGAATAATAAACACAAATCAAAAATAAATAAATCAATACGGAATTTTCCAGCTCGTGAGCTCACCGCGTTGTTGAAATTCGGTTTTCGCCGTTGTGTAAAAAAAAAAAAAAACAACAAATCAATCATCGGCGCCGGTGTTGAAGAATATTTTATTTTATATTATATTTCGCTAACGATAAAGTGAAAATTTGTATTGAGCAATCGTTCGCTTGCTTTCAACAAATTATACTAGAAATTTCGCAGAAGACGGACACAGATTAATCTTATTCACGTGTCACTGGCACGGGTGGTGCCGCTCGGGTCTATTTCCACAATTATTCGAGCCCTTAAGTTCGCATGTTGCCATTTCGCGAAAACCACAATATAAATCATACATGTACAACTAGATACGACCACTATCGCATTCGATGCGGGTTGAAGAACTCGCACATCGATGAACCACTTACCTATGTGTCTACCGATACCTAAGTAGAAGAGGGGAAAGTAACTGAAGCGTTAAAAATTAAACGCGTACAGGGGAGAGGGGTTCTTGCACTCTAGAATATAGTCATAAAGACGGCGGCCATTGTATGCAGGGGTGCTCAAGCAAGTCTCCGTTCGCTCACTGAATGAAAAACTTAAAGAAAGCACAAAGGCACCTCTTAAGTCTGACTCGCTCTCGACAATGGTCCCCCGGAGATACAATGTGCTCCGGATATATTCCCAGTTCAAATTTTCTCATAGTTTTCCCCCACCCGATTCATCTATTTTCTATTCCCGGTATTGTGTTTCTAGTCGACTTGAAGCCGTTGACTTTAAATTGTAACTTATTGGATTTAATACGCCATGTCAGTTGGATATGATAGTGTCGATTCGAGACGCGCGTACTATACGTATGTACATATGTATGTACACATGTGTACGAGTTTCATTTGCGGCATTCATCATACTGTAGCATTTTCGTTTGGGTAAAGTTCATACAATTAAAAGTGGATTAATATCTGTTAAGATCATGGCGAGATTTCCCGTCCCGTTATTGAAGAAGTTTGAGCGGAACTTTGACGTTCAACGTTTTCCAAGTTTAGCCGGCAGCACGTTCTTCCTTGCAATTTTAGTTCTTGCAATACTATTCACGGACTTTGAATGACGTTCTTTACCAATTTATTATTGGCGATAAGCGATTTTGTTTTGTACAATACCTATGTAAGTCTGTACAATTAAAAAAAATTATGATCGTTGTATTGTAATATTATAGGGCTTAGGTACACTTGAAAGTTAAACCATTCATTATTTTTGATTTATTGGTACATAAGTAGCTTTCATCGTACTTATTATGCAAGTATATATACATACATGGGTGCGAAAGAAAGAAAGGTAGAGCAAGTGGGCGACGGGTTGATGAATTGAGAATAATGTGTGGAGTCAAGTGGATGCAGATTGCTCAAGACAGACAGGAATGGAAGAGGATTGGAGAGGCCTTCATCCAGCAGTGGATGGTGAACCGCTGAAAATGATGATGATGATAGGTACAATGAATTATTTGTTCGTTAGAATGTTGTAGTCGGAAAATTAAATTGCAACAATAGATTTTTTTTTTATACGTTTGATTTTAATGTAAAAAAATTCGGGTGTAGCCAACCCATGACTTTATCCATATATTTGAGGAATACAAAGAGTAACGAAATTAATTTTTTAAGTACGTAAGTAAATAAAACGCATACACCACCACCTAACCAATCAAAATACATACATATGTACATTTCATGAAATTACTGTGTTGAATGCGCGCGCGTATATAAAATACGATCTTCGGCATATATTCAAATAAGAAAAACTACCACTTTGGTCGGCGGATTTTAATCAAAACCTTATCAACTCTTAAATTTTATATGATAATTATAAATATAAATTTTCGACGAAATCGCCGGGCAGTTTCTGAAATATTCTGCGGTAAACTTTTCGACAAAAAAAAAAAACCTACTTCCGGTTGACTGATTTTTTATTTAATTTTTTTTTTTAAATATCAATTTCTCTCAAAATTACAAGATTATAATATTGTGACGATAGTACATATTTAAAAGGCCGAAAAAAATAAAAAAACAAAAAATCGTTCAAGAGCAAACTGCCATTTCCGGTAGTCAGATGTTGACAAAATCACAGTATCTCTTAAGGCTAACGTGAAAACTATAGATATGAAATTTCGAGAAATCGCCGGTGCGGTTTCGGAAATATTTTGCGGTAAACTTTTCGACAAAAAAAAAAAACCTACTTCCGGTTGACTAATTTTTTAATTAATTTTTTTTTTTAAATACAAATTTCTATGAAAATTACAACATTACAATATGGTGACGATACCACATATTTAAAAGGCCGAAAAAAAAAAAACAAAAAATCGTTCAAGAGTAAACTGCCATTTCCGGTAGTCAGATGTTGACCAAAATCACAGTATGTCTTACGGCTAACGTGAAAACTATAGATATGAAATTTGGACAAAATTCCCGAAGCCGTTTCGGAAATATTCTGTAGTAAAAGAATTTTTAGTATTTTCTACAAAAAAAAAAACCCTACTTCCGGTTCACTGATGTTGACCAAATTCGTTATGGCTCTTACACCTTACGTGGAAATAATAGATATGAAATTTCAGCTTGATAGACTTGACAGTTTTGGAACAAGACATGCATACAGACATACCGACATACAGACATACAGACATTTTTAGAAATCATGAAAACGTGATCAGGGGATGATACCTGATACAAATCAGTCAAAATCTCGAGGTCGAATTTTTTACGATCACAATACTTTATCCGATTAGGATAAAGTAAAAATACTGCGATAGCATCGTTTTTCATTTCAAGCAATTCAATTGTGAATAAAATTTGCACACGTGATTACGAGTCATTATGCGGAATGGAGGCAATTGTGCGAGAGTTTCGTGTAAAATTTTATTTTCGTCGAATTTTTTTCTACACACATATGTACGTGCACATGAGTGTGTGTGTGTGTGAAAATTTTAAAAGAATCGGAATTAAAGGGGAGGAATTTTCATGAAAGGGCGAACGTTTCGGGGTAAACGGGGCCGACCCGCTTCTTCTTTACATAAGGGCACTTTTTCATCAGACACTTATTTTTTTTACCCCGGTACTACCCATTCACGGCGACGATATGCTCATCTTTTTTTGAATGCCTGAAAATCTGGAAAACCGAGACGAAAACATGCAAAAAAAAAAAACGACCGTCTTTGTAACCCGATGGCGAAACCACGCGAACATCGTCAACTTCGCGCTAATTAATTGATTTAAAATTACGCTGTATTAATATATAACAGTGTTCACTTGTATATCAGTGACAAATTACGTTGGAAATATCGAAGATTTGTCAGTTGTCGACGTTTCGACCGCGATTTGACGGGTGGGTTCGTTCAACGACTACTCGTAATATTGCTCTTGCGGTCTCGCCAAACTGACAAATTACACTAGAAATCGTGACGTTTCGAGATCATCGAATTTCTCATTAGCTTCATAAGTTTAAAATTCAACGTCAAACCTCCACACGAGAGCGTTATCAAAAGTATGAAACTGCCTCGAATACGGTGCGGTAATAAATTTCAGTATGCGCTCGCATGGCATAACTTTCAGAATTGCAACATAAAAACGATTCCGAATACGAAAATGAAATTTTGAACCCCCCGTATAAATTACATCCAGATGTATTATTGTTTTATATATTATATCCAATGCGAATCCCGTATAAAATGTCGGTAATAATTTGGTTGCGCTCGTTTGCATTATCGCCGTGTTTTTAATTAAACGACCTGTAATACGTTTTTAATGAATGCTCGAGAGTCGAGTTTTCTTCGAGGAAAATTGCCAATGGAGGTGAAAAAAAAAAAAAAAGTAAAGTGCGTGATTGATGGTCGACGGTTCGTGATAAATTACAAAGTCGGTCATATTTTTCCGTAGTTTTTGTGAATTTATGTATGTATGTCGGAAGTTATTGCGGTTAACGGTTGAGCTTTTTAACCGAAAATTGACTGTTCAAATTTAAATATTTAAACGTGATCGATCGATGCATGTCTGAATTGATCGTTTAATTTGTTAACTCGTAGATTCATTGGCAGGTTTATTAAGTGAAGGTTGAACAGCAGTAAGGCGCGCTATTCATTAAACACAAGTCTAACAGCTACCAAACTTTGCAGAGCTAATCTCTATGATCCTGTAGGTCTAAAGGGTAGCTTAGTACGATAGCATTTTTTTTTTTGATTAGTTTTTAACCGGACGAAACAGAATACGAAGAATCAGAACAATGACAAATCAGAACAGTGAGGAACAGAACCATGACAATTCAGAACGGGGAAAAAAACAAAGGTAATAGTATTTCGTAGATAATGCGTGGGTTTTTCCGAAATTTGACCAATCGGGTGGTACAACTGATTCCCTTTTTGCACGCCTTTGAAATAACATGGTCCAGGAAAATGGACCAATTATTTTTTTTACACTGATATTTTTGTTTTAACACGGTTACAAAAAATTAAAATGAAAAATAGCAGTAAACGGGCAGGTTTATTTGTCAAGTAGCGACACTGAATGAATATATTTTTTTATGTTTAATTAAATTTAAATCGAAAACCATGTCAATTTATTACTTCATTATGTATTACAAATGTAACTTATGAAAATATTTTTATTTATTTATTTATTTTATACAAATTTCTACCACAGTAACCTTACAGTTTTCTACATCGTTACTGTGGACAACTTATACATATGGCCTGTTTATGTACATATACATAAATAAAAAATAAATTCGAGTTATTTTTGATTTCGAGAATTTTTTTTGTCGATGTACATATACATACATGTACATACCACACGATTGGTCAAATTTCGGAAAAACCCACGCATTGTCTACGAAATACTTTTACCTTTGATTTTTCCCCTGTTCTGAATTGTCATGGTTTTGTTCTTCGCTGGTCTGTTTTGTCACTGTTCTGTCATATCATGTTCTATTATATCTTGTTCGTTTATTCATGGAACCGTTTTTACCATAAAAATTTTCGTTTTAATGACTTTTTATCGAATTATTTATGTATGGTCATGTTTGTTTGGTTGGTTACAAGAGAATTTTAGCCTTGTTCAAATTTTCAAAACTATTGCCTAGGCAAATTCCGGTACCGAAAGCTGGTTGATCTATAATTACGATGTCGATTTTCCATGTTTAATTCTGTTTGGTGTAATAAACTTTGTACTAGTTATCGCGATCACAGTTTAGCATACAGGTTCAATATAAATTGGACAGTTTCATAGCGAGCGTCATCAACGCCTATATTACGGTTATTATAAATGAACCAGAGCCTATTAATTAATTTTATCTCGCCGAAGGGCACAGAGATTGGAGGGAAAGGGCCGACGAGCCAAAAAATCGATAATCCAGTGTCTAATCTCGGCTCGTTTGATGGTCCATCAAGTCGCCGCGGTCTTCGTCTAGCACACGAACAAAGGTTCAGCCGTTTCGATCGTGAGCCCTCCATAATAAGAATCGAATATTAAGCATCTGAGACGCGTTGCGTTGTTTTACGGCGTTGTAAAAGTTTCGCTCGGTTCAATTTTACAAAAAAAAGAAAAAATATATACACCCCATTTATTACGCGTAGTATATGGAGTTGGTAATTTTACGCGAGCGCTCGCGGAAAAGGTTGGTTATAACCGAGTAATAAAGCGGCCGCGTCTCGCATAAATCAGCGCTATATTTTTATTTAAGCGCGCGATTATCCTGCACTTTATCGACAGTCTTATAGTTATTAGAGCTTTTATGGCGATCGTTAAAATTGTGGAAATTCATCCCGCAAGAATGGAGACGAATGTCTAGCGTGCAAAATATACGCATAAGACACGGCGCTGTTAAATTAAATTTTTATACGTATATAAGCGATACTTCAAATTTAAATATTTACACTATTTTTCGAGAATTTGCTACGCATTTTAAAAGCCATGAAATGTTTTAAATATATATTCCAACAACAAAGTATAAACATAAAGTGATTTAACATTGTAAGCAGCATTAAAGTGATTAAGTGGGATTACATTTTTAAAATTTTGTTCCTTTGGTATACATATAATGTTAGTTTTGTTTTGCCATTTTGTAAATGAATCATTCCGCGTATAAGCGTTAAAAGTTGATTGCATTAATAATACATGTATGTAGACGTGAAAAATTGATCAGTCACAGTTGCAAGTACGATCATCCGAGAAATTGAATTAAAATATTTATCAAAATCATTGAGTAAGGGGGTAGGAGTGGCTGTAGGAAGCAATCAATGTCCCATTAGGGTGAACATCGGATTTGATGTAGTCCCGCGCCGATGACATGCGAATAAACCCCCGCAGAAATATAGGCCAGGCTTGATTAATTAATTTCGATGGCAGAAGGACACTTTATCCTGTACGCTATGACATGCTTTTAGCCTTTCCTGGTGTATGACAAACGTGTACCGTCCCGCGTATACCTACATATGTACATATATATACAGATGTATGTAAATACATATATTTCGTTCAACGCTATGCGTTATTATGCAGTATTTTCTGAGACTGTAAGGCCGATGTTTATTAAGGATGCTGCGGAACAATAAAACTTGCGATCTGAATAGGAAAATGGGAGAGGCGGATCCATTGGACGTAGGATGGGGAGGATAGCGGCCGAAGTCACTATGACAAATATCCGAATGTTTTATGTCAAGGACGCTGGGACGCCGTTTAATGGGAAAACTCGCGGAAAATTTATTTGGCGTCGCGACGCCATAGCATCGTGGAGTTTTTCCGAAACAGGGGGGGGCTAGGCATGCCCCGTACGCCCTACGATTTTCCGACTATATTTATTGCGGCCATTGTTCAACGCTTTTGCGTTTTCCTCTAATTGGCGCCGGTGAACCCTTAAGCTTTGTTCGAATTTCTCCGAAACGTATTCGAATACATATATGGGTGCTCGTATTTTTACTTTCTCGACATTTGAAGCTCATTATTGGAAAAGTATTGTGATTGTGCCGAAAATTTGTATCCGTTTTCATTCTCGGAACGTAATAAAACAATCACCAACGACATCGTGTGAAATGTTCACTCGATTTAATGCGTACGTATGTATTATAGTAATTCACGGACGATGGGGAATGTTCATAACGATGATTTGTTTTTTTCGATCAAAATTATGTACATACATACATACATACATCTGTATACATACAGACAGAGGATGTATACATACATCCTCTGTCATCAGTTTAAATATGAACCGAAAACGGTGAATCGTCCGGCATGTTCGTCTATTGGTGATACTTAATTTTACTTTAAGGAAAAATCACGAAAACATACACTTACTTTTTTTTATGAACGCAAAATGGCAAAACGCGGTATACTCTGCTGAATTTTTATGAAATTTTTTCGTCGAAAAAATTGCCTCACATCAACTTAACGATGGGATGTAATGTCATGAATTATGCTGCACAACTTAAGAAAGCGAAGGGGAAAAAAAAAACGATAATTTACATAGGTTCCGGCGACATTAAAATATATCGCGGTGAACGCCCAGCTGTTTTCATCCCCTGTGACGTAATTTGTCAAATCACTGGAGCTTGGACGTGAACGTGAACCAGTGTATACACCAGATCACTGTATATTTACAAAATTCATCCCGTTTCATAACTGGACGATATTAAAATGTAAACGTCGCCTTAGCTTCATATTATATGTATGTAGGTAGTATGTGTACGATAGTCGAATCCGTTCGCGAGTTATCCCGGAGTGCGGTTACCCTTAGCTTTGGGTTAGTAATGCTATCATACAGAGAGATCCACACGAAATTATACCCCATACGAAACCAAATTTATTACATGAAAGGCTTACCGAACCGTATATAGCTACCTAAAACACGTCAACAACCACTTTGCCACGAAATTATTTCATATTTGTGTAGTGCCTACTGTGGGTTATTCTTATACCTATGTATGTATATAAACCAGATATTTTCTATAAAAGAACTTTGCTCTTGGAAAATATTTCTTTTGCCCAATAACACAGATGGCAGAAATTGAAAAATACCAGTGAAAAGTTTGAAAAGTATTCAATCTTTATTAAAAATTATATTTATATGTATTATGAAACTCTCGTGGTAATCGTCAATTTATTGTAATTGAATTGAAAACAAGTTGTCGGAAGCGCTACGGTTGGTTTTCTTTTGATTTCAATACAAGTTTATACAACGGGAAATCGAAACAGTATACAACCGCCACCTCCGTTATATTTTAAACTTTCTTGCGAGCTTCGAGGTTTGCTCGAACGCGAATGGAAATTGTGAAATTGTTCCACAGATATGTAGCTCAGTGAAAATGAGTTATTCTATTCTATTAAACCGGCAGAACTTCGTTTTCGTCGCTTGGACGAAATGCGAGAAAATCGATCGATATATACGATATACCCAATATTCGACAGTGTACTCCGAATATGTATTGCGAACATTTTTATATAATAAAATATAAATATTGCGAAAAATGTAGCGTACACCAATATGCTAATACAATATAAGACTGTTCGTATACAAAACCGCGCGTTGTTTACCATCTCCATTGACCCTAAGCTAATTTTCTTTCGCATCGGGCTGAAAGTGCGCAGTCTTTGTTGACAGAAAAGAATCGAAAGGTTGCATAACCCCGGATCTTACATATATGTATGTACATACATACATACATACATATGTATGTACATATAATAATAACTATAAAATTCTGCACGCGTACTAAAGTTTGATTGGCGGCAAAGGAAAACAAATATAAAATCGTCACATGTCAAATCGAGGGTACGTGTTTTGATCAGTTCAACGGAGAGGGTAATCTGAAATGAAATTCTCGCGTGAAAATCGAATTTTTGTTAGTTTCCATAGATTCGGTCGGTGGCGTTGTTGTCGTCCTCCTGTTTATTTTCATACCCCGACGCTTCGCCTACCCTTTGTGCTCGTCGGGAGTAAACAACCCCCACGCATGCAAAATAAATATATTCCACCCTCTATCCTCCTCGCTGGAATACAAAAAAAAAATCGGAAAAATGCCGTCGGCAAATTTTAAATTTGTATTTGCACACTCAGGTGCTATACCGGTGCGCTGAAACTTCTGCTATGCGGTCAACGTCGAGTGCCACGTTCGAACGTTTGACATACCGTATTCGCGTATGAAAATACCCCAGCTCGTTATATGCCTAACGCTAGACTGCACCGTTTCAAATGGTAATTTGTCGTACGCGAAACGTATTGTTCACATACTTTGTAACGCGTTTGTTAATTGTATTTTTAGTACTGTTTGTATTTTTGAAGTAATACTTCTTTTCGCTCGGTAGAGTAAAAACGGTTCATCCAACGTTCCATACAAACGGAGCGAGCGATAAGTGGTCACGCATATCCCCACTCCTCCAATTTGGAGGTAGGCTATTGCCCTATCTCTCTTGCTCTTTCGCCTTCTTGCGAGAGAGAGATCCACCTCGAAAATTTGAGCGTCCCCTCTGCGCCGCGCACCGCCCCTCAGTTTAGTAAAAACGTGTCATCGAAGCGTGGCTAGACCTCGGCTAGACGTCAGGTAGTGAGTCATTGGGTGAGCGTTTAAAACCACATTTGTGTACACAATTCTTTCACATTCACACCTGTATTCCTTCTTGTACGTTGCACTTGCTTTAAATTGCAAAGAAGTTTCACTTCTATAGTGAGTAGGGGCTACACACTGCTATTTTTTAATGATTGTTTTTTCGCAGGTGAACAGCGAGTGGGCGCAGGTGGAGGTGATCGAGCTGCAGAATGACGGCGGCGGTCTGGCTTTTGGCATCATTGGAGGACGAAGTACAGGAGTCGTCGTCAAGACCATCCTGCCAGGAGGAGTTGCCGATAGGGTCAGTGCGATCCTTCGATAATCCCACTAGCCAATGTCCTCTTCGACCTTTCTAATCGGGTTAAACTTTATGTTGTTGCTATGGCGAGGAGTCTGGGGAGGGTTTGTTTACTGTAATAAATTGGGAACAGTGGAAGGGTGCAGGGTGGGTGGTGAAAAGGCAAATTACATTTTTCCACTCGTTAAAAGCCTTTGCACTAACGATCAACAAAACTATGTTTTAGTCCGAGTTCAATTCTAAGCTTTCGAATGAGCTTTGGCGGTCTTCGTAGTCGTAAATGTAATATTCTAACATACGCGTATGAAATGTAGACGTGGAAAAAAATTATACGTCTGTCTGCCTCGAAGCGAACGATCTCACCAATTTTGCCAAGCGTCAATGGCAGTCTCTTCAATAAGCAACAGTAAGCTCTTCCAGGGGTTGGCGTACTGTTCGTAGGTGGGTGAGGGGAAATATATTGAAGTAGAGGAAGGGGGGGGAAAGTCAGATTACATTTTCCTATTCGAGCCTTTGTATTAACGATTAAGATATTTTTGTCCCAGTTCAATTTTAAGCTCTCGAATGAGTTCAAGCTGTTTGTTTGAATTTACATGTAATACTCAAGTTTCAAGTAACTGTGATCAAATTTATAATAATATTATAAGCCCACCTTGAGGAGACACTTCCAACCTCTTCCTCCTCAAGACTCTCAAATGAAACCCCAATGAATATAGTCAAATGATCTTTTCTTTGGAGACAGACGGATGTTCAAAAATGTCGGAACAACCGCGCATCACTGCTTTTATATTTGATTAAATTTTTTCTTTTCTTTTTTCTTTATTGCAATCAAATTAGGAAGTTAAATTGAAAAATAAAATGTATAATGCATGCTAATATGATTCAATATTGACATTATAAATGTAGAATGTGATCGTATAAATCACACTTAACCTTTATATGTATTTAAATGAACTTTTCATCTATGTACATACATAGTCCTAATAGGCACCGAGCTACAATGTACCTATAAATCGTATGTTTATAAATAAATTCAAACTGGATAGTTACCAAGTGATATATGGGTTATTCGTGTGCTGTTTGTACAATATACGTATTATTCACACGCTGGTGTATAATCCAATTGACAATAATTTTTTTTATATTTTTTTATTTTTGTTATTATCTTATTTTTATTTATGTACCAAACCCCATGGGCCTATTGGCTATGCTGCCTCTCCATGTAATTATTAAATAAATAAATAAGTAATAAGCTCCCGAGTAGTTTGGGGAGTCAAAGTTGGCCGACAGTTTTAAAATCGTTCGATTGGATCGTTGAGTCAATTGGGCATGTGATTGCTAGACGTCGAAATTTTCACGTGATCATATTTCTCGGAACTCTCAGCTGGGTATCGATTTAGTAGAAGTTGTATATGTAACGGACTGCTCGTGTCGTAACTACAAAATTTAGTTAGACTGATGGTGGATATAAATCAAATTGTGTATAAAAATGAAATTTATTTAATATTATCATTGTAATTCATAGGAAGAAAAGTGTCATAACTTCGGCTTAACCGTGTTAAATAAAGTAAAGCTTTTTTTTCGCGTTAGTCGTCCCATTTAACTGCAAAGCTCGGCTCAGTTTTGTTGAAAATAAACGCGCCGAAATATCATAGAAACGAAAAGTGTGTGCGTGTGTTGTACACGATGTAAGTTTTGCGTGTAAAATCTACCTAATTTACCGTGGAATCAAATGTGTAGGTGCAATTTGAATAAATTTCGCTTTGAACGCCAGTCGATGGATGCGAAGTATAGGTAGAGCGGATTCACAAAGCATTAAGGATATACATACATATATTGTATTTTCACTCTATTCAAACAGGAAGTGTGGATGTATAATGCAGTATCGCGATAGCGTTAAAAATCCCATTACGTAAGTTGTTTAAAAACTAAAACTTTCATCGGAAAGCTTTTACCGATAAATTATCTCTGACAAAGTGCCACAATTGATTTTTTTCACGAGAGCTTCGAAAACTTTAAACACGCTTCGCCGTAAATCTATCGACGCGCTGTACTTTTGAATATTTTCAATCGACGTTCATAGCCCCGAACTATCAAAAGTTAAATAGCGTTATACGTACATATGTAAGTGCGCTGATGAATTTTATTTTTTTCTCATGTTCATTGAATTATTTTCGAACGTGCATGGAATTCGAAGGGTTTATCCGTTGCGGAAGTAGAGCCTGAGCCGTATTAGTTTTCCCGATGTCCTTTTGATTTATGGTCCCGTTCTCGATATTCGACTATGCCGATTCGGTCACACAATGCCAATAACGCACGACATCGTTATACCTATCCTTTTTATGCCAGTGATATATGTATTTATTTATACGATCGCCTCGGTTAAATGTAATAAAAAAAAATCATACATTCCAATACGTACATATTTACGTGGAAAAAAAATTTCGCCTATCCTATGTACCGTAGGATATTACATTTTTGACGGTGTTTTTTTTTTTAAGAGGAATTTAAACTCTGAAATTGAATGTTAAATATACTGAAGTATTTTACGATGTGGTATTTTTTAATTTAGGATGGCAGGCTGCAGAGTGGTGACCACATCCTGCGCATCGGTGAGGTGAGCATGCGTGGGCTGGGGTGTGAGCAAGCTGCTGCTGTGTTACGCCAATGTGGCGTACGAGTGCGTTTGCTCGTTGCCAGACCTGCAGATCCTCAGCCAGACTATAGAGTGAGTATACAACAGTTGGATTAAATTTTAGACTGACCTGTGTCCCTTTAACCGCGAGGAATTCCCATCCGGATCCTTTCATCTGAACCGACGCGACTGTATGTACATTCCGCATTTGTTTCGTCTCAGATAACAGAAGTTCACACGGGTGGTAGTTTGTAAGTACACTCTCACCGTTATTATTGTGTGGGGACTTTATATATTGGGTATTAAAAATAAGTGTAGGTAGAAACGTTAGAGTGGAATCGGAAAGACGACAAAACAAAGTACAAAAAAATCGACGTGTGGCTGCGTCGAACACGGTCGTGGGATTTCCGTGAATACGTCTGCGCTAGCGGCTAATATTTTATTTGGAATATGAGAATGAAATGAAAGCAACGAAACGGATACATTGATATATTTTTATTTAGCATAACGAATAAAGTTTTAATTAGTAATCGATTACAATTGTATTTATTATTGGCCTGTGGTAAACAACAGTGGCCGTCGAGGTGCTCGCGCCGCTGTTTTCCCTGCGCGCCGCATCGAATTTCTGATGTTCCCGATACCGTCTCACTCGTTCTGTCACAGACATGTTGGTACTGATCGATAGATGATTAGACCTTCTTTCAGATGATATGCGTTTTTTTGTATTTCCTATTGGCCTTTCAGCGAGTATGGGTCGACATAGTGAAATTTTAGATTTATTTCTACTTTTTTTTTTATTTTGCACCAACAAATAATTTATACCGTAAAAGATATTTCATTTGGTAACAAAATCACCGCACTAGCACGTCAGAGTCGTGATATATGTATACTGCTTGGAAATGTCCAAAATAGCCGTTGGAAGATACGCCCTCCCACGCGCTTCGCGAATGCGTGGTGCCAACTCAAGGTCATAAAGGTATTGTAAACGTATACCCGACCGAATAAAATAACATTCATGTCAATTTTCTTATTAGTAACGAAGTTATAGTGTCCTAATCCAAACGTAACATCGCCCTTTCCGTACTGGTACCCTATGTACATACATATATGTCGGTCTGATTAAAGACGTATTCACGTCAAAAACATCAACCGCCTGGCCGATAAGAAGCAATGGCTTACTTTCGAATTACAGCAGAAGCTTGTGTAGTATAGATTACATCGATTACCTCTTACGAAAGTGGCCTCGAAAGGACGTGTCTCTGAATTGTATGTCGTGCAATAAAACAAGCTTGTCTCGTACATTCAGCTTTGGAGAAATTGCGCTCGCGTACCTACTAGGAAGCGATTCGCTTTTATTACTATTGCTGTACAGCAAAACTGTTGTATGTATTATGGCAGCCTCCACTTCAAAGCAACGACGCGTACCTAGCACCATTAACTCCCCGGTATCAAACGTTGCCGCCACGTTAAGATTTAAATAAAAGAGTATGAACGCTTTCGAGATTGACTGTATGTAAGTTGGTCGTTGATGATGTTCACGAGTGTCTTTCGTAAAATACGAGGAAAAAACTTTCGTTCGGCAATTTTCCGCTATGCGAGACGGGGTCAGCTCTATAAATTACTGCAACGACAAAACTTTTCACTTTTTCTTTTCGGCGTTGTCGTTAGATTCCACCTAAAGGGTGTGTCTATCTATATTCTATACAGAACTCCCCTTCGATATCGGGGTTTCCCACGTGGTCGGTTTCTCTCGAAATTTATCGCTGCTTCAGCGACGTTTCGTTCCTTGTAATAGCTTGATTAACTTGGCAATTGCCGTTTCGGCGGATCCTATAACCTAATTCGAGTCGCTCCTTACGACCTCGAATAATAAGTGCTTCAATCTTTTCAGGCGAAAGAATTTACAATTTGTTAAACTTGTATGAACTCGAGACTCAATTGACGTAAATTGAGTTAATTTAGAATGAATTCCAAGTCTGTTATATACGTTATGAGTGAATTTCAACGTAAAATTGCTCGATTTGAAAATTTGAAGCGACAATCTAAAGCTTTGGGTTCAGTCATTTGATATGATTTGGCACTGGTGCGGTTCGTTTCGGAGCATCGATCATTGTTCAATTTCCTATCTAGGTATACATACATACGTATTAGAAATAAACAGGGTGCTGTGAAAGGTGTGGTAACCCATCGACCATACACAATACGCAGTACGTTTAAGCGGTTCTGAAAGCGCGATCGTATTTCAAGTGGGGGCCGATAGCGACCAAAATGACATCTCATTTTCTGATAGCATCTTAACGAGCCGACACTTATTTAAAATTACACGATGAAGCTCTGTCGCTATCGCCGATTTTAAAATAATATCCGTCAAAAGTTTCACCGTCGCCGCACGTCTTGGTGGTCTTTTATTCCGATTTATTTTCCTTTTCGTTTAATTTTCCGCTACGCGACGCGAAAGTAGTTTCTAACAATCAGCGAAAACCTCGTAGCGACGTTTGGTAAAATCAAAGGAAAAAAATCAACATGGTTTTATCTTTGAATTTGAAAGATGGCAATTAGGGATAGAAAGAATTCGAAGGCGATCGTTGAATATTTTTTTATCTTTCCAGAAACCGATATCAAAATTCAATCATTGTTATTCGTTTAAACGAAGAGAATTTATCAGCGTTAGTTATGTACATATAAGATCGTATGTATGTACATATGTGGTCTAAATGCCCCATTCACGTTGCGTTTTTTGCAACTGTACTTTTTTTTGATATGATTTTTTCAAAAGTGTCGTTTCGTGCCCACAGACTTTAAATTTTTTACTCCGGTTTGATTTCTCATAAATCTGAAATGATTATTAAATATACCACAGTTTTATTCATTGTTGAACATACTTATAATTATGTATTTTTAACCGCGATACACTTCTCAGATGGCAACATGAACAACATTTTTTTTATTTATTTATTTAAGAAGCTAATTAATTACAAACAAATAGTAACTTAAAGCTAAAATTACAAAATAAACAATCATCCATTAGCACTTTTACAGAGATGCTGTTTTAAGGGTGCAAGGAATTTATCAATTTTGTTTATATTTCTGAGATCTTCCAGCAGGCCATTGTATTCAACAACACCCCTGTAAAAGATACATCTCCTAGATCTACTTAATTTTAAATTCTTAACAATTAACTTATTTACATTTACCAACACGCGTAACGATTTCAGCTTCCATATTCAAATCGGAAAACTAAATCGTACGAAAGTCCAAAGGTGCCCGACTTGTCCAATTTCGCCGATCGGATTACATTTTGCACACACACGTAACGATTTTACTTCCGAATCGCTAGTCGAAAAAAAAGCAACGTGAATGGATACCTCTAAGTTCTATGATCAATTATTATAATTGAACTGTTGGGTTCGTATACGGGTAATTTACAACAATGATAATTGAGCATAATTGTCGTTTGGTTTAATTTAAAGATTTGTACCGACAATCCTCGACTGATTTACGACAAAACCCCAGAAGATAATACACGCGGGGATTTTCCCCCTCGCCGAGAACATAATCTTCGAGGAAAATAACGTTCGCCTACACGGCCCTTCGAGCCGGGCTTACGAACCCGAGATCCAAATTTAAATTATAATAATAGATTTATATATTAAAGTGTCGTTGGGCTGAGTTTCGCCCAACTGACAGTCGGAAGCCAAATATTTACCAAAAGGCTTCAAAATTTCACTGGCAAGTTTGTATTTGATACTTGATATTAAATTATATATATGTTACATACAATGCATGTAATATCAACGCACAGTGCGTCAAAATAACAAAAAATAATACAATATATATTTTTTATTTTTAGTCACTTGGAGCCAGCAATGCACCCATAGTACCCACCAAGGTCCTCGGAGATCCCGACGAGCTGGACCGTCATCTGGTGGAGAGTGGCTACGCCGAAAGTGTTGCTCCACCGCCACCAGAACCAGCCCTCGTAGACCGCTACGAAGATCGCTACGTCTACAGAAGGGGTGGAGGAGTCGACATCGAACTTCTGGTAAGTCTAAAATTATTCCTGTACACTGTAACGTGTCGCGCACGCGAATAATATAGTCGCATCGTTGGATAATCTAATTTGTGTCTTCGATGGGATGCCAAAACATTTTAGTCAATGTGTGGCTAATGGGGTATAAATTGCGACGTGTCGCAAATTCGGCACAAACAATTTGATCATGGTCTTTTTTTCGAAATCGAGATTTTGACCGATTTGTATCGTGTATCATCGCCTGATCGCGTTTTTATGATTCACGGAAAATGTCTCTATGTCTGTGTACTTTTTAACTTTTTTTTTTTCTCCGAAGCTATCAAGCTGAAATTTAATATCTGTTATTTTCACGTAAAGTGTAAGAGATATTATGATGTTGGTCAACATCCGCCAACCGGAAGTGGCAGTTTACTCTCGAACGAAATTTCGTTTTTATTTTATTATTTTTTTCGGCCTTTTATGTATATATTTTGAATCTTCACGATATTATAAAATTAGAATTTTTATAGCAATGGTGAGTTAAAAAAAAAATCGGTATAGTAGAAGTGACGGTTTATCGTGTTTCAGTATGCGTTGAAAATTTGTTTCATATACTCGCTATGTTCGAAGCAATATTCTCTGGCCCAAGAGTAAAATATTGATTTTTGACTTTTCAAGTTTCAAAACTATTTTCGGTACTCCTTTGTATGTATTCCTCAAAGATATGGCACACCCGAATGTTTTTTTTTGTTTGTGAACTTGCTGCGATAATTAATCGCCTTTCGCTAGTGAAACTATAGTCCTAGCCAAATTGAGCGAACGCATTGGGTAGATTGCCGTCATCAACGGTATAGCTGATTTGTCTAGATCGGAACCAATGAAGTTAATGGTATGTGAAAGGAAAAGGAGTGATTTTCTCGGGAAAATTACCAGCTAGAGCGTAGCGTCGCGAATTAATAGAGGAAAAGCATCAATCCCACACTGCCGAGTCGTGTTTACGTCTCGCGCACTGATTTATAGCCCATTATCGGCTTCAGAAACGGGGATATTCTCGTATGGTGTTGTCATACGCTCAAATAGTCCATTGGATGTTTAAAATTCCGTCAAAAGTCCCCCACCTCCCCATCCCTACTTGATGATTGATGTTTGAGTTGCGTGTGGGTTAAACGGTACAAAACACGGCATGGTAAATATAATCGGCACAGGGTAAAATCCTGTGTGGGCCAACACTCATTCATCCATCTCAGTATACCATTTTTAGATATAGACTATTTTATTAATAAATTCGAAACGAATTCAAGAATGATGTTGAACTTGAACTGTAGTAGAGCTCATAGATGAAGTGCATCTATGTATGTATGTACATATATATTTTTTAATATGTTTACGGTGTACTTGATTCTCTATAAAGATTTGTTTTTCATTGGTTGCGTTGCTCGAGGAACTATTATCAAACGCCATTAATATCCTTTTTATTATCTTATTTTCCATTTCACTTGGTGTATCCTCTCGAGAGGAATGCCGCTGATATACGATTATAGTTTTTATTTTCCTTCGTATACGACTTAAATTGAAATGGCGGCGGACTTTCGCTTACTTGATTGCGTCAAGTCGTTAAATTGACGCATTGTCGAATATATGCATGTAGATATGTTCCAGTTGCCCTATTTTTAAAATTGTATAGGGAAATCAGCAATCAAACTCAAATAGATTTCCGACAGTGTAAGCGGTGGAAAGTTATTTGGGATTTCGTCAATCCATTGACAGGTACATTTTAGCTCGAAGTGAGCTTTCATATCGTGATATATTTTTTGAAACTTTTAATTGATTCCATTAATCGTAAAATCGTTACTCTGACATTGTAGCCCTTGAGTTATATCAGATATTATTTTGAGAAGTTGGTGTTTCCACATTGTATGTACTTTTGTGTTATGTATAATGTTATGTTCAAATGTTTTAAGATTTATCGCTTAAACTTAAACTACACATGGTATATAAAATGCACAATATACATACATACATATGTATGTATGTATGTACATATATACATATATTAAGAAAAAAAGTATACATAAAAATTCTAATGACTTTTCCTATTGAAATAATTAAGTTAGAAAATGAAATTTATGCTTAATGTATGTACATAATACCTATCATAATACTATAAAATTGTAGCTCGTCTATTACTATTTAGTGATGGAATATATGTATGTACATAGAACGCTTTTAATTAATTTGGGGAGATTTAAAACGGTTTTCCTATTGAATGGGTTAGAATGTTTTATGCGGCATCTTCTTCAAAGATGTTTCAAAGATAGTATATTCTAGGCATTTGTCGGCATACCTCAGTTGACAATGTTTGTCGCTAAATAATGCGGAGCGCTTTTCAAAATCGTCACCGAGAGCTTTCCTCATCGACGCTAATCTTGCCGTGAACTTTTAAAGGGGAAAGCTTTCTCCAGTGGGTGCGCGCCTGTGAGAGACGGTTAGGGGGTTTGGAGAGGGGGGAAGGGGACATTAAACTTTCAAGGAAATCCGAGACGTGTTATCCTGAAATTTGCAGACTTGACAGCCATCCAGCCTTCCCCCTAATTCCATCCCCTGACGGCGAAGATTGAAAAACACCTCGTCGCAGGAGGCGTTGACAAAAATAAATTTTTCAGGTGTACGTTCGTTTTTTGCACCAAAATTGATATTTTTTTTACTAAATAAGCTAAATTGACTGATCTGTATTGCATATCACTCTCTGATCCCCCTTTCAACAATTTTGAAATGCTGTCAGATTGTGAAGGCGACTTCTTGTACAGGGGTATATTTTTAGGTTTTGTTTGATACGTGTCAGGTTCGTAAACTCTTGTTTGAAAATATTCTTGATTATAATTAAATATGAACTCTTATATTGAATGGATCAGTGCCAAAGTTGCCTAATCTACATTTATATTGGTTTGCCGTAACTTCACAAAGCGATGAATCCAGGAAGACTGTGGTTTGATATAAAATGTTTTTATAAGCATGTTTACGTACCCAACTAATTTTATTTTTTGGGAAACTTTGATACTGACCGACTCATATGGAAAGTTTTTACTTTATCCTAATCGGATAAAGTATTGTGATCGTGCGAAAATTCTAACTCGAGATTTTAACTGATTTGTATCATCCCCTGATCACGTTTTCATGATTTCTGGAAAATGTCTATATGCTGTGTACTTTGTGTGTGTGTGTGTGTCTGTATGTGTGTTTTCTCTGAAATTATCAAGTCTATCAAGCTGAAATTTTATATCTATCATTGTCACGTAAGGTGTAAGAGACACAAGGAATTTAGTCAACATCAGTAAACCAAAAGTTTTTTTTTGTGGGTTTTTTCTTGTAGAAAAGTCAAAAATCCTGTTACCACGAAATATTTCTGAAACTATTTTTATTTACTAGCTGACCCGGCATGCGTTGCAATGCCCGATCCCGTTCCCGTTCCCGTTCTTAGTACGTTTTCTGACTCGTGAGCAGGCCCGTTCCTGTTCCAGATCCCGTTCCCGTTCCCGATCCCGTTCCCGTTCCCGTTCCTAATACGTTATCTGACGCGTAAGCAGGCCCATTCCCGGTCCTGTTCCTGTTCCTGTTCCAGATCCCGATCCCGATCCCGATCCCGATCTCGTTCCCGTTCCTAGTACGTTATCTGACGCGTGAGCAGGCCCGTTCCAGTTCCCGTTCCCATTTTTTCCCGATTTTTTTTCACAGCAACCATCCCCGGCACGATCACTAAGTCCTGAAAGTTTCATCGCGATCGGTTGAGTGGTTTAGGAGCCTATAAGAGACAGACAGACAGACAAACAAACAGACAGACATTGATTTATATATATATAGATAACCTCTAAAATATTTATAATTTGCATATAAAATTTAAGAGTTGATAAGGTTTTGATGAAAATCCGCTCACCGGAAGTGGTAGTTTTTCCTATTTGAATATATACCGAAGATCGTATTTTACATTCGCGCGCGCACTCAACACAGTAATTTCATAATATATACGTATGTATGGATGTATGTTGGTTGGTGTGGTGGTGTGCATGCGTTTTATTTAGTTACGTACTTAAAAAAATAATTTCGTTACTCTTTGTATTCCTCAAATACATATATGGATAAAGTCATGGGTTTACCCCACCCGAATTTTTTAATTCGATGACAAGAAATTGGTTCAACGTTATTGAATAAAGCGTTGAATCCCCCTCAGCTCCGGGGTTGATTGAAAGAGTTTCCTCGTCTCATCACGCCTCGAGCCCTATCCGACCTAGTTCAATGCGCTTAACTATAAAACTATCTTGGGGGCTGATTAACCGGCGAGCAAAATATACGTGACCGAGTGGACAAGGACCTTATCGCGAGTGGACGACGATAAAAATAAAACCGACCAAAGCTCGAACAGTAAATGCTATTTCCCTGCACAATACACATTTTTGAGTATAGTCGAGGGGATTTTTATAAACGCTAATGCATTGTTCCGAATCGATGGGGAACGCTCACGTTTCACCACTATCGAGCTCGGGGAAAAATTCAATCAGAATATCGTCTACTCGTCCTCCCATCAAAAGGCATGCAAATGAGCTTTTGCTACCTTAGGACGTTTCGATCCACAGTCCTTCGCCTCCCTCCCGTCTTGGTTTTCCCCTCGAACTCGATTAAATTTTGCAAACCTCTTCGTTCCCATACCCCAGTGGGCTACTTTAATCAACGGACGGCCGCGGCTCGTAATCATCGACAAAGCTCTCATTCCACCCAGTCAAGTCCCTTGAAGCCCACAAGAAGCCCAGTGTTTACCTGAGGCTCTATTGTAGCCTGCCGGGGCTACATAGATTTGTTTCAAACTTGCACCGGTAATTTGCAGTGTGTGTACATCGGTAGGGGAAATCGATATCCGATATAAATACCAAGACATCCGTGGAGTATATTATTCAAAGAGCTTGTGCTGTATATGTACATACATATGTACCTATGTATAGAGCGGATGTACATACATATGTATGCACTCTAAATATACCACTAGTCGTTGGTTTTTCGGTTTCGGTTTCGAAAATCGTTTTTTCCACTGCATAAACTCTAATCGGCTGGCTTCACTTTGCACAGTCTCATTACGACGAATGGCGAGTTGTATAGTGAACAAATTTTCTAGGCATTCTAAGCTCGTTGATATTGTTATTTTCTGTTAAATTTGTTGGTCGATATTATGTACATATGTACATATATCGTTATCAATTTAATGTGATAAATAAATTCTTGTAAAAAAAAAGCATTGAGATGTAAAAATATGGATCAAGGCGAAAAAAAATGTCTATATTTTGTGATAGAAAAATATTGTATTAGATTCGTCGTAGGTGTCGTACAAATAGGGGGAAAAACCGATCGTATATCGGAAAACTCTAGACATTTACATAAAAATGTCGATAAAAACCCTTTTCGACAATATCTTACCTTTGCACCCTGCATAATACACTTCCAGGCAAATAAACTCGTTCGATGTATTTTTCTATTTTTTTTCCGCTATCTACAAATGTCAAACATGATCTTGCAGATTTCGATACGTGAAGCGATCGCCCGATGATTTCGTTTTTATTAAATAAAAACATCAAATTTGTACTCAAATCAATTTTCGATACACAATCTCTTATCGGTTAGCGATAAATTCAAGTGAAATAACTTTTTTTTTTCCGTAGAAACTCGTACATGAGATGGAATAAAAATCTGTAACGTTAAAACCCAACTGGGGAGTGCAGAAAAACCGGGGCTACGTTTATTTGGCTTTTGTGTTTTAGACATATTATGCGGAAAATCAATAAAGCACAGGCGGCGTGTCTGGAATCTGGAAGAATAAGAAAAACAAACCACCCTATGAGTGGAAAACTATTAAAAAATAATAAAGCGAGAGCTATACATTATGATGGAAATTTAACTAGCTATATTGCTTAATATTTATATGGCTGTATTGCCAATTATAACGCGCGCTAAAATTAATCGGCTTACCAGCTCTTTATGATCGCATAAAATTCAATTCAAAATAATAAACATAATTATGTATGATGTATTGTAGCAACACGGGGAATTATTATATTATAATATATTTTTGCTTAGCATTTATTTTCACTTGTATAAATAAAAGATCCGCTCGATTGTTAGCTGCCAAAGATTAATTGACCAATTAGTTTGATAGCTGGAGGCCACGACAGCCTCCAAAACATACCGATTTGTTAGTGAGAATTGTCTGGAATGAATTTAAAAGAAATGGAAAATACACCAAAAAATAAAACAAAGAAAGTAAAAGAAAATTCATCCCACTTTTCCCCTTTACATTACGTAGATTTTAATCTTGTCTGACAATTTTCATTCACCTAATGGCCCCCATTTTAAATTCTAACCATCAGTCTACTGCGTGACTGTGGTAAATGTACCAATCTTAATCGAAAGGTTATCTCAAGAGTGATATACCTACATATATGTACATATACGAGCTTCTATATTAATTTTTTAGCAGTCTAACCTTTTATGTGATCGAAAAAGTCGACCCGAGATTCACACATCCCATTAGAACAATAATAATAGTTTTATCGACTATAATATTTAGGCACACTATTACAATAAAATACCTATTTTTTTATATACAGATTTTACACGTCTAATTTTCCTCTACCTTGAAGTAAAATATTTTCAATCAATTTCTTTGGTAAATATTATCAATAACACAACAAACAGGACCCAACCTCTTCGTAACAAAAGTCGCTCGCCTATTATTATGGTAGAGAGGCCGGAATTGATAATGTAATGAAAAAGCGCAAAATATCTCGGTAAAAGGAAAATTGCTGAAAAGCCGACCAAAAAAAAAAAAATGTGTTTTTTTTTCGCCTACGTTGCGGTTCTCGTCATTTACTAACCGGATATGCGAAATATCGCAGGCAATATTGCGAAGAAAGCTATTTATCCACAAATGAAATATTATGGGGGCGCAATATCGCAGCAATTTAACGCTAGCTGGATTTAAACGGGTCGAGCTTTCAATGTGATTCAAATTCTCGTTTCATTTTGGAAAATATGCAACGGGCGCTCATATTACCGAGAAATATTTTATACAAACTGAAAGCGTGCAATTCAACTGGAGTATTTCAAAATTGCATCAAAGCTAATTCGAATATTGAAATTCATTAAGCGTATTGAACTATGCATTCAGTTTACCATATGAGCTAATTGACCTTATAAAACTACTCGCATAAAATATGGAACACTTTATGATTGATAATACAAATGTACATATCGTATATATGTATGTATGTACATACATACGTACATATGTACATATGAGGAAATATGGTTTTATACAAAACTGTCTATATACGTTTATTTTAATTTTGTTGATGATTTTAAACGAGACTGAAAACGTTATTCATTATTCTTGATGTTGCAATTTTATATGGTTGGTTACAGTTTCATTTAAAATTTGTAATTTTGCGCCCGCTCTGGCAGGTGTGTACATTATTACTATTGTGTCCACTATTAATTTGAAGAGAGCATTGTTGAGTTACCTTTTGTCTGTATAAATAGCGAGTGCTGCGCCGTAGAAGACGACGAGCTTTTACTGCCCGTCGGCGTTTTGCCATCATTCTCATCATATTCTTCGTTGGTGTATTTTGCATTTACAAAAGCACGCCCATAAATTATACTTATTGAATCGGTAAATTTGCATAAATTCATTTTGATCGTCGGACGAAATTTTCTTTTGTTCTGTTAGCATAATACATAATATGATGCTATGTATGTATATTTAAGATACAATCTTCAAGGCGTTATTTATGTGTATTGAAATGATTTGAAATGCATTAAATTTCCACGTCAGTGAGTTTGGCGCTATTGAAATGAACCGACAGGTCTCCCCATCTTTATTCCTGAATGTAAATGTGACATTTGAATACATAGATTAATGGTACATACATATTTGTAGATCGGTTTAACATATTTGTATAATGTATTAATAAAACTCCCATTTAACCTTACGTGTCATTCGATTTAAATGTTGACAATTCAAATTTTGCATTGACAACATTGTGATAATTCACAATATTTGCGATGCAAAAGTTTTTTGTAGTAGCTTTGAATAATGTATTTCATTCAATTGACTCATTAAATGTACATTTTATCGTCATCTGTACATGTAAAGGTGTCGTCGTTCTTGTCGAAATGTTTTCCACTCAAAAAATGGTTACCTTTGATGCAGTGTTAGCTTTTACGGAAGCCTTTTAATTTGAAAAAAAAGCTTTAAATCTTTTTTTATATTTTTTTCCCACCATTTCTCGTCGACACGCTTTACGAGCCTTTCAACTCGTGATCTGTTCGAGACGTAAACATTCTCATCAGAATTAAATTTCACCTGATGGTTTTTCCTCGTCTTTTCCACACCCATACCTCTTCAATTCTCGCTCTTTTTGCGCAGCTTTTGAAAGGAATACTGATGGTAACGACCGAACCTATCACATTCAAAAACTTCGTAAGACCTTTGCAAATTCCTACACAAACATACAATTACATATAGCTATATACGTAAACATTTCATCTGATCGTACAAAAAGTAATATTAGAAATGTCACAGTATAAATATAGCGCTGAGAGTATATTACACAGATACAAATAAAATAATAATAAAAAAAAAATGTAACCATCAAACAGTAAGCAAGATTGTTGCCAGCTCTGAAAAACAATCCCCCGAGGCTAGAAAATTGTTTTTCCTCTGCGACGGAAAGAAAATAGGGACATTATTTGATATTTCCAAATTGGGTTCAATTTTCACGTGTCAAATTCGAAATCTTAAAAAAAGAACTCTCCAAAGCTCGTCTAATTAATGGATCGCCTTATACATTAACCGAAACGAGTTACGCAAAAGTCTCTTCAGTGAATGATTACATTTAGTATTACTTTTTATTAAATGAACTCTGGGTGATTTATTTTGATAGACTTGTGTATGTTTCACGATTTATTTATTAGATATTGTATTGTAATTGGATATTGTGATTCTGCTTCGTTTGTATGCATTAACGGCGTTAACACATTGGCCAGGCTTACAGGCTCGACATTAACGCCATCGGCAGCGGCCATTTAGGCTTATTTATGGTTATTTACCAGCAGATGTGACGTGTTACATTCACCAGTGCGGATGAAAACTATAAATTTGACCAATGCCCGAACAGCGTCGAAACGGCCGAAAGGCAAACAAAAAAAGTTCAAAGCAAAAACTTGCCATTGTACCCGTGTGTAATTATTAAAGCAAGTTTTCGTCCCTCGTGTGTTGTGTTTTTCTTGTCGTTAATTCGATTAGAAACTTTTCGGTTTACAGGCGCTAGTAAAATCACGAACTCGTTCCTTACACGTACATATATGTATTATTTTTTTCGTCCTTTTCCCCTTCTTATTTCAGTTCCGGAATAAAATTGATGGCGGAATTGGTGCTGAATTTTGCAAGGCGAAACGTGAAAGTTTGCACGGCCGATTTGAGACAACACTTTTCGGTCACGTAGATGAAACTGATCGCGGTAAAGTTTTCCTGGGGAAAAGTCAACGAAAGAAATCGCGCGGACAGTATATGTACGCACGATTGTGAGGGGTGCGCGAAAAGTTACAACATACGTTCAAAAGATATATCTAAAAATCACTCATACGTTTTTTTTTTTCTATCAAAATCATCAAAAACTTTCAATCCTTATATAGAAATATATTTTACACACCGTCGGATTAATATAAATGAACCATCATTTGCAATCAAAATACACCCGAGAATGCCCAGATACTTGTTTATTTATATGTAAAAACAAATTGACAGATTCCCGGAAGCCTTAAAATAACACCTCTGTACAAGTGCTAATAAATAATTAAGTTTATTTTGTAATTTTAGCTTAAAGTTACTTTTTTGTTTGTAATTAACTTTTCAAACGATTTTAATTAAATAAATAAAAATGTCGGTTTGAATACTCGTTTGTGTATCATAATGCCTAACGTTATTTTAATTATACGCTATATCTCACGTTCTTGTACATACATATGTACATGTTTACTGTAATGTAATTAGGTTACTCGTTAACCTGTATAATTTGACCTAAGTGCGTAAAAAAAATATATGTAGGTATATATATAAAATATACATATAAGTAAAGGTGTAGTCATTGAATTATAAAATTTTAATCTCATCAATGCAATTTTCAAATTCACTTGCACGCGTTCGGCGAGAGCTTCGAGTAAGATTAATAACGCAAGAAAGAGGCTACAATCTGCCTTAATTTGCTTAATCCGCTAGCTCGCAGGATTATCGGTCGCAGAATAAACGAAGTAATTACGTGCACCGGTGTGGGGGCGTTAGTATCGCGAGCGTAATGGGATTTTAATGAGGCGTCCTTCGCGCACCTCGCTTTGTTTGAATTAGACTTTGCCAAATTTGCGAGTGTCCTTAGCTCCAAATTAATCCGGTGTATTTGCACGAGTCGCACTTGACAAAAGTGAACCAAGCACACACAGAATAACAGACACACGCTCGCGTTCAGAGGAAAAATCGGGAAAATCCGCGTACAAATAAAGACATTTTTATTTTATTTTACGAACGTTCGATTCGCTGACGCGTCCAGAACACGTAATGAGGGGACTTCGCCGAATGTATTACGTGCAATGGAGGCTTGTTAGCATAAAAGGCGTTAAAGGTCCTAAAACATCTTCCCAACCCACCCTCTTGGGGACACGGACTATCGATTTCCGCCACGGGGAAAAGCTCTCAGATTTGTCAAAGAAAAATTAATATCGGAAAAAGCGCGACAAACACCATTTATCACCCTGGGAAAAGAATGAAGGCGATGCATCGGGAAAAAACAACGTTGTCTGACGGTCGTGTTGCGTGTCAACGTTGTAATGAAAAAGGGGAAAACCTCTAGGTTCAACTCTAATGAATTTTTTAAATTAAAAATGATATAAAGCTCGCCGTAATGATGTAAACTGAAAAGCACAGGTTTCATGTGACGGGAGTCGTTACGTTCATACTACCGACTTAATTAATTTTTATTATTATAACAACCGAAAGAAAAGTTTGGTTGTTGTTTGTCCGCTCTGTTAAGGCTTCGGAATATTTTGGAGTTTAAAACTTGATGCGTTTATTTAACCTTTGAATAATGACGTGGGAAGTATTCGCGATGATGTAATAAACCTTAACATAATAACTGCCCATCCAAAAATAATATACATATAGCTGTAGTGTTTAAGTAATACGCTCGCAAAGTAATAGAGTGTGAAATTTTACCGCTGTAGTCTTGGAAAATTCACAGATAAAAGTAAGAAGCCGGCATTACACGAATAATAACCATTATTTTCGTATTGTTCTCGACGTGAGCGAACATTTAACTTTCATCGTAATAAAAACGGAATAATTAGCATATTTATTAGTTCGGGGCTACCGTTTAAGTTCGACGTTTTCGATTTATTACATTTCTCCTGACGATACGGTGAAATTTTTACGCGAAATACTCAGGCAGTCATTTATGCAGAATCCTTTCCGCAAAATTTTCCCCTGAATACGTTTCAAGATATTGAAAAAAAAAAAAGTAAAAAAAAGACTCTAAATGGAAATCTACGTTATAAATAACTTTAACTGGAGTCGTAGATACAACGTACTAAACGATAAGTTAACACTCTCCAATGGTAGTCGAGCCACTTCTATATGGCAGTCTATAATCGAATCATACGAGTGGCTGAAACCAACATTCAACATTTTTTATTCTTTTGGAATTTTCGCTCGCTTGAAAGCTTTCAGGATATGCAGAGTTTATTTTGCACGACGTAGAGGTACCCATTTATCGGTTGGCTTTTTCGTCGTACGTACAAATCACAGCTCAATTATAAGAAATCCTCGTATTTATCATTATATATGTATTGAAAATAAATTGAAGTTTGATAACTTTTGCCCGTACATGTATGTATTATATAAATTTGCGTGCTTTGTACGCGTAATTCAATATCGTTTCACGTTGCGTAAACTTTCAATTAACTTTACGTAACATCACTTAAGCTAATAATAAAGCGATAGCGTGTGTTGGATACGTTCCTTTCGTAACTGAACAATATCATTATTATTACTGCTATTATATTGAATCGATATTCTTATTTTTCAACTTTTTTGTTCATTTTTGTAGCCCATCTCAAGCATAGTGGATGTGGTGAAAAATCCAGTACCAGTAGGTCCAGCCGTGGCTCATGTTCCTCCGGCTCCAGCATTAGTACCAGCTGTCCCCATGTTACCATTGGACATGGCTGTAAGACCGGAACTAGCCGGAATTCCTCAGCTACCAGAAATGGAGACGTTTCAAGTGCAGCTCAAGAAAGACGTCTATGGACTGGGCATCACGGTTGCCGGATACGTATGTGAACAAGGTAAATTTGTAGTTAAATCTGTAGCAAAATATGATGTTAAATTCAGTTTCTCTTTTTATATTATCATATAAAAATATTCCCTTCTATAAGTAGATATCTTGAAATTAATTATTTTTTAAATATGCATATGTTGGAGACAGATGAGGACATATCTGAGGCACAAGTCGGTTGTTTCTGGTTAGACGCGAGTACAAAGAAGAACTAAGCAAATAAAACGAAACGAGATCCGCTTAATTCGAATAATAAGCCGTAGTTTTTTCCCATTAAGCGAGCTTTTGAATCGTGCGCGAAGCTCTCGTAAGATTGTTTTTCTTTTGGCGGTTCAAAACCAAGCGTGGTCGTAAAAGGATGACCTAGATTATTGTCGTTTCGCAAACAAACACGTACGATTTTTATTCAGTCTCGTTCGCTAAAACTTTCAGAAGAACTCTCCGGCATTTTCGTGAAGAGCATAAGCACTGGAAGCTCGGCCGATCTCTGCAACAAAATACAAATCAACGATAGAATTGTAGAGGTAACGCGATACATACATATAGCATTACACGCACAGAAATACATTATTACCGCGATACTTGAACTTATTATGTACAGGTTGATTTCAAACCACTCCAAGCCGTAAGTAACCATCAAGCTGTTGAGCTGCTTCGTGGTACCGGTCCAATAGTTCACCTGAAGCTCGAAAGATTCTTGAGAGGTCCTCGTTATGAGAAACTTCAGAAGGCTTTGAAGGCTCAGGGCGTAGCGCCAGGACCTCCTTCACCCTCAGTGACCTCCTTACCCAGATGTCCGGCAACGATGGTATGCAAATTGATTCAAATTTATTCCAACGTAAGTTCAAAGTCAATTGATTACGGGTGATTGCAGTACGAAGAGTCGTCCGTGATCGATACTGAGCTGGATTCGAGGGCCACTGTGGACTCTCCTCATCCCACATCACCGGTGACTCCTCCACCCGAGGATGTAGAGATCGTCATCGGTGCCAAAGAGAATCGGGAGGACAGGTCTGCAGCATTGAGAGCAATCCAAGACAAATGGCGGGAGATACTCTCTTTAGAGCCGGACGCGCCAGCTGAAGACGATGTCGAAATCGTGGTAAGTTTTAAATTAATTCAACTGACGTTTATTATGATGAATAACGTCAAGGGTGAATCTGCTGAATATAAAGTCACCCGAAGTGGTTCTGCGGAATAATATTAATTTATCACGGCAATAGAAGAATGTGCGCATTTTGCCTCGCGACAATGGCGCTCGGTATTCTCTATAGCGCGCGCGACTCGGCGATATTTCATTTTCATTGCGAATTCGGCGCGACCTAATTAAATATACCTACATTTTCTCTCGGGCCCTTTGTCCATTGTCTTCGTTTGTGTTTGTCACCGTCGGATTTCGCGGATAAAAAGCGAAGGAAGGAGAGACAAAATCGCAGAGGACACGGGCCGAAAGGACATCAACAAGTTATTAGCGAGTCGTTTCGCTTCCACTGTGACTCTTGGCGCCTTGTTAACTCGCATTCTCGTACAAAGAATACTGCGCAGACAATAAAATATTGATGGTCGTGCGTTCTCGATCGAGCTTTTATCGACCGACCGAAGGAAAATGGACGCGGATGAAAATCACAACGACCGATCGTTAAGTCGGAAAATTCCGCGAGGGAAATTATTGCAAACGTCATAGTTGCAAACGATGCATTTGTCAATAGCACTCCGGTCGCGTGAAATGAATTAGGTCGCGGGGAATCGACTCAATGTTCAATAAACGGATTGAGCTGTGCAATATTTGCAAGCGTATCGGATATTGGTCGCGTTCAATTGATTTATACGTGTGGGAATGACACATTGCTATTTTTGCGTTATAAAAAAACGTACGAGTGGGTATGCCACTTTGACGAGTTACATACATATATCGTGTGTGTATTATACATACCTTCTGTATATAATACTCGCTGTGTTCACTTATGAAGTAGAAAGTGAGGAGGGTAAACTGGATAGATCGGAATGTCTTTTTTTGTACCGTTTCGCGGATAAATAGCTAAGCTCTGCGAGCGCCGAACCGAAACTAGGAATTATTGGGAAAGTGACCGACAAACCCTTTTTTTTTTTTCGTCAAATTCCTGCGGGAATCACGCGAACGTCTGCCCCCTGTCTTTTGCGAGAACGAAAAAGATGCGAAGGTAACTTGACGAACACATCTGAATACCCGTAAAAGCGAATCGTTTTTCTCATTTGGGTAATTTAGTTTCGGGTAAAGGGCGCTTTTCCTCCCCCCCCACACCCCCACTTCTTCTCGCTTTTATATAAGTAATGAAACGAGTTTGCAAAAGGTTTCAAAACTTTTATTAGAAACGAACTTGTTTATAGATGTAGCGCATGTTGTTTCTGCGTCGCAATTGGGTCGTGAAAGAGTTAAATTCGTCGGAAGTGCCATTCTATGTATAGGTATTTGTGTCTTGGAATTTAAATCGAATGCGCTTTCGCGTTTATTGTTTAAGACTGTAGCATTAATCTTATACGTTTACTCGCATATGTGTATACAATGCGCGGCACAGAAATACCGTATTCGTAATTTTGTAAAATGTTTAGTTAGATATTTTTGTATCGTTTTAAATCGTAAGATGTATTCATGTTTGATAACAAATCAAAACACATCAAATTGATCATACAGGTCGGGATGATGATCAAGGAGCCCGGTGGTGGACTGGGCATATCTTTGGAAGGCACAGTTGAGGTCGAAAATGGCAAAGAGGTCAGACCACACCATTATATCAGATCTTTGCTGCAAGATGGACCAGTGGGGAGAAGTGGACAGTTGCAGGCCGGAGATGAACTTTTAGAGGTAATTTTATGCAAAAATTTTAACTGAAAAGTCTCGTATTCGAGTTGTTCGCTCACGATTTTGATATTTCAGGTCAATGGAAGGCGACTTCTTGGACTGCATCATTTGGAAGTCGTCAAAAGTCTGAAGCAACTTCCGGCTAGTGTTTGCCTCGTTTGCTCCAGAAGACCGTCTCGCAGGGCGCTTATAGATACTGCCCAACACAGAGCCGCTTTCGCCGCAAGAGTTTGTTGCTTACATTGTATTCGTTTGTGTTTGATAAATGTACTTGTATCTGTTTTGATTGTGTGCTTTTCACTTTCAGAACATACTCGGTGGAAGTCTTCAAAATTTTCTTCCATTACCGGAGAGGATGATCAAAGCGAAATCGGAAAGCTCAATAGCCTCAATGTGCAGCACAAACACGACCGTCACACCGAATAATATTCGTGAGTGTTGATTTTTAATTATATTTTTCAACAAAAGAGCAACTTCTGTGAGCAAAATTCAACAAGTGCCAAGAGCGTCAATTTTAATCGGTTAATCAACGCGAAATTTCACGAGTGACTTTGGTTCTAACAAGTTGTACATAGGTGCTTTTGCACGTCGCTCGACATTATGTAAATTTTCACGCACGACTCTCAGGTATTATTCGAGTTCCGCGTTTAATTAAGGCAGCCGCACACTCGTCCGCCACCTCCCCCTGTGAATACAAGCAATTAATGAACACGGAGCCGGTTTTAATGAGTCGATTTGTTCGGAGGCAGAATCTTCGCATTGTCGAATTAAAAAGGGAGCTTCGGTTGAAAATTCGCGCTTTCAAAAGTTTTCCCCGAGACGTTTCGTCGGTAACAGGTGGACGGACGCGTACCGGTGCAGATTAAAAGCGGCTCTCAGGTGAAATGACCGTTCTGTTTAAGCGGTGCTTAAGGAATCGTCGAGGATAACTTGTCGGGAAAATTCGAAAGGCATTTCGCTTATTTTAATTTTCGGATTCTGTTTTTAATTAAATTACATCCAAGTTTGTGATGTTCGAAGCGCCGACAGAAAACACTCCCTCCTCCCCTGCAAATTGCAGTTAGTTTACATTCCTGACGCAATTGTTGTTCTATTGTACTTTTAGTATATGAGTATTGTTTGTTTGTTTCAGCGAATCCATCTTTGAAGAGCCGGTCGAGATCTTTGGAGCCGATGAGTGGATTGGCTATGTGGAGTGATCAGCCCGAGTATATTGAACTTGTAAAAAGTGATAGAGGACTTGGTTTTTCAATATTGGATTATCAGGTGTGACATTATTATTCACTAATATTAAGTCATTCAAATAATGCTAAAAAAAATGGTATTAACGAATGAGTACCTATAGAAAAAATGTATCAATGTTGCAATACTACTCTATGTATGTATGTATGTAGTATTCATTAGTGTAAACTACTCACAAGTTACAAAGCAATATAACTGGCATAATAAAAGCTTTTGAAGTCTATGAAGTGAAGTGGTAGTTTATATCAGTCTTTGTAAAAGTGAAAATCTATTTGCCAAACAAAAATTTCACTATAATAACAGTTCTTTTGCATTGCTTGTCAATAATGAAGTTTCTTTCATGTTCAAATAATAGAATAACATTGTACTAAACATCTTTAATATTGATTTTAGGATCCAGTTGAGCCTAAAGGTACGGTGATAGTTGTAAGATCGGTGGTGGCTGGTGGAGCGGCAGCTCGAGTTGGTACATTGCGTCCCGGAGACCGTTTACTCTCTGTTAATGGACAATCTTTAACTGGTGCTTCCTTGGCTCATGCTGTGCAAGCATTAAAATCAGCACCAAAAGGTATACAAGTATGCATATATGTATATATTAGAGTTAAGATAATACAATTCAGTTTTAGAATACCACTTCACCCATTAAAATTTAATGTAATCTTTCTTAAGTCGCATGAATGTAAATTATTGATTATCAAATTGAATCAAATGTCGTGCAATTGATTTTATAATGATAATAATGATAGCATATGTATTTCAGGTACTGTAAGAATTGGTGTTGCAAAGCCTTTACCGTCAAGTTCTTTGGGAAGTGCCGATCGATGTAAAAGAAATGACAGCGTAAGCAGTCAGGTAAAATTCTTTAATTTTATTATTAAAACTGAATTAGTAATATTACTTATGATGTTAATTGGAAACGAGACTCTATTAATTTTAACAATTCATTTTTTAAATCCGTTATAAAATTTATCGGTTCTATTTATATACCCACATGAGAATTGTAATTTTACAATGTATAAAAACGTTGAAAATCATTACTATTCGAATATTATACTGTTAATTTGACAGTATTATTCGCATTCATTTATTGCAAATCTCCATTGATTTTGTGTAATAATATATTTACGAAAACTATGTTTGGAATGAAATACGTTTAAGAGTGTTTGATTATATTATTTAAGTGAACTACCATATTGTACACTCAAGGTGATGGTTTAAAAAAATAATAAAACAGTAAGTTGATAATTTATTTTATTAATAAAATAACATTTTTATTTTGTAGAGAATATACATATTTGTCAAATGGTGTTTGCCACAGTAAATATGCGATTGAAGGGAATAAATAGTTTAATTTACTAACATGTTACTGTGACATGTGAGTGAACTATGTTCTCAAATGTTCAATATCAACGTACCAAATTGCTGTAAATTGTAATAGAATATTGAATTCTAATCGATTTCTCAAATCATGATATGTTTCAATTTGATAATTGAAGTTCTCGAGTGTACGGTGTATTTGAATGAATTTCACAAAATATAAAATATTTATTCCCTTTAGTGTACAATAGGTAAAAATTTATTTTTACGTTTTCTATAAAATCAAATGCATGATTATACCTATTTAATGTTCAAATTATAATTTTTATTTGAATTATTTGATTTTAGCATTATGAAGCATTGTTGCAGACATACAAGCTTCTGCTGAAATTTCAAAACGATATCAAAAAATTGTACAACGATGAAGGAAGAAAGCAATTATCGTTACCCAGAAGATTTTCAGTAATTAGAAAGTATGACGAATCATTCAGAGATTTGTCCTAAGAAATGTGCATTTAAAATGTTACACTGAAAATAAATTCATATGAAACGAAATGTTGAAAATTTATGTAAATCAAAAGAAATAAATATTTTACACGTGCATACATTTACAAAAATATTATATTATCAATGTTTTTGGAAATTATTGAATTATTTTTATAAATATTTAAGATACAAAGTATAAACAGAGCTACAATTCTACACACTTTAGAACTTTTGGTGAATTATATATGTATGTATGTATGTATGTCAATATCAACTGTCTCTATAGTGTAGTTCATATACCGAATACCGCATAATTATCACAATAAAAACTATTGTGGTCAAGGAATGCCTATACGTATACATATGTATGTATGTCAAATTAAGCAAGTATGTATGTACATTGGGCAACTAATTAATCAGTCAGTATTTAAATTAATAAACGATCAGTAACTTTTCAAGAAAATGGTTAGATAACAGTCAGTAAAAATAATAAATGGTCATTATAAAATATATTTTTGGTAAGTAACTTTTTTACAAACGGTCAGTAAATACAATAAATATCGACCGTTTATATAAATTACATACCGTTTAGTATTAATTACTGACCATTTAATTTATTTACTGATCACTAGGTACTGACCCCTTATAAAACTTACTGACCCAATAAATACAGGCCATAACATTGTACTACATATGTATGTATGTATGTATGCATGTACGTTTAATTTTATTATATAAAGTAATTTTATATACATATGTACATATACATATGTATACATAATACATATATGTATATATGTATATATATGTATATATATATATATATATATATATGCATACATATGTACATATGTATGTATGTACATACTACTATGTGCTTTGAATGTGAATATAAGAAATGTGTGTTATAATCACATATATCTATGTAGAAGTTGTGAATTTGTGTTGCACATTTCTTAAAACTGATAACAAAAAACATATCGATAGCTATATGTGATGTCAATTATTTTTAAATTTAGATTTGCTTGCAATAAAGATTATTTGCAATCTGTATAATATATGTATGTAATGATATGTTTTTCAATTGTGAAAGTGTCGAAAAATTAAAGCAATTTCACATTTTTAAATGCTTAATTCCATAGTAAAAATGTTTATCGTTGTTTATAATGTGTCGAAAAATCATTTCGATCGAGTATAAAGCTTACCTACCAAAGATTGTGAATATTTTCAATGTTTTTCACTTTGCACGATTTTATCGATTCAAACTCACTATTACATATTCTTAAAATATTGAATCAAATTTATTTAATGAATATATAATATTGCATCTTAATATAATGTTGGAATTGATATTTGGTCATAATAAATCTATAGTAGTTATTTTTATTAATAAGTCTTAAATGTGAAAATTATAGATATGTACTTCAATGAATGTTGAAAGTCCATGCTTATGATAAGTTAATTAATATTATATCTACATATATGTAATATATCGGTGATTACCTCAAGTAAAGCATTTTTGAAATTGACAAATTGATATGTGCATATTATGTATTTAGGGTGTTGAATTAAGTGACCTTAATTCATTATGAAAGCCGGCCTACTTACTATTTATTGATTATTTGCTATTAATTTAGATATAGTTAAATTTAATATACGTATTTATGTCATTAAACAAGTCTATTAAATGTGAAGGTAACATTAGGATACAATTAAATATTTTATGAATATCACTGAATTGCAAAATTCAAGTGGAAAAGGCCTAATGAACATCGAAAATTTGAAATATGTATGTACATATCTTCTTATTCAAATGATTGTACCTATATCTTGTATGTGGTAAATATTCTATATCTAATTGTTGCACATCTAATTTACAGACGTTGTGATGTCTTATAACATGTATGTGTAATCTACTCTGTGTGATTCTTAAGGGTATTTTAAATTTTTGAGAAATGTATTTATATAATAAAGCATAAAGACATTTTAAAGATGCATATTTTTTTTAAATGAAATATTTCAATAGTAGAATATTTTATTTAAATAAACTACTATTTTTTACAATTGTAATGTAGTAATCATTCCAAAATTCCGTCTAAAATGTTTCAAAATTATTTATTAGACATGATTTAATTGTTATTTTTTTTATTTTGGAAATTGTATTTATATATTTTAGAATAAATGTACGCAAAAATATGCTAGAATTGATGTAATGTTGGTGTGTTATATAAATGTACCTGCATTTTAAATGTTATATGTACTTGAATGTTGAATATATGTGATTAAATCAATAAATTGATTTTTTATTTATCCATTGAATGTTTGTAACAAAAGATAAAAACTATTGAAATAGTCCTTCAAAGAGAAATAATTATTCTTTCGTTTTCTTTTCGTAGGAAGGAGTGAATTCTGCGGGCTCTGACGATCATACGGGCTTCGATTCATACCACGAGTGCTTACAAGAGTATCAGGAGTGTTTGGAAGTGGTTCAAATATGTCTAGAACCCGAAGACCCGTCACTGAGAGAGGACGACATGTCCAACCTCGAGGACTTTAGCTTCGAGGAGATGAAGAACGACCACAACTGCATCAACGGTTTGAAGAGCAAAAACAACAAATGTATAAAAAATGGCGTGACCAACGGCGACCAGAACAGATTCGAAAGGATAACAAAAGACTCCAGCGGCAACGAATTTTACAATGTGCGCGATTTGATCAGTGACAATATTAAATACTCTAACGGCAACCAGTGCGACGGCATAAAGTTAAGTGAAACCAGAAAATCGGACGATTCCCTCGATGGCAACGACGAAGACATGACAATCACGGAAGACGACCCAGAAATAGCACTTAGGGCGTTGTCTTCCACGAAAACTTTGACCGATGCCAAAATCAATCAATCGGATCGAAGTATAAATAGAAAATCAAGCCTATCGAAAGGAAACAGCAAAGACTTGTCCACTTCTGACGAAATGGTATTCGCCGTCACGCCGACCGGCCTCGAACGCGTTAGCTTTGAACGCTATTGGAGAGAAGGAGACATTGAAGAATCATCTAAAGAAGAAAAAGTCATCAATCCAGACAGTATGAGGAGTGACGAAAGTTGGAAAGACTGCACTTCTCGTATGTTGACTCCTTGCGAAAGTGTTCCAGAAATAGTCGAAAGCAATTTGGAAAAATCGTTAAAGTCAAGTTTACAAGATACACATTTACTCTTCATAGATCACGACTTTGACGGTTACGATACGTGTTTAGAAGACGATTATTCCACGGCAAAAGCGGAAGATGTCTTACGCAAAGCAAACCTGGAGAATATCGAACTAGAAACGAACGCAAATATAAAAGAAAGTTTGAAACAAGATACTCCAACAAACGAAAACATTGTAAATTCGCCCCAAGAGCCGCTAGAAGAAGCCATTCAAAGCGTGGATGAATCAAAAAGCGAAAGCATGTCTTCCCCCAACGATAATACCCAATTTTTTACTTTAGCGAAAGTCGAAACGTCCGACTTGATCAATAGGAATTTAGTCGAAAACGAATCGACGACCATACCCAATAACATACACCAATTGAACAATAACGTAATAGTAACAGTCGAGACGAGGCAGGAGGAGTGCGTGAACAACAACGTACAACCCGAAGTTAAAGTGGCAAAAGTGCATAGGATACGAGTAGTGGAGTATTATAACGACGAAGCAGAGTGCTTGGAGGAGTACAAGCGACAGATGAAGTTGGAAGAGGAAAGGCTCAAAAGGGAAAGGCAAGATAAGAGTTTGAAAGCGGACAGAGAAGTGAGAACGAAAAATTTCCTGATGAACAAACAAGAGCCCAGCGAAGAGTCTACGGACCAAGAGACCAACTGTGCTATTGCTGGTTGCCACAAGTGCTTCTTGGAAAGTTACGCATATGAAATTACCAAAGCGTACTATGCAGAGGCGAGCAAATGTAAATTTTGCGCCGTAATTAAAGAAATTCTAGAACCACCCAAGTGTCTGTTGGAAAGGAGCTCCTCATCACCCGCTATCCTCGAAATTACCTGCAAGAAGATCGTCGATCGTAGCTCGACCTCCCATGGGTTAATCGTGCCTGATTCGTCCAAGGATAGAAGGCAATCAGCCGGTCCTCTCAAGTTCTTCATCCCCACTATAGATAGGTGAGTCGATGTCGTCTGTGTATATATATATTTTTTTCCGTTTCGGTTTATCTTAATGGAATCTCGTTGAAACGATGTACATTCATTAATCAATTTCGAGGTTGTCTACTAAATGATAGACACCTCTGAATCAAAGTGTCGTATACGATGATGTTCAAATTCGGAGAACGAATGTCTCATCTTGCTGCTTATTTTTCATACGAATTGTATACGTTTACATGAGCGTATGAATGCTCATCATCCTCCTGCATATTGTTTTCAGATTTGATGAGGTTACTGAATTGAATTGAATTTCGCAATATATGTATGTACGTTTGTATGCTTATTTCGCTCACAACTACATAGCTACGAGTTTAAGCTTAAGTATCACGTGCTACGTAAAATGTAATCCTATTGACATTGAATCGATATTGTGTAGCTGCGCGTATTTAGCAGTCCATTATTTCACGTGATTTTAAACAGATTACATTTTTTTTTCATTGCTGAAACGCTTCTGTATTCTGCATCATCATCATTTTCAGCCGTTCACCATCCACTGCTGGATGAAGGCCTCTCCAATCCTCTTCCATTCCTGTCTGTCTTGAGCAATCTGCATCCAGTTGACGCCACACATTCTACCTTGCTACCTTGGTCTACCTTGCTTTCTTTCACATCCTCTCGGATACCATTCCAGTATTTCTCGCGTCCATTCTTCTCGCTATGTGTCCACTCCAACTTTTTCCACGCGTTCCGCTATATCTGCCAGCTTGGTCATGCTTCTTACGCGTGTATTCCTCTTACGATCTCTTCTCGTTATACCGAGCATACATATTTCCATGCTTTTCTCTGTGTGCACCGAATCTTACGTAACATTATTGAATTTATCATCCACGTTTCACATCCATACGTCATAACTGGCAGTACGCATTGGTCGTATGCCTTCTTTTTTAAGCATAATCATTGAACTATAAAATTAAAATAAGTTTTTGAGTATGTTGTATTCTGAGTAGATTTACTTTCGAATCCAGCAATAAACGCAAACGTTCAAAGCAAAGCCGACGTACTAAGCCCCGTTAAAGTGTAGGTTTCACGGGGCGAAGGCATAGCACTAATAAGCGCTTCCGTTTCCGGTTTTGTTACACCCCACCCCTCCTCCCACCCACTTCCTCTTTTTCTCCGCCTTACCCAGACACCCCAATATGTGAAGAATTAAGCCTTTTAATGCTGGCAGACGGTCGGGCCGTAATTTAGAGCAAGGGTTGATGTAGAGGGGTGGCTCTAGAGAGGGTGCACATGTATGTGTGTCCTCTAAAGTCTAGATCGCATCCACATTAACGGACAAAACCATTGCTGAGGCTTCTCTGGCCGCCTTTAGGACACGTGTACTACAATAGATAAGTTGTACGGGTGTAGCTTCACTTTTAAATATAAATTCAATATCGTATAAAATTATGTTGAGCTAGTTTATATTATAAGGTTGAGCTGGTTTTGGAGTTGTACTTACATTTTGAAGCTTTTGGACGTTTATTATTAAGATAATCAACCATGTTTTTTCTTCGTGAAAAAATTCCTCGAATTCCTTTCGAAATTTCTGCGATGAACATGACCCTCTTTAACACATCAAAAGAACGGTTCCATAAACGTAAAACATTTACAAACCAAACAAAAAGAAGTGTTGCGGAAAGCATGCTCGCCCATACGAAAACAAGAAATTGGTACAAAGCACTACTCGTTCGGAAAATTGTTGACACTTTGTTGTTGACAAAATTGTTGACACAAAACTATAGACCGAATTTTAAATCGATACTTTAAAAAAAATATTATATATTGATTAAATTGAGGATAAAAAGATAATTCAAAAAAGTGAAGAGTATTAAGCAGTGCTCTTAGTTCTGTGTACAGGAATATATGTACTTTGATGATTAATCTCTGGGCGCTTTAATCTGTGTGTATTTAAAAGGCTGGTGACGTATTTTTCAATAAGCACTTTAGCTGTGTAATGAAATTAGTGAAACCTAATGAAAGCCAATCAGAGCCAACTACACCCCTTAACGTGACGGTAAGGACTTTTGCCTCGAAAGCCAACATAATGTAATTATACATTAGTGAGCCGGTGTAACCAGTGGTGTCCAGAAGTGGAGCTACTACATACGTAGCTTCTCCCACTCTCTGTACAAGTTCGACCCGATTTCACCTCGATCAGGATTATGTGCTTGCGGAGAATTTAATTTTGCCGAGGTAGCGCAATTTTATTAGGTACACTTTAATTCGATCGGATTTAATAACAATTTCATTTTTCGGCCGGAATTCGCAACGAAAGGGTTACAAATTCATTTGGGCGAAGTGAATGTGCATTCCGGTTCGATAGATTCGAGAGCGCGCGGCGAATGTGATTTACGGGCGATCGAGGGTTACAGTTCGCGGAGTGGATATTAATTATAATGTAATAATTCATTTTTAACCCCCCCCCCCCCCCCCCCCCCGTACAGTAAGGAAAAGTGAAACAAATCAATTGATAATAATTTCAAAATAATAATTGCTAAAAGTACATCCTTCCTATACTTAAAATACCTACACAAATACGTTCTTTAAATTGTTGATACAAAGTACACCCATACCTCGTTATACGGCCTAGATACGTTCCGAGAAAGTTGGCCTTATAACAAATCATTTATTTTGATATACAAATTTTCGAGAATCTGTTCCGATTTCGTAATTCAGAAATGTAGCGCTAATTAATATTCCATAGTTTTATCTAAACTGGAATATAATTCAATAATTTGGTTTCCTCATGAACAGTCGTATGTTGGAAAGGGTAGATAAAAAATTTGCCCGTTACATATATAAAAGGATGTACGACTACTACCCTTTTCTCTTCCCAACAAAATTCGTTAGGGGTATGACTGGCACGAGGTCTTTGGAGTGGAGGAGGAAAGTATCCCTGTTGAAACATATGTTCATGATTATAAATGGACATATGTTCAATGGGGAAATATTGGAGCGCCTCCAACTATACACTCCGGATTTGTATTGCCGTGCACGGGGTCACGAGCTTTTTGTGGTGCCGGGGTGCAGAACAGTGCTTATGGGGTCCAGCCCGGTGGTTACTGCTCTCAATTTTTAATTCGTTGTCGACTGATGTTGACATTTTCAACATCAGCCCAGCGCAGTTTTCAATTGAACTAAAAAAAATGTAAATTTTAGTATTATTTTGTTATTTTGATTTTGATATGTTTTTTAATTTTTTCTTAATGTCTAATAAAATATGTACGTATGTACATATATATAATATAGTATGTAAGTATATGTAAGATATATTTTGGGCTAATAACCGTAAATAAATAAATAAATTTGAGATCGAAACAAAAGGTCGCACCCTTTTGTTTAAAAAAATCCGCTCAAAAATTTGGCCGTAGAAACATTTTGGGGGCCCTAAATCGAAACTGAGCTATAATTAAAAAAGGCCGTATAAAGAGCTGAAATTGTATCACAGAGTATTGAGAAAATGTAATCTCTGAATTATCCTCGATCCAACTCGAGTTGCTTTTTGTTATTTTATTTGGTTAGCAAGATAGCAAGATAGCAATCAACAAATCATATTTAGTTGTGATGCAAATTTTAATTCAAATGAAGCTAAATTCAAATTTCAATTTAACTATTGATATAGATTTTAATTTCAATTAATATGTTATGTATGTATATTTAGATATTTTTATGAACAGAATCTGTGTTTACGCGTATTATAAAATCAAATAAGGAGCATGCTTCCATACATATGAACATTACGTATTATATTCGGCGGAACTGTGAGGAAATTCGTCAAATCTGAATTACCCCGTATACGTTGTTTTGACACAAGACCAATAAACAAGCGGTGCCAATCAGTGGGTCGTGATTTTCGCGACTGATTACCCATGTGGGTCGGTAGCACGCGCACATTCAATGACAGCCTTTGAATTATGGCCGGTGGACAGTGGTATTTATATTGTTTATATGTACATATTCGATACAGGATGTTCCATCACAGTACGGACGACCGATCGCCTGTCTATTTTCAGAAACAGTTGTACGAACAAACGTTCGAGCGCTGCATCAAAGCGACGTGGCCGCAAATAATAATAATAAAAAAAAAAAAAATACACAGTCAAAGGGTCAAAGCGCCTTTGAAATTTAAATATAGTAACCGCAATGAACACTATCGATACTTCGACGCCGTAATTTATTTTTCATATACACAGTGCACTCGTGTGTGAATCGTTGAACGTGCGAGAAAATTTCTATTGGGGAATTTTCCATGCGAGATCATAAGCAAACATCCGCCACCTTGATATTTATTTATTTATTATACAGGCTAAAAGCCCAAATTATTTTCAAACAATGAATTCAATTACAGCATGAAAATAATACATTATATAAACATCCTATATGTATGTATGTAGGATGCACATATTACATACTGATAATAAAAAAAAATTAAATAAAAACCATCACCATATATGTATGTACATATATCCTCGTTCAGTGTCCTAGTTAAATTAAGGTTAAGATGTGATACAAAGCGAGGATAAGTAATGAAAAAAAATGTCCACATTCATCGGTTGCCTGGGCTAAATGTGATATAACCATTGTGTCTCGAGGAGACTGCTTTTCGCATTATTATTGTATAGGTATATGTGAACTTTTTTAAGTGGCGTATGGTTATACTCGGTGTCGTAATTTATCCCCAGCTTCAAAGTTTAAATTAATGTTGATATTCATGCTTTGCGCGTTTGATACATTGAATTTGTGTAATATTATTATTAAATTGCAGCATCGGCTTAAGAATATCAAATATCATTAAATTTCATACAGAATGAAACATCTTTTCGGTTTCATTTATCTGTTCTAGTCAAAGTTAAGGGTATTCATATACTGTAGATTATTTTCGTATTGATTTAAAGCTTAATTTTAGTTATTCTAAGTGTAATACTTTTGAGCCTTCAGATTCGGGAATGTAATCCTTATACATAGATAGCGACATTTTGTCGTATGTGTACGTATATACATACATACATACATACATTCAAGCTGGAAATAGTTTGTTTTAATTGCGGTTAAATCTCCGGTTATTATATTTAACGATGGTGTTAAAATTTGAATTGATATAAATTATATGGCAGAATAGAAAAGTTGGTGAAGGAAGCGACGTTGATCCAACGCTTTACGCCGCCCGTCGGTATAAACTGAATGAAATTAATCGTTTTCGAGGGGTTGGGGGGTCGCCATTGTAAGGGTTAATTGAGTTTTCCAATATCAATTAAGTTTTGGTTTCGCCAGACTGAATACATTGTGCGAACGGAAATAGTCGGGAATGACGTGTGTGTGTGTGTGTGTGTGCTCGTCAATAATAAATAGTATGGCGGAAATATAATCCGACAATGTCGTTTCGATTGCAGCGACGCCATTTTGAAGATGACAGTTTCCCAGGACAAATACACGGCTTCTCCAACTGTGGGGGCAGGGGATTCGTCGACAAATGCGATGGAGAAACACTGGGGACAAGCTAGACAAGTTGCCGTGCACAGGGAACCGAACACTTCGCTCGGAATCAGCATAGTCGGTGGAAAAGTTGGTATTCCTGTCCATTTTTATTGTTAAGATTAAGTGTCAAAACTTGCATTCAACTGCATTCGATCAACAATTGTAACTATGAGTAATTGCATTTTGATTTTCAAAGTTGAAATTCGAAAGTTGGAAGTAGCAATGCACTAAAGTCGTCTATGCACCTACGAGCATAGATAAAACATCAATATACCCAAGAAATTTAATTTAAATTGATTGAATGTATTTTTTTATTTATTTTAGGTAGCTTAAAAAGTTAATTACAAACAAACATTACTTAAAGCAAAATTACAGAATGTATTATCTACTAGCACATGTACAGAGGTGCTGTTTTAAGGCGGCCAGGAATCTATCAATTTTATTTATATTTCTGAGAACTTCTAGCAGGCCATTATATTCAACAGCACCCCTGTACAAGATACTTCTCCTGGATCTACTTAATTTTAAATTCTTAACTATTAACTTATTCTTCGCCTAGTGCATTATTTTGGTAATAAATTCTCATTTAATTAAAAAATATATACTAACATGCACAATTAAATACAATACTTGATTTTAAGTGCACGTGTATATTATAAGTTTTATATTGCGTTTATAAATCTCACCGTGACCATATTGTATTGCTGCTCGAGAGGAAAAACGGCTAGACATTGTAAATCGTGCATGACGATCTTGCGTGTCTATTCGATATGAACACGCCACATTTTTCCACACGAATTTTCCTCTCTTTTATTCCACGCATTGCAATCTTTTTTATTTTTATTTTCACGTGATCGTCTATGGCGGGTATCAAAGTGTAATAAATGCCTTCGTTCGCTTGAAATAAAACACAAGATCTTGTTCATGTAAAATTATGTACATATGTACCTATATGATCACAATATTCGTATTATTTTCCACAGGTGGACATATCGAACACATCGGGCGAAGCCGGAGATGTTATAATTTCAGGAATATTTATCAAAAACGTGGTACCCAACAGTCCTGCCGGACTGTGCGGACAATTGAGAGTGCGTATTATATTTTTTATCAGGAAATTTTATATAATTATGAAAATTTACGTATTGATTGTAAATATTTTAAATTATTCCAGACGGGTGATAGAATATTAGAAGTAGACGGCGTAGACGTTAGAACAGCTTCGCACGAAAAAGCAGTTCAGATCATAAGAGCCGCTGGAAATCCTGTCAACTTTTTAATACAAAGTCTACTACCATGGGTGAGATTTTTTTGAGATTTTTAAACACATATGTACATATATATTCACAGCGTCATGTCAGCGTCCTTCATCAAGATTTACACTGAAATTCGCGTTACGTATTTGTAATGTATCGGTGGTGGGTATCGGGTCGGACATAATGTGTCACGTTATTATAGTGAGAAAGCAGAGCCTCCATTTATTTTCATCCACTTAATTAAAATTAATAATAATAATCACGTCAGGAGTGATAAAAGCGAGATCCGCGGGCCGTAATGGGACACAGTCGTTTGTACGAGGATTTAACCCTTTGAAGCCGGCGGGATTATCGTAAATTTGCACACGGTTAGATAAACTAGACATCGGATAGTGTGATGCGAAAATAGGATGATTTTAATCCTATACTCCGATTGTAAATAGTTCGGACGCTTAATGAAATAAATTAAAATGGGTTAATGTGGTGTTCGATTCAACACAGAGCAGTTTCGTTTCTGTTCATCAACTTGTAACGTATTTTATTGTTTTTTTTTAAAAAACGACTGTTCCCTTCTCGGCTTTATAGAACTTTCTGATTTGAAAAGCTCTGATATTTTACCATGCAAGTCGCGGTTTCCGTATTCAATTATGTAAATTGCATAATGGTATTGCGTCTCGCGTAACCACTATCGTACATACATATGTATGTACATACATATCTATGTATGTATGTATGTACATACATGAGGGTGGAGCGACATTGCAAAAAATTAAAATTGGCATTGTAATATCTACCAAAAGTTTCATTGTATCATCCGTATTCTCGTAAAAATACTGAAAAAAAATCTGTGAATATGTCTTCAGGTCTCTACCTGAAGACGAAAAATGAAAATTTGCATATTAATTTCGAAATCTGAACTCATAAAATTACCCTAACTTTATTGAATATTATATACTTTTTTTGTAAAAATCTAATTTATTTACGTATTCCTTGAATTATTCAAAAAGTGTGAATTTGTGGGCGCGATGGACGGAGACATACGATTAAATATAAGTATATACGAGTAAAGTAAGTATGAATAGTAAAAATAAATACAAATTTTCCAATTAAAATTGCTATTTATAGAGATTGGAAACAATCAATTGGAAATTTTCATTTCAAAAGTGTACAGATTAAAGTGCTGGTAGAGACCAGAAAAACTTTTTAAATTAAGCAGATTTTGAACAGAAGAGGTATGATGTAGAGGCAACTTTTTTGAACTAAACGAATATCCCAAAAAAAAAAGTTCCATACATCGTCGCTCCACCCTAATTAATGTACATATGTATGTACATAGATAGTGACGAGCAACTGCTCTTGCTCTGGTAAACCGTGTGCTTTTTAACACCTACATACGTTAACAAATGGTTTTTTTTTCACCCTAGAATTTGCTAGTGTTATGACAGTTCTGTTCACGATTAAATAAGTGTGCCTCGGCCCGTTTGTTTGCCTCGTTAAGGAGAGACGAGGCCGCGGCCTTTGCGGCGTTCGCTTTCGCCGAACAATGGAGTAGGAAGTCCGCCTCTATTGCCCGTGTCAAAAACACATTATATTGAATAAATGAAAGGAAAAGTCTGGGAGGGGGGTGAGGGGTTCAAAAAGAGGGGTCTGCGAGGGTGAAACCTTGAAATATTTACGCGAATGAATCGGCGACTACGTTCCGCATGCAAATGCGACAGTCGAAATGCAAATGGGCATGAAGTAAAAAGAAAAGGTGAAATTCGACATAAAAATCCAGTGTGTAGGTACATACATATATATATATTTGTATGTGCCACTCTGTGTGATCAATGTTGGATTAAATTTGTTTGAATTGAGCGCTATCTGTTTGTTCGCCCTGCGTTGTTCCTCGTACAGAATTGCAGCAACAAGCACACTCATTATACGGCAATTTGCATGAGCTTTCAAAGCTCGACGAATACAAATGTATTCTACGATTTCAGAAGTTTCCCCGGTGCACTCACTGCATTAATTTGCATACTACCCTCGCTCACTTTAGTATCATGCTAATTTTGACATAATAAATGTGTTCAATTTCATAAAAAAACGATGTCTAGGTAGATGTAAGTTAATTATAATAAATAATTAGTTATTAATTAATGTATCTGTAGGAACAGATACGTTGATAGTAATGTATGTATGAACCGTTATCAACGAAAGTAGTTTAAGTCCAATTTTGAAGAAAAAAAATGAATAGTTTTGGCTACAAACATATGTGATCTATTTATTTTAATCAGTATCTCAGTCAAAACACAAAAACACAAAAAATGGACTTAAATCACTTTCATTTATAACTGTTCATATATAGGAATATAAAATTTAATTATTGTCTTTATGTATAGGAATATAAAATTTATTATAAGAGTGTCAGTTCTTTATACATTCCCACGCCAACCATACGAACCTACTTTTTATGATTTATTTACTTAAGATACTAAATATCGATTGAGTTCAATTTTTATAATATCATTTTTGTGTAACTAAAAATGTATAGTGTCTGAAGTTTTCTTCAAAAGCTCTATAAAATTTTATAATCATAAGTAAATTTATGCAAATTGAAGTATTCATAGTTAATATATGGGAAATATGGTTTGAATTCCAACTAAGCACCTTTTATGATGTCGAGGTGTTCAAGTTCAATTACGCTGACAATACAGAATTAGCCCCGTTTCCGGCACAAAGGTTTCCGGAACAGTGTGCCAATTGTCCAAACTCAAATTGAATTTAAGACGATCTCAGATATACATATGTATGTATTATTAAATTTAAATTCTTCCATAGGTATTTCATGTATTTTGTAATTTACAGAACACGGATTCAAGCGATTTGGACAGTCAAAAATTGGTGACCAGCTCGACGGACACAATCAGCGGAAGTCCACCAGATAAATCACCGAGTCCTAAGAAATCATCAGTTTCTCCTGTGCGCAGCGTCGAAACGAAAGCTACCGAACCACCGAAAACACCCCAAGTTCAGGTATTCCAATTTTAACTAGTACGCACATCGACTTGCACTCTTTACGCGCTCGCTTCGATCTAATGCGATTAGTCTCGGCTTGTAAATTAAAGGAAAAGCGAATCGATTTTCCCGGCGAGGCTTTTCCGCATCAGTTTTCCGGGCACTTTGTCTAGTAAGAAAATTTGTCGCATCCATTTATATCCATTAAGCTACCGGGTGAGATCGGGAGGGGGTATGTGTTTCACTTTTTTTTTATTATTGGATAGAAACTCCACTATGTAAAAGCTCGCCGCGAGGCGTCGTCAACTGCACACAGTGAAAATGTATATATGTTTTTATTTTATTTAAGATCACCGCACCTGATAGTGATTCACCGTCAGAAGAACAAAAACCCGCAGAGGCTTCGCCCTCAAAAGCACCATCAGAAGAATCCGAGAAGAAGTTGGAGTTTGTTGAAAAGCTTTCGACACCTATCCCCGCAGAGCCCACTTTCATTGAAAAGAAAGAAAAGATCGTCTATTCCGACGATGAAGATAGCGAAGACGACGAGGATGAAGATAGAAGAGAGTTGGAAGGTCGGACGTGCTCTGAGAAAGGCATCGAGGTATTTATTCACAGTGGATTCTTATTTTTGCAAAGGTTTCGCTCCTCTGTTCGGAAGCACTCAATACATTAATACGTATGCAAATAGGGGGAAACTCTCTGACGTAATCTGATATTCCGTTAACGTATTGTGTATTTACGTGAAAAGGTGTATTCATATATTAAATGATATAAACAAGGTTAACGGTTATACTATTTGTCGCGTTTTTGTCACATTTTCATTCATATTTTATTCAATTTCCAAATGAAACTCTTTATGAATTGTATACAAAACTTTGAATTACGTTTCAGATTGACAGAGCGAGTGCTGGAAACGTTAAAAGAACCAAAGAAGAAAAAGAAGCCGATCCGGAAGAAGAAGACGACTTTGGGTATACAAACAGTGAGTGTTTTCATATCAAATAACATTATTAAGCATCGAAAAACTACATTATTAAATTCGGAGTTTGTTAAAGAAAAAGCACAGTAAAAAGTAAAATAAATAGCTGCCGCTAATTTGTTGTGTGACAGTTTTGGAAGCCCCGTTTGAAAGCGTTTGGCGCAGAGTCAAACAAAGTCTACGCTTGGAGTTTTGCCATTGTACAGACAGTAAACTGCACTTTGCCGAATATTAGACTTTACAGTGCACCGCGTACTTGCATCATCAGTTCCCAAACTGTGACTCGTTAGTGGATTTTTTATTCATTTTGAAAAGCAGTAGGCATATCAATCCATATTCTGTTTAACTACAATATATTTTTTTCATGAATTGATTATTGCAATTGATACACTTTGCGTTTTAATCGGCGAGATCGGACAAGTCGGACATTGCATGACTTTCGTGCGATTTACTTTTCCGATTTGGATATGGAAGCTAAAATCGTCACGTGTGTTGGTATCGCGGTGTAAAATATATGCAATTATTCTAGGAATGCACAACAATAAATAAACCTGTCGTTTATATAAAAATCGTTTCAGATTTATGACAAATCGAAACGGAGTTAAACTTTGAAAGTCTGTGGGCACGACACGACACGAATCGAAAATCTCGACGATTTATTTTACTGTTGGAATAATCGTATCGTACAGTAGCAAAAAACGTAACGTGAATGGGGCACTTAAAGAAATTTAGTCGAAATTTGATGTGAAATCGATTTTTCTTATGTTATGCAAAAAAAATGTATGTATGTATGTATTTCACCAAATTGCACTCATTATTATAAAAGCATACTCGTATATTAAAGCTTGGCTTGAAACCAAATAGTATCATTAAACTTTTAGTAATATTCAACCGGATGCTTTCCAACAAAGCTGCTCGTGTAGTTTTTACTGAAAATGAGTGTGTATTTTAAATAAATATAAACAATTCATTTAAAATAGATCTTATCAGATTTAAAAGCGTATGATATTTACGAGATTAATTTAATGTCATTTTCCGAGGAAAGAATCAACTAAGTGTTGCGGTCAATTAAAAGTTTCACCTTCAAGAACAACAACGTGCAAAAAAAAAGAAAGAAAAAAAAAAAACGTATCAAAACTTTTCTCGTAAAACTTTACACGGCTTTGATGTTACAGTCGAAGGCTTTCAAATATTTTCTCGGTAACGTTTTAAAATTAAAAAACACTTTTCACACGATACGAGTAAATTGACAAAAGAAATCCGACGTACGCTTATATTTTCATTTAATACATTTTGATGGTATCGTAAATTTTGGAATTTTTCCGCTTTTCTTAAGTGTAACCTTTGGGAAGAAATGACGAAGTGTTCTGTCACGCGCTTTTGCTATTCGAGGCGTTTCTCAAACACAAAGAGAAAAAGTGCCTCGGGTCCTCGCTTAATAGAGAAATATTTCCACGAAAACAAAAAAAGGGGTTTTTTGATACTCGTGAGCCATTTTCAGGAAGATCAAGTTTATTGCTCTTTGTGGAAAGATGTAAAATAAATAATAATAATACGCTCATGCAGTAGACGAAATCAGACTATTGCGTATTATTTATTTCTTCCCAGTTTCATTGTAAAAAATAAAAATTAAATTCACAATAAAAAATGATACACGTACATATGTATGTATATGTATGTACATATGTACATATATAATTAAATTTTGAAATCAATCGATATAGATTGATACAGTTGCATATTAAGTTATTTTAATATTTCATTGCAAATTCATAAGATAAATGCGTACATATTAGATTTGTTGTAAATATTTATTTCATATATTTTGGGAACAAATGTATACTAGGGAAATTATCATAATAATGCGGATACGACGCATTTTTCACGTCGATTTTCATGCCCAGTCTATTTCCCCAACAACGAGTCGCATTTTCTTTTCACGGAAGTGGGAAAACTAACGGACGAAGAGGCCGGGGTCGGCTCATTTCCATTTTAATGAGACATAGAGGAGGAAAACTCGTGATCGGGATGTCGATGGGAACGTGTGTGGTTTTCATCATATTTTCACATAGGGTTTATACTGTTTATAGCATTTCATACTTCACATACAAATATACTTTTTTTTTCATTTTACTTTTGATAATTGACTTAACTTTTTATTAAATTTGTCTATATAACTTTAATTTTTAAGGTTGAATATTTGAATTTTACAATATGATTCCAAAATGTGATTATTCCTTGTATTCCAATGATTTTGATTCTTATAAAAAAGGTAATCTAATATTCTTAGGCCCCAAAATTAATTCTACTTAGGAGTGAACATGAAATAAACGAAGTATCAAACTTAAATGTACCTAATCATTAAAGTATTTAAAATATAACCTTAGAAAGCGAATTTCAATTTAATAATAAAGTTGTCAGTCATAAAATAACTTATACCTAGAGGTAAAATATTGTAAGTTTTGAAATTTAAGTTAATTATCAAATTGGTTTTTGTTGGTTTTCCGTTCCTATTCTTGATTCCAAAAATTTTCTGGTATTGCTTCCGTATAGATATATCGTTATTATCAGAGCCCGGAATTTTGGATTCTTTTGATAACGTGCGACCTTTCGACCTTAAACGCTTAGGATATTTCGTTACCTCCCCGAACTCACGTTCGTATGATTCCTCTCTACCATTTACATTTCCATCCTAATTTTTCTGTAAACAGAAAAATTATTAATAATAACATATTTTAACCATAATATAACATAAATACATTATTTTTATATTTTTTACATAACCAAAAATAGTGAGGTTTTAGTGTCTTCAATTGGCAAGTAAATTGTGAATTTTTTCAAATATTTCTACCAATTACAAAATATGGCGAATTTTGCGAAATGCTGGCTGAGCTATGAGGGTTTTTCCTTGAGCATTTTCTATTAACTTGAACATGATATTATTTATTAAGCTAAATAGATATATAATTTATTTTATACATATATGTATGTACATATGTACAGCCGTAAAATATCCATATAAAATTTAATAAATAATATTCGTTATCTCGAACGAAAATTCAGGTGGGCAACGGCAACAGAAAAATATACCTGCTGCAAAAGGTTCAAGAATCCATAATTCCGAGGTCTAGCTATTATTATCTATACATTTTCATTATTTTGCTCAAGCAGTTCGAATTATTATTATGTTACTGTAAACTTTAAAGGTCAAATGAGTCGTATAGAGGTTTCTTGCGTAAATATTACGTAGATAGATGAATAATGTGTCCGCGTGTTTTCTAAAATTTTGTTCAACTTTTACCATTATCCGTTTTGACGGATGAAGGTTACCTTTCGTTGAAATATCACGAACGAAATATCAATTTCGCGTGTTCGATAGATACCCGACCGGGAAACCCCATTAAGTCGCGTATTTCCGAAAAATCTATTGTGCCCATACATTTTTAATGTCAATGGTTGCCGCAATGTGTACCTCAAAGTGCTCAACGCTTTGTACGAAAATGTCACGCAATCATCAACTCGGTAATTCCATTTGGAAATCGATGATGGAATACGCACGACGAATTTAAACTCGGTTACCATATGGATCCATTATACGCTTTATTACAGTTTAACGCATTAACCGCAACCGCAAGTGAGGTTAATTTTATTTTTTACAAAATAAAAATCTTAATAAAATCTCTGGCGGATTAATAACGTAAACTCTCGGAAATTTTATAATATCAGTGTAAACTAAATATTACCATTTTGCTTAGTATAATTTTTAACGATTTTTGTATGTAAACAGTTAAGATGAGTACTTTTTGCACGGGGATACGTTCCAGGGACTACTGTGCAAAAAATAAACCATGTAAAAAAAAGATATGTTCATCGACAAATAAAAATTCTCGAGATCAAAAATAAATCGAATTTATTCGAGTACATAAAAATACTTTCATAAGTTACACACATAATGAAGTAGTAATAAACATGGTTTTCGATTTAAATTTAATTCAATTCAGTGTCGCTACTTGACAATAAACGTGCCCGTTTACTGCTGTTTTTCTTTTAATTTTTTTGTAACCGTGTTAAAACAAAAAAATCAGTGTAAAAAAATAATTGGTCCGTTTTCCTGGACCGTTCAAAAAGAAAATCGGGTGTATTTGTACTATGTGTGTGTGTGTGTGTGTGTGGGAAAACTTTCCGGTGAAATTTTTAGTTACAGTGAAAGCTTTTGAATGTATACATTTATAGTAAATACAATGAATCGTATGTGAGTGTGTGTGTGTGCAAAATCTGTAACTTCAACCAGGAAACTACGAACGTTGAAACTTAGCATTTGTACTTACTTAAGGAAATTAAACTGTTTGAAATTCGAGCATATATGTATATGTACATATGCATACAGCATACATAGTGTTGTAAGCTGTAGAGCTTTTAAAAGGTAGTTTTGTAAAGAAACTTATATACATAGATAAGATTTTTCGGAATCGCTTCGGTGAATTTTCCCAAATCGTTTTCTAATGGAATTAGCCCACTTTCGCGTCGAATCGCCCCCATGCCCATGTAATGCCTTACCGATTCATACAGGCGAATGATCATAAGCGAGTGATACAATTTGGCGAGGCGCACCCTCGCAAAAGAGGCATAAATGCGATTTGATCTGGTGAACTGCACTCGACAAAGACCTCAACCCAGCCCTCAAAAACTGGGGCTTATCGCACCGTGAAAGCCTTTCGTTACCCCTGACGGGCTTTCGTTCTGAATTCATCCGGTTTGAGACGTATCTAAAGAAATTCACACTCGATAGGATCACACTCAGAATCCGAAAGTACTGTAAGCTATAAATTTTGCGATACGTACCCAATATTATGTATGGAAACTTTTTAAATTCAAATTAAGCCCGCCTGAGTTTCGGAGTTCTACACTTCGGTTAGTCTGTATCCGGTCGTTCTTTGTGCAGAATCTAATTTTCGTGAGCGCTTAACCCTTCGAGCGTAATTTGAATTGCGTAAAAGTTGAATTTTCTCCCGTAATTGATCGGTCGCTTTAATTGGGGACGATCGCTAGTTGCCGACGAGAAATTAATGGGGCTCCGTGTCTCTCTTCCGCGATATTTATTATCGGCGATTTCCCTCCATTGTGAATATCGATTGTCTCGTCTAATTACATACTCTCGACTAATGGCCGTAATGAAATTTTGGCAAGTACGATATACAACGTGTTCGCTCTCACGCCCGGCACACTATGTAGCTCGCGATGCGAATGTGTCCGTTACTCTATTATATTATGTACATATGTGTATCTACGGAATATATTTAATAATAGTCTATCGACATTCAAGAGTGTCGGTTAAAATTTCACACATCGTACAAATCAAACGAAAATTTTCGGAAAAAAAAGGATCGGTTCATTCATTCAGTTTTTACATTCATATCTAAACATAATATAGAAGTTGTGGACGAGTGGATACTACCTATGATTTGTTGTTCTAGCTCAGTGGTCTTCGAACTTCTAACACCTTCGGAACCCTAACCCGGCTTTTAAATGTATTTATTTCTTGAGATTTTTTTTGGACCCAAGGTGTACATGAAAAGCCGCAACTGAAAACAATAACGATTATTTATGTACAATAATGAATAAAAATAAGAAAATACAATTTTTTTAAATTCAAAATAATGGCGATTATTTATGTACAATAAATAATAAACAGAAAATCTTGCTACAAAACTATTGAAAATCTTAATTGTTATTAAATCGTAATTGTTGTAATTTGCAAACCCATCTCAGATTCGACATCTACATAATTTGTTTCTGTATTTAGTTTTAGTGCTGATGTATGTACATACATACATAAGTCGAAAAAGACCGTTCACAAAGATAGGTGGTAACAAAGGGCGAAAGAGTTTTTAGTGCTCGATCAGACACTTCCAGGTATTCTTTGTAAACTTTCAGCGAAAAACCAAATATTCCTCTTGTTCAAATTGTATGTATGTATAAAGTTAAATCCGTTGAAATGTCAATCAGTTGTTCTCTTTCCATCCACGATAGATGCAAAAGCAATGTTTTATGTAAACTATATATTTCCTTGGAAGGTATTGCAAATAGTTGGTAATTTAATTCTCTCGATTTGATAAAATTGACAATCTTAACTAAATTATCGAGTACTTCTTTCAACTCATTTGGAATTCATTTGGTAGCTAGGGCACGGTGATGAAGGCAACAATGGCAATGTTGTATTTGAGGGGATATGGCTTTTATTCGCGATATTGCACCCTTATTTGGGCCGAGCAAAGACTTTGTCCCATCAATACAAATGCGGAAACATAAATTCCAAGGTAATTCATATATTGACTGTTTCAAAAGTATGTTCACCTGTTGTCCTGCTTGGAAGAGGTGTACAAATGAAGATGGAACCCCTGAAAACGTTCCATGGTACCCAGTTTGAATATCACTGCTCTAGCTTCATACAAACTTTTCATTTATTTCAGTGTCCGTCTGTATCGGATTGTTTTTAAATAATTTGTAAGGAAAATTTAGGTATGACGTGAAAACTTTAAATTTTCACATGACAATGCTTGTCATAGGTAGTGCTTAAATTGTAAATTTACAAAGTTTCTCTATTATTCCTCATTGCAAGCAAGCAGTATATCATTATTATGTATGTACCTATATATATACATACATACATATGTAGGTACATAATTTTGGCTACTCTTGTCCAGACGTGTTTTCTCGGTTTGCTTTACGTTTTCGTTTAGCCATTGCAAACAGCTTATTAAAAAACTAATTAGATAAGGCACCACTGAATCCAACCGTGGACCGTCTGTGGATACGACGTAAAGCGCATCCTTCCGAGGAGGTACACATTGTCCTGTAAAAATTGGCCTCGACAACGTCGCCGTAAGCTTTCAGACCTAGCTGAAAAGCTGAAAAGCTCGCGTGCACGCTGATTAAATATTTAGAAGATGCTTAGGGTAGCGGGCGAGACGAGGACGGATGCATAGTTTATTTATGCGGAAGAGCGCGCGTCCGACAGAGACGGAAAACACTTGCCGTTAACTCTCAGCGACTCTAAACATTTCCAAAATGAACTTCAAAAATGTCGATAACGATTGTGACGACGTTTAGAAAAAATTGAAAAATTGTGACGTCGATTGGATGTGACGTCTGTGCAAGGTTGCGGTTTGTCCGCTTCGCGCGCACAAGCCGATAACGATCCAAGCAAACCCACGTCGTTGGTCACACAAGATTGATATTATATTCATAATTTTTTTTAGTAACAAAGTACCTGATTGACTGAAGTGTATCGTATTGTAATATATTTCTTATCTGCGTGGTTTTTAATGAGCAATTGCCGCTTATCGCCCGCGAGTGTTAATAATATTGTAATGATGTGTTTGAAAGTCGTATATTGTTTAAGTATTCATATTGAACGCTCGCTGTACGAGTATATGTACATACGTTCATGGAGTTGTACATACTATGTGATGTATTTTTACACAGGAGGATATTTCACTGTAAGCTATGACTCATATCTCATTCGTTTATTATTGTCAGTACGATTTCCGTTGCATATTTAATAAACAGTGTAACTTGTCACTGCAGTTAATCGAAAAAAATGTAAATGCTCTTAGTGATTGTATGTGAATATTTATATTTTATATTTTTTTTTTTGTAGCAGGCGATAGCTCAGTAGTTAGAGCGTTAGTCGCTTGAGCAAAGGTCCGGGGTTCGATGCCCGTTGTCGAATTAATTTTCTTGGCGCTCTTCTCGACCTCAATTATCGCCATTGGCAAGATTTGGACATCACTAAATGCAGATCGGACATCTCCTGTTAGAATTTGGCAATGTATCTTAGTTGTGAGGCGATTCCACCCAAAATCAGCACTTTTATCTATTATTTTGGGTTTGGATCTTTGTGTTTTTAGACCGGTTGGTTAACTTTCCCCAGAAAAAAATAATTAAAAATAATCTATAGGCATTCAAGAGTGTCGGTTAAAATCTCACACACCATATAAATCAAACGAAAATTTTATAAATGTAAAAGGATTGGTTCATCTATTCAATTTTTATATTCATATCAAAACATACATAATATATGTACATAGACATTCTAGATGCTTTATTACTATAGCTCACTACCTATGCTTTATTGCTATAGCTCAGTGGTCTTCGAACTTCCAACACCTTCGAAACCCTAACCCAGCTTTAAATGTTATGTCTTTGGAACCCTAGCACAAAAAAATTAGGTGACTTTCCAAGGGAAGTACCACTTTCGGTTGACGAAAAATTTTGAAATCCTTATGGATTGTAATGGTCGGCAAAAACCATCAAAACCGTCAACAAAAAAAAAGTTTCAGTGTGATTAGGATAAACGGTTTTTGACATACATATGTACGTACATATGTACATACATGTGTACACACAGACATTTTCCGAAAATCTTAAAAACATGATCAGCGCACCTGATACAAATCAGTCAAAATTTTGAGGTCGAATTTTCGCACGATCACAATACTTTATTTTATTTATTTAAGATATGTAGCTTAAAAAACTAATTACAAACAAACATTATTTAAAGCTAAAATAACAAAGTAAACTTATTACCTAATCGTACTTGTACAGAGGTGCTGTTTTAAGGTTGCCAGGAATCCATCAATTTTATTTATATTTATGAGAATTTCTGGCAGGCTATTATATTCAACAACACCCCAGATACAGATACAAGGATCCTGGATCTGCTTAATTTTAAATTCTTAGCTATTAACTTATTCTTGCCCCTAGTATTATGACTGATAAATATTTATACCGCTTATTAAATATTTATCGAAATATTTAATAAATTTACCGAAAGGGTCTGTCGGTTAGGGAAAACTTCAAAGCGATTTTTTTCAGTTGAAATTGTCTCATTTCTTGATGTATGTATCTGTTACAGTGAAAATATACTTTTACCAATTCGGGCAGTGAAGATGTATCAAACAATGAAGATACATACAGTTTCACTGCTCAGTATCGGTGAAAGTATATTAAAGTAAGCGTATGCGTTTGTGACTTGTTGATGTTGGCCCAAGTCGATGATGTGTCATCCTACACGAGTGTGTTTTGAACGAAACGGTGGCGTTGTTATATCTGAGTATTCTGAGGATAGGAGTAGCAACACGTGCTCTTTTCTTCTTAAACCGACCATTATAAGTCAACTGTTATAAAATCGACAAAGACTCACTGTAAACTGTAATTGGTACTAAATCAGTAAAAGTCTACGCCTGAACACGGGCACGGAACAAGAAGCGACAAAATAACTAGGATTGAATATTTCAGCAGATTATATATGATTCGGTTGGTCATTTCACAACTGTCTAATTTTAGTTTCAATAACAGTTCGGAAACGAATATAATTTCATCAGTGAGTATCAGTGAAAATATATTTATCATTAGCGCGCAGTACAACCCCGACTTAAGCGCGTGGGACTTTTGCGCGCCGATATTAGCGCGCAAAATAAAATTATTTTGTATGTTGTTGGCTGCTCATTTAAAGAAATTTACTCATCCAAGATAACTTTTCCGTCAAAATTACATCTTATTTAAAATAAATTGGTACTTTTACAAAGATATCCATGAAAATTTTATCGATTGGAAAAAATAATAAGATAAGGATATTCCACCATGCGATAATTAAATAAAAGGTTGTGAGCCATAATTCCAACTTAAAATAGTATCAGTAAATTGGAATTCTTAAGAAAAATTATTTCTAATAATATTGAAATTGAAATTTGTCTTTATGTACATATATATGTATGTACCTACATATATAAAACACACACATGTACGTTTGCCTTTTTTTTTTTTTGAATAGTTTTTTTTATGATTCTTTTTTCATGTATGGTGTTTTAAGTTTTTAGAATAATTGTTTTCTATTTTTTTTAATTAAATTTTTATTTATTTAAAATACATGGGCAGGCGGCATAGTCGATTGAGCCCAGGGGTCTGACATAACTTGTACATACAATTCTTAATTATACCTATATATTTGAAGAAAACACAAATCCATTTGTGTTCAAAAACTTATCGAGATGATTTTTAAATAGGTTTATATTTTCGTAAGTTACTAGCTGATTTGGCAGACGGTTCCAAACTTCGACCACTCTATTTGAAAAAAAAAAAAGAGTCTCTGACAATTTTGTTCGATTTGTCTTTTAGTAATTTCAGTGTACGGCCTCTGAGATGTGCGTTTTTATTGAAAGTAAGGAAGTTTCTCATTGGGCATTTATATTTATTATTTATTATTTTGTAGACTTCTATTATGTAGATCGCCTCTTTAATATTCTCGTCTCCAAAGAATCATTTTCTTCAACCTTTCATTTTTGTTATCCTTCTTTGAACCCTTTCTAAACATACAATGTCTTTCTAAACATAAAGTTAGGGTTCCTGACATTTACAGCAAATTCTAGTTTAGGTCTAATATACGATTTATAAATTTTTGACAGCAACATGGATACTAAATGTCTCACATACACGTAAAATATAAAAATAATAAATTGCGCGCTAACGTCGGCGCGCTAATGTTCGCGCGCTCAAGTCCCACGCGCTAATGTCGCCGCACCGTATGTACAATACATCTACTAATGAAAATGTGCTTGAATACGATTTCACCGAAACGCCAGTGAAAATATATTTTCACTGTAACATATCCACTAGGCAGTGCAGGGGGCGGGGGGGGGGGGGGGGGGGGTGAAAATACAATGAAAAAGTGGCTCCGACCTGTCTCATTCCGCGAGGGGCCCTGTTTAGGATCAGTTTTATTCGATTAACCTCTAAAGTGTACACGGCAGCCAGTACGAATTCCGCGTTCACTGTTGACAGTATGCTTACATACACGTTTGTCGTTTGTTCGAGGTATTTTCCAAGTGGGGATATATATGTACATATGTATATGTACTAGCGCAGCCGGCTTTATTTTTCATCGGAAAATTGATGAAAACGTGCATTGCACGTTAGTGTCCCCACAGTTTGAGAAGTGGCGTCGTTCGGTGGGCATCTGGTGTGTAAAAGCTCAGTAAGCTCGGTGCGGCGGTCGGGGCCCCACGCGCCGCGGTCCCCCTACGGAGGCTGCGGCCTCGGGGCGCGAGCCCCCATAACACATACACTCACACTTAACGAGATAACGGGGGGCCCCCGTGCCATTCAAATACACAAAAAAAAACACACACACACACACACACATACATAAAAAAAAATCGTATCAGAGTATGTTATATGTGTACGTATAATACGTACAAACAAGCACGTGCAGTGTGAATATTTGACGTTTCTATTGTACACGTTTCCGTTTGCGAGAATCAAATTCGTACCGTGCCATAATTTATATTGTCTTATTTTTAGTATTTAGTCGTGTGTGTGTGTGTGTGTGTATGTTTCGTGTATTGAAAATTCCGCTTAGAACGATGGGTGTTAACTTTTTGTATGTACATATCATCATCATCGTCATTTTCAGCCGTTCACCGTCCACTGTTGAATGAAGGCCTCTCCAATCCTCTTCCATTCTTGTCTGTCTTGAGCAATCTGCATCCACTTGACTCCACACATTCATCTCAATTTATCAGCCCATCGCCCACTCGGTCTACCTTGCTTTCTTTCACATCCTCTCGGATACCATTCCAGTATTTCTCGCGTCCATCTACCATCCATTCTTCTCGCTATATCTGCCACTTTGGTCATACTTCTTACCCGTGTATTTCTTTTGCGATCTCTTCTTGTTATACCAATTTTGTATGTATATCGAGTACAATTTTTTGTTTAAAAAAAAAAAAAGATAAATAAATGCGGTTTGTTTTCAATGTAAAGTTCGAGTAGGAAAACAAGTATTTTATAAACTATGTATATGTACATACTACATACGTATATAACCTGTTTTATATTCGACAAAAAAAATGTATACATTTTAGTGTGTTTTTCCTTATATTTTTCTCAGTTGGCGTTATCAATTAAGTTTTTTCGATGCAAAGTCGGTGCGTTGTTAAAATATTCTCGATTATACATATGTACATATGTAATTAAACAATTATTTTCCATACTAGAGGTATTCGAGAATTTTTTTTGGAATTTATCCTTGTTGGTCGCTGCAATACTCGAATTCAATATAAAACTGATATGTGCGATGCCATTCCGTGGACGTTGAATAAAATCAATGTTTTCAAATAGAGTGGTTGATGTTATATACACTTAAATATTATATTGGGCGGTCGATCTAAAAATTCAATATAAAGTGGTAGTTGTGTAGAAAGAAAAAAAAAATTGTAAAACTATGAAAGACCGTTATGTTGAATTTTATGTCAAGAGTAAAATATGTGTATTTTGATAGCTGTTAACACAAGAGTCATACTTTTTATGTCGATTATGTAAAGTATTAGAATATTTTTATCAAATTGTCAATATTAAAATTTGATATCGTATTACAATTTTATTTTTATCAATGTGATACCTACATACATATGTATGTACATTGAAAATTGCGTGGCCATTTATGATACGACTAGTTCTGAGACATAAATCGTTTCATTGTCCTCAATTGAATAACAGTGGTTTTAAATTGTTCGACATATCACATGTTTGTGAGTGGTGTCGATTTAAATGGTTTTACACGGTGATGCAATATTATATTATAATATTTTAAACTGAATCGAATATTGAAATATCCCATTCAATAGTAGACCAGTGATAAGGAAATAATCCGATAGGATTATGAGAGTTTATACACTCGGGACATACATAATTGAGAGATATTTGCAAAATTTCGTTACCATGACCGATATTGCATTCTCTTGCAAACTGAACAACCATAGAAGATGTGCAAACTTCAACTGCCTTCGACAGATATGCTTCTGAAGCATACGTAGTGCAAAATATCAATTAATTTAATTGAATTAAACTCAAACACAATATCTCCGCTTTGATGTCCCCACTAAACTATGCAGAAGTTTATAAAATTACGTACCAGCAGCAGATCGTATGCAAATTGATACGAGCTCGTTCATATGCAACTGATAACTTTGTCGCTGTCGAATCATACTTCAACTTAAGTACACGCTAACTTTAATAGATTTCGTTATCATCATCGTTCCACGTACTACGTGTACTGCTTTTCCTTCTACGTGCAAAATCACAAAGTAATACAGTGCCATATCATTGTTTGAATAATTATAAATTCAATAGAATTTTTGTATAGGAGAATTCTTTAAATACTCGTGTCTATAAATACGAAGTGCTTTGAAGGAAATCGTGATCGCACCGCTAGATATTTTTGAGATTGATCCCGGTTGATCTTTCTGATTCATCGACACTGCGAAAACGCTATCAATTTGGTGACTAGTTCAAATCACTTTTCCGTAGATTCGTTTGATTTTTCACCGGACAGGCTTCACGCTCCATTCGCTTCGGATACATTATCCTTTCGAATCCTTTGTACCTCATTCAGGCAAGCGTGTAATAATCCATCATGTTAAGCACATACAACTGTCGGGTGTCCCCAGAGTGTCCTATACAAAGTTGTTCCGGGGTTGTTTTTACATTTTTTATACACCGTCAGTTCTTTTCCCCCATCTCTCGGGTTTTTTTATATTATTTTTCCTCGTGTACAGTGTCGTGCGGATTTAATCAGCCGCCTCTGGCGCGGCAATCATCTCCCCTCATCCATTAATCTTGTTTGTTCGGCTCACCCAGTGTCCCACTCACTAATGACACTTCGATCCGCTAAAAATTAGCATATCATTCCGTTTACACCTAATATGAATGTATTAATTCTGAACAAATTGGGCAGAGCTTGCAGTCTTGCACACATATATGTATATGTATGTATGTATGTAGGTAAAAAAACGAAAAATTATCATCGTTACATAGTACTATTCTTTGTCTGTGACTTGTGTGCCCTTTTTAATGACGGTTTTAATGAGAACGTTATACCTGTTCGTCTACCTAAGAAAATTTATGTGCAGCATGAAAAATGTGTGTATGTATTGTATGTGTATATTTATTCTGAAATGGTCTGATCTTTGTTTACGCCGAAAGTAATCTTAAAGATTTAGCGTCGCTCCTAGGAACGATCTAATGGAAATACGAAATAAATTAAAGTGATGGACATTTCAATTCGGGTCTGTTTAAAAACATTCGCGCTTTACCCATTAGGTGATTCAATAATAAACGGAATCGTTTATATAAAAAAATATTCTATTGATTTTCGTCGTCGTTGAGTGCATTCGAAAAATTGTTATTTGAACGAAATTAAATTAAAATAAATACCGCTGTCAAAATTGTACTTTTTGGAAAATATTTACATAGCGTTTTATTCGTGTTGTATAATTTGACTTTTCATCGGTAATGAGGTGTAATAATTTGTATTTTGATAAATATGTAGAGCGAGCAGATAGCAATAAAAGAGGCTGCAAAGTTTCAGCAAAAGACAAAGGCACTCGTCCCGGCCCAGTTTCGCGCTCGTAAAGCTTCTAGTCGGCAGAAAGCTCCGCTTTATTGCTGCGGCGAGCTTTTGGCTTACGCGAAAGCCCAGCCCCGGTTTTCGCAAAGTCCGTCTGTCCGTCTAGGTCGGATAAAGCGAAACTTTGAAGATGGATTTCGGATTGACGAGCGCCAAATCGAATTTATGTACACGATGAGTGTTTAACTTCCACATCCTCTATATCGAACTATCGATAAAAAAAAAAACCTATTTATGTAAATATATTACGAATCATTTTTGTACCGTAGAATGTTAAAAATGTTTCACGATATCAACGTACAATTTAACAAGTCACATTTTCGTTTATTTTAATCGAACTATAAACGCTATCGCTCATCTACAATGTAATTAAAAGTTATCTTAATAGTTGCATACATGTTTTCCGTCCAATAAAAAAAAATGTTAGTATACTGTTATAGATTAAATTTATGGGCAGCAACACTTTGTATAAGTTTCATAATTAAGATAAGTTCAAAGTTGTGATACATTAATTAAAAGTTTGCCATGCATTTTTATTTGCACCGCTCGCGCTCGTGACTTATAAAACTTGCCACCGTAAAATTTTACGGTCAAACTTACCAGTCTAGACAGAATCTCGTTATTTTAGATTACGCTCAGTTATATCACCACTCATTATGTACAATTTTAAAAGAATCAAGGCATTTGATGAACTTCAAATCGATCGGTGCTCCATTGAAATCGTAAACTGTGTTTTTTTTTTCGGAGTTTTTCCGCATTCCGGAAATCCCATCTGAAAAGTGGGATACGCGAAGCATAGTCTCGAGTTTTGTGTGCGATTTTCGCACGTGGCATCGTAAATTATGCACATTTAAATGGTACGTTTCGTTTACAACACGAAACTTCTTTACAGGCTACGCCGGTCGTAAAGACACACGCCGATTTCGACCGATATAAAACAGACGTGCTTGAAAACTCGCTTTATTTATATATTCCTACTATTCGACCACTTATCGATCGAATTTTACGCGCTCAGTTCGACGAAGTCGACCACCATCTCGGAAAAATCCGGAAAAACAACTTTGCATCACCGTTAAGTTGATGGAGCTTTCACCGTATCTACCTACATACATACATATGTATATATGTACTATATATCTATTCATTTGAAACATTCAACGGCGAGATTTCAAAATGTCTTCATTGAACTCTATACCTCTATGATATGTATTTATACATGTAAAAAATGATCGTAATGAGATTCGATTCATGCGGTTGAGTTGTCAAAGGCGAATTGAATTAAACCATCAATTATTTCCATGTTGCTTGTCAAAGGATTATTATTTGATTGATTCGCTCACCCACTTTGAATTCAATGCGAATAAACGTATCCTTTGACCGAGTATACAATATTTTACGTATTCCACGACGATACTTTGCCATTTGCCTCGTTCTACATACTATTCGCATTGCATGGCAACGGTTTTCCAGCGTATTTTCCGCTGCGTTTGTCGCACTCGTTTATTCTCAGCGCGTCTCCACATGTGTATATGTTTATAAATGGGCGACACTCTGCATTCGTTCGCCGTCTTTTAAGGGTTAAAATGTGACTGCGTTGTTTCGCATACGATGCACGACCTTTCATTCTATGGGCACTACGTAGATTTATATGCGACCATTTCCATTTAACGGTCGTAAGAATCGGCTTATGAACGCAATGAAACAGATACCGACCGAGCAGTGGCGAGTGCGACTATAGTTTTTTTAGCACTTCGATTATAGTAAACTACCGGCTGTAGTACCCGGCGTTGCCCGTCAATCTTTTCTATTCAAAAATACAATCATTTCACTGTATAAATCGTACTTTTCCGATTTGGAAGTGTGTGTATTTTGCACGGTTTACGCGTTCGTCTCAACCACGCGCGAGACACATTGGCGTCACGCGCGTCAATTTGACGTGTACCCGCATCATCATTGCTCATATTCGTGTATGCTCGCGTAAGCTCATGACCATAAATTATGCATGAAAAAAATAAACGGCGCCGTAAGCGAGCTTTCTCGCGATAAAAATCGATGCTACCGAAATGCGAGGTGTTGTGTGTGATGCGCGCTATATGTATAAGCTATTCGAAATAGCCTGGCGATATTGACGGTCTCTCAACTCGATCAATCAAATGTACACATAGAAAACGAGCCGAATGTATTATGGACGATGATGGAAACGCGTCACCGCTCTATATTGTTGTGCCGATTTTGACCGATTTGCACGGTTTTCATCTGTCCGTCGGCGTTTGTTTGCGCGCCGGCGAAAAATAGTCTCTTTTTTCCGCCGGCGAACGAATTTCGTTACTGGTTGATGGCTTACTAGACAGTTTTTCGATGGAATATATATAAATAAACATCAAAGGTTAAATGGCAACCGTGGAAAATTTGTTTTCAATCAATATTAGTACGGAAAAGAAGGCTCTATCCGTCTACGAAAGAAACGTCACAACTGTTTACTATGTGCGCCAAACACTTCTCGTATGTATTTCGACAAAAAACTTTAAAATTCTCCATACCACCTGAAGAAACTCATTCCAAATTGGACCTTTTACAATCCTAGTCGATAAATATTTATCCGATGTCATAGATTTCCTGTCCAATATTTGGCAACTTTCGTTGCATGTACCGATACAAATCGCGTTAAAATATAAAAGGTGTCCCAAAATTCACGCAAGAAGTAATTTTGATAGAAAACACGGGTTTTAAATAAAAAATTGTAATTTTTTTATTGATTCATAAAGTATACAGTATAAGGTATGGAGTAGCATAAATAAATAAAAAAATAATTTACACATCCCGAAAGTTCACATGTATTCGAAAGTTAATCACACTTTCACAACTCGTGAACTGAACAAAATAAAATTGTTGCTCTGAATAGTCGAAGGTCTTTCTTTTTTATTCACAAATTATGCTTTGTCGTGACAATGTGCACTAGTGAGTATTTTTGAATGAATCAAATCACTGGAACTTCGCCGATACAAGCATACGGTTCGGGACTGTAGCTTACGTTCCACTGTAGGACGCTTCTTGTTGGGAATGAACCCCAATATGCTATTCTAACCCAACATGCTACTCCATATATAACCTTATACTGTATACTTTATTTTAAAAAATTACAAATTTTAATTAAAACCTGTGTTTTCTATCAATATTACTTCTTGCGTGAATTTTGGACACCTTTATAAAGTAACTTCATGGCTGTTTACTGTGTAAACATTTCGATCATTCTTTGCATAAAATTCTACTGCAACTCAAAAACTTACGGCTATCCGTTCCTACGAGCATACATACATAGATATGATATGATATATATTTTATATTTGAGCGGCAGACTATCGAGAACGTGTCCCCAGACAGATTATCGAGTTAAACTTTGTCCCCAACTTATTATATTATAGTATATATAAAAAACCCTTTGAACGTCCTCGCAGGGATTGTCTGAAGAATGCCCGAGACTTTCGCGAAACGAAATAAAAGTAATAGTGATCCAAAGTTCGAAGATCCGAGTCGCCGTTAAAATACGAGCAAATCGTATAATCCCCTTATCTTATTATATATCCATCTACCTTCTATCGTAGGTAATTAATTATAACAATCCAGTATTTCATTGTGTGCTCTGAATTGAATTCAAAATAGTCTTATTTATTTACTTATGTTTTATTTTGCACACACCAATATGAAATCATCTTTATCAGTTTAATTTACGATTTTGCACTCCGTAACGGCGACGTCGTAAATCAAGCTTTATTGATCCGGAATAAATCAGTTATGAAAATGTGTGTGCATGTGCATAAAGTGCACGTGCACTATAAAGATCTAAAATAAAACAGATGACCGCGCTTTAAAATTGATGCACTTTTAGAAATATACATATATTTTATAGTTTAATTATATTATTTATAGACTTGTAGGCATCGTGGGGGACGTTTTTAATAACGATTAAAAAGTGTAAGCCAATTAATATATAATACAATTAGATACGATAACTTATATCTTTATATATCGATGGGTGAAGAGCTCGGTTGGTTCAATGGCCCCGAGCTTTTTATTCGGAAAGCTTTTGGATAAGAACGACGACATTTTGAATATACGTTCATTTTATAAGTAGATGAGGGTAGGTTGATCGAGAGTGAGGAGGGACGAACTTGTACCGCTTGAAAAAGTATCAATTTAATAATACATTCGATATTTCGTAGCATCATCCGACGTGTGCGAAAATCGAAGCTTAATGTTGAACCGTTTTCGCGCGATACCAAAATAAATTCCCCGAAACGCATTAACCGCTCGAAATACCTTTTAACGCTTCGACGCGCGAATTTGCTTATTATATTTTTTTCAATTCATTTTTTTAAGTTAAATATTGCGTGATCGAAGGCTCTCTCGCTACATCTAAATGAGGCTCAATATATTTTGTGGCCGTTTACGAATTAACGCGCGTAATTAGGCGAAAGTTTGCACATTCGGACGGGTCGTTGGCGAAACTCCCCTAACCCAGGAATGAGGTTCACTTGGCCCTTCGTCGGCATTAATGTTTCAAACATCAATCCCGGTCCATAGTCGAAACACGAGTTTGCGCTAATTATCCGCAAATTCGCCTTCTTTTCCCATAGGAAATCTTCATGCGAGATAATAAACCGAGCCCTAATGCAAGCGCTTTAAACTGAACTTTGCACACACTGAAAGCTTTGAAATTTCTGCAAATATGAAGGCCAATTAAAATGAAAATTTATCGCATTAAGGTATAATCAAAAAATATTATACCGCGGCAGTTTACGACATACAGGGCAATTCACAATTAACGGTACAAAATTTACATAAAATTTTTTCTAAGCATATACCTGCCTTGTAATTGAACTTTATGAATCTGCAAATTTTATACCATATATGTATGTATGTACATATGTAGTTACTCAATTTTCCTACACATGGAATCTGCAATAGATTAAATTCAATCAATTCGAAGTGCAAATATTTCTCTTCAAATGACTCATACATTCATCTTCTATTCAATTTATTGGCTTGAAATGTGTATTGAATACCTGTACTGTCAGCCTAGAGATATTCAATATCGAGGAAAAGCCTCCTTAGAATTGCGCCACACATTCTTCGGTTGAGTTATTTCTGTAAAAATCACCACCTCTGCCCTTTTGAAGTATGCAGACCGATCGATTCTCGCAAGTCTTTATATAATTCCAATAAATATACATCATATAATAATTTTCTTTTAAGCTTCAGCGTAATATCATAACAATACGGTGTCAATTTCACGACACTGTCGTTGCGTAAGGTACCTATGTACACTGAATATCGGTGAAATCGTTGAAATCGGCTCCGACGAGATCGTTTACATTTGCAAATATCGAAAATAGCTTCAGTCGAATCGAGCAAAAATTGCTGAAAGGCCAATACCGAAAGTATTACCCGGTCTATTTTGACTATCGAAATATTTCAATCGTCGCTGTCGAACGTGTAGGCATACGTTTTAATTCGTAATGTTGTGACGTTGGTGTGAGGGTTGATTTATGTGTATGTATGTACGTGTTGCGTGGCGTATGATACGCTGTAATAATCCCCAAACGACTTTTAATAAAAAATTGAAACTCGTTTTTCCGATACGTGTTATACAAGCCGGGTCAAATTAGCATATTGTATCGCATCTATGTAGATTGCACGACGATGCTGATTTGTGTACGTTTCGTCATTAGTTGAATATAATATTCTTTTAACTAGGTCATTTTCCTACAAATAATTCATTCATATTATACCGTGAATAACTACTTCATGCTTATCATGTTCTATCTAACCTTTTATGTGATTCTCGTAAGGTGTGTACATTATACATAAGTCTTAATGCTAATTAATATTCACGAAACGAACGGCTGTATCAAATGTCACTGCACTGTTTTCGTACACAATATTCATTTCATTTTAAAATAAAATAAAAAAAGGTGTCTTCATAAGCTGTTTGTTTTGATTAAAGGAATTATGGAAGCGTCCGTGTGAGTGTCAATTTTGTGCGCTAACAAACGTTGGAATTATAAATTCGCTGTGATTAAAAAAAAAATTAATTTTAATTAATTTTAATCAAAATTGAATAAAGTGCCAGAAGTGATTTTGATGATTGCTTCGCAATTAATAAGTTAAATAAGTTTAAAAAATATATATGTATCATATATACATATGTATGTACATATGTACATACATACATACGTGTATACGGCGAATTGAACAACATAATATTTAATTAGCAAAATATACACCGTTTATAAAAATTAACTGGTTTACGGACAAATTAAAACACAGTGGGATCAAATAGTCAATATTAAAGTTAGTTTATTGAAAAAAATAAACGATTTTCGTGCTTCGTCCTTGTGTCCGTGTGTGTTTCGAAAAATTAAAAATTTAGTTCAATTTTGGTGTTAAGTGTCCGACGAACTCTATTTAGTGTTACGTACTGTCCTGCGATAAGTGAAATAGTTAATATTCAAAAGAAGAAATTGATCCATATGCAACCCTTTCACAACGGGTGTCCTTGCAGGCCAATGGAGACCATAGCCGAGGACAATGAGACTGATTATGAACTAGGTATATGTTTTTCTTTTTTTTATATATAAAAAATTCAACGTCTAGTCACGCGCTTCACAAAACGTCAATTAAACGTTCATCGCAATGCTCGCTAATGAATTACATTGAACTTATATAATTGTCACGCGGCCGACACGCACTCTGGCGTGACACATACTACAGAAAATGTGAAAAACGAGAACTTTTCGTTAATTTAAATTGTTTTTTTACTCGAAGCGAGAAGCGTTTCCATTACGCCCGTGCGCAATAAAATGTGACTAATATTTTCGTACAACGCGAAAAATATGAACCTTTTTACATGAAAATATTCGCAACGAGCTACACTGTAGTTTAATGGATATATTTTACTTTGAAATGGTTAATTACAAACATTAACAACGCGGCGAACACACGCAGAAAGCAAATGGTGGAATCCTTCGTCGAATAACCCACCTTTCCTCTCGTTATAATTAATGGTGAACGGTGGAGATGGAGGCAAAACAAAAAAAAAAAAAAAAAACCAGTCACAGTACAGAGTAGAAGTGGCGAATAAAGGAATTGGGTGGTTTCGTTCCCATCCCCCTTCGGTACATAAGGAGGCCGAGGAAAATCTGAATGGGAATAATAAAAGGAAAACAAAAGCTCAGTGGGGTGGTGAAGAGTGCGTGTCGGTGACGTTGGGTAAGCATATTATTTCTTGATAAATTGTCTTGGCATGCGACGCGAAAATGAATTGATATAGTGTGGCGCAAATCTGAATTTGATTAAGTGGCATTTCGCTATCAAAATTATCTACCGTTTATGAACACTATATTCGATACTGTAGGCTCGTTTGCCTTTCAGAAACCGCGCCAACTGAAAGACGTTGCAACGTCTCGGTCATCCGGGACGGATTTAATCAAAGTAATTGCTTCTATCCGTTTAATGTCGGTATAGAAGTTTGAGTAATTGTAAAACGGTTCAATCTTAGTCTGCTTAATAATTGCCCTATCGTCTACACGTGTCTTACTTAAGCTCAATAATAATTGTATCGACATTGACACCAGTATTCATATACAACTCATTGTCGATACAATTTCAATTATGCATTATCAACTCGCTCACAATGAATGCATACATTTAGCTGTTGCAGTAACTTGGTGATTTTAGGGCCTAAATATACACACAAACATATGTACGTTCCCGAGTCTAATGCTCTAACCCAGCGGTCGCCAACCGGTGGTTCGCGAGAGAATTATGTTGGTCCGCATTTTTCATAATCATCACTGCTGGATAAAGGCCTCTCCAATACTCTTCCATTCCTGTCTGTCATGAGCAATCTGCATATATTTGACTCCACATATCCTTCTTAATTCATCAGCTCATTGTCCACTTGGTCCAACTTGCCTTCTTTCACATCCTCTCGGATACCACTTCAGTATTTCTCGCATCCATCTGCTATCCATTCTTCTCGCTATGTGTCCAGCCCATTGCCACTTATGTACATATCTGCCACTTTGGTCATACTTCTTACCCATGTATTCCTATTACGATCTCTTCTTGTTATACCAAGCATACATCTTTCAATGCTTCTCTGTGTGCACTGGATCTTACGTAGCACTCTTGAATTTAGCATCCAAGTTTCAAATCCATTCGTCACATTTGGCAGTTTTCATAATTAATAATGAATATATCGTTTATTTATTATAAATTTTCTATCGTTATAAGGTGATATCCAACTTTTTGCAAATAACTTAGAGTGCAAATACAGGTGTAATTATTATTTCATATTTAGAATGTTATTTTTATGGAAAAAATCATGGTAGTGGTCCGTGGGATTCGATATTTTGAGTTTAGTGGTCCGTTAGGTTCGAAAGGTTGGCAACCGCTGCTCTAACCCTAGTAAATATAGTTTTAGGTGTATTATACTTGTATTGAAAACAATATGATAATGCGATCATCGGGGCACGTGTACACAAACAATACGACAGACACAATGAACGCGACGCACATCTCGGCGATTTGTGCATCACGAATAGACGATTGTTATCTTTCCGAGAGATTGCTCCGTCAATTGAGCTACCCGAGTGGCCCATTTAACCAATAGATTGCTCCTAATCCGACAATGGTGGCTGTCGAATCGACCATTCAAAGGCGGGTCGTTATGCGAATCCTCGACACGAACTGTTACGTCGACCAAATTGTCAGAAAAATTTGACTATGAGATTAAAAAAATATATACATATATTTTCCATTGTGCAAGTTCTCTTTTGAGGGTATCGGGTTTGGTACAGCCTTGGGGTATTGTATGTATTTCTACGCGCGATTCCAATTATAAAACATTGTATTTAATTGATCAATAAATGCTGAATGATATACGGAATCGATAACATTACGCACGAGTAAATTATGCACGATCGTTATAAAAAAATAATAAAAAAATATTGTATTTAGCTTCGGGCTATTGTCGACCCAGGCGAACAATATTCACGTAACCTCGCAGTTGACTTTTCGTTCTAAAGTAATCTCGGTTACAAAATTGAAATATAAACGGTTGCGTAATTAAATACAATTATTATTATATTTTTTTTCGTGGCAATATCGTACAGTATGGATACGTGTGACAATGCGTAGAGCAGGTAATACGACATGGCCGTATTTCATTTCGAGCTGACAGGAATTGTGAATTATTTATGAGGATAAAATTCAATGGGACTGCGGCGATTCGAGCCGCAAAGTTGCGGGTTGGTCGCCCACTAAGCCGACCTCCAGCTGTTGCCGGAAAACCGAAAATAGGATCGGGAAAACCGTGTTTAGAAAAATATGTTTAGCTACCCCTTTCCAATCAATTAAATACACAGTACAAATATTTAGGTCAAAAACCATGAATTTATGTATTAGCAGCAAGCTTAATTAAGTAAATCAATTAAGTTAATTAAACGAGTCGAAGTGTCACTGTTTGACATTTGAATACGTCAACGGTTCACCGCCGAGTGACTGTAACATCTATTTATTTAATTATATAACTCTTATGGTGTGTACGCGGTTTGGGTTTGCCTTTTTTTTTGTACCCTTACTTTTACTAGATGCGTCGATGTATAAAACAATAAACGTCACCTAAATACAAAATCTGATGGCCTTAATAAATTTCGCTAGTGTCAATAGCAGGGAATGTTTTTGTGATGCTCAAAGGATCGATTTCACAAGATAAACAGGGTGCGTAAGAAGCGGAGAAAATGGAAAGGCATGTCTTACTTTATCTCTAGCTTGCGTTGGTGTTATGGAAGACATACAGAACACGAGTTTCTATGTATGTATGTATGTATACAGCGTGATGTAAAATTGTATCGGTGAAATTGATAAAACCTAATTACCGTTCACTTTGGCGAAAGTTAACCCTTGTTTGACGGCAAGTCGAGCGGTAATCGAAAGTTTTACACCCTTTCAATAATCACCCTATTTTTGACTCGTTTATGACTCTTCTTACGTGTTACGCTCGTTCGACCCTTTGCGGGGATAGTCATTTAGTATGAGGCTCGGTAATGGCCCATTTGCTTCGGCATACATGTACCTAATACTGAGAATCTGTTAAAGTGCAATTATACATACATACATACTAATTCTTTACTGGAATACTTAACGAAAAGATTCGATCGATTTAACCGTGGCAAGTTTTTCCTGAAAAGAAAAATGTTCCAAAATATATATGTATGTACTATGTACGTATTAAAAAAAAAGCCTTCTCTTTTTTACTTTGTTTAATTTATGAACTTCGATCGCACCCCAAGCTGCTATCGCGCTTTGATTTTCATCATTCATTCGAAATTTCCATCTCGATTGCAGCTATTTTTCACCGTGAAAAAAAATCTCCAGTGTAAAAATCGTTCCAATGATTTATTCTGGAAAAGTAAAATTGCCCACCCTCGCCCTCATCATCAATCATTATTTCAAGTAATTCAACCCGAAAAGCGCTCTGGAGGGCAATCGGCGTGAAAGCCTTAATTTAAGTAATCGCATAGCGTCATTTTAGTGCGCCGTCAGCCTTACCAGTGGGAAAATTAGTGATTTTTCACAATCTACGGGTAATGGGTACGAATGTATGTACTCGCATTTGACCTATTTAATTCTGAACTGCAAGCGTAGGTACTTACTATTATAGCTTTTCTCGGTTAAATCGTTCCACGTTTGAATTTTATCCAATTTTAGTACAATACGTATGTATATTCTTCTTGGAATATTTCACTGCGTATTCTTCAAGTGCAGTGTATATAAGGTATCGTTTGTAGCATCTGAAATTTTCATATACATGAATATTATATTGATGAATATTATTACATGTGTATTATAATGAAAATGTTAGTCTCTCTTTCTCTATGTCGGCCACTGTGGAAAACAAATTGGCTGAAACGCTCGCACGCTCCCTCGAAGAATAATTTTTCAATGTTTGCCCGCTTTTGTTAAGCGCTTTAGCGCCACCGCGTATAATAAATGGGACATTTCAGGGGTTGGATTAAAAAATATCCAGGGCACATCCTACGGGTTGGAAAATATTTTTAAAAAAAGGGTGTCCTCTCGGTAGCAAAAGCAGCAGTCTGTCGGTCAGTCCGTACCGGAGGCTTCTCCTCTTAAAGGTCAGAGGACGCGCACTTGGATTTGGGTCACAGTATCCCGGGAATGTATCCGGCTGGGAAAAATCGGGCCAAGGACCAAATAAACTACGGACAATGCTCCCAATGATGCAGCATGAGAACCGCTAGAAGAGACTACAATGGACTCTTTAGTCATTTTCAAATTAATAACGACAATGTGACGGCTAAAAGTGTTATGAAAACGGTTCCGCGAACAAAGGAAATAAGTTCTGTATAGAATTTGACGTAATCAAATACTGAACCTTATCAAAATTGTGTAGTGTCTACTCAAATAGTAATTTTTGTCTCTTTTCGATAAATATAACTTTAATAAATGTTTATATTGCCAGTGGAAAAATGGGGTTTTTTTTAATAACACTGAGCAACAAAAAATCACGTTTTTTAAAACCCAGAGCGGACATTATTAAATCTTTACTAAATTTGACCCACTGAATTCGAATCCGATAATGATTTTTGTTGAAATGCTTTCGTTTATGAGATATTCGCGATTTAAAAAATGTTAAAAATATCAATTAGTATAGTATCGATTAGTATCAATCGAGTATATAGTCAAAAATATATTTTTTTTTTACACATTTTTTCCCGTGTTATTTGGCGTTTATTTAGAGAATTTTTTATTTCACCACGTTTATCAGGATTGGTTTTCTATCTCAATATTTTTTATTTTATCTAAACGTACTAATTTGAGCAGAAAATGATTTTAAATTACGTTCTCGGCGTGTCGTTTATCGTTCCATAAAGACGTTCGCGCGCTCTCTCTCGCGCGTACGTGTCAAACGTCTTCTCTCTTCGTCTCTCTCTACGTCGTCTTCTTCCGCCGAGAGCATCTGATAACGTAATTTAAAATCATTTTCCGCTCGAATTAGTACGTTTAGATAAAATAAAAAAATATTGAGATAGAAAACCAATCCTCATAAACGTGGTAAAATAAAACATTCTCTAATAAAACGGCAAAAAACACCGGAAAAAAATGTGTAAAAAAAATATATGTTATTGACTTTAAAAATTCGTTAGATAATTAATTATAGGTATTTCAAAGCAATAAAAAATCAAAATCAATAGGAAAAATATCTGACTATTGATTTCAATACTCACTTTGAGCACAGAAATACTATATTTTGAGTTATAGGCAGAAAATCAAAAAAAAATGGATATTTTTTACATTTTTTTAATCGCGAATATCTCATAAACGAGAGCATTTCAACAAAAATCATTATCGGATTCGAATTCAGTAGGTCAAACTTAGTAAAGATTGACTAATCTTCGCTCTGGGTATTTTTTTGTTGCTCAGTGTAATTTTTGACGAATGAGCGCAAACATTGCAAAAAAAGGAAGCGAAATTAAATTTCCAAGTTTGTTCAAATTGAATAAATTTCAATCAGAAATTACGAACGAGTTTCAGCATTGAAGTTATAACAGTACATATGTATGTATGTATGTATGTACGCACATACATACATACATAGGTAGAAGAAAATTTAATTTAAATATTTAATGTGCGCCACAAAAACTCAAATCCATTCGTAAAACTTAAATAATTGTTCATCGTTTGCGCCGTCTTCAAATTCGGAGCTTTCCAAACGTTATTTTAATGAAAGTTAAATCTTCAATGATTACTTTGAGCAGTTCCGTGATTTAATACCAATCTTTAGTGTGTTTCCGTTGTAAAATTTACTACCCAGCGCCAGTGAGCAAATTTCCCTACGTGCCTTCCGAAACTGTGCGGTGCCATTCATCAAGCAATCTGATGTGTATTGTAGTGTTGTTGCATGGAAAGATTTATCTATCTTCACCCACGCGTCTCATATATCCTTCTGACCTGGTTTTCTTCGACCGATAACAAAAGTCTGTCGACGTTTCGGAGATAGTGATCATAGCATCCATTATGCCTAACCGACTCATTAGTCGTATTTTTACCAACGCCTATAAATCTTCTATTTTTACTTTGGCCCTATACAACCGTTGAGTTGATGCAAATGAAATGGAAGTTTCGTATTGTTTCTCAACCTTGTTTGTGCTATGCCCCACTTCAACGCATTAAAAATCTCCATGCCCCCTATCGTAATTTTATAGTTAACCAAATTCTGAAAAAAAATTGATGGCTGCTTCAAATAAAACAAGGGAAGTACCACTTACGGTTGACGAAAATTTTTGAAAGCCTAATGAATTGTAATGGCCGGTAAAAAAAATATAAATATGAATTTTCAGTTTAATAGGATAAACGGTTATTGAGTTATAAGCGATTTTACACACAAGTACACAGAAATATGTACAGACACACCGACATTTTACAGAAATCATGAAAACGTGATCAGTGGATGATACCCGATACAAATCAGTCAAAATCTCAAGGTCGAATTTCTGCACGATCACAATACTTTATCTGATTAGGATAAAGTAAAAATGCACAGTCAAAACTATTTTTAATTTGACTTTCTTAGTAAATACATATGTATGTATGTATGCTATGTTACATGTACAACTTTTTTCAGAACTTTTTTAGAAAAACTGATACAGCTGGCTTAATTAAATCCTCCCCTACAGTATGATTTTTTGCCAGATTTAGCTATGAGCAGAGAAATTTCATAACTATGTATGTATCTTCAATAGTACGACTTTTGTTAGAATTTCGTGCAGAGAACAATGAATTTATTTTTGATCTTTTTTCAAATTTCTCCTTTATATTCTAAAATTGTTGCAAGTCATAGTTCACACAAGTGCTATGTTTCGTCTTCAAGACGACCTTTTTTCATAGATTTGTTGATCAAACAGTGTTCGCACAACATACAGAATTGTAAACGAACATCACGAGTAGCTGGTATGAAACCGAAATTCGAATAATCATCTGAATACTGACGAACTTTTTTCGTGCTTTCACTACTCATTTTGCGCATGGGGGTGAATTTATCACTTCTTTGCAACGTGTTTCTCAACGTGGCCACGTTTACATTTTCATTTAATTAGTGTTTTTTTTTTTTTACTTAATTTTAATTAATGAACAATAATGTTAGTCAAAAATATATTAATGTATGCGCTTGGAGGCGGGTACATATTGACGGTAGTGTTTGCCCGTCATTACGGCACGGTTTATGAAGGTGAGACTATTTTGTCGCCAGTTCCGCTATTGTTATTCCACATTTCCGGGATCTGTTGATACGGAAGGCAAATAGACACAGAGAAAATTGGGTCACCTGAATGAACTCAGCCGTGGGGGAGAGAGAAGGGGTGTGGTGGGCGGGAGATTGCCGACGAATAAAATATAATGTTAAAGAGGAGAGCCGGAGACCTCCGTGACTACATTGTCAAAGTATTAAAAAAGTTTCAGACGACGCAAAGAGCTTTTTGCCTGAAAGTTTTCCAATGGGGGTAGCGACTGTTGACTTACCCTTTCGCGCGCCCTACGTGCGGCTCGATACTTATCCCCTTAAAAGTACTCGAGAGACTGTTGACACACAAGATGTTCCCGGAGGCTCAAAACTGACAGAAACGTATCGAATTCGAAGGCTTTACACCAGTGTAAATATGACAAACAAACTACTAAACATTTCTGATTTATCGCAACAACGAGATACACCATATTTCAACGCTCGAATTACATACATACATACATACGTACACATCGATGGGCTTAGTGCACAGATATTGTACGTCTAATTTTGTTTTAAAATATTGTAACTGACATAGGTACATCGATTTTGCATGAAAACTATGAACGAAATGAACATATTATATATTTGAATAGAGCAATATCTTCTCAAATATACTATTTGGACATACAATACTTTTTAAACATGAAGGTTTGATGCAGATGGACGTTTTGTGTAATTTTTTTAAAAACTGGACATATAATATCTGTGCACTAACCCATCGATGAATACGATTGCGAGCATATCGGCAACACATGCGACGAACAATGTTTTCGATTCAAATTTTCATAGAATGAACGTTTGCAATGTGTATTTCAGATTATTATATAATCGATACAAATAGAATATATTCTTTCGAATAAATACCAAGATATAGTCTTCCTAAACAGCATAGAGCCTTCAAAAGTTCATAACGTGGATGATAAATAACGGCGAGCCTCGGTTCAGAAGTGTCGCAGAAGAGGGCAAAAAAGACGTAAAGAAGTCTCGAGGAAAAAACCAATATCGTCCAAACCCTCTCAAGCTTGCTCCGTTTCTTACGACAAAAATAGTTTGTTTTTTTTTTTAGTCTTTGCTCTTATCAGTTTTTTCCAGAATATTATTATATTGGAGTGGGTTGGTTAGTTAGTTTGCGTTTTAAAAACTAGCTCCGAAACCCCTTTAACCTTCTTGAAGATGATAAGCCACGCTCTTGCGCTCTCGCAACCCTGAATGGAGTTCGTCGAGAGCCTCTTCCTCATTAAGCCGCGCTCTGGTAGTTGTTGTGAATAACGAACGCCTTTTTCGGACTTTTCACAAGACTTTTCGCAATTTTTCTTCCGAGGGAAACTGCCAAAGTACGCCTCGCACGAACGAGAGCCTCGTTTTAACCCCTTCAACAACAACGCCGCCGAGATACGCTTATCTTCTCCCCTTACAGTGTACCGCTATATACATTATATAATTTATGACTATTTTATCTTGGACTTTAACTCGCTAGCAGTCTCGAATTTGAAATGTCATGGCTAAAATTTCGTTATATCTAAACGCTGTTTTGATAATGTTTACCGCGTTATTCAAATGCTAAATTTGTATATATGTACAGTCTGTATAAAGCAAAATTTACGCTTTTGTAGCCAATCCCGTTACCAATGTAATCGCATATGTACATATGTATGTATATATGTAGTACAGTGCTGTTGACGTAACATCATTCCTAGCTGACTTTTGTTGTTTGGCATGCTCCTAATGTTGAGAGTGAAAACCCATTTTCTTAAGATGTATTGTCGGCGAAATTAGCTTGTATCCTTGTAAATCATTTGTTTCCGCATTTTAGACAGTTTCCATTGAACTTTCCCCGAAGTAAAAACAAAGCCAAAAACCTTTCGGATCGACTGCCACAAACGAACCGTGAAAAATATTAGCTTTAGGTAGGAATTCTCAAAACCAATTACTGTGTCGATAAACAAATGAATATTTTTTTACACGAGAAAGCTTTCACAGAATGCGGAGACGTTTTTACGGGTATTTTTTTATTTATTTTCTATGCTGTCAGGTTTTCATCGACAGTTTATTGCGAGAGATGCTGTTTACCTTTTTTTGGGTCAGGGTACGAATAATGTCGTATAAGATAAACTATATATATATAAATTATAAATACAAGAAAATTTATGAAATAAAAGAAATGTGGGAGAAAAAAGATTTCACGGCGAATGAGCTTTGTTTTAAATCTCGTGTTTGTATCTCGTTAAAGCGTTCGCCCAGTTAAAACGGAGCTTTTATTTATTCATTTCTAGAGGAGGTCGTATGTTCTGAAGGACGACAAATACGGGTCGCTTACCATTCGACGATATTAGATACAAGAAGATACCGACGGCAATAACGACAAATCTCCAATGCGAGATTTTCAAGAAAGGGTACATACATTATCTACGGTAGATCTCGCTTTGAATCCCCTCAAGAGAGCGAAATGTGTTTAATTGCGCACTCAGAATTAACGTTTCAAAGAAGGAAAGAGAAAAAAAAAAAGAACCGAGGGGGAAATGATAATAAAGAGATTATTTGATTTCGACGCTCGTTCATTTGGAAAGATGGAAATTTTTTATAATTTTATTTGCGCATCGTTCTGGAAAAAATTTTCATATTTTTTTCTTTTTTTTTTTTCACAGATAAGGTGAAGAAGAAGTACTCGAACCTGGGTCATACGGTAGTAGCCGTACGACTTGAACGTGGACCACGCGGCGGGCTAGGAATATCCTTAGCTGGACATAGGGATCGTTCCAGGATGGCCGTGTTCGTATGTGGTATTCGTCCTGGTGGTGCTGCTTCTCGCGCTGGAAGTGTCCTGGTTGGAGATGAAATCCTAGAAGTAAGTATTCCAGCACTTTTCCGAAACAGTATTTTATAGAGATCCTAAGATGATTTTCCTTTACGAAATCCAACCAGAGTAGATAACCTTATTAATTTGCACCAAATATATATAGCAAATTAAATGTATAATATTAACTATATCATTTAAGGTTAACGGTGTGGTCCTACACGGAAGATGCCACTTGAATGCTTCTGCGATCATAAAGGGACTCGCTGGACCAATTTTCAAAGTTATACTTCTAAGGTATTTGATATTCTGTTTCATAGTATGTATTTATGTATATTTGACACAATAGAATCAAATATACAATCCATCGTAATTTTTCTATTACATAGAACTAGATCATTCATTTCGGTATTTACTCCGAGCAGTTTTATTATCATTGTTGTGTATTGCGTTACCCGGTGATAACTGGCTAAGAACCGGTTGCGCGCACGTTGTTTTTATATGTAAAACTTATCGCCCAATCTAATCGAAATTAAACAATATTCAACAGTCGAAATTAATAGTGTAATTGACACATTTATTTCTCACTTCACAGAAGAATCCGAGCAGTAGAAGACGTGGCAGTGAAACCTTTAACACAATTTCCAATTTCACTCGAAGACGAGGTAAGATTTTTGCATTGATGATAATGTTGTTTCAACTCATAAATCGACACATCGATCAACTTCACCAAATCAATTGACAAAAACACATTTGTATGTATTACGGTACAGGCAATTATGTAAATTGAATACGACGCACATAATAGAGTTGTACATACATACATACATATGTATGTATGTACATAAACCGTTCGATTGGTGAACGTTAATTATTTTCGGTATATTTATATGCACATATCGTTTAGGATTGCATTTTCGATTCAATGTACATATACATATGTATCTGGAGATTAGCATTGAATCGAATTACAAATAATATTTCTGACAACTAGACGCTTTAATATATTTAACTTATTCCAATGTTAAGTATTGCATGTAAATTGTCCGAAGTTTGTTTTCACTTTATATCGCAATTACGCATTTTTTAAAAGTTAACCAACTTCGGACGTATTATTATAACGTTTCGCTTAACTTTGGTCTTAATTTCTTACAATGATAAATATGTTTATTAGCGTATAAAAAGTGTGATAAATATTCATGGCGAGCGTTTTTTCCGTCAAAAATATGCATAACCTAATATTTTTGATACACTCCTACACGATAAATCAAATAGTAATTAACGAATATTAATTCGAATTATATACATACATATCCGCATGATATTTCGAACTGTTATCATCTTTTTACATTTTAAAATTAAGTGTATGAACCAAACCAGTAAAAAAATTAAGGAAAGGGCAACTTCGTCACCTAAATCTTATCTATGTACATATGTATGTATGTATATACACGTGGCTTTGAACCATCATTGTGTTTGGTTTGCATCTCTGCTATATATTAATCAATTAGCCAGTTTGCCCGTCATATGACGGTGGATTCTAGCCCTACCCGTGCGCGCTGGCTTGTACCATAACAGTACATCCCATAGCCCGTACGTGAAACAATTAGCCCATAGTATGTGAAACAGTAGTAGAGTGTATCGTTGATTGCATGGGTGTATGGTCATAAAATCGCGTTGTCGACTTGAACCAGTTTTGACACGCAGCGGTTTGTTGCCAACACACCACTAAAAAGATTTTTTTTTTATGTTGGCAATGCTAGTGTGACCGCAACGACCCAGTCAGGCAAGCAAACATGCTACTATAAATAGTAGCGCAAGGGTTTGCCCGACCATCCGGCTGAACGCTCGCATACACACGGCACGTACACTCACTCACTTACACACTCACGGCACGGGTAGCGCAAAGCGCTCGCATTTTTCAACCACCTACTACATTTTGAACTACTAAATACACTATACATACATACATAAATGATAACTACCCGACGGGCAGTTACTAGTATATTATATAGTAACTAGTAACCGCCAAATGTTTCCGCCAGTTATTTTAACCAAATAGTGAGTAATTTTAATAAATGATGAGTAAGTTTTATAGCATGTCAGTACACACTGGTCAGCACTTAAGTAATCAGTTAATATATTAAATGGTCAGTAATTAATACTAAACGGTAAGTAAATTTATATAAACGGTCGGTATTTAAAGTTTACTGACCATTTTCTAAATTAATATAATCCTGTCTTAAAAAGTCACTGACTGATTAATTATTAAGTTACCATTGGAAAATAACTGAAAATTTCACTGAACTTCTTGTAACATATTATCACACACTGCTATTTCAATCATTACTATTTACTTAACAACGTACTTAAACTACGCCTGATGTTATAAATGATTTAACTTACCATATTATATTTTATTTTACTCATTCAACTTTATACCTTTTCTCTACCATTCATCTTTGTTCTTACTTGTTAAAAATTTTAATTGGCGTCGTCTTTTTTTCTGTTATTGTTCCATTTTTGTATACCGCTGTTAATTTTCGAATAAATAAAAATAAAAATCTACACAATAGAGTTGAATGTTGTTTGTTTGTCCGCTATGAAAATTTACAGTTTTCAATTTAGAACCACCAAATTTGGTATACCATCACATGGTACTCTAACGTAGACCGTAGACGGTTTTTGGAAGGGGTCCCGGGGTCAAGGGGCCCCCATATAAAAACTTTAATCAATTTTTATCTGTACTGGAGAATAAATGTTTATTTATTTTATTTATTTACTTATTCATATAATACAGTAGCTAAAGTTAATTATATAATCCTTAACTAAGCACCTATACACATTTTTTTTTGACTGCCAGGAATTTATCAATAGTTTTGTAACTTCTAATTCCATCCGGCAGTCTATTATACTCCAAAACACCTATGTATGTACAAGATGCTTCTCCTATTTCTATTTATTCTAACATTTTTTCGTGACATTCATCGGTTTTATAATTTGAATTCACACGCCCAAGCAACGCCGGGCTAGTAACACTGAGCAACAAAAAAAATACCCAGAGCGGAGATTGGTCAATTGATAAAAAAAAAAAATATTGAGATAGAAAACCAATCCTTATAAACGTGGTGAAATAAAAAAATAAACGCCAATAGCACGGGAAAAAAATGTGTAAAAAAAATATATTTTTGACTTTAAAAATTCGGTAGATAATTAATTATAAGTATTTCAAAGCAATAAAAAATCACAATCAATGGGAAAAACATCTGACTATTGATTTCAATACTCACTTTGAGCACAGCAATACTATATTTTGAGTTATAGACCGCAAAAGCCAAAAAAATGGATATTTTTTACATTTTTTTAAATCGCGAATATCTCATAAACGAGAGCATATCAACAAAAATTATTATCGGATTCGAACTCAGTGGGTCAAACTTAGTCAAAAATGACTAATCTCCGCTCCGGGTTTGAAAAAACGTGATTTTTTGTTGCTCAGTGTAATCAGTCCGCGCTTCGCATTCCGATACGGTCGAAAGATTTTCCCGGCGGTTTTCAACCGTCGCTGTCGCCGTTGGCACGAACCGGACATACAAACACGTGCGTCTCCTGCCAAGTTGTTTACATCGCGCGATTACACCGGTCGCTTTTAGATTAGTTTGTGACGTCACCAAAGCGACACCGCGTGCTTCAATGTTCGCCAACACTTTCAATTGTCGGCCAAACGTTCATATGTATGTATGTACAGAGGGCAGCAACCGTTCATAGCGGTCGCCCTTCGACGAATCACCGCCCAACCGCTTACGGATGGGCAAATAGGTTACGCGGACGAGACACAACTATGTATGTATGTACAAGAATGGCGATTGCAAAAAAATAACAACAATACGAACAACAAATAAATAAACATAGGAGCGAGACGACGCGCGCGCCCATTCGCCAGTGGCGTCCGCTACCGACGAACGCAGCACCGGATTGGTGTTTGCTGCGTTGCGGTGATATCACTCGGAGCAGTGGAAGTGGCTTACGAAGGCTTCAGTTCGGACGCGGTTCACCGGTAGACAGACGCGTGCCGGTGCCACATGGCGGCCCTACCGTTCGCGTGCCGATCCGTGCCACGCGCCTGATCGTGCTCGTGCCCGAGCGCGTCGTGCTCAAGCGCGTCGCGCCAACTACCGCCAAAGACCGGCGGACTTTGCACAATGATTGTGTACGTAATCGCAACCGCGCTGTAACCTTTAAACCGCACAGGTGATCGGGTCCAAAGTGTAGTACGCGCGCGGTTCAAGTTTAAACCGTTCCCGGCGCGTCGCTTTTCCGGCTTTTTAACGTGCAAACGCGGAAAAGCGTTGCGCGCGCGCACACCGCGCGCGGCAAACGTTCGCCCCGCTAAATATATTTATATATCGAAAGGTCGCGTTCTCGCAGTATGTCAGATTTTAGGCGAATTCGCTAGAGATTGGGATGCCACCGTGTATAATATACATACATACATACATTCGTGTGTATTGATAGCGAACAAAACGAACAGAAGCACCTTTCGCGTCAGCTCTGATGAAAAGTGCGCGAAAATTTAAAACTTTGTCGCTTCTATGCCGTAACTATAAACTTTTACTGTATCCTTATCGGATAAAGTATTGTGCTCTTGCAAAAATTCGACTGATCACGTTTTCACGCTGATTTTTTTGGAAAATGTCTATGCGTGGTGTGTGTGTGTGTGGCGGATGAGTGTGAAATCGCTATATCTCAAAAATCGTTAATCCAATCATACTGAAACGTTTATACGTTTTAATCTTTACAATTAATTTTATTTATTTGATTAAAATGGTCAAAAAGTCTTACTACGACTTGGGTCACATTAAATATGTATGTATGTATGTAGGTAAAAAGTTAATAAGTAATCTAGTTACATTACAGTAAACATGTGGAACATGATATGCAGCGTATAGTTAAAATAACGTTAGGTATTTATGATGCATTAACGAGTGTTTAAACGGATATTTTTATTTATTTATTCAATTAAAATCGCTTGAAAATTTAATTACAAACAAAATAGTAACTGAAAGCTAAAATTACAAAGTAAACTTAATTATGTACTAGCACTTGTACAGTGAAGTTTTAACGCTGCCGGTAATCGTATCAATTTGATTTATATTGCTAAGACCTTCTGGCAGTCCATTGTATTCAACAACACCCTTGTACAAGATACTTATCCTGGATCTAATTAATTTTAAATTCTTAACTATTAACTTATTTTACACTTTGTATGACCTTGATAAATATTGAAATAGTTTATTTATTTTTTAAATAGAATAGAATTTACGTAGATAAGATTTTCCAAATCGATTAATGGTCAAAAGCGTCACCATACAAAGTCGTATGTGTGAAATTATGTTCAAATATGGTGTGTTTTTCCCGACGTTTGAGTCTGCCACGAATGCCGTAATGCCAAAAACTAAATAAATTCACGATTTGTGTCCATCGGTGTAAACGCTCCGCTAGGTCGTCTGATAAGTGGATCGCTATATGTGCAAATTCCGTGCACGAATGAGCAGTCCGACCGGTTTCACGTCAGTGAAATTTCAGCGTTTGCTAAATATGTATGTAATAATACGCGGTACACAAATAGTAAACTCTCCGACGTGTTACGTGTTTTTATAGCGCCGTATCGGACGAGTGCTAACGTGTAATGGACATTTTTAAAGATCTTTAAAATGACTTTGGTGTGCCCGAAACATTGTTGTATGTATGTATGTCAAAAAAATTACACACGTTTGTAAACATAATAAAGCGTTTGTCGATAACTCAAATTCAGTGTCTTGGGCAATGTTGCCACTTATCGCGTGTGTGGACACAAAACTAGGCAGCTCGTTTTAATTTTGTCTCCTTTCGCGTTGAAATTTTGCGAAAAAATTTCGCGGTATGCGACTAATGGTTGATCTTGAAGGTCAAACATCACACCCAATAATATGTACACGGTTCAATTGTTCGTCGGTAGAACCATTTTTTAAACGAATTGCCGAAGGTCGGCTCTACTATCATTACAACCGAAAAAAATGTACAATACTACGATAAGCAGACAATTTTTAAAATTACGCAATGCATCAGATTTATCGATATGTACCTATAAATAACTTTAATATGAATGGGATGAACGAAAATTGAGTGCAACACGACTTGTCAGGATACATTTTCAGTTCTGTGTGTACGTATGTATGTATTTCGTTGACGGGCATTAGTTTTTCAGCACAACGGAGGCTTAACGTGTTTGATTTATTCAATTAGTATTTGAGACGTTCCCCGAGACGTTTATCCGCATGCGAAGGATTAGCATTGGTTCGCGAGCCTTGTTCTCGACGATTGGAATTAGTCAGATGGCTCCGACGTGAAAAGGTTTTCGATCGCTCCGGATTGACTTTATGAAGGATTGCCTCGTTGAAGGCGAAACTTTGCGCTGGAAACTTTAATGGATTTTGTTCGCGATAACAATTGGGTATTTATTGTTAAAGAAGATTCGCCAACAAACAAACAGAGCGTGCGTCATTTGCATATAAATGTCCTTTCGGTCGGAATTGCGGCTATGATTGCACTGCCTTATCGTGCGATGGCGCGATAAGAGCTCACAATAAAAATAGATTGAAAATAATTAGTATTGTTTTATGCCATTCAGTGCATTCGCAACTAGAGCCTTGGTACATCGAGTCGCAAGACTGTTGAATGCGACGATAAAACGCCACATCATCAGACATTCACATATTAGCATTGTTATTAATATAAAAATGTGTCAATAATTATTGTCCTCGATTCGTCGACACATCTGTGCGTAAATTTCATTCGCAAACACAGTCAAAGCAAACAACCTTATAGTCAGCATTTTAAATGTTGAAACACTTCATTAGGACTCGCTCGTAGTGCTATAAATTCAACCAATCACAAATCGTATTTTTACTTTATCCTAATCGGATAAAGTATTGTGATCGTGCGAAAATTCGACTTCGAGATTTTGACTGATTTGGATCAAGTATCATCCCCTGATCACGTTTTCATGATTTCTGGAAAATGTCTGTATGTCTGTGTACTATGTGTGTGTGTGTGTATGTCTGTGTGTTTTCTCCGAAACTATCAAGTCTATCAAGCTGAAATTTCATATCTATTATTTTCACGTAAGGTTTAAAAGCCATAAGGAATTTGGTCAACATCAGTCAACCGGAAGTAGGGTTTTTTTCAAAAATCCGGTAAAAAATCATATTTCCGAAACTGCATCGGGAATTTTCTCAAAATTTCATATCTATAGTTTTCACGTTAGCTTTAAGAGATACTGTGATTTTAGTCAACATCTGACTACCGGAAATGGCAGTATACTCTTGAACGATTTGATGTTTTTTTTTTTTTTCGACCTTTTAAATATGTGGTATCGTCACAATATTGTAATTTTGTAATTTTGAGAGAAATTGATATTTAAAAAAAAATAAATTAATAAAATTAGTCAACCGGAAGTAGGTTTTTTTTTTTTTGTTGAAAAGTTTACCGCAAAATATTTCCGAAACCGCACTGGGAATTTTCTCGAAATTTCATATCTATAGTTTTCACGTTAGCCTTAAGAGATACTGTGATTTTGGTTAAAATCTGATTACCGGAAATGGCAGTTTACTCTTGAACGATTTGATGTTTTTTATTTTTTTTGTCCTTTTTAATTTTAGCCTCTTAAATATGTGGTATCGTAACAATATTGTAATATTGTACTCCTGAGTAAAATAGCTAGTTACGAAAAAATAAATCATTAAAATCAGTCAACCGGAAGTAGATTTTTTTTTTTGTCGAAAAGTTTACCGCAGAATATTTCCGAAACTGCATCGGGGATTTTGTCGAAATTTCATATCTATAGTTTTCACGTTATTTGTAAGAGATACTGTAATTTTAGTCAACTTCTGATGACTGAAAGTGGCAGTTTTTCCTATTTGAATATATGTATGCCGAAGATCGTATTTTACATACGCACGCGCACTCAACACAGTGATTCTATGATATGTACATATGTATGTATGTATGTTGGTTGGTGTGGTGGTATGCATGCGTTTTATTTACTTACGTACTTAAAAAAATTAATGTCGTTACTCTTTGTATTCCTCAAATATATGGATAAAGTCATGGGTTGGCTACACCCGAATTTTTTAATGTAAATCCACATTGACACAACGTCATCAAATTAGTGCGTGTATTACACGTTAAACTGTGAATAAATCACCATACATCATTGTACAAAATTTAAATTCAAAAATGTATATCTCGTATGAGCATGTGTCAAATTATGCAATCGAAATTAATATATGGTCAAAAGTGTGACTACACTTTTAAATGGTGGTATTAGATCAAAGTTTTAGTAAAGCGATCGTTTGATTCGTTCGGAAAAGCACACGTGTCAACGATGACAGTTTTTTTACACCGTAAGCTTAGGTATGCAAGAGTATTTTTACATTGTGCACAAATGTGTAGGTAGGTGATGCGATCTCATTTCGCGGAGGTGCGAGAGGTCATCGATCAGTTCCGCTAATCCGACATGATGACCCGCCGGTATCCCGGTTACGGGTTCCAGGAATTCCGGCGAAAGGTCAAAGATAACCGTTACGAGGTTGACACCCACACCTATGGGAAGGGATGGTGTGGTGGGGTTAGGGGTTTAAACCACCCCTCGCTGGCTAGAAGAACGTATCGAGCGCAACCGCACACATTTGCCGAATTTCGTACTCGTGAAAATCAGGTCAGAAGCCGTCGTGACCTTTCGAAATGCACCTTTGGGATTTTCCAAAAAAAAAACTATAAAAATCTATGACATTTTATAAATTTTTAGGTCGTGCGTTCTTACATACTTGGCATTGTTGGTTTCGCGAAAATGATGCACGGTTCATAGTCCATTAACATTTTGAGTATGCGTATGTTAATGTTACTCGGTGCGTTATTGAAATGTCTATCATTTACTTTTTATATTAAAAAAAGATCAATTGCTTTCAATCACGTAGTTGTATATACATAGGTATAATACAAAAAATCTTCATCTATCATAATAAATGCTTTCAAAATAAGTTGGAGAAATTCAATCAATTTTTTTCATAGCATCGTTTATTTCAAAAGCATTGCATACTCGTCGAGTCGTGTGAATTCGTTTAATGTTTGCTATATTGAAGTATTGCAAACTATTTTAAGCGCCAACTTAACCTTTTCCACATTTGCACTACAAAAAAGATTAAGTAAGCATCTATGTTGAATGTATTATTATTGTTGAACGACGTGTAAAGGAATGTGTTGTAAAATTTTACATCCGCGCGATATTTGTAGATGGATCAATTCTCCGTCACAATCGTTATAAAAGCTGATATGCACATCCGGAGTGGCCATTATGGCAAAAAAAATAAACAAATAATTGCACAGGAAACTGTTTAATACGTATGTATGTATTATATCATATATATAAATTGACCGTTCAGCAATAATAACTCATTACGCGTTGCGTATTCTCTAACGCGCGCAGTTTTCAGGCGGTTCGAATTCGCGAATGGCGAAAAATTTTCAACGCGAGCGTGTGAGTTTTCGCAATTTGAATGCTTATTTAAATATTTTAAATCAGTGTGCAGAAATGAGGAGGAGCTGTCGTGAAAAACGCGAGTTTTCCCGCAGCGGCGGACAATTGGACGGAAGTTGATGTGTCGCTCGTCGAATAATGTCAGTGAATCGTTGTTGTCAGTGAGTGATCAGTGTCAATTTTCGTCATCGAATTATATAATATATATGTGGATGTATAATATACTCTGTGTAATAGACCGGTGACAAAATGATTTTCGTCAGGGCCGTCACCAAGATCGTGCATCTGAAAATCGCCTGTTTGAGTGGCAACGTAAGTAAAATGACTAATTCAAGTTATTGCTACATATTCAAATGCATACGTCGTAAAGCTCAAAATGGAAGTGCAGATGAACTTTTTCAGTTCAAAGTTGTAGTATGTATTCTCCCTTACTTAATATTAATAGTTTTACTCGCGTGCAAATTACATTTACATATGTATCGTATTCTGGTTAACCTAATGGTTAGGACTGTGCAATCTACTACGTGTAGGAGTATATTTAAAAAAAAATCCAGTTATTGTAGATACCTACATAATATGTACATACATATTCATATGTACATATGTATATGTATATGTACATCTACATATATACATATGTAGATGTAAAATTATTAACATTTTCAAGAAAGTGAGTTATAGTGGTTTTAATATTATTATTAAAAATCTAATATTCAAAAATAAAAAAAACATTCGATTATGATAAGTTGTAAGATTGCTTTGCCCTACCGTTTCTTAAACAGTTTTGTGTCAAATATTTATATTTCAAGAAGAAAATTCTTTTTTTTTTCTCTTGCAATTAATGATTTTAATTTTCACATTAAGTATTTTTATTAGAGTTTCATGCAACAAGGTTTAAATAAGAAAAAATTTGTTTGAATGAATTTATTACTAATAGTAAGATTAAGTTCATAATTAGTTTAATTGATCGCAATCAGTTTCTGCATCGTCATTATCTCGGATTTTTTTAAAGCTGGCACGGTCATACACCACTGATGAAATTCACTTGGGATAACACCACTTTTGCATAAAGTAATTAAATCAGTTTTCTTCGCTTCACTTATTGGTAGAACTTTCTTGTAAGCATTAAGAAGCGTTATGTACATTTTTACGTGGTCTTCCATGTCCTCTGACATTCATTTTTTGTATGGTCCAGTATGGTCATATCTGTAGAAGATTTTTTCTGGTTTGTTTTTTTTCATATCTGAAGCATTTAACTTTCAACCAGGACACTTTTTTACCATCCTCGTCAACATTCCTATTCTTGATTAAAGTCGCTGATAAATGCTTGGAGATTGAAAATATCAGTTCTTTGACCTCGTAAGGACCTTGTCTTTATTCTTACCAAATTATTCCACGATTACATACAGGAATGTATGTATAATGGAAGAAATCACTAAAGTAGGTATTTTTTTTTAATGTAGTCAGTGAGTTTTACCTCTACACCCACGATATTACTAAATTGTCATACAATTTAAACTTAACCTCACCTTACTCAATGAAAAATCTAACTTTTCCACAATGGTACTCGTACATATGTACATTTGTATATGTATACTAGCCATGTTGATAAATCAGCGACATTTTAAAACGTTTAAGTAGTATTCTACCTATCTCAAGCTATTATTGTAACTTACTACAAAGCATGATCTCGTTATCTCTATCGTTAACGTATTTTATACTGTTTAAAGTACGTATCGTTTATACAGGTTCACGTGCGTATACATATGTACGTATATATTTTTATCAGTCGCAGTTTGCAAGTAAAATTAAAAAAATAATTACATCTTGAGATTTTTTCGTTCGTTATAATAAATACAGAAACAGAAACTCGTTTGTTCGTTGTACATAGATAGATACACACGCGCACACTTACATACCCCCTCGTTGGATATGCAAATGACTTTAAAAGTTACGCGAAATGTGCACATTGTACACAACGTTTCGCGCTATCTGCGTTTCGTTGAATTAGAAATTCGCAAATTCAATGTACCGTAAGGGAGAAACTCCCGCAATGCAAATACCGAAAATCGGACTCGTATTCTGTTCGGGAAAAATGTGAATACACTTTAATTTATATGCACGTTAATGCTATTGTATACAGAGACGGCATAAAAAAAATAATGCGCAATTTAAAAAAAAAAAATCACCAACGAAAGAATCGTCAATGTTCATTAGCATAGTAATGTTTGTTTTTTTTTTTTTTTTTGTTTACTGTCTAATGCCAGTTTTACTTGTATTTGTCGATTTTCGCATGGTCTCGTGTGTAATTTTAATTTTACATATGCAACGAAAAGATGTCAAACCAGTCTCAGCGTCTCATTAAAAAAACTACATTACAATACGGAGCGCTTGCAGAATATTTAAAATATACCTTTCAGCTTTTTGTTTTAGTGATAAAAATATATATACATGTACGTGGATGCAAAAATTTTTTTAAATATTCCGAAAAGATTGCGACGAACACGTCTACTACACTCCATCCTGTGCTGAAAAAATGACGTAGCTTAATGTGATCTAATCTACCCAAGTGTCACCTCGTCTCATTCCACGTGCGAAACCCATTATCAAAATTTGAAATTATACTGGAATACCTCTTAGTATAATGTGCAAAAATACGAGTTAATTTGCCGGACCCATCAACAAAATCACAAAGCGGCCCACGTGAACATTATACGTGTATACTTGAGTTGACATAAAATTTGTCACACTCGATTTGAATAAATTAATTATTAATTCCAACAGAAAACAATCACATTTAATAAATTAAAATAGGAATCGGATGCGTACTGAGAACGTGTACACATGTCGACTGCATTGTGTCTGTGACACTAGTCTTCATCCCTCGAGATTTTCAGGGATGAGACCGCAAATCCACCCCTATTTGACCGTCAGACCATAAACAGATTATTTCATGAGACCGACATCTGCTCCATTCAAATTCTATCCAGCGCAAGCCGAATAAATTCGACTTCGTTTCATGGCACTGCAAAAAAAAAGCAACCGTATCAGAATCATGTATGTATATTATGTTTTGTCTTCAAATCTGCAGAGAGCTTTTATTCAGATATAAAAAGTCTATTTAAATAGGGGTTTTAGCAGGGTGAATCTTATCTGTTCCACAATACAATGTGTCTCGTCTATTATGCCTTAACAGTTTCTCGGTATTAACCGTGTAAACACGCTAGATTCGCCACATTCCCGAACTTTCGCCCGGTATTAGAGACACGACGCTTGCTATCTTATCAGATATACAGTTTGCTTTCGGCTGCGATATCGCCAAACCAAACAACTATTCACACAGACCGAACGCACGACACGGTCTGCAATTAGGCAAATTAGGGGAATTTCGCGTCACGACATTTGCGATAATAAAAAAAAAAACACCATAAAAACGGCGCAATCGAGGTCGCTATGGTAACCGTGAGATATGTACGTTCGGTAAATGTGCTGAAAACAAGGTTGATGAGCCTTATGCGACGATGTGCAACGTCGATGGTAGGCGAAAAAATTAATCTGCCTAATAATATGTATTTGAAACAAACTCTTTCACAACATTTCAAAACAACTTCCCTGACTGTAAATATTTAATATAATATAAGAATCGTTCGAATTTCCAGTAGTTTTATTTGAAAGCTACGACTGACGCGTGGGAAATTCTAAAACTCGCCACTTCCCGCGATAAACTCGCACGACTCATTATTATTATAGCATTGATATATTCGTTCGCACAATAAATTTGTTATCATTTATAATTTTTTTAGTAATATCGGTAGTTCACGAGGCTAACTAAACTCGCCGTGCCGATTTCGTAAACTTTTTTTGAAATTAATTTTGCATTCGTTAAAAAACGGCAAACGTTGATTATCAAATGCGAATATAAAGGTAGGTACTTAATTGGCGATGCCCATCGAAAATCCACACAAATTACACTGAAATTCAATATTTTCCAGCAGAACGTAGCGCTTCGCCTCGCTCGATGTAGCGTTTCGTTCATTCGCTCGACAACTGTGCAAATATGCATGAAAATTCTCTCTCGTCTCTATTTATTTTCATTTTTTTGTATTCCAACGATCGAACAAATTTAATTGTTTGCACTGAATTGCAATTTTCCACAGCGATTTTTTATTACCGAAAAATATGTATATATTATGTATGTATATTTTTATTGCATGTCCAAAAACCGATATAAAGAGCAAACAAAATACACATTGTATTTTCATCAATACAAATCGCACAAAAGAAAATAAAAATGTACGCTCAACATACATCGGTAATAATGAAAGCGATATTTGAATCACTGATACCGTAAAAGTTACAAATTCCACTAAAAAAGAAAACCAATATTTATGTTTCGATTAAAAATATACAAACGCTTACAAAGTTGTGCGCTATCAATCATTCGACAGTGTTTTGATTTTAACCTACAATTGAAATAAAATATTATATTATAATATACATTTTTTCTCTCTTTTCATGTGTCATTTCCGCCTTCGTCTGAAACTGTAATCTTCAGACGGATGAAAACCGATATGCCGCCTACAAGAACGTCAGAACTGTCACCATCAAAAAGGTACCGAAACCTTATCGAATTTCATACATCCATATATTAAAAAATAGGTTTTAATTTGTTATCACTACTAGAAATGACATTTTGTTATACGAGCGAATGTATAAAAGCAAATATAAATAATATTTTACTAGTACTGTAATTCCTAGTTGGTATTGAGATGAACACAGATAGATTATGTAACATTGTTGTCACGGCCCTGTTTATGTCCACGACAGCCAATATCAATCAAAACTCGATGACAGTGAACACGCAGGGTGTATACAACGGATGTTGACACTTTGTGACAATGGTTGTTCTGATTTACAGGGTTCTCAGAGTCTTGGCATCATGATAATCGAAGGTCGCCATGCAGAAGTCGGCCAGGGTATCTTCATATCGGATATACAAGAGGGCAGTGCCGCTGAACAGGTTAGATTCACCACAATTTAAACCCACTATAAACGAAAAAAAAATAAAAGCACCTTAAGACAGCCACAACACGATTTGCCGAATGTGAATTTGTTGCGGAATCGCTGAAATTGTACCGATCCTGAAATGTTCACGAACAAAGTGGGTAATAATATACATACTAGTGCGTGTTTAGTTTTTCATTGAAAATTTTTTATTTTCGAACGAATTGAAAGACTTTGATGTTCGACATTTTCGATTCACCTTTAATGTGAAACCTTGACCAATTTATTTGGCATTGTGTGCCGTTTGTTTTACCATCGCCAACTTAGTTTGTTTTTCACTCGATCGAGTAGGTACACAATGCGCGTATCTGAAACGCGGAAAACTTTCGCAGAGACATTTCACAAGCAAACACTTTATGCAATATACAGAGTGTCTCAGACGTACATATGGTATCAAACTTCAAGTGTTGAAATATGACACAGTTCCGTCTATTTCTAACGAAAAATTCCAAAACATGTCTATATTTTCTTTTGAGACGATATTTCAAAACTAACAATGACGTCAACTATCAATCTTTATTTGAAATTAATTCGCATTCATCATCAGCATTTTCAGCCGTTCACCATCCACTGCTGGATGAAGGCCTCTCCAATCCTCTTCCATACCTATCTGCCTTGAGCAATCTGCATCCACTTGACTCCACACATTATTCTCAATTTATCGTCCACTCGGTCTACCTTGCTTTCTTTCACATCCTCTCATATACCATTCAAGTATTTCTCTCGTCCATCTGCCATCCATTCTTCTCGCTATGTGTCCACTTTGACTTTTTCACACGTTCCGCTATATTTTCCAGTTTAGTCACGATTCTACCCACGTATTCCTCTTACGATCTCTTCTCGTTATACCGAGCATACATCTTTGCATGCTTCTCCGTATGCACTGGATCCATGTTTCACGTCCATACGTCATAACTGGCAGTTCGCATTGGTCTTATGCCCTATTTTTTAAACATAGCGGAATGTTGTATTTAAAAGCAATGTTCATTCTTCCAAAAGCACTCCATCCTAGTTTCATTCTTCGTTTTATTTCTTCATCTTTACAACCAGTCGTATTCATCAATTGTCCTAGGTATAAATAACTATTACAAGTAAAAAAATTCGGGTGTGGCCAACCCATGACTTTATCCATATATTTGAGGAGTATGAAGAGTAACCAAACACTGAAAAAGTCAAAAAACCGTGTATGTACAAAGAAAAATAACAAGATTTTTAACTTGTTTACGATTAACTTTAACGTTAACTTGCGATTTTGATGATTTTTTTTCACCGTTTGTAATAATGATTATAGTATTACAATATTATGAAGATTCTAAATACATACTTAAAAGGCCGAAAAAAACACTTCCGGTCGGCGGATTTTGACCATAATCATAGTATCTCTTACACTTTACGTGAAAATAATAGATATTAAATTTCAGCTTGATCGGCTAAGTACATAGTTTCGGAAATATTCCGTGGTAAAAAGGATTTTTGACTTTTCTACAAGAAAACACAAAAAAAAAAACCAACTTCCGGTTGACTGATTTATTTTTTTAAAACTAGGTATTGCTTTAAGGATTATAATATTACAATATTGTGAAGATACCGAATGTGTAAAAGGCCGAAAAAAATTGTCAATTTTGCTGTCAAAATCTTTGTAATATAAATATTGTATCGATCTTTGCAGGCCGGACTAGCCATAGGCGACATGATATTGGCTGTAAATAAAGACTCACTCCTGGGATCCAACTATGACACGGTATATTCCAATTTAATACATACGTACATATGTACATACACGAATCCGATATTGCTTCGCGGAATCGGTGGCGAATATTGAATTTTGCTTTTTCAGGCGGCTTCCATGCTCAAAAAAACCGAGGGTGTGGTCGTGCTGTTGGTGTGCAACCCTAACAAAAAAGAAGACAGTGGGTCAATTGGCCCAGCTTCCGAGGAGCTTCCACCCCCTGGGACTCCGGCCCGACCCGGAAGCACCACACCAGCCAAACCCGGATTGGCTACCCCTGCTAAATCGGAATCCACCCTCAAGGGGCCAGCGCACATATCTAGGCCCAACACCCCCGCCGGAAAACTATCGTTAGCTTCTCCGGCTAAGGGTGAGCTTTTTTACTAAGATTACACCTTCCGAATACGAAGGTATTTTTTTGTATTTCATATCCATACATGAATAGATATTACGTTGTACAAATTTTGAAATTTATCTATAAGTTGTCAAAGTATCATAAACTTGTCGGTTTGCCCGTCATATGACGGTAGATTCTAACCCCACCCACGCGTGCTGGTTTTTACAATACAAACGGGCCCGTGACCCGTTTGACCGTACGTGAAACGATTGTATATTGTACCCGTTGATTGAATGGGTGTATGGCCATAAAATCGCACTAACTTTGACAGATGACAGCTTGTTGTTGTTGTTATTTATCACGTTGGCAATGCTGGCGTAACCGTGACGACCCAGGCAGGCAGGCAAGCAGACGCTTACGCTAACACGTACAGTAATTACTATAAATGATAATTATGGTGCGTGTGTAATGGGCTCGAGGTCAGTGCGACGTCTTTAAATTTAATATATAAAGTATTTTACGACCAAAAGGTTGAGATTTTCCGTGTTTAGAGACGACCATCCCGGTAGTCGTTTTTTTTTTTTTACTTTATCCATGTGCGTAATATACATAGATAAAGTATTGTTGTCGTGCGAAAATTTGACCTCGAGTTTTTTTTTCTACGTGTGTTTAGTTACGACGTAAATTTGTTTGAGATGGGAAAATTCACTTCTTAATCTTCGAAAAAATTGAGTAAATTAGTAAAAGGATTGATCACTTTATTTTTAATATTTAAAAAGTGCTTCATATGAAAATGTTGAAAATTTGACATTATGTATTTTCATATTATATAATATTTTCATCTTCGTTCAAATTTTATCTTTGTGCTTTTGGAATAACTTCGATCTCATGATAGGCGTCATTGTGAAAATTGCCTCTGCCAAGAGTTTTCGTTATTTTTTTTCGTTCAAGTTTTGCTTCTTAAAATCGTTCAATCAAATCTACGCTTCTCTTCAATAGATATTTTGTAATACTAACTGTGAATTAATGAATTTTCAGCTGAGCCCGTGGCAGATCCCTCTACAGCACCAATTGTATCTGGAAAAGAATCTCTAATTGACATAACAACCGAAAGTAAACCTCTGGGAATAAACATTGTCGGAGGACAAGACACACTAATACCGGTAAATGTTATTTTAATATAAAAGGGTCCTAGTGTATTCTATTTTTAGCATTACTATTATTTACCAAAATACCCTTTTTTTCCAGGGAGGAATCGTCCTATTGGAAGTGTACCCTGATGGAAAAGCTGCTAAAGACGGTCGTTTAAAACCGGGAGATCAAATTTTAGACTGTAATGGAGTGAAAATAACGCCAGAAATGAAACAAGAAAAAGCGTTGTCACTAATCAAACAGACTGTTCCTAAAGTATGTATACTAAAGTTAAATTATATAGTTAATAACAGTTGTATAATATTTGTGTTTATGCAATATACATATGTACTTGATTGAATTTATACTGTTTAATTTAAAGATGAAGATGACAGTGTTTAGACCCGAAACGGTAGGATTTACTGAAATCGATGTAGATCTGATTAAAAAACCTGGAAAGGGTTTGGGACTCGGTGTAATGGCAAAGAAACCTCCTCCTGGTGTTTATATTTCTGAACTTGTAAGTATTTTAGAAATTGTATAAAATCGTTGTATTGGTCATTCAATTTCCAGCCAAATTATGCTAATCTGTTTGTATTTTCACAGGTACATGGTGGAATTGCAGAAGTTGATGGCAGAATACAACGAGGTGACATAATCGTATCAGTCGCCGGTCAATCTTTAAAAGAAGCCACATGCGAAGAAGCTGCTGCTGCTTTGAAATGTGCTCAAGCCAAAGTTTCAATCAAAGTAGCTAGACACAAATTGGCTCGATAGAAACGCAGTTTCCCATTAAGTAATCTTTCAATTGTGCCAGACATATAACAAAAAGAGAATCATACACTACCGTTAATAATATTATTTATTTATTTGTAAGTAAGTGGAGCCTTATAATCATTTATTTTCAAATATATTTAACGTTTGAAAAAAAAGTATTTTTTTAAAGAATCAATATGAAAATCTATTACAAGGCATAAATAATGTCAAGTGTTTTTAAAATGCAGAATTTGTGAATTCTTGTCGCATATATAAATAATTTCTACAAAAGACATGCTTTCGACCAAACGTATTTAATTCGGTTCTCGTTCACACTACTTATTTATGTATCTATTTCAATAAGTATGAATTCCTACGGTATATTATGCGTATACAAAATCACTATAGTAGATATTCAAATTTTTAAACTACCTACATATATAATAAATTCATAAAAATACATAATAAATCCGTATTTATATAGATAGATCAATATGAGTGTAAAATAAATAAAAATGTGCATATAATTTTAATGAACGTCACTATTGTGTGTAAATGCTTGGTATGTATTTATCAATATTCCAATGGCGATTTTTAAAATAGCATGTGTGAATTTTTTATATCGTTCATTCGTAGTGGTATATAAGTACATGTATGTATGTTATGGGAAACGTAATCTGCAAAAGTTTTTTAGTCAATGTTTAATAGCACATCACTAACTTGTTGTCAGCCGCACTTTGTTATTCCATAACTGACAGGAATTACTTACTGAAGCTTTTTCTTTAAACATCAGCTCGAGTTAACAAATTACACAGAATGACATAAATTCAAACATTTTAATGTTTTTAAATCTTACCCAACAACGCACATTCACCTCTTAAAGTATACAGGGGAAAATTGAAGCAACCAAAGACCACGTGATTTTCAATTAATTTTATCAATTATAATTTAGCCAGCTTGCAATTTTACTATGTATGTATGTATATCTCATTCGTCCCTGTATGCTGAAGTATCACCATTTGTGTATGTTTGTGGACATTATAAATATTAACATATGTACATATGTTTCTAGCTCTCGTTGCACTTTTGAATGTCGTTTGGTGTATTTCGTTTATTAATTGTATGTATGTACATATATCAATTAATAATATTTTCATTTTACTAAAAAGAAGAAAGTTTGGAATATCGCCAAATTTATATAAATATAAATAAATAATCTTTTTGTATGTGCGTCCTGTGTATACACGTTCATGCTATAGTATACGTACATTAATTTTCCGATTGATTTGCGTGTTTGGTGTGATGAAATAAGTACCTTTACATTGATTGCGTATTGTTTAGATTTAAAATAATTAAATTAATTGTCATGTTCGTTATTGTACTATTCGGAAACATAGGTTTTGGGACCTATAGGCGGCATACATACACTATATATTATGTAAAAACAATAGCTTAAATTTAAGATGAGTTTTGAACATTCAAAATGTATGTTTGTGCGCGAGTATATATTATATATATATAAGTGGTCGAATACGTGCCAAAATGTGATCCTAAAAATTTGTTTTTGATTATTATGCCAAATTTAAACATTTAACTTATAGTAATTATATAAATGTATAATTAAAGAATGATGGAATTGTTTGTTACGAGTATATGTAAATATACATCTGTCTATATTATACATATAAATATATATTTGTAGCGCATAATTAAGGCTCATTATAAAAGTGAGATACATAGACCGAAATTTTTTCCATCATTGCATGACTTTTGTTGCCATATTTGTTAAATAGGAAAACAGTGAATGTTATGTTTAATTATATATATTTCGAATATAATTCTAATCCTACAATTAAATTGTAGTACACACTTTGATAATTTCTTCTGAACGATACCAAGTATCAAAAGAAGTGATAGTGAAAATTTTATAGGAACAAATGTTTAAAAATAAATATTTAATAATATTTGTTCGGTGGATGTAAAATGTTATGATTTTCAATAAATCCTATATCAATTTTTTTAATATTAATTAAAATTATTATCAATCTTATACCTACCTACATATTATATTTTTATTTATAAATTAATTTAAACTGAAAGAACACAATATAAATTCATATTATCAATCATTAAACCAAAATTACTCCATATGTACAATTGTACATACACACATGTCATACGAGTATTCAGCAAGAAAATGAATTGAAAGCTTACAGTTAATTTTATAAATAAAAATGAGTTAAAGTCTATTGTAGTATCAAACAGTAAAAAATTTCTCGATAAGAAGTTTTTTTAACCACAAAATAACAAATTAAATTGTCAGTTTAAAAAAATTTTATTTAAATTTTTCAGAACATTTGCGTCTTCTAATGTTATTTAATTAAGTATTTATTTTCTCACTAAGAATATAGCAGGAATTGTAAAACTAAATCATGCATTACTTTGCATTTAATGATGTATGAATTACTCACATTTAAGATTAATATATTTATGTATTAGTTTTTTAGCTTATGTGTAACAATATTTCTTTATTCATATAATAGACATTTTCAACACTATAATTATTATTTTTCAATGGGTTATCAACTAACTGATCACTAAAATTAGTCAATTATTTACACACAGTCACTCCTAAATCTACATAATAATATGTGGTATTGAATTTTTCTTCAAATCGAATCAAAAACATGTTAACGGTTGATTGCAATTCAAGTTCGTGTTGTAAAATATTTTCAATCGAATTTATTGTTGATTAAAGTCTATCCCCGCTCTTTTACTCGGTTAAAAATTCGCAAAATGTGTTGCATTTGGTGAACTGATAAACCTACCACTATAAATCATGTTGAACTTTTCATTTTGATTTTGTTTCTATATTACTATATAGTTATCGTCATTATTATTGTTATTATAATTTCCGTCACTTTTACTATTAAATTATAAGTATAATATCTAAATATATTGAGTACCAAATAATAGACAGACACTGTGTAGTGATGACTGTTTTATTTACACCGTAATGTACAGTTAATATTATCAAAGAACATAAAGTTGTTATAATAAAAATAAAATATTTTGATTCCTTGAACCGATGTGAATTTATTTGAATAATCCTTACTTGTCATAAATTATGACAAAATAAGTGGTATACATCAATACATTTTTGAGACTAGAATATCAATGCAATTTTTCATTAAAATGTAAATAATACTATGTATTTGTTTAATTGCTCAATTATAATAATAAAAGTGAAATTATTTTTTACTAAACTAAACAGGACAAAATTTCAGTCAAATTTTGTCTTACTTTAAAAATAAAAACAAACATTTAAATACTTTTTCTTTCACTATGGTAGTTCCTAGTAAGTATCTACTTATAGGAATTACATTTTTCTTATTTAAATAAATATCACATTTTTTCATAAATTTTGGTGAGAATGTCTCAGTGCATCGTCGTGTTTTTTAATTATTAATGGTTTGAGTCTACTGCCTAGTTTGGCTAGCCTTTTTGTTATGTTATCATTATTGCTAGCTTCATGCAAGTCCGGCAAAGATCTACTTGCTTGATTAGAACTTTCTGCGGTGATATTTGCTATGGCTTTCGACTTTCTGAAGTACCTAGGCATACTGTAGTCAGATTCTATAAAAATGACATCTGGTGATTTTGCAATGCTCTGAAGGCTTGTATCTGCTTTGTATTCTCCTATTACAGGAGTCTCAGCGAAGAACTTTGGTAAATTTCTTCCTGTTATCATGGGCGTGTCAGGCATTCGACTTATTTGAGAATGTTCTCCATTTTCAAGCGAATCAAAATCTCCTGATATCGTGAAAATGTTCGAGTTACCAGATTTTTTATCTTCACTTTCGTTCAAAAGATCAGGAATAGATAAAAATGAAGCACTCTTTTGTGGTAATCTTGCCAGTACATTTTTCAAATTTTTATTTTCTAAATTTTTCATACTGTCCACTCGTCTCACCATCAAATCTGATTTTGAATTACTTCTCGAAAAGCTATGTACGCTATCTGTTCTTGATAGCAATATATTGCTCTTTGTTCTAGGTAAATATAAAGCCCGTGAACTGTTTGCACGTACCATACTTTTAGAACTGTCAACTCTTGTTATTTGTTTATTACTTGGTATATCGATTCCCTTATCCAGCTTTTTATCAAGATAATCTGGCAACGATTCTGTTTTTTCATTTGAATTTTGAATCTCTAGCATTAAACCACCAATTGGAGATGTAGGAGATTTCTCACTTTCTTCCTCTTCTTCTTCTTCGATTTTAAATATTTTGTGATCTCCAAAAAGTTCATCTTGGAACATGATTTCAAAATCTGAAAATTTAATATCCTCATCCTCAGCCTCCCCATTATTATTCGATTTTTCTTCTTCATTTTTGAAAGATACAACTTTTCCGATGTGACCATTGTAATAATCTTTTGATGCTATGAGATCATTTTTGCTTTCTTCATTTTCAATATATTTTTTTACTTCAGAGTCATCTTTGAAGATCATCGATTTCGAAAATACCTATCAGAGACAAGATTAAATTTTCTGAATTAAAATTATATACCCACATTATACATTCAACAAAATGTGAAGAGAAATTACCTTGTAGATATCCGGTGCTAATATGGGCAGTTCGGTTAGGACAAGTCGATTGGAATCTAGTGTCAAATGATTGTTATTACTGGGTTGTTTTGTTATTGGTCCCAAGCTGTCGATGCTTCCTATGTTATTGGTATAACATTTGCCATTTTCCCAATCATCATCACAATATTTTGCTATTGATTCGTCATAGCAGAAACGCTCCTCACAGCAACTCCAATACAGCGACTCAAGACATCTACATATTTATGTACATTGAAAATCAAAAACACTATCATTAATTTTGCAACAAAATTGTGTTATTCTTTTGATAAAAAATAATTTTATGGTCTGATTGTTAACTAAATTAACATTGAACAGTAAAAAAATTTCATACATATTCAATCTTGGTAATATTAAAATTACTATTTTAACAGTCCTGACATAACTGACAGTGATGAGCCAACTATGCATTTTCATATGTTGAATTTACAAAATTGAGCATTCGATCATCAATCAATCGAGATCAATTGCTACCTTGAACTACATACAAGGTTGGGTTATTTAATCGTATGTTTCTTGACGACTGCAAATAGTTAAATGCAATTGCAGCCATACAAAAAGTACAAAATGCCAATTTTGTACAGGTGCATTTAATCATGTTTAAATTGAAACACCAGCATGACAAATTCGAACCCATTGACCGAAACGTTTAACGATAAACCTGCTGACTACTTACCAGCTCGAGGTTAACTACATCATCATGTCATCAACAAACTTTCACTCATTTCTCGATTGATGATAAAAAGTTACAACTGCATCCATGCATATACATATGTACATATGTAGAGTAATATATAAAAAAATACATATGTACATACATACATTGTACCTACAAATACATAAATCTACGACAGCTATTAGAAATTGTATTACAACTACCATGTACATTAGCCTCACACGATTTTTTCCCCACACATAATCATCCAATTATAATCAACGCTATACTAATTCAAATTTCAATCTATGGGTACATAATGATCTAATTTGGATCCATATTATAGCGTTGCAAAAATTTTACCATTTTTTTTTTTTTTAAACATACAAAGTTAAGCCATTGAACATTATGAACAATAATTTTGACAGTTTTATGTTTCAAGTAATATTTATGTGATTTATTCTGCAACCGATACTTCTAAGGTTAACACAGCTCGATCATCGACCTAGCCAACTTTCCATAGTCGACAAAAAGGACACTTAGCATAATTTTGGACTGTACACGTCCAATTTGCAAACGTGGTAGTACGACATGTTTCCACGTTTGTTATTGATGTACTAATTGGTACGTCACATATGTACATATTGAGAACAGAATGGTGAACTTCTCAGTGTACATATTAAAATTAACAGAAGTGTCATCACAAGCAATCACACAATACATACATACAAATTTTTATCAAAACTTAATCTGATACATTCGAGACGTACATATACATATATGTACGTATATACATAACATGGTAGGTTTTTTTTTTTTTTAGTGTATATGACTGGATGTAAAGAAGAAGAAATAAAACGAAGAATGAAACTAGGATGGAGTGCTTTTGGAAGAATGAACATAGTTTTTAAATCCAACATTCCGCTATGCTTAAAAAAGAAGGCGTACGACCAATGCGTACTGCCAGTCATGACGTATGGGTGTGAAACTTGGACGCTAAATTCAAGAATGCTACGAAAGATCCAGTGCACACAGAGAAGCATGGAAAGATGTATGCTTGGCATAACAAGAAGAGATCGCAAAAGAAATGCATGGGTGAGAAGTATGACCAAAGTGGCAGATATAGCAGTACGGGTGAAAAAGTTGAAGTGGCAATGGGCTGGACACATAGCGAGAAGAATGGATGGCAGATGGACGCGAGAAGTACTGGAATGGTATCCGAGAGGATGCGAAAGAAAGCAAGGTAGACCGAGTGGAAGATGGGCTGATGAATTGAGAAGAATGTGTGGAGTCAAGTGGATGCAGATTGCTCAAGACAGACAGGAATGGAAGAGGATTGGAGAGGCCTTCATCCAGCAGTGGATGGTGAACGGCTGAAAATGATGATACATAACATGAAAAATACTTGACCAGAAGGGAAAACGAGCATTAAATAAGTTAATATCATAAATTCAATATACACATGTGTTTGAAATACTTACATATTTTTTTCTATGAAAGGCTCAGTTAATACAAGGTTTCCGAGTCAAAAATTTTAGTGGGCGTACAAAACACCTGGTAGTCTAATTTATATTAAAAGTTTATTTGATTTCCACCATTCATAAACTAATGTGTCTAGAAAACGTGTAATAACTCTTTAGTTTATGACCGTGAGTTGATAATGTGAACAATCGAAATCATTATTAAGGCTTGCTTGAAATCATTATTAAGGAAGGCGTGAATATTTATATTTACATATGTATGTAGGTACATAAAATAGATTATATTATTATTTGATACATTAAAAAGTATAAAGGCCATGTACGGTGTAAACCTCTCATAATTTCAATCAGTATAACAGTAAGACGAATACAGTTTAAACTTAAAAAATATATGGATAAAGTAATAAGTATACTAACGACTGGCACCATTTGCACATTTTTCTGAGATTTTTTTCTATCGGTTGTTGTACACTCGACGACGACCATTATCAATTGACTTCAGGCTTCAGACAGAGCAATGTTCATGTCACAGTTTGATTCTCAAATATTTGTTGATAATCGCCAGTTACCTATTTCGATAAAAAAAAAATTAATAAACTATCCGATTTAAATTACATACAATACACAAAACAATCACTAGTTTCATAAGTTTGAAATTAAATATTAATTATATAATCACACGCGATCTCAGTTTTTATAGCACGTGATCGTGCCATTTAATATTGTTAAAAGGCGATCATAAAATTTAAATGGAAAATAAAATTGATGCTATTGTATTCGTCATATTCCGTAAACCTAATTGTTCCTATCTTATCTGAAAAAGATGTACATACATACATACATAAACGTATTGCATTCTATCAAAGCCGATATGAATGAAACATAATATTTATTGATTTGTCCACTCTGTAAAATATTATAAACTAATATTATTTGAATTATACACACGAAGCGAGCGACTTTCCATGCAGTAAGTTGGTTTAAAATTAATTTTATCATTGAGAAAACCTTATCGTCACTCAAGGCATTGTTTTGAACGAGAGCAGAAGTTTAATCACGGTACTTTCAATGACCGCAAAAGCTTTATTGTCACCATTAGAATTATAAGTATTCGTCGTGCGATCGTAGCAGAGATGATAATTTCTATGTTTTTATTGCGATAATTTAAATTTTGATGACCTGAAAATTAATTAAAGATAAGATTTTTTCGAAATGTACCGAAGAAAAATCAAGAAACTAGTTCAGGGCAAAAAATATTGGATATTATGTACTTATTAGTAAAACCTTCGTCAATACAATTTTCAAAATGGATTTTAATGAAATATAACAGGTATTTGAACGATGAATAAGAATGGATGAATGAATTTGAAGATTCTTTCAGTAGCCATATCATACCTATTTGATAAGAAGGCATTATTTAAAGAATCGGATATTGAATTAGAGTCATCTTTGATAATATCGATACTGTTGCGTGATAAGTTAGCATGATCATCATCGGTAACCTTGAACGATTCTTCAATATATGTATTATCATTTGAATGGGAAAACTTTGTGGGAAACCATGAATCGTGAATTGTCAGACATTTGACTTCCTTTATTGCATAAGCTTTGAACACGTCATATACATAGACGATTCTTCGAAATCGCGGAGCACATTTGAGGACATTGTGGTTTTGCATAAACGAAAAATGAAATATTCAATACCTTTTCCTGCTGCTATGATATCTGAATTTGATCCGAACAAAAACTGAACTATGATAAACTTAACATGAAAATTTCAACGTCTATTGATTGCAAAACAATAGCTCGAAAGATAAGGAAACTATACAGAATTAAAATCATCAAGTGCGAAGCGTGAAGGTTATACCTATACTACGTTATAACTAAATTACATACAGGTATAATATCTCTCAATTCTTGTGCAGAGAGAATATAACGTCGATACAATTTTAGTGTAAACGAACGAGTCTTGTACGAAATTAGCAAGTGGTGCAACCGTAGACCTTGCATCGACCGTTTCGTCCTTCTCGTCGCATAAAATAACCGTTTGCGAAATTCGAAAATTATTTCGGTTCATTGGAACCGAGCAAATAATGACTCTATAATAGCACAATAATATGTACGAGAAACAAAACGCAAAGCCTCAGGCGCAATCAATCGTTATGATAAAAGTGTTTACGGCCTCTCAATAAACCGAATGTGTGCGCAACATTTACAGTTCTTTTTCATTCTTGATTGATGATTTTCACTTGACGCGAATAAATTTCTTTCGACGACTACTCAATGATACCTATGTATGTACAATTTACATAGTATTTTGATTTAAATCATTTAAAATAAGTATGATGAGTCGAACGCAATCGTTATTTTCACTCTGCGTTCGTATGTACATGGTGAAAGTCAGTTGCGTTGTTAAAACACATTCTAATACGATTAGTTAAATTACCATTCAGTTATTTCTAAGCAATACTAATAAATTAATAACGAATTGAATACGGACTATGATTACTGTAGTGAAGTGCATATTGTATGTATTGTATTTGTTAAGGTTGTTAATAGTCTTATCTATAAATAATCCACACTAAACACTTTGACTGTCAACATGTTTTATTGCGACTTTTCATCTACATATGTATGTACATAAATAGGATTTGCTAGTATGCATACAACATCGCAACCAAGTTCTGAATGTATTAATCTAAATGAGCTTTTTCGTGTCTACTTTTCGATTTGAATATTTGAAAAATGTCATGTTAACGACCTCGCCTTGCACAAAAACTAATCTGAATACAAAGAGTTGTTCTTCCAAAGGACGAAATCTGATTATAATAAATATTAATACTCGACAAAAAAAATTTGCATCCGTTCCCTCATTGTGAAATCGTGCGATTTTGCACAATACATATAATGATGATGGTATTCACGAGCGGAAGTCGATTATAATTTAAAAACTGGAAATATTGTAGAAATCGTTACATATGGATAATCAAGGAAAAACGCTTTTTATACGTTGCCGTATCGATACCTACATAAACTTTAGATTCATCTCGCATGAATTTTTCATTATAAATATCAATATAAATGTTTTTCAATTTATAAAATCATCATATAAATTCATATGTACTTGATTTTGCAAAGCTTGAAAATCAATTATTGCACATTTTAGCATCTCATTGTAAAGCGATGCTCTTTTGATGTAATTTTAAAAAAAGCATATCAAAATAACCAAGAGTTTCTTATGTATTTTATTTGAGTAACGAGATGACTTTATTTGATATGTGATATTAAAAATAGTCATTTAGTTCATCAGACCGTTCCCGGAATTCGTAGGTCATTGGGTTCTTTGACTTTCTCTGGAGGTTATTGCCAACAGCGAGGTAAAATCCGCAACCTCGGATGTTCGGATATTATTTGCGGCAGTGATCGCCAACCTTGTCGCAATGCTCCATACTGAGAGTATCGTAAGGGCACTCAGTAAGAAATTAACAATAATGTGCATAGTAAATATACTGCGATGACGTCTGATGACGACCAGGTCGTCCATCATCAGTTGAAACGTCTGTTGAAATTATCAATTGCTGCGAGGCATAATTAGCGCTTAATGGTGCCCATTGCACAATGTACACAGCTTCTAAGATAATTACAACAATTTTATTTTGGCAGACTACTTTGTCTACAATCTAGATTAATCTGTCAAGTGTTTGTAAACATTTGATAAAACTTTAGAAGAATACATATTTTTTTTGTATTTATGGCGAAATTTAATTATGGATACGAATAAGATAATTGGAAAACTTTTTAATAAATTCAGGGCTGTATGAAAATATCAAAATGGAAGCCTTGAGATGTGATCCGCAATTAAAACTCGAAAGAACGACATCCGGTGTAATTTTCGCACGTGGTTTTCACCAAAATAAAAAAAACTTTAAAAAGCACACACTGGAATTGTGGGTCAAGATCGACACTCGAACATTGCGCGATTCAATGGTTATTTTATGCTCATTTTAATGACCTAATTCGACGATGACTAAAAATACGGACAAACATCAAAAAAGATCGACTATTCGTGTCACATGTCTCAATTTGCACTTTTGCCTACATCTCTCTTTTTACAATTCCTCGTCACCCCCTTTCGCATGCTCTCAATCTCAAATCACGTGAAATTTAAAATTGGGAAACAAAAGGGACACATTTCAATGTTAACTAATCAATTACAATGAGGTGAAAGAATTTTATAATACACACATAACCATTCATAGATTGTGACTGATTAATCGACGATATGATTTGCAACGATACGTATCTCTGACGTATTTATAATGTGCATCGATTAAAACATTTAAAAACTCTACTGCGATAACGTAAACATGTGTAAATAAATGTGTTGCACCTTCGAGTTTACTTTTGTTGTAGTTTCGAGTACTTTTATTATCATTTTTATCATAAAGCAAGCGGGCATGGATTGAAAAGGTTTAAACTGAATCGAATACAAACACTTAAGGTTCAAGATAAAACACGCGTAGGAAAGCAGATGTTATTTCTATTTATTTATACTAGAAAAGTAAAGGGAATAATTATCCAGCTATGTCATTGATTTGCGGTTAATAGTTAGTTATTGAAGAACACATCTAAAATATGAGGTCATTAAGATGGAAAAAATAAGCGATTTGATCAACGCTAACAATAAGCGAATGATGCAATTAAAGCGTAACGTAAAAAAAAGTTCGAATTTTAAAAATCTTAAAAATTGATTTATCAACACATTAGCGTACAATTTCCAACTTTTCTTTATTTTATCTATTGTAAGTCGAAAAACTACAAAATCACAAACAAAAATCGAATCCAATCTAGCGTGAATACAATACGTAAGTACTTAAATGGTACGTAAGAAAAAAACCATAGCAATAAAACTATCCCAACTACACGAAAATACTTTGGAATTAAATTGGAAAAAAATTCACTATTCAGCCACAACCATCACTTATATTAATTCACAAAAAAAAATCGTTGAACTTGTATTATAATATGAATAAAAAATAGTTTACGATGGCGAGTCGTTGTAGGAGAACGTCGTACTTCGCGCGCGTCCATTAATGTACTGATCACGATCATCACTTTCTACGCGGGAAAACTCACGAATTTAACAATGGTTATCGAATACTAAGATTTTTTTATCACCGATGATGTCTAAACTCGTGATAACAATCGTCGATATTTATTTTCAACCATCCCACCGGGGAAAATAGTAATCACAGCATATTACAATAGTATCATTAGTTTTTTTTTTTTTTTTTTCGTAGATATGAATTGAATTTTGTACAGTTAAAATTGTCTCAACTCCGTTACTGATACAGTCAAACCATAGATGGTATTATACATACAACTGATATAAATTCATTTAAAATAGAAATTCAATCCATCAGTAGTAAACATCCGGTATTTGAAAAAAATTATCTATTCGCAAGTCATTATGATGATCCTCTTAAGTTCTGATCACATGATTAGAACTTATTTTCAATTATATATGATACATTCTTATCTATGATACTTTGATCATATTTATTATATAAACAGTATGAATCTTGCATGATTTTATTTTTAAAATCAGATATATAATACAATAGAATTTTAAATTGAGCAAATAATGTCATTTTTTTCAAGATTTTATTAATAAAAAAAATAATCTCATTCTTAATAGTTTATATTAATAGTAATACCTTAGAGAAGTAGTAATAAATAAATAATGCATCACTTTCGAATCAAATCTTCATGCTCTTTGAAATATTTACAATTACATATTCATTATTACCCCTTTAAGGCCGGCCGCACACTGGGAATGATGGAATGATACATAATTATATTTTATTTACATTTGCACAACCAGCCAATTGATATCATTATAGGAGAATCTTATTTTTCCAATATGATTTGAACAATTTATTTAAATAAAATTGATCAATTTTCCATTGTAGATATAAATAATTTACAGCACAATAAATTAATAAATGAATGTACAAAAAAATCTTTCCACAATATTTATGACAAATAAATTATACATTGTAAAAAATAATATTAATAGTGTCCTGATATTTTAGTAGCTTCATCATAAGACGGTGGAGGAGGACAAACTTCTAAAAATGAAATAAAAAATTTTAATATATTATGTATGTATGTATGTAGTATGAAAAGACATTGAAATATCCATTTTTACAACGATTAAGTTAATACGAATAATACCAATTCTAGAAGTCGAAGATTCTATGAGATCAATTGTTGTGTATGGTGGAGGTGGAGCATGTACTATTGCACCAGTAGAATTTGAAGATGTCTCATTAGAATTAGACGATGTGGCCGTTGAATCGGCAACTCTACCTGTTATTACGAATATCGGTTGTTGTCTTCTGACGATACGTTTTCTACCTAAACCATTCAGAAAACACTTCTTATTCACATTTATTATGACTAATCCTCGAGAATCAAGTGATTATAGATAAATAGCAACTTTTACAATATAAAATGATAAAAATAAATTCCTCTTATTACAACATACAACCGTCCAACATCAGAATTGAAATTTTATAATGAGTTGTGACTTATTATTTAGGTCAATTTATAAAAAGTACACTTTAATACTTACGATTGTGGGGCGATACAACTTTAAAGCCATTGCAAAAATACATGCAAATGACCATCATAATGAAAATTGAAAATCCCACCGAGAAATAGAGTACCGCAGTCATTTTGTTATATTTAAGACATTAGATCAATCTGAAACAATAATTAACTTTTTGCATATACATGTACAGTTAATAAAAAATCAAGAAGAATCAAATAGAAGGCAAACAGCTGATACAATCAGAAATCATACTCGACTCATCAAGTTTTCAAAAGGTACGTCAAAGTTTTGCGTGTGCTATGTAAGTATAGTCGCACCTACACCGAAATAAGACTATAATAAACCATTGACTATCATTCAATTGCATGCATTCATTGACTCATTACAAATACGCATTATCAGTTCCGCGAAAAATAAAATCGTTTTCTAAAATATGCACACTAACATCATAGTTTCTTCACTTGTTATAAAACCAATAATAATTAACTAGACCCATAAACCCAGGATGTAAAAGTAACTACATTGTGCCCCAGTTTTATTAACACATACAATTTTATCCCCGGGAACGATTCATCAGTAATCCAATGTATTCAGTTTGACTTACATAACTCATGTTATTTACCTCACCTCATCTATGTACATATCTATGTATTTCAATTGTGCATATTGCGTAAATTAGAACTGTCGCACAACTTAATTTATCGCGATTAAACACAGTATTCATAATGTTTCACTTTGATTGATACGCACCTCGTAAGTTATTTACTTTTTATAGTTACATAGGTAACTTATAGAAGTGTTGTTAGTTACGCGTTGCAAATTTTTAATTTTTACTAAATAAACTTCAAATTTATTTCACTATAAACCGCAAATATATTGTATTGTACATGTTAAATCATTAACAAAAAATTCATACTCACATGTTGTGAAAAATTATCATGTCAGGGAGACACATGCACGGAAACGACAGCAAGACGTATAAGCAAAAATTGAATTAATCACTATCTACTCCAATAGTATGTTTAAGATCAATGCATTGTTATTTTATCTACAGATACCTTATCAATATGATACAATACGTATGGATATTCCAATAATTTGTACCTATTGTTAGTATAAATCGACGGCAAGTGTTTCAAACTGAATTACACCAGAAGAAAAGTTTAAAAATGATTAAAAATAAACTACTGTGCATAAGTAAATTTTAACAAGTTTTTATTGGATAATTGTTTCGTTATAAAATCATCACGTAATCATATATAAAATACATAATTTTTCATATCTATCAATGAAAAAAAGTAATCGAATTTACAAAAATAATAAGACGAAAGTTGACACATGCACGGTGATGTAATGTTATCAAAAAGGCTCAAGTAAAACATACATTTTTATCACCTACGTTAAAATCGAATAAAATTAACATAAAACTAAAATTCGATTCTCGTTTAATTTAAACATTTTTATATTACATTTTATATCCCGTTGTAAAACAGTGATACCATTTCATGCAAACAAAATAGAAAAATAACTAATAAAATTTTCAATTGTAATATAACGCAATTCCGGGTGAATGATAAACATTGAATTTATATTAACAGCGTTTTGAAATTAAATGTATCAACTTTCAATCCAACACATTTTAAACCTAAAACATTTTCTCGAAATATAAATGAAAAGTTAATTAACAAATGAGCAATGAAAATTTCAGTTAAAACTAACAGTTCTTTTATACAATGCCCGATGAACCATTGTGCCTATTTCATCATACAATAATGCTATTATTCTGGCCAAATGTAACATTATAAATAACATTGCAACATGTTAATACTAAGCAATTAAATAATCAACCGTCAAAATGTTAACACATCATCAATCGTCATACCCATTTGTAGAGACCCATGTAAATCTATTCCTCATAATCGTAAATAGCTATAACACAATTTAAGTATACATGGTTTGGAATAAAATTATACAGCTTTGGTGTGTAAACTATTAACGATTCTTTTTTCACGGATTAAGATTACAAATTACATTATTGATTTTCATTAAAGCTCGAAGATTCTAATTTACAACAATGGCAATTTTTTTTGCAAAATTTGCAAAAATATTATAACTACATAAATTAAAAATATACTAAGAAGTTAAAAAGTTAATATTTTTGAAATGTAGTACAAAAACAAATTAGTCAGTCATTTTTTATTTAATCACTTAATCCATTTCAATCACTAAAAATGTATGACAAAATATATGAAAAAGGAGAAAAAATAGCAGGAATATAAATAATTATGCATATGGACTAAAAACTTAATAATTAAAAGGTATGACTTAAATTAATTCTCACAAATATGTAGTGATATTAACGAAGTTTCAATAACTACACTTTGTTACCGACATGAAAATATAAGTTTTAAAGTTCGATTTAGCATATTTTATATTAATAAATCTAAATGAACACTGGAACTGCCTGTATTTCACTATGGAACCCGTATTTTCGTGATGGCAACATTGGTCTACTTTTCCCAAGTACTCTTATTAATTGGCAAAAATGAACTATGTAGAATAAAATGTCAGTAAATCCACAAGGATTATTTGCACATCTCACATAAATCATAAATATGACAATAACCTCTCATTGCTGCATGGAAAATACATGTCTATGTGAGAAATTTCCATCTTGAAAGAAATGTTTTGACACTTAAGTAATACATTCAGCTTTAAAATGGAATTTTGAAGCCTAGTCTACATTGCTAGATGCTTAAAGTTTTGAAAAAATAAAATTCATAGCCTCACCTTAAACAAGATACGACAATCATAAGATAAATAAATAACAAGTACATAATGAAGACATACACAAATTAAATTTTAGTCTAAGGTCTTTTATTATTAGCATAGTAATATTATCGGTAGCTGACCGTGTATGTAAAAGATAACTTTAGTATTTTGGTGATCATACATTCATACAAAGTATCAATGAAAATTCACAGATAAATCAATCAGGGTCAACTAATTAATTATTCTTAAAAGACCTATAGATTCAGCAATTGTAATGAAACACAGACCTACTCTGAATCAATCTGATTAAGATATATACATATACAACGCATTACAACAAAACAAAAAAAACTAGCCCTAGATCTAATAAATCAGTCTTGATAATGCAGAAATTGTGCACGAGCACAAGATTTAATCGTGTACATCGATACATACGGCTTTTTGTATATCACAAAATGCTACGAGTGTACAGACCTGATTTTAACAAAAATATTAAAACAAAACAATAATTCTCGGCAATCGGTTTGATATTCATATCCTCTTTAAATGTGAATAGTACACCGAGTCAGATAACATTTCAGTTTAAATGGCATTTTGACACTAATAGTCCCTTACAATTAAAAGTAAAATTCATTCAACAGTTTAAAATAATCAACATAACTAACTAACTAAAGGTTTTTAATATAAAAAAAAAAAGAAAATAAAACAATTTAAAAATAAACATAGAAATGTTGGTCAAAGAAAATAGAACTGACAAATAAATTCATGAGCCAAAATTATACCAGGCGGCACAAATGTTAACAACGGCATAATTTAAACAGGAATTATAAAAGTTCATTTAATCCTCACATTTGAGGCAGGCACCGGGCACGTCAAAGTCTAAAACCATCAGTTTGGTTTCTTCGGTGCCGTTGCGGGAACCGACCAAGCACACCAGCTTCGTCGGAGACGCTCGTATTCTCCAGACCACACCGCCGGACCCACCCGACCCGAGCGTGACCAGGTTGCGTATGAACTCACCGGTCTTCAAATCCCACAATTTGACGGTGCCGTCGTCCGAAGACGTGATAACAAAACGACTGTTCGATTGCAGCGACGTGACGGCCGACTGGTGTTTGTTCGAACCGGAAAGGGTGTGCAGACACTGACCCGTGTTGATGTCCCACACTTTTACAGTGCTGTCGGCGTTCCCCGACACCAGTATATTGGACCGCAGCTCCATGCCGGAGATGAGGGAGCGGTGGCCGTTGAGCGTGTGCTTCAAAGCACCCGTCTCGACATCCCAAACTTTTATGGACGTGTCGAGGGATCCGCTGATAACGTGAACGCCGTCGAATTGTAAGCTATATATCCTATTGGTATGGGAAGCCAGTGTGTGGAGACACTCCGCCGTCTCCGGATTCCATACTTTGACGTAATAGTCGTAAGCGCCGCTGACAACCAGGCGTCCGTCATATTGAACACATCTAACGGCAGCTAAATGGCCGACCAGCACCCTCAGGCATTTGCCTTCGGAGACTGACCAGACACGGAGTGTGGCGTCTCGAGAGCCAGAGACGACTCGGTCTTTGTAGAGTCTCATGCAGCGAACGGTGGATGTGTGGCCGGTTAGGGTTTTCAGACAAGCTCCCGTGTGAGCATCCCACACGCGGAGTGTTCGATCCGTTGAACCGCTGATTACAATCCGGCCGACCATTTGCGACGACCATACACCGCCCGTATGGCCGACCAAAGTAAGCAAGCATTTGCCGGTGTTTGCAGACCATACTTTGAGCGTAGTATCGTCGGAGCCGCTCAAAATCTTATTTCCATAAAACTGGAGACAAGTGATGACGTGATCGTCGTGTCCTTTGAGGAATTTGGCCGTTTCAGCGCTCCGCTTAAACCGCCAATTATTTTCTATTACGTGGTGTCGCATGTATGCCGCCTTCCACGAGCAGGCGGTATCCGGCATCGAGCTGGGTCTTTTGCGCATTGGACCGATGCCTTTGCGTCTACATTTCTCTTTCCATAAAAGTTTGTCGTCGGTGAGGAATCTCCAATATCGGCACGTTTGTGCAGCCCGGAATAGATCGACCGGTTCGAGATAGCCCAGAACTGTCAGAGCCAGCTCTCGCGGCAGGAGCGAAATGAAATCGCGTTGAAACAATGGCTCGATAGCCTGCATCATGTGTCTCACTTGATCAGGTGCGCATCTCATGATAAGACTATCGATCGCCAAGGTGCGTTCCGCGGGTGTCCATTGCACGAATTTGTTTAGCCAATGTCGTAGATCCGGTGAATTGTTTTGTTGTACGTTATTCCTACACAATTCGACTCCCGTTTCGCTGAATGGTTTTTTAACGGATGCGTCTCCAGTAGATGGACTATCGTCGGCTTTGCGTTTTCTTCTAAACCGGTCAACTTCGTCGCCCGATTGAATATTCTCATCGTACTGAAGTTCGCTGTCGGAACAACTAGAACCGGCAACTTCGTCCTCATAATTTTCTTCTTCAGCGCAAGCCTCATTCTCAGATTCGTGATTGGGTACACATGTACAGACAGCTTCCTCTTCCTCGTCCTCCAATATCAGCATCCTTGCGATCTAAAAACATATTAAACATTAAACAGCGAATGAATGCAAATATTAGTATTCTATTAAATGGAATTGATTCCTCAATGAACATTGTTCAATGTATTATAAGAAATTTAAAAACATATTGTATTTACTACTCGTAGAGGTACTGGAATGAATATTTAGTATTTAAAATGTGTGTCAAAGTAAATTTGCCATGTACAAACCTGAAAATTTTGATTGTATCATACGTTCACATTATTCATAATGTTGTTAACAATAATTGCACACATCAGCTTGGGTCCCCCTATGCATCTGAAAATTTACATACATTTTAAAATACAATCTTAATACACACAAGTGGCAAATTTATCGACTAAAAAAAAAATTCGACTAAAATGAAAACATCGTAACAATGATCAGATGGTTGTTAAATTAATCTTTTTTGTATGAACCATTGGCCACAGAAACGATGTGGGAAACTGTAAGGTTACTGTGGTAAAAATTTGTATAAATAAATAAAATAAAAAAATGATGCAATACTTTATTTTTAAAAAAAATTGTTTTTTCTACATTTATAATTTCAATTTAACATTTGACAAAATTAATACATAAAATTAGTGCCATAATAATTTTGTTACAGGTATGCATGATTTGCGACAACGCAAACTATACACTCACAATCACAATCAAACATCATGTATTACTTCAATGAAGATGAAATGGCGGACGGCTGTGACTCTGATTTAAGAAAACCAAAATTTTACATTTCCTTCAGATTTCCCGTTCAATATCAATGGTTCTTAGAATATCGACAAACCACAGCTTTTGATCAAATTTAAGAACAATCGATAAATCAAGACTTTATTAGGAATACCATTCGTCCCAATTTGAAGGTTTAGTCCAGCGTTACTCAACCTTTTTTGGCAGAGGGCCGTATCAAAAAAATACGTGATTTATCTCTACATACATAATATTATTAAAATTATCCGTTTTATGACGAAGATTAAAGCCATTTTACTAAATACTTTCTTAGCCATTTTACTAAATGCTATATCCATATTCAACGTCCAATTCTTTCAAATAAACCGTGATTTGGTTATTTTGCTCTAATAAAATTAACAATGTCTATGACCGTTTTCATTACGTCTTTTAAAGTTTGGTTAGCAATCTCAAGTCCCAAGTTTTCTTGGTGAATCAATTGATCAAATCTTAAGTAAATAATAAAGAAACTCACTGTTTCAAATTGGTAAATAATCAACCAATGAATGAACTTCACACGTTTTCAGTCGCTAGCGAAGCGCTCACGCTACATAACCTCACCAACTCACACAACCACTTCCGGCATGGATAGCCGCGGAACGCTCGCACACAACAACACGGCACGTACACATACGCTCACACACACACCTGAATACACCGTCGACAGTCAGTTACTAGTTGATAAATAATCAATAAATGAATGAACTTTTTATGTTTTCAGTCGCTCGCGAAGCGCTCACGCTACATAACCTCACCAACTCACACAAACACTGCCGGCACGGATAGCCGCGGAACGCACACACGCTCTCTCTCACTCACACACCCCCGATGACACTGTCAGCGAATAGTTACTAGTTGGTAAATAATCAACAAATTAATGAACTTTACAGGTTTTCATTATATTCTACATGCTCTATATGCTGCAATGTAGAATTTTGTACAAAATTTACTGATTTTCTAATGAAATCTAAAACATTTAAGATACGTAAAAGACCCTATTCCTCAAATGTCGGCCCTATTCCGTGTCGAGAGAAAAATAATATCTACGTATACCAAAACTTTACGAGGCCGTATAAAACATCTGCTCCTAGCAAGTAACGCATCATATCGTACGAAATAATTGAGAATCGTAGATCGAGACGACGATAAAAAGAGGGTTACAACCTTGAAGTTGGTGCACCTGCCACCTTGACACTATGTACAAAGCGTGCGACGGGTCACCTATCAGAAATCGACTATGCGGAAAGTGTGAGGGGTGCAGCAGATGTCACCGATGCTAGGGACGCGCGTCGAGGATCGAAGGGGCGCACATTTGTAGGTTATGTGCGGATGAGGGCGCAGTCCCAGTTTGCGTAAGGGTGTATTTTTTGGGTTTGTTACCGTGGGGCTTTGCTGACGATGCAGCGCTGGCGGTCCTTCGTCGGCTGGTGTAATCTTGTAATCTTGTAATCGTGTAATGTAATGTAATCAGGTGTGGGAGCGATGAGTAGCGGTGGTGGCGGCAGACCGCACGCACTCAACCCAGACCAGCCCGTGATCTTAACGGCGCGTTATTCCGGCCATTGACTGGGTTTTTTTGCACACAATGTTTATGTATATTTGTAGCGTGTGTTTTCGATTTGTTTATTGGTTTCATTCATAGTTGGAATTATTCTGTATTTTTTTTAAGACACGTTATATTTTAGACGTTTAAAAATGGTATTAAAAAAATGGGTCAGTGTAGATACATATTTTCCCCTTCTTGAAGGCTTGGTTTTGTGAGTGAACGTCGGCCTGGCCGACGCCAACGCCGTGGTTTTAATAATCGAGTATAATATACACGTACATATATAAACGTATAGATGCTTAGAACGGGAGATCTTCCAAAAACAAATGTAATACAAACGCGCAATTGAGGGATGACACAGTACTCCCAACGCTCTCGCCGTGGCAACAACGCTCCAGCTTCAGACCAGACAGTCAGGCGCTCGTCGACTGAACTCACGCTACCCAGAATAGTATATACACACATAGCACACCACTACGCACGAATCCTGGCCTAGGCGCTCGAATCACGCCATCGTCTCATCAAGACGTACACGCGGAAGCAGTACTCTGGACCACGCAGTTAATTCATCGCACACAACTACATAGTCAATTACACTTCTGTATACATGTTCTGTATGTATACATGTAATTTGCTGTACTTCAAAGAATAAATAAAATATACAACTCCACTTTGTATGAATATATATAAGTTATACTCACATCATCAGCCGTTCCTATAACTAGTGACTACAACGTATATATATAGCCATAATACTAGGACTTAGAATAAGTTAATAGTTAAGAATTTGAAATTAAGTCGATCTAGAAGAAATATCTTGTATAGGGGTGCTGTTGAATACCATGGACTGCCAGAAGGGCTTAGAAATATAAACAAAATTGATTGATTCCTGGCAGGCTTAAAACAACACCTCTGTACAAGTGTTCATTCATTTTTCAATTTGCAATTCATTTTGCAATTTTAGCTTAAACTTACTTTTTTGTTTGAAATTAGCTTTTCAAGCTATTTTAATTAAATAAATAAATAACAAGACGTTTGGTTTATTTTGCATAGAAATTGACCGATGCCTGGAAAGCGGCCGTGGTCAAATCAGTCACAACAGTCAAGTCGGCCAGGCCGCGGCCACTTGCTACCCATTTACATAAAGTCGAGTTTAATTTATATACGAAATTTTGGGTGACTTATTAAACAAACAAGGATAAAATTGATTTTTAATTACATGTAATTGCTATAACTTATTCAGATAGTCGGATAGTGTTTGGTTTTATAATTTTTTTTGACATTTTAAAATTTTCATATTTGTCGGGTTTAGCTTTATTGTGTTATGGCCAACTGTCATTAATTTGACAGCTGTTTACAAGTTGTCAGTTCATAGATTTATTAGTCACAACAATTAATTGCGAAATTAGTATTTTCTGAAGAAAACAACGAAAAATTATATAAATTTTGAATTTTGAATTTTATGACCGGAAAAATATTAATCATATGATATTATGTGATATTAGTCCATTTTATTGATGAAATATTTTCTCATAGAAATAAACAATACATATTTGCTAGTCAAACTATTTAATCATTTTTTAATTACATTGTGCATTATAATGGTGCATCTTGCATAATTATTTTATTCAGTTTCAGATTCTACTGTGAATATGTGGAGATACATACAATTTCATTGATAAAATTTTTGATCAGTTGCATTGGTGCGCCACATATTATAATCATTGTGTCGATTGTTATTATAATTTAATGATTTGGATATTAGAAACGAACGACTGTTGATATACGGCTGTACGGTTTGCCTTTTCTTGATAGATTTTTGTATTCCAAATTTTCCTCTCTTCAATTTGAGCCGATCTGTGATATTTGAAGCTCTGAAGCTGTTTGACAACTTTTCTCTCCAACTTGTTCCTTTTTTAGTTTTAATCACTATCGTTTCATCGCTTTTTAGTGCTTTTCTACATCCACGCAATAAAAGAAAATAGGGCAACTCAACTAAACTCAAAATACTTGCACCGAGGAAAAGTCCAGCTGTACCACCCATTGACACTGAAAACATTTATTTGAATATTATAAATTTGTATACCGCACAGGAAACAATAAACTAAACCACTATTCACAATTTGCATTGTGTAGAGTGGCTTTAGCCCATACATAATTCGAATGTGCCATAAAATATGACATAAAATTCAATAAAAATGGATGGGGTGAAAGGATGCTAACAGAATTTTGTAATATTTTATCTATAAAATACAACAACCATTATGTAACTGATTATCGTTCTATGAAACTTTCAAGGTTTATTTTGTGGAATTGCAATTACATATATTTATAGTTGAAGTTTAAAATTGATCCATTTCATCGTAACCTTAGTAATTGATATTGGATCTACTAGTTAATTTATGTATTTATGAATAGGCACATACATTTCGGTCAGTTATGAAGCTTATTACGTTACTATATTATATAGTATCGCAGGAATCTGCCAGGCTGACTGGGTAGCCTAGCCGTGGAACGCTCGCATACCCAGCACGGCACGTACACATACGCTCATTGACGACACGACATGGGTTGCGCGAAGTGCTCACGCTACATAACCTCACTAACTCACATAAACACTCTTGGTAATCTCACAAAATAATAGTGTATACATAATACATATGTAAATGTTAAAACAACAATGACAACAAAACAAACAAAAAATGACTGTAAGATCGGAAATTTTACTAGTTGGGATAATTTTCATCCGTACATACATACATATGTATATGTATGTAATATTATGATACGGAACATAGATAATATCAATATTTAATACAGAAATTCCGGGGCAAACGGACACTCCATCAGGTTTTTTCATCAAATCCCTATGAAGTGTGTATTTGCATCAGTTTCCGTTAACCCCAGAATTACTATGTACATATATACATATATGTAGGTATAGTAGCGCAAGGGTCTGCCTAGCTGACTGACCGTCTCCCTGGGTAGCCGAAGAACGCTTGCACACACTCTCACTCAAATACGCGCACATGGGTTTAACGCGATGACACAGTCAACGGGCAGTTATATGTACATACATATATGTATCTATATAGAAGACTGTCTGTCTCTCCGTCAAGCTTGACATAATTATTATGCTTCTCATTGAAAATTTTAAATTATTTTTTATATTAATACTCTATTTTATTTAAATACCCGGGCACATAAAATTCTTTCCTAAATAATTTAATATTATCTGTAAAAAGCTGAAAAATACCCACTATTCTTAACTTATTATTACGAAACCGAAACTTTACGCTCCAATAAAGTTATAAAAGCCACCCTTACCAACACGCTTAAATTAAAATTATCTTCTTACTATTATTATCCAATAAGTACGATACCTTATCTATCAGAAACGCTCTACCCTCGACACACTTCTTTTACTTTCATTGAAAATTTGAATTATTATTTTTACTTACCCACCAAGTCTAACGGTCCCCTGACGACATTCCTCTTAAAACGTTCCGTTGGCAAGAAATCCAAAGAGATTTCAACTAGCGAATGCGAATACATGGTGGCCGTCCTATCGTCGGCTATAACCGAAATATCAATTTCAGTACAAGAGGGTTGACAATCGCAATAAAGCCCCGAACGACTACCCCAGGCAGCCCTTAAAACGGAAAGCTCTCCATAGTGATCATGCAGACACATAAGTCCTTGTAGACTGCAATGCTGGCTCTGAGAAGTATTCGGCATGAAGAAATTGGTACAATTGCATATTGCAAGCTGGGCATTTTTGCGACATTGCACAGTGCACGCACTATACGAATGATGAGTGTATACAGAAGGTGGATTTTCATCAGGATAGCGACACCTTCTTCGATCTGATGATACTTCGCGAGCTGCCAGATCGTTTTCGATACTCCTCAGTGCAATGTGACGCCTGAAATTTATAAAATTAAATCGATTCAAGTGTAGGTACTTTTTTTTTTATCAAAGTTCACCATTTTTAATTATGACGACCGGAAGTGCGTGACTTACTTGTAGTGAATGTTTCCGGCTACGGCCAGAATGTCGGAAGTGAGAGACGTTAGAGCTGGTACTTCTTCTTCGCCA